>CAWUFW010005788.1:0-1270526 GCA_963921515.1 Calotriton arnoldi
GAAAAGCATGTTAACTCTCAGCATATGCATTTCTTTGGGGAGAATAATTTCCTTCATGAAATTCAATCTGGAATTAGGCCACATCATGGCACGGAATCTGCTCTGCTTTTAGCCTCTGAGACATTGCGAAGAATGGCTGATGAAGGGAGAACGGCTGCCCTTGTCATGCTGGACCTAAGTGCAGAGTTTGTCACTGTTTTGCATGCTGTACTACTGGAACGGCTGTGGGCACAGAGCATAAGGGAACGAGCTCTCGACTGGCTCACTGATTTTCTCTATTATCGCTCTTTTCAGGTGTTTCAGAAGCCTTATACCTCTGACATTATTCCTCTTCAGCAGGGAGTGCCACAGGGCTCGGCCTTGACTCCTACCCTTTTTAATTTGTATCTCAGTCCTTTGGCGGATGCAGTTGAACGCCACGGTGTGAGAATGGTGTCATATGCTGATGACACTCAGCTTATTGTCACACTGGCGCAAAATGATGGCAGTGTGGCAGCAATTTTCAAATCCTGCTTTGTTGACCTTGCGGCAAAGATGCAGGCTAGCTGTCTGAAATGAAACACAGATTAGACCGAGGTTATGGTGGTGGAGAGGCAACCTTTAATCTGGTCCACCGCATGGTGCCCTAATGTTTTGGGCCTTTTATTGATACCCAAGCCTAAAGTGAAATATCTTGGCATCTTTTTTGATGAACAGCTGTCTTTTGATAGCCAGATCAAGTCCACCGTGGGCACCTGTTTTGGGGTGCTGAGGCTGCTGAGGAAGATCTTAGGGCTCATTCGGACTCACCAAAAAAAAAGGTAATACAGGCTCTCTTGGTGTCCAGGCTTGAATACTGTAATGTGCTATATTTGGGGGTCTCTAAAGGCAGCCTGGGAATGCTCCAAAGAGTACAGAATGCTGCTGCCCGGATGCTATTACATATACCAAAATGGCAGAACTTCAGGCCGGGTCTTGCGAAACTGCATTGGCTCCCTATTCAGCACAGAGTCGCTTTTAAAGCTCTCTGCTTTACACATAGTATATTGAATCAGAGGGGTCCTCGCTACCTCTTGCCTTTGATTCAATACTATATTCCCTCCAGACACCTGAGATCCAGTGAAGCAGCTCTGGCAGCGATTCCTATAGTGCGTAGAGTGCATCTAGGTGGCTGCTCTTTCAGATTACGGACAGCCAAGCTGTGGAATTCCATGCCACTTAACCTGAGACTTGAACCTTCATAGACAAGGTTCCGGAAAGACCATAAGACCTGGGACTCTTCTGTTCAATTAGTAGAACCTAAGATATTCAGTCTTAAAGTTTTCAGTGAAAATAGTGCCCAAAAGCATAAAACATCACTCATGGTAATCTGGTCGTACTAGACCGGGGGAAAGTCACAAGCTCAGGCCGACTGCAATAAAGCGTAGGTCTGCTATACGGACCAGGTTAGTCCCGCTGAAAAGTGTACCTTCTCAAAGTCTGTCTCAAAGAGTTCAGTTTGCAGCGGAGGAGGCCTCAAGGACCAGGGAGAGTGTTATGGGTGGTTGTAACTATGGTGCGAAAATCACTCAGTGTGTTGCAGGCGGTTGTTGCTGGAGCTGCACATTGCGGGTCACCGGGGCTGTGTACATCATGAGCCAACCCTAGTATGAAGGCCCTGTAGCACTGCGGGTCCACCAACACATGGGTTGCCACAGGCTTAGGAACCTTAGGCTAACTATTCAGGAGGTAATTCTCCCAGTAGATCAGGTGATATTCAGCAGTGTCTGGACCTTAACCTACCACCTTACTGAAGAGCAGGGCACTCCTTCTGAGCTTTTCAGAATTCTTTACTGCTGGGTCCTCCTTCGGCTTGCTAACCAGTCAGCTCAGGTAAGTCCCCCAGGTCAACAATGACCTCCCCTGTAGGCCTAGAGGCATCGCCCTCAGGCTCAGCCTCCTCCTGGGAGTTTTATGGGAGGGTTTCTCATGGCCCCTGCCCTTCCTATTTTTGGCAGCTATCTGGGCCAGTTTTCCAGGCTCCAGGTCCTCTTGACTGCCCTCTCGGGCTCCCATGGACATTATGGTCAGACGCACCCACTCAGGGAACCCTGACATCTCCAGGTGGGATTGGAGTTCCACCACCTTCCAGATGCTGTGTTCTATGTCATTTCCCCAAAAGATAATTAAATTACATGTGGTGTACATTTACAAAGTGATTCTGAAGGGAACCAATTTGTTATGAAGAAACTAAAGGGTTTCTGAACTAAAAAAAAAGGGAGGAGGGCACAAGGAATCCCCTTCACGAGTTATGCATTGAATACTCACAACACTGTAAGTAAGAAAAACAAACTTTTAAGCAATGTAAGGTAAACAATGGATTATATAAGATTGTTCCACAATGTAAAAATGATGCAGTGCATGTGAAGCTGGGGTTACAATACAATACATAAGCAACATGTATTAACTCATAGAAAGAGGTCCCCCTTGACATGCATTCACCTGTACTGTAGCACTCACATCATTTAGGGGAAAAACTCCTTGAGAATTTCTTCTCAGGATAACCACCCTTCTTTTGGTCAGGATGGGACTGGGAATCCTTCCTCTGAGAACTGTCTGTGGGTGAAGTGAGCTTGCTGTCAATCAGGTGCTGGCTCAACTCTGTAAAGCAAGTATTGAAAATGTGCTCCCTCAAAATTAGATCATATAGCCCATCAAAATCACTCACTTAACTGTCCTTTACCCAATCACTCAGTGCCTTACTGCAGTAATCAATTAAATCCACCCAAGACTGGTCATACAATTTGTGGCTGTCCCTGAAACTTAGACTGAATTTCTCTGGGGTGCAACCACATTTAATGACAAGGATGGCTTTCATGGGGGCATACCTCATCTGTTCCTCTATGTCTGATGTCAGTATGGTATCCTTCTAAACTTCCAGAGATGAACCCCAAACCCTCTTCTGGGACCCTATGCTTTCTCAGGGCTATCTCATAAGCTGAAAATGTCATCCAACACCACATAGAGAGGCACCAGCTCTTTAGGGATGTGGGCCTTCCCTTCTCCTCTGGACACTGTTCTGTAGCTGCCACCATTGCTGCTGGACCCCGATATTTGTTTAGCTTTCAGGTCCAGCTACTTCAGGCTCACTTCATGAGCCTATAAAAATATATTTTTATCCAAACTACTATCAGCTTCAGCTTTTCTCTCCTCTGAAGCCATATCAGCTTCGCAAGCTGCAATTGAAACTCTCTCTCAATCCTTTTGACGTCCAGGTTGTGAGAGGACACACTGCTCCCTACTCTGGCAAGGGATCTCTGTCCTGTGGGCAAGTTCTCTTCCGATGCCATGGTCAAAGAGTTTCCATATTCCTCCTCTATTACTTTCTCCTCCTGCTCTGCCACATCCTCATTCTCCCCCTGCTTCTGGGCTGTAATACCAGCTGCTGGGTGTCCTCCCAGGCCGTAAGGCCACAAGGAGCAGGGAGAGCATCGCAGGTGGTCATCGCTGTAGCGCCAAGATTAGGTGGGATGTTGTGGGCTGTCATAGCTGTGGCACGAAGAGCCAGTCGGGCGTCGTGTACGGTCATTGCTGGAGCGTCACATTGGGGGTCACTGCTAGCTGTCACTAATGGAGCTGCTGTAGCGTGGAGTGCAGATCTCTTGCTGCCAGTCATAGCTGATGGTCATTGTAATGTGAAGATCAGGTCCAGTTGGAGGTTCTCGTTAGTGGTCATCGCAAGCTACAGAGTCTCAGTGCGATGGGGTCTATTTGTGGTTGCGAAGAGCCCAAACTTCAGGATTTCACCTCATCTTTTTTTGAGGAGCTCAGACTGATGCCAATCAAGGGGACAGGACCTGGGAGCACCTCATGAGGATAAGGAACTCATTCCAGCAGAGGCCAGCAGGGCTCAGGATGGTCCAGTTGCAGATCGAGGCAGATCAAGTGTGGCAGGTCATTTGGGTAGTTGCAGGGAGTCCTCTGTAGCTTGTTATGTCTCTGTAGCTCACACAGGAGGTCAGCAAACTGACCTTTGGAGTCACTCAGGCTAGCCTGGGATGAGGGTAAGCAGGTCCAGTCTTTCTTTTCAGACAGCAAGGCAGTCCTCAGCAGCCGGCAAGCCCTTCTTCAGTAATGTCCACATGTTGAGTATTGTTCTAAAGAGTGGCTCTGGAGCTCCAATATTTATACTTGGTGCCATTGTTTTATGAAGGGATTCCCTATACTACCCTACATCTGGTTCAGCAAAGTTCTGCTCTTTTCCCTGTCAAGGCTCCAAACTGTCTGAGGTGACAAAAGACAGGGCAAGCCTGGTGTATGCACAAGGCAAAGGCTGTTGAAATATAAGTGGGGCTGGGTACAGCCCATCCCAGTCATTCTCCCAGGATTGCTCATCCTGTCCACACCAAAGCCTCCTTTGTGTTACTGTCTAGAAGCAACACACAAACCCCAGCAACAGAGCCATTCACAGTCATGTGACACAGGACACTCGCAGAAGAGACTAATGGCTGGGACAAGTTAATGCCAACTTTCTAAAAGTGGCATTTTCAGGATTATGACTTAAAATCTGATTTCACCTTCAAAGAGGATTTTAATTTACAGTTCATTTGAGTGTAAACAAAATATCTCTATCTGCTCCCAATCCAAATCTATTACTTAATAAATGTGATAAGGTAACCATGTGTTACTCAATGGGAGAGATAGGCCTTGCAGCAGTGAAAAACAACCTTATTAGTCTCACACTGTCAGGATATGTAAGACTTAAACATGCATGTTGTACATTTTAAATACAGTGCACCCTGCCATATGAGCCTTTAGGGCCTACCTTAGGGATAACTTATAAATATCAAAATGAAAGGTTTAGGCCTGGCAAAAGGTTTCTTTTGCCAGGTCGAATTGGCAGCTTAAAACTGAACTACAGGCTGCAGTGGCAGGCATGAGACAAGTTTTAAAAGGCTACTTTAGTGAATGGCACAGTGAGTGCTGCATGCCCACTAGTTCCATTTAACTTACAGGCCATGGGTACATGTAGTACCATGTACTAGGGACTTACAAGTCAATTAAATGTGCCAATTAGGTGTAAGCCAATATAGCCTTGTTTACAGGAATAAGCACAAACCCTTTAGCACTGGTTAACAGTGGTAAAGTACACAGTCCTAATGCCAGCAAAGACAAATTCAGCAAAACAGGAGGAGTAGAGGAAACGTTTGGGGGAATACCATGCCAAGAATGTCTTCTAATTTGAGGAATCTCATCATAAATGACTCACAGTTGAATGTATGTACAACGCCAACCATTAATTCGTATGCTTTTACAACAAGTTTTTTATTACGCAAATACCATTACAACGCAATTTTTTAGTTAGCATACAGTTAGTTCGCAACTGCATAGAAATGTATTTAAAATGCTTTTACAACGATCTCCAATACATCGCATACTTTTACAACGCATTTTTGGCAAGTAATAACTATAAATTTTTTAGAAAAGTAACCTAACCCCTGGGACGGGATTCAGGGAAAATAGGGGTTTTGGGTGGGGGAGTAAATTAAATTACGGATTTTAAATTTAATACTCGGGTATAACAACTGTTACTCGTGTATTTTTTAAAATACTCAGGTATTTCATACATATTCCTTAAATGTAAATATACAAAGGACACGTACTACGCCTTCATCATACTTTCTAACTCATTTTTTTCTTTTACAACACGTTCCTTTCATACTCTACCCAAATACATCATACCACCCTCCTTTCACTTTACAATTTGCCGTACCTCTACTAACTTTTATAATTCACTTTATAAACCTCTAACCTGTACAACACTCTTCCTTGCTTCTTCTACTTTCTGCGAATGTATATTCATTATTTTAAATCCAATATATGTCGATACAACGTAACGCAAACAAATAATTCTCAAGCTTTTATTAAGCATTCATCATGCTTTCATACTCGTTTTACTTTTCCTTTTTCTTTATTAACTTCGTTCCTTTTATACTCTTCTCAAATACATCATACCACCCTCCTCTCAATTTTCAATTATCCATACCTCAAATATCTTTTAAAATAAACTTTACAAAGTTCTTACCTGTAACCGCTCTTGCGTGCTCCTTCTCCCTCTCCCGATGAACATCAGAATGACGTCTTTAAGTACGTACGTCTACGTTATGCATTTTTCCAAAAATAGAAAAAGGACTATTCCGTCTATTGAACCCTATGTAAAAACGTGAGTAATTTTTTTTTAAAACACATTGTTTATGTTACGTTTTTCTAATTCTATAATTTTTCCAGTAATATAAATATACTTTTTTCTGCCTTTTTCTTTCTTTATTTTTCTTCCTAAATTAATATTTTAGTATTTTAGTCACGCACATTATTATTTAAGAATTAATACTCTAGTAATAATTTAAAATAACCTTATTTAAACTACTCATTTAATTTTAAATAAATAATCAATCTACAATGTACTTTTATTTAATTTTTTTATAAAAAATGCTTAACACTCACTTACCTAGTCATTGTTACGGTATTTGCGAAGTAACAGTAATTGCGTTGTAGAAGCATGCATAAAAAAAAATGCGTTGTAATGGTACCTGCAAAATAAAAGATGCGTGGTAAAGGAAATACGAAGTAATATCCGCGTAGTAATGGTAGTTTACCCTCACAGTTATGTAAAGTGCCCCATTACCTTTAGCTTTTATTTTGTCCATAAACATTATTATTTCATTGCTTTTAAAAAACACAACTTTTTTATGTAAAATCATTTTAAATATACTGTCATGCTAAATGTGTCCATGTAGCACCTAGAATTGTATTTTCACTTTGTCTCTTGCTTTTTGTGTTTTGCTCCTTTATTAATTTCTCATTGTGTCCTCTTGAAATGTATTATTACTCTCCTACCTGACAGTTAATTGCTCAAGTCCTAGTGTCTCTATGTTGATGTATCTGCTTAAAAGGTCGGTCTTAAAGTTTAATGAAAGAAATGAAAAGTAAATCGTTTTCATATTGCTGCAATATTTCTCAATTTGTGTGAGATAATAGGAGAGTAGTAGGATCAGGTTAAAGTACATTTGTAATGATGGGCAAATGTTGTTCTGGGCTCACTCTTAGGAGATTTTGTTTTTTATGTATACCATGCCCAAAGAACGAAACGTCATCTCTCTCTTGTTCTCCCTCCAATCAAGTCGATCCTGTTCAGTAAATGATGTGGCTGTCCATATACACTCACTAGTAGAACATCATTGAGTTGGGTTACCAGTAAGTAACCGAGTCATTACCGTCCTCCTCCGTCTTCCTCGTCACAGTCACCCAGGAGCACTATGTGTTCGGGCACAGCATTCACTCATAGAAGAAATTCCCCACCCAACATGGCAGCCTGAGAGGAAGTACCTGTCACCTGACCTATAAGCCCATAGCATATCCTGTTTTTTTCTCTGTGTTCTGGCTGGAACACCCATAGACATGCACTGCTGGCATTTGGATGCGGCGGTGAGTATGTTTTCTTTTCTTAATTTTGTTGGACTGCTATAGCATCTCCATTTTTGTGTTTTTTTTTTGTATTCTTGGGGAAGATTAGGCCCTTGCTTTGTCTCCCTCCCTTCTTATGTCTTATTTCTGACAAGGTAGGTCCTTCGCCCTTACCCGGCCTGTCTTCCCAAGGTGTCCTCTCCTTTCCATTTGACCCAGGATATTGTTCTTCCTGCCTTTTTTCCCAACCCCTCTACAGCAGAGGAAATTCTGCATTATTTGCTTGATTTAACAAGGGCTCTTGTTATTTACCTTGAGAGCACCTTCTCTTTTCGCCAAGTGGATTTTCTGTTTGTCACTTTTGGTGTTGCTCAGGGGGGTCATCGCCCAACGACGGGTGCTCTTTCTTCCACCTGTCATTCAGGGGCACTCCACCAGGGGTGTGGCTTCCTCCTGGGCTTCTTTTAAGGGCACCTTCTTGAAGGATCTTTGTGCGGCTTCGACTTGGTCCTCCTCTTATACCTACATCTCCTATTATAAATTGTGGATGGGGGAGGTGTTTACTGGAGATTTTGGCTCTGATGTTCACTGATTATGCTTGTCTGGGAATTAATTTTCTTGCCATTCTTGTGTTTGTCGGTTTTCTTTTTGTTTCATCTGGTGCTTGGGTATACACTCCTGGGCGACTGTGACGAGGAAAGCAGAGGAGGACGGTAATGACATTGGGCCCGATTCACAGAACTAATCTGAGACAAAATCCTAAACTTACTACTTTTGGTATTCACAGAAGGCATTTAGTAGTAGTAAAGTTAGGATTTTGTCTTAAGTTTGACTTAAGACAGACTTAAGACAGACTTAAGACAGACTTAAGACAAACTTAAGACAGACTTAAGACAGACTTAAGACAAACTTACCGGTAATCTTCATTACTCCGAGTCATAGTCTTCCTCATCACAGTCATGTTCCCTACCTCCTGCCCTTGGGAAATGGGGGTCGAACAAAACAGAAACTGATCTTTCTGGTCGCTACTCTGATTATGGGTATTACAGGATATGGTCTAGGGTTGCCAAACCCTTATAGGTCAGGTGACAGGTACTTCCTGTCAGGTCGCCATGTTAGGTGCAGATTTTTTTCAATGGTTGAATTATGTGCCCCAAAAACATAGTGCTCCTGGGTGACTGTGGCAAGGAATGCTATGACTCAGAGTAATGAAGATTACCTGTAAGTAACCGAGTAATCAACTTCTATCAATCTTGCTCTCCCCTTCTCCTATCAATCGACTACTGTGAAGGATGTCACTGTAATGATACATTCACCTGTCCAACCTCATTGAGTTGTACTTTTCAATTAAATGTCATTGTTGTGTTTTTATCCTTTTTGGAGACGAGTCACTTGGGGCCCAAGTGTTAGATTTTCACTCTGAAGAATGAGTTTAGGTGTGTCCTTGGTCATGAATCTGCTTAAAGGTCGGTTCTAATGATAAATTGACTTCATATTACAGTAATATTTCCAAAAACCGGTTGAGTTACTCGGAAAGCAACAGGGTCCCTTAAAACACACATTTTTGATAATGGGTAAATGTTCTTCTTGGCTCACTGTTTGGAAATATCTATTTTAAGTGTAACATAAGTGAAGGATGCGTTTTCATATTGCAACAATAGTCCTCAAACTGTGTGAGTTAATGAGAGTATTAGGATCAGGTAAAACACACTTTTAATGATGGGAAAATATACCACTTTTTGAATGAATATCATAGTTTTGTTTTCAACTGCTTGAAATACAGTTGATTGTAGCCTAGAGGTGAATGAGACGTAAACTCTCAATCTGTAGAAGAATGCTTTAAGTCCTGGTGTTTCCATAGTCATGTATTAACATACTTAAAGGTCTCTTCCAAGGTTCAATTAAATAACTGAACATTAAGCCGTTTTGAAATTGCAACATTATTTCATAAACTGTGAGAGTAAATGGGAGAAAGCACGTTAATGAGTGGATAAATGTTCGTCTTAGCTGTTTGTTTCTAAATATTTGATTTTAAATACATTATACTCTAAGGAACACAACAACATCTCTCTCTCTTTTCCCTTCCTCTTCTATCAACCCTATTCTGTAAATGCTGCAGCTGCCATTATATGCACACAGATAGAACCGCATTGGCTTGTATGCTTGAGATCTCAACTTCATGGTTATGTTTTCATCCTGCTTAGTGAAAAGGCACTTGCGGATTTCAGACTCTCACTCTGAAGGTTAAAGTCTCAATGCTACAGTCTCCTGATGAGTGTGTCCTTAACAGACTCTTCTAAAGGTCAATGGAATAAGGGAACGTTAAATATTACTCATATTCCATCAGTTTTTTCAAATTGTGAGATTTAATAGAAAAACAGTGGGATCAGGTAAAAACACAGTTTTAAAAATGAGCAAATATTCTTCTTGTTTCTCTTGTTGAAAATATCTCCGCCTAAGAACACCAGGTCCCAAAGACCATAACAACTTCTCTATCACCCCCCCCCTCCCCCTCTCATGTCAATTCTATTCTGTCAGTGATGTAGCTGCCAGTATAACATAACATAACATAACATAACATAACATGTATTTGTGAGCGCACGTTCACCCAGAGGTCTCTTGGCGCTGGATAACAGATGTTCATTGTTACCCAACTCAATGGTACTCATTTTATCGACCTCAGGATGAGAAGGCTGAGTGGACCACGCCGGATTTGAACCTGTGACCATGAGGTCGAGTCACAGGCCTCTGCAATGGACGCATTAGCCCTACTCTCACCTGCGGACCCTGATTGATCTGTACTTGTAACTGAATGCCATATTTATGTTTTCATAATGCTTATTTGCAAGTCACTTGCAGCCCAGTTTGTTAGGATCTTAGGGCTTTCCAGCTGAAGGATAATGGTCGAGTTCTGTTGTGTCCATAGGCATGTGTCTGCTTAGAAGGTCTGCGCAAAAGTTCATTGAAATAAGTAAAAGACATGTTATGTTCATATTGCAGCAATACTTTAGGCATCTTTGAGTTAATGGGAGGGTAGTAGGATCATCATATAAAAACACTTTTTAATGACGACTAAATATTATTTTTGTTTTCTGTTTGGAAACCTCTGTTTATGTATATTATGCCCCAAAGAAAGAAATAAAACAATCCTATTTGCATGCCCGGCTTATTCTACAGCTAGAGTCCAACTGGATCAAAACCAATCTGTAAATCCATGGGCACACGTGTACTACAAGGTCGTCTTGCGTATTCTTAAAACTGACTCAAGCACGTTTCTTACTTGTGGGTGGCTAGGTTCTTGAGTCGTGCCTGGATCTATCAGCACACAAAGCTTTGAAGGGCTTCCTACATGCTGAGTGAAAAGTGATAATGGCAGCTCCTCCCCCATTCCAGATCTATCGTCAATATGTTGAGAGCTCACTAATTTTGAACCTCTGGGTGGAATGCACGCGTTTAAAAAAACAGAGTGTTCAATTTCGGGAGATACATTCTCCTTGTTTGTGAGAGTTCCTCTATAGTTTGTACATACTTACGTCTTACATATTATTGTTTGCGTGGTGTTTTAATGCCTCTCCTTGCACTGTTTTATCCATTCTTGTTTTTATAATTCTAAAAAGGAAAAACCATTACTCAGGGTCTCTTTTTCTTACTAGTATCTTTCCTCATTACATAACCTTTTATAAATTTAGCAACTTGAAAACTCAGTTTAATCATGTTTTACCTCGATGCGAACTACCATAGATTTTTAACGTTTTTGTATGTCTGTTGCATATTGCTTTTATGATACTAGTGATCGAATAAAGCATTATTTGATTTGATTTGAAATAAAACAACTTCTTTCTGACTCCCTCTCTTTCTCCTCCATAGCAATTTCTTGTTTGCATTTTGCTGTAATATTGCTAGTCTTTTATTTTTGTTGTGTAAAGCCCTATAAATCCTGTTTGTGCAATATAAAACTAAAACATTAAATAAAACACATTTTGGAACACAAATCAGATATAGGGGAGTACCCGACGGCGCACAACGTCCTTACAAAAAAAAAGGGGGGGCCTACAGAGAACGCAGACCTGGACGCAGGGGAACACTAAGAACTGACCAGCGGCACTCTGCGGGCACTCTCAGAGGTGTCTGTGGGGCGGACGTCAGATGGAGAGGTAATTCCCAAACTAGAAATGGTAGAGTGGGCGACAGTGAAGAGTGTCCAGAGGGAGTTGGGGAAGTGTGCCAGTGACAACTCCCTTCACACTGGGAAGGGAAGGAAACGGACTGCCCGGCAGAGGGACTAGGAGACCTAACAGGTACAGCTCGTGCCCACCCCTGGAATTTTAGTGATATCTCAACATGGGCAAGGCGCACCAGAAACAGGGAGGTGCCACTGCGGATGAAGGGGACACACAAACCTCGGTCCCCACTACGGATCCTGCAGCCTAGGGGCCCTCGTACAAAGCCCTCCATAATCATCTCGACAAAATATTAGCGGCTATCGCCGACACAAAGACGGCGCTACAACAGTACATAGGGGCGGTCTCGGTTGGCCTTGGTCTACTACAGGCAGAAAACAACAAGCTAGTAGATAGGATGAAAACAGTGGAGCAAACTATTGAGACGATACAACCAGACTGCAAAGCCACGTCCGGTCGAATGGACAATCTAGCGGCAAGAATAGTCATCCTAGAGTGACGGGCAGAAGATGCCAAAGGGAGGAACAGACGTAATAACATCCGAGTGGTGGAAATTCTTGAAAACAAGGAACACACAGACATGGTGGCCTTCCTGGAGGACTGGTTAAAGACCGTTGTGGCCCCTAACCTGCTCACATCCTTTGTCACACTGGAGAGAGCACATAAAGTCCTGTCGCGCCCGCCAGCTCGGCGGAGGCCCCCTAGGCCGGTGGTGGCGCGCCTCTTACATTACAAAGACCGAGACATTCTGATACAACAAGCTCACACTAATGGTCCTTAGTCCATAGACAATAGCAGAGTGTCCATCTTCCTAGACTTCACAGCCAGACTGAAAGCTCAATGTGCCTCCTTTTTGGAGGCCAAAAAGGCACTGAGAGAAGAGGGAATCAGATACTCCCTGCTGGTTTCCCGCAAAGCTGCAAATTACGTTAGACGGATCCACGCACTTTTGTGACTCGCCAGAAGAAGTGTGGTCCTGGCTGGACATATAAAGGGGGGGGGCCTGATTACTCGAGATGACTCGCATGGATCCAAACTCCCCTTGCTGCAACGAAAACGCATACGCGGCTCGGCAAGGAGAGCCTCACTACGGAAACCCACTGCATCGCAAACGGCACAAGAAAGAAAAGCAGTCCTGCAAGCTGTGGCTGAGGTCCTGATTTACCACTCCGACAAGACTTCGGAATGCAGTGTGTGCGACTCTGACTCCGGGGCTACAGCTGGAAGCGAAGTAAACCTGCCCGAAGTTACTCCGCAAACAGCTGATGGTATTATCTGATGTTGGCGGTGACTCCCCGGATTGAGGTGAAATAATCAACGGGCTGAGAAGGCTCTTGGGTCTCGGCGGCGGGAGGGACTGCGATCCCTGCCAAAGATATGGAGGCCTGAGCGGACGCCATCCGCCGATACTCAATTTTCATGCATCCCCAACAAGAGAGTCCTGATCCGCGGAGACAGTAGGACAATCTTGTATTAATGTTTTTTCTTGTCTACAGGTTTGGACGGCCTGCCGTTGTGGAGCTGCCCAGGGGAAAGGGAGTTAACTGTTGGGGTATTGTGGCGGTCTCTGATGGATTGTTATTATGGTATGCCAGGAGGTCTATACAAGTTGAGGGGACCAGGAGAGTGCAAGAGGGGAGAGGTAATTTACAGTGCACCCTACTATGCAGCCAGTACATCATGATATAAAGATGCTTTCCTGGAACGTAAGAGGTATGGGGTCAATGTCCAAAAGACATAAAATACACAGTTATCTCATACGCCGGGGTGTACAGGTAGTGATGCTACAGGAAACACACCTAACCCTGGAAGAGTGCACACGACTTAGACGCAGATGGCGGGGACAACTATATGCTACCACATACTCTTCATTTTCGAGGGGAACTCTTATATGGATTAGAGCAGGTGCCCCATTGAAGTGAGTAAGGTCCTCACAGATCCAGAGGGTAGATATGTCCTGCTCTAGGGGAGGATATTGGGTAGGGAACTCACATTCAGGAACATTTATGCACCAAACCACGACCAGATTCAGTTTTTTCATGGCCTATCAAAACGCTTCTCTGAGCTGGACACCTCTTGTGTAATGTTGGGGGGGATTTTAATTGTGTGGCTGATATAGGGATGGCTAGATCGACCCCACCCCTGAATAACACCCCAGTAGGTAAGGTGACCCAGGGTTTTCGGGAGTGGCTAGAGGGTTGGAATATGGGGGACATTTGGAGACTGCAGCATGGAACCGAGAGAGGTTATTCGTATTACTCCCCACTGTATAAGTTCCATACCAGGCTTGGCATGTACGTTTGCTCTAGTGGCTTGGGACAATCCATCAACTCACACAGAATATTTGGGCATACTATATCGGACCACAGCCCCTCTTGTTGTGTTTTCGCCTGATTACCGGAGCCCACAATGACCCCCACCTGGTGACTAGACCCTAGCCTGTTTGAGGATGGTCCGTTCCGCACCTTCCAACAGACGGCCATAGAACAATATTTTCAGGTCAATCAGAATACGGCCACCACCAGGGCAATTGAATGGGAGGCTTTCAAGGTGGTTCTGCGTGGACAATGCATGTGCCACAAAGTAGGGATGAGGAGGGAAATATTGGAGGAGATCATTGCTTTGGAAGCCCAACTACAAGTGAAAGAAACCCGCTTGCTCACTGATGAGGGTGCCTGAGATGAATTAAGAGATGTGAGGCAAAAACACGAGGCAGCACTAGAGCGACTGAAAAACTTTGACACACGCGAATACAGGGGACGGATACATATGGAGGGAGGTAGGGCGGGCAGGCTGCTTGCATGGTTGACCCGACCGAAACATGGGAGGTCCCCTATATCCGAGATACAACTATCAGACGGAGAGATTACACATCACCCTAAAGAAATAAACCATGCTTTTCGAACTTACTATGCCCAGTTGTATTGTGAGCATAGACTGCAGCAGAGGGAGACCATAGCAGGTTACTTAGCACCCCTCCCCCTCACGGCGATATTACCAGACCAACGAGCAGCCTTGGGGGGGCAGATTACTGGGATTGAGAACAAGGCAGCATTAAAGGAGATGGCAAGGGGGAAAACTCCCGGTCCTGACGGGCTGCTGGTGGAATTTTAATCCATGTACACCCAGTCCCTAGTGCCAAAGCTAGTAGAGATGTATACCGAAACATGGGATGTGGGGGAACTGCCCTCTTCGATCAGGGACGCCCTAATAGTGCCCCTGCCCAAAACTAAAATATCACATCCACAGGTGTCAGGTTTCCGCCCATTATCAATGCTTAATACCGACTTTAAGATACTGAGTAAGATTTTGGCCGCACGTTTAATGCCTTACATGACTACCCTGAAAATGATTATGCTACCGAGATTACTGTACCACTTTGTGAACCTCCCAGTGGTGATATCACCAAGCTGGTTCGCGGACCTGAATCAGCTGTTTGGGAGCTGATCTGGGAGGTTGGACGAAATAGGGTAGCCCTGGAAATAACGCAAAGAACAGCCGAGAACGGTGGACTAGGCGCCCGGATTTCGAACTATACTACCTGGCGGCGCAGCTGCAATGGCTGGCTCAGTGGTTGGATGGTCTAAATTCAACATACTTGGGAGAGATGGGCGGGGAACACAACCGGGGTCGATTAGTGGCCAGAGTAGTGCATCAGAAAGTGAGCCTCCCTCATCCCAATGTGCTGCTGCAGACAGCCTTGTATTGCTGGAGGAGGTGCCTCCGACGCACGGGAAAGGGACACCCCAAAGCGCCAGAAATCCTACTTATAGGGATTCCATTCGGAAATCCGCTGACCCCCTCCTCAGGAGCCCGATATTAACGGCATGGACGGAAGCCGGAATCACCATGGGGGGAGATTGTTTCCATTTGGGAACGCTAATGCTCATGGACGAGCTGATGTCCCATTATGACCTATCACAAGGCAGTTCCTGACTTACCACCCACTGGCACAAACATTCCGTGACCTATGGCAAAGAGACTCAATGGGGCCCTCTACCCACAGAGTGCTCCAAACGCTGCTAACATTGGGGGCCGCTCGACACTTAGTGAAATGGCTCTATCAAGCACGGCTCGAATCAGTTACAAAACAGCTAGATCGCAAAAGAGATAGATGGGAAGAGGTAATTGGGAAACCCTAACAGATAAGGAGTGGGCGCGGGTCCTGAGAGGGGCCAAAAAGGTATCCAGAAACTCAAACCTCAAGACGATCCAGTTCAACGATATACACATGGTATACCTGATCCCACACACATTAAATGTAATGGGAGGGGGGGCGATAGATCCTGTGCCAGATGCGGACTGATAGACGCAGGCTTTGTACATATGACGTGGGAATGCATACATTTGAAGAACTTTTGGGAAAAGGTCCTGATGGAGATTGGGAAGACATTAGCCCGTACGTTCTTGAACACTCCAGTGATTTGTTTGTTGGGTCTTTTTCCCAGACCCAAAGCCAAAAAGATAGGGAACTGATTTACTGATCTCGTGCTGGTTCTGGCGCAAAGGCAGATCGCGCTGCAAGGGCTAGCAAGCAATCCCTGTCAATGGACTAGAGCAGAATTGAAGGCCCTCCAGAAAGAGGACTTGCAAGGGATACGTAGGCGTCCCATTGCGGACCTGTGGTTGGAGGTGCTAAGAGATTGGGAGTCTCGAAATAACGAGGAAATAGACGGAAGCGATGATATAGAAGAGTACTTGAGGAAAAACACTCCAAATATATGACCCCAAGACCAAACAGGTTCCCTACAATAACAATAACAACAAATAACTACATACACATGGAGGCTGGACCTGAATCCAGTAGACCCACGGCAGACCACGAGGCATACACATAGACACATACGATGGGGCAAACAAGGTACAAGACAATACACCACAAAGTTTGTTTTGATTTGTTATGTTATTTGTTTATAAACGGACAGGAAATGTTTGAAAATGCAATAATGATAAACCTCCCTGGGGAAATTATAAGGCGAAATGTGGAATGTAAAATTATTGTGTGTACTTCAAACCACTGTTCGGAGCAGAGATTGCAAGTTAAATCTGTCTACCAATGTAAGAATATACCTGATATGCGCAGATTTGCAACTTCAAGAAATGTTTTATGATAAACCGTATTTGTAAAAAGTATTTTCATAAATGTCAAAAATCAATAAAGATATGTTAAAAAAAAACAGATATAGGTGCATTAAGATATCTAAGTGCAAGATGAACCCAGGTGCAAAATTGGCAGGATTAGTGAATCGCATTGAGATGCTAAATCATTCAGTGCAGATAGAAAATAGTGTAAAAAGATGTAAATTAGGTGCTAAAGGATTGAATTTGTAGCACATCACATTTGATTGACAACCCTTTGATATAAATCATTGTTTGTGTAACATGAGCATGAGTGTGGAAGCAGTATTATGAATCACATTCAGGTGATAAATCACTTTAAGGTACCAAATCACCCTTGTTCAGCAGGAGTGTGGAAAAACCTTTAGGAGATCAAATCATATTTTATAGCAAAAGCATACTTAAGTACAAAATTACCATAGGCCCGTCAAGAACAGGAGTGTGGAAACACAAATTTGCCATTACAGTACATAAATTCGTAGCTTAACTGTCCATTCTTTGCAATGGGAAGCACTATTTAGGCAGACAAACAAACACAACTAATAGCTATTAGCTACCAGTGAGACTGAAATATTCCTCTGGTCTTATCCCTATGCACCGTGCTTAGCTCGTCTTTGGAAGCTGGTTTTCTCCCAGTGGAGTGGAAACACGCAATGGTGATTCCCCTCTTAAAAAAACCTACTCTGGACCGCTCTAAACCGGTGAACTTCCCTGCTTCCACTCATGGCGAAAAACGGCGAAAAGCATGTTAACTCTCAGCTTATGCAGTTCATTGGGGAGAATAATTTCCTTCATGAAACTCAATCTGGATTTAGGCCACATCATGGCACGAAATCTGCTCTGCTTTTAGCCTCTGAGACATTGCGAAGAATGGCTGATGAAGGGAGAACGGCTGCCCTTGTCATGCTGGACCTAAGTGCAGAGTTTGTCACTGTTTTGCGTGCTGTACTACTGCAACGGCTGTGGGCACAGAGCATAAGGGGGGCGAGCTCTCGACTGGCTCGCTGATTTTCCCTGTTATCGCTCTTTTCAGGTGTTTCGGAAGCCTTATACCTCTGACATTATTCCTCTTCAGCAGGGAGTGCCACAGGGCTCGGCCTTGAGTCCTACCCTGTAAATTTGTATCTCAGTCCTTTGGCAGATGCAGTTGAACACCACGGTGTGAGAATGGTGTCATATGCTGATGACACTCAGCTTATTGTCACACTGGCGCAAAATGATGGCAGTGCGGCAGCAATTTTCAAATCCTGCTTGGTTGACCTTGTGGCCAAGATGCAGGATAGCTGTCGGAAATTAAACACAGATAAGACCAAGGTTATGGTGGTGGGGAGGCAACCTTTAATCTGGTCCACCGCATGGTGGCCTAATGTTTTGGGCCTTTTACCGACACCCAAGCCTAAAGTGAAAAATCTTGGCATCTTTTTTGATGAACAGCTGTCTTTTGATAGCCAGATCAAGTCCACGGTAGGAACCTGTTTTGGGGTGCTAAGGCTGCTGAGGAAGATCTTAGGGCTCATTCCGGACTCAGCAAACAAAACGGTAATACAGGCTCTCTTGGTGTCCAGGCTTGAATACTGTAATGTGCTATATTTGGGTGTATCTAAAGGGAGACTGGGAATGCTCCAAAGAGTACAGAATGCTGCAGCCCGGATGCTATTACATATACTAAAATGGCACACCTTCAGGCCGGGTCTTGCGGAACTGCATTGGCTCCCTATTCAGCACAGAGTCGCTTTTAAAGCTCTCTGCTTTACATATAGGATATTGAATCAGAGGGGTCCTAGCTACCTCTTTCCTTTGATTTCATACTATATTCCCTCCAGACACCTGAGATCCAGTGAAGCAGCTCTGGCAGCAAATCCTAATGTGCGTATAGTGCGTCTAGGGGGCTGCTCTTTCAGATTACGGGCAGCCAAGCTGTGGAATTCCATGCCACTGAACCTGAGACTTGAACCTTCATAGACAAGGTTCCGGAATGACCATAAGTCCTGGGACTCTTCTGTTTAATTAGTAGAACCTAAGATATTCAGTCTTAAAGTTTTCAGTGAAAATAGTTCCCAAAAGCATAAAAATGACTCATGGTAATCTGGTCGTACTAGAACGGGGGAAAGTCACAAGCTCAGGCCGACTGCAATAGAGCGTAGGTCAGCTATATGGACCAGGTTAGTCCCGCTGAAAAGTGTACCTTTTCAAAGTCTGTCTCAAAGAGTTCAGTTTGCAGTGGAGGAGGCCTCGAGGACCAGGGAGAGTGTTATGTGTGGTTGTCGCTATAGTGCGAAAATTACTCAGTGTTTTGCAGGCGGTTGTTGCTGGAGCTGCACATTGGTGGTCACCGCAGGCTGTGCACATCATGAGCCAAACCTAGTATGAAGGCCCTGTAGCACTGCGGGACCACCAACACATGGGTTGCCACAGGCTTAGGAACCTTAGGCTCACTATTCAGGAGGTAATTCTCCCAGTAGATTAGGTGATCTCCAATGGTGTCATCAGCTGCCTGGACCTTGACCTACCACCTTAGGCCCTGAAGAGCAGGGCACTCCTTCTGAGCTTGGCAGAATTCTTTACTGGTGGGTCCTCCTTCGGCTTGCTAACCAGTCAGCTCAGGTAAGTCCCCCAGGTCAACAATGACCTCCCCTGTAGGCCTAGTGGCATCGCCCTCAGGCTCAGCCTCTTCTTAGACTGTGGGAGTTTTATGGGTGGGTTTCCCATGGCCACTGCCCTTCCTATTTTTGGCAGCTATCTGGGCCAGTTTTCCAGGCTCCAGGTCCTCTTGACTGCCCTCTCGGGCTCCCATGGACATTATGGTCAGACACACCCACTCAGGGAACCCTGACCTCTCCAGGTGGGACTGGAGTTCCACCACCTTCCAGATGCTGTGTTCCATGTCATTTCCACAAAAAATAATTAAATTACATGTGGTGTACATTTACAAAGTGATTCTGAAGGGAACCAATTTGTTATGAAGAAACTAAAGGGTTTCTGAACTAAAAAAAAAGGGGGGAGGGCACAAGGAATCCCCTTCACGAGTTATGCATTGAATAATCACAACACTGTAAGTAAGAGAAGCAAACTATTCAGCAATGTAAGGTAAACAATGGATTATATAAGATTGTTCCACAATGTAAAAAATGGTGCAGTGCATGTGAAGCTGGGGTCACAATACGATACATAAGCAACATGTATTAACTCATATAAAGAGGTCCCCCTTGATATGTGTGCACCTGTAATGTAGCAATTGCAGCATTTTGGGGAAAAACTCCTGGAGAATTTCTTCTCAGGATAACCACCCTTCTTTTGGTCAGGATGGGACTGGGAATACTTCCTCTGAGAACTGTCTGTGGGTGAAATGAGCTTGCGGTCAATCAGGTGCTGGGTCAACTCTGTAAAGCAAGTATTGAACATGTGCTCCCTCAAAATTAGATCATATAGCCCATCAAAATCACTCGCTTAACTGTCCTTTACCCAATCACTCAGTATCTTACTGCAGTAATCAATGAAATCCACCCAAGACTGGTCATACAATTTGTGGCTGTCCTTGAAACTTAGACTGAATTTTTCTGGGGTGCAACCACATTTAATGACAAGGATGGCTTTCATGGGGGCATATCTCATCTGTTCCTCTATGTCTGATGTCAGTATGGTATCCTTCTAAACTTCCAGAGATGAACCCCAAACCCTCTTCTGGGACCCTATGCTTTCTCAGGGCTATCTCATAAGCTGAAAATGTCATCCAACACCACCTAGAGAGGCACCAGCTCTTTAGGGATGTGGGCCTTCCCTTCTCCTCTGGACACTGTTCTGTGGCTGCCGCCATTGCTGCTGGACCCCGATATTTATTTATCTTTCAGGTCCAGCTACTTCAGGCTCACTTCATGAGCCTATAAAAATGTATCTTTCTCCAAACTTCTATCAGCTTCAGCCTTTCTCTGCTCTGAAGCCAATTTCAGCTTGGCTAGCTGCAATTGAAACTCTCTCTCAATCCTTTTGACCTCCAGGTTGTGGGAGGACACACTGCTCCCTACTTTGGCAGGGGATCTCTGTCCTGTGGGCAAGTTCTCTTCCGATGCCATGGTCAAAGAGTTTCCATCTTCCTCCTCTATTACTTTTTCTTCCTGCTCTGCCACATCCTCATCCTCCTTCTGGGTTGTAATACCAGCTGGTGGGTGTCCTCCCATGCCGTAAGGCCACAACAAGCAGGGAGAGCATCGCAGGTGGTCATCGCTGCAGTGCCAAGAGAAGGTGGGGTGTTGTGGGCTGTCATAGCTGTGGCACAAAGAGCCAGTCGGGCGTCGTGGACAGTCATTGCTGGAGCGTCACATTGGGGGTCACTGCTAGCTGTCACTAATGCAGCTGCTGTAGCATCGAGTACAGATCTCATGCTGCCCGTCATCACTGGTGGTCATTGTATTGTGAAGATCAGGTCCAGTTGGAGGTTCTCGTTAGCGGTCATTGCAAGCTACAGAGTCTCAGCGCGAAGGGGCCTATTTGTGGTTGCGAAGAACCCAAACTTCAGGATTTCACCTCATCTTTTTTTGAGGAGCTCAGACTGATGTCAATCAAGGGGACAGGACCTGGGAGCACCTCATGAGGATAAGGAACTCATTCCAGCAGAGGCCAGCAGGGCTCAGGATGGTCCAGTTTCAGATCGAGGCAGATCAAGTGTGGCAGGTCAGTTCGGTAGTTGCAAGGAGTCCTCTGCAGTTTGTTATGTCTCTGTAGCTCACACAGGAGGTAAGCCAACTGACCTTTGGAGTCACTCAGGCTAGCCTGGGATGAGGGTAAGCAGGTCCAGTCTTTCTTTTCAGACAGCAAGGCAGTACTCAGCAGCCGGCCAGTCCTTCTTCAGTAATGTCCAAATGTTGAGTATTGTTCTAAAGAGTGGCTCTGGAGCTCCAATATTTATACTTGGTGCCATTGTTTTATGAAGGGATTCCCTATACTACCCTACATCTGGTTCAGCAAAGTTCTCCTCTTTTCCCTGTCAAGGCTCCAAACTGTCTGAGGTGACAAAAGACAGGGCAAGCCTGGTGTATGCACAAGGCAAAGCCTTGTGCAATGTAAGTGGGGCTGGGTACGGCCGATCCCAGTCATTCTCTCAGGATTGCTCATCCTGTCCACACCAAAGCCTCCTTTGTGTTACTGTCTAGAAGCAATACACAAACCCCAACAACAGAGCCATTCACAGTCATGTGACACAGGACACTCGCAGAAGAGACAAATTGCAGGGACAAGTTAATGCCAACTTTCTAAAAGTGGCATTTTCAGAATTGTGACTTAAAACCTGATTTCACCTTCAAAGAGGATTTTAATTTACAGTTCATTTGAGTGTAAACAAAATATCTCTATCTGCTCCCAATCCAAAGCTATTACTTAATAAATGTAATAAGGTAACCATGTGTTACTCAATGGGACAGATAGGCCTTGCAGCAGTGAAAAACAACCTTATTAGTATCACACTGTCAGGATATGTAAGACTTAAACACGCATGTTGTACATTTTAAATACAGTGCACCCTGCCATATGGCAGGGTCTACCTTAGGGATAACTTATAAATATCAAAATGGAAGGTTTAGGCCTGGCAAAAGGTTTATTTTGCCAGGTCGAATTGGCAGTTTAAAACTGAACTACAGGCTGCAGTGGCAGGCATGAGACAGGTTTTAAAAGCCTACTTTAGTGAGTGGCACAGTGAGTGCTGCATGCCCACTAGTCCCATTTAACTTACAGGACATGGGTACATGTATTACCATGTACTAGGGACTTACAAGTCAATTAAATGTGCCAATTAGGTATAAGCCAATATAGCCTTGTTTACAGGAATAAGCACAAACACTTTCGCACTAGTTAACAGTGGTAAAGTGCACAGTCCTAATTCCAACAAAGACAAATTCAGCAAAACAGGAGGAGTAGAGGAAAAGTTTGGTGAATACCATGCCAAGAATGTCTTCTATTCTGAGGAATCTCATCATAGGTGACTCACAGTTATGTAAAGTGCCCCATTACCTTTAGCTTTCATTTTGTCCATAAACATTATTATTTCATTGCTTTTAAAAAACACAACTTTTTAATGTAAAATCATTTTAAATATACTGTCATGCTAAATTTGCCCATGTAGCACCTAGAATTGTATTTTCACTTTGTCTCTTGCTTTTTGTGTTTTGCGCCTTTATTAATTTCTCATTGTGTCCTCTAGAAATGTATTATTACTCTCCTACCTGACAGTCAATTGCTCAATTCCTGGTGTCTCTATGTTGATGTATCTGCTTAAAAGGTTGGTCTTAAAGTTTAATGAAATAAATGAAAAGTAAATCGTTTTCATATTGCTGCAATATTTCTCAATTTGTGTGAGATAATAGGAGAGCAGTAGGATCAGGTTAAAGTACATTTGTAATGATGGGCAAATGTTGTTCTGGGCTCACTCTTAGGAGATTTTGTTTTTTATGTATACCATGCCCAAAGAACGAAATATCATCTCTCTCTTGTTCTCCCTCCAATCAGGTCGATCCTGTTCAGTAAATGATGTGGCTGTCCATATACACTCACCTTTAGAACATCATTGAGTTGGATTACCAGTAAGTAACTGAGTCATTACCGTCCTCCCTCCGTCTTCCTCGTCACAGTCACCCAGGAGCACTATGTGTTCGGGCACAGCATTCACTCATTGAAGAAATTCCCCACCCAACATGGCAGCCTGAGAGGAAGTACCTGTCACCTGACCTATAAGGGTGGGGCAAGCCCAGAGCATATCCAGTTTTTTTCTCTGTATTCTGGCTGGAACATCCCTAGACATGCACTGCTGGCATTTGGATGCAGTGGCGAGTAAGTTTTGTTTTCTTAATTTTGTGGGACTGCTAGAGCATCTCCAATTTTTTGTGTTTTTTTTTTGTACCCTTGGGGGAGATTGGCCCTTGCTTTGTCACCCTCCCTTCTTATGTTTTATTTCTGACAAGGTGGTCCTTCGCCCTGTCTTCCCAAGGTGTCCTCTCCTTTCCATTTGACCCAGGATATTGTTCTTCCTGCCTTTTTTCCCAACCCCTCTACAGCAGAGGAAATTCTGCTTCATTTGCTTGATTTAACATGGGCTCTTCTTATTTACCTTGAGAGGACCGTCTCTTTTCGCCAGGTGGATTTTCTGTTTGTCACTTTTGGTGTTGCCCGGCGGGGTCATTGCCCTAAGATGGGTGCTCTTTCTTCCACCTGTCATTCAGGGGCATTCCACCAGGGGTGTGGCTGCCTCCTGGGCTTCTTTTAAGGGCACCTTCTTGAAGGATCTTTGTGCGGCTTCGACTTGGTCCTCCCCTTATACCTTCATCTCCCATTATAAATTGTGGATGGGGGAGGTGTTTACTGGGGATTTTGGCTCTGCTGTTCTTGCTGCTGTTCACTGATTATGCTTGTCTGGGAATTAATTTTCTTGCCATTCTTGTGTTTGTCGGTTTTCTTTTTGTTTCATCTGGTGCTTGGGTATACACTCCTGGGCGACTTTGACGAGAAAGATAGAGGAGACGGTAATGACTTGGTTACTTACCGGTAATCTTCATTACTCCGAGTCATAGTCTTGCTCGTCACAGTCATGTTCCCTCCTTCCTGTCCTTGGGAAATGGGGGTCGAACAAAACAGAAACTGATCCTTCTGGTCGCTACTCTGACTGTGGGTATTACAGGATATGGTCTAGGGTTGCCCCACCCTTATAGGTCAGACGACAGGTACTTACTGTCAGGTCGCCACGTTAGATGCAGATTTTTTTCAATGGTTGAATTATGTGCCCCAAAAACATAGTGCTCCTGGGTGACTGTGGCAAGGAAGACTATGACTCAGAGTGATGAAGATTACCTGTAAGTAACCGAGTCATCAACTTCTATCTATTTTGCTCTCCCCTTCTCCTATCAATCGACTAATGTAAAGGATGTCACTGTAAGTATACATTCACCTGTAGAACCTCATTGAGTTGTACTTTTCGATTAAATGTCATGGTTGTGTTTTTATCCTTTTTGGAGAAGAGTCACTTGGGGCCCAAGTGTTAGATTTTCACTCTGAAGAGTGAGTTTAGGTGTGTCCTTGGTCATGAATCTGCTTAAAGGTCGGGTCTAATGATAAATTGACTTCGTATTGCAGTGATATTTCCAAAACTGGTTGAGTTACTCAGAAAGCAACAGGGTCCCTTAAAACACCCATTTTTGATATTGGGCAAATGTTCTTCTTGGCTCACTGTTTGGAAATATCTATTTTAAGTGGAACATAAGTGAAGGATGCGTTTTCATATTGCAACAATAGTCCTCAAACTGTGTGAGTTAATGAGAGTGTTAGGATCAGGTAAAACACACTTTTAATGATGGGAAAATGTCCTATTTTTCGAATGAATATCATAGTTTTGTTTCCAACTGCTTGGAATACAGTTGATTGTAGGCTAGAGGTGAATGGCGTAAACTCTCAAGGGCATATTCACAAGGACCTACCGCCGATTTATCTCCACCTTAACCCATCAAAAGTGGAGATCGATTTAACACCCCATTCACAAGCGAGTGCTAACTGCAGACATTGCCAGTATTCCCGCGATAACTGCCCCAAAATTTATCACCACGGTGGACACCACCAACTAACCCTAATGAGATGCAGAGTAGGCGTCCCCGTGCAAAAACACACGAAAAAACCACAACACCACTTTCACAATGAACTGCCAGATCTGCGATGCGAGTCAAAACCACTCGATAAGCTGCGGTAGCAGCAGGGATGCAACACCTGCCTTTTGCTGGTGTTAATCAGGACGGCTACCTGCAGCATGTAAGGGAGCCCAGCCAAGAGCCACATCTGAAGACCCACAGATGCCATGGAGACAATGATCATGCAGCTCCGAGACCCATGAGGGCCACAACACCCACCGCCACCCACCCCAGGCCCGCCACCACCCCCAGGACCTGTCCCCCCCCCCCCCAGGAACACCACAGAGGCAGCATACACAAAGACAGCGGGCCCACCTGAAACGCACCTGCCGCCCAGACCCAACGCCAGAGGAGGACATTGCCCACCACAGGCCCAAAAGGACAACCATCCCCTGCATCCTGACCCACATCCCCCACCTGCTGACGGTACCAACCCAGCAGACAACCAACATCCCTCCGCAGACAAAGCTGCCGGCTGCGCAGCACATGTCGGCCTCTGGTACCATCCAACCCACAACTGCCAGAGTCGGAGGAGTCACACAGCCAGCCCCATCCAAGGTCATCACACCTGTCCTGGATGCCAACATCTTCCTGGTACCCCAGCCCCTCCACTTCACCCACAATGCGCAGGAGCAGCTGGAGACCAAGCAAGGCCCCTACGCCATAGCTGAATTCCCTCACGTGTCAGGGCCAATCAACTGCACACATGTACCCCTCGTGCCCCCTGCCGACACTGCACACAACTACCACAACAGAAAGCACACGCATCCCATGAATGTGCAGGCAATAGTGGACCGCCCGGGACCCCTCAACAATGTCGTGGCCAAGTCCCCAGGCAGAGTGCATGATTCTCACATCTCCCGACAGTCCATCATCACCCAGCTCTCCCAGGATGGCACCCATGGAAATGCAGTGCTCGTTGGTAAGTCCAAAATGAACACACCACACACCTCCAGCCCACAGTCATGCAACTCACAACACTGGCAATGGGCACGCAGCACAACTACATTCAACATGCCACACAACATGCCAACCGACCAGACACGACAACACAACTCCATTGGGAACTTGGCCTTGCCACGCCCACAACCCATCCACGGCATGGCACCACAGACACACAATAGCAGGATGTGAGGAGAGGCATGGAGCAGGCATGTGCGAGAGCAGCAAGTGACTAAGGAATGTGAACCTACCCAATTGCAGGTGTGGCATGGAGGTGCCGGACAGACCACAGTGTGCAAACCACGGAATTGGCCATGTGGAGATCAACTGCTGGTGCATGGCGTGTAGTGGCCAGTGGACACTACCATGTCCCCACAGGCTGTGGGGCAGAAAGCGGAAATGTCGCACGTTACGTCCCCCCCTGCATGCGCGGGCGGAGTGGGTTGGACCTGCGTACGCCAGTCCTGCGTCGGGGTGTGAACAAAAAGCCCGTCGCACTGGGCGTGGTTCTTATTCGGAATGAACAACGCGCCTGCCAAGGCGGCGCCTCTCAGCCCGCCGCAAGTCCTGCACCGAGCGCGGCGGGGCCTGCGTCCCTGTGCGCCTGCTGCACCCCGGGCCGCTGGTCCCCAGACCCGTAATGCCTGCCCCAGCGCACCAACGAGGCTCCGCTCACCTGCCTACACTAGCGTGTGTCAAAGAGGGCCCACCACGTGCTGGTGCAAGCTCCAAGCCCCAGTCCCGCGAACTCTGCAGCCTCCGCAGACCATCGCTGGCCCCCCACCATGCTGGCCCACATTACTCCCTTCTCATTGACATACTCCACCGGCGTCCTCTTTGGCCCAGTAGGTCCCACATGTGGAACTGTGTCCTGAGTCTTGAATGGCAGTGACCCCAAGTCCGTGGCAGCGGCCACAGCACCAGACTCCCTTCGATCAGTGAGGCATAATTCCATATCGCAGGCCTGCGACACGTGGTGCCACTAACCCTGTTCAACACAAGCCGGAGACACGTGGTGCCACTAACCCTGGGCAATGCAAGCCGGCGACACGTGGTGCCACTAACCCTGTTCAACGCACGCCAGCGAAACGTGGATGAGGGCTCAGGCCTACCCTGCAGACCAGTAGGTCCCACATCCAGCACTTAGTCACGAATCATGAATGGCAGAGTCCACACCAGTGAACGCACGTAGAGGAGTAAGAGGAAGATGCGGCTCAGTCCGGACGAAAGCCGGATCAGAGTCACGGAGGTGATCGAACACTATCAACAACTGACCTGGTGCCATCAAACCTGTTCACCGCAAGTCCGCGTCCCGTGGTGCCACTGAACCTGAACTACGCAGGCCGGTGGGACCATCCAACCTAAGCCGGCAACACTCAGTGAATGGCCCGTGCTAACCGCTGCCTCAGGCCTACACTGTGGTCCAGTAGGTCACACATGTGGAACTGTGTCTTAGGTAAGATGTGGAGGAGTCCACACCATCGGACACGCCTCATCGCAGGCGGCATCCCCTAACAGCACTGGTGCCACTAACTCTGTGCGCAATGAGTCATGGGCACTATCTGGCTGGACCTTGGTGGCGTCTTAGTCCATGGCCTGGGGGTTTTCTGCATCTTCATCTGGCTGGACCGGACTTGGTGTCCGACATGTGTCTGTTCCATCCATCTCCACCATAGTGACTGTTTCAGCGTGGTTCTGCCCTCTGCATCATGCCCTGGGGGTACACCTTCCACTGTCCACCGAGACACTCCGCGACAAGCCCCTTTGTCATCTACGGAAACCTGCTCTGCACTCGTGACCCTGCCCAAGTGCCCCGCAAGTCAGCGGCCTGTGGCGGTAGGCCCGTGCAGGACGCCGTGCATCCGGGGCCACTAACTCTGTGCAGCACAAGTCATGGGGCCTTTATGGTTGAATGGTTGTGTCCTTTACGATGTACACTGTTGTCGATTTCTGACTGCACCAGGCAGCCCTTGCCGGCTGGTGTGCACACACCCCACACACATCCAATACAGGTGTCACTCGATATGTGTGCCTGCTAATAAATGTGGCCAGGCGCACGTGCCCGTAGCCATTCACACCATCTGAGCAAGTGTGTCCGTGTGGTCATTGTGTCAGCATGATGGGCACGGGCCCTGCAACATCAGATTGTGCTGTCTTCAGCGGACGATACCATGTCACCTCAGCGTTGGCAGTGACCTTGGACATGTAGCTTCGCCCGCCCCCCCCTGCATGCACAAGCAGCATGTGCTGGTCCGGCGTACGTCAGGTCAGCGCAGGGGTGTGCTGATTCGGCAGGGGGAGCAGGGCGTGGCTCGGTCCTGGCCTTGGGCAGGATGTGCGGTAAGTGTGTCTCTGTGTTGGGGTGTTGTCGCCACCAGGGCCACAGTTGTCGATGTTGCAATGTAGCATGCACCAGGAGAGCGTGCCCGCATGGACGGGGAAATGTAGGAGTGCAAGACCGCTCGGGGTCTTGGCACATGCATGCCAAGTGTTATGTGTATCAGTCCTGCGGCTGCATGAGTCAGTTGCCTAGCCTCATTCGCAGCACGATCACAGCCAGCCATGGACTGTACACCTGTGTCCGCCCTGTCCGGACCATTGGCCTATACTCACGTGGCCGCACACCTTCAAAGGCCAGCATCACGGTGTTGTTGGCATGCCGCTGGACATGCGTGGACAGGCATTACAATGGTGTGCCGTAGGAGTGCACGTGATACAACCGCGCAGCGCACACAAGTGTGGGGGCTCGTGGGAGGGAGGAGCAGCTGTGAGGCAACGTAACACACAGTGAGGCCGCTCATGTGCCACGTGCTGGGCATATCATCCATGATTCCCAGGCTCGCAGACATCCCACCACACCCACGACAGGCCTCTGTACATCTCCTGAATGCATGCAGATGGTGAAGTTACTGTAGGGATGAAGGGTCCTTTGTCTGTACTATCAGGCGGTAGCACATCTGCAGCTCCGAGCTGGGACTTGCATGTGGCCAGCACCCCCTGACAGATACAATAGCATTTACTTGCGACTCCCACACTACGCACTGCACGACGTGAGACCAACGTGTACACATCCCACACGCAGAAGTCCTTGGTCGTAGTTAGCATGCATGAAATGGCCTTCACATGTACTCCCACCCCACCCCAGGCCTGCACCCGTTGCACACAGACACTGCTCATTGCTCCGAGCTGTGCCATTTCATCCACGGGACTTGCGCAGGGCAAGCCAGTGCCGCATCAAGCAGAGCCACTGACGCAATGGCAGACCATCCCGGACACATGCTTGACTCCAGTCACGTGGACCTGTACCGTGCACATCTGCTGCATGTACTGGGGGCACTGCCGTTGGCAGTTCTGCGGATCAGTTACCGGCTGAGCTTCTGCCTTGCGAACGTCACCTGCATTCAGCCTGTGTTGCATTGTCGCTCGTGCATATTCGGGTGGGCCATGGATGTCTGCCTGCCTCTCCAACGTAACGGTAGCTGACCTGGATTTCGACGTGTGTGTGCGCCCCCTGTTGGCCCACGACCAGGAGTGTCACCGTGATGCCCGTTTATGGCATGCATGGATGTTTGGCATGCATGCTGGCACTGGACCTGGGAGATTGCACGAGTCGTCGTGTGCAGTGAGCACATTGAGCCACTACCCGATTGGGCTTTGGTGCACATTGGGGCCAGGGGTTGGAGTCAGCACATCTGTCCGGGTCAGCCGATGGATTACGTCGACGACATGTCAGATGTGGTGGACAACGATCTCTCATTGGAGATGTTGGCCTATGCTGCTGCACTCGCGTTCATGGACGAGTGACAAGGTATCTGCAGCCACAACTGGATGTGACCCATTGCACGTGTCCCGACGCCTGGTTGCATGTTGGGAATCTGGTCACATGTCCCAAGACAACAGTGGACATGGCTGCATTGGCCTGGACTCCTGATCCATGCGCGGACAACCAACGCGGGTGGCACTGACTTGTGTTGGTGATGGACTCCCCCGGGGTGGACATGGGCGCTTTCCTACGTTCCGCATTCAGAGATGCTGCTGCATTGGTCTGCATATCGTGGCACTTCTCTTGGCCATACTGACACGCACTTGTTGATAAAGTTTCCGCACTTTCACTTGTCTCCAACTGTGTTGTGTCATGATTTGTATGCCAATGTGTGTGTCACGGACTCTCTGGCTCCCTGCCATACGTGCATTGCTACCCCATCAGGGCTGTGGGTTTGTACTTGTGCATTATCATGCCCCTGTTTCGTGCTTTGCCAGATGCGTATGGCCGTTTACCGGCCACAAGCCGGTGCACTTGTGGCCTGTGTTCGGTTGTGCAAATGTTGGTGTTTGTACCACATTGTGTTTGATGTTGGGTTGCTCTGCTTCCTATGTGTGTGTGCTGCATTGTGTGTGAGATGTCCCTTCAGCTCTGATTTGGCTCACCCTTCTCCCTTTCAGGCAGTGTGGTTTTCACTTCTGTGCTTGTTCAGTGGTGTGATATTGCCATGTTGTGTGACTTGTGCTCTTGGTTGGTGTTGTTACTCTTGGGCACGGTTTGTCTGCAGTTGTGCTGTGCTTAATTGTGCATGTGTGCCATTGTGCCCATCTCCCCCCGTCCCCCCAGTCCCTGGTCGTTCCTCTCCCTGTTGCTGTTGTGTCTGTAGTTTTGGGAACTTTCCGGTCCCCGAGTCTTGCCACCATCTCCAGACTGATGTGGTGGACACCATTTCCTCCATGTCATCCAGCTCCTGGTGTGGCGCGGGACTCCCACCTCCGGTGTGCATTGCTGCCTTCTTGTTGTTGGCGTGTTTCTGTTTGTTTGTGCGTTTCGCATCATTCCGGCTGTTCTGGTTTTCTTCCATTGTCCTCCTCCGCTCACCGGCTGCATTCACCTTGTCCACGATGGCCTGCCATGTACAATGTTTTGTTGCCAATGGGGCGTGTGGGGTTGTATACTGGCTCCGGTTGCCTCCATTGTGCTTGGCTGTTGTTTTCTGTTTGGTTTGTCTTTCTTTTTCAGGCTTTTGTTGTGCTTATTCCCGCCTGCCGTGTGTGTGTCGCGGGCCTGGCGGTGCTTATCGCTGCTTTCCTCATCGCGAATGGGCTCATTGCACGTTTTTTGTGTTTTTATCTCCGTTGAGGTGGTTGTATCGCGGACATTGGCCGCGTTTTCGGCGGACTATCGCATGGTACCGCCGTGTTGTGAATTCCACGTTAACACAGGGTTATTTTCCCGCGATAGGCTGCGATGTGTAAAGTTGCGTTAACATTTTTTGGAGATGTTTAGCACACGTTCTTGTGAATATACCCCTCAATCTGTAGAAGAATGGTTTAAGCCCTGGTATTTCCATAGTCATGTATTAACGTACTTAAAGGTCTCTTCCAAGGTTCAATTAACCTCTTCGATGCTCATGACGAGCTCAGCTCGTCATGCTGCGCGGTGGGCGTGTGCGCATGGCGAGCTGAGCTCGTCACGACCACGCCCGCGATCGGAATGTCCAGCACCTGAGCGGAATTCCGATCGCAGCGAAGGTGTTAAATAACTGAACATTAAGCTGTTTTCAAATTGCAACGTTATTTCAAAAACTGTGAGAGTAAATAGGAGAAAGCACGTTAATGATGGATAAATGTTCGTCTTAGCTGTTTGTTTCTAAATATTTGATTTTAAATACATTATACTCTAAGGAACACAACAACATCTCTCTCTCTTTTTCCCTCTCCCCTCTTCTATCAATCCTATTCTGTAAATGCTGCAGCTACCATTATATGCACACAGATAGAACCGCATTGGCTTGTATGCTTGGATTCAACTTCATGGTTATGTTTTCATCCTGCTTAGTGAAAAGGCACTTGTGGATTTCAGACTCTCACTCTGAAGGTTAAAGGTTTCAATGCTACAGTCTCCCTGGTGATGTGTGTCCTTAACAGACTCTTCTAAAGGTCAATGGAATAAGGGAACGTTAAATATTACTCATATTCCATCAGTTTTTTCAAAATTGTGAGATTTAATAGAAAAACAGTGGGATCGGTAAAAACACAGTTTTAAAAATGAGCAAATATTCTTCTTGTTTCTCTTGTTGAAAATATCTCCGCTTAAGAACACCAGGTCCCAAAGACCATAACAACTTCTCTATCACCCCCCCCCTCCCCCTCTCATGTCAATTCTATTCTGTCAGTGATGTAGCTGCCAGTATAACATAACATAACATAACATGTGTATTTGTAAAGCGCACGTTCACCCAGAAGTCTCTTGGCGCTGAATAACAGATGTTCATTGTTACCCAACTCAATGGTACTCATTTTATCGACCTCAGATGGATGAAAGGCTGAGTGGACCTGCCGGGATTTGAACCTGTGACCATGAGGTCGAACACAGGCCCCTGCAATGGACGCATTAGTCCTACTCTCACCTGCGGACCCTGATTGATCTGTACTTTTAACTGAATGCCATATTTATGTTTTCATAATGCTTATTTGCAAGTCACTTGCAGCCCAGTTTGTTAGGATCTTAGGCTTTCCAGCTGAAGGATAATGGTCGAGTTCTGTTGTGTCCAAGGGCATGTGTCTGCTTAAAGGTCTGCGCAAAAGTTCATTGAAATAAGTAAAAGACATGTTATGTTCATATTGCAGCAATACTTTAAGCATCTTTGAGTTAATGGGAGAGTAGTAGGATCATATAAAAACACATTTTTGATGACGACTAAATATTATTTTTGGTTTTCTGTTTGGAAACGTCTGTTTTTATGTATACCATGCCCCAAAGAAATAAATAAAACAACTTCTTTCTGACTCTCTCTCTTTATCTCCATAGCAATTTCTTTTTGCATTTTGATGTAATATTGCTAGTCTTTTATTTTTGTTGTATAAAGCCCTATAAATCCTGTTTGTGCAATATAAAACTAAATAATTAAATAAAACACATTTTGGAACACAAATCAGATATAGGTGCATAAACATATCTAGGTGCAAGATCAACCCAGGTGCAAAATTGGCAGGATTAGTGAATCACACTGAGATGCTAACTCATTCAGTGCAGATAGAAAATAGTGTAAAAATATGTAAATTAGGTGCTAAAGGATTGAATTTGTAGCACATCACATTTGATTGACAACCCTTTAATATAAATCATTGTTTGTGTAACATGAGCATGAGTGTGGAAGCAGTATTATGAATCACATTCAGGTGATAAATCACTTTAAGGTACAAAATCACCCTTGGTCAGCTGGAGTGTGGATAAACCTTTAGGAGATCAAATCATATTTTATAGCAAAAGCATGCTTAAGTACAAAATTACCATAGGCTCGTCAGGAACAGGAGTGTGGAAACACAAATTTGCCATTGCAGTACATGGATTCGTAGCTTAACTGTCCATTCTTTGCAATGGGAAGCACTATTTAGGCAGACAAACAAACACAACTAATAGCCATTAGCTACCAGTGAGACTGAAATATTCCTCTGGTCTTATCCCTATGCACCGTGCTTAACTCTTCTTTTGAAGCTGGTTTACTCCCAGCAGAGTGGAAACATGCAAAGGTGATTCCCCTCTCAAAAAAACCTACTCTGGACCACTCTAAGCCGGTGAACTTCCGCCCAATTTCCCTGCTTCCACTCATGCCGAAAATGGGCGAAAAGCATTTTAACTCTCAGCTTATGCAGTTCATTGGGGAGAATAATTTCCTTCATGAAACTCAATCTGGATTTAGGCCACATCATGGCACGGAATCTGCTCTGCTTTTAGCCTCTGAGACATTGCGAAGAATGGCTGATGAAGGGAGAACGGCTGCCCTTGTCATGCTGGACCTAAGTGCAGAGTTTGTCACTGTTTTGCATGCTGTACTACTGGAACGGCTGTGGGCACAGAGCATAAGGGGATGAGCTCTCGACTGACCCCTGATTTTCTCTATTATCGCTCTTTTCAGGTGTTTCAGAAGCTTTATACCTCTGACATTCTTCCTCTTCAGCAGGGAGTGCCACAGAGCTCGGCCTTAAGTTCTACCCTTTTTAATTTGTATCTCCGTCCTTTGGCGGATGCAGTTGAACGCCACGGTGTGAGAATGGTGTCATATGCTGATGACACTCAGCTTATTGTCACACTGGCGCAAAATGATGGCAGTGCAGCAGCAATTTTCAAATCCTGCTTGGTTGACCTTGCAGCCAAGATGCAGGCTGGCTGTCTGAAAGTAAACACAGATAAGACCGAGGTTATGGTGGTGGGGAGGAAACCTTTAATCTGGTCCACTGCATGGTGGCCTAATGTTTCCGGCCTTTTACCGATAACCAAGCCTAAAGTGAAAAATCTTGGCATCTTTTTTGATGAACAGCTGCCTTTTGATAGCCAGGTCAAGTCCACGGTGGGCACCTGTTTTGGGGTGCTGAGGCTGCTGAGGAAGATCTTAGGGCTCATTCCGGACTCAGCAAAAAAAACGGTAATACAGGCTCTCTTGGTGTCCAAGCTTGAATACTGTAATGTGCTATATTTTGGGGTCTCTAAAGGCAGACTGGGAATGCTCCAAAGAGTACAGAATGCTGCAGCCCGGATGCTATTACATATACCAAAATGGCACACCATCAGGCCGGGTCTTGCGGAACTGCATTGGCTCCCTATTCAGCACAGATTCGCTTTTAAAGCTCTCTGCTTTACACATAGGATATTGAATCAGAGGGGTCCTAGCTACCTCTTGCCTTTGATTCAATACTATATTCCCTCCAGACACCTGAGATCCAGTGAAGCAGCTCTGGCAGCGATTCCTAAAGTGCGTATAGTGCCTCTAGGGGGCTGCTCTTTCAGATTACGGGCAGCCAAGCTGTGGAATTCCATGCCACTGAACCTGAGACTTGAACCTTCAGAGGCAAGGTTCCGGAAAGACCGTAAGACCTGGTTCTTTAGGCAGAGTCAGCTGACTTAGCTGACCTCGCCTCTTTCTGATTGTCTGATTCCTACCTAGTGCTAGTGCTTAGCGCGGGGACACTCCTCAGAGTAACCAGGCACTCTATAAATCTCTAAGTTAATTAAATAGGAATGATACTTTCTTCAAGCGATGGCTGAAGGGGGCTGTTGCAAGCAAGCCACTGTTTACAGGGGACTGACCTAAAGCCTCTCTCTGCACGCTTTTGGTACTGATGACATGAACAATGACAGGCTGCTAAAGCCATCTCTTGCCAGACCTAAAAACGATCAACTAACATAAAGGGGAAAGAAGCATATGATAGCTTGCAATGGCACATGTTGAATGTAACAATAGGTAAATGCAAGGAATTGTCTGGAAAGATAGTTTTCTTTCTGCATTTTTCTGATCTGGGTGAAAGATGTTGGTTTGATTATGTTTCATAAGACTGAGTTATTGAAGATTGGCAGATACCTGGAGGGGACCTCTGGATCTAGGTTCTTCAGCTTCATGAATGGTATGATGTAGGAGACTTTGAGGTCTGATGGGTAGGGGGCTGATATAAGAACATTATAGTATGGGGTCTTGGCAGGAGTGGTGACAATCATTGAGAGTCAGACATCCTTGAAGGTTTGAGGGGGACATTGAACCATCTGAGCCACTTTCCTTGATTTAATCCTTCAACTTGGTACCAAAGAATTGATGAAAAGAGATCAGCTTCAGAGGTCTATTGTTATGTGTAATGTTCCTGATGGGAGTGGGCTAGAAGGTGTGTAACTGTTTTTTAAGGGGGATGTGTAGGGATTGCCTTGTGCCTAAAGTTTGGTTTTGGAATGCGGTGGTCTGCAATGGCGTTAAGAAATCTTGAACCTGTGGACCCTTGTTGATGGTGCATTCTGGTTTGTCAAATTCCTTTAGTATGAAGTATATTGAAATTGCACTTTGCCATGAAGATTTGGTTGGAATAGTGACACCTCTTACCTTTCTGAGGGATGATTCTGTTGAACCACTGGTGAAAGCGGTTAGATTTATTCCACTAGTGTTGACATCCCGGAGATGGGTGGATTTGTCTGCTAGAAATGTAAAAAATAAGGAGGAAAAGCTTTTAGTTCAGTAGTTGAAGAGTCACATCTGAATGGAGGAGAAGACACTGTTCATTATAGTACAAATTAATGGGAATAACTCCCAAAATTATCACAAAGCTGTCTGCTTTCAAAAAGTGTTTTATTGCTGAAAGGAACTTCATGACTATCAATGCAAGTAATTAAAAAAAGGTTCACTGCATAGCTCCTTGTACTAATTGTAGTTCAAGTAATGAATTAAACGATTCAGGAAAGGCAACGGTGAAGGAGACTATGCTACTTTTCTTCTTCAGGTTGTAGGTGCTAAATGAATAAAATCCAATGTTGTGGCCACTGATTCCACAATTTAACCTCTCAGCAGTGAGGGTGTCAACCAGACAATTTTTGTTTGGAGGAGCAAAGTGTAGAAGCTCCCACGGTATATCTTTTTAGTTTTGCAAACTGGAACTGGTTGCACATAAACAAGTGGCACAATTTTATCAAAATAGATGAAGGGGCAGACTTACTAACTTTTCATGCAACAAAATCAAAGTTGATATACTGTGCTGCAAGAAAGGGAGAGAGATGAACAGTGGCATATTACTAAGATATGGTGCTGTTTTCCTCGCTCCATCTGCTGGCACACGTTAGGCAGCCATGCACAATAGCACACACCCTTGTACCAAGGGTGTGCATGTTTTATCAAGCCTAGGGTTTTGTACTAGACTGTGACCCTTCCAGTACTAAAACTATGCTTCAATGCTTTTCCCACTTTGTATTTATGCTACACAATGCAACACATATGCAAAGTTTGAAAAATATGGGGACTTTTAAAAGTTGCTCCACTGTTACGCCTCCCTTGAGGAGGCATAACGTTTTGGTGCAAATCCCTATCTACAAATCTTAGTAGATGGGGATTTGCCTCAAAACCCATGGGTGATTGCAAAGAATGCCCATGTGCCACCCACTGTCTGTCCCTTTGTTGCAGAGTAGCACAAAGTGGGGCAGAGTGCTACTTTTTTGTTTTAAGCCTATTTCTATTAGCATTTAATATAGTAGCAGTTAAACAAATACACTCACAGCATCACTCCAGTCACCAAGTAAGGTACAATATATCACGCCGACATGGGATCCGTCTTTGCTAATCTGCATCCAACTATTTCGCCAATTGTGGTGAGGGTCCACAACAATCATATTACATGAGGCCTAACAGCTCTTCGTGACTGTGGTATAGTGGTAGGAGATCATGCCATCATGGTGTATTATCTAATCTGTATGTAATTATAATTATAAGATGATCTAACCCATTTAGAGAAGGAGCTTCACTGGGAATGCCTCCCACATGATACTTAACATACTCAAGTGTCAACTAACTGTTATAGGGTGGTGCACATAATTCCAGAATCAATTAAAACAAACCTGGGGTGGGCGGGGATTCTGGGGTTGTTCTATCCAGCCACTAGCCTATAAGCTTTCTCTTCTTAGCTATGATTGAGCGTGAAGGGGGTCACAGGGGCGACTGAAACCCAAATCCCACACATTTGCATGGGCTCGCCAGGTCATTACTCCAGTCCTTACTCTTCCCCCATGAACCTCAACAAGGGTCTTCCCTCAGACTAGAATTCCCATCCCGGCTCCCCTCTTCACTGCTATGTTCACTTTCCGGGGTGTTCCCAGGTATCTAGGACCTCCTTCCATTGCTCCATGATGGGGTGTCGCTTCAGTCCTCTTGATTCTTCCCAAGTCAGGACTCGTCCCTCCACCCGAGTCCATTGACTAACATCAAGTTTCCAGGTCCCCACCATTGGTCCACCAGCGGACTTCCACACCATAGCTATCCTCCTCCTGGCCAGGACCAAAGTAAGGTTAATAAATCTATTCCAAACCTTCCATTTGGGAGGGTGAGGAAAAAGCCCCAGCAAGCAAACCCCAACAGTCAAGTGTGCGCCCCAGTTTTGCACCCACTAACACCAGTACATCATCTCAGAACTGGCGCAGTCCACGGCATGCCCAGGTCATGTGCACAAAGTCAGCATCACCATAATTACTCCTTGGGCAACCACGAACCTCGCCACCATAAGCAACTTGAAGTCTATGTGACGTCATATAGGTCATATGCAGATAATTAACGGCGTATAATTCAACCTCATATTATGAAAGACCGTCTTGGGGTATGCTAGAACCCTGTTCCATTCTGAGTCCGAGTGTGCCCTCTCCAGTACTGTTTCCCACTGCCCGTGCAGTTGTAACACAGGGTTATGGGTCATGTCAGACAGTGAGCAGTAGAACCATTTTACCAGGTGCTTTGACGTGCCCAGCATAAGTAAGGAGTGTAACACCGGGTGTGTTTTGGACTCCTCGCGACCCCTACCCCATAATTTCTTAACCGTTCGGACCAGGGCCTTGTATCGGAGGAACTGGCCAGCCGGGAGGCCAGAGTCCGCGAACAGGACCTTGAAGAGGGTAAGAGTATTTTGTTGGTAGCAATCTCCAACTGTGTCTAACCCTTACTCCGTTCAGACTGTTAGATGTTCAGACGAGAATATTATTAGTGGGCCCCCATGCGGCAGTCCAATCAAGGGCAAGACCGGGGCATATAGAGGGGTCTCCGCAGTCTTAGCCACACAACTTTTCCAACACTACAGGGCCGTGGTCAGCAACAAAGATTGGCATGGGGTTTCCACCTCCGGGTTAAGCAGTTTGGCCAGTAATAAAGTGGAGCTCGTCCCCGACTCTGTCCAACCCATTTCCTCCAACCTCAGTCCCTCCGATCACTGTGCAACCCACTGCAGCTGGAAAGCCAGAAAGTATAATTTAAGTGTGGCACTCCCAGGCCACCTTCCGTCATTGGGCGTATAATGTTTCTAAGGACACCCTCCGCCATCCTTTATTCCAAATAAGGTCCCGTAACAATGAGTCCAACTGGCGAAACCAGCTGGCAGGAACTGTAGTCGGGAGATTAATAAAAAAATATAATAAACACAGGAGCATAACCATCTTGGACAGGGGAAATCCAGGCCATAATAGACAATCACAGAGAATTCAAAAAGGGGACGCAAGATCTAAGAGATCGAAGGGTCCTCCCAAGGTTACCCTCCGTAGGTCCTCAAGGGAGTGATAAATGAGAATCCCCAAATATCTAAAGGTGGATTGTGCCCAATTAAGGTCCACAAGGAAGGTCTGGGGCTGAGAGAGCATCAGGAACACTGGGAATAAATAGGTCTTGTTCCTGTTAACCCTCAGGCCCAATAAATGTTTAAACCTCCCCAAGAGATCTAGGGCCAAAGTATGGCCCGCCACAGCATCTGCCAAATAAATCAAGAGGTGTTCTGCGTATTGGGAAAAAATGTGCTCATGGCCTCCCACACTCAGCCCCAATCCATCCCCTTCCTGTCTAAACAGCTTGGCCAAAGGTTCGATTGCTAAAGTAAACAAGAGCGGTGATAAAGGACAGCCCTGCCTGCTGCCACGAAAAATCCCATGCTGTAAGGATACCGTCCTACCAGTCTTAACTTACACTATGGGGGTCCCCATAAAGTAGTTTCACCCATCGCAACCGTTCATCACCAAGGCCCATACACTCCATGACCTCAAATAGGTGGTCCCACCATATGGTGTCAAAGGCCTTTTCCAAATCTATCGACAGAAAGTCCGCCAGTGGAAGAGCCCGGATCCCCGGGTGAAACAATACCGAATATAATTTGCGCATTCTGATCTGTGTGAATTAGAGTAGACATGAGCAAGAGTAACCGAAGAGCCATGATCTTACTAAGTAATTTGAAATCCATGTTAAGCATGGAGAGCGGGCAGAAGTCTGTGGCATAAGCCTCCAGAGCACTAGTCTTGGGAAGCGGAATTACGACTGCTTCATGCGAAGAATCAGGAAGCTGCCCAAGTCTCAAAGACTCCGCATAGAGAATCACCAACCGGGGGGCCAGCAATGGCACATAAGCAGAGTAGAATTGTGCAGGAAGGCCGTCTAGGCCTGGGGTCTTCCCGGCGGCCCTGTTTTTAATGGATGTGCGGATCGCTAGCTCCCTCACGGGTCCCCCCAGCACCCCTGTCGCTTGAGGGTCCAGCACCCAAAGCCGTAGTGCGCTCAAAAAGTCCCCCCGGTCCCCTGGGGAGACCGGGAGCGGCAAGCCATACAGGTCCCTGTAATAATTGCAGAACAAGGCATTGATTGCCTCTGGAGACTAAACAGACTCACCAGTCCCAGATCTTACATGTGTGATCGGGGACCCACACGACTCTGGCCAAACAAGCCATGCCAACAATCGGTTGGGTGAGATACCCTCTATAGTCATGACATCGTAACCTCTCAAGCGCCTCATTATAAAGTGTATGTGCTACTCGCAGGCCCTCCAGGTCATCAGCCTCCGTTCCCTGTGCTTACCCAGGCTGTACAGTCGATTCTTAAGTTCCCTTAATTCCAGGTGCAATTCCCACTGTATGCCTATTGAGTGCCCCAAACAGTGTCTATGCACCATAGTCTTAAACGCCTTATACTCCACTTGCTCTGTGGATGCTGAGTGTGCATTATCAGAAAAATAGTTTGTCAATAGTGGTGCCTAGAGTCTCCCTAAAATAAGTATCTTCCAGGGCCCATGGATTAAATTGCCATAAAGGAATCAGGGGTTGGTCCCCCATTGGCTGATAAAGGGCTGTGGTCCGAGGTCTTACGCCCTAAATATTTCGTGTGGATGATAGAGTGGCTGAGGTCATAAGAGCATAATAAGGCAGCTAGGCGCATATTAGGCGAATAAAAGGAGTAATCCTTCCCATCTACGTGATGTGTCCTCCAGATATCCTCCGGACCCCCAGTGTCCATCCAATCACGAAACCCTGCAGCGCTACAATGGGCCTTAGCCCAGGGCAATGGGGGAGCTGATCGATCCATAGTAACATCAGATACACAGTTAAAATCTCCCCCAGGAAGTATATCCGCCACTGTCGATTTGGCTAGTGGGGCCGAGAGACCATGTAAGAAGGGTTTCTGATCCTGATTCGGTTAATACACGCCGCTGAGGGTAATATCACATCCAAGCAACTTCCCGGTCAGCAAGACAGATTGGCCATCTCTATCTATGAGTGTATGCTGAGGCTCAAAGGAATGCCTGCTCTAACTAATATTACCACAAACCCTGGCACACGCCAAAAAGGAGGTTGCAAATATCTGCCCCCTCCACCTCTGGCACAGTACCTCCACCTCGCTCTGTGTAAGATGTGTCTCCTGCAGCGGGGCAATCTGTACTCCCCTCCTCCATAAATATCTATGCACATTATGCCGCTTAGTTGCGAGCCCATCTCCCTAATGTTCCGCGTCATGAACTTTAACGTTTAAGGTGTTGGCACCATAAAAGAGTTCTATCTCAGACTTCCCCTTCCCTCTGCCCCCCCACCCCCTGCACAACCATTTGGGAAGAGTGCTACTTTAGGTAACTTTGCAACAGAAATCATGATTTATATTGGAAAGTAAATCATGCCACAATGTTTTGTGCCGGATTTGTGTAACTTTTGTGACTTAAATCCAGGGCAAAGTGTAAGCAAAACTGGGCCAAAATCTTTAAACTTGGTACTTGTCAATATTATTAGGATGATTTGTGCTCCTACTGCAAGCTAATGCAAGGTCAGCAAATGGTCAGTGCAGAGCAAATATTGCTGTACTGTGTAAAATCAGAAGAGAATGAGGGTGACATAGAGAAGGGGCCCCTGAACATGTGAGTGGCAGTCTTACTAAGTTTTCATGCAAAATAATCAAAGTTGTTGCACTGCATAAAAGGGAGAGAGTTGAACAGTGTTACATCTACTAAGATATGGTGCTGTTTTCCTGGTGATGCACTTTAGGCAGCCATGCGCCAGAGTACACACCCTTGTACTGAAATGGGACACTTAAGTACAAAAACGATGATTGAATACTTTGTCCACTTTTTATGCATGCTATACAGTGCTGCTCACATGCAAATTTGGAAAACTATGGACTTTTCAAACTTGCTCCTCGGTTACGTCTGTACAGGTTTTGCCCAATCGCTGTCTGTCAATGTAAGCAGATATGGATTTGTGTCAAACCCTGGGGTTGTTGCATAGAAATGCCAATTTATTACCCATGGTTTGTCTCCATGAACCAAAGGAGTGCATAGTGGTAATTTGTATATCTTTTGCCAAATATCCAATGAAAATCATGATTTGCACTGGAAAGTAAATATCACCTTAACAAAAGTAGAGCAAACCTAGTACAAAGTGTTAGCAAATCTGGGCCGAAGTGTCCAAGGGCGATGATGGGCCTTTCTGAGGAGGCCTCAAGTGACTACAGATTCATAAGACAGAAGTTACAGTACAATGCTTGGAAGATTACCTCAGATGTTTGAAGACAGAGACTAAGAATAACAAATGCAGAGGTATTGATAAACATAATGGATAACAATAACCATTTTAACTAGGGATCAAATTGTGTAAGCAAGGCTAAAGGCATCATTCCGGGAATGATGAAATGAGAAAGCCTGTATACTTTACGTTTAAAAAAAATACCAGGAGGGCTTTTCTGATATTTGGAGAGTGAAACATGCTGTTAAAGATAAATCATACGATGAGTTTGGATCTGTTACATGTATATAATTCCCCCCACCCAAATCACAAAGAATTGGATCTAAAAGGCATACTCGAAGCAGATATACTGAGGGGCATATTAGCAAGACCCACGTTAAAATTATCGCCGTTTAGCGGCAGGAAACTGCCGCTAAACGGCGATAATGGGCTTGCTAATATGCGTTATGGAATTCCAATAGAAGCCCAGGTTAGATGTCCTGCACATCTAACTTGGGCTTCTATTGGAATTCCATAACGCATATTAGCAAGCCCATTATCGCCGTTTTAGCGGCAGTTTCCTGCCGCTAAAACGGCGATAATTTTAACGTGGGTCTTGCTAATATGCCCCTACATACCTTTTCGTTACAATGTGATTGTTGCATATGTTAAGAATAAGAATATTAGAACCTGTCTTGTAGAATTTCGTGAACCTCGAAATTACGTTGTTGGACATTTAGAGCAAGGGAATTTCTTTCAGCTTTTTTTTTTTAGCATGACCCAAATTGTGAGTTCTTCATCTATCTCGCACAGTAGGTTTGGATGAGCTGAAGGATTTTCTAAGTCAATGCAGCATGGACCTCCAACCACACCTTGTTGCAGATATGAGGTCCGTGACAAATCACAGGTGCAGGGATATAAAAAGGGGTAAATAATTCTGTACACCATCCAGAAATTGATGTAATGTATTTTGCATTGTATGTGTGCATCCCTTTACGTTCCAAATTAGAGTTGTTTTTTAAGCGACAGTAACTGCCCTTTTGTAAGAGGTTGGATAGAGCTATAGAGCCTCTGTTACTGGATATTTCCAGATACCACTGTTGGTATTCGTACTGCCCTTTTGATAAAAGGATCATCATTTTTAATTCAGACATCTGGAAACTTCTTGATGCAGTTTGCATTACTGGATGTGGATGAGGCCAAATAAATAAACAGAATCCCATCCGATGTTCTTTATGCTCGCTATGCAATAAACTGTAGGGTTGCATCTTCAATATCTACTGTCCGTTCACACAAGACTTCTGGGGCCAGGCTTCCCATGATTAATCACATCTGGAATTTCCTTGGCTTGATGAATCCACTGGAGGCTGCTTTTTGAACTCGTACGACCTCTGCTGGCACCTTTTTCACTCAGGAGACAGAGATGGAGAGACCGAGAGAGAGTGAAAATAGAGCAGAGAGGGAGAAGAGAGATATATAGAATGGGTAGGTGGAAAGAGACAGAGATTGATAGAAGGGAGGAAGGGAGCGGGGCTGGTTTGAACATTTATGCAGCTCTGATTTTTATTTCCAATTCAGCTCTGGTCTCTTCTAGTGACAAGGGTAATGCACTTTGGAAGGAATCTGAACACTTATTCTATTATTGTAGGTTGTCAGTTATCTGTGACTAAACATATTTGAATTCACCTAATCATTGGCTGCAGCCCAAATCTATTTATCAATTTAAACCAATTTATTTGCACCAGAATCATGGCCTCTAACCTTACAGTAGGATGGCTGTGACACTTCCACCATCCTATGTCGGAATTACCTCAAGTGGCAGATAGCGGTCAAATTTACATAGATGGAAATACTTAAGCATAGTTCCTAGTCATGTTTAAACTTTCACAAGCTTGCGTTATGACAACATTGTTTAAACTAGACATCCATAATAATAATCACTCCTATTAACTTTACTTTATAGAGCTAAAGGGGCTTAGGGACAGAGCTAGGCTCTGACTGGATTAATGGTTCTGGATTAACCTTCCATTGAATACCTTTAAATGCACCCAATCTGAGATATGTACGTTTAAAATGTGGGTCCATCGCTGTGTACCCTAGGAGCTTTGAGGTGGGGTGCCAGGAGACCGTGATCTAACCCCGAGAGGTTGGGACTGATGTCATCCAATGTAGAGTGCACTAGTCTCCTATAGGAACTTGAATGGATTAGGCCTGCGGCCATGTCATTCATCAGTTGGAGTATCATGTAGTTCCTACTAATCCGAAGGATCTGCACGTTTGTTGGACAACATAAACTAAGGGCTTGGTGTCTTGACCCATTCTGAACACCCCCGCAGGATATGTTGGCCTAGAGACCAGCTAGCTCACAGTGCCACCGTAAGCCCCCCTAACCTTACCAGAGAGGAAATGGTTTCTGGCAACCACTGAACATGACAACCCTGGCCCCCCAGGAAGCATGGAAACAGTACAGAACCTTTCCCTCAGTCACTCGTGCTTACTTATTCTCAGAGAAGTATACAGAGAATACACAGTGACAGAAGCAGATAAACGTGATTACAAGCACCAAAAGCACAAACAGTAGATATAGTTCTACCATGGTGCTAAAACAGTGTTTATATGCATGCATATAAAACAAGGCAGTAATTGTGCGTACTCCTACTATGCAAACCATACTCTGAGTGTACCTAGGGAAGATCTAACTCCATTACCAGATGGGAGAGAATGACGACCACATCTTGGTCATGAACTGGACACCCCTCAGGAGATGTCAGACCGCTGCATGGTGAAGTCTCAGCATGCAGAGACCCTCGGTGTCAGCTTAAGTTTCTTCTCTGCTAATCTATCTGGATGCTCATTATTTATAATAGAAAGCAGCTTTGCGATGTACGTGTAGATTAGCGATGTTATGGATATGTAGATAGCCCTTTCGCCCCGTGTATGAATATAGGACGACATTTCTACATAGTGCCTAAAGAGGCCAAGTACATGATGTTCGAGGCATCGTGATAATTTTGTGCGAAGCTAGATGTGTAAACAAAGTAGTTTCAGAGAAACTAATCCAACATTGCCGTGCATGCAAATATGCCCAAAAGTTCACGGCTGAAATGTTATTGTGAGGACAATGTAAGAATTAAGCTGCTTTGCTACATGGGCCTAACTCGGGAATATAACAGGAGAACTGGAAGCAGAGGCACGGTAAATCACCACTGTATCTGACAGTGACCCCCTATGTGGTGAAGGACATTGGGAGAGGTGACCACAGAGCTGTGGTGTGCTGGTGCTCCTCTTCAGCACCCATGGAGGGACAGTCCAGGCCCTGAGGGGTGGAGCTGCAACAATTATTGGTGCACCATGAAGGTGAGAAGTAAGGGCCGATAGAGAACTTTTCGACACAGGCATAATGTGTCTTCCCAAACAAGCCCCTTCACACCCATTTATTAATAAGGCCCTGACTACCAATGTCATCGCCAGTAGTAATATCATTGATAGATAGAATGGAGACTAGCAGGTTTCCTACTTACCAACCAGGGAAACTTTGCTTGAAATGGCTGAGAATCATTTCTGAGGTGATTCACCAAGAGAGCTGTAGCAAGGCATTTATTTGAAGGCTTTTGGAGAGTGGGTACTGTAATGCTCTGAGCGATTGGTCCTGGAAGTTGAAAGGCTGTGAACCACCACCTGAAGGCATCATATTAATGCATGCTCTCTAATTGTGTCACATATGTCCAAATCGAAACTGGAAAGGCAATTGGTATGTGCTGAGGCAGTGGTGGAGAAAACCCATAAAGCAACAAAGGGACCACAGAAGGCCACAACTTACAATACTACATTGGGAATTATATCGAAGAAATGATACACTATAAAATATACTGCTATCTCTGTTGAAGACACTACTATAAAGAATGGCAGTTAAATTACCATTGCATCATTAATGGGAGACTAGACTCAACCGTGGTCCCTATCGCAACAATAGAAATAAAAAGGTCAAATCAATTGATTGGGAGCAGAATCACAGGTCTCTTCATTAGAAAATAACAGAACTTGAGGACAGAAAACAATGTTGATATCTATTTGCAAAGCGCAACGAATGCCCACAGGCGTCTTGGCGCTGACGTCTGTAAAGTACTGTACTGTGGTAACAGGATTAATGGAAGCTAAAGAGGGAAAGTGAAGAGCCAGGGTTTGAGATGTTTCCTGAAAATGCTCAAATTGGACTGACATCTCAGATGCCAAGGCAACCGATTCCAAAATAGGCAAGCGCAGTGTTGAAAGCTCCTCCCACCCCAAGATACTTTGTTAGTTTTTTGGACAGTAACTTTTTTGAACGCTGCAGAGCGCAGACATCTATTAGGGGAATACAATAAGAATGTTTTGTTTAAATACTCCGGGCCAGTACCATGGAGAGCTGTGTGCACTGTACACAATGCTTTAAATGCTATTCTCTTTTTAATGGGAGCCAGTGAAGCTCCACCAGTACCTTAGAAACAGAATGACATTTCCAAATTTACTATAGGAACCTTGTCGCAGCATTTTGCAGCCTCTGTAGTTTGTTTAAGGGGCCTTGTTGAATGCCCAGACAAAGGGCAGGACACTAGTCCAGTTTTGACAAAACTAAAGAGATGATGATTGTCTTCTGTAGGTCAAATGGGGTGAAAGGCAAGGTTTTCTTCAGGCCTTTTAGCACGAAGAAGCAGGATGAGGTGAGTTTGTTGATCTGATCAGTGCATGAGAGTTTTGAGTCAAAGGTTACCCGCAAATTCCATAACCTTGGGTACAGGTGTGGGGAGAGGACCCAAGGTTTGTGGCCATAAGGAAGTGTTCCAAAAGGAGGTGTCCTTACCAAAAAGGAGTACCTCCATTTTCTCCGGATTCAGCTTCAGGCAGTGACTGCTCATACAGCTGACCTCATTCATTTGTTCTAACGGTGTGCCACCTCTTCTACATTACTTGTGATCCACACTACGACTTGTACACATAAGAGATGGTTGAGAAACCAAAGGACCAAATCAACTTAGCTAGGGGAGTCACATAAATGTCGAAAAGCATAGGGCTTAATGATGACCCTTGCAGGGCACCGCACAGAAAGGAGAAAGATTTGGAGGTAAACTATCTAAAAGAGGCCGATTGCTCTCTGTCAGTAAGAAATTAACAGAGGAGGTCATAGGCAATATATAACACACAAAAAGGAGATAGGAACGTATTTTCCGGTGGTGGCATGTGCTCAGTGAGTAAAAACTGCCCTCACTCACAAATTTGTGAGTGAGGGCAGTTTTTACTCACTGAGCACGTGCCATCACCGGAAAATACGTTCCTACTTCCTTTTAGTGTGTTATAGATGATTACTGGGGCAGTTGGGGTAACCTCTCCCCCCTTCTTTTTGTGTATTTGAGGTCATAGGTAAGCCCGCCGATCCCAATCTCCACAAGGTGCTCCTTCAGGACTAGGTGACTCACAGTATCGAAGGCTGCAATAGGTCTAAAAGGACCACCACAGCCTTTCCTCCGTTGTCCATGATATGTCGTATCTCTTCGGTAGCCACTACCAATGCTGACTCAGTACTATGGCCTTTCCTAAAGCCAAACTCAGCTCCATCCAAAATCTCATTTTGATCTAAATACTCTGTGAGAGCAATATTCAAATGCCTCTCGAGGATTTTTGATGGCATGGGGAGATGCAAGATGGGAGAATAATTGCTTTCCTCTCCTGGATTAAGGGAAGATTTTTTGAGCAAGGGCAGAATGGAGGCCTTCTACCAAACTGGGGGGAAAATGCCTACATTTATATCACTGTTCAGTAGGGTGGTGAGCGGAATGGCTACCATTCTGGCTACATCTTGGAGAAATTTGGGCTGGTATGGGTCAGAAGGGGCTCCTGATTTAGTGCAATTTATCAGTTCTATCACCCACTCAGTGGTTAGAAGCAGAAACTTGCGGAGCTCAGAGCTGCTTTGACCTGAGGTTATCTTCCCTGAATTTGGAAGATTAGAGGTTCAACTGGCATCAAAAACTCAGTAACCTGTCTCAACTTTGTTCATAAAAAATTCTGCTAACTTATTGCAGAGCAATTGACGGGAAATCAAGAAATTGGCATTGGATGGGCAAGAGAGCACCTGGACCATTTTAAAACGTTCTATGGAAGAATTTTTCTTTGAATTCATTTTTTCTGAAAAATATTTAGTTTTCCCCCCTATAATCATATTTTTATATTTCTGGGTGATTTGTTTATACCTAGCTCTTTCCTTTCTACAGTAATTACTTCTCCAAGCTTTTTCCTGTTTTCGACAATCCTGTTTCATTGCTCTAAGTTTGGGAGAGAACCATGGTGCTGTAGGCTGGCTTCTATGATTATTAACAGATCTAGTTGGGGCCAATTGATTGGCTACCCCATTGATCCAGCCCGAGTAGTTTGCTATGGGTACATTGGGATCACCCGTGAGGGATGTTTGTGTAGCCTCAAGCATGTCAATTAGATCTAATCTGTTAATTTTATTTCAAGCTCTAATCTTTTTGTCCTGACCTTTTCTGTCAACTATATGTTTTGTGGCTGGTATATTTATACTGAAATTTATTGCCACATGATCTGACCAGTTGATTGGAAGAACAGCTTCCAGCTGTAGATCAGGATAGTTAGAAAAAATACTGTCTAAGTCATGACCTGCTGCGTGAGAAGCTGTATTCACAAGTGATGCTGCTTCTTTGTTGTTTTGATCGTCTAAATGAAACTTAGGAATAAGGGGGCATATTAGCAACGTGATTATCGCCGCTTTAGTGGGACTTTTTCCCGCTAAAGCGGCGATAATTCAATCGCCCTATTAGCAAGCTGTCGCTAACTGCTGTTAGCGACAGCTTCTAAGCGATAGCGACCGGGTTGGGTGCCGCTTTGCATGCCAGCGATATTTATCGCTAATGGCATGCAAAGTAGGCGTTCCCAACCTAAAAGCGACTGGAAACAGTCGCTAAGGTCGCTATCGCCTATTAGCGAGGCAGGGGAGGTGATTATCGAACCAGCGCTAAACACGTTTAGCGCTGGTTTGTTAACGCCTGGTCCAGACCTGACTTAGCCATGTAATCCAATGGGAGGTGGATTACATGGCTAAATCCCCTCGCCCTATCACCAAGCTAACACTGGTCACAGTGTGAATATCGCTTGTTTTCAAGCAATATTCACACTGTTCTCCAGGGTTTCTATCGCATTGGAGATAAGCGTTGCTGATAGCACGCTATCTCCGCGATAGAAACCTGCGATAGCCGGCGATAAATATCCTAGCGCTAACTGCGCTTAGCGATAATTATCGCCGGTTATTGCTAATAGGCCCCAAGGTGCGGTTATTTTGTTTTCCTGAGGGTCGGGGGTGGGGGGGTGGTGGGAAGTGAAGACATTACATGATGAGCTTCCTCATAAGCTTTGTGCCAGAACCTACACACTTAATATTTGACCTACCACTTGATTTTCAACATATGCACATACTCATACACTGTGGGGCCGATTCTGATGCAGGTTGGAAAAGCTTCCCGACCGAATCGGTTGGGAAATGGTGTCCGACCCACTCGGATCGGGAAAGTCCGACCGGCGGAGTAGGATGCATCCGGATGCTTCCAGATACGATTTGGTTGAACTCCCATTGACTTCAATGGGAACATTTGTTCCTAACCGCATCAGAATTGGGCCCTCGGTGGGGAAGACACGTTCCCGATCCGATTTGGAAGGAGCAAATGCCGTTAGGAGGCCTTCCTAACCGCATCAGAATCAGGCCCTCGGTCGGGAAGCTTTTCCAACCCGCATCAGAATCGGACCCTAAGTAGGGTGGGTGGTGTAATGTCTTTCTTCTGACAGTCCCTACTCCAGTGTAGGAAGGTTTCCATCGATGGAGTCAACAGGGACTCAGTCAATGGAAAACTTGAGGTTTAGAGACAGTCAGGCCTATGGTTTGCCAGACAGAGTACTCACTCTTCATCGCCTGTTGGCCAAACTCTAAACCAGGCCTTTAATTATTACTGAGAAGAGCTATAGAATATATTAAAATAAACTATAGATATTGTTGAACCTCTGTCTGCATCGATTGCACTACTTCATGACACATGCAAGTTCCCATCGATTACACATAAGAGATTAAGGTCTTTCACAGCAACACTAGCTAATGTAGGAATACTAACACACTAGAAATCCGCAAAGGTCCAGATAGTGCACCCGTTGAGGGATATGTGCAAAATGGCAACAGATAGGAAAAGGATATACTCTTTAAATGATCACATGGAGATATTTGAACAGATAGACGTTTCAGTTGAACATAACTGGGTAGGGCCAGCAGAGTGTAGAGATCAATGGTGGGGATGAGAGGGAAGGGGAGCGGGACGAACATCTCCGGGAAGAAGACATTGATATTTACTCTACCTGTGCACGTTACTCACTTTTCGTATCTACTTCTCTTTCTTAGGTGTCACATTAATATGTTGTTTGTGATTAAATTGTTCTAATCGTTAACTATAAGAAAATAGTGAGTTAGAGTTTTGGTATTTTGTTATGACACTAAATAAAGAATGTCAAATTTTTTGTTATTTTCAAAAAAGAGATAAAGCAATTTTCCACCAATTGCGAAAAATTCATTTTCTTCACTTTTTGTCTTCAAGCTTGTTTGTGTTTGACTTACAAGAAAATATTTTGTACTTTGCATTCTAGATTTAACTGTATTGCTTTTTAAGCTAGTTGTTGTTTACCTACATCCACCACTATCATCCTCTGAGGGTTTACTACCAGAATATTGTGATTTGATTATTGATCAACCAAAATATCATGTCGAAAATATCGACTACCAGAATACCATGAGTGTATATAGTTATATCTAAGCATATGTTTCCTATACTTTACTACACATATAAATGTAACTTGACAATATTTTTATATATATATATATATATATATGGAGGGCGACACCCTACAGATAAGAGATCCGTTCTCCATTACTTTGAACTTTATCTCAATTGATCTGGTTTTTTTTTAGATCACTACACCTTTCTTGTAGTTAGATGAGGAAATCTTGTTTTTTTCACTTTTGTTGGGATATACTCATAACAGAGTATCATGTTTGTGACCTCTTCTCTTTGTTACATTCTGGCACTACGTCGAGAACATTAATCATTACACCTCACATGACCTATATTGTTGAAGATTATTTACGAGCTTTTATCGCTGTCTTTTAACATCTTCTCCACCAGCTCCAGGGCACTTGGCCTTGTCTCCTGAGATACGCAGGACATAGAGAGTGGCTAGATACATAGCACCAGGCTTAGAATCGCCTGTAAAACTCCCAGGCAGATAGGCTCCACACTTGCTGCTTATTACCCATATGGTGATATAGAAAGTGGTTAGGTACACAGCACCAGGCTTAGAATCTCCTGTTAAAACTCCCAGGAAGATCCTTACTATTGACAAATTTCACAATCAATTTTACAATTACACAAATATAAAAATATACTGTACACAATTGATACGAGGTAAAAAACTGTGATGGCTCCAATGCATAGATATCAAACATAGCAGAAAAATACTTAAACCTTCCGCAGCTGAGCAGCCTGCAATATGGATGCACATATGACGGAAAAATAATATTTTTAGCTCAAAATAGATATAAAGTGCTTAATGCATAGCTTTCATCGGCTCAGATGCCTTCCGTGCTCCATAATGATCATACAACCTATGTTGATATATAACTTTTCTTGCAATTAGACCAACCTATATATGCCTAAAAATATGTGCAAAAATCATGTAAAGTGCCTAAGTGTGTGATAAAGTGCTTGAGTGCTAAAAAACCCTATTAGCTATAGGGACTGGAAGGGGCAGCAGTGCAGTATATCAATGCCAAACAGGGTCACTAGCCCCGATTGGTATCCCCAATTTGTCTTGTGATGAGCCTTCCCCGTGTACAGATAATATGGAACATAAAGTAAGAAATTACTACATAGAAATGCCTATTTTCAAAATGGAAAAACGGGGACTGTCCTCTCAAGATCTTAATATTAATATTCTGGAGAATAGGAGGACCTTGACATTACTTCGCAGTTTATATATATTCACTGAAAAAAACCACAGGTTTCAGGGACGTTATAGTTAGTTGGACATTTCACTCGTATAAAACCAGAGAAATTCGGCCGTTATATTTAGTAGAGCTAACTATAACTCGCGCCCCCGCAATGCACTGCTGATGACGTCACATATTACATCACTCATGACATGGTCAGTGACATCACTGATGACATCACTGATGACATCTCAAATGACATCACTGATGACATCATCCAGTGACTGAGTGTTTCTAAAAAGTTCAATGCCAAGGTTTATTGAAGAATGAGTGGGTGTATGAGTGTCTGAATGGATGATTTAGTGGGTGCGTGACTGACTGTGTAAGTGAGTGATTAAACATGTCTTAGTGAATGCATGGGTGAATGATTAATCTGTTTGAATGTCTTTATCAGTCTTACAGTTGGTGTATAAGTGCATGGGTTGGTGAGTAGCTACATCAGTGTCTATATGGGTTAATGATTGGTTGTCTGAGTACCTTAATGGGTGCCTGAGTGTCTGTGTGGGTGGGGGGGGTGTGACTCCCTGCATGGATGTGTGAGTGGGTGATTCAATGGGTGTATGTGTTTATGAGTGCATGTGTTAGAGACTGTGTGGGTGAGTGAGTGTACATATAGCTGTGTTGGTGAGTGAATGGATGCCTTAGTGGTATATATGTAAGTAACTACATATGTGAAAGGCAGTATATGTGAGTGTTGGAGTATATAAGTGAGTATATTTGACAGTGAGTTATTGTGACAGTGGCTGCATGGATAAGTGTGTGCTGATGTCAGTAATTGTTGAAGAGAGTATGTATATGGTACTATCTGTATGAATAAGTGAGGTGGCGTTTTTTGTATAATTTGTATAGGTGAGTAAATGGCAGTGTAAATAATTCTTTGGGTGACTGACTAGGTTTTTGAGTAACTCTTTGGATGAGTGGCAGTGTGTGAGTGTCTATATGAGTGTATGAGTGGATATATCAGTGGCTGTAGTGATGAATGACTGCGTGTATGAGTGACTGTATGGGTTAGTGAGTGGATGTGTGTGTAGACATATGAATCACTGAGCGGGTATGTACTAACTACTATTGGTCTGACTATGGTTTCGATATTGATAGTCTGTATTTTAGAGTGGGTGTATCAAAGGTTTTATTAGGGTGTGAGGAGTAGGCCTGGGCAGTGAACTTCGTTCTGTTCACAGAGTTTACAGAGTTTTCTGCACTCCGCACTCTGCGGAGCTCGCGGAGTGCAGAAAACACTGCTTCGCGATGTGCAGCGGAGTTTTTTTCCCGCTCGCGATCGGTAAGTTTGCGAGCGCGAGCTGCCGCTCGGGTAGAATTTGCAGAGTTTTTTTGTAATTTCGTGGAGTTCCGCGTAGCAAAACTCTGCGAACTACGCCCAGGCATGGTGAGGAGGTGCATCAGATGATCACGTGGATGATGTCATCAGTAATGTCATCAGTGATGTCATTTGAGATGTCATAAGTGATGTCACTGACCATGTCATGAGTGATGTAATATGTGACATCATCAGCAGTGCATTGCGGGGGCGCGAGTTATAGTTAGCTCTACTAACTATAACAGCTGAATTTCTCTGGTTTTATACGAGTGAAATGTCCAACTAACTATAACGTCCCTGAATCCTGTGTTTTTTTCAGTGAATTTCTAATGTTTTTTAAATGCTAATCCCTAACTATAATGTCCTTGAAACCTCTGGTTTTTTCAATGAATTTCTAAGGTTTTTTAAATGCTAATTTCTAACTATGCCTACATAGGTAGGACATGTGCAGAAAGAGGAAGAAAGGTGTAGAAAGAAGCAGAAGTGCAGAAAGAGGCAAGAGAGGTGCAGAAAGAGGCCTACTTTGACTGTACCTTACAACAGACTCATACAAAGTACCCTAATCACTAATCCTTCTCCGAAGTTGTCCTAAGCCTCACTTTTCTCTTGAAGGTTCACTATTAATCGACTGCTCAGAATGTTAGGCCTATCAAATATAAAACAGCAATCCTAAGCATATCACTGTTGTAAGTCTGACCAGGTTTGTGAAGGTATGCATGCGTGTCTATGCTTTTACCTAGTGACATATTAAATGAAAATAAGCATACAAACACTTGAATACCTGTGTTTCAAACAGCATACTCTGTAAATTTGTGAAAAAAAGGTGTATGCATTTCTTTCTGCTCACAATACAGGGCACATGGGTATTCAATAGTATATTTGAGCGACTCTATAACACATATATATATAAGACATGTCTGCCTGTGCAACCGAATGACAGAGCAGAACTGAGAAGATTTAACCACCTATAGGAGAAGTTACGCGCTTTTTAAGCTACCATCTTCAGATGCATACCACATGTAAGAATACATACACATGTAGACATATACCTCAGTCACGAGAGCACTCAGACCTTTAAAATTGACAGCTTGCACTTCCCATTTGAGTACAGAAAGAGGCGAGAGAAGTTCAGAAAGAAGCAGGAGATTTGCAGAAACAGGCAAAAGAGGTGCAGAAAGAGGGAAGAGGGGTGCAGACAGAGGGAAGAGGGGTGCAGAAAGAGGCAAGAGAGGTGCAGAAAGAAGCAAGAGCAGTGCAGAAAGAACCAACAGAGGTGCAGAAGGAGGCAAGAGGGGTGCAGAAAGAGGCAAGAGAAGTGCAGAAAGAAGCAACAGAGGTGCAGAAGGAGACAAGAGAACTGCAGAAAGAGGCAAGAGAGTTGCAGAAACAGGCAAGAGAGGTGCAGAAAAAGGAAACAGGGGTGCAGAAAGAGGCAGAGAGGTGTAGAAGAGGGTGCAGAAAGAGGCAAGAGGAGTGCAGAAAGAAGCAACAGAAGTGCATAAAGAAGCAACAGAGGTGCAGAAAGAGGCAAGAGGGGTGCAGAAAGAGGCAAGAGAAAGTGCAGAAAGAAGCAACAGAGGTGCAGAACGAGGCTAGAGGGGTGGAGAAAGAGGGATGGAGAAAGAGGCAAGGGGCTACAGAACGAAGCAAGAGAGCTGCAGAAATAAAACAAAAGAAGTGCAGAAAGAAGGAACAGAGATGCAGAAAGAGGCAAGAGGGGTGCAAACAGAGAGAAGGGGGTGTAGAAAGAGGTAAAAGGGGTGCAGAAAGAAGCAAGAGAGGTGCAGAAAGAAACAAAAGAAGTACAGAAAGAAGGAACAGAGGTGCAGAAAGAGGCAAGATGGGTGCAGAAAGAGGGAAGAGGGGTGGAGAAAGAGGCAAGAGGCTGCAGAAAGAAGCAAGAGAGCTGCAGAAAGAAACAAAAGAAGTGCATAAAGAAGGAACAGAGGCGCAGAAAGAGGCAAGAGGGGTGCAAAAAAGAAGGAAGAGGGGTACAGAAAGAGGTAAAAGGGGTGCAGAAAGAAGCAAGAGAGGTACAGAAAGAAACAAAAGAAGTACAGAAAGTAGGAACAGAGGTGCAGAAAGAAGCAAGAGGGGTGCAGAAAAAGGGAAGAGGGGTGCAGAAAGAGGCACAAGGGGTACGAAAGAAGCAAGAGAGGTGCAGAAATAAGCAAGAGAAGTGCAGAAAGAAGCAACAGAGGTACAGAAAGACGGATGAGGGATGGAGAAAGAGGCAAGCGAAGTGCAGAAAGAAGCAACAGAGATAAAAAAAGGGGGAAAAGGGGTGGAGAAAGAGGCAAGAGGGGTGCAGAAAGAAGCAAGAGAGGTGCAGAAAGAAACAAAAGAAGTACAGAAAGAAGCAACAGAGGTGCAGAAAGAGGCAAGAGGAGTGCAGAAAGAGGGAAGAGGGGTACAGAAAGAGGCACGAGGGGTGCAGAATGAAGCAAGAGAGGTGCAGAAAGAAGCAAGAGAAGTGCATAAAGAAGCAACAGAGATGCAGAAAGGGATAAGTGGGGTAGAGAAAGAGGCAAGAGGGGTGCTGAAAGAAGCAAGAGAGGTGCAGAAAGAAACAAAAGAAATGCAGAAAGAAGCAACAGAGGTGCAGAAAGAGGCAAGAGGAGTGCAGAAAGAGGGAAGAGGGGTACAGAAAGAGGCACGAGTGTTGCAGAAAGAAGCAAGAGAGGTGCAGAAAGAAGCAAGAGAAGTGCATAAAGAAGCAACGGAGATGCAGAAAGAAGGAACAGAGGTGCAGAAGAGGCAAGAGGGGAGCACAAAGAGGGAAAGGGGTACAGAAAGAGGCACAAGGGATGCAAAAAGAAGGGACAGAGTTCCAGAAAGAAGCAAAAGAAGTGCAGAAAGAAGCAACAGAGGTACAGAAAGAGGGATGAGGGGTACGGAAAGACACAAGAGGAGTGCAGAAAGAAGCAAAAGAAGTGCAAAAATGGGGAACAGGGGTGGAGAAAGTGGCAAGAGGGGTGCAGAAAGAAGCAAGAGAGGTACAGAAAGAAACAAAGGAAGAGCAGAAAGAAGGAACAGAGGTGGATAAAGAGGGAAGAAGGTGCAAAAAGAGGGAAGAGGGGTGCAGAAAGAGGCACAAGGGGTGCAGAAAGAAGCAAGAGATGTGCAGTAAGAAACGAAAGAAGAGCAGAGAGAAGAGGCAAGCAGAGGTGCAGAAAGAGGCAACAGAGGTGAAAAGGGGAAGAGGGATGGAGAAAGAGGCAAGGGGCTGCAGAAAGAAGCAAGAGAGCTGCAGAAAGAAACAAAAGAAGTGCAGAAAGAAGGAACAGAGGTGCAGAAAGAGGCAAGAGGGGTGCAAAAGAGAGAGGGTGCAGTAAGAGGCGAGGCGGAGAAAGAAGCGAGAGTTGCAGAAAGAAACAAAAGAAGTGCAGAAAGAAGGAAGCAGAGGGTGTAGAAAGAGGCATAAGGTGCAGAAAGGAGTGCAGAAAGAAACAAAAGAAGTGCAGAAAGAAGGAACAGAGGTGTAGAAAGAGGCAAGAGGAGTGCAGAAAGAGGGAAGAGGGGTGCAGAAAGAGGCACGAGGGGTGCAGAAATAAGCAAGAGAGGTGCAGAAATAAGAAAGAGAAGCGCAGAAAGAAGCAACAGAGGTGCAGAAAGACGTATGAGGGCAGAGAAAGAGGCAAGCGAAGTGCAGAAAGCAACACAGATGAAAAAAGGGGGAAGAGGGGTAGAGAAAGAGGCAAGAGGGGTACAGAAAGAAGCAAGGGAGGAGCAGAAAGAAACAAAAGAAGTGCAGAAAGAAGGCACAGAGGTGCATAAAAAGGAAGAGGGGTGCAGAAAGAAATAAAGGAAGTAGAAGCAACAGAGGTGCAGAAAGAGGCAAGAGGGGTGCAGAATGAGTGAAGAGGGGTGTGAAAGAGGCACGCGGGTGCAAAAAGAGGCAAGAGGGGTGCAGAAAGAGGGAAGAGGGTGCAGAAAGAAGGGACAGAGGTGCAGAAAGAAGCAAGAGAAGTGAAGAAAGAAGCAAGAGTAGTGCGAAAGAATCAATAGAGGAGCAGAAAGAGGGAAGAAGGGTGCAAAAAAAGTGAAGAGGGGTGCAGAAAGAAGCAAGAGAATTGCAGAAAGAAAAAAGAGGTGCAGAAAGAAATAACAGAGCTGCAAAAAGAGGCAAGAGGGGTGCAGAAAGAGGGAAGAGGGTGCAGAAAGAAGGGACAGAGGTGCAGAAAGAAGCAAGAGAAGTGAAGAAAAAAGCAAGAGTAGTGCAGAAAGAATCAACAGAGTAGCAGAAAGAGGGAAGAAGGGTGCAAAAGAAGGGAAGAGGGGTGCAGAAAGAGGCATGAGGGGTGCAGAAAGAAGCAAGAGATGTGCAGCAAGAAACAAAAGAAGTGCAGAAAGAAGGAACAGAGGTGCAGAAAGAGGCATCAGGGGTAAGGAAAGATGGAAGAGGGGTGGAGAAAGAGGCAAGGGGCTGCAGAAAGAAGCAAGAGAGCTGAAGAAAGAAACAAAAGAAGGGAAGAAAGAAGGAACAGAGGTGCAGAAAGAGGCAAGAGGGGTGCAGAAAGAAGGAAGAGGGGTGCAGAAAGAAGCACGAGTGGTGCAGAAAGAAGCAAGAGAGGTGCAGAAAGAAGCAAGAGTAGTGCAGAAAGAAGCAACAGAGGTGCAGAAAGAGGCAAGAGGGGTTCAAAAAGAGGGAAGAGGGGTGCAAAATGAGGCATGAGGGGTGCAGAAAGAAGCAAGAGATTTGCAGCAAGAAACAAAAGAAGTGCAGAAAGAGTGAACAGAGGTCCAGAAAGAGGCAACAGGGGTGAAGAAAGAGGGAACAGGGGAGGAGTAAATGGCAAGGGGCTGCAGAAAGAAGCAAGAGAGCTGTAGAAAGAAACAAAAGAAGTGTAGAAAGAAGGAACAGAGGTGCAGAAAGAGCAATAGGGGTACTGAAAGAAACAAAAGAAGTGAAGAAAGAAGCAACAGAGGGGCAGAAAGAGGCAAGAGGAATGCAGAACGATGCACGAGGGGTGCAGAAAGAAGCAATAGAGGTGCAGAAATAAGAAAAAGAAGTGCAGAAAGAAGCAACAGAGGGGCAGAAAGACGGATGATGGGCAGAGAAAGAGGCAAGCGAAGTGCAGAAAGAAGCAGCAGAGATAAAAAAAAGGGGAAAGAGGGGTGGAGAAAGAGATAAGAGGGGTGCAGAAAGAAGCAAGAGAGGTGCAGAAAGAAACAAAAGAAGTGGAGAAAGAAGCAACAGAGGTGCAGAAAGAGGCAAGAGAGGTGCAGAAAGAAACAAAAGAAGTGGAGAAAGAAGCAACAGAGGTGCAGAAAGAGGGAAGAGGGGTGCAGAAAGAAGCAACAGAGGTGCAGAAAGAGGTATGAGGGGTGGAGAAAGAGGCAAGAGAAGTACAGAAAGAAGCAACAGAGATGCAAAAACGGGGAACAGGGGTGGAGAAAGTAGCAAGAGGGGTGCAGAAAGAGGGAAGAGTGGTGGAGAAAGAGGCAAGGGGCTGCAGAAAGAAGCAAGAGAGCTGCAGAAACAAAACAAAAGAAGTGTAGAAACAAGGAACAGAGGTGCAGAAAGAGGCAAGAGGGGTGCAAAAAGAGGGAAGAGGGGTACAGAAAAAAGCACAAGGGGTGCAGAAAGAAGCAAGATATGTGCAGCAAGAAACAAAAGAAGTGCAGAAAGAATGAACAGAGGGCAGAAAGAGGCAACAGGGATGAAGAAAGAGGGAAGAGGGGTATAGAAAGAGGCAAGGGGCTCCAAAAAGAAGCAAGAGAGCTGCAGAAAGAAACAAAGGAAGTACAGAAAGAAGGAACAGAGGTGCAGAAAGAGGGAAGAGGGGTGCAGAAAGAAGCAAGAGTAGTGCAGAAAGAAGCAACAGAGGTGCAGAACGAGGCAAGAGGGGTGCAAAAAGAGGGAAGAGGGGTGCAGAAAGAGGCACAAGGGGTGCAGAAAGGAGCAAGAGATGTGCAGGAAGAAACACAAGAAGTGCAGAAAGAAGGAACAGAGGTGCAGAAAGAGGCAACAGGGGTGAAGAAAGAGGGAAGAGGGATGGGGAAAGAGGCAAGGTCCTGCAGAAAGAAGCAAGAGAGCTGCAGAAAGAAACAAAAGAAGTACAGAAAGAAGGAACAGAGGTGCAGAAAGAGGCAAGGCAGTGCAGAAAGAGGCATAAGGGGTGCAGAAAGAAGCTAGAGTTGCAGAAAGAAACAAAAGAAGTGCAGAAAGAAGAAACAGAGATGCAGAAAGAGGAAGAGGTGTGCAGAAAGAATCAAAAGAAGTGCAGAAAGAAGCAACAGAGGTGCAGAAATAGGAAAGAGAAGTTCAGAAAGAAGCAACAGAGGTGCAGAAAGACGGATGAGGGGCGGAGAAAGAGGCAATCGAAGTGCAGAAAGAAGCAACAGAGATGAAAAAAGGGGGAAGAGGGGTGGTAGAAAGAGGTAAAAGGGGTGCAGAAAGAAGCAATAGAGGTGCAGAAAGAAACAAAAGAAGAACAGAAAGAAGGAACAGAGATGCAGAAAGAGGCAAGAGGGGTGCAGAAAGAGGGAAGAGGGGTGCACAAAGAGGCACGAGGGGTGCAGAAAGAAGCAAGATATGTGCAGCAAGAAACAAAAGAAGTGCAGAAAGAAGGAACAGAGGTGCAGAAAGAGGCAACAAGGATGAAGAAAGAGGGAAGAGGGGTATGGAAAGAGGCAAGGGGCTGCAAAAAGAAGCAAGAGATCTGCAGAAAGAAACAAAAGAAGTACAGAAAGAAGGAACAGAGGTGCAGAAAGAGGGAAGAGGGGTGCAGAAAGAAGCACAGAGGTTGTGCAGAAAGAAGCAAGAGAGGTGCAGAAAGAAGCAAGAGAAGTCCAGAAAGAAGCAACAGAGGTGCAGAACGAGGCAAGAGGGGTGCAAAAAGAGGGAAGAGGGGTGCAGAAAGAGGCACGAGGGGTGCAGAAAGGAGCAAGAGATGTGCAGGAAGAAACAAAAGAAGTGCAGAAAGAAGGAACAGAGGTGCAGAAAGAGGCAACAGGGGTGAAGAAAGAGGGAAGAGGGATGGGGAAAGAGGCAAGGTCCTGCAGAAAGAAGCAAGAGAGCTGCAGAAAGAAACTAAAGAAGTACAGAAAGAAGGAACAGAGGTGCAGAAAGAGGCAAGGGGTGCAAAAGAGGCATAAGTGGTGCAGAAAGAAGCGAGAGGTGCAGAAAGAAACTAAAAAGTGCAGAAAGAAGGAACAGAGGTGCAGAAAGAGGAAGAGGTGTGCAGAAAGAATCAAAAGAAGTGCAGAAAGAAGCAACAGAGGTGCAGAAATAGGAAAGAGATATGCAGAAAGAAGCAACAGAGGTGCAGAAAGATGGATGAGGGGCAGAGAAAGAGGCAAGCGAAGTGCAGAAAGAAGCAACAGAGATGCAAAAGGGGGAAGAGGCGTGGAGAAAGAGGCAAGAGGGGTGCAGAAAGAGGGAAGAGTGGTGGAGAAAGAGGCAAGGGGCTGCAGAAAGAAGCAAGAGAGCTGCAGAAACAAAACAAAAGAAGTGTAGAAACAAGGAACAGAGGTGCAGAAAGAGGCAAGAGGGGTGCAAAAAGAGGGAAGAGGGGTACAGAAAAAAGCACGAGGGGTGCAGAAAGAAGCAATAGAGGTGCAGAAATAAGAAAAAGAAGTGCAGAAAGAAGCAACAGAGGGGCAGAAAGACGGATGAGGGTCAGAGAAAGAGGCAAGCGAAGTGCAGAAAGAAGCAGCAGAGATAAAATAAAAGGGGAAAGAGGGGTGGAGAAAGAGATAAGAGGGGTGCAGAAAGAAGCAAGAGAGGTGCAGAAAGAAACAAAAGAAGTGGAGAAAGAAGCAACAGAGGTGCAGAAAGAGGCAAGAGAGGTGCAGAAAGAAACAAAAGAAGTGGAGAAAGAAGCAACAGAGGTGCAGAAAGAGGGAAGAGGGGTGCAGAAAGAAGCAACAGAGGTGCAGAAAGAGGTATGAGGGGTGGAGAAAGAGGCAAGAGAAGTACAGAAAGAAGCAACAGAGATGCAAAAACGGGGAACAGGGGTGGAGAAAGTAGCAAGAGGGGTGCAGAAAGAGGGAAGAGTGGTGGAGAAAGAGGCAAGGGGCTGCAGAAAGAAGCAAGAGAGCTGCAGAAACAAAACAAAAGAAGTGTAGAAACAAGGAACAGAGGTGCAGAAAGAGGCAAGAGGGGTGCAAAAGAGGGAAGAGGGGTACAGAAAAAGCACGAGGGGTGCAGAAAGAAGCAAGATATGTGCAGCAAGAAACAAAAGAAGTGCAGAAAGAAGGAACAGAGGTGCAGAAAGAGGCAACAGGGATGAAGAAAGAGGGAAGAGGGGTATAGAAAGAGGCAAGGGGCTGCAAAAAGAAGCAAGAGAGCTGCAGAAAGAAACAAAAGAAGTACAGAAAGAAGGAACAGAGGTGCAGAAAGAGGGAAGAGGGGTGCAGAAAGAAGCAAGAGTAGTGCAGAAAGAAGCAACAGAGGTACAGAACGAGGCAAGAGGGGTGCAAAAAGAGGGAAGAGGGGTGCAGAAAGAGGCACAAGGGGTGCAGAAAGGAGCAAGAGATGTGCAGGAAGAAACAAAAGAAGTGCAGAAAGAAGGAACAGAGGTGCAGAAAGAGGCAACAGGGGTGAAGAAAGAGGGAAGAGGGATGGGGAAAGAGGCAAGGTCCTGCAGAAAGAAGCAAGAGAGCTGCAGAAAGAAACAAAAGAAGTACAGAAAGAAGGAACAGAGGTGCAGAAAGAGGCAAGGGGGTGCAGAAAGAGGCATAAGGGGTGCAGAAAGAAGCTAGAGTTGCAGAAAGAAACAAAAGAAGTGCAGAAAGAAGGAACAGAGATGCAGAAAGAGGAAGAGGTGTGCAGAAAGAATCAAAAGAAGTGCAGAAAGAAGCAACAGAGGTGCAGAAATAGGAAAGAGAAGTTCAGAAAGAAGCAACAGAGGTGCAGAAAGACGGATGAGGGGCGGAGAAAGAGGCAAGCGAAGTGCAGAAAGAAGCAACAGAGATGAAAAAAGGGGGAAGAGGGGTGGTAGAAAGAGGTAAAAGGGGTGCAGAAAGAAGCAATAGAGGTGCAGAAAGAAACAAAAGAAGAACAGAAAGAAGGAACAGAGATGCAAAAAGAGGCAAGAGGGGTGCAAAAAGAGGGAAGAGGGGTACACAAAGAGGCACGAGGGGTGCAGAAAGAAGCAAGATATGTGCAGCAAGAAACAAAAGAAGTGCAGAAAGAAGGAACAGAGGTGCAGAAAGAGGCAACAAGGATGAAGAAAGAGGGAAGAGGGGTATGGAAAGAGGCAAGGGGCTGCAAAAAGAAGCAAGAGAGCTGCAGAAAGAAACAAAAGAAATACAGAAAGAAGGAACAGAGGTGCAGAAAGAGGGAAGAGGGGTGCAGAAAGAAGCACAAGTTGTGCAGAAAGAAGCAAGAGAGGTGCAGAAAGAAGCAAGAGTAGTGCAGAAAGAAGCAACAGAGGTGCAGAACGAGGCAAGAGGGGTGCAAAAAGAGGGAAGAGGGGTGCAGAAAGAGGCACGAGGGGTGCAGAAAGGAGCAAGAGATGTGCAGGAAGAAACAAAAGAAGTGCAGAAAGAAGGAACAGAAGTGCAGAAAGAGGCAACAGGGGTGAAGAAAGAAGGAAGAGGGATGGGGAAAGAGGCAAGGTCCTGGAGAAAGAAGCAAGAGAGCTGCAGAAAGAAACTAAAGAAGTACAGAAAGAAGGAACAGAGGTGCAGAAAGAGGCAAGGGGGTGCAAAAAGAGGCATAAGGGGTGCAGAAAGAAGCGAGAGGTGCAGAAAGAAACAAAAAAAGTGCAGAAAGAAGGAACAGAGGTGCAGAAAGAGGAAGAGGTGTGCAGAAAGAATCAAAAGAAGTGCAGAAAGAAGCAACAGAGGTGCAGAAATAGGAAAGAGATATGCAGAAAGAAGCAACAGAGGTGCAGAAAGATGGATGAGGGGCAGAGAAAGAGGCAAGCGAAGTGCAGAAAGAAGCAACAGAGATGAAAAAGGGGGAAGAGGCGTGGAGAAAGAGGCAAGAGGGGTGCAGAAAGAAGCAAGAGAGGTGCAGAGAGAAACAAAAGAAGTGCAGAAAGTAGTAACAGAGGTGCAGAAAGAGGCAAGATGGGTACAGAAAGAGGGAAGAGGGGTGCAGAAAGAAGGGACAGAGGTGCAGAAAGAAGCAAGAGAAGTACAGAAAGAAGCAACAGTGGTGCAGAAAGAGGGATGAGGGGTAGAGAAAGAGGCAAGAGAAGTACAGAAAGAAGCAACAGAGATGCAAAAACGGAGAACAGGGGTGGAGAAAGTGGCAAGAGGGGTTCTGAAAGAAGCAAGAGATGTGCAGAAAGAAACAAAAGAAGAGCAGAAAGAAGGAACAGAGGGGCAGAAAGAGGCAAGAGGGGTGCAGATAGAGGGAAGAGGGGTGCAGAAAAAAGCAAGAGTAGTGCAGAAAGAAGCAACAGAGGTGCAGAACGAGTCAAGAGGGGTGCAAAAAGAGGGAAGAGGGGTGCAGAAAGTGGCACGAGGGGTGCAGAAAGGAGCAAGAGATGTGCAGGAAGAAACAAAAGAAGTGCAGAAAGAAGGAACAGAGGTGCAGAAAGAGGCAACAGGGGTGAAGAAAGAGGGAAGAGCGATGGGGAAAGAGGCAAGGTCCTGCAGAAAGAAGCAAGAGAGCTGCAGAAAGAAACAAAAGAAGTACAGAAAGAAGGAACAGAGGTGCAGAAAGAGGCAAGGGGGTGCAGAAAGAGGCATAAGGGGTGCAGAAAGAAGCTAGAGTTGCAGAAAGAAACAAAAGAAGTGCAGAAAGAAGGGACAGAGATGCAGAAAGAGGAAGAGGTGTGCAGAAAGAATCAAAAGAAGTGCAGAAAGAAGCAACAGAGGTGCAGAAATAGGAAAGAGAAGTTCAGAAAGAAGCAACAGAGGTGCAGAAAGACGGATGAGATGCGGAGAAAGAGGCAAGCGAAGTGCAGAAAGAAGCAACAGAGATTAAAAAAGGGGGAAGAGGGGTGGTAGAAAGAGGTAAAAGGGGTGCAGAAAGAAGCAATAAAGGTGCAGCAAGAAACAAAAGAAGAACAGAAAGAAGGAACAGAGATGCAAAAAGAGGCAAGAGGGGTGCAAAAAGAGGGAAGAGGGGTACACAAAGAGGCACGAGGGGTGCAGAAAGAAGCAAGATATGTGCAGCAAGAAACAAAAGAAGTGCAGAAAGAAGGAACAGAGGTGCAGAAAGAGGCAACAAGGATGAAGAAAGAGGGAAGAGGGGTATGGAAAGAGGCAAGGGGCTGCAAAAAGTAGCAAGAGAGCTGCAGAAAGAAACAAAAGAAGTACAGAAAGAAGGAACAGAGGTGCAGAAAGAGGGAAGAGGGGTGCATAAAGAAGCACAAGTTGTGCAGAAAGAAGCAAGAGAGGTGCAGAAAGAAGCAAGAGTAGTGCAGAAAGAAGCAACAGAGGTGCAGAACGAGGCAAGAGGAGTGCAAATAGAGGGAAGAGGGGTGCAGAAAGAGGCACGAGGGGTGCAGAAAGGAGCAAGAGATGTGCAGGAAGAAACAAAAGAAGTGCAGAAAGAAGGAACAGAGGTGCAGAAAGAGGCAACAGGGGTGAAGAAAGAGGGAAGAGGGATGGGGAAAGAGGCAAGGTCCTGCAGAAAGAAGCAAGAGAGCTGCAGAAAGAAACTAAAGAAGTACAGAAAGAAGGAACAGAGGTGCAGAAAGAGGCAAGGGGGTGCAAAAAGAGGCATAAGGGGTGCAGAAAGAAGCGAGAGGTGCAGAAAGAAACAAAAAAAGTGCAGAAAGAAGGAACAGAGGTGCAGAAAGAGGAAGAGGTGTGCAGAAAGAATCAAAAGAAGTGCAGAAAGAAGCAACAGAGGTGCAGAAATAGGAAAGAGATATGCAGAAAGAAGCAACAGAGGTGCAGAAAGATGGATGAGGGGCAGAGAAAGAGGCAAGCGAAGTGCAGAAAGAAGCAACAGAGATGAAAAAGGGGGAAGAGGCGTGGAGAAAGAGGCAAGAGGGGTGCAGAAAGAAGCAAGAGAGGTGCAGAAAGAAACAAAAGAAGTGCAGAAAGTAGTAACAGAGGTGCAGAAAGAGGCAAGATGGGTACAGAAAGAGGGAAGAGGGGTGCAGAAAGAAGGGACAGAGGTGCAGAAAGAAGCAAGAGAAGTGCAGAAAGAAGCAACAGTGGTGCAGAAAGAGGGATGAGGGGTAGAGAAAGAGGCAAGAGAAGTACAGAAAGAAGCAACAGAGATGCAAAAACGGAGAACAGGGGTGGAGAAAGTAGCAAGAGGGGTTCTGAAAGAAGCAAGAGATGTGCAGAAAGAAACAAAAGAAGAGCAGAAAGAAGGAACAGAGGGGCAGAAAGAGGCAAGAGGGGTGCAGAAAGAGGGAAGAGGGGTGCAGAAAGAAGCACGAGTGGTACAGAAAGAAGTAAGAGAGGTGCAGAAACAAAACAAAAGAAGTGCAGAAAGAAGGAACAGAGGTGCAGAAAGAGGCAGGAGGGGTGCAAAAAGAGGGAAGAGGGGTGCATAAAGAGGTAAAAAGGGTGCAGAAAGAAGAAATAGAGGTGCAGAAAGAAACAAAAGAAGTACAAAAAGAAGGAACAGAGGTGCAGAAAGAGGCAAGAGGGGTGCAGAAAGAGGGAAGAGGGGTGGAAAAAGAGGCACGGGCTACAGAAAGAAGCAAGAGAGCTGCAGAAAGAAACAAAAGAAGTACAGAAAGAAGGAACAGAGTTGCAGAAAGAGGCAAGAGGGGTGCAGAAAGAGGGAAGAGGGGTGGAGAAAGAGGCAAGGGGCTACAGAAAGAAGCAAGAGAGCTGCAGAAAGAAACAAAAGAAGTACAGAAAGAAGGAACAGAGGTGGAGAAAGAGGCAAGGGGGGTGCAAAAACAAGGAAGAGGGGTGCAGAAAGAGGTAAAAGGGGTGCAGAAAGAACAGGAGAGGTGCAGAAAGAAACAACAGAAGTATAGAAAGAAGGAACAGAGGTGCAGAAAGAGGTAAGAGGGGTGCAGAAAGAAGGAAGAGGGGTGCAGAAAGAGGCACGAGGGGTGCAGAATGAAGCAAGAGAGGTGCAGTAAGAAACAAAAGAAGAGCAGAAAGAAGGAACAGAGGGGCAGAAAGAGGCAAGAGGGGTACAGAAAGAGGGAAGATGGGTACAGAAAGAAGCACGAGTGGTGCAGAAAGAAGCAAGAGAGGTGCAGAAACAAAACAAAAGAAGTGCAGAAAGAAGGAACAGAGGTGCAGAAAGATGCAAGAGGAGTGCAAAAAGAGGGAAGAGAGGTGCAGAAAGAGGTAAAAGGCTTGCAGAAAGAAGCAATAGAGGTGCAGAATGAAACAAAAGAAGTGCAGAAAGAAGGAACAGAGGTGCAGAAACCCCAGGGACCCCAGGGACCCTCAGGATTCAAGGTGACCTAATCCCCCAACTTAGAACGAGCCAGGAGGCGTGTTTGCACAGTGGTGCAGGGAGGGGGCGGGACCTCCGGCGAGATGCCGGCTTTTCTTTTTTCAGTTTTTTTAGAAGGGGGGCTGTGTGGCCCCCCTTCTCTTAATATTTTTGGGGCCCCTGGGACCCCATCCTCCGGGGCATTGCCTCATTATTTTTTTTAGATAATTAAATATTCAGGAGGGGGGCCGCATGGCCCCCCTTTCCTGTGCCACTTCTGGCCCCGGGGACCCCATCCCCTAGGGCCTGGCCAGCCTTGATTTTTTTAAATTTATTTTGGAGGGGGGCCATGGGGCCCCCCTCCTGAGGCCAATTAGGGCCCTGGGGACCCCATCCTCTGGGGCCTGGCCAGCCTTGATTTTTTTAAATGTATTTTGGAGGGGGGCCGCGTGGCCCCCCTCCTGAGGCCAATTATGGCCCTGTGGACCCCATACTCTGGGGCCTGGCCAGTCTTGTTTTTTTTATTTATTTTGGAGAGGGGCCACGTGGCCCCCCTCCTGATGCCAATTATGGCCCCGAAGACCCCATCCCCCGGGGCCCCGCCAGCCTTGATTTTTTATTTATTTATTTTGGATGGGGGCCTGGGAACCCCATCCCCGGGGACTGGCCTTACGTTGGGGACCACCGGGGAGCCCCAATGCCCCCACGGTCCCAGCCGGCTCCACGCCTCCTGCAGGAGCCGGCATTGCTTTTGGACAAGGGGAGCTGCTGACATGCAGCTCCCTTGTCCAAAAGCAATCTGCTTCGCTTCATGGAAGCGAGAGCAGGTTTTCTGCTCTCACTTCTATGAAGCGAAGCAAAGTTTGCAATGACAGGGCGGGAGCAGTGCTCCTGCCCTGCCATTTCAAACTGCAATGTCCCGGGGGTGGGCACCCCTGGACATTGCTGAAGCTGTCCCTGGGGGGTGGCGGTCCCCAGGGCCAAGGAGGGCTCCCAGAGGGGGGCCGTGCAGCCCCCTTCCCAACTGATTTAAGCCCCGGGGAGGTGGTGGTCCCCGGGGCAGTGTGGGGAGGGGCAGGAGCCCCCCCACACTTTCTTTTATATTATTTAAGCCCCGGGGAGTTGGCGGTCCCCTGGGCTTAGGGGGGCCGTGAGGCCCCCCGCTCATTATTACTAAATGCCCCGGAACGGTGGTGGTCCCCAGGGCTGTGCGGGGCTGCGTGCCCCCGCACATAATTAAAGAAAGCCCCGGGGAGGTGGCGGTCCCCGGGGCTGCGGGGGGACCGCGTGCCCACCTGCACATTCATAACAAAGCCCCAGGAGGTGGCGGTCACCTGGGCTGCGGGGGCCCCCGAGGGCCCCCGCATACCAATAATAAATTGCCCCCGGGACCTGGCCCACCCGGGGGCTTAAGGAAAACAAAGTGCGGGAGTTTGCGCTTCGTTTTTAAAACAATTTTGGCCGGATTCGTGAACCCAGTGCGAATTTGGCTGAAAATATTTTTTACAAATGCTTATTTTGGCCCTGGGGGTCCCTGTGGGACCCACTGAGCAGGCCTAGGGGGTCAGGGTGTTTCTACCCTGCCCCCTTTTATTGTTTTTTATCCTTTTTTCTCCTTTTTTTCTTGTGACTCGGTTTGTGGCTGCCAACACTTCTTGGTTTGGAGTGTTGACAGCCAATCAAAATGAAGCTCGTGCTTGGGAGGGTTTGCGAATCCTCCTCTGCCACCAGATGTCGATATTTTTTATTTTTGAATTACTCAGGAACTACTGAACGGATTTACACCATTTAAAAGAAAGCACGCTTTCTGAACCAAGAGCTACCCTTTTGCCAAAAATTGTGTAATTCCGTTCAGCAGTTCGGGCTGTAGCTTTGACTAAATTTTCCTATGGAAATTAACATGGAGAAAACGCGTTTTAGGACCCCCCCTTTTTTCTCGGCCTCTGCTTGACAAATCACCCCAAAACTTTTAAGACAGGAGCTGACCGGAGTGCCCCATTAGTTTTGAAAATGTTGCGAAGATTCGTCAAACGGCGCCAAAGATATTGGCAAATCAAAAAACGCTTTTCCTATGGAAACTTGGTCCTAACTACCTACCTATATATATGTTAACTACTGGCGGTCGCCAGTAGATAGTTATAGTTAGGACCTATTTTCCATAGGAAATCCGCAACATTCTATTTGAATTAACTTTGGCGGCGGTTGACAAATCTTCGCGAAATTTTCAAAACTTGTGGGGCACTCCGGTCTGCTCCTATCCTGAAAGTCTCGGGGTGATTCGTCAAGTGGGGGCCGAGAAAAAAGGGGGGTCCCAAAACGTGTTTTCCCCATGCAATTTTCCATAGGAACCTTTCATCGCAGCTACAGTCCGAACTGCTGAACGGAATTACACCAAATTTGGCAAAAAGGTAGCCCTTGGTTCAGAGTCGTGCCTTTTGGTTAAATGGTGTAAATCCGTTCAGTAGTTCCTGAGAAATTTGAAAAAGAAAACACATATATATCTGGGCGGAGCCTAACCACACATGTCATCGTGAGATCTGATTGGCTGTCAGCACTTCATCCTGGAATTGCTGGCAGCCATCTTGGGACCAATATAAATGATAGTACCCCATTGAAATGCATTGTAGTGAATCGAAGATTTTGAGGATTACCAAAAGGAGAACTATAAAGGGTGATAACAGACTTTAGTTACATTAGAATTCATTTGTTGATGGTACCATACTAATTTCAGGAATTGTGGTGTGTTCTAAGGTGATTTTACCCTGTGAAAAACCTTCTGCTGGGATATCATGAATCATGTTTGAGAGAAAACTATTTTCACATGCTGGTCCCATACAGTTTTGGAAGGTGCTCCAGAAACTAAAATGAGAGCATATTTTCTGTAAATTTACATTATCTTTCTCAGTCATGTGAGAATGAAGTCTGACATTCTCAGTAAAACATGTACATCCAACAAGGGCAGAGACTGTCAGTTGATTCCTTTGTGTTCTACTGCAGCTTCCCAGAGTGTTCTAAAGAACAACTAGAGTGCTAACAACCTTACTTATGACAAAAGTATGGCACACCTGAAGCCATCTTGATTGGAATAAACTGGTAACACTTAAAACATTTAATTTAAAAAGGAACAAAATGATGGGGTTCATTTTGTCATAGAAATTATGGTTAGTGCTGTAGAAAGAAAAATTAGGACATGTTTCAAGTGTGATCTCAAATATCTTCCTGTTATATTTCAACAGGAGCAGCCTGTCAGTTGATGCCTTTGTGTTCTACTGCAGCTTCCCAGAGTGTTCTAAAGAACAACTAGAGGGCTAACAGTCTTACTTATGACAAAATTATGGCACACCTGAAGCCATCTTGATTGGAATAAACTGGTAACTCTTCAAACATTTAATTTAAAAAGGAACAAAATGAGGGGGTTCAGTTTGTCATAGAAATTATGGTTAGTGCTGTAGAAAGAAAAATTAGGACATGTTTTAAGTGAGATCTCAAATATCTTCCTGTTATATTTCAACAGGAGCAGCCTGTCAGTTGATGCCTTTGTGTTCTACTGCAGCTTCCCAGAGTGTTCTAAAGAACAACTAGAGAGCTAACAGTCTTACTTATGACAAAAGTATGGCACACCTGAAGCCATCTTGATTGGAATAAACTGGTAACACTTAAAACATTTAATTTAAAAAGGAACAAAATGAGGGGGTTCATTTTGCCATAGAAATTATGGTTAGTGCTGTAGAAAGAAAAATTAGGACATGTTTTAAGTGAGATCTCAAATATCTTCCTGTTATATTTCAACAGGAGCAGCCTGTCAGTTGATGCCTTTGTGTTCTACTGCAGCTTCCCAGAGTGTTCTAAAGAAGAACTAGAGTGCTAACAGCCTTACTTATGACAAAAGTATGGCACACCTGAAGCCATCTTGATTGGAATAAACTGCTAACACTTAAAACATTTAATTTAAAAAGGAACAAAATGAGGGGGTTCATTTTGCCATAGAAATTATGGTTAGTGCTGTAGAAAGAAAAATTAGGACATGTTTTAAGTGAGATCTCAAATATCTTCCTGTTATATTTCAACAGGAGCAGCCTGTCAGTTGATGCCTTTGTGTTCTACTGCAGCTTCCCAGAGTGTTCTAAAGAAGAACTAGAGTGCTAACAGTCTTACTTATGACAAAAGTTTGGCACACCTGAAGCCATCTTGATTGGAATAAACTGGTAACACTTAAAACATTTAATTTAAAAAGGAACAAAATGAGGGGGTTAATTTTGCCATAGAAATTACGGTTAGTGCTGCAGAAAGAAAATTTAGGGCATGTTTTAAGTGAGATCTCAAATCCTCTTCTATTTCATTAGAAAATTCTGACATGCAGACTGAAACAATCACTTTCAATACCAGCAGTAGACTTCCAGTTAACTCCCTGGTGAGCAGTAGCTTTACTACAGTGATCTAATGAACAACTAGAGTGCTAACATTCTGAATTTATGGCAAATGTGTGACACATCTGAATGCCTTCTTGATGGAATCTAAGTAAAAACTGAAAGCATTTCCTACTGAGGAGACTGCAGTAAATGACGAAATTAGGAAACTTCATAACAAATAAGTCTCCCAAGATGGCCACCAGAGAAAAAAGAGCCCAAATGTAGCACAAATATCACCCAGATGTAGCCCACATATAGCCCAATGTCAGAAGTGTGCAAAACACTTTTTATTTTTAGTTTTTCTGCAGTTTTATATAGTGCAAACTGGTCAGGTATTGGAGTGTTACATCTTACTTGGACCCCTTATTGCGTATTTTGCACTAAGTACATGAGATTGATCTTGCGAAACATTGAACTTTACGATTCTGTTAACCTGAAGTTGCTCTGAACCGGGCTTTGTAACACCCGTTTTTACCTACTGGTTTTAATTAATTCTCACTGTATTGTATTAGGAAAGAGGATTTACTGTTTTTATGTACACTTTTATGATCTATGTTTCTAAATCAGATCAAATAAAGTTTAATGAATTCTATGGCAGGACGGAGGCGAGGATTATGCATATCTTTCCTCACTTTATTTGCATAGCAGTTCAAAGAAAACGTAACACAACAATCATTAAACAAAAGACTACACAACCCATGAACCATTAGGGGGTAGTCTCCAAGGCAACTATAGTCCAATCATATCACAGGCCATCGTATATAATATCGTGACGTCCCTTCCGCTTCCTCTTTCTTCACTGCTCGTCAGTTAAGTGCATTCCTTACATTCTTGGCTTAATCTGACGTTGTTGCTGTTTGTATAGCGGTTTCTTGTGCACATTATTAGCATTATTGCCTTGGTATTGTTTCATATTCCCTGCGCAGCAGGCTCTTGCCCGAGCGCATTCTCCCCCTCGCAGTTTCTCCCGCTGTGTGCTCTGCGCGCGGTGAGATTCTGTCAGGCGCGTCTGGTCCGAGCGAGGCAGCTCCGTCGAGCGCTCCCGCTGGTCTTTACGCGCGTTTGGGAATCCGGTCACTCCTTTAGTGTCCGCTTGATTCCCGACCAACCCTCGCCTAATTTTGACACCGCTGCGCGGTGATTTCCCCACACGGCCACGTTAGTGACCAGCGCCACCTGGTGGTGGTAATTGGCATTGCGCCTCAGTCTATTCTTATAACAGCTTCGGGGAAAGCCCAGCTGTTGGAGCACCGGCGAGGGGGCTGTCTTAAGGATTTTAAGGGCATTTGTTCTGTGCTCACACCCTCTGCTATCATGTCTTCTCCAGAAGATCATTTTTACTCCTCTACCAGGAAGTGGAGGAGGAATGGCCCCCCAACTTCTCCCTCCAGCAGTCTCTGGCTATTTCTAGGGCGCTGGCTCCTCTTAGGGATCAGGTTGATAAGCTGGCGAAAAGCATCCCTGGGGTGTTCAGTGACCCAGATCTGGTGGTGGCGGGTCCAAGTAGCTCCCAGATGGGGAATAAAAGGGCCGTTAAGCATAACGCGGGGCACTTGGAAGGATTTGATAAACTTACGGAGACCTTCCTCAAGAGTGCGCGAACGCTAAAACATGCACCCTGCCGGGAGGAGGAGGGGCCCGGAGAAAATTGCGACACTGTCACCACTATTGTAGACCCCGACAGCGGGTTTCCCTTAGAGGGCGAGGGTGTATCGGAGGACGATTTCTCCTCCGATGAGGATAAGGACTCGGGCGTCCCTGGCGTCCAGAGTCCCACTCCTCTCAGTCCCCGGTTGGGGAAGGGGTCCACTCGGACATGTTCGAGCCTACCCAAATTTACCATCCTAGGTCTGCAGAGTGGACACCTGACGCCAAAGTGGCAGAGTATGTGGTGGGGAAAATCCATCAACCCCTTGAAAGGGAGGTCAGGAATAGGATGAGGGGAGAATGCCCCAGGCCCTCACTGAAGGGGAAGGTGGCACACACGCCTGAAATTGATGAGAAACTATGTACCTTTTTCTCCAAGTATATGAGGGATCCCAAGAAAGGAATTGATAGGTCTTGGACGTGGTAGGGCCCTTGACCCAAATTATTCAATTGACGGAGCGTTCCAAAGAGTCAGGATCCCCTTTGTCCACGGATATTGTGGCTGGTTGGGCGCACTACCCTAAACCCTAAAACACTACCCCTCCACTACCCAAACACCACTGCACTACCCTAAACCCTAAAACACTACCCCCAGCACGACACCCTACACTACCCAAACATAACTGCACTACCCTAAACCCTAAAACACTACCACCAGCATGACTCCCTACACTACCCAAACACCACTGCACTACCCTAAACCCTAAAACACTACCCCCAGCACGACTCCCTATACTACCCAAACACCACTGCACTACCCTAAACCCTAAAACACTAACCCCAGCATGACCCCCTACACTACCCAAACACCACTGCACTACCCTATACCCTAAAACACGACCCCCTACACTACACAAACACGACTGCACTACCCTAAACCCTAAAACACTACCCACAGCATGACCCCCTTCACTACACAAACACCACTGCACTGCCCTAAAACCTAAAACACTAACCACAGCATGACCCCCTACACTACCCAAACACGACTGCACTACCCTATACCCTAAAACACGACCCCCTACACTACACAAACACGACTGCACTACCCTAAACCCTAAAACACTACCCACAGCATGACCCCCTACACTACCCAAACACCACTGTACTAACATAAACCCTAAAACACTACCCCCAGCACAACCCCCTACACTACACAAACACCACTGCACTACCCTAAACCCTAAAACACTACCCCCAGCACGACTCCCTACACTACCCAAACAACACTGCACTACCCTAAATCTACCCCCAGCACGACCCCCTACACTACCCAAACACCACTGCACTACCCTAAACCATAAACACTACCCCCAGCATGACCCCTACACTACACAAACACCACTGCACTACCCTAAACCCTAAAACACTTCCACCAGCATGACCCCTACACTACTCAAACACCACTGCACTACCCTAAACCCTAAAACACTACCCCAGCACGACCCCCTACACTACCCATACACCACTGCACTACCCTAAACCCTAAAACACTACCCCCAGCACGACCCCCTACACTACTGTACTACCCTAAACCCTAAAACACTACCCCCAGCACGACCCCCTACACTACCCAAACACCACTGCACTACCCTAAACCCTAAAACACTACCCCCAGCACGACCCCTACACCACCCAAACACCACTGCACTACCCTAAACCCTAGAAAAGAAACCCCCACCCCATGTCCAATCCCCCTTACCTCTCACTCCTCATGGTTCCTCTCTCCTCGTGGTTCCTGCTTCACGTCATCTCTGAGGGGCGGTGCACGTCGTTGTGAGGAAACGGAACAGCCTCTGTTTCCTTACAACGACATGGATCGTCTACATGTTTTTTAGAACGCATGGTCATTTACCATACATACCTTTACAACAAAATTTGTTGTAAAGGCATGCATGGTAAATGACCATGTGTTCTAAAAAATGCGTAGTAATGACTTTCGTGATGTACAACGCATGCGTGGTAATGCATGCGTTGTAATGGTAACGCAAAGTAAAAAAGTCGTTGTAACGGCTGTTTACCGATTGAAGCTGGCCCCTGTTCTTCAGTGAGACGTTTATTTGATTAATTAGGAGGAAGGAATGTGGTTTTTTTACCGAAAAGTGCATTCCCGGCTGTTGTATTGTGAAAGTGTCCGCGTGGCCTGGTTTCACTTCCGGTGAGAGAGTGGAAGAGTCTGTTTGGATCTAAAGGAGTTCTGTTGTTGGACGGTGCCGGCGCGACATGTCATCAGAAAACATAGCTAATGGAAAGCGTCCTCCCTGAAGTGTGGAGCAGTGCCATGAGAGGTCAACGAGTGTGCGTCCCACCGCGGTATGACCGTACCGCGTGACCCATGTGCCGCCTCCAGGGTACGGGAGGCAGAAGCGGCATCGCAGGTCCTCTTGAAGACCGTTGTAGCACTAATTCTACATTTTGGTACTACGGCATTTTAACTTTGTTGTTCCTGCCAGATACAAAGAGAAGATCCTGTGTTATTCAGTGCCCTCGTTACCTTTTTGTGGGTTGTGGTGCTTGTCACTTCGCTGCCCCGCCGGTGCACACGACTGGGCACCCCACCTCGTGTGCCATCTGCAGGGCCTCTGCCCTCGGATCACTGGTTTCGGTTTCTGGAGTGGCAACATAAACAGTTGCTCCCAAAGGACTAGCCTGAACACTTAGGTGAATATCCCCTGCACCAGCATTCCACGGAAATTCTTTCCCTAGCTCTCCCACGTCAACGAGCACGGCTCCGCTCGCGACACCGTATGACGTCATCGGAGCCATAAGAGGACCTCGTCGGCGTGCTGACGTCAGTTCCACCCATTTTTTCCGTGCCACCGAGGCAAACAGGGGACCGAGACATTTTCACATGTATACATAGTATAATAAATATATATATATTCACTGAAAAAACCATAGGTTTCAGGCACGTTATAGTTAGAAATTAGCATTTAAAAAACCTTAGAAATTCACTGAAAAAACCATAGGTTTCAGGCACGTTAATGTTAGAAATTAGCATTTAAAAACCTTAGAAATTCACTGATAAAACCATAGGTTTCAGGGCGTTATAGTTAGTTGGACATTTCACTCGCACAAAACCATATAAATTCCTCGTTATAGTTAGTTCAGCTAACTATAACTCACGTATGTAGTTATAGTTAGCTGAGCTAACTATAACGGGGAATTTCTATGGTTTTGTATGAGTGAAATGTCCAACTAACTATAACGCCCTGAAACCTATGGTTTTTTCAGTGAATATATATATATATATGTGTGAACAAGGGCACTTTGTGCTTGAAACGCGTCGCAAGGGTGAGAGGAATAAAAGATCTTACCTGCTACTGAATCTGGGTCCGTCTCTCTCTCTGCTCGCCTGCTTGTCAGCGTGGAGGTGCGGGGAGTGCTTGCTGTGAAATATATATATATATATATATATATATATATATATACATATATATATATATTTATATATATGTACATTCACACTATCCTGATAGTCAGTAATTTGGCCACAATATTTTTAAAGGTTGATATTTTTACCCTTGATTTTTTAAAATACAACCGCTCAGAGATGGGGCCTTATTAAGAGGTGGGCACTTACTAAACAGATGCCAAAATGTGGAGGTTGTCCCCTGTGCCCTTGTCTCACATCCCCTGCAACATCTGATGTGCAGAAGATGGCTGTTTTTCTGAATGTGGACCTAACATTAACTAGAATTCCATTGGAGAAGCGTTGCTAATATGGGTGGCCCCTCGAATGACAAGTCTACCATTATTTTTGTCTGTTTGGGTCTACCACGTAAATCATGGCGGTCCTAATCAGATCAGGAAAGGCCACAAATGTCACCCACAAACAGAGAGAAAACCTACATCTTTTGTAGAGCATAGAGCATTGGTTGTATTTTTTCTTTAAAAAAAATCCCTGGTTCTGTGGGCTGTTTTTGGATAAAATATAGCCCAGTACTTCTGTCATGCGAGCAAAGCATGGTAAATGATACTGAATCTCACTTCTTGTAGCCCTTCAAAGGTTTCCACTGTTTTCTTTCCTTGGTTCCCCTCTCCATGCTCTAGGTGTCCTCTATCTGTGGTTACTCCCCCACACTCCCACCAATTCCTTATCTTATTCTTTCTTTTGTCCTAATATCATTATTAAATATTTGTTTTATGTGTCAGAAAACACTAAACTAAACTGCGGATCCAACCTGATTAATAAACTTTTCTGCACTTCTCTGTATCTAGTTGCCAACCAGATATAAAATGAATATCATGGTTAGCAGTGGACCAGAGGAAAGGGGAATGTTTTAAGAGGAAAACTGATACGCTGGAATTCATCACTCGAATTTGTCACTCTACTAGGTGATGATGTCTGATCTTCTGGAAGCTGACATCTACTTGGGCGTATATGATAGCTGATTACAAGATTTATCTCTTTAAGAGCTTATTTCTGTAAAGAACCATCTAACATTTGCTACAACAAATGACATCTCTATGCTTAAGACATTCCTGGAATTGAAACATAAATAATGTTGTCATAGTTGCTCTTATTGAGTTATAACATAATCTCACTCCATTCTCTGATAAAGGAAAATACTTTCAGCTTAATAGGTACATGCTCCGTGGTGGTGCTATTCATTCAAGGTTGTTTTTTAAACTGTAATATCAACAAATATTCATCAAGATTATATAATTCACAACACCAGTGAATCACTTCCCTAACCACATACCACTACCTTACACACTATATATATATCATGAAAATATCAACCATCTTTTAAAGCGATGAGGATCATTACCTTTCCTCACATAGCTTAGTATAAAAATGCACAATTAAAACATCCTTTCTTATCATTCAAAGTTATCCCTGAAACAGTACTTTAAACAATTTAAGTTTTGATTGCAATATGAAATTACATTCTCGAGAATACTTCTCTGTATTCAGCTTTGACTGCAAGCATGCTTTCAAAAAAGAACACAACAATCTCTAAGGTTTTTACAAGGTCTGTCAACAAGGTCCTAAATCCTGTGATAAAACCTGTGTAACACACATGCTGCAAGAAGATTAGAAGCTAGTTCCTGGGATCGCTGCTCAGTGAAGAGCCCCTTCTAAACTACCAGAAATTGCAATTTAACAATTCCTGCATCTAGAATCCTATGTGCTTAATATTCTTTTTCAATCTTCATCTGAATTTTAAGAAAGGTATGCTTTTGCATAACTGGTTTTCATCAAAGACACCTGGAATACAGGATACTTTTTTATGTGTAGGCAATTTCAAATGTACAATAGCTGGATTTACAATCTGTTCAGTTGGAAAGGAACCAATGAATTTTGGTTGCAACTGATAATATTTTTGTATGTGAAATCTTAGTGAGTAACCTTACTATACTACCCACAATATATTTAGGTGCAGGAATTTTATTGTGATTAGCATATAGCTTGTATTTCTAGCATTGGGTTTTTTCTGTCCTGATTTTTTAACTCTCTCCAATTCAGTTAAATATCATTGTACTGAAAGAACTGAATTAGATAACACACTAATCTAAGGGTAATATTTTGGAATGATGAATACAAACGAAAGATAACATCCCTGTAGCTGGATATTTAGTAATGTTGTATGCTAATTCTGTTAACCCCAACTTCTTACTTCAAATTTGTTTTTGTTGCAAGTCTTGACATCTTTAACAGTGTTTGACGCATTGGTTCAATCTTTCAGTCTGCCTGAGGGTGATAACTAGTAGACAGATGGGCGTCCATACCTAATTTCTCACACAAAGCAGACCAAAACCTTGAGGAAAATTGGGACGCCAGTTATTAATACTTGTGCAATACTGCTTACTGAATGATGTGCTGTACAAAGGATTGTGATAACTCTTTTGAAGTGTGTAAACCTAGTAATGAGGTAAAATGACTAATTTTAGTTTAATGGTCTGCAACAACCAAAATTAAAGTGCACTATAAAATACATTGACAGTGTATGCAAAGATTGGGTGAAACAGATAATGGATGCAAAAAGGATCATAAGTTTGAGATAGAAACCCTTGGTCAGAGTACAATTTGAGCACATTTGAACATATTCTTTCACATCGTCAAATAGGGTTGGCCATCAAAAATATCTCCTAATTGCTGCTAATGTCTTAGCTATTCCACAATGCCAAGCAATTTAAAAATCATAAAGTCAACCCATATCCTTTTGTGTTAGCTGAAGTAGTGGCAAATAGATGACCTTCTATAAATACACTAATCTTTCCTGTTCTTTGATTTAAGCTTTTCTGTAAACAGTAAGGCCTACACAGGGGAGGAGATGGGGCTGGGAATTTCCGTCTGCTGTCACACAATAACAACACTCAAATGATTGTCGAGTCAGTGCTTTTTCTTTGGAAAAGGAAAGGTACATATATTACACAAATGCTTCTAAATACCGCACATTCATTTAACAAACATATACATCAGGCAGATGGAATTACATTTGGTGATATTCTGAAATCATATTTGACCCCCTAATAGTTGATGACCCTTCCTAAAAGTTCAGTACCCCCCACCCCCACCTATATGAGGTATACCATCTCAATATAGGGCGTGTAATTTTAAATAATCCAGGCCTATTGGCTTTGTCAGGGGACACCACATCAATATTTAAGACAAGCCTATTGGCTTTATCAAGGGGCCACCAAATTATAAGACCAATAACCACTTGTTAAAAAGCACCATATTATCAATGGGATCAGTAACCATGTCTAAATGCAATCATCATTGTCAATAAAAGCATCAATGTTTTACAAAAAAGCCATTGTCAGCAACATACTTTAAATAAAGCATTTGAAATCAATATTACATGTGTGTGAGTTTTTCTTTACATTCTTTACGCTACATAAAATGCAGCCATAGGACCAACTACAAGGGGTCCCTGCACTCCCGCTGTAGAGCAAAAGATCCAGCTCTAGAGTGCTTTAGAAACAAAGTGAAAAGTTTCCCCAGGTCCGGCATTCTAGGACCAGAGAAATGTACGTTTAATTACTTAACTCTATCCTAAGGAGGCTGCTACCTTCCCTGCAGTCCCCACAATACATTAGATGAATGTTGGTGGTGGTCCTGCCCAGATTGGGGCATGATAGGACCATTAATATAGGCAAATTAACCCCCAGGGCATTATTGGACGCTCCCTCTGTGGAGCAGTGAATTCTAATGAGTGGGTTAGCCAATTAAGTGTTCTGTTCCTGCTCCCACACTGTGATCTTCCCTTCAGTGTGCTTTTTTCCTCTAGGTGCGCCGATCCCACCAAGCGCACCTAGAGTCATGAGCATCTGAGGAGTGATGCAGAGAGCCCACTCTGTGCTGCAAGCCTGCTCTGCGGATGCCTTCCATCGTTAGCATGGGAGCCGGCAGCAGTATTCCCTGCTCCTGATGGGTGGAAGTAGCCTACGGTTCTGGCTCCTGTCTGTGGTGGGAGCAATCTTGGCTCTCTTGGTTCCCAGAGCTGGAGTCCCAGGACCCAATCTTGATCTTCGAGGGCCTACAAATGGGATCTGGGACCCCTTTAAGATTGGGCTAATTTTGTTCCTGTTGGCAAGCCATGGCCACCTAAAGCAGTTTTAGCAGACCCGCTGCCTAAAAAAGGGGACTCTCAGTGGGATCTTGTTTCATTGGGAGCTTGTGCCAGTTTTCTCTATTGACTTGCACCCGGGGCTTTTCTCCCCGTGCTGGAGCCAAGAAGTCCATGTCTCCCTCCAAATGGTCATCAATGGTTGTAAGATGACAAGCGTCACAGGCCCTGGTGAGACCTATCTAGTCCCAGGGGTTAGATGCAGACATAGTCTTTAGTCCATCAGGGCATCAGAAGGCTTGTCCTTCCTGCTGTTGCCACAAATGCCATCCAGGTCCAAGGTCTTTCTCTCCTTTAGGTTTTGAGGGCGCCACTTTTATGCCCAGTGCTAGCCTGTGGATGGGGGACACCGTAAAACCAGTTCTGGTCAGTCCCTCCCTTTCCCCTAGGTTTGGCTACAACCTAGCTAGTGAAACATAGGCAGCAGCAGGCTTGGTGTCAACTTCCTTTGTTTGTGCTGGAACCAGATTCCTTTGAAGTGTAATAAGGGTAAGGCATGTCTCTTCCTCAGCCATCATGTCAGTAAGACTTATTCCCCTCTAACCCTAGGCCCCCTACGTCTGCGGTCTGGCCGTAATATACATTTCCCACTGGGAGAGCCACCAGTCTAGACAGATGACCACTCATGAAAGTGGCATTTCCAAAATAATATTGTAAAATCTGACTTTACCAATAAAAAAAATTTAAACTTACAATTAAAATGAGTGAAAGAAATATTCCTGTAGCGCCTACCAATCTGAATTTAGCAGTTAATAAATATACCAATGTAGCGCAATAATTGCCTATGGCAGCAGCCAGCCTTGCTACATTGAAAATCGTTGTTCCTCATATTTCACTGTAAGGACATGTTCCATATTAAGTTCAACATGCCCTATTTTTAAATATCATGCACCCTGCCTTATGACTTATTAATATCTAAAAGGAAGCTTTAAGCCCATCAAAAGGGGTTACTTTGACAGGTCCATTTTGCAATTTAAAATGGTGACAGGCAGGTTACCTGTGTGCAGATACCTGGCTGCACACGACTGCAGGCTCTCAACACAGCCTGTGCACACATGTACACGTGTAACCAGTTCAATGCTCCTTTCCCAAGCTCCGTTGCAGCGGCCTTATCTTAAAAGGCTTGAGACTGATGGTAAACATGCACAGTTCAATTCCCATGCAGTTATCATGAGTGAGACGCAGGTAGTGGGACTCACCCACAGTTAAGGTCCAAAAACTGAGTGAGCAAATAAAAAACAATCATGGTGTACTAAATGGGTGAAACCCATTTGCAACAGGAAAAACAAGACCTACCTAAATCACTTGGGAGTCAATGCTCTAACTGCTGAATAAACCTTTGATAAGCTTTTAGATAGCACAAAAAACTTTGGGGCATATTAGCAAGAAATGGCGATAGCTGTCGCTAACCTAGGTTAGCGCTAGTTGATCCCTGAAAGTTATCGCCCTGTTAGCGACGTATTAGCAACGTTTTGCTAACAGGCGATAGCTGCAGGGATCAGCGGCGAAAACCGTCACTAACATTAACGCGACAGCATTAATGAAACCGGCGATAGAGGGTGGAATCCAGCGATAAGCCCTTAGCGATAACAAAAGGCACGCTAACCTGCAATTTCTTACTTAACCTATCTGTCCACCTCCAACATAAAAGATGCACCAAAAAAAAGGAATAATGCAGATATAAGCAGCCAGGGCATAGTGCAGCACACATCAACAACCCCCTCAAGCCACTCAACATCCTGGTTGACCAGGATGAGATCCTGGTCCCCACGCAGAACCTGCGTCTGGTTCCTGGATCCCTCGCTGGACCTGCGCCTGGTTCCTGGACCCCTCGCTGGAGCTGCGTCTGGTTCCTGGATCCCTCGCTGGAGCTGCGTCTGGTTCCTGGATCCCTCGCTGGAGCTGCGTCTGGTTCCTGGATCCCTCGCTGGAGCTGCATCTGTGGCCTGGAGTGGGATGTGGAGTAGATGTGGAGTTGATGAGCCGTGGCGGGAGACATTGATGTGCGACGATCACCCGTATCTGGTGGTGAAGTCTGGCAGGTCGCATGGAGACACGTGCTGACCTGTGTGAGAAGCCCGCCTTGCGCACCTTGGTGCAGTCAATGGTAGAGGTGATCCTGAGCACCATCAGTGTGATGTCCGCTTTGCATACTATGATCCACCACTACACCGGGGTGCACGGAGGGGATTACCAATGGTGGGTGCCGTCTCCCTGCATCACAGGGTGGATGATGTTGGGCTGGCCGGACGCCCTGGAGGGTGAGGCCCCTGTGCGACACCGAACTTGTGTGGACTGAGCGCTGCAACTACATGCCTAAGGGAGCCCTGCTGCATCAACTGCATCGGGCGGTCCACCAGCTGACTATGCGGTGACTGCTGTACCCGGCCCTGTGAAAGCACACCTGGCTCAGGCTCCTGCTGGCTGAGTCACAGATGTGGAGAGAGTGCAGTGGATTGCGCCATGGGGTCAATGTCCAGGTAAGGAGAAGGTCGGATGCGTAGCGCAGGAGGGCCGGGGGGAAGTCGCTCATACCTATCACACGTAGATGACGCACCCCCAGTGGCGGGTCTACTGCTATGTTGGAAGAGCGTTGCCCCACCACCTCAAGCAGTGCAGAAGAGGAACAATCAGCACATGATGATAACTCAATCAATCAATCACTCAGGGGAATTGTAAGCGCGCCACCCAACTGTGAGGGTCGCAAGGCACTGAGGGGTGGGGGTCCGCAGATCTGTAAGCCGAAGAGCCAGGTGTTGAGGGTCTTCCTGAAGGTGTTCAGGGAGGGGGCACCTCTGATGTCTGCCGGTAGCTCGTTCCAGGTATTGGATGCAATGTGGGAGAAGGATCTCCCGCCTGCTCTGGCTCTGTGGATGCGCTGCGTTTCGGACAGTGCGAGGTTGGAAGATCGGATGTCTCATTTGTGTACATGGAAGTTGATTCTGTTGTTGAGGTATTTGGTTACATTGGGGTGTATGCATTCGTAGGCGTGAGTGATGATTTTGAAGGTGACTCTTATCACCATAGGGAGACACTGGAGTCGACGTAGGTGTTGGCTGATGTGTTAGTGCCAGGGGATGCCGAGGACAAGTCTGGCGGTGGTGTACTGTAATGTCGGTAGTTTGCCGAGAAGGGACTTGTAAATGGCGGCGTAGAGTGCGTTTCCAATGGCCAGTCTGCTGGTGATGAGTGCATGGGTGACTGTCTTCCTTGACTCTGGGGGTATCGATTTGAAGGTCTTGTGGAAGATGCAGAGGGTGTTGAAGCAGCTGGAGGTGACGGCGTAGACCTGTCTGTTCATGGTGAGGGATGGGTCGAGTACTATGCCGAGGATTCTGGTGTGGTCCGAGGGGGTAGGTGGGCTTCCGAGGGTGAAGGCCAACAGGTGTTGTCCCATGCTGAAGGTGTGGTTCCAAGGACAAGGACTCCTGTCTTCCCGGCGTTGAGCTCCAGGCAGCTGTTGGTCATCCAGACTGCGATGTCCTGCATTCTGTTCTGGAAGTTGAGTCTGGCGGTGGTGGTCTTTTTGGTGAGGGAGAGGATGAGCTGGGTGTCATCAGCGTAGGATACGATGTTGATGCCGTGTTGCTGGACGTTGGCTTCGAGGGTGCCATTCAGATGTTGAAGACGGTCGGGCTCAGAGATGAACCCTCTGGGACTCCGCAGGTAATTTACGTGTGATTGGAGAGGAAGGTTGGCAGTCTGATCCTTTGGCTTCTTCCAGGGAGGAATGATCGGATCCAGTCGAGGCCTGTTCCTTGTATGCCGGCGTCGTGTAGTCTGGCGACTAGTGTGTGGTGGGAGATGGTGTTGAAGGCCGCTGAAAGGATGAGTATGATGAGTACTGCAGAGTGGCCTTGGTCCAGGAGTGTGCGGATGTCGTCTGTGGCGGTCAGTAGGATGGCTTCGTTGCTGTGGTTGGTTTTCAATCCGGATTGGGACAGGTCGAGGATGGCGTTGTCATCAATGAATTGTGTCACTTCCCTGTTGACTGTTTACTCTGCAACTTTGCAACTTTGGCTGCGAAGGGGAGGAGCGAGATGGGCCGGTAGTTCTTGAGGTCAGTGGGGTCAGCTGTGGTCTTCTTTAGAAGGGGCCAGACTTCTGCATGCTTTCAGTCATTTGGGTAGGTGCCTGTCTTGAAGGTGGTGTTGATGGTGCATTGTAGTTCATGTGTGATGGCGGCCGCGGCTCTGCGGTAGATGTGGGAGGGCAGGGGCTGGTGGGGGCCCACGAGTGCATGCCTTTCATGGTTGAGGCTGTGTCTTTTGCTGTGACTGGCATCCAGGTGGAGATGGTGGGCTGGCTGGTGTGTCCAGGGCCCGGGGTGTCTGTAGACGAGGGATCCTCGGAGTGTGGAGTTGTGGCTGGTCTGGATCTGGAAGTGCAGGTGTTTGGTGGAGGGGAAGGTTCCGCTGGGGGTGGTGAGGCGGAGGGTGCTCTTGTGTGCAATGGCGAGGCACCCTACCGGGTGGTTTGTGCGGTCCTTCCTCTGGATCTTGTATCCGTCTGGGATGGCGGTCTTGATGTCGGGGGCGGAGGAGGCGTTGGTCCAGGTCTCCGTTAAGAAGGTGATGTCGGGCGAGAGAGAGTCGAGTAGGTTTCAGATTTCCACTGCGTGTATGTGCACGGAGTGCCTGTTGAGGGGGCTGCATCCTAGGGTGTCGCCGGTGCTGGTGTCGGCTGTGTTGGAGTCCGGGGTGGTGGTTAAGCTCTGGCAGCAGTGGAGGCAGGAGAACTGGCCGTGGGTCGTGTTTGCCGAGGCCTGTTGTCAGTCTCTGACTTTCCCGGGTTTGGGTGCCTGGAGGGTGGCTGTGCCGTAGCAGTGGGTGGCCTGTAATCCAGGCTTACTGGCGCTGGTCGCGGTTGGGTTGCAGACGTGCGCAGACGGGCTTGTGTTAGGTGCAGCTTCTGCGCGCCAGCAGCGCCTGTCCGCTACGCAATTGCACAGCGTCCGCCATTAAGTAGGGGAGGGTGGAGGAACGATCTGCTGGGAGGCAGGAATGTGCGAGGACAGGTGCGCGGGGCCGCAGGGTCAGCAGCGACGGGAAGCGTGTAGTGCAGGCTCAGAGAAGCCAATGAAACAGTTAAAAAAGGGACAAACAAGGGGTAAATAACGGATGTAATCATGCTATGTATCCTCAGGGGCTGGGCGGGTGGGTAGGACTGCTCCAAACACGGAGCAGGGAATGTGCGGATTGGCGTGCACACTCAAGTGCGCAATGACTGTTTGGTCGGCCCACTCAGGCCGCCCAATGCAGACATGCGCACTTCTCTGTTCGCAATGCAGACTGCATTGCAGCCTGCATGAAAAACATGACCACCCCTCCGGCCTCTGGCTGCATGACTTGTCCTGTTGCCAAATAACAATACCACCGCCGCATCGCAACGTTGTGAATGACTCATGCGAGGGAGCCTGGCTGCCTACTTCCTTTTCCTGGAAGCAGACGCAGGAGAGCAGGAGCCATGTAGACACGGGACACGGCTTAGAGGGGAGACTTCCCTCAATACATTTTTAACTACACACGCTCATACACACATCCCCGCGGCCACGCACCATCTAGTGTTCATTACGGGGTTTACCACCTCACAGCTGTCCAGACCCCCCTGCACTTCTCAATGGTGGCCGTTGTGCGCCCATGCACAGCGGGCGTACCACTCGTGTGCCAAAGGCACATACATAGTTGCGATGCATGCCATGACATCGCATTCCATTCTAATACATACTAATACTAGGCACATTGCAACAGTAGAGTAGGTGTTGCATAGCTGAGACATGACGATCACTGTTCCCACTACAGTGTGTGCGACCCAAGAATAACCTTTGCACAACAGACCCAACCGTGAACCCTGGAATTAATTTCTGAACCCCCAAAAGACACCCAAAAGATCACATTTGAGACAAATGCACCCCCAAATTTCTCTTTATTTTGGCACAAAACACACCCAGGATTTAGAAATTTGACCCCAAAAAACACACAAAAATTCAAACATTTACCCCATAAAACACCCCATTTTTCATATTTTACCCCATAAAACACCCCATTTTTCATATTTTACATCCAATACCCATGCACACCTGAAAAAGTTGAAATTAACCCATTACTGACCTCACAATGGGTTGTATTCAAATGTGATGTTAAGGCACCTGCGTTGTCAGAGTTGCGTTGTTAATGATGTACTGCCTGCGTTGTAATGGTCATCTCCTGTGCCAAAGGCAACCCATAGGCTATGCCGTTTGCGTCTGTCTGCCCCTGGACCGCGCTCAGCACCAAGGAGCATTCCTCTTGGACACTCTACTGATACGACGACAGCAGCCTCCTCGCCATCAACCCTGGACACCACCTCGCCATCAACCCTGGACACCACCTCGCCTGCCAGGACCAACTCCGCTCCGGACCAACTCCGCTCCGGACCGGACATCGCCATCACCATCACTGACGGCTGCAGTATCACCCGCAAGGAGCACCCCAACCGTCAGGGAGGAGGCATTGCCATCACCTACAGAAGCACACGCCGACTGACCACGCACTCTAATGGCCCAAGGGTGACCATGGACCACGTCAACTCCAGGATCTGGACCAGGCACAGGTGCATCCTCTGCGGCACCCTCATGTGCAGGCCCCCCAGGCCATGCCCCCCCATTCTCCAATATCATTTTAGACCTCATTGCACCCCAGGATCTCCCATCCACCGACGACATCCTACTCAGTGACCTCAAGTTCCACCTGGAGAACCCCTTTGACCAGGACACCACCCCCTCATGGGGAAGGTCCCTTACATAAGACGCAAGCAGCAAGTCACCGCAACAAGCCACATAGCAGGACACATGGTCGAGCACGTCACCTCCGCCAGCGTGAACTTCAAGTGCAGCCACAACACCGGACTTTCCTGGACCGACCATCATTGTTAACATCACGTCTTCACCTTGCCCACCGGACGCCACCGCCATCATCACACCCCCTCGCAGCTGGATCAAGGCCACCGTAGGACATCTCGTCAACTCCCTCCGCACCAACACTCCACCAATGCTTCCAAACGATGACACCGCAGCGCCCAACCACCACCGATGTATCTCCAACTGCGCCGACATTTGGGCACCCCTCATGAACAGCACTGCGTCAGTACCTTCCACCTGCCTGATGGCAGGCGTGAGGGTGAGACAGTGCCACAGGGATAGGCTGGCCCCATTCATTGCTGGAGTTGCGTCATGGTTGTGACACAACTGAAATGAAATGAAAATTGGTATTTGTAAAGCGCTAACTGCCACTCCGAAAGGAGCATCCTGGCGCTGGTATGGAGGTGAGCGGCTGCCCAGAAATTCTTAGATGAGAGAGAGGCAAAGTTCATCTGGGGCTCTGAAAATTCAAGTCTTTAGTTCTTCCCTATATTGTGTTTCAGAATTATGCGTTCTCAGATGCGGTGGCAGTAGGTTCCAGACTCTGGTGCCTAATGCTGTTATTGTTTTTCCTCCCCTAGTTTTGCATCTGAAACTGGGAGGTTTGAGTAGGTTGGCTGATGATGACCTGAGGGTTCTGGTTGTACTGTAGGGGGTGAATCTTGATGCGAGGTATTGTGGCCCCAGTTTGAGTGAGGCTCTGAAGGTGATAAGAAGAATCTTGAAGAGTATTCTCTTGTGTAGTGGGAGCCAATGAAGGGTTTTCAGAGCTGTAGAAGCGGAGGACCTTAGTGGAAGTTTTAAAACCAGCCGCGCTGCAGCATGTTTGACTACTTGGAGTCTTTTTAATGTTTGTTTGTTTGTTGGCTCCTGCCAAAAGACTGTTGCAGTAGTCTAGCCGCGCCAGTATAAAGGCGACCGCTACTGATTTCCTTGCCGTGAGTGGGAGTAGATCGAAGAATTTTTTCAAAGATTTTATAAGGCTGAAACAGGTCCCTGCAACCTTCAGTGCATGTGGTGTGAAACTGAGGGCGGAGTAAAACTGCACTCCTAGGTTTCTTGCCACCGTTACCATATCAGGTGGGGGTGACGTACCCTCTGGCCACCACTCATCTGGCGAGAAAGAGACTTCTTTACCTATTGGTAAGATCTCAGTTTTTTCGGTGTTGCACTTGAGGTGGTTATCCTTTATCTACTGGAGGACCTTGGAGAAGCATCTTTTAAAGTTGAGTTCGGCCTCCTTAGAGTTTTGATCTAGAGCTAGGATCATTTGGGTATCGTCTGCGTAGGACGTAACTTCGATCCCAAATGATGTTATTAGTGAGATGAGTGGAGTCATGAAGACATTAAATAACAGAGGGCTGAATGAAGAGCCCTGTGGTACTCCTGTTGTGATGGGGCGTTCCACCGATAAGAAGGTTCCGAGGGACACAGCTTGCCTGCGCTTGGAAAGAAAGGATTTTAGCCATTCCAAGGCAGTGTGTGAGATACCGCATGATTTGAGCCTGGAAAGGAGGATGCTGTGTGATATGGACTGCAGCAATGCGTGACTTTAGCGCAGACAGATACGTCAGGATTCCTGACGTATCTGTCATTACTTGCATCATGGAGCGCTGTCCAGTGAGTACAGCGCATCCATGCTGTTGCAAGGAGGGCGTAATGAGAAATTGAAACGCTCTCTTGTCGCAGCGCAGGAACACTTTTCATGACTGGGGCCCAGGAATGTGCACTATCTTATTGATGGTGCACATTCCTGCACTGTATTTTTGTTGCAGGGCAGCGCTGCAACATTGCTTGCAGCACTGTCCAGCACCAAAAACATGCATAGATGTGGGCCCAAGACTTGTCCCCATTTTTAAGACCAGCTATTTTCTGGTCTTAAGTTCCTGCTGCTAACGGGCCTTAGCGCAACTTTTTTTATCGCTTCGAAGGTCCGGCCTATTTTTGCTAATAGGGCGAAGTGCGGTTAGCGGGAGTTTTTGCTAAATATAGAGAAGGAACGCCTACCTTGCATGTCATTAGCGATAAATATCGCTGGCATGCAAGGCGATAGTAAAACCGGGTGCTATCGCCGGAAAGCTGTCACTAACGCCTGTTAGCGACAGCTTGCTAATAGGGCGATGAAAATATCGCCACTTTAGCATCAAAAAAGTGCCGCTTAAGTGGCGATGAGCCCTTGATAATATGCCCCGCTGTATTGCTTTTACTCATTTTACTGTCTGAAAGTGCAGCATATGCAGATCATAACATAGCATAACATGCCATCTCTTTATGAATTAGGGATTAACTGCCTTTGCCCTATGCCAAAGCCCTGCTAAACCAATTTTGAGCAATTGGAAAAATACAGGATTTTTGCTTTTGTGAATGTGCAAATATGCCTGTGCTTTCACATATCACCCTATTATTCAATTTGTGGTCACATGACTTGCTAAAATGCCTATGAGAATCCACATGAGATGTATTATAATGCATTGACCGCTTTTTATGGTAGATATGGAGCACTTTCCATTGCAACGCATTGAAACCATTACAATGACAAGCCTGCCATCTTTGCACAGACTACTTAGAAGCGCTTGCAGTGTGAGCATGACAGTGCTACCTGAGACAGAGTGTTCCAGCTGTTCACCCACATGCAGTTCAATGCAGATCCTTCGCTAGCAAGTCTCACCATGTCACCTCTCCATCTTTGGATATTTTGGCTTTCTAGCCTACAGCACTTTGCGTTCTTCTGGGAGCTGTCATGTCCCATTTCCGATCACAAGTGCGGGGTGAAAGAGTGCTCACTAAAGAACTAGGTCTGGCTGAAACGGTCACAAACGGTACCTATCCATTTCATACGTATGCATTCTCAGTTTTACGTTGACAGCAGAAACCAGTTTCACATGATTATTGAGGTAAAACTGAGCAGGAACTAAATAAAGTGAGTTCCGCTGTTTCTATTCAACTTATTTTTTAAAACAATTTTTGCTGTTCTTGTGCTTGCTGCAACAGTATACCCTTATTCTTTTGCAACAATAGTATTTGAAGCTTATTGTTAAACTCAGGGTGCTTATCGGCCGAGAAAGGCATTTAGACTGCAGTCAGTCATCTTCAATTCAGCACCCGCCCTTACATCATTAAAAGCACATCACCCTATGGTTCTCACTTTACGCGGTGCCAGATTTACTAAGTGATTAAGTTGAAAACCCTCAGAATCACTGAATTTTAAGTTTTACACATGCTAAAATACTTTTTTCTGATTTATTAAAACCCATTTAGCGATTCAGAATAACATTTCTGAAACAATAAATAAATTTAAAAATGGTTTCTGAGTCGCTATTTGGAAGGTTGTGTTTTGGGATGCCGTTCCAAAAATAGCTTCGGACTCTGATGTATCAATTGTTTGTCGCTGAAGTTCCAGTCGCAAATCATTAAAATGTTAACAACTCCCCAGTTGGGGAGGTAAAGTCTTGGTAAACTTGTATTTTTCTTTAAAAGACGCCCCATTTCTTTATAGGAATTATGTCACACCTCTTGGTATCCTTGGTAAAAACTAGATTTTTTTTCTTTATCCTCTTATACAGCTCCCAGTTTACACTGAGAGCCCTGCATTGGTTAATGCCAATGCATTGGTTTTATTGATTAGTTTAGCAGTCACATGTATGAGAGACTTTGGCTATAGAATTGCTATTTTCCTTCTCTTCAAGATGACTTGTATTACTATACATTGACAAAGGTTGCATAGCTCAAATCTAAATCCTATAAGTCCTTTCAGAGGCATAAGACTAGCTAACTATCACCATCGCAGCTGGGCCAGGGGTCTTGCTCTCCCTAAAGTCTTTGTCATTTTTTGTGGAAATATTTAGATGAGGGTATATGCCAACAGTCTCCATCCCTACTGACTGATGGTCTGGTTTTTCACCCACCAGGTATTTGCATATGTAAATATATTGTAATTACAATCTCTCTCCTGTATATGCTCATATCCCAAAGTGCTTTCAGACCACTGCAAGTTGGAAACTTGTGCTTTATGAAAAGAAAATATATATACATGAAAAATATCTAAAAATGCCATGACATGATGGGGCTTCTAAAAAGCTGCACTCAATACATTGCACTATGGGTTTACCAAATTTGGCGTGCTAATATAAACAGGGTTCAGATTTCCACACATTTCAGCACTAGGGGTGAGCGGAGCTCACAGAATTTGACTCTGTGGAATTCCACAGAGTTACATAAAAACTCCACGAGATTCGGCAGATTTCCACCAACGGGTGGAAATAGGCACGTCACGCTGCTCATGCTGTGATTTACCGCTAGTAGCGCATTCCCCGCTGGAAAATCAGCTCGAAGGGTACCACACAGTGCGCAAGAGGACGCAGTTATTCAAGATGATTTTGCTGCTGCTTGTGTAGATTTTGTGCTTGAGCAGCAGCTTTCTGACTGCGAACGGCCGTGACCGCCCCTATTAGAAAAACCACGTTGGAAGTCCTCCAATCGACCATATATTGCACAAGAGGACACAAAATGGCGTTCACACTCGCCAACGTACCCTTCTAGAGCCGGGGGCAAGAAAAAACTTCTGCCACATGGCGATTAACAGAATTTGACTGTAACTCCGCGTTACAAGAGTATTGCGGAGTCACTAACAATTCCACTCATTCCGTGGGTGATACAGAATATTCTGCCCACCCTTATTCAGCACAGCAACCAAAGTTGATGCTCTGTGTTATGTCATAATATATGGTGCTGCTGCTGTCATCCTCTGCGCTGGTGCACTTTATGCTGCACTGAGCCAACCCACACACTCATAAACCATAGTGCAAGGGTGTGTGTGATATCTAGCATAGGTTTTGTACTGGAAGGGGACATTTCCACAGCAACATACTTTTCCTAGACATGCTTTAACACTTTGCCAACTTTGTATGTATTCCGTACAGTGCAGCACATGTGTACAATTTGAAATTTTTTGACAAAAGGCAACTTCTCTCAAACTTTACACATGCCTTGAGAAGGCATTCATTTTTGGTGCAAACTCATGTCTCCCTTTTTAGTAGATGAGACTTTGCCTCAAAATCCATGGGTGGTTACCTTGGAAAACCCAAGTTCCGCCTATGGAACACCCTCTTGACAAAAGTAGAACAAAGTAGCACAAAGCACTACTTTGTGTTACTTTAGTGCTATTTTTCAACTCAAATCAGGATTTGAACTGGAACAGAAATCCCATAATAACACTTTGGAGCATATTTATGAGAGCTTTGCTTCATGCTTGCACCACACAACATGGTACATGCATGATACAAACCTCTAAGTCAGATTTATATGAAGTCACGCAATGCCACTTTGAGTGGCTTTTTAATGGCTTCAAAAATCTGGAGTAAGGCAACACAGTGCAAATCGTTGTGTTGCCTTATTCTGTGCAAGGAAGGCATTCCATGGTCATTGCAGTGGGTTTTCCCATGCACCTCCCTTGGTTTTTGACACATTCACAGATTTACAAGGACTTGTAAACCTGGGAATGTGCCAAAAGGATATGAGGCGTAACGATGAGAAATATGATATCTTAATTTCTCCTTGTTTTTCCGCTTTCTAAGTGTGCTGCAAACTGCAGCACACATAGAAAGTGGAAAACTCCTCTCAGGATTGTTTTTTGTTTTTGTGCAGGAATGTGCCCATTCCTGCAAAAACAATCCTGCCTACAACACAGGCACCCTTTCACACCCTTGCAACGTGGCGCAAGGGTGCCTGCGTTGGTGCTAGGCTTCCAAAACAGCACCAGCGCAGGGGGAAAGGACAGGAAGGCGCCATATTGGATAAATATGGAGCATTCCTTCCCTTTCGCTGTGATGTAGCACATAAATATGGCCTTTTGTGTCGGTTTGCGACACTTTTGTGATCCAAATCTGGGTAAAAGTGTTAAAAAATCTGCCACAAAGTGTCCTGGCCTCAAATCTCTATACCCAGATTCAGAATTGAAAATTGGTCAGTGGTGCCCAGTATTATTAAATTCGTTTCATTTGCATGCGTCGATTGTCCTCTCAAAGGGATTTGTTATTTTAGCCTTCGTGAAGCAACGCACTCCACATTGAATATTTTTGTTTTTTCAGCAACATTTTCATAAATGTGTTTTATGTGCTAACGAAATTGTACCACATTATACGTTTTCTTCAGAGCCGAGAAACAAATGAACCCAGGCTTGAGAGGACTTGTATTTAATCACCTAATATGGAACTTTTGTCTGACGGGACTTATTCATTTATCTCCCTAATGCGAACCTCAAGGGAACTAGATGGCATTGCGCGCAAATGCAATGCTCTGCCCTCTCTAGAGACCTTGTTATAAATATGGATTTGGCCTAAAGTGCTCGTTTCGGATTGAATAGTATATCTTTAGCAATAAAAGTCACCGTTTTACAGGACCATTGACATAACAATTAAGAATTCTGTATAACTGGGTCACAAGAAAAAGGCAAAGTGCTTACTGTTGTTATGCAATAATCATTTTATTTTACGTCTGTAAATAAATAATTAGATTCTTCTTAACCAATTATGGTATTGGATTGTGAATGTCCTTGCTTTTTTATAATGCAGATGTTGTATTCATTAATCAGAAGATCACGTGCTTTGTGTATTTCTTTTCCATACACTACAGTATATATGATTGGTGGAGGGGATTCCCGAATTCAGGAATGTTCCACGAATATTCGATTTCAGAGGCAAGTTCTTTTCTGCAAAAATGCAGATAAAGTGCAGATGGTTTTCTGCACACAATTAAGCTTAAAAATAAACAGCAAGGGGCATAAGTACAAAGAAGTGGCAGAGTGAGGCGTTAGCCGTCGTGGCTTAACGCCTCACTCCGCCACTTCAGAAACGCAAGGCTGCGCCATATGGAAGGTGTACCTTGCTGCACATAAACAATCTTTAAATGCCTTTTTGTCACTTCTATGTGTGCTGCTTAATGCAGCACACATGGAAGTTACAAAATGTCATTTGTTTTTAAAGATTGTTTATGTGCAGGAAGGAACACCTTCCTACACATAAGCAATCCAAGGCATTTTGCTTTTTCCATGTGTGCAGCACAAGGCACCACACATGGAAAAAGCAAAAACGAGGAGAAATAAAGCATTTCTCCTCGTTTTGCCAAGTTAAGACCAGGTTTTCCCAGGTCTTAATTTTGGTGCTGCCTCCTATTTACGCCACCCTTGTAAATAGGGGCAGCATCAAAATCAATGGGCGTTGCAGTGGAACGCCCACCGCAGCACCCACTGCCCACTCCTTTCACGCTAAGCATAGCGTGAAATTGGGCCTTATTTACAAGGCAGCGTGCCTTGTAAATAATGCGAGGCCCCTATCGCCACCACAACGTCACTGAAAGTGACGTTGTGGTGGCGATAGGGGCTTGTAAATATGCCCCCAAAAGAGTAAAAGAAACTTCGAGAAAACTAAAAGCAGGTGCATAATTACAGAGATCCCAAAACTGAAACCGGTGCCAAAATGGTTACAATTTACATCCGCATTCAAGATACATGCGGGGTCTCCATATATCACTTCTCAAACAGCACCAACCACATACCTCTGCTTTGTCCACCGCTTCCCAAAATTGTGGATGAAGAAACAGTTTAAAAAAAGCGGTTCTAAATTCAAGGTGGTTAAAACTTTTAAAATACTGGTGGGGCTATAGAGCATAGGTTAGTTCTTGGGAGAGATTCGTGCCCAGATTTATCAAGAAGTCATTCAACACAGGCCAGCAAGTGAAGTTCTTAGACCGCATTGTGTAAAAGTGAAAAAGTCAAACAGCACCATATCTACCAAGATATGGAGATGTTCTGCTCTCTACCTGCACTGGAGCACTTTCGCAGCCATACGCCAATTCAGACACACTGGCAGCATAGTAAAAAAGTGTCTGCGATTTGTGAGGCATAGGTTTTGTATTGGAAGGAGTCCCTTCCAGAACCAAACCTAGCTTTGTATGTGTGCTGTACTGTGCAGCACACATGCAAAGTGGGAAACAAAGAGAAACGAAAACTTTCTTCTCGTTGTGCCTGTCTGACTGAGGCCCAGGATTCAGTGGCAGCCGGCATGACTCGCGTGTGGCGGGGCAGGTGCGGGGGAGGGTGAGAGAAGGTGGGGGGAGGGGGAAACGCAAGGTTTAAGTATTAAACTTTAACAATGTAAAAGAATAAAATAGATAACACACTTACCTTGACAAAGGCGCCGGGTCCCATGTCTCTGCTCCTTTCTCCTGCTCTCCTCAACAACAGACCTGGGCTCTGATCCTGAGGTGAGCCAGAGAAACATGACATTCCTGGATGACCCATAAGCTGTAGAGTTATGACTTTGGAATTTACAGGATTGTTCTTTTCAGACAGGTTACACTGTACATTGGTATGACTCTGGTGTCTGTAGACCCAAGGGGAGAGGAGCTACACTCTAAGGCAGTCTTCCCTATAGTGTATAATGGAGGGTTACTGCAGGCCAGAGAGTAAACCACACTGACTTTCCCTATCTGTGTACACCAACATTATAAGGCCTATCCCAGGTCAATAACCAACCCTGCAGAGTCCCTTCTGCGCCAGGCTACCTGTGCGCAGTTCCTGGTGACAGGAGTATTCCACATGCAACCCTTACATGTGTGCACACGCGTGTGCACATGTGTTCACGTATAACCAGCCATGTGCCTCTTACCCTTGCTGCTTTGCGGCGGCCTTATCTTAAACGGCAGACAATGGTGGTGAACATGCACAGTCTATTTTACCATCAGTTTACCGTTGTTGAGTCACAGGTTATGAGGCTCTCCCACAGTAAAAGGTCAAAAACCAGGTGATTAAAAAAGCGAGAAATCCAGTTTGATACGATGTTCAGAACAGCCTTCTCATAGCTTATGTTAAAGAGTCACAACTGACTCATTGAATGTTTGACATTATTGACAAATTAAAAGAATTTGGTCTTTCTGGGGTTTAGCATCAGGTAATTTGTTGACATCTATATTTGGATGCGTTTTAGGCAGGCTTTGAGTCTCTGTATTTTGTTGATTAAGATATAGCTCAGTTTCAGCATAGTGATGGATCTCTGTATTGTTATCAGCGAAGATGACTACTAAGATTTCTATAAAGTGGTCAAAAATAAAGGATAAGAGGATGGAAAACTGGGGAATACCATAGGATTACAAGGAGAGTCTGCGATTTGGTAATTTCTATCTGTGCTTTGAGTTGGTAAGGTGGCATGTGTAGTACTAGACCCCCTAGTCTCCACCTTTTCTTTTAATATCGAGCACACTCGGCATCATTAAACTCCACGCAGGAATGTGCATTGATTTTTAGACATCACTCACTCACTTATTTTCAGCACGGGCCCCCACTTAGTTTTAGAAGTGCCTCCCTGTCTTCAGGTGTAGGCCCGCCCTTTACCAAATGCGGTTTTTAAAGGGCGAGGACAGCCGATGATGAAGCATGACACCTGGTGGTGTGTGAGGCCAGTCCATACATTTTTGTGAGATGTCCAACACCACCTGAATCATCAGCAAAAGGTGCCTTAACTTTCACTAAGGATCAGACTATAAAAACAGGGTAGCTTCTTGTTGTGTTATATATGTTGGTTGGAGGCCAGCTTACCCTGTTTGCCCCGTAGCCTCCTGTTCCCTTCCCTTTTGAACAAAAAGGGCTTTTGTGTGTAACCAACCCAATAATCACCCAGGGAACTGGGTACAATTATATGTAAACACAAAATGCCCTCTGAAGGAGAAAGATATTTGTAAACTATTTAAGTGTTAAGAGGATTTGTTGTTACCAAGCATACAATCCCTCTGGCGAAATTAATTAAAGCAAGAGAGCATACATTAACTACGCGTTCCCACAAAAGTGATGTAAGGCATGCTTCTTTACGATCAGAACCCTGTTCAATTGTGATCAATCATCATAAAGTCATCTCCTTAGAGGTGGCAGCATGTGCCCCCTGTCTAACAGTGATCTCGAAAATTACATAATTTTCAGAGAGTGATCTGAGACAGATAGGGCAACCACCCAACCGCTTCTGTAAAGTTCATGAACGTTTCTCATTTATAGAGGCAAGTTCATTTGTTGGGAATTGTGGTGGTCAGTCCGTCAACATTTCAGTCTTGAGTACTTGAGAGTGCGACCACCTTCAGGATAATATGTCGATGGCAATATTAAAATACTTAGAGGACCTCTTATTTGTAATACAACCTACATGTAGAGCAACAAAAGCCATAATTACAATATGATAAAAGCGAAAACATTTTTTGAAGCATGCCACCAGTAAAACCATGATGCAAATCAGTCCACAAACAAACATTTAAAGTGCAAAAGGAAAAGGAAAAAATACCATGTGCTGAGAGTGAAGCATCAAAGACATAAAACCTAAAAAGAGATATCCTACCATTTATGTGGAACCATGCAGTGCATGATAGAGAATGGGGTCAACCACCAAATGTAACTTGAACAACCCTCGAATGTACATCCACGCAGTGCAGACTTTATTCAATTTAGAAGGTCTAAATCCAGAAATGCAGCATGAGAGGACATGAATGTGACAAATCAAACCAGCATATGGGAAACCTTATCCGAAAATCGGTAAACCTATTGGCCTGGGTAAGCTTAAAAAGGCCTAATTAAAAAGTGTACAAAAATTATGAAGTCCATACTGCGATCAGCCTGTGCACATAGGAAAACAAACCATAACTTAAAACTCCTACAGCTATTGTACAACCAAGTTGAAAATACCAATAGGTATCAAAGGGACAACAACCGAGTTAACATCTTACCAGTATCCAAGAAAGAAATTGTTCACACGGTGACACCTGTGTTTTCAAAGTAACACTATGTGCAGCGAATGAATCTGCACGCCAGCAACAAAGCTTAGCTGGGATTGGGAATGCAGCGCTTTATATATCGGTGTCCAGAGAATATACCATGACACCCCAAAACTGGCATGTGGGCTTGTAAAATGAAGCCGCCATCTTGAAACAGTTCAGGCATACAGTAACTAGCTAAGGACATGCGGAGATCTCATCACAAGGAACAGACTGGTACTCTCAAGATATAATTGCACTACTATTCCTCATTATGAAACAGCAGCATGACTCTATAATTAGTAGAGAAAAAAGGACGTAAGGGTGACAATCATCACATCAACCAACCATAGTGAACAGAGTATCGAGGCTCCCACATTACTAACACTAGAGGTAGTATTCCTTAGACAGAAATCCTGATTATCTCAGAGTTATATACACAGTACATGTACATCCTTTAATAGTGTCTGGCATCTTGTAGTAGGTTGTGGCAGCATACAGTAGTGAGCTGTAAAAGAAAAACTACAATTAATAATGTCCTTAATACTAGAGAAACAGACAAAAACGTATTCATATACAAATTGGTAACATGCATTGTTCCTCATATAGAGTCCATTAGGCCCTTAATCACTTAATAATTAGAAAAGGAAAAACATGTAGGAAACTTTATATTTGCACTCCCACATCGCTAACAATAGAAACATTCATCCTAATACTGTAAATTCTGATATTACAGAGGGCAGGGTAAATGGAAACCAGACAATTAGGACCTGATTCATGAAGGTAAACTTACACTTTTGTGTAAGTTTACGATTGTTTGCTACTCACAAAGGGATTTACGAGTAGTATCTTTACGAGTGCTGAGTCTCCGCACATAAAAAGATAGGACTGTTCTGTATTTTTATATGCGGAGACTCTGCATTTGTAAAAATACTACTCATAAATCCCTTTGTGAATAGCAAACAATCATAATCATACACAAAAGTGTAAGTGTACCTTTGTGAATCAGGCCCCATGTGAGTCATGCTAGAGCCTGCCATTCAGTCTGTTAGTTGAGACCTTTATGAACATAATCGAATAGCCAAATACATCTGTTCTCTTTATCTGCAAGCAGGTTATCCACACCATGGCTTCTAGAGGTTATAGTAACAACATGCAACACAAACCATTGCATATCAGTGGCAGCGTGACTTAGGGCCTGATTTAGATCTTGGCGAACAGGTTACTCCATCACAACGGCGAAGGATATGCTGTCCGCTGAAATATAAATCCCATTATATCCTATGGGATTTATATTTTGGCAGACAGGATATCCTACACACTTGTGACGGAGTAACCGGTCTGCTAAGAAATAAATCAGGTCCTTAATGTTTTATAATGCTTGACTAAGGGTGCATTCTGCACCTTGCAGCAAATTCTAGATTGGTGCTGGAGCATTCTTTGTCGTACTTCTTTTGAGGTTTTGCCAATGTATTTCAAGCCCCTGGACATTCAATGCAGTACACCTTGGCTCTCATTTATGGGGATTTGGCATAGGGCAGCGCAGCAACTCTGCTTGCTGCTCTGCCCTACACCAAATTAAAAGGTCAGGAACTCACCGAATTTGTGCAAAACTGTGCATTCCTGTCCTTTCCCCCTGCACTGGTGCTGATTCGGCAGTCTAGCACCACTGCAGTCACCCTTGCGTGATGGCGCAAGGGTGCCTGCATTGTCAGCAGCATTGTTTTTTGTGCAGGAAGGGGCACCTTCCTGCACAAAAACAATACTAAGACGCTTTTTCCTCTTTTTGAATGTACTGCAAGAATGCAGCACACATAGAAAGAGGAAAACATGTGGAGAAATAACGTTATTTCTCCTCGTTATGCCTCACCTCGGGAGTCGTAAAGATTTGGCACTTCCCCAGGCTCACATGCTCTCGCACATCTGGGGAAGTGTCAAAAATCATGGGTGGTGCATGGTAAAACCTACTGCAACACCCATGGAATGGCTCCGGAGCAATAGATACGATTTTGTGATTTGCGCCGCCAGAGCGTCACAAAAAGTGATGGTCCAGTGGTGCAAGGGGCTCATAAATATGCCCCAACATTTTTAGGAGCACTGTTAGAAAAATGTTTCAGTTTTCATTCTTTATCATTTAGTTTAACACTTTTCTTAGTGGAAGTGTAGTTGAATGCAGGGCAGGTACCACATTTATAATGGCCGCTAATTGGTTCCAGGCCCGATAATTGTGTTAAAATAGGGCCCTCATTTATGGGAATTTGGCTTAGGACAGCACAGCAAGTCAGCATGCTGCACTGCCTTACGCAAAGGTGAAAGGGCAGGAATGCACTGGGATTAAGCAATAAGGTGCATTTCTGTCCTATCCCCCTACAGGCATATTTATGAGTCCCTTGCACCACCAGAGCATCACTTTTTGTGACGCTCCGTCAGTGCAAATCAACAAAATCATATATTTGAGACCACACAAAGCCACTATGCGTGGCTTTGAATAGCCTCATAGATATGGAGCAAGGCAGCACAAATCACTGCGTTGCCTTACTCTACGCTTGGGAGGCTTTCCATGGGCATTGTGGTGGTTTTCCCACCACTTCCTCAGATTAACGAGAGCATGTAAACCTGGGGAAGCGCCAAAACCTTACGCCTCCCGAGGTGAGTCTTAATGAGGAGAAATATGAGAGGTGCTCCACAGGAATGGGGTCAATTGGTGTCTACATTGGGGACTCATATGTTTTGCGAATAAGTTAAGTGTTTAACTAAAATTATGTGTCCCGAGACGATTGATATTAATTTTTGAAACCCGGGATCTGTGACTGGTATATGACAACATGATTTCCTACTCAGTGAGTATAGTCTTGAGCCATATTAGACAACTGTGACTCGGGTGGCGATTTGGAAATAACAATATTGATTCCCATGATTCCATATACAATTGAATTGTTGTGATGAATGCTGTCCACTGTTATGCAAATGGCATTTAAACACTTTGGACCCTTGATGTTACGCATTTGTGCCTTGTACCGTTATGGTAATAGAGGCATGTTAGAAATGGCGGTCTCTAGTTGGCAATGGTTTGCACCCTTGTCCAAGTAGGGTCCCTTTTTCCTAGTCAGGGTACGGTGGATACTCTTCCAAAATAGCCCCTGCTCACCCCCTTGGTAGCTTGGCACAAGCAGACAGGCTTATCTCAGAGGCAGTGTGTAAAGCATTTGTGCATGCATCCAGAAACACAGTGAAAACACTACAAATGGACACCACACCAGTATAGAAAAAAAAGCAAAACTTTATCTAAACCAACAAGACCAAATATGACAAAAATCCAACATACAATACTGTAAAAATTGTTACTTTGCAAGATAACCTTAAAATTGTAGAAATATCCACAAAACACAGTTCTTCCGAGTCGGTAGCCTGTCCGGGCTACAGCGATGATGAAAACAACAGAGTCTAACAGTTCCAGCTGACCGCGTCGGTACGGGCCAGCTAAAGCGTTGACAGACTCTTGAACGGTACCTTTCTCCTTGTGGCCGATATGTTGGTGCGAGTTGCTCGGGGCAACCGTCGCGGCTGCGTTGCAAAAATGGAAGCGGTGCAGGGTGAGGTGCCCTCACGATGCAGTGCTGGCAGCTGCTCGGTAACGATTGTTCAGACGGCGTTGGTGAGACCAAGGCTTACAGTACAGGGTGAGGCGGTGCTCGATGCGGTGCTGGCAGGCTGCGGTGCAGGCGACGGAGTCGGTCGATGTTCGGGTTGTGCAGCGACGGTGTCGGTGACTTCTAGGCAGGATGAGGCAAGGTGGTGCAGAGTGCAGTGCCCACAGGACGTGGTGCAAGCAACTGCTCGGTGACGATCGTCCAGACGGCATCGGTGAGACCAAGGATGCGGTGCGGCAAGGCCTTCTGAGGTGCCTTCACGACACGGAACCCTGCGACGGACTCGGTGACAGAGTTGGTTGCTCCTTTCTTCTGCGGCGGCTGAAACCAGCGGTTCCAGAGACGGTGCCCAGAAGGTTGGTGAGGTCTTTGCTGTTCCTGAAACCTTGTGAACAGGGGGCAAGCTACACTTCCAAGCCCTTGGAGATACTTTCTCAAGCAGACACACAATTCCTCTCCTTGGCACAAACAGCTACTGCAGGCCAACCCCAGACAGCACAAAGCAAAGGGGCAGTACTCCTCCTCCAGTTTCTTCCAGGTCTTCTCCTTGGCAGAGGTTCCTTCTTCAAGTCCAAAAGTGATCTAAAGTTTAGGGGTCTGGGCCCCACTCTTTATAGCACAAAATCCTTTGTTCTCTGGAGGCAGAGAGTATCGTTGCCCAGCCAGAACCAGTTCTGTCCTCTCTGGTGCAGCTTTCTGGCAGGAGGTGGAGACAGCATTGTCTAAGGCAGACCAGGCCCATTCAGGTGTGAAAGAAATCTCCTCCCCCTACTTTGAATGTAGCCCAGGTCTATTCAGCCCAGCCCTGACTCACCCTGGAAAGGCAGGACACACCTCACCCCCCCAAGTGGCTGTCTGAACAGAATGCACATCCACAGCCCCTGTCACTCCGAAGCCAGACAATCAATGCACACATCTAGCAGAGGCATACTGGATGGCTAAGCAAGAAAATACCTACTTTCTAAAAGTGGTATTTTCAAACCCAGTATATAAAAATTATCATCCTGACTAAAAGATGCATCTTTATAATCTGAATTCAGGCATACTAAACTCCATTTTCCTATCTTGTTCCCAGGGGCATTTATACTTTTATTAAGATGTTATAAGAAAACTCCCCATTCTATCCTATGGGACAAATAGCCTTTCAATAGTGAAAAACGAAATTAGCAGTATTTCACTATCAGGACATGCCACACACATCAGGGCATGTCCTACCTTTCACATACACTGCACCCTGCCCACAGGGGTACCTTGGGCCTACCTTAGGGGGTGACTCACATGTAAGAAAAGGGAAGGTTTGGACCTGGCAAGTGGGTGCACTTGCCAGGTCGACATGGCAGTACTAGACTGCGCACAGACACTGCAATGGTAGGTCTGAGTTACATTTGCAGGCTGCTCATGTGGGTGGCACAATCAGTGCTGCAAGCCCACTAGCAGCATTTGGTTTACAGGCCCTGGGCACCCATAGTGCACTGTACTAGGGACCTAAAGTTAAACCAAATAAGCCAATTGTGGAGACACTAATCAATGACAACAATTTACAGAGTGAGCACTTGCACTTTGGCACTGAACAGCAGTGGCAAAGGGCCCAAAGCACCTAGACCAGCAAAAACGAAGTCCAACACACAGCAAAAACACAGGAGGCAAAGGCAAAAATAGAGGGGAAACCCACGCCAAGGCTGCCAGGTCTAACAAGGCATATGGGGATGTTTGTCCTTAACGGCTAATCGATCGCTTGTTATTTACATCTTCACATACTGAGTGTTGCCACCACATATTCGTTTCCTAATGTTTTATTAATTATGGTGTCGGGATGGGGACAGACATAGGAACCCCGGAGATGTACAAACATAGGAGGTCATTACGATGGCGGAGAAAGTCCGCCCGCCACCGCAGCGGAATGCGTGACCGTCCGAAAGGGGTGCGGCGGTCCCGCACCCGATATTACGATGCCACCGCCACCGTGGCAAGCCCTATTCACATCATTGTGCCTGCCACCTTGTGCATACAAATGCAGGGGGGTACCACAGGTACCCCCCATGTGCACCCCCCACACCCCCAACATCCCCGCAACGGGCCCCCAAATGCAAAGACGGTATGCCTTTCCATGGCAGCAACGCCGCCATGGAAAGGCTGATCTCCGCTGGCATCATAATATGGATGGCGGTGTCTTGGACACCCCCCAGCCATCATAATATGGCGGGGGTCTTTGCTTTACGGATGGGGGGGGCGATCCGCCCGCCATCATAATGACCCCCATAGTATGAAGTCACTGTTTAAACTTGGCACTTTGCAATGTAGTATATCATGTAAGTCTCCCCTCCTTTTCTCATATTAAAATCATTTTTTCTCAGGTGTCTCGTTAGGTAATATTCAGACCCCAGCCTACGTAAATGACCATTGTGCTGCAAAACACTGAAATAATCAATTAAAAGGACCCTTTTGGAAGGCATGTACAACGGGACATAAATGATAGTAAGGCATGTCTTCTAAATAATAATAATTGTATAGGTTGTACTAATTATGAAATGATGATCTAACAAAATGAGATGTTGTTAAAGGATAGCTAGGTGTAAACAACTTTTATTGCATGACCTTCTGTATAAAGGGTTCGAAATTCGAGTCTTTATGTTTAAAATTTCTACAAATGCACTAGTGAATAATAAGGATTTTAGGGTTTGATATATTGTGTGCTGATCTGGCATCCCCTATTGAAATGAATATATACACCGAGATGTATTATGGACCAGTTATTTTCAGTTTCTATAGTTATCACATTGATATATGGCTCACTTTTTCCATGGGTACTCCATATATATATTAGGGTTTGAAATATCGCTGCCGATCTGACTTCTCCTATTGAAAGGAATATACATCAAAACTTATTATGGACCGGTTATTTTGTGTTACTAGAGTTGTCGCATTGATATATGGGCTCCCTTTTTGCCATGAGTCCTCCATATATATACATATATGTCTTGCACGGTGTGTTTGTTAAATGACCAATGGATCGGTCATGATTGTTTTAATATGTCTAATGTTTTTGTCATTGTTGTATGTAAGCTCAAATGCAACGAGGATAAGTCTGAAATCCTTCTTTATGGAAAGTTTCCCCCCAGGTTCAGAGAATCTCTCTGGCCGTCCGACTATCCTCTGCCATCTTCCTCTGGCCTACCAGTAAAAAATCTGGGTGTTTGGTTTGACGAGCAGCTGTCCTTCTCGACCCAAATTAAAAGACTGGCTGGGAGCTGTTTTGGGATATTAAAGTCCCTTAAGTAATTCCTTCTGCTGCTTCCTAGGACAGCGAAGGGAACAGTGACCCGGGCACTGATTCTATCCCTCGTTGACTACGCCAACGCATTGTATATGGGCCTCCCAGATTATACTCTTAAAAAATTGCAGGTGGTCCAGAATGCGGCAGGTAGGCTTGTGTTCAACATCCCTATTAGAAAGAGTGTCAAGCTACATCTGCGTATGCTGCACTGGCTGCCTGTCATGAAACGTGTAAAGTTCAAGGCCCTGGTTATCGCGCACCGTGCTCTGCACGCTGGGGGGCCTGAATATCTTAGGAAGCGCTTTGTATTTTACACGCCTGCCAGACATCTGAGGTCGGCATCCCAGCTTCTTGCACAGATACCCCGTGCGCGCCTACAAAGAATGGGGGGCAGGTCCCTTGCCATTAGGGCAGCCACAGCTTGAAATTCTCTGCCCTATTCTCTGCGTAGCATTCATGATCTGGGGCAGTTTAAGAAACAGCTCAAAACTTTCCTGTTCTAATCGCTTCCTCTTTTTTCCAGCACCTCAAAGGCTCGCGCCGGGACACTCCCAGGAGTATCTGTGCGCCGTATAAACTTCGATAACATAACATAACATAAGTAAAGATGTTATATGGTATATGGTGTATGTCTTATACATGTTTTTATATGTTATTCACAGCCCTGATGAAGTTCAGCATGGTCGGAACGGAACGCGTTGGCTGTACTCCTAGGCTGTTTTTATGAAAAAGAAACAAAGAAATTTGAAATAAAGGAGATAGTCCATCTATAACAAAGGATTGCAGACCTTTTTTTGAAGTGCACCTTCTAGTGGTTCATTTTTAAGTATTTCTGTTTAACAGAAGTATCAAGCAACGGCTGACACTTTGGTTGTAGTGCACCATATCTTGGAATTGAAGGGAACTGTGTGGAGGTGCGGGCCCAGGGTTTTGCCATTGTGAGTGTTGAGTATACAAGTAACAAGGAGAAATAACTTTATTTCTCCTGGTTTTGTCTTCTGCAGCACATAGAAAGAGGAAAACGCCTCTTTAGATTATTTTTGTGCAGGAAGGTGCCCCTTCTTGTACAAAACCAATCCTGCCAAGAACACAGGCACCCTTACACTATGGTGCAAGGGTACCTGCGTCGGAGCTAGGCTGCCGAACGGGCACCAGTGCAGGGTAAAGGACAGGAATACACTGCATTGCATAAATACTATGCATTCCTGCCCTTTCACTTTGGTGTGGAGCAGTGCAGCAAGCTGACTTGCTCTGCTGCCCTACACCAAAGTCCCATAAATGTGGGCCTCGGTTTCTTAGATGCTTGAAAAGCTTCTCCAAGTTGGTCTCTAAGATTACGCCCCCTCTTGAAAACAAACATTGGTCTCAATAACATGTAGTTTTCTGATTCTAGCAAATAACAATTCTTAAGGATTATTTTCTTTATTTTGTTGAATTCAGTGCCATAAGTGGCCACACAGGGTCAAGTTTGTGTTTTTGATTTTGTCTTTCAGGAGGCCTTCTTTATTGTTATACTTTGCTCTTTTAAAGATCTTTTCACTATCCTATGTGGATAGCCTCTAGCAGCCAATTTCAAAGCCAAATTCCTTACTTAATCAAAATAATACGTTATTTTGGGTAAAATTACGTCTAATTCTGAGGAATTGCCCAAAAGGCGGATTGTCTCTCAGGTTTCAGGGATGATGACTATCTTACTTGAGTAAAGTGTTACATGTAGTAAGTTTTGTGTAAAGATTCAAATAGAGTAATCCACCATCCTGTCTGATGAGAAGGTCCAGAAAATGAATGTGTTCATTGTTGTATTACAGGGTAAAGAGTAAATCTGTGCTTTGGTTGTTGAGCCACCCATGGAATGCCAAAAGTACTAAGGGGGTCATTAGGATAGCGGGCGGATCGCCACCGCCTGCTATTTTCCACCGCCCGCCTAACATTTCCCCACCACCATATTAGTATGGCGGTGGGGTCCCAGGCGGACGGAAAGACCATCCGCCGGTTTTCCGCCGGTCGACCAGTCGACCGTGCGGAAAAGGGGCTGGATATGGTGGCGGTGTCTGCTAGACACCGCCATCCATATTAGAATGGGCAGCGGTGCAGGGCTTTCCATGGCGGAGACCCCGCCATGGAAAGCCAGGCGGAGTTTGCTTTCGGGGGCCCGTTGCGGGCCCCCAGGGTATTGGGGGGGGTGGGGGGTGCACATGGGGGGTACCAATGGTACCCCCCTGCATTGTCATGGACATGGTGGCAGGCACCTCGCGGTGCCTGTCACCTTGTGCATGACAATGCACACAGTGCATTCCCAGCATTGTGGCGGGCGGTGAAGTGAGCACCGCCCGCCACAATGCTGGGAATGGAGGTTGCCACCGCCATGGTGGCGGTGGCATCCTAATCGCCGGTGCGGGACCGCCACACCACTGGCGGCCGGTCCCAGCACCGCTAGGGTGGCGGACGGACGAAAGTCCGCCCGCCATCCTAATAGGCCCCTAAGAGAGGTCCTTGCAAGATAAGGAACATATCACCCATATAACGGAGCCATTTAGGAATATGAGAGGTAAAAGGGTTCATAATAGAGTATGTGGTGTTCTCCTCAAAATTAGTTATATATAGATTGATTTTATAACGAGCGAACATGGCTCCCATTACCACGCCTTTAAATTGAGCATGAAATTCATTGTTGCAGATAAAATAATTCTGTCCAAGCACAATGGCAGCACAGTCTACCATAAATAAAGTCAGGATGTAGGCATGGGTGTCTTCTACGGATCAGTGACTTAATATCGAGGGACAAAATATCGATTTTACAAAATATAGTCGCCAAATTATCGAAAACTAGAATATCGACCACCAATACTTAATAAACAAAACACTAAAATATCGAAACCACTATGTCGACTAAAATAAATATTGTTTCTTATCGAACATCAAAATATCGAAACAAAAATTGTCGAAATACATTCAAATAACTAACAAAGAGCCATAATATCGACTCCCAAAATATAGACAGCCAATATTATCGTTTTTTAATAAAATCGAATAACTGATACACAGTAAATTAAATATATCTGCAGAAAAAATACATTTTCACAATATAAACATATACAAAACATTTAATAAATATAAAAATATATTTTGCAAACACATTAACACCCAAAAAAATTATTTTAGCTAATATCACTTTAGTAAATAAATACTTACAAAAATATAGGGGCATATTAGCAAGAACATGCGATAAATATCGCAAACCTTGCTTAGCGCGCCTTTTTTTATCGCCGGCTATCGCTGGATATTACCGCGGAAATAACATGCTATTAGCAAGGTTTATCTCCATTGCGATAAAATATCCACCGATAGCGGCGAAACCCAGCTTTAACGTGAGAAATCCAGCGATAAAATCCTATCGCTAATTCTGTTGACTTAACCTTACAATCCACCTCCCATTGACTTTCATTGCTAAGTCATGTTTTTATCAGTTCTTAAAAACAAGCGATAATCGGGGTTAGCGCGCGTTTTTTTATCGCTTCGCGGGTATTGCTAATAGGCGATAGGTATGTAAGCGACTGTTTACCGTCGCTTTTAGTTGGGAACGCCTACCTTGCATGTCATTAGCGATAAATATCGCTGACATGCAAGGCGATGTAATTCCGTCCTCTAACGCCTGAAAGCTGTCGCTAACGCCTGTTAGCGACAGCTTGCTAATAGGGCGTTAAAAATATCGCCGCTTTAGCGGCAAAAAGTGCCGCTAAAGCGGCGATAAAGCCCTTGATAATATGCCCCATAATGCACTAAATATATAACATTTTAATCATTATAAAACACATTTCACCAACAGAATATGGTAAAAAAAAAAAAAAGGTTAACAACTTCTTAATTAGCGTCTTCCATATAAGGAAACAAACTGATAAAAAAAATACAAAAATTGCACAACAACAAATAGAATGCTACCTCTATCAAAAAGCACCAATAACATAAATGAACTAATTAATTAAAAAGTATAAAAGCAAAGAAAAAGTTATGTTCATTTCCACTTCAACCCTACAAGAAAAAAGAAGAGGAAACTCTGCCAGATTGCTTCCTGATCGCAGACTTTGATTTCAAAACAAAGGGGCCCATTACGATAACCGGCGTTAAAAAATCCTCCATCTTCTATAGCCTGAGAAAACCGCCCGCCTGCACCATGGGAATACCGACCGAGCAATTATGAAGTCGCGAAGCAACCTCCGCCCGCGGCGGTAAAAACACACAAAATTCCGCCCGTCCATGTCAGAGTAGAAGATTATACGTCCGCCACGGACGCAATCCCGCCCGAAAACCCAAATCCACCCGCTTTGACGGCCGAGACAACGACCGTAAAATTATGATCTCCCCGACATGAGCGCGGAAAATCCACATATTCCCCGCCCGCCACGGTTAACAACAGTGATGAATAACTGACACAGCGGAAGGCCTGGCGGCCACGTCCAGGCACAGAAATCTTTTGCGGAACAAAGAAATACACACAACATGGCCAACAAGTCCACACAGCAAACTACGCCAAAATACCCAAACACAGAACACATCCCAAAGACACATCCCCCCTGGCAAAACTAAAAAACTACAAATCCCAGGACACCAGACACAACACACCTGAAAACGACAGCCCATCATGACACACCCACATAGCTAAGTACAAAAGCAGCCCCTTCACAGACCACAATCCATTGCACTACTACAAAGCGAAGACGCCATCAGAGAACCCAGAGAGCCACAAAGGAAAGCAGCACACCACACGCACGCACACATCACACTCATCACCAACAACACCACCACCATCACCACTGAAACAACGGCACCACGAACCCCCTGCACATCACACACCACACACCCACCACACCAGCACCACAAATACCAAACCACACACCATGGCAACACAAAGAATGCCTAAGTACACTGCCACTGAGTTGACGGTCATGGTCGACGAGATCATCAAGGTGCACCCACAAATCTATGGGAACCAGGTCCAACAGACACCAGTAGCCACCAGAAACAGAATGTGGAGCAGGATCGTAGACCAGGTGAATGCAGTTGGGAACGTGCCACGCAACCGGGGTGAAATCACAAAGAGGTGGCACGACCTGAAAAGCGTGGTCAGAAGAAGGAGGCCAAGAATCGTGAGCTGGCTGACAGGACTGGCGGCGGAAATCCCGCGCTATTCAAGACCTTCAAGGCGTGGGAGGAGAAGGTGCGAGGCATTCTACATCCGGAGAGTCTCACCGGAATACCAGGGGAGTGGAGGCTGGTAAGTACAAACAAATGTATACCAGCACACTGCTATGTACTGTCATGCACTACCAGAATGCCATAGCTCCGAGGGCCAAACACCCCCATGTCCAGTACACAATCCACAAGACATCTCTCACACATGCAACAGACACTCCCACACACTCAGCCCAAAGGTACCAACAAACAAAACCATGGGGGCATGTGTACAGTCAGCCAGCACCACAACTCCCACCAGGTCCCCTTGTACCCCAGATGCGCCGGAAGGAGCACTCCCCACACACACACTCATGTGTCAGCCATAGCTGCACTAAGCAACAACTAACCAACAAGTAACAGGTAAGTAGCCTTACCACAAAGTCCGTGTATCGGAGGGGGGACTGCAGAAGTACAACCCCAACCAGGCCCCTAGTCCTACAGCGCAGCAAGATGGAGCACTCCCCACACCCATGTGTCAGCCATTGCAGTGCACACCTGCACCCGACAGGTAGATATGTTTCCCTACATGGAGGGGTGTCTGTGGGTGGTAAGCCATCACCACAACTCAAAACACGGCCCCCACTCCCACAGACCAGCAAGATGGAGCACCCCTCCCTCTCATAACCATGTGGTAGCCTTGAATTGCTCCCTCTAAACCAACAAGTAGGTAGACTACTGTACAGGGCGGGGTGTCTGTAGGCATGAGGACTGTACTACGACTAACATTTGGGACATGTCACGTAGCAGAGGAACAGGTAGCACTGCTCCCTATCATAATCATGTGACTAATGTGCACACGGACATGAATTACAGAGTCATAGCCCACATGAGCCATCTCAAATACAGTAACACGTAAGGAGTCACGTCTCCATGCACAAGTCTCACTGGAGTACTGACCCACATGGCGTGCACTGTGCCAGTCATCACACACATCAGCAACCCCATCGAAGTCTTGTCCATGTAGTCGTGTCTGCTTGTTCCGTTGACATTGTACAACATCACCCATGTAAGTCTATCTTGTCTCAATGTAACAGAGTGGAACCCCAGTAATGTCACATACACCACTGGACCCATGAACCACACAGCTACACAATGCACATTCAAAATCTCATCCATCTCATCTTTCAGCCCCAGTGTCATGAAAGGTATATCATCTAAACAGTTGTCCCATATACAGTAGTTCAGCAAAGATTCCTGCCGATGACCAATAATGTGTCTGCAGTGTCTGAAGCGCACATCACACTGTGATTTACAACATACCTAATATAGTCAACACCCCAAGAGCACTGCATTGCTGCACATGGCTGAGGGTAGCACGCACACCAAGGAATTGTCCCATCTGCAATACGTTGTGTGGCACACAACCATTACTCACTCACTACAATGCTTGCAGTGTAATGTCCCTAAATGATAACAGTGAGCAGATATGCTGGGTATGTCAGACATACACACACCTTTGTCTCTGCAGTGTCGTGTGGCCAAAACACATGTCCCCTTCTGCACCCATATGTCACAGTATGTACCACAAAACCATATTTCATATCAAAAGCGTTGATGGAGCTGTACTCCTTATCCCATCTGCGTTTCTAAGCGTTTCATTTGAACCCCAAAACCATATTTCACCTCAAAAGCGTTGATGGAGCTGTACCCCTTTTGCCATCTGCGTTTCTAAGCGTTTCATTTGAACCCCAAAACCATATTTCATCTCAAAAGCGTTGATGGGGCTGTACCCCTTTTGCCATCTGCGTTTCTAAGCGTTTCATTTGAACCCCAAAACCACATTTCATCTCAAAAGCGTTGATGCGGCTGTACCCCTTTTGCCATCTGCGTTTCTAAGCGTTTCATTTGAACCCCAAAACCATATTTCATCTCAAAAGCGTTGATGGGGCTGTACCCCTTTTGCCATCTGCGTTTCTAAGCATTTCATTTGAACCCCAAAACCATATTTCATCTCAAAAGCGTTGATGGGGCTGTACCCTTTTGCCATCTGCTTTTCTAAGCATTTCATTTGAACCCCAAAAACATATTTCATCTCAAAAGCGTTGATGGGGCTGTACCCCTTTTGCCATCTGCGTTTCTAAGCATTTCATTTGAACCCCAAAAACAGATTTCATCTCAAAAGCGTTGATGGGGCTGTACCCCTTTTGCCATCTGCGTTTCTAAGTGTTTCATTTGAACCCCAAAAACATATTTCATCTCCAAAGCGTTCATGGGGCTGTACCCCATTTCCACCAAAGCCACAAAATGTAGGGGTACTGCAACACACACCGATTGGCTATCCAAATCCGTCCCATGCCATATGCACCCATCACACTATTCCATTGCCTTGATCATGCACACACATTGTAGAGCCATACACACGCATCTGGGAAATCAGTGCACAACTGTGCACCAACTGTGAATGTCAGACATCTAACACAAACCTTGCAAGGTGCAACACAATAACCTTTCGTCTCTGCCCCACAGGTGACGAACAGCATGATGCTGGAGAGGGAGACAGCAGCCATCACAGCCAGTCCACAAGCCCTCCACCCGGACTCACGGATGTGGAAGACCTGGACACCTCTTCGGACGAGGACTCCCGACCAGGCACATCTGGTGTGGCAGGGCGCAACCGCTCCCCAGGACCCCTCCTACCCACCAACCCATCTCCCAAGGCTGGTGACCAGTCCCAGGCCCCTGCTGCCACGGTCATTGCGACCACCACCACCGCCGCAACCACCACCACCACCACCAGGGCCTCCCTGACCATTCACCCTGCGCAAGGGGTGGTACGCACGTCGACATCGACCCTGGGAGCCACAACAAGGCCCCGGGTGACCAATGTGGCGAGTGGGCAGGTTGGTGGCAGCAGTTCAGGTGGGAGGAGCAGGGTCAGGCCAACGCCATCAGAGCCTGGGAGCCAAGCCCTGCCGCAAATCGCCAGAGTCCTTGGGGCCTATGAAGAGGCCCAGGGACAATGGGCCCGGTCAGCTGCCGATACGCGGGAAGTCCTTGGGGTGTTGAGGTCCATGGACGCCCATATGGGCCAATTTGTGACCCGTATGGGCAAACTTGTCGACCTCATGGGCCAGCTAGTGGTGGCGGTGAGGGCCCAATCAAGGCCAACCACACCACCTCCGCCACCACCTGCTGGGGCGCAGGGTCGTGCAACATCCAGTTCCCCTGCGTCCACAGCGAGTGGGCAATCCTCAGCCACCACCAGCAGCCCACAAACACAACCCCCCTCTCAAACGTGGAAGGGGTCGTCGGAAGAGGAAACAGGTGTCCAGAGATGACTTCGCACGCTCCAAACGCCAGTGAGTCAGCCAGCCACGGTGGCCATCTACTGCATTCACTTGGACTACTATCCTACCCCACACTGCCATGTGAATGGCATGTGTCTGTCGGACTGTGGACCCAGAATAACATGGGTACACCTTGACCATCACGCGGACATGTCCGTCAACTCATTGTTTCAGCATGCACCACTTTTGTGATCACCTTGCCCACAATCACGTCACCGCTTAAAATAAATACACCTGGATCACATTCTGTTTTATCTGCTCTGTGTTTAATCAAGGATGTGCAACCATCACCATGATCAGAAATGCATCTGGAGTGTGGTATGTCGATAGGCCAGGAGAGGCTGTAGGGACCTAGGGGTGAAAAACAGAACAAGAGTCCATTGAATGTGTGTGTCACACACTCATCACACAGTACTTGTCATCAAGTTTAAGCAATGTACACACATCTCACAGAGCAACAGGGCGCAATGCTACAGCCACTGTCAGTGGCATACTACCCTGGACATGGACCATTGCCACACAGCACTCAGTGAACAATGCACACATACACCTACACAACTACAGCAACATCAGCCGTCGTACATGGTCACTCACCGTCAAGTGAAGTAGCGGGCGATGAGCTGCTGACGCTCATTCACTGCTTCCTCCTCTCCACTGTCCTCGTCACTGGACACAGCTTGGTCTGCAGGCGGGGGCCCTGGCTGATCACCGTCATCCACTATCAGGGGGATCTGCCTGCGAATCGTGAGATTGTGCAGCATGCAGCATGCCACAACTATCTGGCACACCTTCTGTGGGGAGTATGCCAGTGCACCCCCGGTGCGGTCCAGGCATCTGAATCTGGACTTCAGGAGTCCAAAAGTCCGCTCCACCACACGTCTGGTCCTCCCATGTGCCTCATTGTATCTGACATCAGCTGGTGTCCTAGGATTACGTAGTGGGCTCAGCAGCCAAGGCCCGTTAGGATATGCAGAGTCACCTGGGTGTGAGAAACACAGAGAATCGTTGCAATTCCAACAGGATACAAGACAGCATGTCACACCCAGCACGCTACACGAGTATGCATACTCACCAACAATCCATGCACGGTCCGGTTGAAGATCTGTCATCATTCGTGGGAGGATGCTGTGGCGCATGATGTGCGAGTCATGGGCGGATCCGGGAAACTTCGCACACACGTGTGTGATAATCATGTCCGCCAGGCACACCACTTGCACATTCAGGGAGTGGAAATGTTTCCGGTTCCTATAGATGTGCTCCATGACCTGTGGTGCAACAAGGCCAACATGGGTGCAATCAATTGCTCCAACAACGTGGGGGATGCATCCAAGGGCATAGAAAGCACCCTTCACTGCCGCCAAATCACGAGCCCTGGGGAATCGGATGTACCGGTTCCTGTAGAGCATCATAGCTGACAGGACATCCCGTAGCACCATGCTGAACATGGGCTGGGACATCCCACCTCCACTGCCCACCGTGTGTTGGAAAGATCCGGTTGCGAAAAAATGCAGTGCAGCCATCACCTTAGCCGTGGGGGTGAATGCTGTAGGATACACCCTGCGAGGACGAAGGTGGGCTTCCAACATTGCACATAGGTGATGCAGGGTGGGTCGGTCCAGACGGAATTTCCGTATAACCTCCAGATCCTCCATGTCTGCCAGCAATTGTAGGGGCGATATATGTTTGGTCTCCTCCTAGGACAGATGGAAGTGGACACATGTCAATGCAACACACCACATGGTATTTTCACATACACCAAAACTAAAATTACTGACAAAGCAATAGAACCACAGAACAGCCGACAAGTAGGGACAGCACAGCTACAATACTCTTACACCGGTCCCCTTACCAATAGCAATGACCACTGACACAAACCATTGCCATGAGCATGCACATGGGGATTTAGGCCATAATAGCTTGAAAGGCATGATGATGATTTCAGACTGCATATGTGGGAAGCGGCAACACCACGGCAATATACCTAGCTGCTGTGCCTGACACAGCTTCCGAGGCTGGGTGAGTATGGCACACACCAACAACACAATGTACACAGGCTGAGCGGCCCAAACAAGTGGGTTCTGTTACACAACAGGATATGAGACAGTCAATGATGTCCCTAGTTCACCCAATGTACAGCACTGTACGTATCACACCTCCAACACACATTGACAGGTGTACACATTGACAACTCCATGACAACACAGCTGTGTGAATGCAAATACACATCACAAGTGACACGTAACGTTGCACGTGCCAAGTGGGAGATGTACATTGAGAAATATGGCATGTGTGTGCATATGCACATCCCATGCTCCCATGCTAATGTGTACATGATGATGTGCCAACAGACATGTGGGGGCTGAGCACTGGCCGTCAATGTCTATGCACACAGCATGAAGTGGCCCTGTCTAGTGTGGACATGCTTCAACACACAAATCATGGCCACACCTGCAAATGCATGGCGCACATTAAACTGTGGATTCCACATGGCACCAGCGGACCGCCATGGACCAGGCCCTTGAGGCCAACTCTAATGGCCCTCGCGGTTGCATCCTGCGTGTTCGACTATAGAGGTAAGTGTACTGGGACAGCTCGGAGCAGGCCATTGTGTGCATTTGAAGTAGGCAGACATGGTACACCAATTGCAGCAGCTTGGACCCACTGAAACAGCCCCAGGGGGCTTTATGAGTGTGGGAGGGAGACCGGCATTACCACAGCTTCCAGGGACTGCTGCCTGGCATCCCTCAACAACACCTGCTGCTGCTGACACATGTCCACCTTCATGTCGACGACTCTGAAGATATGTCCAGGTCCACTCACCAGCGAGGAGTTGGAGATCCTGGATTCCGAGCTCCACGCACACTGCCCAAGGCTATTTCTTGCAAAAGTTGTGTGTGTAAGAAAACTACAGTGTGTGTGGGAGTGCATGTGGGGGACACACATGTCGTTGATCCGCAGCACTATGAGTCTGAGCCTGTGGGGTTCCAACATGCACTGCTTACCATGCTTACTACAGGTGGAAGGGGTATGTAGGCTCTCTGGCGCTTTCCCATGCATGTCCCTCCCGAGTGGTGGTACATGGCATTTTCATGTCAGACATCCAGTGACGCAGCCACTTGGCAATGCGGGACTCAGGGCAGTTATTGCTTGTGTGAATGGCTGGCTGGGTCCCTGCTGCCCTTCTCAGTCTCAGCAGACCTGGGCTGCACATTGACCGCCCAATCCTAGAAGGAAACAACACTGACTGTACAGTGGGTTACATGTGTCTTTTGTTCACAACTCTCCGGAAATGCGCAAACTCAGCCCTGGCGATTGAACACTCCAGGCCTTGTGATAGGGATGTGTGTGAGAGATAGTGGCACTGAATGTGACCTCCATTGCGGGGTGAGCCATTCACAGGGCGAGTACGTTGAGGGCTGCGCAGTGTTGGACACAGTGAGTCCACCCACAAAGATGTGTTGCCTTGTGATCTATGTGTTGGTCCACCTGACAATGGACAGTAGATGTGGGCAGACTACACATTGCTCAATGTGCTGGCATCCTGCATGTGAATGGGATGGACAGGTACTGTGTACACACTCCCACCAGCATGCATTCACGTGTGGTGTACACATGCTGTTAGGCCATGTCCGATTACTTCTTGGCTCTGTTACACATCTCTGAGTATTTTGGATGGGTCAGCATCATGCCACTGAGATTGGTGGATGTGGGTGATGATGAGAAGTGTATGAGTGATATTGCAACCCTCTTGTGTACCATCCCTGCAGTTGGAAGTCCTCCAGCCCAAGGCCTTGTGATGAGCCATTGCATCCAAGTTGATGCCTCTGTGTATGTGCGACTGACAGTGCAGCCAATTCCACAAAGGGTGTGACGTCATCTGCCGGATGAGCGACTACGTGGCGAAAACGAATCGGGGGATGCCCCCTCGTATTGTCAGGTTAGCACGGTGCTGCATTTCACCACTAATGGTCTGCATCTTGACAGTCACACAGCCTGTGCCGGATGCACGTTTGTAGGGGCATCAGCAGCAAGCAAGTGTACAGTATTGTGGGATGGTGTCTTTTGCTGTGAGAGGCAGCATGTGTCCACAGCCTACCCATAATCTGGGTAATGTGATGTTTGTTGTGTGATGCAGTGGGTTGTAAGTGTACTCTGTGCTGGGTGCATCTGACATGCATATACGATTCCTGAGGGTCAAGATGTAATTTGAGCACTCTGCATTGTCAATGCATTCAGAGTCGTAGCCCTCAGGAACAACCTGTAGTAGGCTGGAGTGGCAATTCACATGTATGTTTGAGGCACTGTGCCTACTCTGATTTCGTTCGGACATATGTGTGCGATGCCTCATCTCATATTCCTGGTACTTACACATCCGGCACACTGTGCAACAGTAGTTGTGCTCGTGCGAACGACAGGTGGATGGCATGGGCTCATGACCTTTGTGGACTGTCATGTTGCAGTCTGTGTGAGTGGTGTCCCATTCTGCTCCATGCAGGTATGTCCTTGGCCTAATTATGTAGTGGTCATCCTTGCCACCATCAGGACAGTGGGTGTGCACACAGCGATTTGTGGCTATGGTCACAGGGTGACACAGGCCGGGTGTTGTGCTATGTGCACAACACATGTGCCACTTATTAGCGGCTTCATTTTCTGTACGCCAGCCATTACGTGTTGATTGTGGTGGCTGTATACAATTGCACAGGTATCGTGCAACATGTGGATTTGGGAATGTTCTGTGCTACTTCCCTTGCACATGTCTGTTTAATTGATGCCAAATGAGTGAGGCCACCTTGCTCTCTCTCATGTGGCATCTCCCGTGGGTGCTGAGGGACAGGGGACGGTCAACAGTGGTGAGGCATCGGATGAAGCAGCTGCACAGGAGCTGAGTGAGACAGATGTGACCAGCGCCTCGGAGTGGCCAGACGTGTGCTGGATGAATCACAGGCCGAGACGGCAATTTCGGCGTCATCTGAGGACAGAGGTGATGCATCCATGTTTGCTAGCACAGGGGACGTGGACTCTGGCTCCTCTTCAGCCACGCGGAGGCCAATGCCCGCCCTCCCATCTACTTCTACTGGTGCAACATGTGTCGGCACAAGGATGAAGGATAGAGTGTCCTTCACACCAGGCACAGCTGCCCCTGCACATGTGACCCCTGCTTCCCTCAGTGCTGGGTCTGTTGAGCTTGTGCAGCATCTCTGCATGGGGCAGACAGCTCTCCTCAATTACTTCATTGCCCATGACATCACCTTGCCGCAGGTGACATAGTTCATGGAGGGCCTACATGTACGCGTGGGTGGGCTACACCAGACTGTCCAATGGTTTTCCTACCCAGTCAAGGTGGGCCTTCAACTGGGCTAATCTCAGGCTGACATTCCTGACCCTTTCTCCACCCCCCTGGAAAGTGGAACATCTGACAACAGCAGGGCACGAGTCCTAAAAAAAGAAGTGGGGGGACGCTGATGTCACAACAGGAAGTGACATCACGAAAGGTGGCTTGCACCGTCAGACTCATTGCCTCCCCTCGCTCACCCCTTATATGCGATTGCATCGGAGAAGCCAGCGCTTGCACAAGCAGCTCCGATCTCGCCCCAGAGAGGCCAAAGAGTGAATGTGTGGCTCCATTTGCTCCAGTTATCGAGCTCGCGGTAAAATAAGTGGGGGGACGCCGTCCACCCGCGTGGTACCCCGACTCGAGCCCTGGACAACAGTGACAATGCATGACAGTCTCCGGAGTCCGGATACACCACATGCAACACACAGAAGCTGTAGCTGCCCTAGCGGGCCAGACCCGCAAACACCATCCCAGACGAAAGGTAGACCCACCCCGGCGCGCATAGTCATTACATCCGCTGCCATTGACAAGGGACCCATAGAGTGAGATATGGTCCTCAGGGTGACGGGCCTCCGAGCCATCCCCCGCCAACGAGTGTCATGCAACTCACACATATCGCAAAGCCAATAGGACACTTTGCCTGCACACCAGGGCTCGAGCCGGGGTACCACGCGGGTGGACGGCGTCCCCCCACTTATTTTACCGCGAGCTCGATGACTGGAGCAAATGGAGCCACACATTCACTCTTTGGCCTCTCTGGGGTGAGATTGGAGCTGCTGCTCACACGCTGGCTTCTCTGATGCAATCGCATCTATGGGGTGAGTGAGGGGCGGCAATGAGTCTGATGGTGCAAGCCACCTTTCGTGACGTCACTTCTTGTCATGACGTCAGCGTCCCCCCACTTCTTATTTAGGACTTGTGCCCTGCTGCACACTGAGAATGTGTTGCCTGCGAGATGTGACCAGGAGAAGGGCGCCATGACCTCCCACCCACCAAGCTCCACTGCCATCCCGTGCCCTGGGTAGCCTGTGCAGGTGGACAATGTAGGGGGTACACCTGGAGGACAGGGGATGTAAGTGCCTTGGCAAGGGCCTGGCAGATGCACAGCAGTATCCAGCATGTCCCCAGAGGGAGGGCTAACGTCTACACCTGATGCAGCTTTGATCGTGTGCCCGCCTGTTGTGCCCACATGAGTTCACATTCATCCCCAGACAGGTAGGCTTTCCAAATACCCAACACAGTGGAAATCTACCCCTCCGGAATCCTCACCACACAGTCTGTTACAACACTGCATGAGTTCACCTACCCGTGCCACCCACCCACCTGGGCCAAGCAGCCCTCCCGCTTCGCATGCCACATGTGTGTCTTCCACAGTTGTGCTTCTCTCTCAGGGGCGGACCTCCAGCTGTCCCGTAGCACACAGACAGCACCTAGTCGGACTGGCATCCTGTTTGAATGGTAGGCACCCTCACACAACTACCTGTGACACAGTGGTGGCTGTAATGGCTATTGTGACTGCCATGGCAGTGTTGCTGGCCATGGCAGGGTACACTCACCCACATTGCATACGCAGCTTTTCGTATCACTACTCTGCACATTGGACTGGCCACTGTCCCTGGTGTTGAACAATATTGCCGCCTGTCTATGTAATCTGTGACTGGATGCTGTTGTTCCTGTAGTCAGTTGTGTCTGTGTAGTTGCTGATTGCAGTTGTTACTGTGTGTGCATAGTTAAGTGAGGCACATGCCGTGTATGGTACCTCAACAATTGCAATGTCTGGTCTCACATTCCAATGTATTTTACACGTGGCAGGGACTTCACTTCTTCCAGACTCTGCTACTTGTGTGTGTGATGAAGAAGTATTTTGTGACACGGATTGTCTGCATGTATTTGGTGGTATTTCTGCGAAAATGTATACGTGTCATGTTTGCGTGCAAGCAAAGCACAGGGTGTGAGTCAGGTAGCATGTGCAGAGTGTGCGTGTATGTGTGAGCTTACTTTCTGTGTGGCCAGCAGTGTAGGTGTATGTTAATCTTGTGATGAACATTGAGCCTGGGCACACGGCTTACTTTCAATGTGTGCATTTGGGAGGTATAGGTATGTGTGGTGTGAAGGGTGTGACTTTAGGGTAGTGTTGGTGTGTGTGTGTGCGCTCTGGCAATGTCAACTACACATATGTGTTACCCAGGGCCATGGTGGGTGTTTGTATCCGTGTTCAGATCTGTGAATGTGAGCACATGTGTGTATTGTATGTTGCACAGTGTGCAGTGTGTGGGTGTGTCCTTGCAGTTCAGGATGACTCCTACTTGATATGTTTTGGACATTGTGGGTCTGCAGGGTGTGTGACTGTCAAGATTGTGCCTTGTTTAATTGAGCATGTATGTGAATTTCTGCAGTTCGTACTCACTGTGCAGACCTGCCCACCCACACTGATATCGTGTGTGTGTTTTGTCATGCATTGCTGTAGCATGCTTCTTGCGTGGCTCCTAATTTTGCTTGATAACTGTGATGTCAGACTGTGAAGGTAATTGTACACATATGTAGGACTGTGCTTTGTAGTGACCAGTCCGTCAGTGTTAATGTGATGATCTGTTGGGCCACGTCAGAGTCTGACAAGCCAAGGCCCACGACCTCTGGTATTTCACTAGGTCCACTGTGGCGGCAACTCATATGCATTGACATCCAATGACACTAGACTACATGGTCATCTCACGACTCTCGTGTACTTCACACACTCTCATCCTCTCTCATTCGTACTTGTCTTCGATAAATAATTCTACATAGTCACATATTTGCTTCAAGGCATGTATTTGAACTTGCTTCCTCTGTGATGCAGTATAGTGGACACTACTGGCAGCAAAATGCATGTGGAGGATATACTTAGCATGATTACACATACAAAAGGGGGTACAGGTAGATGTGATTGGTTGTTGACTGTGGAATAAAGGCTTCAGAGTTACAACTGCCTTGCCCTTGCTATGCTAAAGTACATTTGCTCATTACTGAAGAGCTCTAGACTTTGACACAGACAGTATTCATTTTGCCTACCAGACAGCTTGACATCATAGGCACAGTACATCTCAGTTCCATGGTACGGGATTACTACAATAGTGACTCCGACACACCTGCGTCAGAGGTGACATCAGAGCATGAGCCTACATGCATGTAGCAGCATCTCACAGGTTGTTGCTATGTGGTGGCTACTGAACATGACACAATAACTAGGGCCATGTTGTAGGGGGTTGCATTTGTTGTCCATGCAAAAGTCCTGGCACGGAAGTACAGACGATGGTGAGGTGACAGTTCTCACGTAATACAGCAGACAGATAAGTGTGCACTGACAGGTGCATGTGTTCAGGTGCGCAGAATACATATTATAGATTAGTTGTTTGTGCAGTATTGGCCATGTGGTTACTGTACACAAGTCCCATACCTCTGCCTCCCCCTGTTCATGCAGAGACACAGGATATGGTGAGGAACAGAGTGCATGTCCCGAAAATGTCCGATGTCATGGCAGTGGAGTTGATGGTAAGGTGTTTGTTGCAGATTGTATGGTATAGTTGTTGTACAGCTAACTGCCCACTCCGTGCGAAAGCCAAGCATAGGTACGGTGTTGAACATCAATGTTCAATTGGGGGTATTGAGTCGGGGACCGATGAATTGACAAGTTGTCAGGTATGCGATACCTTCCAGCAGGGCATCCATGGCATTGGTGGTAAACATGGATGCCATCCAATGAAGCGGATGGTGGCTAGCAACGTGTTCATCGTAAGCTGTCCCTTGTAGAAGCCTGATGGGACATGTTGGATGACATTCGATGAAACTGTGATCCAGAATACGTTGTGTGGAGGCACACTGGTCCCATTGCAGTGTGTCCGATTGCAGGCACATACGCCATGCCCCCATACACTGAACAGATCCTGTCGTGGGCGTCCAGGGGTGCAAACAAGTGTACCAAGTCCGCCTTTGGACATGCCGGGTTGGAGAGACATAAATCCACAGGACAGTGGAACGGACACCTCCAACAGTAGAAAACGGGGATGACGCAGCTGAACATTGCAATGCGGTAAGTTACTCGGTAACTTACGTTCAGCATAGCCAGATTTTCACAGCCCACTATCTGTAGCAAGCTCTCAATGTACAGCTGCATCTGTCCGGCGTAGTTGGGAAGCAGTGGTGCAACAGCCATTTTGCCACAGGGTGATGTGATGGCGTGCTCCGGCTGCCTGTGCAGTCAGCAGAGTGCAACCTCCGACGATGCTGGGAATCCTGGAATGGATGTACGGCGGCAGGACTTGGGTTATAGCTTGGGCGGAGGACACAGGCCCTCATCCCACATGCTTCAATGAATGGTCAAGGACAGTGGTGTCTGACTCTTTCCAGATTACTTGCATTTGACCCACATGGAGGAGTGGTATAATTTTTTTTTGTGTTATTATCTTTCTTTCATGTTAGGCGCTATCTGCCAGTGGACGGTTTACTCTGCATGGCTCTGTTTGGCTTCTTGTTGGTACAATGGCTCCATTCTCCTGCATAAATTGTTGCAATGTGATTTCAGAGTAGGAATGGAAGGCCATTCAGTGCTATCTGCTCTCCCGTGTGTGGGCGGGACACTGCGTTTCCGCTATACATTGGGGCTTCTGTGTGGGTGTAGTAATTGGAAACACCTGTTCTCAGGGTTTTTCAATTTTGTACATTGCATGGCTTGATATTGCGAGCAGGATGGTATAGGTATTTTTGGATGAGACTGGCGTGCCTTTTACGGACAATGTCCATATTCTGCGCTGTTATGTAGCAGCCGCCGTGTGCTTCTCCATTTCTTGCACACAAGGGTGTGTCCTATTTTGCCATCACATTACTCCCCTGTTCGGGACACTTGTGTGACATCAAGTTGACAACTGTGAGTTGTCGGTTGTGGACATGATTGATGCAGGAAGGCCACGTGACATGTGCCTTCAGGGTGGGGCTGGTGTGTGGGGTGTGTAGTTGTGACCCTGTGGTGTTTGTGTGCAGCCCATGCATGGCGCTGTCGTTGGCCTCTGCGTTGTGCGCATGTGTACCTGCGTCATCGCGGCTGCGCTGCAGTGCCGTGACGGGGACGTCACTTCCTGGTCCCGGGTAGTGGGTGCCCAGGATGTTGCGAGTTGTTTTATTTTGACAGGTGGGACATGTGTGGGTACAGTGGTGGATGTGTCCTGTCCACACAGGGGTGTCTGGGGGGGCCATGTACGGTTTTTCCGCCCTTGCATTGTGTGCAGTGTTTGCGTGCCCTTGTTGTGTGTCTGCCTACCTGCGTCGTTGTTTCGCGTTCACTCCTAGGTGGTGCATCAGGTAGAGCATGGGGATGGCCTGGAGTGCAGGATTCATCTCTGGGTGGGCTGCCTTTTTAGTCTCCGTACTCTACAGTCGGGTTTCCGCCTTGGTATCTCGTGCGGTATCTCTTTGCCGGTGAGGCTGTTTGGTTGTGGCATCGTAATTTGTACGCCGGGCGGTACGTCATTTCGTCGGACGGTGTGTCTCCATTGGCTCGCTCCGCTACGTAGACGGGCGCACTTTGATGGCAGGCGGCGTTGCAGGCTTACGGGCGGTGTTTGCCTGACTTTTCACATCCTAATTTTGCGGGCGTGTGGGCCGTTGCTGGCGGACGGTAACTAGCGGTTTTTGCCTCCGACAGCACGGCGGTAGTGCTTCCGCCCGCCATCGTAATGGGCCCCAAAGCTTTGAAACTGCATTAAGTAAGTAAATTAACATTTTAAATAATACAATACTGCTAACATTCTCCCAAATATATATCAAATTCATAAAACATTAAAATTTATTTTTATTTATTTATATCTCCTCTACAGAATTTCCCAACAGCAGCAAAAATAATCTACAACAGCTAAGAAAATAAAGTTAATCAAAAAGTAAGTATCTTAAATTGCTATTTTAAACAACACCCTAAATTTAGAAAAGAAAAACGAACTCTTTCCCTATACCCCTACCACCTACAACAAATATATTTAAATATCTTAACATTATTTTTTCTTATATCAACAGAAAGACCTTCAACATTCCGAAAATAAAAGCTTAAACACATCAAAAGAACATTTTTCTTGCCATCAAATTCAACATTGTAAGTATATTGCAAAAAATGTATATTTTAGAAACAAAATAATCGACTGTATTATATTAATTACATTCTATGTACATTTTCTTTAGCATTAAAGACACCACCATGACTGAAGGCGCACAATTCATAAAGTCCCAGAAGGGGAAAATGCTCCTATGTTCTATGGGTTATGTGTATACGCAGGAAAAGCAGAAAGATTTAAAAGTGTTTTGGAAATGTAGCAAGTATTATTCTAACAAATGCTATGGAAGAGCCATAACGCACGAAACTACTGTTTTATCTGTGAAAGAGCACAACCACCCCCCAAATATAACAGAAATTGAAATTAGGGATGCTCTGGAAAATATTAAAGAAGCAAGCAGTAGTACAGACAAACCCACTAGTGAAATATTAAAGGAGCAATTACTTAGAGTACCCCAACATGCATCTGCACAATTACCATCCATAGATGCATTAAAAAAAGTTATAATTAGACAGAAAAAGAAAACGACAACAACCATACCTGTCCCTAAAACATTCCAAGAAGTACTTATCCCACCTGAACTAAGCATTACCCATAATAACAAACCATTTATTTTCTTTGACAATAAAAGCAGTGAAAAACGAATAATTATGTTTGCCACTGCAAATAACTTAATAAAATTACAGCAAAGTGACACCTGGATGATAGATGGGACATTTAAAATATGTCCCAAACCATTTTTCCAGCTCTACACAGTGCATGCTATATATCAAAATACTAATATTCCCTTCATCTATTGCTTACTCCCAAATAAAACCCAAACTACCTATCTAGAAATTCTCAACCAAATAAAAAACGAAAACACTAAGGGGCCGATTCCGATCTCGGTCGGAGGCGCACCCAATACCATTCGGTCGGGAAAAAAGCCATGCGAAAGCCTGTTTCCCGACCGATCCGTACAGTACACCGAACGAGCAAGTACGATGCGCACAACAGCAAAAAATCCGGCCGAGCCGTACTCACCCAAACCAGGTCCTGTTCTCCGACCGAGGCGAATCCGGAAACGCCGAATCGAGTCGCACGGAAGGAAAAATGCAGCCCCGTCCGGCCGGACAAGTACGATGCGCTTTCCGTACGCTCCGAACCCGTCGCTACGCACGGCACGTCAAAGCATCCGGGAGAGGCGCACATAAGCTCCGATTCGCGCCACAACACGATCCACGGCTCCGAGACGAACACGGCACCGACGAGGACGACGCGAAGCGACGAGGACGAGGCGAGCGGCGAGGACGACGCCAAGCAACGAGAAGGACGAACGACACGAACCAACCATGAATCCCTTCGTCCCGATCATACCAATATTCTACATTTACTACCGGAACAGGCACGGACGCGTACGGCGCAGAAGGTAAGCCAGACACCAACCACAAAACACATACAACACGTACACGACACATCACACACATACACGGGGATGCTGAATATACTTACACCAGCAACAGCAGCACCATAGGGGCGGGATGCCCATCACCAATGCCACATATGCACACAGGGGCCTGAATGCGCACCACCACCCCTACCCAGGGGGGCTGGATGCCTACCACTACTACCACCCTCACCCAGGGGGGCTGGATGCCTACCACAACTACCACCCTCACCCAGGGGGGCAGGATGCCTACCACTACTACCACCCTCAGCCAGGGGGCTGGATGCCTACCACTACTACCACCCTTAGCCAGGGGGCTGGATGCCTACCACTACTACCACCCTTAGCCAGGGGGGCTGGATGCCTACCACTACTAGCACCCTCACCCAGGGGGGCTGGATGCCTACCACTACTAGCACCCTCACCCAGGGGGGCAGGATGCCTACCACCACTACCACCCTCACCCAGGGGGCAGGATGCCTACCACTACTACCACCCTCACCCAGGGGGGCTGGATGCCTACCACTACTACCACCCTCACCCAGGGGGCTGGATGCCTACCACTACTACCACCCTTAGCCAGGGGGGCTGGATGCCTACCACTACTACCACCCTTAGCCAGGGGGGCTGGATGCCTACCACTACTACCACCCTTAGCCAGGGGGGCTGGATGCCTACCACTACTACCACCCTCACCCAGGGGGGCTGGATGCCTACCACTACTACCACCCTTAGCCAGGGGGCTGGATGACTACCACTACTACCACCCTTAGCCAGGGGGGATGGATGCCTACCACTACTACCACCCTCACCCAGGGGGGCTGGATGCCTACCACTACTACCACCCTTAGCCAGGGGGCTGGATGCCTACCACTACTACCACCCTTAGCCAGGGGGGCTGGATGCCTACCACTACTACCACCCTTAGCCAGGGGGGCTGGATGCCTACCACTACTACCACCCTCACCCAGGGGGGCTGGATGCCTACCACCAGTACCACCCTCACCCAGGGGGGCAGGATGCCTACCACTACTACCACCCTTAGCCAGGGGGCTGGATGCCTACCACTACTACCACCCTTAGCCAGGGGTGGCTGGATGCCTACCACTACTACCACCCTTAGCCAGGGGGGGCAGGATGCCTACCACTACTACCACCCTTAGCCAGGGGGGGCTGGATGCCTACCACTACTACCACCCTTAGCCAGGGGTGGCTGGATGCCTACCACTACTACCACCCTTAGCCAGGGTGGGCTGGATGCCTACCACCACTACCACCCTCACCCAGGGGGGCAGGATGCCTACCACTACTACCACCCTTAGCCAGGGGGCTGGATGCCTACCACTACTACCACCCTTAGCCAGGGGTGGCTGGATGCCTACCACTACTACCACCCTTAGCCAGGGGGGCTGGATGCCTACCACTACTACCACCCTTAGCCAGGGGGGCTGGATGCCTACCACTACTACCACCCTCACCCAGGGGGGCTGGATGCCTACCACCACTACCACCCTCACCCAGGGGGGCAGGATGCCTACCACTACTACCACCCTTAGCCAGGGGGGCTGGATGCCTACCACTACTACCACCCTTAGCCAGGGGGGCTGGATGCCTACCACTACTACCACCCTTAGCCAGGAGGGGCTGGATGCCTACCACTACTACCACCCTTAGCCAGGGGGGGCTGGATGCCTACCACTACTACCACCCTCACCCAGGGGGGGCTGGATGCCTACCACGACTACCACCCTCACCCAGGGGGGGCTGGATGCCTACCACTACTACCACCCCCACTCATAGGATGGACAATGCATGACACAACCAGCACACCACAACCTAGGGAATGCAAGATAAAGACATCCCCCCACCACCATGACAAGCGTGTGTAGGCTGTGTCAAATGCCTACAACACCGAACATGACTTTGAACATACAATGTGACCCCCTAGCACATGTGCCACACATATATGTGTGTGGCACCCACAATGCAAGCAGCCCATGACCATTGTGGCAATAGGGCCTAAACCCCCATCATCACAGTGACCAAAAGGCAAGTGTGGGGTCCATAGCTGAAGCACATTTTGACCATTGTGGCAATGGGGTCTAAACCCCCATCATCACAGTGACCAAAAGGCAAGTGTGGGGTCCATAGCTGAAGCACATTTTGACCATTGTGGCAATGGGGTCTAAACCCCCATCATCACAGTGACCAAAAGGCAAGTGTGGGGTCCATAGCTGAAGCACATTTTGACCATTGTGGCAATGGGGTCTAAACCCCCATCATCACAGTGACCAAAAGGGAAGTGTGGGGTCCATAGCTGAAGCACATTTTGACCATTGTGGCAATGGGGTCTAAACCCCCATCATCACAGTGACCAAAAGGGAAGTGTGGGGTCCATAGCTGAAGCACATTTTGACCATTGTGGCAATGGGGTCTACACCCCCATCATCACAGTGACCAAAAGGTAAGTGTTGACAAAGAAAGAGCTGCAACTGCCAAACTGCATGGATCATTCCTGGTCACAGAACCAAAAACTCATCTGTGGCAAAGTAGTGTATGTGTCCCATTGCAACATAAATTGGGTGAGCCAAATACTGCAGTGCAAATGAGACATTCCTTTGGCCATGTGCAGACAAACAACACCCATGGGGGCTGACACCGTCAACATTCATCAATGACACAATGACAGAAGTGACCATCAGAATGCAGAACCACATATTTGCACCAATGGGCACACAAATGCAGATATCCTGTGGAGACAGCAGATGTGAGGTGAACAGATACCATACCATGGCAGCAATGGGACACACAAACCATGATCACTGTGCTGACCGATGACCTAGGAGTCCCAGGGACAGCAGGGGAAACACACCAAACAACATACAGCCAATGGCACACCCAAGATATGCCAATGCAGTGGTGCAGATGCACAAACACAAACAGGCAGACCAACACTGTCATCATACACAGCAGGTGAGGGGGGGTGCCAGTGTCCCCAGGTAACCACACAACACATGAGGAGAGCTGAATACCAATCATACAGATGTGCATACACTGCCACACTAAGGTAACTCATGGATCCAAATCCCCTATGTGGGCAAGCAGGCATTGTCAGATGAGAGGGAGCACAAAACACACATGTCACACAGGCACGTAGGAACAACAACTGACACAGCAAGACACAGACACACCACAGCACCACCCCCAGGGCCCCCACAATGTGGTGACCCTTGGCTGCATAAAAATCCCACTCTGATGACAAAGCTGAATGTGGTTCACACTGTGAACCACAGTCATGTGTCCTGAGCAACAAACTACCATCACACCGACACAAGCACAAATCAATCAGCATGGCCAGTAAGCCAAGGCCAACATGGAGGCAGGGGTCTAGCTGGGCAACAACTCCCATCTGCACACACTCAAGACCACACCCATCGACCTTCAACAATGTGCAGCAGTGAAGTACACATGCACTGGTGACATTGCACATGCACCCATGACTATTCCAGGGTGGTGGGTGGGAACCAAGGTGCAGAAACACATCACACATGGCCACTCAACAAGACTCCTGAATGTCTGACACACTGCACACTACGCTGTACATGGACATGACGGCGATACCACACCAACCAATGGGATCCCAGCCACAGTCACACACCAATGAAGAAGCCAAGGTCACCCACAAAGAACACACATAGACAACAACCAACATCGCAGCCCGGACCCTGAGGAGTGCCAGCAGTCACACACACAACGTGTCACAATAACTTAAAGATAACACGAACTGAAAATCACATGACAGGGGCAAACAACAAGTGCCAAGGGCAAACCTGACTGTGACCCATCTGCGTCTGCACACAAACTCAGCCCTGACAGCAAACACACCTATGGGTGACACCCTGATGACCAGTAATGTGCCATGCACCCACATCACAGAGAACACAGGGAGAAGACTTTGGGGGAACATAGCTCAAGTCAGCAAGCATCACAAACAGGTACAACACTAGGGATCACAGCATGTGCAGATAAATGGAAGTGAACACACAGACATGCACATACAACACACACCTTGGGCGCAGGCAATGTCACACGTGTACACACTGCCATGAGGGGACTCCACTCCTGTGTGAGGAAAGCTGTGCCATATGTTGCCTCAGTAGGGCCCCATCATGTCAGCTGAGCACTTGGTCACACAATCAACAATTAGCACCAAATGAGGGCTCCCGTCACATCAGCCTGGTCATGGATGTGCCAACGGAATCATCAGCACAGATCCAACACACTTGTATAGCAATGTTGCACTGACTACACGGATGAGTCCTTCCCCATTGATGCCCAAACCTGCATGTCCAGTGGAGATGGCAACACGGTCAGGGAAGTAGACAAATCCAACAATGGCAGGCACAACAGATGTGCAGGGGTGGAAGCCACAGATATGAAATTGCTAATGTAAGTAGGAAATCCCATTGCCAAATACTGAACACATGACACCCTCAGATGCTGCTATGGATGACATGGATACACCACATGATAGGACACATTCCCCCTGGACCACATGGGTTCCTGCACAGTAACACTTCATAATCATGAGACCAGATATCACCATCACTGCAGCAAGGGCATGGTTAGCAGCACCAACAACATGTACATCTGAAGCATGAGCACTAGAGAAAAGAAAGTTGCTTTATTCAGCATATGTGTTGAATGAAAACGACGTCCAGAAAAAAAGAGCAAAGGCCAATGGCCAGTCCATTGTCAAAGTTCAAACAGGGTGACACTGGCAGATGTCACCCTATGCATGCCTGCACAAAACCAGGGACAATCCACTAGGAGGGGCAACCGGGGGGCAGGCCAGGCACCGCAGGGACAGGATCAGGGCTCACCAGGGGGAGTCAGGGAAGGGGTGGTGGGTGCTGGAGAGCCACTGACAACTGCAGTGGAGGTGTCTGACATGGTGTGTGCCGGCACAACTGGGGGCATGACTCAGATGTCGTGGGTGCCGGCACAACTGTAGTGGACCCTGCAGATGGAGTGGACAGGTCCGCCACTGCAGTGCCCAAGTCAGACAGGGCGGTAGTGGACTCCACTGCAGTGCCTACCTCCAGGGGAGGAGAATGGGGAACAGGCAAGGTGGGTTGGACAGAGGGGAGGACACCCTCACCACATCAGTGGCACAGACAAGCGCAGCGGGGGTGTGGTGCTGGGAGAGCAAGTGGCAGGGGGAGAAGGCCTGATCCTCTTGGGGATGGTATATCTGTGGGTGGGGGAACCTGGGGCAGGGTGTGGTGGGGGCACCTGTGCAGTGGGGGCCTGAGGGATGGAGGACGGAGACCTTGTGCCTGAGCTACAGGGCGGTGGCGGGGTCTTGCTCTTAGGACTCCGGGGGGACTTGCGGGTGGGTGCCTCAGTCCGTCTGCGCCTGGGGGAGGGTGTCCGGGGGCGAGGGGCACTCTGCTCCGTGTGGGTGGGCTTCCTCTTCCCCGGGATGCTGGAGCAGCTTCATCGGTGGGGAAGAGGCCGAGGTCACAGAGGAAGAGCTGCTGTGACTTTGGGGTTGCAGGTGAGGCAAGGGAGGGTGCTTTGGAGGGAGAGGGAACTGAGGACTGCGCAGTGCATGTGGATGCGTGTGTGTGTGTTCCAGGGCCCCATCCCCTGTGAGTCTGGCTTCAGTCCCCTGAATGTGCGTGCGTGTGCGTTTTGTCCTTGGCGTGTGTGTCAGTGTGCTGGATGTGTGTGTGCTGGTGTGTGCCTGTGCCGGTGTGTGTGTGCTTGGGATGGGTAAGGTGCTGGGGAGTGTGGATGGAGCAGAGGCAGGAGGGGTGAGGGACCGTTTGAGGAGGGACACTGCTGCCGTCAGGGAGGAGTCCATGGACCTATTGCCCCTCTGTAGGTCAGACATGCCCGATGAGATGCCCTCCATGAACGACACCAGCTGAGTCAACAGCGCGGTGTGCGCATGGAGGACACTCAGCATGGCTGTCTGGCCTACATGGAGCTGGCGAAGGAGGTACACAGACTCCTCACTCAGGGCAGCAGGGGACACAGGGGCAGGGGCTGCGGTGCCTGGCCCAAAGGAGACACGCTCCCGGACATGGGAGCCTCCACGGACCTGGGGAATGGGAGCCGATGGGAGGGCGGTGGTGGTGCTGGTGGTGGCGGGGACAGCAACACTAGCTGGGGTGTGGTGGCTGCTGACACCCGCCTCCACAAGGGAGTCATCCTCTGAGTTGCTCTGGTCCTCAGCTGAGGTGGATGCTGCTGAGGACTCCTCGGTGTGGCTCCCCTCGCCCTCCGTGCCACTGGGTCCCTCCGACCACTCCTCGGCTGCTGACCCAGTCTGGCTCTCTGGCTCCTCCTGGTCCGTGGAGCTGTCCCCTTCCGTGGCCGTGGATGTATCTGCAAACAATGGGGAAACAGACAGACATCAGTCACCTGCACAAAACGCACACACCACTGTGAGCACAGCACATCACAGAGCAAGCCCTGGCATCATTAGTTGTACATTGCTAAAAGTGCCCTAACTGAACAGGAGAAGCCAATTGTCAGTCTGATGCCAAGCATGGCACTCACATCCCACATGGCCTTGCACCCATCTGTCTGGTGTCTGTTGGATTGCAACCCCCCAGTGTGGACACATGCACCAAGTACACAGTAGTTGGACAGTGCAGAGGACACGGTGTGGCATGTGGACATGCACACATCACAGCTCTTTCCACTGAGTGAGTACAGGTTTCCGGATGAAAGGGATGCCCAGAGTCAAATAGGAAATGCATGTGATGCATACCAGCGACAGACACCATGATGCACCCATGTCCTGATAGCCAGCGCCACTATGGGGTGCATGTAGCACATGTCACTCCCCTGCAGGACCACAAATAAGTTGACACATGCCATGGCGGAGGCATGACTGCAAAGTCATACATCACTGTCTCAGTGATGTATGACTTTGCAGCCAGACAACAACACTCTGCACTGTGTCACAATAGTAGGTCATGGGGAATGCAAGTCCTGGAGCTGCACAAGTGCACATGTACATCCCCCCACAACACATCCTCTCAACCCTCATCTGTCCAGGTCATACCTATTGGACATATGGGAGACCTGTGACACTACCCTCTGAACCTGAGCCCCTCACACTCTGCTGTGAATGGGGAACAGCTGCCTGAACTTCACATTCACATGCCCCAGTCTGCATGGGCAGCTGATCAGACACCTATGTGACACACAAGTATCGTCTCCTATGGTCACATCTCCAGTGGCATGCTGAGCCCCTACCAAGAAACTCCACAGCAGTCCTGGCGACTAATCCACAGCACACTGACACAGAGGCAGACACCTGAGGGGTCAAATCACTGCGCACAATGTGTCAGCTGATACACGGGAGTGGGAGTACAGAGTGTATTGTATGGCCTGGAGTAGGCATGACTGTCCAGCCCCACATGAATGAGGGATGAGCCCTGGACTGTAGGCAGCTGGCTAAGTATGTGTGACACACGTCATATACATACTCCTGGGGCCCAAACATTGTTCCCACCCGCAGCATGGGTGTGTGCCAGATACCCCAGCCACATGTGGTGGATCGGCTCAGCAATTAGACCACAGATCAAAGTAACACGCTGAATACATGTCAGAATACAGGCATTGTGTAAGCAATGGACCCACCCATGATGCCCACCACAGAGTCAGGGAAACAGATGCTGTCTCCCACCTTGAGTCAAGCAAACTGCAAGGACACAGTCCTAAGTGACAGAATTCCCTGCATGTAAGGGCCACACCTGGGTATCAGATGAGGAGTGGGCAGTGCACAATAGAGGGACATGGCTCCTGGACAACATGACTGCTGTACTGTGGCAGTTTAACCAGGTCCGAGGAGGGCACATAGCATGTTAGACAGAGTTCACAGTGCAGTCTTTGACTCACCCCCTCCTTGCTGCTCTCTGGCCTTCAGCTGCCCATCCAGGTCTGGAAAGACCACCGCCAGGATCCTGAGCATGTGGGGGGTCAGGGTCCGTGTTCCGCCCCTCCTGCGAAGAGGCGACAGCTTCAGCTGGACCCGTGCAATCCTCCGGGTCCAGCCCCGAAGGTCCTGCCACCTCTTTTGGCAGTTGCGGATCCGGCGCTTGTAGACCCCCACGGACCGGACAGCCCGGACGATGTCCTTCCAGATCTCCTGCTTCCGATGGGCGGAAGCCTGTCAGGATGACAAAGTGATAAGGCCATTACTACACATGCAACATATCCGTGCATGACACAGTTGCATATACATGTCGCAATCACAGGGGCACATGGTGTACACAGGCAGTGCACGGCTGCCCATGGACAGTTTTCCAGAAGTCACTACATGGTATCATTGCATGGGGAGTAAAACCCTGTTCAGAAGCACTGTCACTGCACCATACCTGTCCAGTGCAAGTCACTACACACTATGGGGGGTGACAACTACTCAGTGAGCCTGCTAGCCAGTGGCGTGCAGACTCTCAGCCTTGCTAGTCAGACAAAATGCACATTCAGAAAGGCAGTGCACAGGACACTCACCTGCTCCCCTGGTGTCCCATACAGCTTGCTGTACTGTGGAAGTAGGCTGTCCAGCAGGGCCTGGTTCTCTTCAAGGCTGAAGGCTGGGGCTCTCTCCACAGTACGTGCCATTGCAGGGTCCAGAGGGGCAGAGACAGCAGCAGTGCAGTGGCAGATGTCGTCCTGGAGCATGTAGTGCAGGCAAGTGGGCTCTCAGGGGAACAGCCAGCAATATATATGTGCTGGAGAGGCAGAAACTGTCCCTTGTGTCCAAAGTGATAGGTCCAAGTCGTTTGCATCTTCTGAATCTGGCCAATCCATGGAATAGCAGCACCAAAACACGCCCACAGCATCCTTCAAATCTTAAAATTCATGACATACATGATTTTGCAACATTGTTGTGGGTGACCAACTGATTTTCCAGCAACCGACTCGTTCGAAAATCGAAAACGCGTCCGTTGCCAGGCAAGCCCATTGTCAATGGGTGCGCACCGATCGGTCCATTGCAGTTCAACGCGCACAGGGGTACAACGCGTACCCGCACACATTGAAAGCAATGGGCCGGCCGGAGGCACCGATCGGTCCATTGCAGTTCAACGCGCACAGGGGTACAACGCGTACCCGCACACATTGAAAGCAATGGGCCGGCCGGAGGCACCGATCGGTCCATTGCAGTTCAACGCGCACAGGGGTACAACGCGTACCCGCACACATTGAAAGCAATGGGCCGGCCGGAGGCACCGATCGGTCCATTGCAGTTCAACGCGCACAGGGGTACAACGCGTACCGCGCACATTGAAAGCAATGGGCCGGCCGGAGGCACCGATCGGTCCATTGCAGTTCAACGCGCACAGGGGTACAACGCGTACCCGCACACATTGAAAGCAATGGGCCGGCCGGAGGCACCGATCGGTCCATTGCAGTTCAACGCGCACAGGGGTACAACGCGTACCCCACACATTGAAAGCAATGGGCCGGCCGGAGGCACCGATCGGTCCATTGCAGTTCAACGCGCACAGGGGTACAACGCGTACCCGCACACATTGAAAGCAATGGGCCGGCCGGAGGCACCGATCGGTCCATTGCAGTTCAACGCGCACAGGGGTACAACGCGTACCCGCACACATTGAAAGCAATGGGCCGGCCGGAGGCACCGATCGGTCCATTGCAGTTCAACGCGCACAGGGGTACAACGCGTACCTGCACACATTGAAAGCAATGGGCCGGCCGGAGGCACCGATCGGTCCATTGCAGTTCAACGCGCACAGGGGTACAACGCGTACCTCCACACATTGAAAGCAATGGGCCGGCCGGAGGCACCGATCGGTCCATTGCAGTACAACGCATCACTGTACATGTGACTGGCATATGTCAGCATGCCTGTCTCAGATGGACATATGCCAGCCACAGATAGCTCCCAGGGAGTGAGGGGCACACCTACATCACGACAGCCTGTCCAAACCTTATCATAAGGCATGTAAGGCTGCATTTCCTATTGTGTGTATGTTGGTGTACATGTTGTCCTGTGGGTGTCACCTGTGGGCAGCCACCCCCAGGCTGTGCACGTGTTCATGGGGACAGGATCCTGGGTGTTACGTGTACGTGACCACTGTGATGTGCAACTGTTCATATCTGTGCATGTGCCATGGTCACATTTCACAGTGGTGTTTGTGTATGTCATGTCACATACCCCGTGAGTCCCATGTGGGACGGTATGTTTGAGCCAGCGTGTCCCAGTGGCACAATAGTGATGGACCTCCACAGTCTTTGTGCATGTAGTGTTTACAATGTCTCGGATTTCATGTGCACAATGGGAGACAGTCTCCACATCCACGTTGTGTGTGCATGGACTCTGATGTTGTGCGTGTGTGTCACAGACGTCCATGTCTGTCCTGCCGTGGCAAGTGGGGCCACTACCTGTGGGGGTCATGTTTGTTTTGCTGTGGTGTACACATGATACTCCATGTGATGCCAGTGTCCATGTGGCATTACAGGGTCCCTGGGAATGTACCTGTCGTTGAGCTGTGGTGCCTGGGGCACATCTGTCCTCACATGTCACTGTGGGGGGTGATTGTGACACGGCAGCAGGAGATGGGAACTGTGACACGGCATCATGATATCCAATGGGCCAACCTGGGACAAATTGATGCCACCTGTAGGACCGTGTTGACAGATGTTGGCCATGTATGTACCATACATGTCCTTCCGGTACTGCACACTTCATGTAGTTGTGCCTCATAATGATGTATGTTGGGATCTTGAGTGTGTTCAATGCCGCATATGTGGGGTGACTGACAATCTTGCTTACTTCTCCTTTGCACTGCAGGGCTCCTGCTGTCCATCGGCCATTCCCAGACCTGGCAACGATGGTGGAACGGGACAGCATCCGACGGTACCGCTTCACCAGGCAGCTGATTGAGGATTTGGCAGTGCAGTTGTCCCCACATTTGCAGCCTGGCCGGCCATATCCTACAGCGCTGACCCCCAAGGTGAAGGTGATGGCAGCCCTACACTTCTTTGCCACCGGTACCTTCCAACATACTGTGGCGACTGCTGGTGGGATGTCACAGACCATGTTCAGCCGTGTGCTCCGCGATGTTTTGGCGGCAATGTTGCTCTTCCTGAACCGGTACATCTATTTCCCTAGACTGCGACGACTCACTGATGTGAAGAGTGACTTTTATGCCCTGGGGAGGATGCCGCATGTAATTGGCTCCATTGATGGGACACATGTGGCTTTGGTACCACCACAGGCCCAGGAGCAGGCCTACAGGAACCGCAAGCACTACCACTCGGTCAATGCACTGGTGGTGTGTCTTGCAGACATGACCATCACACACGTTTGTGCCCGTTTCCCTGGTTCAGCACACGATGCCTTTGTGATGAGGAGTAGTCGCATCCCCAGGATGATGGCACAGATGCAGAACCAGCGTGCCCGGCTTGTCGGTGTGTACTGACTTTGTGCCATTGTGTGTGATCTGATCTGTAGTATTCCGCCCACTTTTCCAAGTCAGCTAATGTGCACTTGTCTGTCCGTAGGTGACTCGGGATACCCCAACATGCCGTGGTTGCTGACACCCCTCAGGAACCCTGTGACACCTGCCCAGATGCGCTACAATGAGGCACATGGTCGGACCAGGAGAGTGATTGAGCGGACCTTTGGTCTCCTGAAGAGCCGCTTCCGCTGCCTGGACAAGACCGGAGGGTCCCTCCCATATGCCCCTGTGAAAGTGTGCAAGATTATCATCGTCTGCTGCATGCTCCACAACCTGGCAGTGCGGAAGGAGTTGCCTCTCATCCAGGATGACAATGACCAACATCCGCCACCTGTGGAGGATCCTGGCCTGGACCACGATGCCAGTGACGATGATGATGATGATGGTGATAGTGATGGTGATGTCCGCACACAGCTCATCACCAACTTCTTTAGCTGAATGTGAGTATCCTGAGGTGTCATGTCAATGATGTGAGTTGGCATGATGTGTGGGTGGTGCTCTGGTGCTGTTGGAGTGTGTCCATGGGCTACTTGACTGGATGTGTGTTGCGATGTGTGGTGACAGGTGGGCTGTACTCCCCAACAGTGTTGACATGCTAACTTGGTTCTGGGTGGGTATCTTGTAACATGTATTGTGCATGAGTTTTGCTGTTCTATCCTGTACTCCATTGCTTTTTACTGTGTGTCATTTCTGTCCTTCACAGGGTACTTTCAGATTCGTTTGGTCAACTGTGTCCACCGACGACGTGATTGCACATCCAGGCTGGTAGCTGTTGTGTCCCTACAGGTGATGTGCGCCACACCCATGGACTTCCTTCCGTCTACAGTTGTTGACTGTGTGCCCGCTACCAGGTGGGGTTACCTTGCATCTGTAGTGGTTACGGCATGTTGCAACTGTGTAATAAACCTGTGCTTCACTTTGTGATGTGCGTTGTCTGTGGTCACACATTTGACTGCCATTTGCTTACTGCACCTGTGGGCTACTTGACTACAACTGGGAATGGGTGTGGTGTCTGTGCATTGCACCGTCTTCCCTGGCAACATCAGTGTAGGCAATGAGTCAGATGGCCTAGGTGTGTATGTGTCGTGTAGCCCTGGTGGTGTGTCTCCCTCATGTGTGTCACGTTGCCTGTACTCACATGCCTGTGTTGTCCTTGCTGTTGCAGTTCGCATACACAGTGTAATTTTGCAGTTCATCATCCCCATAACAGCACCCACGTTGGAATCACGACAGAGGCAAGTATGATGTATTAGTGTGTTTATTGTGAAACATTTGTGTTAATAGTGCATAGGATGGGTTGTGCTGTACATGAATCTTGCAATCCCAAGTTCCTAGGTGAATTGAAAGTCCGGGTAGACAGGATCCCCAGTATCGGGGCCACAGTTGTCTGACACATTGGTCCAACTTGTACTCCCCATGCAATGTGTGGGAGTAGTGTTGCCGTCAACAGGGTGAACAGTCTGTGCACAAAGGCGAACATCCAGAACAGGTTCAGGCTTCCTGGGAGTTGCGCTTGGCCATCGCCCTCTCACTTTTCCCTCCTCGGACGACCCCTCTTCTTGGGGGGGGCCCTCAAGTGCAGGCTGCTGCGGTGCAGGGGACTCTCCGCCAGAGTCCTCCTCCCTCCCTGTGGCAGTTGCAGTTTGTTCGGCACCAGATGTTGTTGGCACACAGGGAGGTGTGGACTGGTTGCTGTTCATCTGGCGGAGACATTGTAAAATGTCCCTGTGCACCGCCGTCATCTCATGCAGTACATCCCACTTGGACTCCACGCGGGACATGTGTGAGTCCACACGGGACATGTGTGACTCCACGTGGGACATGTGGGAGTCCAAGCGGGCATGATGGGCAGCCTGCTGCTGTTTAATGTCTCTGAGGAGCCCCACTACCTGGCTGAGCTCTCCGGTGCTGGACTGGTACGCATCAGCTATGCGTACCAGTTGTGGGTCGTCATGCACACCAGCAACGTCTGCAAGCAGCGACCTCTGTCTCCCACCCCTCCCACCACCCCTGCTGACATGTGCAGTGTGTGCAGTGGCACGCACAGATAACCCTGGTCCACCTTGGGGGTTGGTGGTGGTGGTGGTGTCCATGGCCCCAGGTTGGTCCAGGGTCACTGTGCTGGTGTTGCTCCTTATTCTGTCCATGTCGGCAGGGATGGTATTCGTGGTGACAGTCGTTGTAGGGGTGGGTGCAGGGGGTGCAGCTGGTGGTCCTGCTGGTGCTGCAGCTGGTGTTCCTGCTGGTGCTGCATGTTGACTTGCACCGGATGTGCCAGGTTGTTCTTCATCGTCCGAGGAGGACAGAGGCTGTACGACGCCAGTGAGCTCGGCATCCTCTTGAGCCTGGGACTGGGACTCCTCAGCGTCTGCTGCTGTGTCCCCATCATCACCTGTTTTTGGGAGACACAAACAATGTATGTCATGTTTCTGCAGGCATCAATTGTTGACACACATGACAGTTGTGACTGTGCCTCTGGGTGCGGGCCTGTACATTGCATTGTCCTAAGTCGTCACAGTCAGGGGTTGATATTGGTGTGGCACATTGTCCTGCATTATTTGGGCATTTCTATGTATTTTCTGGGGTGTGAACATGGTCTGCATTGCTTGTGTTTGGTTGACAGCCGGACCTCCTTCCCACCCACCCAGCCAGTCAGTTATCCCACCATGGAACGTGCTTGCATTGCAGGGAGTGGAAGTTGTCTCTCAGGATGTCAGTCAGTGGTGTCCTGCTGTTTGTTGGTGCACAGTTGGCAGCAGGGCCTTGTGCTCCCCACAGCAGTAGCCAGTGTCAGCCATCTTGTGAGTCCTTCTCCACTCCCTGTGATGTGAGCATGGTTCAGGGTGGTGTTGATGGGCCAGTTGTGAGGCTGAGCAATGTCTGTGACTACGACTCCCATCATGCTATTGCCTCCACCCCCCTTCCCAGCATGCCCATGCTTCCTTCCTTTTGACTCTGCTTCCCTGTGGGTTGGGCTGGCTGTGCTGACAGGATGGCTGGGAGTGTTGTCCTGGCAGTTGTTTGGCTAAGAGTCCCAAGAGTGTCCCTGTGCTTCACACAACATAACCCAGGGTGGTGGTGCTTTGTGGGATCTTGTGTTAGGATGGAGGGCATTGCATTCTACCAGGTGGGTACTGTGGAGTTTGTGTTGGGGGGTGTGAGGGGAGGTGCTGGTGACTATAGTCAGTGCTGCAAGTCCCCCTTCCCACCCAGCCAGCCAGATATCCCACCATGGAACGTGCTTGCATTGCAGGGAGTGGAAGTTGTCTCTCAGGATGTCAGTCAGTGGTGTCCTGCTGTTTGTTGGTGCACAGTTGGCAGCAGGGCCTTGTGCTCCCCACAGCAGTAGCCAGTGTCAGCCATCTTGTGAGTCCTTCTCCACTCCCTGTGATGTGAGCATGGTTCAGGGTGGTGTTGATGGGCCAGTTGTGAGGCTGAGCAATGTCTGTGACTACGACTCCCATCATGCTATTGCCTCCACCCCCCTTCCCAGCATGCCCATGCTTCCTTCCTTTTGACTCTGCTTCCCTGTGGGTTGGGCTGGCTGTGCTGACAGGATGGCTGGGAGTGTTGTCCTGGCAGTTGTTTGGCTAAGAGTCCCAAGAGTGTCCCTGTGCTTCACACAACATAACCCAGGGTGGTGGTGCTTTGTGGGATCTTGTGTTAGGATGGAGGGCATTGCATTCTACCAGGTGGGTACTGTGGAGTTTGTGTTGGGGGGGGTGTGAGGGGAGGTGCTGGTGACTATAGTCAGTGCTGCAAGTCCCCCTTCCCACCCAGCCAGCCAGATATCCCACCATGGAACGTGCTTGCATTGCAGGGAGTGGAAGTTGTCTCTCAGGATGTCAGTCAGTGGTGTCCTGCTGTTTGTTGGTGCACAGTTGCCAGCAGGGCCTTGTGCTCCCCACAGCAGTAGCCAGTGTCAGCCATCTTGTGAGTCCTTCTCCACTCCCTGTGATGTGAGCATGGTTCAGGGTGGTGTTGATGGGCCAGTTGTGAGGCTGAGCAATGTCTGTGACTACGACTCCCATCATGCTATTGCCTCCACCCCCTTCCCAGCATGCCCATGCTTCCTTCCTTTTGACTCTGCTTCCCTGTGGGGTGGGCTGGCTGTGCTGACAGGATGGCTGGGAGTGTTGTCCTGGCAGTTGTTTGGCTAAGAGTCCCAAGAGTGTCCCTGTGCTTCACACAACATAACCCAGGGTGGTGGTGCTTTGTGGGATCTTGTGTTAGGATGGAGGGCATTGCATTCTACCAGGTGGGTACTGTGGAGTTTGTGTTGGGGGGTGTGAGGGGAGGTGCTGGTGACTATAGTCAGTGCTGCAAGTCCCCCTTCCCACCCAGCCAGCCAGATATCCCACCAAGGAACGTGCTTGCATTGCAGGGAGTGGAAGTTGTCTCTCAGGATGTCAGTCAGTGGTGTCCTGCTGTTTGTTGGTGCACAGTTGGCAGCAGGGCCTTGTGCTCCCCACAGCAGTAGCCAGTGTCAGCCATCTTGTGAGTCCTTCTCCACTCCCTGTGATGTGAGCATGGTTCAGGGTGGTGTTGATGGGCCAGTTGTGAGGCTGAGCAATGTCTGTGACTACGACTCCCATCATGCTATTGCCTCCACCCCCTTCCCAGCATGCCCATGCTTCCTTCCTTTTGACTCTGCTTCCCTGTGGGTTGGGCTGGCTGTGCTGACAGGATGGCTGGGAGTGTTGTCCTGGCAGTTGTTTGGCTAAGAGTCCCAAGAGTGTCCCTGTGCTTCACACAACATAACCCAGGGTGGTGGTGCTTTGTGGGATCTTGTGTTAGGATGGAGGGCATTGCATTCTACCAGGTGGGTACTGTGGAGTTTGTGTTGGGGGGGTGTGAGGGGAGGTGCTGGTGACTATAGTCAGTGCTGCAATTTCCCCTTCCCACCCAGCCAGCCAGATATCCCACCATGGAACGTGCTTGCATTGCAGGGAGTGGAAGTTGTCTCTCAGGATGTCAGTCAGTGGTGTCCTGCTGTTTGTTGGTGCACAGTTGCCAGCAGGGCCTTGTGCTCCCCACAGCAGTAGCCAGTGTCAGCCATCTTGTGAGTCCTTCTCCACTCCCTGTGATGTGAGCATGGTTCAGGGTGGTGTTGATGGGCCAGTTGTGAGGCTGAGCAATGTCTGTGACTACGACTCCCATCATGCTATTGCCTCCACCCCCTTCCCAGCATGCCCATGCTTCCTTCCTTTTGACTCTGCTTCCCTGTGGGGTGGGCTGGCTGTGCTGACAGGATGGCTGGGAGTGTTGTCCTGGCAGTTGTTTGGCTAAGAGTCCCAAGAGTGTCCCTGTGCTTCACACAACATAACCCAGGGTGGTGGTGCTTTGTGGGATCTTGTGTTAGGATGGAGGGCATTGCATTCTACCAGGTGGGTACTGTGGAGTTTGTGTTGGGGGGTGTGAGGGGAGGTGCTGGTGACTATAGTCAGTGCTGCAAGTCCCCCTTCCCACCCAGCCAGCCAGATATCCCACCATGGAACGTGCTTGCATTGCAGGGAGTGGAAGTTGTCTCTCAGGATGTCAGTCAGTGGTGTCCTGCTGTTTGTTGGTGCACAGTTGGCAGCAGGGCCTTGTGCTCCCCACAGCAGTAGACAGTGTCAGCCATCTTGTGAGTCCTTCTCCACTCCCTGTGATGTGAGCATGGTTCAGGGTGGTGTTGATGGGCCAGTTGTGAGGCTGAGCAATGTCTGTGACTACGACTCCCATCATGCTATTGCCTCCACCCCCTTCCCAGCATGCCCATGCTTCCTTCCTTTTGACTCTGCTTCCCTGTGGGTTGGGCTGGCTGTGCTGACAGGATGGCTGGGAGTGTTGTCCTGGCAGTTGTTTGGCTAAGAGTCCCAAGAGTGTCCCTGTGCTTCACACAACATAACCCAGGGTGGTGGTGCTTTGTGGGATCTTGTGTTAGCATGGAGGGCATTGCATTCTACCAGGTGGGTACTGTGGAGTTTGTGTTGGGGGGTGTGAGGGGAGGTGCTGGTGACTATAGTCAGTGCTGCAAGTCCCCCTTCCCACCCAGCCAGCCAGATATCCCACCATGGAACGTGCTTGCATTGCAGGGAGTGGAAGTTGTCTCTCAGGATGTCAGTCAGTGGTGTCCTGCTGTTTGTTGGTGCACAGTTGCCAGCAGGGCCTTGTGCTCCCCACAGCAGTAGCCAGTGTCAGCCATCTTGTGAGTCCTTCTCCACTCCCTGTGATGTGAGCATGGTTCAGGGTGGTGTTGATGGGCCAGTTGTGAGGCTGAGCAATGTCTGTGACTACGACTCCCATCATGCTATTGCCTCCACCCCCTTCCCAGCATGCCCATGCTTCCTTCCTTTTGACTCTGCTTCCCTGTGGGGTGGGCTGGCTGTGCTGACAGGATGGCTGGGAGTGTTGTCCTGGCAGTTGTTTGGCTAAGAGTCCCAAGAGTGTCCCTGTGCTTCACACAACATAACCCAGGGTGGTGGTGCTTTGTGGGATCTTGTGTTAGGATGGAAGGCATTGCATTCTACCAGGTGGGTACTGTGGAGTTTGTGTTGGGGGGGTGTGAGGGGAGGTGCTGGTGACTATAGTCAGTGCTGCAAGTCCCCCTTCCCACCCAGCCAGCCAGATATCCCACCATGGAACGTGCTTGCATTGCAGGGAGTGGAAGTTGTCTCTCAGGATGTCAGTCAGTGGTGTCCTGCTGTTTGTTGGTGCACAGTTGGCAGCAGGGCCTTGTGCTCCCCACAGCAGTAGCCAGTGTCAGCCATCTTGTGAGTCCTTCTCCACTCCCTGTGATGTGAGCAGGGTTCAGGGTGGTGTTGATGGGCCAGTTGTGAGGCTGAGCAATGTCTGTGACTACGACTCCCATCATGCTATTGCCTCCACCCCCTTCCCAGCATGCCCATGCTTCCTTCCTTTTGACTCTGCTTCCCTGTGGGGTGGGCTGGCTGTGCTGACAGGATGGCTGGGAGTGTTGTCCTGGCAGTTGTTTGGCTAAGAGTCCCAAGAGTGTCCCTGTGCTTCACACAACATAACCCAGGGTGGTGGTGCTTTGTGGGATCTTGTGTTAGGATGGAGGGCATTGCATTCTGCCAGGTGGGTACTGTGGAGTTTGTGTTGGGGGGTGTGAGGGGAGGTGCTGGTGACTATAGTCAGTGCTGCAAGTCCCCCTTCCCACCCAGCCAGCCAGATATCCCACCATGGAACGTGCTTGCATTGCAGGGAGTGGAAGTTGTCTCTCAGGATGTCAGTCAGTGGTGTCCTGCTGTTTGTTGGTGCACAGTTGCCAGCAGGGCCTTGTGCTCCCCACAGCAGTAGCCAGTGTCAGCCATCTTGTGAGTCCTTCTCCACTCCCTGTGATGTGCGCATGGTTCATGGTGGTGTTGATGGGACAGTTTTGGGGCGGGCAATATGTGTGACTGCGACTCCCATGATGCTATTGGCTACACTGACTTGGCCAGCATACACAGAATTCCTTCCTTTGAGTGGTCTTCACTGTGTGTTGGTGTTGTTGTGGTGGCTACATGTGTGGATGTGTTTGTTAGTTCTATTTGTGCCACTGCCTAGCTGTAGTTGTGGTTGTGTTTGTACATGTGTTGGCACAGTTGGATGTGACTTTTTTGATGGCATGTGTTGTGTTTATCTGACTGACATACACATTTTGGGATGATTCTGTTCTGGTTGCTGTGTGATTGCTATGAGTGCATGGGTTGACTCTCCCCTTGACAGTGATGTGTGTGTGTTTTCTGGCAGTATATTGTGTACATTTGTTGTGTACTCACCAGGCTCTGGGATGTCCTCTAGTCCATATATGCTCACTGGCGGTAGGATGGCCCGCACCTTCTCCTCCCAGGGCCTGAGGTATATTGGCTTGGCAGGAGGGCCACTGCCGGTGTGTTGGCTGTTGATGTAGTCTTGCTTCAGCAGTTTCCGTACCCTCCTGCGCACGTCATACCACCTGTTCTGGATGTCGGTCTTTGTGCGCCGACATGGTGATTGGGCGTTCACCCTGTTGATGATCCTCTCCCACATCTTGGTTTTCTGCGACATGGGGGTCTGTTGGACCAATGTGCCAAACAGCTGTGGCTCTACCCTGAGGATCTCGTCTACCAGGACTTCCAATTCACAATCTAGGAACTTGTGATTCTTCTTGGGGGGCATGGTGATGGGTGGTGATGGTGAGTGATGTGTGTGTTGGTGTGCAGGTGAGGGTGTGTGAGTGTGTGTTTTGCTGGGTGTGTGTGAGGTAGGTATTTGTTGGTGTGCTGATGGTGTGTGGCTTGTGTGAGGGATGAGCTGTGGGTGTGTGGTTGCTTTCTCTTGGGTGCTGGCAGTGGAATGGCATTTGCAAAGGCTCATGGTAGTGATTTGTGTCCTTAATATAGGTGGAGTTGTGGGTGTGTCTTTGTTCTCTGTCCCCACCCCCCCAGTATTTATTGGCTTGGTAATTGCTTGTTTGGCCTTTTTTGGGTGATTTTTCCTTTGTGCTGTTTGTGTATGTTGGAAACGTTCTTGTGACCGAGTCGGACCCTGCATTGGTCTCGTACGGTGTTCTCCGTTTCGTTCACGCTGTGTTTGTGCAGTTTTCTATGCTGCGTACGCGTCCGTCGCGGTGTATTGTATTGCTTCGGCTCGGTTTTGTATGCGTGTCGGTCGTACGGCTTGTCCTCCGTCCGACTCGCTCGTGGTTTTCGCGCCTTGCATCGTACTTAGCGGTTTGGAGTTAGCGTGTACGTTTCGGTCGGATTTGTTCCGGGTGCGTGTCGGTCGGTTGGATTCGCTTGTTTTTCCGGCCGGATTGCTGTTTTCCGTGCGGCTCGGTCGGTCGACTTGGTTTCGTTACGTGTCGGTCGGATTTTTCGCGCCTTGCATCATACTTGGCGTGTCGGGCGCCACGGGTACGTGTCGGTCGGTATTTTTTCCGGATCCGAGTCGGTCGGTGCTTTTTTTGGCCCGAATCGGAATCGGCCCCTCATTATTTTCCACAGAAAATAATCATCGATTTCGAGCAAGCAATGATTAACGCAATACTAAAAACGTACCCTCATACAGCTATCCAAGGGTGCTACTATCATTTTAACCAGTGTCTGTGGAGACATCTCCAAAAGTCAACACTTAGGGGCACATTACGATGACGGGCGGACAAAGTCCGCCCGCCACCGTAGCGGTGAATGGGACCTTCCGCCATAGGAGCGGCAGTACCGTCGCGAGTATTAGGATGCCACTGCCACAGTGGCAGTGGCATCTCCTATTCCCAACATTGTGGCGGGCGGTGTTCCCGCCACCGCCCGCCACAATGCTGGGAATGCACGTCGTGCATTGGCATGCACAAGCTGACAGGCACCGCGCGGTGCCTGCCACCTTGTCCATGCCAATGCAGGGGGTACCCCCATGTGCACTCCCCACCCCCCAACACTCTGGCGGCCCGCAACGGGCCCCAATAGCGAAGACCGTATGCCTTTCCATGGCGGCGTTGCCGCCATGGAAAGGCTGCTCTCCGCAACCATCCTAATATGGATGGCGGTGTCTTGCAGACACCGCCACCATATTAGTGCCCTTTTCCGCCCGGTCACCTGTGTGACCGGCGGAAAACCGTCAGACGTTCTTTCCGTCCGCTGGGCTCCCCCCGCCATCGTAAAGTGGCGGGGGGAAATTGCATGCGGGCGGCGGGGAATGGCGGGCGGATCGCCACCGCCATACGGGCTGTGGCGATCCGCCCGTCATCGTAATGACCCCCTAAGTGTTCAATATGCAACAGACAGTACCTTAGCATATCAAATTAAAAAACTTGTAGCCCTAGCCTATGTGCCTGTGACTGATGTAGCAGAGCACTGTAACCTGCTAATAGAGAGCCCCTACTACAAAAGAAATGAGGAGAAATTAAGCCCACTACTGGGTTACTTTGAGGATACATGGGTAGGTAGACTGCATAGGTCAGGGCACAGAAGATTACCTAAGTTCCACATTCCGTGGTGGAATGTGTACCTTAGTACCCTAAACAAGCAAAGCAAAACTAACAATGCTGTTGAAGGACGGCATAATGCCTTCCAGGCAACAACAGGCAGAGGGACACCTACACTTCACAAATTACTACAATCTATCCAAAAAGAGCAAAGTTACCAACAACTTAGAATAGAACAATCCGTAACACTAATTGGACCAAAACTAACTAAACAAACTAAAAAAATGTATGAGCTTCTACAAAGTCAAGTTACACTGTTCCCAACAACTAGAGGCCTAGAATACTTATCCCTAATAGCAAAAAGCATACTTTAAATCTAAAGTAAACAGTAATTAATACATTTTCTTCTAAAACCCAACATATACATGTATATATATTATTTTTATATTTTATAAAACATTAATAAATGATCATATATATATATTTTATAATAATATAAATATATATTGACAGCTTAATAATATTTTACAAAATATAATACATATTAAAATATAATAAAACAACATTTCCCTCCCACATAAAATATTAAAAATTACTTAGGGGCCCATTACGATGGCGGGCGGAAGCACTACCGCCGTGCTGGCGGATGCAAAAACCACCAGTTACCGCCAGCACGCAGCAGTCCACACGCCCGCCCAATTACGATGCGAAAAGCAGGCCAAACACCGCCGGCAAGCCAGCAACACCGCCCGCCATCAAAGTGCGCCCGCACACGTAGCGGCGCAGTACAACTGACACACACCGTCCGACGAAACACGTCCCGCCCGGCTCATAAATTACGATGCCGCAAACAAACGGCTCCCACGGCAAAGAGACACCGCACGTGAAAGAGAGGCGGAAACACGGACGCAGAGCACGGACAACGAAGAAGCGGCACCCCGGGCATGAATCCAGCACTGCAGGCCCTTCCCATGCTTCTGCTGATGCACCACCAAGGACGCAACGTACCGCGGAGACGCAGGTAGGCACACACACAACAAGTGCACGCAAACAGCGCACACAGTGCAAGGGCGGAAAAAGCGGACAACCCCCTACCAGCGCGTGCACACTACACATCCACCATTGCATCCACATATGACACACAGGCCAAATCCTAACATCGCGGAACACATGTGTACACACCACCTGGGACTAGGAACCAACCACCCCGTCACGGCCCCAAAGCGCCGATGACGCCGCCACACATGCGCACAACGCAGAGGCCAACCGCAGCGCCATGCATGCGTCGCACACAGACACAGGGACACAACCAAGCAGCACACACACCAGCCCCACCCCAAACGCACATGACACGTGACAGGCCGGCCACAGACATGTCCCCAACGCCCAATTCACGGACAACACCCAACGCCACACAAACGACGCACACATGTCAGTGAAGTCACGCAACAGCAGGACACACCCCAGTGTAACAAACATGGCGAAGCACACAGCGGCGGCAACACCAACTAGGAGAAGCAGGGCCCCTTCGGGAAGAGGAACGCCAGTACCACACTGAAAAACCCATACCACCCTGCACATATGAACAAGACACATGAAACGGAACACCAAAGAACCCGGGGACCGACAACAGGTGGCCCAAGAATTACATCCACACACAAGGCCCAACGCAGAGCGGAAAGGCAGCCTGCCGCCCACACAAGGGAGAGCAGACAGCACTGAATGACCTTCCATTCCAACACCGAAACCACAGCCCTACGACAGAAGCCGGTGAATACAGCCATTGTCCAAGAATAGACCAACACAGGCATGCCGAGGAGACCGACCACACGGCAGATAGCGCATATCACAGAAGCACACAACGGACGGGGAAGAAAGAAGAAAACACTCCCCCATGTCGGCCACATGCAAGTTAATTGGAAGGAGTCACACAGCACCGACCTTGAACTGTCTGAGAAGCATGTGGGAAGAGGGCCCGTGTCCTCCAAACAAGCCAACAGAACACAAGTCCTGTCTCCCCACGACTACACAGAGCTCACAGCAACCCCGGAGCGTGCACATTGCAGACTGCACACACAGCCGGAGCACGCCACCTCTACGAACCGCTGCGAAATGGCAACCGCAACACACCTACCCAACTACGCCGAAGAGCTCAAGCTGTACCAAACCAGCACGATACATACATTGGGATGCGATCTCCTGTCCCTGCTGAACGTAAGTTACCGACTGACTTACCGCATCACATTGTTCAGCTGCGTCATGCCCGTCTTCTACTGTCGGAGGTGTCCCTACCAGCATCCAGTCGAGATATGCCTCTCCAACCCGGCATGTCTGAAGGCGGACCTGCTACCACTACTCCTCCCTCTGGACGCACACGACAGGGCCTGCTCTGCCTATGGGGGCATGGCGTATGTGGCCAACATCGCACGCGCACTGAAATGGAACCACTGTGCCTCCACACGACGGATCATCGAGAACAGCTACATAGAATGTCACCCAGCATGCCCCATCATGGTCCTCCAAGGGACAACCTACGAACAACACCTTGACAGCCACCATCCGCTTCATTGGCTGGCAAACATGTACACCACCAATGACATGGAAGCCCTGCTGGACGGCATCGCATACCTGTCAACCTGTAAATACGTCGGACCACAACGCAGGTTCCCCGAGTGACCTATGAAGTCCAACCCCGCACCCATGCTCAGCTTCCGCACGGAGTGGCCAGTCACCACCACAACAGCCATACCAAACGACCGGCAACTGTAACCACACCATCAACGACATCGCCATGACATCGGATATGACCGGGACATGCACACTGTTCCCCATCACATCCAGGAACACCGCATGCATCGTGGGAGGCAGTGGCATGGGCTCTGTGCATCGCACCCACATGGACGGAACTGCACGAACAACCAGGACACGACATGGATCCAGCGCACATGGACACACACACCGCTCAGTGGACATGAATAGGTCGCCTGGAGTCTGTGGGTGCTGCACCCCTCCCACCCCCGCCCCGGGAATCCCATACCAGGACCTTTGCATGGACGACAAGTGCATACAACAACAACACGACCCCAGTGACTGTGACATGTCCAGTAACCACCACAGTGCAACAACAAGTGGCACGCCGCTGCATGCACGCAAGCACATGCCCTGATGTCATCTCACATGCACGCGTGCATGAGGAACAACCGCAGCAAACCTGTCACATGGAACTGAGATGGACTGTGCCCATGATGCCGAGCGGTCTGGTAGGCTACATGTATACCGTCTGTGTCAAAGTCCGCAGCTCCGCAGCTATACGTAAATGTACATTAGCACAGCCTTGGCCAAGCAGATGTAACCCCACACCCTATCCCATTTGTAATCATGCTCAGTATATCCTCAACATGTATTCCGCTGCCAGTAGTGTCCACTATACTGCATCACAGAGGACAGAAGACTCAATATAATGTTTGAAACCAAAACTGTCTCCGCTGACTCATTTCACAAGTACGAATGAGAGAGGATGAGAGTATGTGAAGTACACGGCAGTCGTGACATGACCATGTAGTCCACTGGTATTGGATGTCAACGCAAATGAGTAGCACTACTGTGGAAGACACACATGTGTCGTGTGAAGTCGTATGGACGCAGTGCTCAGGTGGGTGGGTGCGACGGGTAGATGCGCACATGCCAAGTTGGAGCACGCCGTGTTGGGAGGGCTCATGAACAGTACACCACCGCTTCCCTGGGCATTGTGAGAGGACACCTGTCGGGGGAGTGAACACGTGTGTGCACAGCAGCCGGGCACACGTACAAAGCGGTACCAGGCGCACCTCAGCCCACCCTCTGTGGACAAGCTGGATCCTGTTGTGCGCCCGCCATGCCCCTTGACAAGGCACACACAGCCCCAGTCGACCAGGTGTAACCCCAACATAGTCAATCCGCACAGGCGATACAGGGCACGGGATGGCAGTGGAGCATGGTGTGTGAGAGGTCTCCTCGCGCTCCTCCTGGTCATATCACGCAGGCAATAGAACCTCAACGTCCAGCATGGCAAAAAGTCAAATGGAAGTGTAGGGGGACGCACCACAGCACGAGCAGCACTGACGTCACGGGAGGTGGCTCGCACCATCCCATCCATTGCCCATCATACCAACCACGCCACATGCCATTGCGACTAAGTGCAAGCGCGTGCGCCACCACCCCTGAGCCCTCCCCAGAGAGGCCAAAGAGTGAATGTGTGGGCCATCAGCCACAGACGGACGCGGCATGGCCGCAAGGGCAGCCACAGCCACTGGGTGTCGCAGGTGGCGGATCCGGAAGGCGAAGACTGTGATGCATAGTCCATGCAGGCCGGGTCTCCATTTGGGGCACCACGCAGGTGGACGGCGTCCCGCCACACATCATACCCTGAGACAGCCCACTCGTGCAACTGGACCCACACATACACTCCTTGCCCTCTCTGGTGCGAGCTTGGGGCTGCCTGTGCAAGCGCTAGCCTCGCAGGTGAGCATGCATATTGGGGGGCGAGGGGAGGACATGAGGGCTGGGGCGAAGATGACTGTATCACTGTCAGTTAGTACAAGGGATGACCCAGATGTGGAAAGGAAGAGACGTGTCCCGTGTGTACTGCAACTAGTCGCCAATCCAACTACCCCCCATGTCCGGAATGTAAGCCCGCACCTAGGCCCGCCCATCCGCCACATCGAACATACCACCAGCACGACTACCTTCCCATTCGAAACACTGACTGGGGGTGGCGACCAGTGAACAATCATGTGTAGCCTACCCACGCGTACATGTGGGCCCTCCATGATCCATGTCACCTGCGGCAAAGACATGACATGCGCAATGAGGGAAGTGAGGAGAGCTGTCCGCCCCACGCGCAGAAGGTGCATCAGCTCCACAGACCCAGCAGCGAGTCCAGCAGGGGTCACATGTGCAGGGGCAGCTGTGCCTGGTGTGAAGGCACATGCATATAGACAGCACATCGACCAATGTGTAGTCTGCCCACATCCACAGTCCATCATCATGCGGACATAGGAATTGAACACAGGGCAACACATCTTAGCTGGTGCACCCACCGTGACCAACAATGCGCAATCATCGACGTACCCGCCCTGTGCATGGCCCCCCACCCAACGGAGGCACATCCAGTGCCACCATCCCACACACACAAGCCTTCCACGGAACATGCTGTGTCCAATGGTCAGTACAGAGTCAGCGCCCATCTGGTGGATCCTGAACAGGAGACACATGCACACACATGCCAGCTCCCACTATGTACGACTGCCACCTGGCACGTGCAATGTAACCTCTCACCTGTGACGTGTGACTGCAAGCACACAGCCGTCTTGGCATGGGGCTGTCAATGTGGACACCAGTCAATGTTTCGGGAGCTGTGATCCGTACAGTGCTGTACATAGGGTGCAGTGCTGACACCTACTACTGTCTCATATCCCCTCGTGCCACAGGTCCCACTTGTATTGGCCGCTCAGCCCGTGCCCACATCGTCGTCGTCGTGTGCCATACTCATCCAGCCTCGGAAGCAGTACCATGCTCAGCAGACACTCATGTTGCCGTGGCGTTGCCGCTTGACGAATATGCAGTCAGTCCCCATCAGCACGCCCCGCAAGTCATTGGGGCCTAGATCCCCATGTGCATGCACATGGCAGTGGTATGTCTCACTTGCCATTGCCATTGTTGGGAGACCTGTGTAAGTGTATTGTGGCCGTGCCGTCCCAGCTTGACAGCTGGGCTGTGGCCCATGTGCTTGCTCAGTCATGTCAGTGATGTGTATGCGAAATTGCTATGTGCCGTGTTGCTTTGACATGTGTCCTCTGCCATTTAACCCAGGCGGAGACCGAACATTGACCGCCCATACCAATTGCTGACGGACATGGACGATACAGAGGTAATCAGGAAGTTTCGGCTGGACAGGCCAACTCTGCATCGACTGTGTGCCATGTTAGAGCCCCATCTCCGTCCCCGCAGGGTGTATCCGACTGCTGTCACCCCCACGGCTAAGGTGATGGCCGCCATGCATTTCTTCGCCACTGGGTCATTCCAGCACACAGTGGGCAGTGGAGGAGGGATGTCCCAGCCCATGTTCAGCAAGGTGCTGAGGGATGTACTGGCAGCCATGATGCTGTACCGGAACAGGTACATCAGATTCCCCAGGGCTCGTGAATTGGCGGCAGTGAAGGGTGCATTCTATGCCCTTGGCAGAATCCCACACGTCGTGGGAGCCATTGACTGCACTCATGTTGGCCTTGTTCCACCACAGGCCACTGAGCACCTGTACCGCAACAGGAAGCACACGCACTCCCTGAATGTGCAAGTGGTGTGCCTTGCGGACATGGTGATCACCCACGTGTGTGCAAAGTTTCCAGGCTCGGCCCATGACGCACACATAATGCGCAACAGCATCTTGCCACGACTGATGGCCAATCTGCAACAGGATCGTGCCTGTATTGTCGGTGAGTATGTGGAGTGGTGTAGCGTGCTGGTTGTGCGATGCTGTCCCCTGTCCAGTTGGAATAGCAACGGTTCTCTGTGTCCCTCACACCCAGGTGACTCTGCGTATCCGAATGGGGCATGGCTGCTCAGTCCATTGAGGAATCCTCGCACCCCAGCAGACGATCGATACAATGAGGCACATGGGAGGACCAGACGTGTGGTCGAGCGTACCTTTGGCCTCCTCAAGTCCAGGTTCAGGTGCCTGGACCGCACCGGGGGTGCACTGGCGTACTCCCCACAGAAGGTGTGCCAGATAGTGGTGGCGTGCTGCATGCTGCACAATCTGGCCATTCGGAAGCAGATCCCCCTCATTGTGGATGACGGAGATCAACCAGGGCCCCAGCCCGCAGACCAGGACAGCTCGAGTGAGGTGGACAGCGGAGAGGAGGAAGCTGGGAATGTGCGCCAGCAGCTCATCGCCCGCTACTTCACTTGACGGTGAGTGTCCATGTACGACGGATGATGTGTCTGTATCTATGCAGGTGTGTGTGTGCTGTGTCAGGGTGGCCGTATGTTCACTGCGTGCAGTGTGTCAACGCTCCATGGCCAGGGTAGTATGCCACTGTTGGTGACTGTGGCATTGTGCCCTATTGCTCTGTGCGATGTGTGTACATTGCTTGTAGTTGTTGACATGTACTGTGTGATGGGTGTGTGACACACTCATTGAATGTGCTCCTGTTCTGTCTCCCACCCCTAGGTCCCTACAGGCCCTCCGGATTCCATTTCCATGCCACGCATCAGGTGCCTTTCCGCCCAAGGTGGTCGTTGTATTCCGTACAATAAAGACACAGGGCACAAACAGCAGTTAGTGAAAAAGGTGCATTTATTACAAACTGTGACATGTGATTGTGTGTAAGGTGATGACAAAAGTGGTGCGTGCAGTGACAATGAGCTGTCGGTCATGGCTGCGTGATGATCAGGGTGTACCCACTGGTTCTATGTCCATAGTCCAACACACACATGCCATCCAGATGGCTGTGTGGAGTGGGATCGTAGAGCAAGTCAATGCAGTGGCTGGTCAAGGAAGGCTGGCGGAAGGCTGGCTGGCTGCCTCACTTGCGACTGGAGCGTGCGAAGTCCTCCCGGGAGATCTGTTTCCTCTTCGGACGGCCCCTTCCACGTTTGGGAGGGGGGTGTGTGGTGGCGACCTGCTGGTGGTGGGTGAGGTGTGCTCACTGGCTGTGGACGCAGGGGAAGTGGACACTGCTGCCCGAGCCTGCGCCCTAGCAGGTGGTGGCGGAGGTGGTGTTGCTGGCCTTGCCTGTGACCCCACCGCCACCACCAGCTGGCCCATGAGGTCCACGAGTTGGTCCATACGGGACACGAATTGGCCCATATGGGCATCCATGGACCTCAGCACCCCCAGCACCTCCCGCGTGTCAGTAGCAGACCTGGCCCATTGTCCTTGGGCCTCTTCATAGGCCCCAAGGACTCAGGCCATTTGAGGCAGGGCATGGCTCCCAGGGGAGGCTGGCGTTTCCCTGACCCTGCTCCTCCTACCAGTCCTGCTGCCACCGGCCTGCCCACTAGCCACATTGCTCACCACGGTCCTCGCTGTGGCTCCCAGGGTGGATCCAGTGGTCCGGGCCACCACCTGCGCTGGGGCTGGTGCCAGCGAAGACGTGGTGGTGGTGGAGGCGGTGGTGGTCGGTGCGGCGATGGTGGCGGTTGCGGCAGTGGTAGTGGCCGCAATGACCGTGGGTGTGGCCGCAACGACAGTGGCAGCAGGGGACTGGGACTGTTCAGCATCCCTGGATGATGGGTTGGTGGGTAGGAGGGGTCCTGGGGAGCGGCTGGGCCCTGCCACGCCAGATGGGCCAGCTTGGTGGTCCGTGTCCGAAGAGGTGGACAGATCCTCCAGATCCGTGTGTCCTCGTTGGGGGCTTGTAGGCTGGCTGTGCTGGCTGCTGTCTCCATCCCCAGCGTCCAGCAGTTCGTCACCTGTGGAGAGAATGAGATTTGTTATTGTGTTGCACCTGGCGAAGTATGTATTAGTCGTCTGACATTGGCAGTTCGTGCAATCTCGTACATGGGTTTCCCGGAGGCGAGTGTGTGGCTGTGGCATCTGTAGGTGTGTGTGCTAGGCAATGGGACTGTGTGCTGTGCACATGTGGCATGGGACGGATTGGCCATGCCGATGGGTGTGTTGCTTTGCCCCTACTCATTGTGACTCTGGTGTATGCGGGCTCCTGGCCCATCCTGGGTCTGGTTTGTACTTTGCTTTTGGGGTTCAAATGGAACGCTTAGGAACGCATATGGCAACATGGGGGCCATGCCCCAGATTCGCATTTGGGATGGAATATGCTTTTGGGGTTCAAATGGAACGCTTAGGAACGCATATGGCAACATGGGGGCCATGCCCCAGATTCGCATTTGGGATGGAATATGCTTTTGGGGTTCAAATGGAACGCTTAGGAACGCATATGGCAACATGGGGGCCATGCCCCAGATTCGCATTTGGGAGGGTATATGCTTTTGGGGTACATGCTGTGAGCCATGGGTGCCGAACGTGACATGTGTTGTGGCAGCATGACAGTGCATGGTCTGAGGTGTGTGCATGCCTGACATGCCCTGCATATTTGCTGTCTGTTGTGGTTACTGGACATGGCATTGGACGCATCGTTATGAGTGAGTGATAGTTGTGTGCCAGCCAACGTATTGCAGTTGTCCCATCTCCTTGGTGTGCGTGCTGCCCTGTGCCATGTGCATCACTGCAGTGCTCGGGGGGTGTGGCCCATGTTGTGTGTTGTTGCTCACAGTGTGTCGTGCGCTTAATTGACTTCTGGCACATGGTTGGTCATGGGCATGTGTCTTAGCGTGACTGCTGTATGTGTGGCAGCTGTGCGGATGACATGCCTTTCATGAGACTGGGGCTGACGGATGGGATGGATGGTATGTTGTATGTGCATGGTGTGTCTGTGTGTTTGATGGGTTCAGTGGTGTTCGTGTGCATTTCTGTTGTTCCGCTCTGTTGCGTCTAGTGTTGTTTGTCTTACATAGGCGTAGTTGTGGGGTGTGTGGTTGACAGGCAGTAGGGGCTACATGGACAGGACTTCAATGGTGTTTCGGTTGTGTGTGATGAGTTGCACAGTGGCTGCCGTGTGGGACTATGTTCAGTGTGGCTTGTGCATGCAGACGTGGCTCCTTGGGTGTTGCTATGTCTGTGATGGGTCATGTGGGGTGTGAGTCTGCTGTTCATGTCCGTGTGCACATTGTTCACTTGTTCGTGACGGTGGGCGGTGCTGCGTGTTCGTGTGCTACGTGACATGTCCCATGTGTTGGTGGTGTTATGGTCCTCATGCCTCCAGTAATCCAGCCCTGTCCAGTTTCCCACCTGCAAGTTTTTCGTGCGTGCACTGTACTGGATGCCACATGGCTCTTAGCGGGGGGTGCTCCATGTTGCAGGTCTGTGGGGGTGGGGGGGTGTAGTGGGTCGTGGGGGTGGCTGTACACCCACTGACACCGATTGCTGTGGACCGTGATGTCTGCCTTTCGGCTGTCGTTGTGCACTGCGGTGGCTGACACGTGGGTGTGGGGTGTGGGGGATGCTCCTCCTTGCTGTGCTGTGGGACTGGGGCCTGGTGTGTGTTGTACTTGGGCTGTCCACCGTCCCACCCACTGCACTTTGTGTTCCTGCCACTTACCTGTTACTTGTCGGTTGGTGCAGCTGTGCCTGACACATGGGTGTGGGGAGTGCTCCACCTTGCTGGTCTGTGGGAGTGGGGGCCTGGTGGGTGTTGTACTTCAGCTGTCCCCCTCCGACCCACTGCACTTTGTGTTCCTGCCACTTACCTGTTACTTGTCAGTTGGTGCAGCTGTGGCGGACACATGGGTGTGGTGGGTGCTCGTTGTGGCGCTTCTGGCATATTTGGGGACCTGTTGGTGGTTACGTGGCTGGCTTAGTGTACACATGTCCCCACGCATCTTGCAGTTGTTCGGTTTGGGCTGTGTGTGGTGGTGTCTGTTGCATGTGTGTGTGATGTGTTGTGTATTGTGTGCTGGACATGGGGGTGTTTGTCCCTGGGAGCTGTGGCATGGTGGTTGCGCATGTGAGTACATAGCGGTGTGCTAGTATACATTAGTTTGTACTTACCAGCCTCCACTCCCCTGCTAATCCGGCGAGGATCTCCGGATGGATTACGACTCGCACCTTCTCCTCCCACGCTTTGAAGGTCTTAAAGAGCGCGGGATTCCCTCCGCCAGTGACGGCAGCCAGCTCTCTGTTTTTGCCCTCCTTCTTCTTGACCAGGCTCTTTACGTCATTCCAACGTTTGTTTATTTCACCTCTGTTCCTGGGCAGGGTCCCGACTGCATTGACCTGGTCTACGATCCGGGTCCACATTCTGTTTCTGGTGGCTAGTGGTGTGTGCTGGACCATGTTCCCATAGATTTGTGGGTACACCTTGATGATCTCGTCGACCATGACCGTCAGCTCCATGGGCGTGAACTTGGGCATCCTTTGTGGTGCCATGGTGTTTGTGGTGCTGGTGCGGTGTGTGTTGTGTAATGTGCAGGGGGTTTGTGGTAGTGGTGGTGGTGTTTGGTGGTGGTGGTGGTGGTGGTTGTGATGTGTGCGTTTCTGTGGTGTGCTGCTGTCCTTGCTGTGTCACTGTGTCCTCTCCTCTCCTCTCTGGTTTGCAATGTAGCAAGGGGTTGTGGTCTGTGGGAGTGCTGCTTTTGTACTCACCTATGTGGGTGTGTCCTCATGGTCTGTTGTTTTCAGGTGTGTTGTGTCTGGGGTTCTGGCCTTTGTATTTTTTGTTTGTCCGGGGGTGTTTTCGGGATGTGTACTGTGCTTGTGTATTTGTGCGTGCCTTGCTGTGTGGACTTGTTGGCCATGTTGTGTGCTATTGGTTTTGTGTGCGGATGGTTTCTGTGCAGGTACGTGGGCGCCATGGCTTCTGCCGTGTCGATTCTCATCGGCGTTGTTTGCGCTGGCGGGCGGTATTTTTGTTGTTTTTCCGCGCTCATGGCGGTGCGATCGTAATTTCACGTGCGGTGTGTCGGCCGTGTTGGCGGGCGGTTTTGTGTTGTCGTGCGTGTTTCCGTCCGTGGCGGGCGGTTTGACTCCGACTCGGACGATGGCGGGCGGTATTTTGTATGATTTTTCCGCCGATGGCGGTTTTCAGTTTGTGTACTCATAATGGCGTGGTCGGTGTTCAGGCGGTGTGTGCGGGCGGATTTTTGCCGCTTCCATGCCTGGCGGATTTTTTTACGCCGGGTATCGTAATGTGCCCCTTAGTTGTTGTAGCTCCAAAGCTAACTTTACACATCTTCTACATCCATCCAGGTGTCGGTTTCTCCAAATTAATTTAAAATAAACCCCCAAAAAATGCAAAAATGCAAATAACGCCAAAAACAAATCCAATTGGCAAATACCATAAAAAACCCGAAAAAATAGTATAGTAAAAAAACGCTCCATGAAAACGCGAAAAATTAAGAGGCTGTTAAATAAATATTAGTTTACAAAACTAATACACACCTCTTATAAAAAAAAACTGCAATCTTCTCCAAAACGCAACGTCATAAAACTAAAGTCTGTAAAAAAAGTAAAACACACCCACACAAAAATACACATATACAACTACAATATACTATTAATAACTGTTTAAAAATAATACACATAAAGTTATACACATATTATACACTCTAAACACTAGGGGGTCATTACGATGTAGGGCGGACCGCCACCGCCCGCATGGTGGTGGCGATCCGCCCTACATTTCCCTCCGCCCCCACCCATTTTCCCCCGCCATATTAGTATGGCGGGGAGACCCGGCGGACGGAGAGACCGTCCGCCGGTTTTCCGCCGGTCGACCAGTCGACCAGGCGGAAAAGGGGCTACATATGGTGGCGGTGTCTGCTAGACACCACCATCCATATTAGCATGGGTGCGGGAAGCAGCCTTTCCGTGGCGGCAATGCCGCCATGAAAAGGCATGCGGAGTTTGCTGTTGGGGGCCCTTTGCGGGCCCCCAGGTTATTGGGGGGGTGGGGGGTGCCTATGGTACCCCCCTACATTGTCATGGACAAGGTGGCAGGCACCACGCGGTGCCTGTCACCTTGTGCATGACAATGCACACAGTGCATTCCCAGCATTGTGGCGGGCAGTGCTGTGTGCACCGCCCGCCACATTGCTGGGAATGGAGGATGCCACCGCCACGGTGGCGGTGGCATCCTAATCGCTGGTGCGGGACCGCCGCACCACTGGCGGTCGGTCCCAGTATCCTAATAGGCCCCTAGGCCTCAAACACCAATTCTAGTCAAAACTAAAAAAAATCGAACATACACCTAAAACACACCAAAAACACAACTACCTAACAGTAAATACACTATACACCACCTAACTACATCCAAATTTAAGTAAGCACTTAGTTTAAATAAAGAAAATTACTCTTACCTGTCTCAACGCGAAGCAGCTCCCAACCACGATATGATCCCCGGCGAAATTACCCAAATCAACAGGTAGTGGTTACAAAATTAGTCCCCCTAAAAAACATGCAATAAAGTTATAAATGAATAACAAATATATATTTTAAAAATGTAACAAATGTTTATATACATTAAAAAAATATTGTAACATTTTTTCAACATTGTTAATTTATAATAATAAATAATATATTATATATATTAATTATTATAATAAATTATTTATTTGTATTACTTACTATACTTTATAAATAAATGCATAAAATATATGCAAATGTTAAATAAATACATACCTTTTTTAATAAATAATAGAAACATAAACAATGTAATTATTAATATTATTAATTATATACATATTAATAATATTAATATAAAATATATCTTGTGTATATGGAAAAAATGTTATGTACAAATAATATTATGTTTTGTTAAATACAAGTATATTATAATGCAATATTCTTTTTCAACAAATTATATTTTATATTATAAAATGTGAAACATGGAAAAATAAACTAATATGCCAATATTATTTTGTATAAAATAAATGTTTGTCACAAACATGCAAAATACTATTTTATGTTACTAATTAACAATACATGTATTATAAAATATAACAATGTATACATTATATATGTTAAAAAATATATATTGTAAACATTGTAATGTGTTCAAAAAATGTTATTCAAAAAAATAAAATTTGTAAATATTTTCACCATATGTCTTCATCTATATAACATCTTCAAAATAAAATAGAAGTTTTTCATCTAACTATATCCTAATAAAAATAAAGGGGCCCATTAGCATGTTGGGCGGATCGCCACTGCCTGCATGGCGGTGGCGATCCGCCCGACATTTGTGCCCGCCCGCATGCCAATTCCCCCCGCCATATTACTATGGCGAGGGGGACCCCGGCGGACGGAAAGACCGTCCGCCGGTGTTCTGCTGGTAGGCAATCCGCCCGATTGCCTACCGGGCGGAAAGCTGTTAATATAGTGGGGGTGTCTGGTAGACACCGCCATCCATATCATGATGCATGCGGGGTTTAGCCTTTCCGTGGCGGCAACGCCGCCACGGAAAGGCATGCGGTTTATCACCATTGGGAGCCCGTAGCGGGCCCCCAGGTATTCTGGGGGGTGGGGGGTGCACATGGGGGGTACCTATGGTACCCCCCTGCATTTCAATGTACAACGTGGCAGGCACCGCGCGGTGCCTGTCACGTTGTGCACTGAAATGCACAACTTGCTTTTGTGGCATTGCGGCGGGAGGTGCTTTCAGCACCACCAGCTTCAATGTTACAAATGCGGGATGCGCCCGCCAGTGTGGCGGGCGCATCCTAATCGTAGGTGCGGGACCGCTGCATGCAGTGCGGGCGGTCCCGTTTCCCGGGTCTCTGGCGGGCGGACAAAGTCCGCCCGCCATACTAATGAGCCCTAAAATGTTTGTTTACCCTATTTAAAAGTCTGATTATTTTGCAATGTATGTTATTTTATTATATGTTTATTAAAAATGCATATATTTTACAAAAATAGTGTTGTACATCAATAACAATTTAAATATGTATTATATTTATTAAACAAAAGACAATTAATATTATAATACATACATATAACAACTGTATTTTTTTAAAATATATCATATCCACATATAAACAAATATATTTAATTTAAATTAGCTACACCAAATACTATTAACGCAAATAACTTAATAAACTCTACACATATATAATTTATTACTCCCACTACATTTATTATTAATTAATAAAAGCTTACATATACTAAATAAATATAATATACTATTCCCACTCCACTTACTATTAAATCAGGGAAGGTGCTGGGTAGTAAATCAATATAATTTACTATTCCCACTCCAGTTAGTATTAAATCAGGGAAGGTGCTGGATAGTAAATAAATATATTTTACTATTCCCACTCCAGTTACTATTAAATCAGGGAAGGTGCTGGATAGTAAATAATAATTAATTACTATTCCCACTCCAGTTAGTATTAAATCAGGGAAGGTGCTGGATAGTAAATAATAATAATTTACTATTCCCACTACAGTTAGTATTAAATCAGGGAAGGTGCTGCATAGTAAATAAATATAATTTACTATTCCCACTCCAGTTAATATTAAATAAGGGAAGGTACTGGATAGTAAATCAATATAATTTACTATTCCCACTCCAGTTAGTATTGAATGAGGGAAGGTGCTGGATAGTAAATAAATATAATTTACTATTCCCACTCCAGTTAGTATTAAATCAGGGAAGGTGCTGGATATTAAATAAATACAATTTACTATTCCCACTCCAGTTAGTATTAAATCAGGGAAGGTGCTGGATATTAAATAAATATAATTTACTATTAATTTTTTATTACATATATTATCATATTACTCACAAATTTATTATAAATAATGTATTATATGTACTCCATTAGATTATATTTAAATACCATACCTTATTACATCTATAATTCTCTGTAGTATAATATATTTATAAATTATAAATAATATTTGAAATTATTAATATTTGCTCAATACATATATATTAAATATATTTTTGGGGTATTACATTTTAAAATTTGTAAATTATAAATTATGAGATCTAAATATATTTTATAATTTTTATATTTAATTTTTTATATAACACACACTATACATTTCTACCAAAAATTAACTATCATAATTATACTATTAATATTAATGATATATTTTTTTGTAACATTCCTAATTTTTAAATTTAATTAATTAATTATAAATACAACAAAACCTATCAGTACAAATAAGATATTTTGTAAACAAATTAGATTACATGTCCAAATACATTTTATATTAATATTTTAAAATATATTAAATATTTATTTGAAAAATAATTCAAAATTTTAACATCAAAATTTAATATTCATTCATAAATAATTATTTACTCTCAACAAAATTTATTTTTAATTTCAATTTTATAAATCTATATTTTTTAAAACACTCCCCACCCTTATCCCCTAATAACCCTACATCCCACTCCTAAAACACTTTATTATTTACTATATATTTTTCTATATATTTATATTTGATTTTATATATTTTTAAAACACTCCCCACCCTTATCCCCAAATAACCCAACATCCCGCTCCTAAAATTTATATTACAAATAATTTTTTTATAAATGTTAACTAATATTATTTACTACTTTTTTACATTTCTTATTATTAAATTAATAACAATTCGATATTTTAACATTTCGATATTTTAACATTTCGATATTTTTAACACTCTATGGGGCCCATTACGATACCCGGCGTAAAAAAATCCGCCAGGCATGGAAGCGGCAAAAATCCGCCCGCACACACCGTCTGAACACCGACCACGCCATTACGATTACACAAACCGAAAACCGCCATCGGCGGAAAATCACACAAGATACCGCCCGCCATCGTCCGAGTCGGAGTCAAACCGCCCGCCACGGACGGAAACACGCACGACAACACAAAACCGCCCGCCCTCACGGCCGACACACCGCACGTGAGATTACGATCGCACCGCCATGAGCGCGGGAAAACTACAAATATACCGCCCGCCAGCGCAAACAACGCCGATGAGAATCGACACGGCAGAAGCCATGGCGCCCACGTCCCTGCACAGAAACCATCCGCTGACAAAAACAATCGCACACAACATGGCCAACAAGTCCACACAGCAAGGCACGCACAAATACACAAGCACAGTACACATCCCGAAAACACCCCCCTGGACAAACAAAAACTACAAAGGCCAGAACCCCAGACACAACACACCTGAAAACAACAGACCATGAGGACACACCCACATAGGTAAGTACAAAAGCAGCACTCCCACAGACCACAACCCCTTGCAACATTGCAAACTAGAGAGGAGAGGAGAGGACACAGTGACACAGCAAGGACAGCAGCACACCACAGAAACGCACACATCACAACCACCACCACCACCACCACCACCAAACACCGGCACCACAAACCCCCTGCACATTACACAACACACACCGCACCAGCACCACAAACACCATGGCACCACAAAGAATGCCCAAGTTCACGCCCATGGAGCTGACGGTCATGGTCGACGAGATCATCAACGTGCACCCACAAATCTATGGGAACCTGGTCCAGCACACACCACTAGCCACCAGAAAGAGAATGTGGAACCGGATCGTAGACCAGGTCAATGCAGTCGGGACCTTGCCCAGGAACAGAGTCGAAATAAACAAACGGTGGAATGACGTCAAGAGCCTGGTCAAGAAGAAGGAGAGCAAGAACAGAGAGCTGGCTGCCGTCACTGGCGGAGGGAATCCCGCGCTCTTCAAGACCTTCAAAGCGTGGGAGGAGAAGGTGCGAGTCATCATACATCCCGAGATCCTCGCCGGATTAGCAGGGGGAGTGGAGGCTGGTAAGTACAAACTAATGTATACCAGCACACCGCTATGTACTCACATGCACTACCACCATGCCACAGCTCCCAGGGACAAACACCCCCATGTCCAGCACACAATACACAACACATCACACACACATGCAACAGACACCACCACACACAGCCCAAACCGAACAACTGTAAGATGCGTGGGGACATGTGTACACTCAGCCAGCCACGTAACCACCAACAGGTCCCCAAATATGCCAGAAGCGCCACAACGAGCACCCACCACACCCATGTGTCCGCCATAGCTGCACTAACCGACAAGTAACAGGTAAGTGGCAGGAACACAAAGTGCAGTGGGTGGGAGGGTGGACAGCCCAAGTACAAAACACACCAGGCCCCTAGTCCCACAGCACAGCAAGGAGGAGCATCCCCCACACCCCACAGCCACGTGTCAGCCACCGCAGTGCACAACGACAGCCGAAAGGTAGACATCACGGTCCACAGCAATCGGTGTCAGTGGGTGTCCAGCCACCACCACGACCCACAACACCCCCCACCCCCACAGACCTGCAACATGGAGCACCCCCCGCTTAGAACCATGTGGCATCCAGTACAGTGCACGCACGAACAACCTGCAGGTGGGAAACTGGACAGGGCTGGATTACTGGAGGCATGAGGACCGTAACACGACCAACACATGGGACATGTCACGTAGCAGACGAACACGCAGCACCGCCCACCGTCACGAACAAGTGAACAATGTGCACACGGACATGAACCACAGACTCACACCCCACATGACCCATCACAAACACAGCAACACCCAAGGAGCCACGTCTGCATGCACAAGCCACACTGAATATAGTACCACACGGCAGCCACTGTGCAACCCATCACACACAACCGAAACACCATTGAAGTCCTGTCCATGTAGCCCCTACTGCCTGTCAACCACACACCCCACAACTACGCCTATGTAAGACAAACAACACTAGACGCAACAGAGCGGAACAACATAAATGCACACGAACACCACTGAACCCATCAAACACACAGACACACCATGCACATACAACATACCATCCATCCCATCCGTCAGCCCCAGTCTCATGAAAGGCATGTCATCCGCACAGCTGCCACACATACAGCAGTCACGCTAAGATACATGCCCATGACCAACCATGTGCCAGAAGTCAATGAAGCGCACGACACACTGTGAGCAACAACACACAACATGGGCCACACCCCCCGAGCACTGCAGTGATGCACATGGCACAGGGCAGCACGCACACCAAGGAGATGGGACAACTGCAATACGTTGGCTGGCACACAACCATCACTCACTCATAACTATGCGTCCAATGCCATGTCCAGTAATCACAACAGACAGCAAATATGCAGGCCATGTCAAGCATGCACACACCTCAAACCATGCACTGTCATGCTGCCACAACACATGTCACGTTCGGCACCCATGGCTCACAGCATGTACCCCAAAAGCATATTCCATCCCAAATGCGAATCTGGGGCATGGCCCCCATGTTGCCATATGCGTTCCTAAGCGTCCCATCTGAACACCAAAAGCAAAGTACAAACCAGACCCAGGATGGGCCAGGAGCCCGCATACACCAGAGTCACAATAAGTAGGGGCACAGCAACACACCCATCGGCATGGCCAATCCGTCCCATGCCACATGTGCACAGCACACAGTCCCATTGTCAAGCACACACAACTACAAATGCTACAGCCACACACACGCCTCCGGGAAACCCATGTACGAGATTGCACGAACTGTTAATGTCAGACGACAAATACATACTTCGCCAGGTGCAACACAATAACAAATCTCATTCTCTCCACAGGTGACGAACTGCTGGATGCTGGGGATGGAGACAGCAGCCAGCACAGCCAGCCTACAAGCCCCCAACGAGGACACACGGATGTGGAGGATCTGTCCTCCTCTTCGGACACGGACCACCAAGCAGGCCCATCTGGTGTGGCAGGGCCCAGCCGCTCCCCAGGACCCCTCCTACCCACCAACCCATCATCCAGGGCTGCTGAACATTCCCAGCCCCCTGCTGCCACTGTCGTTGCGGCCACACCCACGGTCATTGCGGCCACACCCACGGTCATTGCGGCCACACCCACGGTCATTGCGGCCACTACCATTGCCGCAACCGCCACCATCGCCGCACCGACCACCACCGCCGCCACCACCACCACGTCTTCGCTGGCACCAGCCCCAGCGCAGGTGGTGGCCCGGCCGACTGGATCCACCCTGGGAGCCACAGCGAGGACCGTGGTGAGCAATGTGGCTAGTGGGCAGGCCGGCGGCAGCAGTACTGGTAGGAGGAGCAGGGTTAGGGAAACGCAAGTCTCCCCTGGGAGCCATGCCCTGCCTCAAATGGCCAGAGTCCTTGGGGCCTATGAAGAGGCCCAAGAACAATGGGTCAGGTCTGCTTCAGACACGCGGGAGGTGCTGGGGGTGCTGAGGTCCATGGACGCCCGTATGGGCCAACTCGTGGACCTCATGGGCCAGCTGGTGGTGGCGGTGAGGTCACAGCCAGGGACAGCAGCTCCCCCTCTGCCACCACCTGCCGGGGCGCAGGGTCGAGCAGCAGTGTCCAGTTCCCCTGCGTCCACAGCCAGTGAGCACACCTCAACCACCAGCATGTCGCAAGCAGGCACCCCCTCGCAAACGTGGAAGGGGCCGTCCGAAGTGGAAACAGATCTCCCGGGAGGACTTCGCACGCTCCAGACGCAAGTGAGGCAGCCAGCCAGCCTTCCTTGACCACCCACTGCATTGACTTGGACTACGATCCCACTCCACACAGCCATCTGGATGGCATGTGTGTGTTGGACTATGGACATAGAACCAGTGGGTACACCCTGAGCATCACGCAGCCATGACCGACAGCTCATTGTCACTGCACGCACCACTTATGTCATCACCTTACACACAATCACATGTCACAGTTTGAAATAAATGCACCTCTTACACAAACTGCTGTTTGTGCCCTGTGTTTTATTTGTACGGAATACAACGGCCACCTTGGGCGGAAAGGCACCTGATGCGTGGCATGGCAATGGAACCGGAGGGCCTGTAGGGACCTAGGGGTGGGAGACAGAACAGGAGCACATTCAATGAGTGTGTCACACACCCATCACACAGTACATGTCAACAACTACAAGCAATGTACACACATCGCACAGAGCAATAGGGCACAATGCCACAGCCACCAACAGTGGCATACTACCCTGGCCATGGAGCGTTGACACACAGCACGCAGTGAACAAACGGCCACCCTGACACAGCACACACACACCTGCACAGACACAGCCACATCAGCCGTCGTACATGGACACTCACCGTCAAGTGAAGTAGTGGGCGATGAGCTGCTGCCGCACATTACCAGCTTCCTCCTCTCCGCTGTCCTCCTCACTCGAGCTGTCCTGGTCTGCGGGCTGGGGCCCTGGTTGATCTCCGTCATCCACGATGAGGGGGATCTGCTTCCGAATGGCCAGATTGTGCAGCATGCAGCACGCCACCACTATCTGGCACACCTTCTGTGGGGAGTACGCCAGCGCACCCCCGGTGCGGTCCAGGCACCTGAACCTGGACTTGAGGAGGCCAAAGGTACGCTCGACCACACGTCTGGTCCTCCCATGTGCCTCATTGTAGCGATCGTCTGCTGGGGTGCGAGGATTCCTCAATGGACTGAGCAGCCATGCCCCATTCGGGTACGCAGAGTCACCTGGGTGTGAGGGACACAGAGAACCGTTGCTATTCCAACTGGACAGGGGACAGCATCGCACAACCAGCACGCTACACCACTCCACATACTCACCGACAATACAGCCACGATCCTGTTGCAGATTGGACATCAGTCGTGGCAAGATGCTGTTGCGCATTATGTGTGCGTCATGGGCCGAGCCTGGGAACTTTGCACACACGTGGGTGATCACCATGTCCGCAAGGCACACCACTTGCACATTCAGGGAGTGCGTGTGCTTCCTGTTGCGGTACAGGTGCTCAGTGGCCTGTGGTGGAACAAGGCCAACATGTGTGCAGTCAATGGCTCCAACGACGTGTGGGATTCTGCCAAGGGCATAGAATGCACCCTTCACTGCCGCCAATTCACGAGCCCTGGGGAAGCGGATGTACCTGTTTCGGTACAGCATCATGGCTGCCAGTACATCCCTCAGCACCTTGCTGAACATGGGCTGGGACATCCCTCCTCCACTGCCCACTGTGTGCTGGAATGACCCAGTGGCGAAGAAATGCATGGCGGCCATCACCTTAGCCGTGGGGGTGACAGCTGTCGGATACACCCTGCGGGGACGGAGATGGGGTTCCAACATGGCACACAGTCGATGCAGGGTTGGCCTGTCCAGCCGAAACTTCCTAATGACCTCTGTATCGTCCATGTTCGCCAGCAATTGGTATGGGCGGTCAATGTTCGGTCTCCGCCTAGGGAAAATGGCAGTGGACACATGTCAAAGCAACACAACACATAGCAATTTCGCATACACATCACTGACATGACTGAGCAAGCACATGAGCCACAGCCCAGCTGTCAAGCTGGGACGGCACGGCCACAATACACTTACACAGGTCTCCCAACAATGGCAATGGCTAGTGATACAAACCACTGCCATGTGCATGCACATGGGGATCTAGGCCCCAATGACTTGCGGGGCGTGCTGATGGGGACTGACTGCATATTCGTCAAGCGGCAACGCCACGGCAACATGAATGTCTGCTGAGCATGGAACTGCTTCCGAGGCTGGATGAGTATGGCACACGACGACGACGATGTGGGCACAGGCTGAGCGGCCAAAACAAGTGGGACCTGTGGCACGAGGGGATATGAGACAGTAGTAGGTGTCAGCACTGCACCCTATGTACAGCACTGTACGGATCACACCTCCCGAAACATTGACAGGTGTCCACATTGACAGCCCCATGCCAAGACGGCTGTGTGCTTGCAGTCACACGTCACAGGTGAGAGGTTACATTGCACGTGCCAGGTGGCAGACGTACATAGTGGGAGCTGGCATGTGTGTGCATGTGTCTCCTGTTCAGGATCCACCAGATGGGCGCTGACTCTGTACTGAGCATTGGACACAGCATGTTCCGTGGAAGGCTTGTGTGTGTGGGATGGTGGCACTGGATGTGCCTCCGTTGGGTGGGGGGCCATGCACAGGGCGGGTACGTCGATGATTGCGCATTGTTGGTCACGGTGGGTGCACCCACTCAGATGTGTTGCCCTGTGTTCAATTCCTATGTCTGCATGATGATGGACTGTAGATGTGGGCAGACTACACATTGGTCGATGTGCTGTCTATATGCATGTTCCTTCACACCAGGCACAGCTGCCCCTGCACATGTGACCCCTGCTGGACTCGCTGCTGGGTCTGTGGAGCTGATGCACCTTCTGTGCGTGGGGCAGACAGCTCTCCTCACTTCCCTCATTGCGCATGTCATGACTTTGCCGCAGGTGACATGGATCATGGAGGGCCCACATGTAGGCGTGGGTAGGCTACACATGATTGTTCACTGGTCGCCACCCCCAGTCAGTGTTTCGAATGGGAAGGTTGTCGTGCTGGTGGTATATTCGATGTGGCGGATGGGCGGGCCTAGGTGCAGGCTTACATTCCGGACATGGGGGTAGTTGGATTGGCGACTAGTTGCAGTACACACGGGACACGTCTCTTCCTTTCCACATCTGGGTCATCCCTTGTACTCACTGACAGTGATACAGTCATCTTCGCCCCAGCCCTCATGTCCTCCCTCGCTCCCCCAATATGCATGTGCACCTGCGAGGCTAGCGCTTGCACAGGCAGCCCCAAGCTCGCACCAGAGAGGGCAAGGAGTGTATGTGTGGGTCCAGTTGCACGAGTGGGCTGTCTCAGGGTATGATGTGTTGCGGGACGCCGTCCACCTGCATGGTGCCCCAAATGGAGACCCGGCCTGCATGGACTATGCATCACAGTCTTCGCCTTCCGGATCTGCCACCTGCGACACCCAGTGGCTGTGGCTGCCCTTGCGGCCATGCCGCGTCCGTCTGTGACTGATGGCCCACACATTCACTCTTTGGCCTCTCTGGGGAGGGCTCGGGGGTGGTGGCGCACATGCTTGCACTTAGTCGCAATGGCATGTGGCGTGGTTGGTATAATGGGCAATGGATGGGATGGTGCGAGCCACCTCCCGTGACGTCAGTGCTGCTCGTGCTGTGGTGCGTCCCCCTACACTTCCATTTGACTTGTGCCATGCTAGACGTTGAGGTTCTATTGCCTGCGTGATATGACCAGGAGGAGCGTGAGGAGACCTCTCACACACCATGCTCCACTGCCATCCCGTGCCCTGTATCGCCTGTGCGGATTGACTATGTTGGGGTTACACCTGGTCGACTGGGGCTGTGTGTGCCTTGTCAAGGGGCATGGCGGGCGCACAACAGGATCCAGCTTGTCCACAGAGGGTGGGCTGAGGTGCGCCTGGTACCGCTTTGTACGTGTGCCCGGCTGCTGTGCACACACGTGTTCACTCCCCCCGACAGGTGTCCTCTCACAATGCCCAGGGAAGCGGTGGTGTACTGTTCATGACCCCTCCCGACACGGCGTGCTCCAACTTGGCATGTGCGCATCTACCCGTCACACCCACCCACCTGAGAACTGCGTGCATACGACTTCACACGACACATGTGTGTCTTCCACAGTTGTGCTACTCATTTGCGTTGACATCCAATACCAGTGGACTACATGGTCATGTCACGACTGCCGTGTACTTCACATACTCTCATCCTCTCTCATTCGTACTTGTGAAATGAGTCAGCGGAGACAGTTTTGGTTTCAAACATTATATTGAGTCTTCTGTCCTCTGTGATGCAGTATAGTGGACACTACTGGCAGCGGAATACATGTTGAGGATATACTGAGCATGATTGCAAATGGGATAGGGTGTGGGGTTACATGTGATTGGCTGTTGCATGTGGGATGTGGGCTTCAGAGTTACATCTGCTTGGCCAAGGCTGTGCTAATGTACATTTACGTATAGCTGCGGAGCTGCGGACTTTGACACAGACGGTATACATGTAGCCTACCAGACCGCTTGGCATCATGGGCACAGTCCATCTCAGTTCCATGTGACAGGTTTGCTGCGGTTGTTCCTCATGCACACGTGCATGTGAGATGACATCAGGGCATGTGCTTGCGTGCATGCAGCGGCGTGCCACTTGTTGTTGCAATGTGGTGGTTACTGGACATGTCACAGTCACTGGGGTCGTGTTGTTGTTGTATGCACTTGTCGTCCATGCAAAGGTCCTGGTATGGGATTCCCGGGCGGGGGTGGGAGGGGTGCAGCACCCACAGACTCCAGGCGACCTATTCATGTCCACTGAGCGGTGTGTGTGTCCATGGGCGCTGGATCCATGTCGTGTCCTGGTTGTTCGTGCAGTTCCGTCCATGTGGGTGCGATACACAGACCCCATGCCACTGCCTCCCACGATGCATGCGGTGTTCCTGGATGTGATGGGGAACAGTGTGCATGTCCCGGTCATATCCGATGTCATGGCGATGTCGTTGATGGTGTGGTAACAGTTGCCGGTCGTTTGGTATGGCTGTTGTGGTGGTGACTGGCCAGTCCGTGCGGAAGCTAAGCATGGGTGCGGGGTTGGACATCATAGGTCAATCGGGGAACCTGCGTTGTGGTCCGACGAATTTACAGGTTGTCAGGTATGCAATGCCGTCCAGCAGGGCTTCCATGTCATTGGTGGTGTACATGTTTGCCAGCCAATGTAGCGGATGGTGGCTGTCAAGGTGTTGTTCGTAAGTTGTCCCTTGGAGGACCATGATGGGGCATGCTGGGTGACATTCGATGTAGCTGTTCTCGATGATCCGTCGTGTGGAGGCACAGTGGTCCCATTTCAGTGCGGGTGCGATGTTGGCCACATACGCCATGCCCCCATAGGCAGAGCAGGCCCTGTCGTGTGCATCCAGAGGGAGGAGTAGTGGTAGCAGGTCCGCCTTTAGACATGCCGGGTTGGAGAGGCATATCTCCACGGGATGCTGGTAGGGACACCTCCGACAGTAGAAGACGGGCATGACGCAGCTGAACAATGTGATGCGGTAAGTCAGTCGGTAACTTACGTTCAGCAGGGACAGGAGATCGCATCCCAATATATGTATCAGGTTGGTTTTGTACAGCTTGAGCTGTCCGGCGTAGTTGGGTAGGTGTGTTGCGGTTGCCATTTCGCAGCGGTGCGTTGTGGTGGCGTGCTCCGGCTGTGTGTGCAGTCTGCAATGTGCACGCTCCGAGGTTGCTGTGAGCTCTGTGTAGTCGTAGGGAGACAGGACTTGTGTTCTGTTGGCTTGTTTGGAGGACACGGGCCCTCATCCCACATGCTTCTCAGACAGTTCAAGGTCAGTGATGTGTGACTCCTTCCAATTAACTTGCATGTGGCCGACATGGGGGAGTGTTTTCTTCTTTCTTCCCCGTCCGTTGTGTGCTTCTGTGATATGCGCTATCTGCCCTGTGGTCGGTCTCCTCGGCATGCCTGTGTTGGTCTTTTCTTGGACAATGGCTGTATTCACCGGCTTCTTTCGTAGGGCTGTGGTTTCGGAGTTGGAATGGAAGGTCATTCAGTGCTGTCTGCTCTCCCTTGTGTGGGCGGCAGGCTGCCTTTCCGCTCTGCGTTGGGCCTTGTGTGTGAATGTTATTCTTGGGCCACCTGTTGTCGGTCCCCGGGCTCTTTGGTGTTCCGTTTTATATGTCTTGTTCATATGTGCAGGGTGGTATGGGTGTTTCAGTGTGGTACTGGCGTTCCTCTTCCCGAAGGGGCCCTGCTTCTCCTAGTTGGTGTTGCCGCCGCTGTGTGCTTCCCCATGTTTGTTACACTGGGGTGTGTCCTGCTGTTGCGTGACTTCACTGACATGTGTGCGTCGGTTGTGTGGCATTGGGTGTTGTCCGTGAATTGGGCGTTGGGGACATGTCTGTGGCAGGCCTGTCACGTGTCATGTGCGTTCGGGGTGGGGCTGATGTGTGTGCTGCTTGGTTGTGTCCCTGTGTCTGTGTGAGACGCATGCATGGCGCTGCGGTTGGCCTCTGCGTTGTGCGCATGTGTGGCGGCGTCATCGCCGCTTTGGGGCCGTGACGGGGTCGTTGGTTCCTAGTCCCAGGTGGTGTGTACACATGTGTTACGCGATGTTACGATTTGGCCTGTGTGTCATATGTGGATGCAATGGTGGATGTGTAGTGTACACGCGCTGGGGGGGTTGTCCGCTTTTTCCGCCCTTGCACTGTGTGCGCTGTTTGCGTGCACTTGTTGTGTGTGTGCCTACCTGCGTCTCCGCGGTACGTTGCGTCCTTGGTGGTGCATCAGCAAGAGCATGGGGAGGGCCTGCAGTGCTGGATTCATGCTCGGGGAGCCGCTTCTTCGTTGTCCGTGCTCGGCGTCCATGTTACCGCTTCGGTTTGTCGTACGGTATCTCTTGGCCGTGGGAGCCGTTTGTTTGCGGCATCGTAATTTATACGCCGGGCGGGACGTGTTTTCGTCGGACGGTGTGTGTCAGTTGAGCTGCGCCGCTACGTGTACGGGCGCACTTTGATGGCGGACGGTGTTGCTGGCTTGCCGGCGGTGTTTGGCCTACTTTTCGCATCGTAATTGGGCGGGCGTGTGGACTGCTGCGTGCCGGCGGTAACTGGTGGTTTTTGCATCCGCCAGCACGGCGGTTGTGCTTCCGCCCGCCATCGTAATGACCCCCTATATTATCATTTTCGATATTTCTTACCTTTACAATTTAAAGATATTTTGGAATGACGATATTTTGAACTTGATATTTTGATATTCGATATATTTTTTTTTTTAAACAAACGATATTTTGACATTTGATATACATAATATCGATATTTTAGTATATTCGATATACTAAACTCGATATTATGTCATTTCGATATTTAAAATTCGATATTATGTCCATTCACCGTCTTCTACATTAACACAGGTGAGTCCCTACTGAAGAACCGGGTCGGAAGACGTATTGCTTTTCTGCCAAAATTGCTGCCCAGTCTTGCATTTGTTTTATACAATTCCTGAACATATCTTTATCTGAGGAGCCTATCATAGGAATTTGCGGATAGCACTTAGGTTTATCACTATCATCCAATTTATAGATTGGTATTATTATGTATTCACACCACAAGTCCAAAATATTGTGCATGGCCATGGTACTAAATCCAACTGTGTGGAGGGAGCCTCACAAATTAACATTACATTTGTCGATATCCATGGGCAGTCCATCTCAGCATGGGATTTATTACTTGGACTATTGGTTATCACATTGATCTCTTCCTTTAGGGAGCAGGTCAGAGATCTGTTAGATTTACAAACCACAATACAATGTCACTCATCCAGGCCATTTAGAGTGGAAAATAATTTACTCATATTTGGTGTGAGATGTTATCATCTAATTTTATATTATTGTTGGAAAATAGCAACAGTTTATTTACTATCTAATATTTGGAAGAAGCAGCATCAGTTAAGCTTTGATCCTTATATGCATTTTTCCTATCTACATTACAGACTTTTTACTCTTTCTTAAGACGAGGTATACTATAGAATATTTAGGGCATTGGCTGAGGGAAAGGTAGTACACTTCATTTGAAGAAAGAGTGTAAAGTCTGTAATCCACTGCCATCTCAGATATGGAGGTCAGAAAACAGGCCACAAATGTGTCCTTTTAACTCTTCGTTAGCATCATTCCTAAAAATGGAGAGGTTAATTATTAAACTAGTTTTTACTACAACAATAAAAACTGATGAGATGTTCACAATGATATGAGTGGGTTTCCCAGAATTCCTATCCTGTCAATGCTCATGCTGGCAACATTAATCTACTGTGGAGTTGAGCCTGATCCTGGCTGGTGGCTAATGCCTTCTGCAATTAAGGGCTGTTGAACATTGTATGACGCTGGATACATTTCTTTCGCATTGCTATTAGAATTTGACTATATTTTTGCTGTTCTTTTCTTCTCACCATGGTTTTGAAGTGATTAGGGTAAAGGAGTATAACTTTGCTGAAAGGGACACTGGAGTGAAAAATGAATCCATTAGTTAACTTCTAATGGTTCAAAAATCGGTTCCAGTTTTCTTATCTCAATACCTTACACAGACAAACTAACACACCATTCTGTGTTGCACAGGTTATTATAGCAGATGTGCTGAATGACAGAACTCGCCATTTCATTTAAAGAAAACATTATATCTTCGTGTGCTTTAAGCGGTGTTGAAAGTAAACACGTCCTTCCTTAGAAAAAAATAAAAACACATTTCGATATGTGTATTTCAGTCACTCATATTCTATGTTATTTCATGTTACTCTTTTTTATCAGTGATTATTTACCTGGCTTCTTGAGAATTACAAAATCCAAGTTGTCACCGGCAGATTGTGGGTCATGCCAACAGGGGGAGAGGCCCTGTAGATAAGGCCGTGGGCTTGTGGCACTGCCTGATTTTGAATGAGTGTGTTTAGTGTTGCCTTCAGTTTGTGTACTTTATTTGCTATCGTGCTCTATTGGGACGCTGGTGATCTTGTGACCCTGCAGATAAAATGTTTGCATGTGATCATTATCATGTGCCAATTCCGAGTTTTCCCTATGGTGGTACTTGGTCGGTGCGGGGAGGTGACCAAGGGCCACATGGATCAAAGAATGGAATTGCGATTCCTAAATAGCGATTTTTAGGGAATCGCTATTTAGGAATCGCAATTCCTTATGCATGTGGGAATCGTAAAAAAAATTGTGATTCCTACAAATTCCTTAATAGAGACTCGCAAATTGCGACTCGCAATTAAGGAATGCCTTTCCATTCATTCCTATGGGCCTAGAGGCCCATAGGAATGAAGGGGAAGTCATTCGCAATTTGTGAGTACCAAATAGGTACTCGCAAATTGCGAATGCAATTTGCAGGGTGCTAGGGGGCCAAAAGGCCACCCTGCTGCACCCCCAAAATTGGCATGTGTGCACATGTGGCACACACATATGCCCTAAGTGCATATGTGTGCACCACATCGCACTTAGAAAATGCAATTTTATGCATTTTTCTAAGAAATTGCAAATTACCATCAACTTGAAGTTGATGGTAATTTACAATTGCAAATTGCAAAAATGCAATTTGCGAATGCATGTTGCATCGCATTTAGGGAATCAAAATATGCGATTCCCTAACTGCATTCGCAATTAAGGAAATCGCAAAAAATTGCGATTTCCTTAATTGCGAATGCCATTGGGCTTGATGCATCGGAAATAGCATTTTACCGGTCACAAACTGGCCGATTCTGCGAATCAGCCCATTTGCGACCGGTAAAATGCTTGATGCATGTGCCCCCAAATCTTGCAACTCTTCAATGAAGGCATGTGAGGCCATTTCGCACTTCTACCAAGCCCATCAACTGTGAATCTAACAGGCACATGCATCAAAGGTTTTTGCGAGTGCAAATGGTGCAATTCGCAATAATCGGCCATTTGGGTTCACAAAATGGCCTATAGCGATGCATGAAAGTGTTGGGGACGTGCAATTTAAGTAATCGCAATTTCTTGCGATTCCCTAAATTGCGATTGCATTTAAGGAACCGCAATTTGCGATTCCTTAAATGAAATGCAAGAAGCACTTTGAAATAGCGATTTCGCTATTTGGGGCCACAAATTACAGTGAAATTAAACTGTTCGGTAATTTGCAAAAACTTTGAAAAATGCACTAAAGTGCATTTTTCAAATTTGCAGGTTACACACACACATGCCCTTTGGGGCATGTGTGTGCGCAACATGGGTGCACACCACAATCTCACGGGTGCAACAGGGTGTACTTCTGACACCCTTGCACCCATGAAATTGCATGCGCAATTTGCGAGTACCAATTGGTAGTCGCAAATTGCGCTTGCAATTTTCCATTCATTCCTATGGGCCTGTAGGCCCATAGGAATGAATGGGAAGCCATTCCTTAATTGTGACTCGCAATTTGCGAGTCGCAATTAATGAATGTTTAGGAATCGCTATTTTTATAGCGATTCCTACATGCATAGGCTTTTGCGAGTCCTCAATTGCGATTCCTTAATAATCGCAATTAAGGACTTGCAAAATCATACCTTGATGCATGTGCCCCTAAGCCTTTTGACAGCAGTGTTCGGAAACCATTTTTGTGAGTCTCTGTATTTCACTGCCACAAGTTTTTACCTATCACAGTTTCTTCTCATCCCAGTGTCTGCCTGCCCAATGAAACCCTTTATCATGACATATTGTCCTGTTTCCCGTTCCCTATTTCTCAGCGATTCCGCTTCATTTTCCATATGTCTACCTTTTCTTGTGTCTCTCAGGGACTTCCTGTGTTTACCTCCCGGTCCCTTTGACTCATTATCCCTGTGTTAAATGCTGGATTTAGTCTGCAGTCCATGGCTTGCCTCATCAAGCCACAATGAAAGTCAGAGACCCTGTGATGGTAAACTGCATCTGCCTGTTCACTAACTGCCGGCAAACACCTTTACTGAAGCTATACCATTCTTGTGGGGGACCATTTACTCTACACGGTTCGGGGAACTAAGGGCGGGCTGCACCAACAAAACGTAACATATTTCTACACAGCACTACATCACTCACTTTCATACCCCAACTATCACCTATACTTTTTCAAAGCCCCAGTTTCCTCTGTACAAATATAAAAATGTAGTTTTTCATATTCACCGGTTTCTGAGCAAGCCTTCCATTTTGGGTTCTCTTTGGAATCCATGGATGGGAAAGTGGTTCTAAGGAGCCCTCTAAAAAAAAGTAGGGGGCACACAGAAGCAGATCCTCGTGCCAGCTCCCCCAGTGACGGTCCTCCTGTCCAGCTTGCCTGCAGTCCGCTACCCTCTGCTACCTTCAGTTTTGTGTTTCTTCCACTCAATTTCTGCTGGTTTTTGTGCCTCTTCTCTCCTTGCTTCTGCCCTCTATTTTGTCTCTCTCTGCTCGTTCTGCCCGTTATTTTGCCACTTTCTGCTCGCTCCTGACCTTTATTCTGCCCCTTGCTGCTCGTTTCTGACCTTTATTTTGCCTCTTGCAGCTTGTTTCTCACCTCTATTTTGCCTCTTTCTGCTAATTTCTGATCTTTGTTTTGCCTCTTTCTGCATATTTCTGTCCTTTATTCTGCCTCTTTCTGCTCATTTCTGAACATTATTCTGCCTCTTGCTGCTTGTTTCTGACCTGTATTTTGCTTCTTTCTGCTTGTTTCTGTCCTTTATTCAGCCTCTTTCTGCTCCCTTCTGATCTTAATTCTGCCTCTTTCTGGACATTTCTCACCTTTATTTTGGCTCTTTCTGCTCTTTGCTGACCTTTATTTTGCCTCTTTCTGCTCGTTGCTGACCTTTATTCTGCATCTTTCTGCTTGTTTCTCAAAGCCCCCACAGTCTCAGCCATCTCAGTGCCTCCTGCGGGAGACGTCATTACAGCAGCACACAGAGAGCTGCTGGAAATGCAGCTCCCTGTGTGCAGGAGCAATACTTTTATCTCTGCCCGCTGGAACCTGAGTGTTTGCTTTTGCTGTCAGCTCCCACCAAGCATAGGCAAACATCTATGTCCCAGGGTGTTCACCCCGGGACATAGCAGGATCCGGCCCTGGGGGCTGGTGGTTCCCAGGGCCATTATTGGCTCCAGGAGCGGGGCCGCATTCTATGAGAATTAACATTGGAAAAACACTATTTTTGCCCCCCCTTTTTTCTTGGTTCCTGCTTGACAGATGACCCCTAAACTTTCCATGCGCAACAAGGGTCACCAGGGCTTTTTTTTGTGTGAAAATTTGATGAAGATTCGTCAAACATATAGGTAAGCCAAAAAAAGCTTTTTCATACGGAAACATGGTCCTAACTATAACTACCTACTGGCGACCACCAGTAGGTAATATAAATATTTATTTGAAGAGTTTTGTGTAGCACAAACATGACCCTTACGGGTATCTGAATACTTTACAAATGTTCAAAGAGCAGAGACATATACAACCACTCTTATTGTAGTCGAGAAACAGTACAGGATATGACAGCTCACCCGGTGAGGGCGGTCTCACCTAAATGTTAAAACAGATAGGTAAAAACAATGGTATAACAAGCGAACAGCAGTCAATAGAGAATTTGATGAGACCTGACATGCTCGGAGAGAAAAGGTCCTAGGAACTAAAGCAGACATTTGTTTTTAAGTAGCATTTTCACTTCTTTCCTAAAGGTGCTGTGGTGGGATTCAGTCTAGTTTCTGGGGAAAGGGACTTCCAAATTCTCAAGCCAATGCCTGAGAAGGTATATTGTAAGTTTTCTTTTTAGAGAATCTCTGTGGTTTCAGCAGGAAGGTGCTGGAGCTTCTAAAGGATCTGAAGTCTCCGGACGGCTCAAGCTTCTGAGCAAGGTAACTTGGGGTATTGAAGTGTAGGGCTTTGTGGGTCATGCATGCAATTTTCAGCTAAATTCTTGCTTCGTAGGGGAGCCAATTGAGGAATTTCAAGTCAGGGGTGATGTGGTTGTTTCTTTTTGATCCTGTGATGACCCTTGCCCACAGAGTTAAGGGAGGCCCTGAAGGGAGCCGTTGTAGATTAGGGTAACCCTGGGCGGAGTTCGCGGAGTTGCACTACGTGGAACACAGCGAAGTGCATAAAAAACGCCGCCACACTACGCAGAACTCCGCGAGCGGCGGAGTATGATAGAAAAAAGCCGTTCGTGGTGATTGCACAGTGCCGGATGCTTGTCCGCACTGTGCAATCATTGCGAACGGCACCATGCACAGCACAAGCTTTCCTTTTCTGCCGCTCAAGTAGATTATTACTTGAGCGGCAGCTTTCTCAATGCGAACGGGCAGTTTCTCAACGCGAGCGGTCGCGAGCATACGTGACCACTCGCAATGAGAAACCTGACCCCCGCGTGTTGAGAAATCTCGCCGGGATGTTGATTTTCCACGCTCGCGCTCACCAACTTGATGTTGACGATCGCGAACGAGGGAAAATCTCGCCAGGAGGTTGATTTTCCTCACTTGCGGTCGCCAACTTGACGTTGACGAACGCGAGCGAGGAATAAACCTCCGCTCCGCACCGCGAAGCGGAGTTTTTCGGATCTTCGCGTAACGCGGAGTGCCGAAAACTCCGCAAACTCCGCGAGCGGAGTGGAGTTCACCGCCCAGGCCTAGATTAGGGCAAATGAACTAGGGTAGCACTATCATATTCCAACATGGAAATTTCTGAGGCTTGGATGGTCGTGTTGAGGTCCTTGGGGGGGGGAAGGGTTTCAGTTTTCTTAAGATGTTCATTTGGAGGTTTTCTCCTTTGGTGGCGGCACTAATGTGCTCCTGCATGTTCAGGTTCTTGTCAAGAGTAATTCCTAGTAATCTGCTGAATCAATGGTCTGAGGCAGGCATCTATCTATCTATCTATCTATCTATCTATCTATCTATCTATCTATCTATCTATCTATCTATCTATCTATCTATCTAGGTATACATATATATATATATTTATATATAAATATATATATATATATATATAGATGTAGATATAAAGAGATGTATATATATATGTGTGTGTGTGTATATATATAAACACATGCATATATATACATCTCTTTATATCTATATCTATGTATATAAATATAGATATAGATATACAGATATAGACATAAATATAGCTATATATATATATATATATATATATATATATATATATATATTATCTACTGGCGGTCGCCAGTAGATAGTTATAGTTACAACCTATTATCCATAGGAAATCCGCGACATTCTATTTGAAATAACTCTCTTGCCGGTTGACGTATCTTCGCGAAATTTTCAAACTTTGTGGGGCGCTCCGGTCCGCTCCTACCCTGAAAGTCTCGGGGGGATACGTCAAGCGGGGCCGAGAAAAAAGGGGGTCCCAAAACGCGTTTTCCCCATGCATTTTCCCATAGGAAACTTTAGACACGGCTACAGCCCGAACTGCTGAACGGAATTACACCAAATTTGGCAAAGAGGTAGTTCTTGGTTCAGAAAGAACCCTTTTTGTTAAATGGTGTAAATCCGTTCAGTAGTTGCTGAGAAAATGAAAAGTAAAAAGTTAGTGATATATAGGGACGAGTAGGGTCCGTGTACCCTCCCGATCACGAGCTGCATGTTAATTGGCTGTCAGCTGGCTGTCAACATTCCGATTCAGGAAATGTTGGCAGCCATTTTGTCCCTCGGTAGAACCGAGGGACAGAAACAAGTGCGCAAAGCGCACAAAGGGGCAGGGTAGAAACACCCTGACCCCCTAGGTTTGCTCAGGGGTCCCACAAGGACCCCCTGGGCAAAAAAAATAAAATATTTTTTTTAAAAAATCGGCAGGATGCGCTCAGGGTGCACGAATCCTGCCGAAAAAAAAAAATCAAAGCGCGGTCTCCCGCGCTTCGATGTTAATTGGCCCCCGGGTGGCCCAAATCCCGGGGGCATGGTGGGGGGATAATTTAATGTGTGGGGGCCTCAAAGGGCCCCCAAGCCCCGGGGACCGCCACCCCCCGGGGCTTTTTTAAAAATGGTGCGGGAGGGCTCTGAGCCCTCCCGCAGCCCCGGGGACCACCACCTCCCGGGGCTTTTTTTTAATAATTATTAAACCTGTGTGGGGGGGCTCCAGCCCCCACACGCCCGGGGACCACCACCTCCCGGGGCACTAAACATTTTAATATGGGGGTCCGTTACGGACTCCCAGAGCCCCGGGGACCACCACCTCCCCGGGGCTGTGTACTGAATGGGAGGGGGCCGCGCGGCCCCCTCCTGGAGCCCTTGATGGCCCTGGGGACCACCACCCCCAGGGCCGGCTCCTGCAGTGTCCCGGGGTGCCTACCCCCGGGACACTGTAGTTTGCTATGGCAGGACGGGAGCCTCGCGGCTCCCGTCCTGCCATAGCAAACTGCTTTGGATATTGGAAGAGAGAGCAGGGAAACCTGCCTCTCTTCCAATATCCAAAGCGATTGCTTTTCCACATGGGGAGCAGCATGTCAGCTGCTCCCCATGTGGAACAGCAATGCCGGCTCCCAAGGGACGTGGGGAGCCGGCGGGACTGTGGGGGATTGGGGACCCCCACAGTCCCCAACGGAGAGGGCCAGCCCCGGGGGATGGGGTCCCCGGGGCAAGTAGTGGCCCGGGAGGGGGGCCACGCGGCCCCCCTCCCCAAAAAAGAGAAAAATAAAAAAAAAAAAAAATGGAAAGGCCGGCCCCGGGAGATGGGGTCCCCGGGGCCTTAAAATGGCCAGAGGAGGGGGGCCACGCTGCCCCCCTCAAAAAAATAAATATAGAGGCCATGCCCCGGGGATGGGGTCCCCGGGGCCAATACAGGCCCAGGGAAGGGGGCCATGCGGCCCCCTTCCCGTTTTTTTTTTTAAGGTAATTTAAAAAAGGGGTAAGGCCCTGGGGGATGGGGTCCCCAGGGCCCAAAAAAAGAAAAAGGAAGGGGGCCACACAGCCCCCTTCAGGGGAGAAAAAAAAATAAAAAAATAAAAACGATCGGGCCCGCAGGCCCCACCCCTTCCTTCACCACTCTGCAAACGCGCCCCTGGCGCGTTTGCAGAGGGGGAACAATTCCCCTTGAATACTGGGGGTCCCTGGGGGCCAACTAGCCCACCAGGTACCTCCAGTATGCGCCAGGGGCTGCCTTGCAGAGAGGTGTACAGAGGCCACGCCCTTTTTACACCTCTTTGCAACGCAGCTCTGTGGCGCTTTTGGAGGTATATGGTGGGCTAGTTGGACTCCGGGGACCCTCAGGATTCAAGGGGACTTAATCCCCCAACTTAAAACGCGCCACGGGGCGCGTTTGCACAGTGGTGAAGGGAGGGGCAGGGCTTCAGGTGACATGTGTGCAAACAGGCCCCGTGGCGCGTTTTAAGATGGGGAATTAAATCCCCTTCAATCCTGAGGGTCCCTGGGGGCCAACTAGCCCAACAGGTACATCCAGAATGCGCCACAGAGCTGCGTTGCAGAGAGGTGTAAAAGGGGTGTGGCCTCTCTACACGTCTCTGCAACGCAGCCCCTGGCGCATATTGGAGGTTCCTGGTGGTCTAGTTGGCCCCTAGGGACCCTCAGGATTCAAGGGGACTTAATCCCCCAACTTAAAACGCGCCACGGGGAGCGTTTGCAAAGATGTCACCTCAGGCCCCGCCCCCTCCCTTCACCATTGTGCAAATATTCCTCTAAAATCAGCCGAAATAGGAATTCCGATTTACTCACCTGTTATAAGGAGAGACCTCAGTGCTGTATCTTTCAGCCCAGTACTGGTCCTGAAAAGTAATTTTAACCGTACTTACCAGTAACTTGAATTTCCTTCCATAGGCTAACATTGACTGGTTTCACTTGGAAATTCTTCTAAGTGTGGAGTTTTGGAACTTTAAAATATTCCTCTAAAATCAGCCGAAATACGAATTCCGATTTACTCACCTGTTATCAGGAGAGACCTCAGTGCTGCATCTTTCAGCCCAGTACTGGTCCTGAAAAGTAATTTTAACCGTACTTACCGGTAACTTGAATTTCCTTCATAGGCTAACATTGACTGGTTTCACTTGGAAATTCTTCTAAGTGTGGAGTTTTGGAACTTTAAAATATTCCTCTAAAATCAGCCGAAATACGAATTCCGATTTACTCACCTGTTATCAGGAGAGACCTCAGTGCTGCATCTTTAAGCCCAGTACTGATCCTGAAAAGTAATTTTAACCATACTTACCGGTAACTTGAATTTCCTTCATAGGCTAACATTGACTGGTTTCACTTGGAAATTCTTCTAAGTGTGGAGTTTTGGAACTTTAAAATATTCCTCTAAAATCAGCCGAAATACGAATTCCGATTTACTCACCTGTTATCAGGAGAGACCTCAGTGCTGCATCTTTCAGCCCAGTACTGATCCTGAAAAGTAATTTTAACCGTACTTACCGGTAACTTGAATTTCCTTCATAGGCTAACATTGACTGGTTTCACTTGGAAATTCTTCTAAGTGTTGATTTTTGAAACATACAAATATTCCTCTAAAATCAGCCGAAATCCGAATTCTGATTTACTCACCTGTTATCAGGAGAGACCTCAGTGCTGCATCTTTCAGCCCAGTACTGGTCCTGAAAAGTAATTTTAACCGTACTTACCAGTAACTTGAATTTCCTTCCATAGGCTAACATTGACTGGTTTCACTTGGAAATTCTTCAAAGTGTGGAGTTTTGGAACTTTAAAATATTCCTCTAAAATCAGCCGAAATACGAATTCCGATTTACTCACCTGTTATCAGGAGAGACCTCAGTGCTGCATGTTTCAGCCCAGTACTGATCCTCAAAAGTAATTTTAACCGTACTTACCGGTAACTTGAATTTCCTTCATAGGCTAACATTGACTGGTTTTCAGCAAAAAAGTTTCAAAGTGTTGATTTTCACAAACTACAAATATTCCTTAAAAATCGACAGTATGACTTAAACGCATTCTTTCAACTGTTTACAGGAGATGCACCAGTGCTGGATCCAGGATCCAACACTGAGTAAGAAAAAGTAACGATAACAGTTTTTACCTGCTAAGTGAATTTCCTTCCATAGGATAACATTGGTGATTCTATGAGAAAAAGTTTCAAAGTGTCAACTTTTAAAATACAATAATATTCCTTAAAAATCACGACTGTAACCAAAACGCTTTTACTCAACTGTTTACAGGAGATGTCCCAGGACTGAATCTAGGATCCAGTCCTGTGGTTAGAAAAGTAATCCATAAAGTAACTAATTGCATTTAACTAGAAATTCACATTGAGCTGAATGTTGCATTGTGTTTGAAAATGTGTTGCCCATTGCAACAACTGTAACTACTGTACTTAAAAGTCTATTGCCTATCTGCAAAGTATTTAAACTAAAGTAATTCATTAAGAGAAAGTATTTTTTGTAATGTAATGTATAATGTAATTACAATGTAATTTAAATAATAAAATATGTAAAAAAAAATTGTTTCTAAAAATGTAGTAAATCAGTATTTTAAAAATGTATATAACAATTAATACATTTAAAAATTGTCATTTACAAAACCTTTGAAATTCACTGAAAAAACCGTAGGTTTCAGACATGTTATAGTTACAAATTAGCATTTAAAAAACCTTTGAAATTCACTGAAAAAACCATAGGTTTCAGGGACGTTATAGTTACAAATTAGCATTTAAAAAACCTTTGAAATTCACTGAAAAAACCATAGGTTTTAGGGACAGTTATAGTTAGTTGGACATTGCACTCGTACAAAACCCGTGAAATTCCCCCGTTATAGTTAGTCCAGCTAACTATAACTCGCGCCCGCAATGCACTGCTGATGACGTCACATATTACATCACTCATGACATGGTCAGTGACATCACTGATGACATCACTGATGACATCTCAAATGACATCACTGATGACATCACTGATGACATCATCCATGTGATAATTTCATGCATCTTCTCACACCCTAATATAACCTTTGATACACCCACTCTAAAGTACAGACTGCCATTCGCAAAACCATAGACACTCCAACACCAATAACTACATACCCACTCACTGATTCTTAGGTCTACGCACACATCCACTCACTCACCCGAACAGTCACTCATATTTACGGTCACTCAGTACAGGACTATCATATGCACTCATACTCCTATATAGACACTCAAACACCGCCACTCATCCATAGAGGTACTCACACACCTAGTCAGTCATGCAAATAATTAAACACACTACCATTTACTCACCTATACAGTTATACACACACCAGCTCACTTACTCATACAAATACTAGCACATTCTTACGCTCTTATACAATCACTGATACAAGCACACACTCATCCATACAGCCACTATCACAATCAGTCACTCTTGCTTATAGCTATTTATATACTCCAACACACATATATACTGCCTTTCACATATGTAGTTACTCACACATGTACCACTGGGACATACATTCACTCACTAACACACTCTTACACACACTTACCCACCCATACAGTCTATCACAGATGCACTCTTGAAACCATCCACCCAGTGAATCACCCACTCACACATCTATGCACAGAGTCGCACACACCCCTCCCACACAAACACTCAGGCACCCATACAGATACTCACACAAGCATTCAATAACTCATATAGACACTCATGTAGCTATTCTCAAACACATGCAGCCACTTACACAGCAACAGACAGACGGATACAGACATTCACCCAGTTTAGTCACTAACCCATGCATTCAGTAAGATACGTTAAATCACTCACTTATACAGTCAGTCACGCACCTACTAAATCATCCATACAGACACTTACACACCCACTCATTCTTCAATACGTCTTTTCCTATATATATTAAAAATATTTAAACTTTACAGAAACACACAGTCACTGGATGATGTCATCAGTGATGTCATCAGTGATGTCATTTGAGATGTCATCAGTGATGTCATCAGTGATGTCACTGACCATGTCATGAGTGATGTAATATGTGACGTCATCAGCAGTGCATTGCGGGGCGCGAGTTATAGTTAGCTGGACTAACTATAACGGGGGAATTTCACGGGTTTTGTACGAGTGCAATGTCCAACTAACTATAACTGTCCCTAAAACCTATGGTTTTTTCAGTGAATTTCAAAGGTTTTTTAAATGCTAATTTGTAACTATAACGTCCCTGAAACCTATGGTTTTTTCAGTGAATTTCAAAGGTTTTTTAAATGCTAATTTGTAACTATAACATGTCTGAAACCTACGGTTTTTTCAGTGAATATATATATATATATGATAGCTAGATAGATAACTTGATAGATAGATAGATAGATAGATGCCTGTCTCAGATCTTTGATCCAGTGATATATATATATATATATAATATACAAAAAGAGTTGCCTCTAGGTGGGATGCACTCCCAGGTGGAAATTACGCCAAAGCAAGGGCACACGCCATGAACAAAGTCCTTTTCTGGTTTACCTGCCAGACGCGTTTCGGTCTGGTGGTTCAGTAAAACCCAAGTGGGTCGCCGCCGGCACTCACATTCAAAAATGTTTTACTGAACCACCAGTCCCAGGAAGCATTGCTTCAGGTGGTTCACCTGAGCATAATTATTATGGGGATTTACTGGTGGTTGCCGCATGCCGGCACGTCACATGGTCTGCCACTGAAAAGGGCGTTGGCCCGAAACGCGTCTGGCAGGTAAACCAGAAAAGGACTTTGTTCATGGCGTGTGCCCTTGCTTTGGCGTAATTTCCACCTGGGAGTGCATCCCACCTAGAGGCAACTCTTTTTGTATATATATATATATATATTAAATTACCGTAATGTGTGCGGCTCATCCCTTTCTCTAGTAGAGAGGTTCTTCGAGATGTCATGCGGCTTGGTCCAGCCTCGAGCAACGCACCTCCGTGAAAAGAGCGCCGAGACTGCCCGAAATTGGACCCTGTTTGTGTTGTTTGCGGAAGCATAAAGGGCAGTAGGCAGCCACCAAGGACTGGACTTTGGCAGGACCCCAGCAGCCTGAAAAGTGGTATGCGAGGGGATTACGATAAAGAATGCAGCACAACTTACCGGCATCGCCCACTGAAGGAAAAAATTATGGGGCTAACAGCGCACTACAAGAACCAACATGCTTTGAGCAGTCAGCCTATCGAGGCGCCCACTAGGGGGCAAATACTTTAAAAAGGAGCAATTATGGTTGGTGTGTTGTTTAGCCTTCGAGATGCCGTGGCTCCCCCTTTGAAAAAGGTCAATGGTGACCGAAATGCATCAGGAAACGCCAGCGCTGCAAAATGAAATAAAATTCCTTTTAATTTACCGTAATGTGTGCGGCTCATCCCTTTCTCTAGTAGAGAGGTTCTTTGAGATGTCATGCGGCTTGGTCCAGCCTCGAGCAACGCACCTCCGTGAAAAGAGCGCCGAGACTGCCCGAAATTGGACCCTATTTGTGTTGTTTGCGGAAGCATAAAGGGCAGTAGGCAGCCACCAAGGACTGGACTTTGGCAGGACCCCAGCAGCCTGAAAAGTGGTATGCGAGGGGATTACGATAAAGAATGCAGCACAACTTACCGGCATCGCCCACTGAAGGAAAAAATTATGGGGCTAACAGCGCACTACAAGAACCAACATGCTTTGAGCAGTCAGCCTATCGAGGCGCCCACTAGGGGGCAAATACTTTAAAAAGGAGCAATTATGGTTGGTGTGTTGTTTAGCCTTCGAGATGCCGTGGCTCCCCCTTTGAAAAAGGTCAATGGTGACCGAAATGCATCAGGAAACGCCAGCGCTGCAAAATGAAATAAAATTCCTTTTAATTTACCGTAATGTGTGCGGCTCATCCCTTTCTCTAGTAGAGAGGTTCTTCGAGATATATATATATATATATATATATATATTCACTGAAAAAAACATAGGTTTTAGGGACAGTTATAGTTAGTTGGACATTTCACTCATACAAAACCATAGAAATTCCCCCGTTATAGTTAGTTCAGCTAACTATAACTCGCGCCCCACAATGAACTGCTGATGACGTCACATATTACATCACTCATGACATGGTCAGTGACATCACTGATGACATCACTGATGACATCTCAAATGACATCACTGATGACATCACTGATGACATCATCCAGTGACTGTGTGTTTCTGTAAAGTTTAAATATGTTTAATATATATAGGGAAAGGCGTATTGAAGAATGAGTGGGTGTATAAGTGTCTGAATGGATGATTTAGTACGTGAGTGACTGACTCTACAAGTGAGTGATTAAATGTATCTTACTGAATGCATGGGTTAGTGACTAAACTGTGTGAATGTCTGTATCCGTCTGTCTGTTGGTTTGTAAGCGGCTGCATGGGCTTTCTGAATAGCTACATGAGTGTCTACATGGGTTATTGATTGATTGTCTGAGTATCTGTATGGGTGCCTGAGTGTTTGTGTGGGTGGGGTGTGTGTGACTCTGTGCATAGATGTGTGAGTTGGTGATTCACTGGGTGCATGGTTTCAAGAGTGCATCTGTGATGGACTGTATGGGTGGGTGAGTGTGTGTATGGGTGTGTTAGTGATTGAATGTATATCTCAGTGGTACATGTGTGAGTAACTACATATGTGAAAGGCAGTATATATGTGTGTTGGAGTATATAAATGGCTATAAGTGAGAGTGTGTGATTGTGAGAGTGGCTGTATGGATGAGTGTGTACTTGTATCAGTGATTGTATAAGAGCGTAAGAATGTGCTAGTATTTGTATGAGTAAGTGAGCTGGTGTGTGTATAACTGTATAGGTGAGTAAATGGGTGTGTGATTAAGTTTTTGCATGACTGACTAGGTGTGTGAGTACCTCTATGGATGAGTGGCGGTGTGTGAGTGTTTATATAGGTGTATGAGTGCATATGATAGTCCTGTACTGAGTGACTAAGTATGAGTGACTGTACGGGTGAGTGAGTGGATGTGTGTGTAGACCTAAGAATCAGTGAGTGGGTATGTAGTTTTTGGTGTTGGAGTGTCTATGGTTTTGAGAATGGCAGTCTGTAATTTAGAGTGGGTGTATCAAAAGTTATATTAGGGTGTGAGAAGATGCATGAAATTATCACATGGATGATGTCATCAGTGATGTCATTTGAGATGTCATCAGTGATGTCATCAGTGATGTCACTGACCATGTCATGAGTGATGTAATATGTGACGTCATCAGCAGTGCATTGCGGGGCGCGAGTTATAGTTAGCTGAACTAACTATAACGGGGGAATTTCTATGGTTTTGTACGAGTGAAATGTCCAACTAACTATAACTGTCCCTAAAACCTATGGTTTTTTCAGTGAATTTCAAAGGTTTTTTAAATGCTAATTTCTAACTATAACGTGTCTGAAACCTATGGTTTTTTCAGTGAATTTCAAAGGTTTTTTAAATGCTAATTTCTAACTATAACGTGCCTGAAACCTATGATTTTTTAAGTGAATTTCAAAGGTTTTTTTAAATGCTAGTTTCTAACTATGCCTACAGAGGTAGGACATGTGAAGAAAGAAGAAAAAAACGCACAGAAAGAAGCAAAAGATGTGCAGAAAGAACCAACAGAGGAGCAGAAAGAGGCCTTGTTGCAAAATCATCCTGTGCCCACAACTTTTTCAGATGGGTACTGGTGGTAACTGACTCTGACTAACCAGAGCCAGTGCTATGCTAAAAGACACTTAGAATACAGTGAAAACACCTACATACACTAGGGAACACTATGCGTTGGGGTACCCCTGTGATTAGCATGACCTCCTCTGCAAGTCCCTAGTACATAATAGGGCAGGGGATTAAAACTACCTCTTAAAACGCGCTACAGGGCGCGTTTGCACAGTGGTGAAGGGAGGGGGGCCTGAGGTGACGTGTGCAAACGCACCCCGTGGCGCGTTTTAAGTTGCGGGATTAAGTCCCCTTGAATTCTGAGGGTCCCTGGGGCCCAACTAGCCCCCAGGTACCTACAGTTAGGACCACAGAGCTGAGTTGCAGAGAGGCGTTCCGAGGCCACGCACCTTTTTCACCTCTCTGCAATGCAACTCTGTTGTGCTTACTGAAGGTACCTGGTGGGCTAGTTGGCCCCCAGGGTCCCTCAGGATTCAAAGGGAATTAATTCCCCAACTTAAAACGCACCACAGGGCGTGTTTGCGCACATGTCACCTGAGGCCCCGCCCCCTCCCTTCACCACTGTGCAAACGCGCCCCGTGGTGCGTTTTAAGTTGGGGGATTAGGTCACCTTGAATCCTGAGGGTCCCTGGGGCCCAACTAGCCCACTAGGTACTTCCAGAAAGCACCACAGGCCTGCGGTGCAACGCCTGTAACAAATTGTGCAGTTGTGTTTAGGTAGTGAAGAGGGTCGTGCTGGGGGTAGTGTTTTAGGGTTTAGGGTAGTGCAGTGGTGTTTGTGTAGTGTAGGGGGTCATGCTGGGGGTATATTTAGGGTTTAGGGTAGTGCAGTGGTGTTTGGGTAGTGTAGGGAGTCATGCTGGGGGAGTGTTTTAGGGTTTAGGGTAGTGCAGTGGTGTTTGGGTAGTGTAGGGGGTCGTGCTGGGGGTAGTGTTTTAGGGTTTAGGGTAGTGCAGTGGTGTTTGGGTATTGTAGGGGTAGTGATTTAGGGTAGTGCAGTGGTGTTTGGGTAGTGTAGGGGGTACTGCTGGGGGTAGTGTTTTAGGGTTTAGGTTAGTGCAGTGGTGCTTGGGTAGTGTAGGGGTACTGCTGGGGGTAGTGTTTTAGGGTTTAGGGTAGTGCAGTGGTGTTTGTGTAGTGTAGGGGTAGTGTTTTAGGGTTTAGGGTAGTGCAGTGGTGTTTGTGTAGTGTAGGAGGTCGTGTTTTAGGGTTTAGGGTAGTGCAGTGGTCTTTGGGTATGGTAGGGAGTCGTGCGGGGGTAGTGTTTTAGGGTTTAGGGTAGTGTAGGGGGTCATGCGGGGGGTAGTGTTTTAGGGATTAGGGTAGTGCATTGGTGTTTGGGTAGTGTAGGGGTCATGCGGGGGGTAGTGTTTTAGGGTTTAGGGCAGTGCAGTGGTGTTTGGGTAGTGTAGGGGGTCGTGCTGGGGGAGTGTTTTAGGGTTTAGGGCAGTGCAGTGGTGTTCGGGTAGTGTAGGGGGTCGTGCTGGGGGAGTGTTTGAGGGTTTAGGGCAGTGCAGTCGTGTTCGGGTAGTTTAGGGGTTGTGCTGGGGGTAGTATTTTGGGGTTTAGGGTAGTGCAGTGGTGTTCGGGTAGTGTAGGGGGTCGTGCTGGGGGTAGTGTTCTAGGGTTTAGGGCAGTACAGTGGTGTTTGGGCAGTGTAGGGGGTAATGCTGGGGGTGGTGTTTTAGGGTTTAGGGCAGTGCAGTGGTGTTCGGGCAGTGTAGGGGATCGTGCTGGGGGTGGTGTTTCAGGGTTTAGGGCAGTGCAGTGGTGTTCGGGCAGTGTACGGGGTGGTGTTTCAGGGTTTAGGGCAGAGCAGTGGTGTTCGAGCAGTAAAGGGGGTAATGCTGGGGCTGGTGTTTCAGGGTTTAGGGCAGTGCAGTGGTGTTCGGGCAGTGTAGGGGGCGGTGCAGGGGGTGGTGTTTCAGGGTTTAGGGCAGTGCAGTGGTGTTCGGGCAGTGTAGGGTGTGCTGCAGGGGTGGTGTTTCAGGGTTTAGGGCAGTGCAGTGGTGTTCGGGCAGTGTAGGGGGTCAAGCAGGGGGTGGTGTTTCAGGGTTTAGGGCAGTGCAGTGGTGATCGGGCAGTGTAGGGGGTCGTGCTGGGGCTGGTGTTTCAGGATTTAGGGCAGTACAGTGGTGTTCGGGCAGTGTAGGGGGTCGTGCTGGGGCTGGTGTTTCAGGGTTTAGGGCAGTGCAGTGGTGTTCGGGCAGTGTAGGGGGTTGTGCTGTGGCTGGTGTTTCAGGGTTTAGGGCAGTGCAGTGGTGTTCGGGCAGTGTAGGTGGTCGTGCTGGGGCTGGTGTTTCAGGGTTTAGGGCAGTGCAGTGGTGTTCGGGCAGTGTAGGGGGTCATGCTGGGGCTGGTGTTTCAGGGTTTAGGGCAGTGCAGTGGTGTTCGGGCAGTGTAGGGGGTCTTGCTGGGGCTGGTGTTTCAGAGTCTAGGGCAGTGCAGTGGTGTTCGGGCAGTGTAGGGGTCTTGCTGGGGCTAGTGTTTCAGGGTTTAGGGCAGTGCAGTGGTGTTCGGGCAGTGTAGGGGGTCATGCTGGGGGTGGTGTTTCAGGGTTTAGGGCAAGCAGTGGTGTTTGGGCAGTGTAGGGGTCATGCTGGGGCTAGTGTTTCAGGATTTAGGGCAGAGCAACGGTGTTCAGGCAGTGTAGGGGGTTTTGCTGGAGGTGGTGTTTCAGGGTTAAGGGCAGTGCAGTGGTGTTCGTGCAGTGTAGGGGGTGGTGTTTCAGGGTTTAGGGCAGTGGTGTTCAGGCAGTGTAGGGGGTCTTGCTGGGGTTGATGTTTCAGGGTTTAGGGCAGTGCAGTGGTGTTCGGGCAGTGTAGGGGGTCGTGCTGGGGGTGGTGTTTCAGGGTTTAGGGCAGTGCAGTGGTGTTCCGGCAGTGTAGGAGGTCGTGCAGGGGGTGGTGTTTCAGGGTTTAGGGCAGTGCAGTGGTGTTCGGGCAGTGTAGGGGGTCGTGCTGGGGGTGGTGTTTCAGGGTTTAGGGCAGTGCAGTGGTGTTCGGGCAGTGTAGGGTGTCATGCTGAGGGGTGGTGTTTCAGGGGTTTAGGGCAGTGCAGTGGTGTTCGGGCAGTGTACGGGGTTGTGCTGGGGCTGGTGTTTCAGGGTTTAGGGCAGTGCAGTGGTGTTTGGGCAGTATAGGGGGTCGTGCTGGGGGTGGTGTTTCAGGGTTTACGGCAGTGCAGTGGTGTTCCTGCAGTGTAGGAGGTCGTGCAGGGGGTGGTGTTTCAGGGTTTAGGGCAGTGCAGTGGTGTTCGGGCAGTGTAGGGGGTCGTGCTGGGGTGGTGTTTCAGGGTTTAGGGCAGTGCAGTGGTGTTCGGGCAGTGTAGGGGGTCGTGCTGAGGGGTGGTGTTTCAGGGTTTAGGGCAGTGCAGTGGTGTTCGGGCAGTGTAGGGGGTCGTGCAGGGGGTGGTGTGTCAGGGTTTAGGGCAGTGCAGTGGTGTTCGGCCAGTGTAGGTGGTCTTGCTGGGGGTGGTGTTTCAGGCTTTAGTGCAGTGGTGTTCGGGCAGTGTAGGGGGTCTTGCTGGGGGTGGTGTTTCATGGTTTAGGGCAGTGCAGTTGTGTTCGGGCAGTGTAGGGGGTCTTGCTGGGGCTGGTGTTTCAGGGTTTAGGGCAGTGCAGTGGTTTTCGGGCAGTGTAGGCGGTCGTGCTGGGGCTGGTGTTTCAGGGTTTAGGGCAGTGCAGTGGTGTTCGGGCAGTGTAAGGGGTTGTGCTGGGGCTGGTGTTTCAGGGTTTAGGGCAGTGCAGTGGTGTTCGGGCAGTGTAGGGGGTCGTGCTGGGGGTGGTGTTTCAGGGTTTATGGCAGTGCAGTGGTGTTCGGGCAGTGTAGGGGGTCGTGCCGGGGCTGGTGTTTCATGGTTTAGGGCAGTGCAGTGGTGTTCGGGCAGTGTAGGGGGTCGTGCTGGGGGTGGTGTTTCAGGGTTTAGGGCAGTGCAGTGGTGTTTGGGCAGTGTAGGGGGTCATGCTGGGGGTGGTGTTTCAGGGTTTAGGGCAGTGCAGTGGTGTACGGGCAGTGTAGGGGGTCTTGCTGGGGGTGGTGTTTCAGGGTTTAGGGCAGTGGTGTTCGGGCAGTGTAGGGGTTCTTGCTGGGGGTAGTGTTTCGGGGTTTAGGGCAGTGCAGTGGTGTTCATGCAGTGTAGGGGGTCGTGCTGGGGGTGGTGTTTCAGGGTTTAGGGCAGTGCAGTAGTGTTCGGGCAGTGTAGGGGATCGTGCAGGGGGTGGTGTTTCAGGGTTTAGGGCAGTGCAGTGGTGTTCGGGCAGTGTAGGGGGTCGTGCTGGGGGTGGTGTTTCAGGGTTTAGGGCAGTGTAGTGGTGTTCGGGCAGTGTAGGGGGTCGTGCAGGGGGTGGTGTTTCAGGGTTTAGGGCAGTGTAGTGGTGTTCGGGCAGTGTAGGGGGTCATGCTGGGGGTGGTGTTTCAGGGTTTAGGGCAGTGCAGTGATGTTCGGGCAGTGTAGGGTGTCGTGCTGAGGGGTGGTGTTTCAGGGTTTAGGGCAGTGCAGTGGTGTTCGGGCAGTGTAGGGGCTCTTGCTGGGGGTGGTGTTTCAGGGTTTAGGGCAGTGCAGTGGTGTTCGGGCAGTGTACGGGGTGGTGTTTCAGGGTTTAGGGCAGAGCAGTGGTGTTCGAGCAGTAAAGGGGGTCATGCTGGGGCTGGTGTTTCAGGGTTTAGGGCAGTGCAGTGGTGTTCGGGCAGTGTAGGGGGCGGTGCAGGGGTGGTGTTTCAGGGTTTAGGGCAGTGCAGTGGTGTTCGGGCAGTGTAGGGTGTGCTGCAGGGGTGGTGTTTCAGGGTTTAGGGCAGTGCAGTGGTGTTCGGGCAGTGTAGGGGGTCAAGCAGGGGGTGGTGTTTCAGGGTTTAGGGCAGTGCAGTGGTGATCGGGCAGTGTAGGGGGTCGTGCTGGGGCTGGTGTTTCAGGATTTAGGGCAGTACAGTGGTGTTCGGGCAGTGTAGGGTGTCGTGCTGGGGCTGGTGTTTCAGGGTTTAGGGCAGTGCAGTGGTGTACGGGCAGTGTAGGGGGTCTTGCTGGGGGTGGTGTTTCAGGGTTTAGGGCAGTGGTGTTCGGGCAGTGTAGGGGGTCTTGCTGGGGGTAGTGTTTCGGGGTTTAGGGCAGTGCAGTGGTGTTCATGCAGTGTAGGGGGTCGTGCTGGGGGTGGTGTTTCAGGGTTTAGGGCAGTGCAGTAGTGTTCGGGCAGTGTAGGGGATCGTGCAGGGGGTGGTGTTTCAGGGTTTAGGGCAGTGCAGTGGTGTTCGGGCAGTGTAGGGGGTCGTGCTGGGGGTGGTGTTTCAGGGTTTAGGGCAGTGTAGTGGTGTTCGGGCAGTGTAGGGGGTCGTGCAGGGGGTGGTGTTTCAGGGTTTAGGGCAGTGTAGTGGTGTTCGGGCAGTGTAGGTGGTCATGCTGGGGGTGGTGTTTCAGGGTTTAGGGCAGTGCAGTGATGTTCGGGCAGTGTAGGGTGTCGTGCTGAGGGGTGGTGTTTCAGGGTTTAGGGCAGTGCAGTGGTGTTCGGGCAGTGTAGGGGATCGTGCTGGGGGTGGTGTTTCAGGGTTTAGGGCAGTGCAGTGGTGTTCGGGCAGTGTACGGGGTGGTGTTTCAGGGTTTAGGGCAGAGCAGTGGTGTTCGAGCAGTAAAGGGGGTCATGCTGGGGCTGGTGTTTCAGGGTTTAGGGCAGTGCAGTGGTGTTCGGGCAGTGTAGGGGGCGGTGCAGGGGGTGGTGTTTCAGGGTTTAGGGCAGTGCAGTGGTGTTCGGGCAGTGTAGGGTGTGCTGCAGGGGGTGGTGTTTCAGGGTTTAGGGCAGTGCAGTGGTGTTCGGGCAGTGTAGGGGGTCAAGCAGGGGGTGGTGTTTCAGGGTTTAGGGCAGTGCAGTGGTGATCGGGCAGTGTAGGGGGTCGTGCTGGGGCTGGTGTTTCAGGATTTAGGGCAGTACAGTGGTGTTCGGGCAGTGTAGGGTGTCGTGCTGGGGCTGGTGTTTCAGGGTTTAGGGCAGTGCAGTGGTGTTCGGGCAGTGTAGGGGGTTGTGCTGTGGCTGGTGTTTCAGGGTTTAGGGCAGTGCAGTGGTGTTCGGGCAGTGTAGGTGGTCGTGCTGGGGCTGGTGTTTCAGGGTTTAGGGCAGTGCAGTGGTGTTCGGGCAGTGTAGGGGGTCATGCTGGGGCTGGTGTTTCAGGGTTTAGGGCAGTGCAGTGGTGTTCGGGCAGTGTAGGGGGTCTTGCTGGGGCTGGTGTTTCAGAGTCTAGGGCAGTGCAGTGGTGTTCGGGCAGTGTAGGGGTTCTTGCTGGGGCTAGTGTTTCAGGGTTTAGGGCAGTGCAGTGGTGTTCGGGCAGTGTAGGGGGTCGTGCTGGGGGTGGTGTTTCAGGGTTTAGGGCAAGCAGTGGTGTTTGGGCAGTGTAGGGGGTCATGCTGGGGCTAGTGTTTCAGGATTTAGGGCAGAGCAACGGTGTTCAGGCAGTGTAGGGGGTTTTGCTGGAGGTGGTGTTTCAGGGTTAAGGGCAGTGCAGTGGTGTTCGTGCAGTGTAGGGGGTGGTGTTTCAGGGTTTAGGGCAGTGGTGTTCAGGCAGTGTAGGGGGTCTTGCTGGGGTTGATGTTTCAGGGTTTAGGGCAGTGCAGTGGTGTTCGGGCAGTGTAGGGGGTCGTGCTGGGGGTGGTGTTTCAGGGTTTAGGGCAGTGCAGTGGTGTTCCGGCAGTGTAGGAGGTCGTGCAGGGGGTGGTGTTTCAGGGTTTAGGGCAGTGCAGTGGTGTTCGGGCAGTGTAGGGGGTCGTGCTGTGGGGTGGTGTTTCAGGGTTTAGGGCAGTGCAGTGGTGTTCGGGCAGTGTAGGGTGTCATGCTGAGGGGTGGTGTTTCAGGGTTTAGGGCAGTGCAGTGGTGTTCGGGCAGTGTACGGGGTTGTGCTGGGGCTGGTGTTTCAGGGTTTAGGGCAGTGCAGTGGTGTTTGGGCAGTGTAGGGGGTCGTGCTGGGGGTGGTGTTTCAGGGTTTAGGGCAGTGCAGTGGTGTTCCTGCAGTGTAGGAGGTCGTGCAGGGGTGGTGTTTCAGGGTTTAGGGCAGTGCAGTGGTGTTCGGGCAGTGTAGGGGGTCGTGCTGGGGTGGTGTTTCAGGGTTTAGGGCAGTGCAGTGGTGTTCGGGCAGTGTAGGGGGTCGTGCTGAGGGGTGGTGTTTCAGGGTTTAGGGCAGTGCAGTGGTGTTCGGGCAGTGTAGGGGGTCGTGCAGGGGGTGGTGTGTCAGGGTTTAGGGCAGTGCAGTGGTGTTCGGCCAGTGTAGGTGGTCTTGCTGGGGGTGGTGTTTCAGGCTTTAGTGCAGTGGTGTTCGGGCAGTGTAGGGGGTCTTGCTGGGGGTGGTGTTTCAGGGTTTAGGGCAGTGCAGTTGTGTTCGGGCAGTGTAGGGGGTCTTGCTGGGGCTGGTGTTTCAGGGTTTAGGGCAGTGCAGTGGTTTTCGGGCAGTGTAGGCGGTCGTGCTGGGGCTGGTGTTTCAGGGTTTAGGGCAGTGGTGTTCGGGCAGTGTAAGGGGTTGTGCTGGGGCTGGTGTTTCAGGGTTTAGGGCAGTGCAGTGGTGTTCGGGCAGTGTAGGGGGTCGTGCTGGGGGTGGTGTTTCAGGGTTTATGGCAGTGCAGTGGTGTTCGGGCAGTGTAGGGGGTCGTGCTGGGGCTGGTGTTTCATGGTTTAGGGCAGTGCAGTGGTGTTCGGGCAGTGTAGGGGGTCGTGCTGGGGGTGGTGTTTCAGGGTTTAGGGCAGTGCAGTGGTGTTCGGGCAGTGTAGGGGGTCATGCTGGGGGTGGTGTTTCAGGGTTTAGGGCAGTGCAGTGGTGTACGGGCAGTGTAGGGGGTCTTGCTGGGGGTGGTGTTTCAGGGTTTAGGGCAGTGGTGTTCGGGCAGTGTAGGGGGTCTTGCTGGGGGTAGTGTTTCGGGGTTTAGGGCAGTGCAGTGGTGTTCATGCAGTGTAGGGGGTCGTGCTGGGGGTGGTGTTTCAGGGTTTAGGGCAGTGCAGTAGTGTTCGGGCAGTGTAGGGGATCGTGCAGGGGGTGGTGTTTCAGGGTTTAGGGCAGTGCAGTGGTGTTCGGGCAGTGTAGGGGGTCGTGCTGGGGGTGGTGTTTCAGGGTTTAGGGCAGTGTAGTGGTGTTCGGGCAGTGTAGGGGGTCGTGCAGGGGGTGGTGTTTCAGGGTTTAGGGCAGTGGTGTTCGGGCAGTGTAGGGGTCGTGCTGGGGCTGTTGTTTCAGGGTTTAGGGCAGTGCAGTGGTGTTCAGGCAGTGTAGGGGGTTGTGCTGTGGCTGGTGTTTCAGGGTTTAGGGCAGTGCAGTGGTGTTCGGGCAGTGTAGGTGGTCGTGCTGGGGCTAGTGTTTCAGGGTTTAGGGCAGTGCAGTGGTGTTCGGGCAGTGTAGGGGGTCATGCTGGTGCTGGTGTTTCAGGGTTTAGGGCAGTGCAGTGGTGTTCGGGCAGTGTAGGGGGTCTTGCTGGGGCTGGTGTTTCAGAGTCTAGGGCAGTGCAGTGGTGTTCGGGCAGTGTAGGGGGTCTTGCTGGGGCTAGTGTTTCAGGGTTTAGGGCAGTGCAGTGGTGTTCGGGCAGTGTAGGGGGTCGTGCTGGGGGTGGTGTTTCAGGGTTTAGGGCAAGCAGAGGTGTTTGGGCAGTGTAGGGGGTCATGCTGGGGCTAGTGTTTCAGGATTTAGGGCAGAGCAACGGTGTTCAGGCAGTGTAGGGGGTTTTGCTGGAGGTGGTGTTTCAGGGTTTAGGGCAGTGCAGTGGTGTTCGTGGCAGTGTAGGGGGTGGTGTTTCAGGGTTTAGGGCAGTGGTGTTCAGGAAGTGTAGGGGGTCTTGCTGGGGTTGATGTTTCAGGGTTTAGGGCAGTGCAGTGGTGTTCGGGCAGTGTAGGGGGTCGTGCTGGGGGTGGTGTTTCAGGGTTTAGGGCAGTGCAGTGGTGTTCCGGCAGTGTAGGAGGTCATGCAGGGGGTGGTGTTTCAGGGTTTAGGGCAGTGCAGTGGTGTTCGGGCAGTGTAGGGGGTCGTGCTGGGGGTGGTGTTTCAGGGTTTAGGGCAGTGCAGTGGTGTTCGGGCAGTGTAGGGTGTCGTGCTGAGGGGTGGTGTTTCAGGGTTTAGGGCAGTGCAGTGGTGTTCGGGCAGTGTAGGGGGTCGTGCAGGGGGTGGTGTTTCAGGGTTTAGGGCAGTGCAGTGGTGTTTGGGCAGTGTAGGGGGTCGTGCAGGGGGTGGTGTTTCAGGGTTTAGGGCAGTGCAGTGGTGTTCGGCCAGTGTAGGTGGTCTTGCTGGGGGTGGTGTTTCAGGCTTTAGTGCAGTGGTGTTCGGGCAGTGTAGGGGGTCTTGCTGGGGGTGGTGTTTCAGGGTTTGGGCAGTGCAGTGGTGTTTGGGCAGTGTAGGGAGTCTTGCTGGGGCTGGTGTTTCAGGGCTTAGGGCAGTGCAGTGGTTTTCGGGCAGTGTAGGCGGTCGTGCTGGGGCTGGTGTTTCGGGGTTTAGGGCAGTGCAGTGGTTTTCGGGCAGTGTACGGGGTTGTGCTGGGGCTGGTGTTTCAGGGTTTAGGGCATTGCAGTGGTGTTCGGGCAGTGTAGGGGGTCGTGCAGGGGGTGGTGTTTCAGGGTTTAGGGCAGTGCAGTGGTGTTCGGGCAGTGTAGGGGGTCGTGCTGGGGGTGGTGTTTCAGGCTTTAGTGCAGTGGTGTTCGGGCAGTGTAGGGGGTCTTGCTGGGTGGTGTTTCAGGGTTTAGGGCAGTGCAGTGGTGTTCGGGCAGTGTAGGGGGTCTTGCTGGGGCTGGTGTTTCAGGGTTTAGGGCAGTGCAGTGGTTTTCGGGCAGTGTAGGCGGTCGTGCTGGGGCTGGTGTTTCAGGGTTTAGGGCAGTGCAGTGGTGTTCGGGCAGTGTACGGGGTTGTGCTGGGGCTGGTGGTTCAGGGTTTAGGGCAGTGCAGTGGTGTTCGGGCAGTGTAGGGGGTCGTGCTGGGGGTGGTGTTTCAGGGTTTAGGGCAGTGCAGTGGTGTTCGGGCAGTGTAGGGGGTCGTGCTGGGGCTGGTGTTTCATGGTTTAGGGCAGTGCAGTGGTGTTCGGGCAGTGTAGGGGGTCGTGCTGGGGGTGGTGTTTCAGGGTTTAGGGCAGTGCAGTGGTGTTCGGGCAGTGTAGGGGGTCATGCTGGGGGTGGTGTTTCAGGGTTTAGGGCAGTGCAGTGGTGTACGGGCAGTGTAGGGGGTCTTGCTGGGGGTGGTGTTTCAGGGTTTAGGGCAGTGCAGTGGTGTTCGGGCAGTGTAGGGGGTCGTGCTGGGGGTGGTGTTTCAGGGTTTAGGGCAGTGGTGTTCGGGCAGTGTAGGGGGTCGTGCTGGGGCTGGTGTTTCAGGGTTTAGGGCAGTGCAGTGGTGTTCGGGCAGTGTAGGGGGTCGTGCTGGGGGTGGTGTTTCAGGGTTTAGGGCAGTGCAGTGGTGTTCGGGCAGTGTAGGGGGTCGTGCTGGGGCTGGTGTTTCATGGTTTAGGGCAGTGCAGTGGTGTTCGGGCAGTGTAGGGGGTCGTGCTGAGGGTGGTGTTTCAGGGTTTAGGGCAGTGCAGTGGTGTTCGGGCAGTTTAGGGGGTCATGCTGGGGGTGGTGTTTCAGGGTTTAGGGCAGTGCAGTGGTGTACGGGCAGTGTAGGGGGTCTTGCTGGGGGTGGTGTTTCAGGGTTTAGGGCAGTGGTGTTCGGGCAGTGTAGGGGGTCTTGCTGGGGGTAGTGTTTCGGGGTTTAGGGCAGTGCAGTGGTGTTCATGCAGTGTAGGGGGTCGTGCTGGGGGTGGTGTTTCAGGGTTTAGGGCAGTGCAGTAGTGTTCGGGCAGTGTAGGGGATCGTGCAGGGGGTGGTGTTTCAGGGTTTAGGGCAGTGCAGTGGTGTTCGGGCAGTGTAGGGGGTCGTGCTGGGGGTGGTGTTTCAGGGTTTAGGGCAGTGCAGTGGTGTTCGGGCAGTGTAGGGGGTCGTGCAGGGGGTGGTGTTTCAGGGTTTAGGGCAGTGCAGTGGTGTTCGGGCAGTGTAGGGGTCGTGCTGGGGCTGGTGTTTCAGGGTTTAGGGCAGTGCAGTGGTGTTCGTGCAGTGTAGGGGTCTTGCTGGGGGTGGTGTTTCAGGGTTTAGGGCAGTGGTGTTCGGGCAGTGTAGGGGGTCTTGCTGGGGGTGGTGTTTCAGGGTTTAGGGCAGTGCAGTGGTGTTCGGGCAGTGTAGGGGGTCTTGTTGGGGGTAGTGTTTCAGGGTTTAGGGCAGTGCAGTGGTGTTCGTGCAGTGTAGGGGTCGTGCTGGGGGTGGTGTTTCAGGGTTTAGTGCAGTGCATTAGTGTTCGGGCAGTGTAGGGGGTCGTGCAGGGGTGGTGTTTCAGGGTTTAGGGCAGTGCAGTGGTGTTCGGGCAGTGTAGGGGGTCGTGCTGGGGGTGGTGTTTCAGGGTTTAGGGCAGTGCAGTGGTGTTCGGGCAGTGTAGGGGGTCGTGCTGGGGGTGGTGTTTCAGGGTTTAGGGCAGTGGTGTTCGGGCAGTGTAGGGGGTCTTGCTGGGGGTGATGTTTCAGGGTTTAGGGCAGTGCAGTGGTGTTCGGGCAGTGTAGGAGGTCTTGCTGGGGGTAGTGTTTCAGGGTTTAGGGCAGTGCAGTGGTGTTCGGGCAGTGTAGGGGTCATGCTGTGGCTAGTGTTTCAGGGTTTAGGGCAGTGCAGTGGTGTTCGGGCAGTGTAGGTGGTCGTGCTGGGGCTGGTGTTTCAGGGTTTAGGGCAGTGCAGTGGTGTTCGGGCAGTGTAGGGGGTCTTGCTGGGGCTGGTGTTTCAGAGTCTAGGGCAGTGCAGTGGTGATCGGGCAGCGTAGGGGGTCTTGCTGGGACTAGTGTTTCAGGGTTTAGGGCAGTGCAGTGGTGTTCGGGCAGTGTAGGGGGTCGTGCTGGGGGTGGTGTTTCAGGGTTTAGGGCAAGCAGTGGTGTTTGGGCAGTGTAGGGGGTCATGCTGGGGCTAGTGTTTCAGGATTTAGGGCAGAGCAACGGTGTTCAGGCAGTGTAGGGGTTTTGCTGGAGGTGGTATTTCAGGGTTTAGGGCAGTGCAGTGGTGTTCGTGCAGTGTAGGGGTGGTGGTTCAGGGTTTAGGGCAGTGGTGTTCAGGCAGTGTAGGGGGTCTTGCTGGGGTTGATGTTTCAGGGTTTAGGGCAGTGCAGTGGTGTTCGGGCAGTGTAGGGGGTCGTGCTGGGGGTGGTGTTTCAGGGTTTAGGGCAGTGCAGTGGTGTTCCGGCAGTGTAGGAGGTTGTGCAGGGGGTGGTGTTTCAGGGTTTAGGGCAGTGCAGTGGTGTTCGGGCAGTGTAGGGGGTCGTGCTGGGGGTGGTGTTTCAGGGTTTAGGGCAGTGCAGTGGTGTTCGGGCAGTGTAGGGTGTCGTGCTGAGGGGTGGTGTTTCAGGGTTTAGGGCAGTGCAGTGGTGTTCGGGCAGTGTATGGGGTTGTGCTGGGGCTGGTGTTTCAGGGTTTAGGGCAGTGCAGTGGTGTTCAGGCAGTGTAGGGGGTCGTGCTGGGGGTGGTGTTTCAGGGTTTAGGGCAGTGCAGTGGTGTTCCTGCAGTGTAGGAGGTCGTGCAGGGGGTGGTGTTTCAGGGTTTAGGGCAGTGCAGTGGTGTTCGGGCAGTGTAGGGGGTCGTGCTGGGGGTGGTGTTTCAGGGTTTAGGGCAGTGCAGTGGTGTTCGGGCAGTGTAAGGGGTCGTGCTGAGGGGTGGTGTTTCAGGGTTTAGGGCAGTGCAGTGGTGTTCGGGCAGTGTAGGGGGTCGTGCACGGGGTGGTGTTTCAGGGTTTAGGGCAGTGCAGTGGTGTTTGGCCAGTGTAGGTGGTCTTGCTGGGGGTGGTGTTTCAGGCTTTAGTGCAGTGGTGTTCGGGCAGTGTAGGGGGTCTTGCTGGGGGTGGTGTTTCAGGGTTTAGGGCAGTGCAGTGGTGTTCGGGCAGTGTAGGGGGTCTTGCTGGGGCTGGTGTTTCAGGGTTTAGGGCAGTGCAGTGGTTTTCGGGCAGTGTAGGTGGTCGTACTGGGGCTGGTGTTTCAGGGTTTAGGACAGTGCAGTGGTGTTCGGGCAGTGTACGGGGTTGTGCTGGGGCTGGTGTTTCAGGGTTTAGGGCAGTGCAGTGGTGTTCGGGCAGTGTAGGGGGTCGTGCTGGGGGTGGTGTTTCAGAGTTTATGGCAGTGCAGTGGTGTTCGGGCAGTGTAGGGGGTAGTGCTGGGGCTGGTGTTTCATGGTTTAGGGCAGTGCAGTGGTGTTCGGGCAGTGTAGGGGGTCGTGCTGGGGGTGGTGTTTCAGGGTTTAGGGCAGTGCAGTGGTGTTCGGGCAGTATAGGGGGTCATGCTGGGGGTGGTGTTTCAGGGTTTAGGGCAGTGCAGTGGTGTACGGGCAGTGTAGGGGGTCTTGCTGGGGGTGGTGTTTCAGGGTTTAGGGCACTGGTGTTCGGGCAGTGTAGGGGGTCTTGCTGGGGGTAGTGTTTCGGGGTTTAGGGCAGTGCAGTGGTGTTCATGCAGTGTAGGGGGTCGTGCTGGGGATGGTGTTTCAGGGTTTAGGGCAGTGCAGTAGTGTTCGGGCAGTGTAGGGGATCGTGCAGGGGGTGGTGTTTCAGGGTTTAGGGCAGTGCAGTGGTGTTCGGGCAGTGTAGGGGGTCGTGCTGGGGGTGGTGTTTCAGGGTTTAGGGCAGTGCAGTGGTGTTCGGGCAGTGTAGGGGGTCGTGCAGGGGGTGGTGTTTCAGGGTTTAGGGCAGTGGTGTTCGGGCTGTGTAGGGGTCGTGCTGGGGCTGTTGTTTCAGGGTTTAGGGCAGTGCAGTGGTGTTCAGGCAGTGGAGGGGGTTGTGCTGTGGCTGGTGTTTCAGGGTTTAGGGCAGTGCAGTGGTGTTCGGGCAGTGTAGGTGGTTGTGCTGGGGCTGGTGTTTCAGGGTTTAGGGCAGTGCAGTGGTGTTCGGGCAGTGTAGGGGGTCATGCTGGGGCTGGTGTTTCAGGGTTTAGGGCAGTGCAGTGGTGTTCGGGCAGTGTAGGGGGTCTTGCTGGGGCTGGTGTTTCAGAGTCTAGGGCAGTGCAGTGGTGTTCGGGCAGTGTAGGGGGTCTTGCTGGGGCTAGTGTTTCAGGGTTTAGGGCAGTGCAGTGGTGTTCGGGCAGTGTAGGGGGTCGTGCTGGGGGTGGTGTTTCAGGGTTTAGGGCAAGAAGTGGTGTTTGGGCAGTGTAGGGGGTCATGCTGGGGCTAGTGTTTCAGGATTTAGGGCAGAGCAACGGTGTTCAGGCAGTGTAGGGGGTTTTGCTGGAGGTGGTGTTTCAGGGTTTAGGGCAGTGCAGTGGTGTTCGTGCAGTGTAGGGGGTGGTGTTTCAGGGTTTAGGGCAGTGGTGTTCAGGCAGTGTAGGGGGTCTTGCTGGGGTTGATGTTTCAGGGTTTAGGGCAGTGCAGTGGTGTTCGGGCAGTGTAGGGGGTCGTGCTGGGGGTGGTGTTTCAGGGTTTAGGGCAGTGCAGTGGTGTTCCGGCAGTGTAGGAGGTCGTGCAGGGGGTGGTGTTTCAGGGTTTAGGGCAGTGCAGTGGTGTTCGGGCAGTGTAGGGGGTCGTGCTGGGGGTGGTGTTTCAGGGTTTAGGGCAGTGGTGTTCGGGCAGTGTAGGGGGTTGTGCTGGGGCTGGTGTTTCAGGGTTTAGGGCAGTGCAGTGGTGTTCGGGCAGTGTAGGGGGTCGTGCTGGGGGTGGTGTTTCAGGGTTTAGGGCAGTGCAGTGGTGTTCGGGCAGTGTAGGGGGTCGTGCTGGGGCTGGTGTTTCATGGTTTAGGGCAGTGCAGTGGTGTTCGGGCAGTGTAGGGGGTCGTGCTGAGGGTGGTGTTTCAGGGTTTAGGGCAGTGCAGTGGTGTTCGGGCAGTGTAGGGGGTCGTGCTGGGGCTGGTGTTTCATGGTTTAGGGCAGTGCAGTGGTGTTCGGGCAGTGTAGGGGGTCGTGCTGAGGGTGGTGTTTTAGGGTTTAGGGCAGTGCAGTGGTGTTTGGGCGGTGTAGGGGGTCATGCTGGGGGTGGTGTTTCAGGGTTTAGGGCAGTGCAGTGGTGTATGGGCAGTGTAGGGGGTCTTGCTGGGGGTGGTGTTTCAGGGTTTAGGGCAGTGGTGTTCGGGCAGTGTAGGGGGTCTTGCTGGGGGTAGTGTTTCGAGGTTTAGGGCAGTGCAGTGGTGTTCTTGCAGTGTAGGGGGTCGTGCTGGGGGTGGTGTTTCAGGGTTTAGGGCAGTGCAGTGGTGTTCGGGCAGTGTAGGGGGTCGTGCTGGGGCTGGTGTTTCATGGTTTAGGGCAGTGCAGTGGTGTTCGGGCAGTGTAGGGGGTCGTGCTGAGGGTGGTGTTTCAGGGTTTAGGGCAGTGCAGTGGTGTTCGGGCAGTGTAGGGGGTCGTGCTGGGGCTGGTGTTTCATGGTTTAGGGCAGTGCAGTGGTGTTCGGGCAGTGTAGGGGGTCGTGCTGAGGGTGGTGTTTTAGGCTTTAGGGCAGTGCAGTGGTGTTTGGGCAGTGTAGGGGGTCATGCTGGGGGTGGTGTTTCAGGGTTTAGGGCAGTGCAGTGGTGTATGGGCAGTGTAGGGGGTCTTGCTGGGGGTGGTGTTTCAGGGTTTAGGGCAGTGGTGTTCGGGCAGTATAGGGGGTCTTGCTGGGGGTAGTGTTTCGAGGTTTAGGGCAGTGCAGTGGTATTCATGCAGTGTAGGGGGTCGTGCTGGGGGTGGTGTTTCAGGGTTTAGGGCAGTGCAGTAGTGTTCGGGCAGTGTAGGGGATCGTGCAGGGGGTGGTGTTTCAGGGTTTAGGGCAGTGCAGTGGTGTTCGGGCAGTGTAGGGGGTCGTGCTGGGGGTGGTGTTTCAGGGTTTAGGGCAGTGCAGTGGTGTTCGGGCAGTGTAGGGGGTCGTGCAGGGGGTGGTGTTTCAGGGTTTAGGGCAGTGCAGTGGTGTTCAGGCAGTGTAGGGGTCGTGCTGGGGCTGGTGTTTCAGGGTTTAGGGCAGTACAGTGGTGTTCGTGCAGTGTAGGGGGTCTTGCTGGGGGTGGTGTTTCAGGGTTTAGGGCAGTGGTGTTCGGGCAGTGTAGGGGGTCTTGCTGGGGGTGGTGTTTCAGGGTTTATGGCAGTGCAGTGGTGTTCGGGCAGTGTAGGGGGTCTTGCTGGGGGTTGTGTTTCAGGGTTTAGGGCAGTGCAGTGGTGTTCGTGCAGTGTAGGGGGTCGTGCTGGGGGTGGTGTTTCAGGGTTTAGGGCAGTGCAGTAGTGTTCGGGCAGTGTAGGGGGTCGTGCAGGGGTGGTGCTTCAGGGTTTAGGGCAGTGCAGTGGTGTTCGGGCAGTGTAGGGGGTCGTGCTGGGGGTGGTGTTTCAGGGTTTAGGGCAGTGGTGTTCGGGCAGTGTAGGGGGTCTTGCTTGTGGTGATGTTTCAGGGTTTAGGGCAGTGCAGTGGTGTTCGGGCAGTGTAGGAGGTCTTGCTGGGGGTAGTGTTTCAGGGTTTAGGGCAGTGCAGTGGTGTTCGGGCAGTGTAGGGGTCATGCTGGGGGTGGTGTTTCAGGGTTTAGGGCAGTGCAGTGGTGTTCGGGCAGTGTAGGGGGTCGTGAAGGGGGTGGTGTTTCAGGGTTTAGGGCAGTGCAGTGGTGTTCGGGCAGTGTAGGGGGTCGTGCTAGGGTATGTGTTTCAGGGTTTAGGGCAGTGCAGTGGTGTTCGGGCAGTGTAGGGGGTCGTGCTGGGGGTAGTGTTTTAGGGTTTAAGGTAGTGCAGTGGTGTTTGTGTAGTGTAGGGGGTCGTGCTGGGGGCAGTGTTTTAGGGTTTAGGCTAGTGCAGTGGTGCTTGTGTAGTGTAGGGGGTCGTGCTGGGGGTAGTGTTTTAGGGTTTAGGGTAGTGCAGTGGTGTTTGTGTAGTGTAGGGGGTCATGTTTTAGGGTAGTGCAGTGGTGTTTGGGTAGTGTAGGGGGTCCTGCTGGGGGTAGTGTTTTATGATTTAGGTTAGTGCAGTGGTGTTGGGGTAGTGTTTTAGGGTTTAGGGTAGTGCAGTGGTGTTTGTGTAGTGTAGGGGGTCATGCTGGTTGTAGTGTTTTAGGGTTTAGGATAGTGCAGTGGTGCTTGTGTAGTGTAGGGGGTCGTGCTGGGGTAGTGTTTTAGGGTTTAGGGTAGTGCAGTGGTGTTTTTGTAGTGTAGGGGGTCATGTTTTAAGATGCAACGCTCCAATACCTGACCAGTCTGCACTACATAAAACTGCAAAAAACTAAAAATAAAAAGTGTTTTGCACACTTTTGTCATTGGGCTATATGTGGGCTACATCTGGGTAATATTTGTGCTACATTTGGGCTCTTTTTTCACTGGTGGCCATCTTGGAAGACTTCTTTGTTATGAAGTTTCCTAATTTCCTCATTTACTGCAGTCTCCTCAGTAGGAAATGCTTTCAGTTTTTACTTTGATTCCATCAAGAAGGCATTCAGATGTGTCACACATTTGCCATAAATTCAGAATGTTATTACTCTAGTTGTTCATTAGATCACTGTAGTAAAGCTACTGCTCACCAAGGAGTTAACTGGAAGTCTACTGCTGGTATTGAAAGTGATTGTTTCAGTCTGCATGTCAGAATTTTCTAATGAAATAGAAGAGGATTTGAGATCTCACTTAAAACATGCACTAAATTTTCTTTTTGCAGCACTAACCATAATTTCTATGGCAAAATGACCCCCCTCATTTTGTTCCTTTTAAATTAAATGTTTTAAGTGTTACCAGTTTATTCCAATCAAGATGGCTTCAGGTGTGCCATACTTTTGTCATAAGTAAGGCTGTTAGCACTCTAGTTGTTCTTTAGAACACTCTGGGAAGCTGCAGTAGAACACAAAGGCATCAACTGACAGGCTGCTCCTGTTGAAATATAACAGGAAGATATTTGAGATCTCACTTAAAACATGTCCTAATTTTTCTTTCTACAGCACTAACCATAATTTCTATGGCAAAATGAACCCCCTCATTTTGTTCCTTTTTAAATTAAATGTTTTAAGTGTTACCAGTTTATTCCAATCAAGATGGCTTCAGGTGTGCCATACTTTTGTCATAAGTAAGACTGTTAGCGCTCTAGTTGTTCTTTAGAACACTCTGGGAAGCTGCAGTAGAACACAAAGGCATCAACTGACAGGCTGCTCCTGTTGAAATATAACAGGAAGATATTTGAGATCACACTTGAAACATGTCCTAATTTTTCTTTCTACAGCACTAACCATAATTTCTATGACAAAATGAACCCCATCATTTTGTTCCTTTTTAAATTAAATGTTTTAAGTGTTACCAGTTTATTCCAATCAAGATGGCTTCAGGTGTGCCATACTTTTGTCATAAGTAAGACTGTTAGCGCTCTAGTTGTTCTTTAGAACACTCTGGGAAGCTGCAGTAGAACACAAAGGCATCAACTGACAGGCTGCTCCTGTTGAAATATAACAGGAAGATATTTGAGATCACACTTGAAACATGTCCTAATTTTTCTTTCCAGAGCACTAACCATAATTTCTATGACAAGATGAACCCCATCATTTTGTTCCTTTTTAAATTAAATGTTTTAAGTGTTACCAGTTTATTCCAATCAAGATGGCTTCAGGTGTGCCATACTTTTGTCATAAGTAAGGCTGTTAGCACTCTAGTTGTTCTTTAGAACACTCTGGGAAGCTGCAGTAGAACACAAAGGAATCAACTGACAGTCTCTGCCCTTGTTGGATGTACATGTTTTACTGAGAATGTCAGACTTCATTCTCACATGACTGAGAAAGATAATGTGAATTTACAGAAAATATGCTCTCATTTTAGCTTCTGGGGCACCTTCCAAAACTGTATGGGACAAGCATGTGAAAATAGTTTTCTCTCAAACATGATTCATGATATCCCAGCAGAAGGTTTTTCACAGGGTAAAATCACCTTAGAACACACCACAATTCCTGAAATTAGTATGGTACCATCAACAAATGAATTCTAATGTAACTAAAGTCTGTTATCACCCTTTATAGTTCTCCTTTTGGTAACCCTCAAAATCTTCGATTCACTACAATGCATTTCAATGGGGTACTATCATTTATATTGGTCCCAAGATGGCTGCCAGCAATTCCAGGATGAAGTGCTGACAGCCAATCAGATCTCACGATGACATGTGTGGTTAGGCTCCGCCCAGATATATATGTGTTTTAACTTTTGATTTTCTCAGCAACTACTGAACGGATTTACACCATTTAACACAAAGGGTTCTTTTTGAACCAAGAACTACCTCTTTGCCAAATTTGGTGTAATTCCGTTCAGCAGTTCGGGCTGTAGCCTTGCATAAAGTTTCCTATGGGAAATTGATTTTTTGACTCTTATTTTTTTAATTTCTCCGCAACTACTGAACGGATTTACACCATTTAACAAAAAGGGTTCTTTCTGAACCAAGAACTACCTCTTTGCCAAATTTGGTGTAATTCCGTTCCGCAGTTCGGAGCTGTAGCCGTGTCTAAAGTTTCCTATGGGAAAATGAATGGGAAAACACGTTTTGGGACCCCCCTTTTTCTCGGCCCCCGCTTGACGAATCACCCTGAGACTTTCAGGGTAGGAGCGGACCGGAGCGGGCCATAAAGTTTGAAAATTTCGCGAAGATTCGTCAACCGACGCAAGAGTTATTTCAAATAGAATGTCGCGGATTTCCTATGGAAAATAGGTCCTAACTATAACTATCTACTGGCGACCGCCAGTAAATAATATATATATATATATATATATATTCACTGAAAAAACCATAGGTTTCAGGGACGTTATAGTTGGACGTTATAGTTAGTTGGAGATTTCACTTGTACAAAACCAGAGACATTTGGCTGTTATAGTTAGTTGAGATAACCATAACTCACGGCCCCGCAATGCACTGCTGATGACTTCACATATTACATCACTCGTGATATGGTCAGTGACATCACTGATGACATCTCAAATTACATCACTAATGACAATATCCACTTAATATCTGATGCACCTCCTCACACCGTAATATAACCTTTGATCCACCCACTCTAAAATACAGACTACCATTTTCGAACCATAGACACACCAATACCAGTTAGAGGACCTAATACAACGGAAAAACAGAAAATTCCGCAGAGATCAAGTAGACTACCAACTAGGCAGAGTATACACGTTCGCTAAACGCTACAACAACATTACAAGAGGAGGAGCGGGCGCACTCGCAAGACATCTACCTGACTCAATCTCGAGCTCTGAAGCTGAGTCCCCAGGAAACGAAGTCACAGCTACAACATCAAGAGTGGGAGTGGATTTTTTAGAGGAAGTCTTAAGACATCGCCTGGGCTTTCGGAATCAAACTACACAAGATCCAAGAACCCGATCAGAAAACACCCCAAATATCTCAACACCGAATGAAACGGTAGGAGTCACAACACGAGCACGGAGGAGACAAGAAACCGACCCCAAAAATCAAGCAATGTAATGATCAATATTTCTGGATTTCCCAACACACAACCACAAGAAAGGATTCTGAACAAGGGCCTGAGCTTCTGCCCAACTGCCTTTTTGGACCTGACTAGGACTAAGATCGACCTTTTCAAATTCACATGAAAACTGAAACTGGCATCCTTCTTTCATGATAAATTACCAGGACAGAGAGAACCCAGACCGGCCATTACCACCTCACTATCAGTAGAAGACCTAGAGAATGTCCACCTTACCACAATGCTGTCGGACGACCTTGACAATGATTCCATGACACCACTCATGGTTGTCCATGAACTAGGCATTGAAACAAACTACACTACGGATACCAATGCCAGAACACCATCAATCTGTTGTCTGCAACTATCACCAGGCAATGCAATTGACCTCTTCCACACAGCTGTCACCAATGATTTGTCTGTGGAATTTCACAAATATCAAAAAACGAGACGTTTTCTCCCAAGAAACTTGAAGAACACCGAGATCTTTGCACTAAAAGAACTAGAACGTAACCAGGATTTAGTCATAAAGGAAGGGGACAAAGGGGGCAACGTCATCCTAATGCATCCAGATGATTACATCTCAGAAGCAAAGAGACAGTTGAATGATCAAGACTGCTACAAAAAATTGGAAACAAACCCCACCAAACAGATACTGACAGAATTGAAAAACAAACTTGACCAGTGGTACCACAACAGCTTGCTCACTTTGGAAGAATGCAACAACCTGTATATTGAACATCCTACGATGGCTACCTTATATCTTCTTCTGAAAATACACAAGAAAAGTTACCCACCGCCCCGTAGACCAATCATAGCGGGGATCATTTCCATCTGCTCTAAAATAGGCGAGTATATTGACTTTCATCTACAACTCCATATGAAAGATCTCCCATCATACATAAGGGACACGAAAGACATTTTGCTCAAATTGGAAAACATACCCTGGGATTCACACTGTATACTGACGACCATCGATGTAGTAAGCCTATACACCTCCATCAAACATGAAGATGGCATAAATGCCGTAAGGAAGGCGCTTGCAACCAAACCAGGGCATTTGCTTGAAGCAAATCAAATGATACTTGACATGCTGCGTTTCTGCCTAACAAACAATCTGTTCTCATTTAATTCGGAATACTATCAACAATTACAAGGCAGTGCCATGGGGGACAAATTTGCACCACCATATGCCTGCATATTTATGGGAGAAGTTGAAAAATACTGGCTATGGGATGAAGCTTTTTCAGAATACAAGCCTAAGATATTATACTGGGGTCGTTTCATAGACGATATTATATGCATTTGGCAAGGATCACAGGAAACTCTACAACTCTTCCTATGTAAAATCAATGAGAACAAATGGGGTATCAAGACAACATCACACTCTTCAGCCTCAGAAATAGACTTCTTGGACATAACAATCAATGCACAGGATGGTAAATTAAGCACAAAGGCATTTCGGAAACCCACAGCGGCAAACTCAATCTTGAGAGCGGACAGTTGCCACCCACAAACAACAATCAAAAATATCTCTAAGGGAGAATTCCGAAGACTACGGCGGAACTGCAGTAGCATGGATGCTTACATGGAGAAAGCAACTGACTTAACGACTGGACTAGAACAAAGAGGCTATAACATATCACAACTTGAAACAACAGCATCGGACTGCACGAAAATACCACGCCAGGAACTCTTCCAATTCAAAACCCCGGCTAGTGAAACACAAAGGACAAGCGAAATACGATTCTTGACAGACTACCACAATGGTCACTACCATATTCGCAAAATTCTACAAAAACACTGCTATCTGTTAACAAACAATATGACTCTCAAAGACCAGATTCACACTTACCCACAAATGGGCTTCAGGAGAGCAAAAAACCTAAGACAGACGCTATGTCGATCAGAATTCATTGACAAAAGGAAAAAACGAGGAGAACATTTCTTGTCCAAACCCCAAGGCTTCTACACCTGTCACAACTGTAATGCCTGCAAACTTGGCATTAACAAACAGATGGAATTCACCGTACCAGGCAAATACTCAACCAAAATCAAAGATTGGAAAAACTGCAACACCAACCATGTACTCTACGTCATCATCTGACCTTGCGACAAAATCTATGTAGGCAGTACAATCAGACCATTGAAAACAAGAATCTTAGAACATTACCGAAACATCCACAAACCGGCAACAGGACAACCTTTAACAGATCATTTTCAGGAATGCCATCCCCACAACAAGACTTTCAATTTCTTTGGATTGGAACATGTCAAACCACAACCCAGAGGTGGAAACCGAGAACTTCGTATGAGACGAAAGGAGAGCGAACTCATTTTGCGTATGGATACAGTTAACACCAGACTAAACAAGGATGCAGAAATGCACTACTGGCTATATAAATGAATGGACTCAGTGCTCTACTGTTTATATAAAAGAATGGACTCAGAATCTTACCGTGGTCAACCGCATTAGTTTTATCGATCTACCACCTGTCCTTTACGTAGTATCTCTTAACCCTCCAGCTCCCGTTTCTCAACCTTACAACGTTCTTCCTAGTGCATCACCCTGACGACCCTATTATGTGCTCAGACCGATCACAACCTTTGCTCTGATGTATCCCTAGGTTTGACTTGACCTCCGCCCTATAATGTACTCAGACCGATCACACCCCGTGCTCTGACGTATTTCCAGGACTTACATGACCTCCGCCCTCCATTTGACCTCTTCGTGTTTGGTCAGACCTCCACCTACAATTTTTCTTCAATGTGCTCAGACCAATCACAACCCTTGCTCTGACGTCTCCCTAGTGACTTACATGACCTCCGTCTTCCACTTGACCCCGTCGTGGCCTGGTCATACCTCCACATACAGCTTTTGCATACCATAATACTGTTTATTGTCCACTCCTTTCACCAATGGTGGTAGATACTAGCCCTACTCATGAGTGAGCTACAGGCCCCCGCACATCAACCCATACTTTTAGCACCCTGACTCTTAACAGCGTACTTATGACCTGACCCTTTATGCTCAACTACGTACTTTGCTACAAACTTTACATAGCCCCTAAATGACTTGACCCTCTATACTCAACTACAATTTTTGCTACAATTACAACCCTTATGACCTTGCCTCTTTACACGCCCCTGAGTCCCAATTAATACCCGACTTTTTCACCGCATTTAACAGTGACCTTATTCTTGCCTTGCCTCTTTACACGCCCCTTTAGTCTTTTAATACCTGACTATTTCACCGCATTTGACAGTGACCCATTTTTGCCCTCCACCTGACCACATAGTTACTGTCAGTTCAACTAGCTTTTGGCTCATTACATCCAACTTTTATTTTCCTTTTTGCCTTGACGTTTGCTATTCTTTTACAATCCACTCCTTGTTATTTTACTTTATCTTTCACTGCCGGTTCGAACTCTTCATGGGAGCATAATGACAGGACACTTTCACGGCATTTACCCATCACCGCTTTGTGCTTTCTGACCTTTTCCCGTACTTCACGGGTCAAATCGAACTGCAGCACCTCACACGGACCGCAGAGACCTCCAGACGCTTGTTAGCAGCTACCTTGCCGGAACCACCTTTTTCTACTAGTAAGTTTCCTCTTTTACAGGCAGTTTCTCTAATGAAACAGAACCGGCCCGGTTTCCCTTTCTTTGACAATTCAGCAGTCACTCACTGTAGGCCTCCCTCACATATCCAGGCAGTTTCACCCCTCAGATGTGGGTCCATTAATATTTTCTTTTCCCTACCGTGACATCCCAGCTCCAGGTTTATCTCAGATCTCCCCACGGCGTTTTCAGTCACCCTACATAGGTGAATTAGCACTGGAAACCTCTTTCTTGTCCCATAATATTATTGGTTATCGGCCTTCACATATCCCTTTCCTCTCCAGAACCCAGCCCTTCAATGACACCTCAGCTTCCCCCCTTTATAACGATCATGAGTTTCAACTTCAGCACATCTCGAACACGATCGCGCCTCTCGACAGGCAATTTCTTTTCGGTGACTGGCTGTCCTTTACTGTATTCTTACCTCTTTATACACTGATCTTTGACCCTTACAGATTAGAACTACCAACCTAACATAAGATTTTCTGGTAAGTTGAACTCGACTTGTTCACCTACGATATGTCTCCATTGTTTGTACGCCTATATAATCAATATGCATTTCTGACAACTTATGAAATACCATGACAATAAGGGGAGAGATTTATAAATGCACATCTTTTATTGTTTTCAACGCCTTCTGATTGTACTTATCCCTCTCAATATGTTTTTATCAATGCAGCTGCTCTGGTCCACCACACCCAGGTGGACTTTCTCTCCCATGCATATACTAAGAAGCACTAAAAGCTAGGACCTTTTTCCCATGACTCCTACTTCCTGCCCAATTATGTTTATGCCTTGAGCATAGGTTGCTTTGTTGGGTCCTCTACTGCTATATATGAAATGATGAACATTTATGGTTTCTAATATTCTCTTATTGTTGTACTTCGCTGTGTATTTTGTTTCAAATTGGGTTCATTTACCCACAGGATTGTAATGAGACATTATTTCTATTCTACCTTTGACCTACTAATTTACGTTTGAACCTTTCTTTTGCTTTCCCTTTCAATCCCACTGTCACACATACACCATCCTCTTCATCGGGTGTTACTCACATTTTTACTTTTTGCTTTGCCTGTCACCCATCACCTTTCTACCATATACTTTCTCTACTATAGTTTAATCTCTATTTTACTTTTACTCTCCTCCGTAATGTTATCGGTACACTGTGATGTGTCCACTTGGTGAAATTATGCTTTTGCTCTTACTTCTGTTATGTTATGTTAAAAATATTTATAGAGCGCACTAACACCAAACGGTTTCATGGCGCTGAGAGCAGAGGAGCGATAGTGTTGTAATAAACAGAAGCTTTACTCGTAGGCCTGAGAGAACAAAAGAGTCTTAAGAAGTGTTCTGAACTGGGCGTAGGAGGTAGCTAACCTCAGTCCAATGGGGAGGGCATTCCAAAATTGAGGGGCCAAAAAAGAGAATCCAAGGCCACCGTGTTTTTTGCGTTTGAAAGTGGGGATGGTGAGCAGATTCAAATGAGAGGAGCGTAGTTCACGGTAGGGGACATAACGATGGATCCTAGAGGAGATGAATACTGGGCCAAGACCGGCAAGGGCTTTAAAGATGGTGCAGCCCAGTTTAAATACACACCGTTTAGCCACCGGGAGCCAATGCAGGCTCTTCATCAGAGGGCGGACGTGTTGGTATCTGGATTGACGAAAGATGAGCCTGGCTGCTTGATTTTGTACCAGTTGCAAGCGGTGGAGTTGGTATGCCGGAATGCCAACATAAAGTGAATTGGCATAATCAATACGAGAGATAACCAAGGCCAGAATGACTATGGTCAAGGCCTCGGTGGTCAGAAATCTACAGATTTTCCGAATTCTGCGTAGGTGGAAAAAGCAGGTAGAGACCACTGCACTGATCTGAGATTTCATGGATAGATCATTACTGATTATGACCCCTAGACTTTTTACAGATTCTGCTGGGCGAGGTGAGCTACCTAAGAGAGGGGCCAAAAATTAGAATTCCACGGGTTGGCAGTACCTCCTGTCAGGACCAGCTCAGTTTTATCAGGGTTGAGTTTTAGTTGATTAGCGTACATCCATTCGCTAATATAACTCATAGTGGACTGGAAATTAGATACTGTGGTGTTAGAAGAATCAATTTCAAACACCAGCTGGAGGTCATCAGCATAATTAAAAGTGACAACTCTCTTTTTGCGTAAGGACCGAATTAGAGGAAGCATGTACAGATTAAACAGGAGGGGTGAAAGGGAGGAACCCTGGGGGACCCCGCAAGTCAGCCTAGCTTTCTTGGCTGAGAAATTAGCGAGATGGACTGCCTGAGATCGATTATGTAGGAAAGAGGAGATCCACTTCAGGGCCAGACCCTGAATGCCAGCATTACTGACACGATCGATCAGGAGGTCATGATCGACCGTGTCAAAAGCAGCCGATAAATCCAAGAGCACCAGGGCCTGGGTGATGTTTTTATCGGCCCCTTTCCTAAGTTCGTCCACTAACTGCAAGAATGACTGACTCCGTAGAGTGTGCAGGTCTAAATCCTGCTTGATGGGGGTCAAGAAACTGAGAATGTTCAATAAATGAGCTCAAACAATTTGCTACGTGAGCTTCTAAGATCTTACTGAGGTAAGGAAGTAAAGAGATTCTCCTTTTTGCAATCAGCCTTGAGAAAGGCCTGGCCTGCTGGCCATCGGGCGAAACACGTGTTGGCTGTTCTTTGCTCTTGCACATGCTTTAAAATAAAAAAAGACTGCTACAACTGCGTACTTCTTGCATATATTATGTTCAATACGCAACGTCTGGGAGTTATTTACCCGACTAATTCATACAATCAAGAGGGCACAAACCAATCACATATGTGAAGATTTACTTTAAACTTGACAGCTTGCACTTCCCATTTGAGTACAGAAAAAGGCACGAGAAGTACAGAAAGAAGCAAGAGAGTTACAGAAACAGGCAAAAGAGGTGCAGAAAGAGGGAACAGGGGTGCAGATAGAGGGAAGAGAGGTGCAGAAAGAGGGAAGAGGGGTGCAGAAAGAGGCAAGAGGAGTGCAGAAATTTGCAAGAGAGATGCAGAAAGAAGCAAGAGCAGTGCAGAAAGAACCAACAGAGGTGCAGAAGGAGGCAAGAGGGGTGCAGAAAGAGGCAGGAGGGGTGCAGAAAGAAGCAAGAGAAGTGCCGAATGAAGCAACAGAGGTGCAGAAGGAGAGAAGAGAACTGCAGAAAGAGGCAAAAGAGTTACAGAAACAGGCAAGTGAGGTGCAGAAAAGGGAACAGGGGTACAGAAAGAGGCAAGAGAGGTGCATAAAGAGGGAAGAAGGGTGCAGAAAGAGGCAAGAGGAGTGCAGAAAGAAGCAACGGAAGTGCAGAAATAAGAAAGAGAGGTGCAGAAGCAGGCAAGAAAGATGCATAAATAGGGAACAGGGGTGCAGAAAGAGGCAAGAAGGATACAGACATTTGCAAGAGAGGTGCAGAAAGAAGCAAAAGCAGTGCAGAAAGAAGCAAGAGAAGTACAGAAAGAAGCAAGAGAGGTAGACAAAGAGGGAAGAGGGATGCAGAAATTTGCAAAAGAGGTGCAGAAAGAACCAAGAACAGAGCAGAAAGAACCACAAGAGGTGCACAAAGAGGCAAGAGGGGTGCAGAAAGGGGTAGGAGAGGTGCACATAGAGGCAGGAGGGATGCAGAAAGAAGGAAGAGAAGTGCAGAAAGAAGCAACAGATGTGCTGAAAGAGGCACAAAGGGTGCAGAAAGAGGCAAGAGAAGTAAAGAAAGAAGCAACAGAGGTACGGAAAGAGGCAAGAGTGGTGCAGAAAGAGGGAAGAGAGGTGTAGAAAGAGGCAAGAGAGTTGCACAAAGAGGGAAGAGGGGTGCAGAAAGAGGCAAGGGGGTGCAGAAAGAAGCAAGAGAGCTGCAGAAAGAAATAAAAGAAGTGCACAAAGAAGGAACAGAGGTGCAGAAAGAGGCAAGAGGGGTGCAGAAAGAGGTGAAAGGGGTGCAGAAAGAAGCGAGAGGTGCAGATAGAAACAAAAGAAGTGCAGAAAGAAGGAATAGAGGTGCAGAAAGAGGCAAGTGGGGTACAGAAAGAAACAAATGAAGTGCAGAAAGAAGCAACAGAAGTGCAGAAAGAGGCAAGAGAAGTGCAGAAAAAGGGATGAGGGGTGCACAAAGAGGCACAAGGGGTACAGAAAGAAGCAAGAGAGATGTAGAAAGAAGCAAGAGAACTGCATAAAGGAGCAACAGAGATACAGACAGGGGGAAGTGGGGTGGAGAAAGAGGCAAGAGGGATACAGAAAGAAACAAGAGAGGTGCAGAAAGAAACAAAAGAAGTGCAGAAAGAAGGAAAAGAGGTGCTAATGAGGCAAGAGGGGTGCAGAAAGAGGGAAGAGGGGTGTGAAAGAGGCACAAGGGATACAGAAAGAAGCAAGTGGTGTGCAGAAAGAAGCAAGAGAGTTGCAGAAATAAACAAAAGAAGTGCAGAAAAAAGGAACAGAGGAGCAGAAAGAGGCAAGAGGGGTGCAGAAAGAGGGAAGGGGGTGCAGAAAGAGGCACAAGGGTTGCAGAAAGAAGGGACAGAGGTGCAGAAGAAGCAAGAGGAGTGCAGAAAGAAGCAACAGAGGTGCAGAAAGAGGCAAGAGGGGTGCAAAAAGAGGGGTCCCTAAAGCGGCACGAGGGGCGTAGAAAAAAGCAAGACATGTGCAGAAAGAAACAAAAGAAGTACAGAAAGAAGGAACAGAGGTGCAGAAAGAGGCAAGAGGGGTGCAGAAAGAGGGAAAAGGGGAGCAGAACGAGGCACGATGGGTGCAGAAAGAAGCAAGAGAGGTGCAGAAATCAGCAAAAGAAGTGCAGAAAGAAGCAACAGATGTGCAGAAAGATGGATGAGGGTGGAGAAAGAGGGAAGCTAAGTGCAGAAAGAAACAACAGAGATGAAAAAAGGGGGCAGAGGGGTGGAGAAAGAGACAAGAGGAGTGCAGAAAGAAGCAAGAGAGGTGCAGAAAGAAACAAAAGAAGTGCAGAAAGAAGCAACAGAGGTGCAGAAAGAGGCAACAGGGGTGAAGAAAGAGGGAAGAGGGGTGGAGAAAGAGGCAAGGGGGTGCAGAAAGAAGCAAGAGAGCTGCAGAAAGAAACAAAAGAAGTGCAGAAAGAAGGAACAGAGGTGCAGAAAGAGGCAAGAGGGGTGCACAAAGGGGGAAGAGGGGTGTGAAAGAAGCACGAGGATTGCAGAAAGATACAAGAGGAGTGCAGAAAGAAGAAACAGAGGTGCAGAAAGAGACAAGAGGGGTACAAAAAGAAGGAAGAGGGGTGCAGAAAGAGGCATATGGGGTGTAGAAAGAAGCAAGAGATGTGCAGGAAGAAACAAAAGAAGTGCAGAAAGAAAGAACAGATGCGCAGAAATAGGCAAGACGGGCACAGAAAGAGGGAAGAGGGGTGCAGAAAGAAGCAAAAGTGGTGCAGAAAGAAGTGACAGGTGCAGAAACAAACAAAAGAAGTGCAGAAAGAAGGAACAGAGGTGTAGAAAGAGGCAAGAGGGGTGCAGGAAGAGGGGTGTGAAAGAGGCACGAGGGGTACAGAAAGAAGCAAGAGAGGTGCTGAAAGAAGCAACAGAGGTGCAGAAAGAGGGAAGAGGGGTGGAGAAAGAGACAAGAGAAGTGCAGAAAGAAGCAACAGAGAGGCAAAAAGGGGGGAGAGGGGTGGAGAAAGAGGCCAGAGGGATGCAGAAAGAAGCAAGAGAGGGGCAGAAAGAAACAAAAGAAGTGCAAAAAGAAGGAACAGAGGTACAGAAAGAGGCAGGAGGGGTGCAGGAAGAGGGAAGAGGAGTGCAGAAAGAGGTAAGAGGAGTGCAGAAATAGGGATGAGGGAGGAAGAAAGAGGCACAAGGGGTACAGAAAGAAGCAAGAAAGATGCAGAAAAGAAGCAAGAGAAATGCAAAAAGAAGCAACAGAGATGCAGAAAGGGGGAAATGGGATGGAGAAAGAGGAAATAGGGATACAGAAAGAAACAAGAGAGGTGCATAAAGAAACCAAAGAAGTGCAGAAAGAATGAACAGAGGTGCAGAAAGAGGCAAGAGGGGTGCAGAAAGAGGGAAGAGGGGTGTGAAAGTGGCACGAGGGGTGCAGAAAGAAGTAAGAGGCGTGCAGAAAGAAGCAAGAGAGTTTCAGAAACAAACAAAAGAAGTGCAGAAAGAAGGAACAGACGTGCAGAAAGAGGCAAGAGGGGTGCAGAAAGAAGGGACAGAGGTGCAGAAAGAAGGGACAGAGGTGCAGAAAGAAGCAAGAGAAGTGCAGAAAGAAGCAACAGAGGTGCAGAAAGAGGGAGGAGGGGTGGAGAAAGAAACAAAAGAAGTGCAGAAAGAAGGAACAGAAGAGCAGAAAGAGGGAAGAAGGGTGCAGAAAGAGGCAAGAGAGGTGCAGCAAGAGGGGTGCACAAAGAAGCAAGTGAGGTGCAGGAAGAGGCAACAGAGGTGCAAAAAGAGGTGCAGAAAGTAGATATGATTTGCAGAAAGAGGAAAGAAAAGTTTAGAAAAAGAAAGAAAGGTGTAGAAAGAAGCAACAGAAATGGAGAAAGAGGCAAGAGAAGCGCAGAAAGAAGCAAGAGCGCTTGCACACCATCAGTACCAATTTAACACCTACATTTAGCAATATGTAACAGGTGACCATTCTAGGTTTGCAAAGGACCTTCCACCACGCTGTAACACTTGTAGCTGCATTTTTGGCAACATTTGAGCAGTTGGAGCTAGAAACAAGGCTTTTTTGTTCAAATCTGCAGATTAGGCAGCAGATGATGGATTATGTGGCTAATGCGGAAAATGTATAATTGTGTGAAAGTCGGTGCAGCCAAACAGTCGCATAATTCCAGTGGCCCTTCTCATACCTCTGACTAGGTCCAGAAGTGCTCCTCAGTAATTCCTTCTTTTTTTTGTCTCATTAAATTCATAGTTTAGCTTCTATGGAAATGAGGAAGACTAAACCTGAGGTTACCACTCCACAACACAGACTACCATACCACATAATTACTCTCCATAACACATAATCCCACTCTACATAATTCCTATACACTAAATACCACATACTTTCTATCCACATAATTTCACTGCACAACATACCACATAATTCCACTACACACAACGTACATCCACTCCACTCCAAAAAAGATTAGTAAAAAACTTTTACATTTACAATGCCAATAGCTCCAACTCTCGCAAATGCGAAACCTATTACATTGCAAATGCTTCTTTAACTGGTAGTAGTGTTTGCAGAGTGGTGGAGAAAGGGGGCTGGGCCTCCAACCAGCGCTCAGGAATTCCGCTGCGTAGGACTTACAGGAGGTACCAGGAGGGCTTCTTTGCCCCCAAAGTCCCTCAGGAGTAAAGTGGACTTCATACCCCAACCAGTACTGTGCCAGAAGGCGCGTTTGCAGACTGGTGGAGAAAGGGGGGGCATGGCCTCCGAAGACCTCTTAGCAGTCCCATTGTGTGGGACTTGGTGGAGGTAACAGGAGGGGTAGTTGGCCCCCAAGGACAACCTTGGGGGGAAGCTACCCCTTCTATTACCTCGAGTAAGTCCCACACAGCAGCATTGCTAAGTTCTCATAGCAGGCCATGCCCCCTTTCCCCACCACTACGCAAACGCGCTCCCTGGCGTGCTCTTGGATGGGGATTAAAGTACACTTTGCTGCTGGGGGTCCTTAGGGTCCAACTAGCCTACCTGTTACCTCCAGTAAGCCCAACACAGTGGGATTGCTGAGAGGTGGACACAGGCCATGCCCCCTTTCTCCACCACTCTGCAAATGCATCTCCTGGCGTGCTCTTGGTTGGGGGATGAAGTCCCCTTGCCTCCTGAGGGTCCCTGGGGGCCAACTAGCCCTCCTGTTACCTCCAGTAAGCCCCACACAGCTGGATTACTGAGAGTGGTCTGAGGCCATGCCCCCTTTTTACACCACTCTGCAAATGTGCCGCCTGGCACACTGCTGCTCGGGGATGAAGTACACTCAGTCCTGAGGTCCTCAGGACACAAGTGAACCTCATCCCCCCACCAGCAGTGCGCCAAGAGGCGCATTTGCAGAGTGGTGTAAAAAGGGGTGTAGCCTCGTACCACCTCTCAGCAATCCCACTGTGTGGGGCTTACTGGAGGTCCCTGGTGGCCTAGTTGGGCCCCAGGGACCCTCACTAGCAATGGGGACTTAATCCCCCAATGCAGAGTGCGCCAGGAGGTGCGTTTGCAGACTCATGCAGGGAGGGGGCAGGGCCTCCAGCGAGTTGCCGTTTTTTAAAGAAATATTATTTAAGAAGGGGGGCTGTGTGGCCCCCCTTCTCCTGAGCCTTTTGGGCCCCAGGGACCCCATCCCCCGGGACCTGAGCCATAATTTGTATTATTGAAAAGGAGGGGGCCCCCCTCCCCCGGCCAATTTTGGCCCCGGGTACCCCATCCGCCGGGGCCCAGGAAAAAATTATTTTTCGAAGAGGGGCCGTGTGGCCCCCCTTCCCTGGGCCTCTCTTGGCCCCGGGGACCCATCCCCCGAGGCCTGGCCAGCCATTCTTTTTTTTTTTTTTTTTGGAGGGGGGCCGTGTGGCCCCCCTCCTGAGGCCAATTTTGGCTCCAGGGACCCCATCCCCTGGGGCCCGGCCTTATTTATTTATTTTTAAAAAAAATTAAAATAGGGAGGGGGCCATGTGGGCCCCCTCCCGGGCCACTACTGGCCCCAGGGACCCCATCCCCCGGGGCCGACCCTCAACGTTGAGGACAGCGGGGGAGCCCCAATGCCCCCGCTGTCCCAGCCAGCTTCCCGCCTCCTGTGGGAGCCGGCATTGCTTTTGGACAAGGGGAGCTGCTAACAGGTTTCCTGCTCTCGCTTCCATTTAGTGAAACAGAGTTTGCTATGAAAGGGCGGGAGCCGTGCTCCCGCCCTGCCATAGCAAACTGCAATGTCTCGGGGGTGGGCACCCTTGGACATTGCTGGAGTGGCCCTGGGGGTGGCAGTCCCCAGGGCCAAGGAGGGCTCCATGAGGGGGGCCACGTGGCCCCCCAACATTTATGCAGCCCCAGGGAGGTGGTGGTCCCCGGGGACCGCAACGTACCCCTACATTACAATAATTACAGCCCCGGTGAGGTGGTGGTCCCCGGGGCAGTATGAGGAGGGGCAGGAGCCCCCCACACTTCACTAATTCAATTGAAGCCCTGGGAAGGTGGCGGTCCCCGGGGCTTGGGGGGCACCCTCAAGGCCCCCCAACTCTATTAAAGTAAAGCCCTGGGGAGGTGGCACTCTCTGGGGCAGCGTGGGGGGGAGGAGCCCCCCCACACATTTTTTCTGTTAATGAGCCTTGGGGAGGTGGCAGTCCCCGTGGCTGCAGGGGGCCGCAAGCTCCCCCACACACTATCATTAAAGCCCCTGGGAGGTGGTGGTCCCCAGGGCTGTAGGGGCCCCTGCAGGCCCCCGTACCATGATAAAACATTTCCCCCGGGACCTGGCCCACCCGGGGGCTGATTAAAATGAAGCGCGGGAGACCGCACTTAGGTTTTTTAAAAATTTTCAGCGGGATTCACGCACCCAGCGTGAATTCTGCCGATTATTTTAAAAAAATGCTTTTTTTGGGCCTGGGGGTCCCTGTGGGACCCCCTGAGCAGGCCTAGGGGGTCAGGGTGTTTCTACCCTGCCTCCTTTTCTTGTTTTTTTACCCTTTATTTTACTGTTTTCTTGTGACTCTGTTTTACTGAGTCACAAGATGGCTGCCAACACTTCTTGGTTTGGAGTTTTGACAGCCAATCAAAATGAAGTGCGTGCTTGGGAGGGTTTGCGCACCTCCTCGGCCACCAGATATCGATTTTTTAATTTTTTAAATTTCTTAGAAACTATTAAACGGATTTACACCATTTAAAAAAAAAGCACGATTTCTAAACCAAGACCTACCTTTTTGCCAAATTTGGTGTAATTCCGTTCAGCAGTTCAGGCTGTAGCTTTGTCTAAAGTTTCCTATGGAAATTAACATATAGAAAACGTGTTTTGGAACCCCCTTTTTTCTCGGCCCCCGCTCGACGAATCACCTGAAACTTTCAAGACAGGAGCTGACCGGAGCGCCCCATTAGTTTTGAAAATTTCGCGAAGATTCATCAAACAGCGCCAAAGATATTGGCAAATCAATAAATGCTTTTCCTATGGAATCTAGGTCCTAACTATAACTACCTACTGGCGACCGCCTGTACCTAATATATATATATATATATATATATATATATATATATATATATATATATATATATATATCTGGGTAGTTATACTTATGTGTCAAACTGAGACACTCACTGTTTGAGTGGGACTGTGACTGAGTGCATGAGTGCCTGAATGGATCTGTGAGTGGAAGTGTCTGAGTGGCTCTAGGACTGGCTGCATACGTGTCTGTGTAGGTCTGTGAGAGTGTCTCCAGGGCTCTGTGAGTGGAGGTGTGTGTGTCAATAGGTCTGTGAGTGGGTGTATGAGTGTCTGAGTGGCTCTGTGAGTGGATGCGTGTGTCTGAGTGGGTCTGTGAGTGAGTGTGTGAGTTTGTCAATGGGTCTGTGAGAGGGTGCATAAGTATCTGAGTGGGTCTCTGAGTGGATGTGTGAGTCTCTGAGTGGGCGTGTGAGTGTCTGAGTGGGTCTGTGAGTGGGTGCATAAGTGTATGAGTAAGTGGGTGCATAAGTCTCTGAGTGGGTGAGTGAGTGCGTGCATGTGTATCTGAGTGGGTCTCTGAGTGAGCCTGTCAGTGGGTGCATGATTGAGTGTCTGAGAGGGTCTGTGAGTGGGTACCTGAGTGTCTTAGTGGGTCTTTGAGTCAGTGTGTGTGTCTCTGAGAGTGTCTGTGAGTGGATGCATGAGTCTCTGAATGGGTCTGTGAGTGGGTGTGTGACTGAGTGGGTCTGTGAGTAGATGCATGAGTCTGAATGGGTCTGTGAGTGAGTGTGTGACTGGCTGAGTGGGACTGTGAGTGGGTGTCTTATTGGGTCTGTGAATTGGTGTGTTAGTGTCTGAGTGAGTCTGTGCACGAGTCTCTGAGTGCATCTCTCAGTGGGTGTGTCAACATCTGAGTGGGTCTGTGAATGTGTGCATGAGTGTCTGAGTGGATCTATGAGCGTGTTAATAAGTCTCTGACTGGGTTTTTGAGTGAGTGCATGAGTCTCTGGTTGGATGTGTGAGTGGGCATAACAGTGTGAGGGGGTCTCTGAGTGAGTGCATTAGTGTCTGAGTGAGTATTTAAATGTATTTTTCTCAGCGATATTTGAAAACTCGTCATGCCATTACACTGGGGGCTGCGCTGAGCATCGCAACAACTTTGCAAATATCTTCAATGGGAAAAAAATATTTTTTGCTGTGTTCTACACATAAGGGGTCCCAAAGACACCCCTATATTCCTCCTATGGGGTCAGGGTACATCTATCCTGACCCATTCTATCACTCTTAGTATTTATTTTTATCCCCAGAGGACCATGTCCTGTAATATAAAATGGCGTACACAACCTTCTACACAGGTTGCGGCCAGGCAATCCCAGCATTCATGTTGGTGCGTGAATTTGAGACTCATTGTGAACTAGTCGCAAAGGCTTCACGTTTCAAGATATACAAATTAGTTTTTCCTGTCATATCTTGAAAACTACTGAACAGATTTACTTCAAATAATAAAAAGGGCTCTTCATGGACCAAGAGATACCTTTCTACGAATTATGGTGTGATTCCATCTAGCAGTTCGGGCTGTAGTCGTGTTCAAAATCCCCATATGAATTAACGTGGGAATTTCAGTTTTTTCGACCCCCTGTTTTTTTCAGCCCATGCTTGAAGGATCACCTCGAAGCTTTCCATGCACAATAAGACCCAGTGGTGCACTTTTGTTTACAAAATTTTGGGAACATTCATCAAAGGCACCAAAGGCATAGGCAAGTCAAAAAATGTTTTCCCTATGGAAACTATGGTCCTAACTATAACTATAACTAGAAGATAGAATATATATATATATATATATATATATATATATATATATCACCAAAGATTCCCATAGTGGTTGCAAGCAGCAGAGAGCACACAGGCGCAGACCGCAGATGTAAATCAAAAGAAGAGATTTATTACATCGTTACCATGTCCACATTACGCGTTTCGGCCGCCGACCTGCGGCCTTGATCACACCAATATATATATATATCAGCTCCACATGCCTGCCATTCAATCAAGATAGACTCCAGCACGGCTCGGATCACTCAAGGATGATTTATTGGCACAAACAACTGGTAACGAGTTTTAGCAGCCGCAGCTGCCTTTGTCAAACCTATTGTGGTTGTCATCTTAGTTAATAATGTACATGTTCCTGGGCCTTTTCAAACATTAACGCGACAGTGCATAGTCAACAATTAAAGTGACAGAATACCATTGAAATTAAAGTGACACGTGCTGCTCGCTACCGCATATTTCATAATCCAAAACACAAAGCGAGATTGTAGGCTGAGCCTACGTCAATGCTGTTGTCATTGCTACTGCACTGGGTTGACACCAAAGAGATTACATTCTCACTCTTGGTACAGACTTCTTTCTAATACCAGTGTATCAGAATGCAGACCCTATACATGTTGAGAAAGGGGCCATAACTGATGAGGGGCAAGTGCCCAATGCGACCCATTGCCACCTAAGCTTCTTATAAACAGGGGCCTCAAGCACATAACGGGCAAGTGCCCATTGTCACCCAGTCGTTCATAATTATTATGCCATTAAACAGTGATCCTGCTTCTCTTCTTTCTGTGTTACAACAAAAATGCGACAAAAGAAACACAAAATTGAAACAAAACCAAACACATACAAAGGTGTCTCCAAAAGAAAAGTATATAAAATACACAAACATGAAATGCAACACTCATGGTCTGGATCATTCTGTGAAACAAATTGCAACAGCAACCTCATTTTTTAAGCTTACTTCTATCTTCAATAGATGGCTAAATGGGAGGATTAAGGGATAATCGCCTAAAGTAGCCTCCTTCTCATAAAAACATGTTACAGGTGGACATGCTAATCCTCTTCCGTGTTGAGGCCATTCAGAATTTTTGTGTTGAATCTCAGGATGTATCTCGATTCTAACTGCCTCAGGTACCTCTCTCTGTTGCCTCCCCTTGGTCTCACTAGCACTTGATCTAACACAAAATATTCTAAGTTGTTGACGTCACTGTTGTGGACCTGCTCAAAATGTCTTGCAACAGGATACGTTTGATCCTTTTGCTTGATGGCTCGGATGTGCTGTAGGATACGTTGGTGCACACGTAAGATGGTGCTCCCCATATACAGTTTGTGACAACTACACCTAAGGGCATAGATGGCATACTCACTCCTGCATGTGAGTGGTTTCACTATCTGCTATTTGGTACCTGAAAATGGCAGAGGCACCTCAATTGTGTTTACTCCATAGTTACATGCCTTGCACTTGTGGCAACGTCAAAACCCTTTTCTCCCACTTAGCCAAGTCTCCTGCTGTTTTATTCCGGGAGTGTTGTTAACTAGATCCGTTCTCATGGACCTTGCCTTTCGGAATGTCAATAAAGATGGTATTTTGTGTATCCTGTGACCTAAGATCGGCTCACTGCAAATCAAGTGCCAATGCTTTTGAAAAATGGCACAAATCTTCTGATGTTGTTCACTAAACCCTGTAATGAACCTTATGGGTTGCCCTATATCACTCTGTGTATGCCTCTGCTATATATATATACACACCCTGTTCTGAACCCTTGATTGGACATCAGTGCTTCTTCCTAGTGGTGGTGCACTTTTCTGCGGCTGGGGCAAGCCGGTAATTAATTGATCCGAGTATTGCAAGAAGCAAAAATGAAAGCGCACTCTCTTGGGATTTGCTTGCATTTTTCTTTATTTGTGCAAAGAGGCCATTACCATGCCCAACACATTTGAGTCCTTCCCTCGGACCTTGATAATGGGATAACCAGTTTACAAATTTAGGCATTATTTATTTCTATTATACCGATTATTTCCTGTTTCCTGTTACCATTGCATGCTGGTACATGTAGTTGGCACAATAACAAAGTAACAATGAGCTAAATAAAAATCGTAAAGTGCTCAAGTGCTTGATGTGCAAATAGTGCAATAGGTTTCATTAAAACAATTTCACTTTGTATGTTACTGAGGCATTTGTAAAATTAAGATGTTATTAGCTGTTATTTAAGTTACATTTCATACTTTCTTCAACTAGTATAACTTAATCAAACTTGACCCCCTCTCCACCACCGAGTACCTTCACTTCCAGATACAGACAAGCCTGAGAACCACTCTTCATGGCATCCTCACCTACAGACTCCCAGACCTCGCACCTCGTTCGCCGCGACCATCGCCGACCTCATCGCACCCCATGCCATCGCCTCCATGGACTACATACTCATCGGAGACCTGAACTTCCACCTCAACAACCCCATCGACCCCAACTCCACCACCCTCTTGGACAACCTCGCCATCATCGGCCTGAAACAGCTCATCACCACGCCCACCCACAAGGCAGGACACACCCTCCACCCCATCTTCGCAGGAGGTAACAACATCCACTTCAGCCACACCACGCAACCCCCCTGGATGGGCCGCCACTGCATACACTTCAACTTCGACAAACCCACCACCCCCAAATCGTCAACGTGCCCCCCCACGAAGGAACCCCACAGCCCTGATCCTACTCGACCTCTCTGCTGCGTTTGACACCGTCTCCCACCGCACACTCATCGCCAGACTCCATGACGCCGGCATACAGGGTACCGCCCTCAAATGGATCAGCTCCTTCCTCACTGGCAGAACCCAAAGAATCAGACTGCCACCCTTCGTCTCCGAACCCACGTAAATCAACTGCAGAGTACCCCAAGGATCGTCACTCAGCCCCACACTCTTCAATGTCTACATGGCCCCCCTCGCCGTCATCATCAGACACCACAGCCTCAGCATAGTATCCTACGCCAACGACACCCAGCTAATCCTCTCCCTCACCAAGAACCCCGTCACCATCAGACTCAACTTCCAGGAAGCAATGAAGGACATCGCATCATGGATGAGCAACAGCAGCCTGAAGCTCAACCTGGAGTAGACAGAAGTCCTCATCCTCAGACCCTCACCCTCCGCATGGGACAACACCTGGTGGCCCACCGCCCTCGGCAGCCTGCCTACACCCACGCCCCATTCCCAAAACCTCGGCATCGTACTCGACTCCTCCCTCTCCATGACCCGACAGGTCAACGCCGTCGTCTCCATCTGCTTCAACACCCTCCGCATCCTCCAGAAGACCTTCAAATGGATCCCCCCGAATCTAGGAAGACCGCCACCCACGCACTCATAACCAGCAGACTGGACTACGGAAACGCCCTCTACGACGGGATCAACAAGACTCTGATCCACAAACTACAGACCGTACAAAACACCGCAGCCAGACTCGTCCTCGGCATCCCCCGACAGGAACACATCACCCAACACCTGCGCAACCTCCACTGGCTCCCCGTAGATAAGAGAGTCACTGTCAAGATACTCACACATGCCTACAAATGCCTCCACAACACCGCACCCAAATACCTCAACGAGAGAATCTCCTTCCACGTACCCAAGAGAAGCCTCGGATCCGCTGACCTCGCCCTCGCCGAAACCCAACGCATCCGCAAAGCCAGGACCGGTGGAAGAGCTTTCTCCCACATAGCGGGCAAGACCTGGAATGAGCTCCCGATCGACATCAGATGCGCCCCTTCCCTGAACACCTTCAGGAAGACACTCAAGACCTGGCTCTTCAACCGACGGAGCAGCTAAACCCCCCCCCCAGCGCCTTGAGACCCTCACAGGTGAGTAGCGTGCTTCACAAATCCCTTATTGATTCCCTGATTGATTGAATCAAATTCATATTTTTCTAAAGTCCAGCAATCATTTTGTGTTTGTTCCAAACTATTTTCTCTCTATTGAGCTAAGTCCTTCACTCTTCTTCCTGATTGCTTGCTCTCTGGTAAGCATTAAGTTGCATTTCATGATTTCCTCCAGTGGATGCACTTAATCAAATTCAAATATTCTCTTTATAGGATTCAGCTATCCCAATTATTTTATCTTTGTTCCAGATTGTTAGCTCTCTAGTGAGCTAAGTCATTCACTCTTCTTATATCAGATTATTTGCTCTCTAGTGAGATTGATGATTCTCTTGTTATATATAGCCACACAAGGGGGGGTCAACCCAATTTCTGGGGGTTGACCCCCTACCTACATTGCTTAACTTTTTTGGGGGAAATATGTGGTTCTCCTGGGGACCAATCGGGGCCACCAGAGGAACCTAGAGGGGTTGGCCCGTGTCTAAGAGGGATGACCCCCTGACAACTTCATTTTGTTGTAAGTCATTTATAAATTCCTCTGAGGGGCATAATTGCCCTCCCCCAGGTGAAAAAAACACTTTAAAAAAAAAGAAAAAAATCCCCTGAGTGGAGGCCGGCCCGGTGTTATGAGAACTGACCCCTATAAACATGCCCTTGTGCCTAGTGGGTGTTCTGTCTGTGGATTGGTGCCCAATTGCCATCCACAGCCAGGAAACTATTTCAGGGAGGTCTTGTTTGAAAAAGAGAGACTCCCCCCTTTCTGGCCATTTTTATCCCACCGGAGTTGGAGAGGGAGATTACCTGATCTTTGAGGCCGCTCCGGTGGGGAAACTGTGACGTTAGCATGCCTTGCGAAATGCTGATGTCACAGATGGACGGGGGTGGGGGGTGGGGGCCGACGTGAAACTGAATCCACCTAAACCTTCTTTTTTTAATACATATGTCACCCCTAGGGTAGGCCACAAACAGCCTATAAGACAGCTTGCGGTGTATTTCTCACATTCGTTTGAAACTACTGCAAGGCCTATCTCTCCCATAAGATAACATTGGGTTACCTTATTATGTTTAATAAGTAATAACTTTCAATTGGGAGCAGGTAGTCGGAACGAGTTTGATATTGAAAAAACTGTAATTTATAGCCCCCTTTAATGGTAAAGTCAGATTTAAGTCACAATTCTGAAAATGCCACTTTTAGAAAGTTGCAATTTTCTTGGCCTAGTCATTTGGTGTCTGCTGCCTGTATCCGAGTCTCTGACTCGAGGAGGCCAGCTGGAATCCCCCGGGCTGCGCAAAAACCACTTTTTAAGATGCTGTGGGCGATTTCTCAGCCTTGATTGATTGATTCAACACTGCAGATTTTTTCTTCCCTAAATTAACCGGAGATTGATTTCTTCAACTTCGCAGCCTTTTCTTCCCTGATTTAACCTTTACCTCGCAGCAAATCTACTGCGGACCACCATATGAGGGGCTGTATCTGGACTGGACCTCACCTTAGGTTGCCCCCCTCCCCCCGTCCTGAGGAAGATCCGCCTGCAGAGGACATAACTTACCCTCATTGCACTAAGGTTGAAACGTCGACAATCTCCGCCCCCGTGGGCCTGTACCTGTGATCATCCCAGCCCTGCCTTTTCACAGATGAACGTTCTCTGTGTATCATCAGAAAAACAAAAAAGGAATATTTGTGAATCCTTGTTGGACAGGCCTATTTGTGAAACTGGTGCCACTATGAACCACAACCAGTTTTTATAAGGATCCCAGGATGTATAATTGATTGGTTATTGAATTTGCTTTTTGGATTCCCTTCCTTTATATCTACCCTACATCACAAGCACTTTCCTTTTTCACACTCCCCTTGGAGCAACCTCTTTCTCTATATATTTTTTTAATATTGAATATGGTGATCTGTTATGATAAATAATAATAAATAGTCACCTTTGGAGAGACATTTTGTGCCTTTGTATCTGTTGAGGATATACTTGTTTGCATTTCTAAGAAAATGTTGGTACATTAATGATACAATGCTATCTCTATATGTACCGGATGCCTTCTGACTAATGAATGTTTTTCATAACTGAACTGTAGCTTTAAGGAAGTCTAGGACCATTGTTTCTTATACCATTCGATACCCAGGTCCGTGGACAATTGTGGGTTACCCCATTATATCATAATGCCTGTATCCGGGGTCACATGGCTAGGTGTAGCTGGCAGGTGGTCTTTGGGTATTGCTTCCAGACAGTGGTACAAAGGACAATAGGTGTTTACAGAATGGGCCATCTCTGGCTTGATGAGGGGGAGGAGCTGTTACCTACCACACTTTCACATCACGAAGGCTCTGCCTGAACACACTCACTAAGGGGTTTGACACTAGTATATTGTAACTCAAGACAAAATGGGGCCAGGGCAGGAAGGCAGGACATTGCAAACACCTCTGGGGGTAGAAGCCTCTAGAAACTTCCTGTACGTCAAAGTTGGCACTGGGTATAATTAATCGACCCTTAGACCCAACTCTTCATACACCTCTGGACCTGTGGAAGACTCAGAAGGACTGCTGTGCTGCTCTGCCAGAAGGACTGCTACTAGTTTGCCCAGCTGCCCTCTTGCCTGAATAAGAAGGACTGGGCATGCACCTGCACCTTGATCCCAGGAACACCAGAGTGACTCCAAGGGGTAGTTGGCTGGCCTCCTGATCAGAGCCTCAGGGACAAAAAAGTCCCCAACCACCTGGAACCCATCTCCTGGATTATGTCTGCTGTGAATCCTACCCCAAGTGCGGCCATCGCAGTCCAGGACCCTTGGAATGGGCCTGAAAATGCTCTGCCAGCCCAGCTGTGGTCCTGTGAGCCGAACAGACACAGCTTGATGCAAAGCCTCCTAGCCACACTTGAACCGCCACAGCGTGGTGCATCCCTGACACCAGATCTTGCATTGCAGCCCTAAGTCCCCTTGAAAACCATCGCAGGGCAGCACATTTTCAATGCAGGCCTTCTTATCACAAGCCCTTTGTAGACGGCATTCTCGATGATGACTCGAAACCTCACATCGCAGCCTCGCAACTGCTGCTGTGCAAAGCATCCTCAACTCAGAATCTCTCAATGCCCCGCAAACCAGAATTTAAGGTACTTTGTTCAGCAGTCATAATGTGATCGCTGTATCCGTCCTGTGCTCCATCGTGGTTGGTCTGAACTTTTGACTTTATCCCTGTACGCGCAATCAGATAACTACAGTTGGCACTTTGTGGTTTTAGGCACTATTTTCAATTAAGTCTTTAAAATTGCATATCCCTGTTTCTACTGGTTGGATTTTTGTTGTTTTGATGTCAAATAATGTATTAAAGTTTACTCTATTTTTCTAAGTTGTTGTGGGATTTTTCTTGTGTTGTGTTTTAAGTTTATAACTGTTTCAAGTACTGCACAATTCCTTTACACATTACCTTTAAGTTAAGCCTGACAGCTTGTGCCAAGCTACCAGAGGGTTAGGCACAAGTTAATTTGGGGGTTGCTTGTGACTTCACCCTTACAGAGATTGTGGTGGCTGCTTGAGTAGGGTTTCACCCCCTCAACCAGTAACCCAATTTCGAACAAACTCTGAATTTACCACGTGCAAGATGTGTCTCAATTTCATTGAAATAATCCAGGAATGTCATGTTACAATTTTGACATGATATTTTCAAAGTTTAATTTTATAAGCAGCTATAAAACGTTGCCTGAAAATTAAATCTGTCTTCAATGAATACACTGGTCCCTAGAGATGAGTAGTACTGTTCTAATGTTAATTCAATAGTCATCTTTATGTTGGTGGAGGGCAAAAGTGATGAGGCAGAATCCTTAGTGGTAGTTGGTTGTTACTGAGCAAGCAAGTTTGATCTACAATCACAGAGAATTGTGTTGTAACGACTGATTCATGAATTCTGGCTTTGAACAGAAGCCCAGGGTCAGGCCTGTATCTGACACTAAACTGTGTGACAGATGTGGATCTTTTATGGGTGGGATTGATAACAGACTGACGGTTGCAGGCAACTCGTTCCGAGTAAGGTTTGGTAAGCCTTGTTTTGAGGGATCCATCATGGGAGCATGTTTTCCAGTGAACAGTGTATTATGCTTGTGATAAGGGATTGAGGGCCATATTTATGAGAGCCATGTGTCATGTTTGCACCATACTAAGTGGTACATATGTGACGCAAGGCTCTGACTCCGATTTATGAAGCCAGGCACAGCCACCTTGCGTGGCTTTGAGTGGCCACAAAAATCTTGAGTAAGGCAAAACAGCGCAAATCGCTGCGTCAATTTACTCTGCACAAAGGAGGTGTTACATGGGCATTGCAGTGGGTCTTTCCATGCAACTCCCATGGTTTTTGACGCATTCACATGGGAATGCATCAGAATCTTACTCCTTCTGAGGTGAGGTGTAATGAGGCGAAATATCTCTATTTCTCCGCGTTTTTCCTCTTACTATATGTGCTGCAATCTCAAGCACACATAGAAAGAGGAAAACACTTCTCAGGATTGTTTTTGTGTAGGAAGGTGCCCCATTCTGCACAAAAACAATCCTGCCAACAACACAGGCACCCTTGCACCATGGTGCAAGGCTTCCTGCGTTGGTGCTAGGCTGCCAAAACGGTGCCAGTATTGGATAAATACAGTGCATTTCTGCACTTTCACTATGGCGTAGGGCAGCACAGCAAGCTGACTTGCTGTACTGCCCTACGTCAAATCGCCATAATAGAGGGCCTGATTTTTTAGAGGTTAAATGTTCTTGAGACCTTAAAACTCAAGGGAAGAATTCCTGTAACATCTGTGCCTGTGGTTGGATCATTTGATGAGTTATTCATGAGATACAGAATGGGGCTTGTGTGAGATTTTAGGTGTGAGTGTGTCAATTCTCTGAGCCGATTTACTAACATTTTGTTCCAGGCTTACATCACAAAAGTGACACAAACTATTGCTAATTATTTATTTAGGAATTTGTTTCCAGTGCAAAAGGTTTTGTCCTGAAAAGATGCCTGAAGGTAAATCAAAGTAGTCTGTGTACTGCTTTGCAATACTTTACACCCTGTGGGCATTCCAGAGGTGGTACATGGGCATATTTGTGCAACCACCTTTGGTTTTAGACAGAAAGCCCTATCTAGTAACTGGTAGACAGGGTTTTGAGTACAAAAACATAATGCTTCTTTGAGACAGGCATTAAAAAGGAGAAATATTGTTATGTCTGTAAACTTTGTCACCCACTCAATGTCCATTGAACGACTCGCTGGCACAGAGTAACGCAATGCAGTGATTTTCGCTGCGTTGCTTTGCTCCAGATCTATCAAGCCACTCAGGGCCACGCATTGTGGCCTTACATGGCTTTATAAATCGCATTTTGGGGTTGCATCGTGCATGTACCACATTGCGTGTTGCAAAAGTGATTCAACACCTACATAAATATGGCCCTTATTATGTACACTCCTTATGTGAACAATGTGACAGTTCCCATTTAAGTCTCTTTCACCCTGTGCTTGCTTTCAGAGTTTTTTAATCCCTTTTTTTGAAAGTGTGCCATTTTCAGACACATACAGAAATGTTGGTATCATGACTGCTTACTTTCTAGGCTAGATCTAGGCAGATTTTATAGTTTTTCGTTATGAATGCTGCTATGTAATTATGGAAACTCACTGTATAAGCTTTTTGTTGTTTATTGTTATAGAAGCATATAATCAATATGTAAATTGAGATGGCACATTTATCACCATGCTTGTTTAGTCTTGTTATGGCTTTAGTGTATGTAAGTGCTGTTTTATTTCATAAACATAAGATACGATTGATGATCTGATGCTATAAAAACTTAGGTATCTGACTATAGGGTAGATAATTACTTTGTCCTAGGACCATCAAGTCAAAGGTCTTGTGGGTTTGGAGCGTCAAACAGCCTCAGTCAGTGGCAACACCGGAAGCAGAGCAGAAATGTGGCCTTGAGTCTAGCACTGTTTTTCATTCCTGGGAAAAACTATGATAGAGAATAGCTGACTTGCTATTTTCCTAACGAAAACAGGTTTACATTTCAATCCATCTAAGGAAAACACAAATAACAGACTTGTTATTTACGCCTTCAGCTAAAACCTAGCATAGTGCCTAGAAATAGCTTTAGGGTATTAGCATGCTAAGAATTTGCTAACCACGTTAGAAAGGTTCTTGCTGTTTTTGCTGACTATAACTTGCATCACTGCATTTCTTTTTGCATTCTGTGTGGTTCCCATTCATAATTTATGCACTAGATTAAGATTTTTAAATAAATATTTTAGAGTACCTCTCAGTTCCTTGGTGCTTCTCATCATTTTAATCACTGTGCTTTTATTCGTTGATGAAAGGGGATTTGGTTTTCCACTGTGCCCCTGAACTAATGTTCTGGGACTGATCGTTACCAAAAACCCTTCCTTTGCAGTATTGGCCAGCAGGCCGTGTATGGGGTGCAGTCTAATTGGATTTCTAATTCTTATTGGTGCATTGACTGAGATCTTGAGCCAGGGGGCTAGAAATCCTACCCCTGCAGGTCAAGGGGAGGGGGGGAGATTGTATCACTGCATCACATTTTTCATGGATCATTCCCTTTAAGAGTGGGGGTTCAGGGTCCCTTGTGAATAAACATAGAGGGGCATATTCACAAGGACTTATCGCTGAGTTATCGCCACCTTAACGCAACAAAAGTGGAGATAGATTTAACGCCCCATTCACAAGCGGTTGCAAACTGCAGACAACGCAAGTATTCCCGCGATAACTGCCTCAAAATTTACCTCCACGGGTGACACCACCAACTAACCCTAATGAGATGCAGAGTAGGCGTTCCCGTGCAAAAACACACGAAAACACCACTACACCACATTCACAACGAACTGGCAGATCTGCGATGCGAACCAAAAACTGGCGATAAGCTGCGGCAGCAGCAGGGATTCAACACCTGCCTTCTGCTGGTGTTAAGCAGGACGACTACCTGCTGCATGAAAGGGAGCCCAGCCAAGAGCCACATCTGAAGACCCACAGATGCCATGGAGACAATGATCATGCAACTCTGAGACCCATGAGGGCCACAACAGCCACAGCCACCACCCCAGGCCCGCCACCACCCCCAGGACCCGTCACGCCCCCCACCACAGAGGCAGCGTACACAAAGACAGCGGACCCACCATAAACGCACCAGCCTCACAGACCAAACGCCAGAGGAGGACATTTCCCACCACAGGCCCAAAAGGACAACCATCCCCCGCATCCTGACCCACATCGCCCACCTGCTGACGGTACCAACACAGCGCACAACGAACATCCCTCCGCAGACAAAGCTGCCGGCTGTGCTGCACATGTTGGCCTCTGGTACCTTCCAACCCACAACTGCCAGAGTCAGAGGAGTCTCACAGCCAGCCCCATCCAAGTTCATCACACCTGTCCTGGATGCCATCATCAGCCTGGTACCCCAGCACCCCCACTCCACCCACACTGCGCAGGAGCAGCTGGAGGCCAAGCAAGGCTTCAACGCCATAGCTGGATTCCCTCACGTGTCGGGGGCAATCAAATACACACATGTACCCCTCGTGCCCCCTGCAGACACTGCACACAACCACCTCAACAGAAAGCACACGCATCCCATGAATTTGCAGGCAATAGTGGACCGCCTGGGACTCCTCAACAATGTCGTGGCCAACTCCCCAGGCAGAGTGCATGATTCCTACATCTCCCGACAGTCCATCATCAACCAGCTCTCCCAGGATGGCACCTATGGAAATGCAGTGCCCGTTGGTAAGTCCCAAATGAACACACCACACACCTCCACCCCACAGTCATGCAACTCACGACACTGGCAATGGGCACGCAGCACAACTACATTGAACATGCCACACAACATGCCACCCGACCAGACACGACAACATGACTCCATTGGGAACCTGGGCTTGCCATGCCCACAACCCAGCCACGGCATGGCACCACAGCCACACAATAGCAGGATGTGAGGAGAGGCTTGGACCAGGCATGTGCGAGAGCGACAAGTGACCAATGAATGAGAACCTACCCAATGCCAGGTGTGGCGTGGAGGTGGCGGACAGGCTCCAGTGTGCAAACCACGGAAATGGCCATGCGGACATTAACTGCTGGTGCATGGAGTGTAGTGGCCAGTGGACGCTACCATGTCCCCACAGGCTGTGGGGCAGAACGCGGAAATGTCACACGTTACGTCCCCCCCTGCATGTGCGTGCGGAGTGGGTTAGCCCTGTGTACGCCAGGCCTGCGTAGGGGTGTGAATAAAAAGGCGGTCGCACTGGGCGTGGTCCTCTTTTGGAATGGCCAACGCGTCTGCCAGGGCGGCGCCTCCCAGCCCGCCACGAGGCCAGCGCTGTGCGCGGCGGGGCCTGCGTCCCTGTGCGCCTGCTGCACCCCGGCCTGCTGGTCCCCAGACCCGTCATGCCTGGCCCAGCGCACCAAGGAGGCTCCGCTCACCTGCCGACACCGGCGTGTGTCAAAGAGGGCCCACCACGTGCCGGTGCAAGCTCCAGGCCCCAGTCCCGCGACCTCTGCAGCCTTCGCAGACCATCGCTGGCCTCCACGGCACTGGCCCACAGTACTCATCTCTCATTGACATACTCCACCGGCGTACTCTTCGGCCCAGCTGTTGGCACAAGTTGAACTGAGTCGTGAGTACTGAATGGCAGTGACCAAAGGTCTGGGGCAGCATCCACATCACTATACTCCCTCCGATCAGTGAAGCAAAAGTCTGCATCCCAGGCCTGCGACACGTGGTGCCACTAACCCAGTTCAACGCAAGCCGGCGACACGTGGTGCCACTAACCCTGTGCAACGCAAGCCGGTGACACGAGGTGCCACTAACCCTGTTCAACGCAAGCCGGCGACACTTGGATGAGGGCTCAGGCCTACACTGTGCACCAGTAGGTCCCACATGTGGAACTGTGTCCTGAGTCTTGAATGGCAGTGACCCCAAGTCCGTGGCAGCGTCCACATCACTATACTCCCTCCGATCAGTGAAGCAAAAGTCTGCATCCCAGGCCTGCGACACGTGGTGACACTAACCCTGTTCAATGCAAGCCGGTGACAGGTGGTGCCACTAACCCTGTGCAACGCAAGCCAGCGACACGTGGTGCCACTAACCCTGTTCAACGCAAGCCGTCGACACTTGGATGAGGGCTCAGGCCTACACTGCGCACCAGTAGGTCCCACATGTGGAACTGTGTCCTGAGTCTTGAATGGCAGTGACCCCAAGTTCGTGGCAGCGTCCACATCACTATACTCCCTCCAATCAGTGAAGCAAAAGTCTGCATCCCAGGCCTGCGACACGTGGTGCCACTAACCCTGTTCAACGCAAGCCGGCGACACGTGGTGCCACTAACCCTGTGCAACGCAAGCCGGTGACACGTGGTGCCACTAACCCTGTTCAATGCAAGCCGGCGACACTTGGATGAGGGCTCAGGCCTACACTGCGCACCAGTAGGTCCCACATGTGGAACTGTGTCCTGAGTCTTGAATGGCAGTGACCCCAAGTCCGTGGCAGCGTCCACATCACAATACTCCCTCCAATCAGTGAAGCAAAAGTCTGCATCCCAGGCCTGCGACACGTGGTGCCACTAACCCTGTTCAACGCCAGCCGGCGCCACTTGGATGAGGGCACAGGCCTACACAGCGGTCCAGTGGGTCCTACATGTGGAACTGTGTCCTGAGTTATGAATGGCAGTGACCAGATGTTAATTGCTAAGTTTATATCACTGAACTCCCTTCTATCAGTGAAGCAAAGGTATGCATCGCAAGCACATGTCACATGTCTGTGGGCCCGTGCTGACCGCTGCCCCAGGCCTACACTGTGGTCCAGTAGGCCCCACATCCAGCACTCAGTCGTGATTCATGAATGGCAGAGTCCATACCAGTGAATGCACGGAGAGGAGTAAGAGGAAGATGCGGTTCAGTCCGGATGAAAGCCGGATCCTCGTTACGGAGGTGACCGAACACTAGCAACAACTGACCTGGTGCCACTAACCCTGTTCACCGCAAGTCCGCGTCCCGTGGTGCCACTGAACCTGAACTATGCAGGCCGGTGGGACCATCCAACGTAAGCAGGCGACACTCTGTGAATAGCCCCTGCTGACCGCTGCCTCAGGCCTACACTGCGGTCCAGTAGGCCACACATGTGGAACTGTGTCCTGGGTAAGATATGGAGGAGTCCACACCATTGGACACGCCTCATCGCAGGGGGCATTCCCCTATCAGCACTGGTGCCACTGACTCTGTGCGCAATGAGTCATGGGCACTTTCTAGTTGGACTTCGGTGGCATCTGAGTCCATGGCCTGGGGGTTGTCTGCATCATCATCTGGCTGGGCCGGACTTGGTGTCCGACATGTGTCTGTTCCATTCATCTACACCATGGTGACTGTTTCTGCGTGGTTCTGCCCTCTGCATCATGCCCTGGGGGTACACCTTCCACTGTCCACCGAGACACTCCGCGACAACCCCCTTTGACATCTACGAGAACCTGCTCTGCTCTCGTGACCCTGCCCCAGTGCACTGCAAGTCAGCGGCCCGTGGCGGCAGGCCAGTGCAGGACGCTGTGCATCCAGGGCCACTAACTCTGTGCAGCTCAGGTCATGGAGCCTTTATGGCTGAATGGTTGTGTCCTTTACGATGTACACTGTTGTCATTTTTTGACTGAACCAGGCACTCCATGACGGCTGGTGTACACACACCCCACACACATCCAACACAGGTGTCACTTGACATGTGAACCTGCTAATAAAAGTGGCCGGGCGCAAGTGCCCGTAGCCATTCCCACCATCTAAGCAAGTGTGTCTGTGTGGTCATTGTCAGCATGATGGGCTGGAGCCCTGCAACATCACAGTGTGCTGTCTTCAGCGGAGGATACCATGTCACCTCAGCAGTGGCTGAGACCTTGGACATGTAGCTTCGCACGCTCCCCCCTGCATGCACAAGCGGCGTGTGCTGGTCTGGCGTACGTCAGGTCAGTGCAGGGGTGTGCTGATTTGGCAGGGGGATCAGGGCGTTGCTCTGGTCTGGCCTTGAACAGGAAGTGCGGTAAGTGTGTCTTTGTGTTGGGGTGTTGTCGCCACCAGGGCCACAGTAGTCGATGTTGCAATGTAGCATGCACCCGGAGGGCGGGCCCGCACGTACGGGGAAATGGAAGAGCGCAAGCCCGCTCGAGGTCTTGGCACATGCATGCCAAGTCCTGCGGCTGCAGAGTCAGGTGCCTAGCCCCAATCGCAACACGATCACAGCCAGCCATGGACTGTGTACCTGTGTCCGCCCTGTCCGGACCATTGGCCTACATTCATGTGGCCGCACACCCTCAACGGCCAGCTTACAGGTGTTTTTGGCATGCCGCTGGACATGCGCGGACAGGTATGACAATGGTGTGCCGTAGGAGTGCACGTGATACAACCTCGCAGCGCACACATGTGTGGGGGCTAGTGGGAGGGAGGAGCAGCTGTGAGGCAACGTAACACACAGTGAGGCCGCTCATGTGCCACGTGCTAGGCATATCATCCATGATTCCCTGGGTCACAGACATCCCACCCCACCCACGACAGGCCTCTGTACAGCTCCTGTGTGCATGCAGATGGTGAAGTTACTGTAGGGATGAAAGGTCCTTTGTCTGCACTATCAGGCGGTAGCACATCTGCAGCTCCTAGATGGGACTTGCATGTGCCCAGCACCCCCTGACAGATCCTATAGCATTTGCTGGCGACTCCCACACTACGCACTGCCCGACGTGAGACCAACATGTACACATCCCACACGCAGAAGTCCTTGGTCGTAGTTAGCGTGCGTGAAATGGCCTTCACACGTACTCCCACCACACCCCAGGCCTGCACCCATTGCACACAGACACTGCTCATTGCTCCGAGCTGTGGCATTTCATCCACAGGACTGGCGCAGGTCAGTACAGTGCCGCTTCAAGCAGTGCCACTGACGCAATGGCAGACCATCCCGGACACATGCTCAACTCCAGTCACGTGGACCTGTACCGTGCACGTCTGCTGTATGTACTGGGGGCACTGCCATTGGCAGTGCTGCGGATCAGTTACAGGCTGAGCTTCCCCCTTGCCAACGTCACCTGATTTCAGCCTGTGTTGCACTGTCGCTCGTGCATATTCGAGTGGTCCATGGATGTCTGCCTCTCCGTTACGGTAGCTGACCTGGATTTCGACGTGTGTGTGCGCCCCCTGTTGGCCCACAACCAGGAGTGTCACCGTGATGCCCGTTTATGGCATGCCTGGATGTTTGGCATGCATGCTGGCAACTGGACCTGGAAGACTGCACGAGTCGTCGTGTGCAGTGACCACATTGAGCCGCTCCCCGATTGGGCTTTCGTGCATATTGGGGCCAGGGGTTGGAGTCAGCACATCTGTCCGGGACAGCTGATGGGTTACGTCGCCAACATGTCAGATGTGGTGGACAACGATCTCGCATTGGAAATGTTGGCCTTCGCTGCTGCACTCGCGTTCATGGACGAGTGACAAGGTACCTGCAGCCAGGACTGCATGTGACCCATTGCATGTGTCCCGATGCCTGGTTGCATGTTGGGGATGTGGTCACATGTCCTAAGACGACAGTGGACATGGCTGCATTGGCCTGGACTCCTGATCCATGCGCGGACAACCAACGCGGGTTGGCAATGACTTGTGTTGGTGGTGGACATGGGCGCTTTCCGACGTTCCTCATTCAGACATGCTGCTGCATTGGTCTGCATGTCGTGGCACTTCCCTTGGCCTTCCTGACACGCAATTGTTGATAAAGTTTCTGCACGTTCACTTGTCTCCAACTGTGTTGAATGTTTATTTGTATGCCAATGTGTGTGTCACGCCCTATCTGGGTCCCTGCCTTACATGCATTGCTACCCCATCAGGGCTGTGGGTTGGTACTTGTGCATTATCATGTCCCTGTTTCGTGCTTTGCTAGATGCGTATGGCCATTTACAGGCCACAAACGGGTGCACTTGTGTCCGGTGTTCGGTTGTGCATATGTTGGTGTTTGTACCACATTGTGTTGGATGTTGGGGTGCTCTGCTTCCTATGTGTGTGTGCTGCATTGTGTGTGAGATGTCCCTTCAGCTCTGATGTGGCTCACCCTTCTCCCTTTCAGGCAGTGTGGTTTTCACTTCTGTGCTTGTTCAGTGGTGTGGTATTGCTGACTTGTGTGACTTGTGCTCTTGGTTGGTGTTGTTCCTCTTGGGCATGGTTTGTCTGCAGTTGTGCTGTGCTTAATTGTGCATGTGTGCCATTGTGCCCATCTCCCCCCGTCCCCCCAGTCCCTGGTCGTTCCTCTCCCTGTTGCTGTTGTGTCTGTTGATTTTGAGCAGTTTCTGGTCCCTGACTCCTGCCACCATCTCCAGACTGATGTGGTGGACACCATTTCCTCCATGTCATCCAGCTCCTGGTGTGGCGCTGGACTCCCACCTCTGGTGTGCATTGCTGCCTTCTGGTTGTTGGCGTGTTTCTGCATGTTTGTGCGTTTCGCATCATTCCAGCTGTTCTGGTTTTCTTCCATTGTCCTCCTCCGCTCTCCGGCTGCATTCACTTTGTCCACGTTGGCCTGCCATGTACAATGTTTTGTTGCCAATGGTGCTTGTGGCGTTGTGTACTAGCTCCGACTGCCTCCATTGTGCTTCGCTGTTGTTTTCTGTTTGGTTTGTCTTTCTTTTTCCTGCTTTTGTTGTGCTTATTCACGCCTGCCGTATGTGTGTCGCGGCCTGGCGCTGCTTATCGCTGCTTTCCTCCTCGCGAATGGGCTCATCGCATGTTTTTTGGTGTTGGGGTTTGTGTTTTTATCTCTGTCGCGGTGGTTGTATCGCGGACATTGGCCGTGTTTTCGGCAACCTATCGCATGGTACCGCCGTGTTGTCAATTCCAGGTTGACACGGGGTTATTTTCCCGCGATCGACTGCGATGTGTAAAGTTGCGTTAACATTTTTTGGTGATGTTTAGCGCACGTTCTTGTGAATATCCCCCATTATGTATTTAGAATGCCTGGCATAACAAGCAAAATGGACATCATCTTCTGGAGCTTGAGGAAGCAAAAAACACATATTATACATCTTTTATAAAAACATTTCAATGCTCACAAACCTCCTATTCCGAAAAGTTCATATCTGCATAAGGATGTGCAGGAATCTGGAATGTTAATTGTATCATCGAGGTGAGAGTCTGAATTCTTAATGGGAGCTGTGGCTGGTCTCCCACAAATCAAAAATATGTAGTGCGTGTGCAACAGCATCAAGGCAAAATTGTGGTTAAGCATCAAAGTTTTGTGAAAAAAGTAATATTCAGTGTTCAAAATGACATTTAAATAAAATTAAATTGATGTAGCGATCAGGCCTATTAAAACAACAGTAACTTAAAAATCAATGTGATCCAATCGGGTGCGATTGACTGGGGCCTAAGAACCCTTAAATACTGACCAGCTTTGGTGCACAGCTGGGATCAAATTCTTGGATCATCCCACGTGAGCCACGATTCTTCGACTGGGAAAAGCTGGAAATTTAAGTGAATCAGGGGTCCATGAAGCTTGACAAATGTTTTCGTAGTGCAACAATAGTCTGAATCTCTGCAGTCAAATATACTGAATAGGGCAAACCTCCAACTGTAGCTAGATGGGTTTTTAGGGAGCCTTGGAACATTTTTCTGGACCTTCAGAGAAGAAAACTTCTTAAATTTAAGAAAATGTGGGGCATATTCACAAGGAAGTGGTGAAGTGAGGCATTAGCCGTCATGGCTTAACGCCTCACTTCGCCACTTCTGAAACGCAAGGCTGCACCATATTCACAAGGATATGGTGCAGCCTTGTGTTTGCCCCTATGCTGGCGCTAAGTGTAACAGCTTAGCGCTAACGCAGGCACACTTGCACCATGGTGCAAGGGTGTCTGCGTGCAAGGGAAGATTGTGTATGTACAGGAAGGTCCCCCTTCCTGCACATAAACAATCTTGAATTGCTGTTTTGTGACTTCTATGTGTGCACCTTAATGCAGCACACACAGAAGTTGCAAAACAGCATTTTCAAAAAATGAAAGGGGGACCTTCCTGTACATACACAATCATTGGCCTTTTGCTGTTTTCATGTGTGCTGCACAACGCAGCACACATGAAAACAGCAAAAACGAGGAGAAATTAAACATTTCTCCTCGCTTCGCCAGGTTAAGACCAGGTTTTCCCAGGTCTTAATTCTGGCGCTGCCTCCTATTTACGCTGCTCTTGTGAATAGGAGGCAGCGTCAGAAGCAATGGGTGTTGCGGTGGAACGCCCACAGCAGCACCCATTGCCCTCCTCTTTCACGCTAAGTATAGCGTGAAAGGGTGCCTTTTTCACAAGGCAGCGTTAAGCCACGTTAAGTGGCTTAACGCTGCCTTGTGAATAAGGTGAAGCCCCTATCGGGAGCAGTAAAAAATCACCAAGAAAAAAAACATGTATGTGTCAAAATTTATAAAACAATCATTTGACATGCATATAACATGTAAGCAGTATAAAATCACAAAGGATAAAAACATGTATGTGTCACAATTCATAAAACAGTCTTATGATACTAAGGCCTGATTACGATGCCGGTCGGAGAGGAAGCAAGACCGCCCAACTAGAAGTCGACGGTCCCGCTGCCCTGATTACGATGTGACTGCCTTCACAGCAGTTGCAATGTGCATCTTTACTATTGCGCCATGTGCTGCGGACTGCAGTACACAACCCAATAGAAAATGAACACATTAAAAACATCCCTGCACCATGTGACAGGCACCATGTGGTGTCTGCGACATGGTTCAAGGATGGTTGGGGGGCACCATAGGTGCCCCCCAGGCCCCATAGCGGAGTCACTTTCCGCCTGCCTTTTCATGGTGGGTGAACCGCCATGAAAGGGCAGGCGGAAAGGGGCATTGTAATCACTACGGCGGTGCCTGAGCAGGCACCCCCCTCATTGCAGGGATTACTGACCTTTCGAAAGCGCAGCAGACGGTCCTTCCACCAGATGCCTCCGCCCGCCGCATCGTTATGTGGCAGGCGGACCTCAGGAGCAGATGACAGTGGGCCAAACACCGATGAGCCGTCGCTGTCGGACCCACCGTCATCGTAATCAAGCCCTAAGAATCTAACCATGTTGGTTGAGCTTAGACTAGAAGAGAATCTACAAACTAGTCACAACAAAGACAGAAGCTCTGGCCTGAGGTGCATAATTAAATTTCAGATTTCTCAAGAATTATTAGGATTCTTCTTTCTTCTTATTCTAAGAGCTTGTTGAACATAACTTAAAAACAGCTAAACAACAGTGCTCCGAATCTAAAAAGTGTAAACATTGCAAGCTTTCGATATGTGTTCTAATGCCATATGTGCTCAACAGTAGACATAAAAATTGCACTCTGGGGCGTACATAAAAATCACAGATGAACATAAAATGTACAATTGTTTGCTTAGAGGATTTATCCCAAAGGCAAACTGGTATGGTATGGTATGGAACCAAGTGTCCTGCTGGGGATAAGCTACCAGAAAGGGTAAAGTGCATTATTCTTTCATTTCAGGAGACAAATTTCACTAAGCAAAAATGCTTTGGTGGACAAATCTTGGGTATCTTCATTCTTGTAGTTCAACCGGAGGCTAGATTCATTAGCTCTTGGAGAAGCTTTCCAGGCACAGAGAGATTCAAGATAGCTAGATAACTCTGTCCACAGTTTTCAATCATGCAAATAGTATTTTTTATTCAGCAAGTATCGGTTCAACTTTTTCAGTCCTTCTGTTCCAAGCTCCCTGGGAGTGGCCTTGCGCTGGTTTTTAAAAGCCAAACTCATTGATGAATAGTGACAGAACCTAAGCAAGAACCTAAGAAAGCTTCTGTTCCCCACCTATGTTTTATAGCCATGAGATCCAGTTCCTATTTTAGAAAGGTACTTTGATGTAAAAGCTAACCGAGATTCCTTTGTGCCACTGTCCAGCAAGACGGCAGTGTATTACTCCACTGCTCTTCTCCATTTCTCTTCCACCTCTGTGCAAGACTGGTCCTCTCCTGTTTTCACAGGATCATCTCCTCTCTGACCTATGCGGTAAAAGAAGTGTGGAGAACTCTGCATGTTGAAGTATAGAGAAAACATAAAAAGTTGATATTACTGGAAAAAACAATATTAAAAATATGCTTATGTTAATTATTAATGTAATATTTTAGCTATTCATTTTAAACATAAAACAAAATAAAAGATGTTTTACCACTATTGACTTAATTTTGAATTGCATCTTTAATTAATGGAAATATATTAAATTAAATTAAAATACTTTTCCTCTAGTTTAAACTAAAAAAACCTACATAAAGAAAAAAATATTATGCATAATAATAATTAAAAGTGATCTATCAAATTCATTACAATTAATTTAATTATATTTTAATAAAAATATCGTTACATTATTTTTTAGATTCAAAATAGAGTATAACAATATTCTATAAATAAATAATAAATATGTTCTTTTTATATATTGTGTAACATTATACTATGATAATTTACATTTTTAACTATTTGTAATAATTTCATTTTATTTAACATTAGTTTCTATGGGGTTTTATTTTAATTCCCTCCTGAATTATCTCCTACGGCAGGTTGTTGCAGTACTTAGTTGGCCATGTGTGGTGCTGGAATTACTACTGTTGTTAGTAGTAATTTACACTCTGATACTGTGAAAAGGCAAAACTAATAATAAACTTACTCAAAAAGTTGCTAAAAATGTAGCTTACACAAAAATGTACATTAAATCGGTGATTCAGGCCTTATATTGTTAGGAAAAAACAAGAGAACATGGAGGATCAGGATCTTCCTGCCAAAACTTAGTAACTCATTCATCACTGTCTTTGGTTACTAACCAATCACTCAAAGAAAAAGAAATACACCATGTGAGAAGTTGGCCTGGTATATGCTGTCCACTAGTTATAGTGGGCACCTTGCACCAGTCCAAACAACCCCTTATTGGAGATAGGTTAAAGACAACCTTTATTGAAAGCTATCCTAGTGGTAGCTATGGAGAGCAGCCTTCAGGCTAAGTCTTGAAGGAATGTAAAGCAGCTTGTTTTACCAGTCTATAATCTCTTGAGTGACCAAATGAAAGAGCACCACACCAGGTATATATTCAAAATATATGTATTTATTGCTAAACACACCCCTCTAGTCTCTTTATGAGGCTAGAGTTCGAAGTACATAAGTTATAAGTTATTTAAACACAGTAATAGCACAAATACACGTTTGGGAACTAGGGGCGTACCAAACCATATACCAATAAGGTGGTATAAGAACCACGACTGAGCTAGACACTAGGCCTAGAGCCTCTAGAAGTGCTTGGACCACAAGGAACCACCCAAGGTAGTGACACAGGGGACCCACGGGGGACGCGTGCAGTGTAAATACACAGCCGCGAAACGCCGTTAACTTCTATGGAGAAAGTTGCGATTGGGAAATTAAAGAAAAGGGACACTTAAAGGAGGACTTGGAGCAAACCCTTTGAGAACTAGGTCGTTCTAGAGTCTCTACCCATGGGAGCACCGGAGTACTCGTGTTACCTCACCCAGGGAAGCCGGATGCATAGGTGCCTTTCGGGGTCGGGTTTCGTCGTCGATTTGAATGGCGATCTGCTGCAAAGTGCTGCTGGCGACCAAGTGGAAAGTGTCCGGGTGGATCCAAGAGTGGATCGGAGATCTGAAGAACCTGAAAGCAGAGGGGACAGAGTCTGGGTCACTAGCCAGTGACCAGGAAGGCGATGAGCAGATGCCCACCGATGTCGAGTGCTTCAGGTAGGTTGACGGTCGTCTTGACTCTTCAGCCACGAGGTCCAGGAGGCGTTGTCGGCAACCAGGAGCAGGATTCGGGCTGGTACACGATGTTTGTCGAGTGCTGAGGTGTCGGTGACCAGATTGGACCCAACAAGCCTTGGCAACGGCAAGTCTCGATGTCGATGAAGATTGACGATGGTGCAGACCAGCAAGGTCTGAGGAACTCACCCAGCAAGGGTAAGTGAGGGCAAGCCTGGAGCAACCAGGGAGCCCAAGAAGAAAAGAATTGGCCTTTGTGAAGGGCTACTAGCCAATGGGCTAGCGACCGCAAAGGAGCCTCAAGACGGTGCACGTGGAGCTGGCTCACAGGACACTCGTGGAGTGGAGGCCAGTGATCTTCGGTGCAGTTGGTGCTGGAGGCTAGGGCTACTCGGAGCCCAAAGCACGACTTTGTGGGAGACCCAGAAGAGGATGCACTAGCAAATGCGTGCGGTGTCCAGGGGTCACAGTTCCACGTTACCCACGACAGCTACGGGCCTCAGCTTTGCTGGGAACTCAGGGCAGCCTCGGGGAAGTCTGGAAATCCACCTCTGGTGATGCAAAGACTTCGGCGTCCAACGGGAGCTTAGGCGATGCAGACCGGACAATTGCTTCTTTGGTGCCTGCCAAGCAGGGGAGTCACTCCTTGACCCCAAGGGAGATTCTTCTGTCCTCTAGTCTTTAGTAGAGCGTCGAAGGTCCAGGATTCTGTATCAGAGTTTCGTCCAGGGATAATCTAAAGTCCTAAGGACTGGGTTCCTATACTTATACCAAGTTTAGGGGTTGGACTACTCTGTGGCCCCACCAATGGGTGGGTCAGGGCAGAGGGGTGGCTACACCCCTTTCCCTTTGTCCAGTTCGCGCCAAAGCAGGGGCTGCAAGCCCCTGATCCGGTTTGAACTGGGGTATGCACAGGGACACCAAGTGTGCCCCCAGTGCAGGACTTCAAAGCACCCGAAAGTGCTCCCGCCCAGCCCCAATACACACTATCCTGTCTGGGGAGGTGGTCACACCTCCCTGGGACAGGAAACCTATTGTCCAGGCCTCCCCTGCCGGAGTTTCGGTCCAGCAGCAGGAGGCCAGACTTGTGTCTGTGGCAGCAGCATCCATTTTGTGATGCCAGGGCTTTAGAAAGAAGTTACCGGCCAGGCCAGGGTTAACATGTCTCTCCCTCTAGAAGGGTGGAATGCTACCCCCGCCGCCAGAATTGGCGGGGGGTAGTATTCCAAGATGTTTGACACCAAACACGACATGTTTCGGTGCAGCCATTCCAAAGTTAGCATTTAACGCGAGGTTATAATGCGCTTAAGAGTATATGGTCAGGCTGCACTACAAACAGCATCAGAGAAGGGTCTCCGAACGCTGCAGAGGGGCCCTGCTCATGCAGGGGCACCCTCTCACATAGGAACCACGCACTCTGCCTTCAGGATTGATAAGGCCTGCCATAGGAGTGACTTATAGGTTTATATGTGTGTATGTATATAGTGATATAGGTAACCTATATCACAGTAAGGGGTGCATGCACCACCTTACCCAGGCTGCAGTAGCAGACCTGTGGTGTCAGTTTGGATGGCCTTCCAGGGGTGGCACAATACATGCTGCAGCCCCTGGCAGGCCTCTGAGGTACCTATGCCCTGGGTACATAGTATACCATATACTAGGGACTTATAAGGGCACTCCAGATTCCAATCAGAGATGTGCCTAAGGCACATGGAAACCATTTTAGAGAGGAAGCAGCTAGGCTGGGGTTCTGATTAGCAGGGCCCCAGCCAGACTAATGTCGAAAAACAGTGAAGCATCAGCAAAAAGTGGGGGTACCCATGTGAAGCAGATCCTACTCTCCTACACAACCCCCCAAACGTAGGGACATTAAACTAACCTTGCCCAGTTAAGTCTTCATGTTCTAAGTGGAAATACCTAGATAGTCCATCCGCATTGACATGGTTACTCCCAGGTCTATGTTCCACTGTGAAGTCCATCCCCTGTAGGGAAATGGACCACCTAAGCAGTTTGGGGTTTTCACCCTTCATTTGTTTTAGCCATAAGAGGGGCTTATGGTCTGTTTGAACAAGGAAGTGAGTACCAAACAAGTATGGCCTCAACTTCTTCAGAGCCCAGACCACAGCAAAGGCCTCCCTCTCAATGGCTGACCAACGTTTCTCTCTAGGGGTCAGCCTTCTGCTAATGAAAGCTACTGGCTGATCCTGACCTTCTTCATTCAATTGTGACAGTACAGCCCCTACCCCCAATTCAGATGCATCAGTTTGAACAATGAACTTCTTGGAGTAATCAGGACTCTGTAGAATGGGAGCAGTGCACATGGCCTGCTTCAGGTCATCAAATGCCTTTTGACAGCTAACTGTCCACTGAACCTTTTTGGGCATTTTCTTAGAAGTTAAGTCATTCAGGGGTGTCACTATTGATCCATACCCCTTGACAAATCTCCTATAGTACCCAGTCAGGCCTAAGAAGGCTCTCACCTGAGTCTGGGTAGTTGGAGCAGTCCAGTCCATGATAGTCTGGATCTTGCTCTGCAAAGGTTGAACCTGGCCTCCACCCACAAGGTGGCCCAGGTACACAACCTGACTCTGCCCTATCTGGCACTTGGTGGCCTTGATAGTCAGGCCTGCCTTTTGCAGGGCCTGTAAAACATTCCTGAGGTGGACCAGGTGATCCTCCCAGGTGGAGCTAAAGACAGCAATATCATCTAGATATGCTGCACTATAGGCTTCCAGACCTGTGAGAACTGTATTCACCAACCTCTGGAAAGTGGCAGGTGCATTCTTCAGACCAAAGGGCATCACCACAAATTGATAATGCCCACTAGGGGTTGAGAATGCTGTTTTGGGCTTTGCAGTATCAGCTAGTCTGATCTGCCAGTAGCCAGCTGTCAAGTCAAATGTGCTGAGATATTTGGCTGAGGCCAAAGTATCTATTAGCTCATCTGCCCTTGGTATTGGATGGGCATCAGTCCTAGTGACTGCATTGAGACCCCTGTAGTCCACACAAAACCTCATCTCTCTTTTTCCACCACTGGTGTGAGGTTTTGGCACAAGGACCACTGGACTAGCCCAAGGGCTATCTGAGGGTTCAATAACTCCCAACTCCAACATTTTCTGGACTTCAGTCCTGATACAGTCCCTGACATGGTCAGGTTGCCTATAAATCTTATTTTTAATAGGCAGACTGTCCCCAGTGTCCACTTCATGAGTGCACCAGGTGGTCTGACTGGGTGTCAGTGAAAACATGTGTCTAAACTGATTGAGCACCTGTCTACAATCAGTTTGCTGCTGGGTAGTGAGGCTGCCTGCCAAGGCTGCACCATCTACTGACCCATCGTCAGGGTTCTGTGAGAGCAGGTCAGGGAGTGGGTCACTCTCTTCCTCCTGCCCTTCATCAGTAGCCATGAGCAAGCCCATGTCTGCCCTGTCCACATATGGTTTTAACCTGTTGACATGGAGAACCCTGTGGGGACTCCTGGGTGTTCCTAGGTCTACTAAGTAGGTAACCTCACCCTTCTGCTCAACAATAGTGTGGGGTCCACTCCATTTGTCTTGGAGAGCTGCTGGGGCCACTGGCTCCAACACCCACACCTTCTGTCCTGGCTGGTAAACAGTCAGAACAGCCTTTTGGTCATGCCAGGCCTTTTGAAGTTCCTGGCTAGCCTCAAGGTTTTTAGTTGCCTTTTTCATATACTCAGCCATCCGGGAGCGGAGACCAAGTACATAGTCCACTATGTCTTGCTTTGGGGGCTTGAGAGGTAACTCCCATCCTTCCTTCACCAAGCACAGTGGACCCCTGACAGGGTGGCCAAACAAAAGTTCAAAAGGGCTGTAACCAACCCCCTTCTGAGGCACCTCCCTATATGCAAATAAAAGGCAGGGCAAGAGTATGTCCCATCTTCGCCTAAGCTTTTCTGGGAGCCCTTTAATCATGCCCTTCAAGGTTTTGTTGAATCTCTCAACTAAACCATTGCATTGTGGGTGATAGGGTGTGGTGAACTTGTAAGTCACTCCACACTCCTTCCACATTGCTTTTAAGTAACCAGACATAAAGTTAGCATCCCTGTCTGATACTACCTCCTTAGGAAAGCCCACTCTTGAGAAAATTCCCAGGAGGGCCCTTGCCACCACAGGTGCTGTAGTGGTCCTAAGGGGAATAGCCTCTGGGTACCTGGTGGCATGATCCACTACCACCAGGATAAACCTGTGCCCAGATGCTGTTTGGGGATCCATGGGACCAACAATGTCAATCCCCACCCTTTCAAAGGGCACCCCCACCACAGGTAGTGGTATCAGGGGGCCTTTGTAGTGCCACCTGCCTTGCCACTGGCCTGGCAGGTTACACAGGAGCGACAAAACTCCTTGGTGTCTTCAGACATGTGGGGCCAGTGAAAGTGAGGGACAATTCTGTCCCAAGTCTTGTTCTGGCCCAGGTGACCTGCTAAGGGAATATCATGGGCTAGGGTCAATAGGAAGCCCCTGAACTTTAGAGGTATAACCAACCTCCTGGTGGCACCAGGCTTGGGGTCTCTACACTCTGAGTACAGGAGTCCATCATCCCAATACACTGTATGGGGACCACTAGCTTTCCCAGCAGCCTCAGCAGCAGCTTGCTGTCTGAGGGGTTCAAGAGAGGGGCAGCTCTGCTGCTCCTGGCTCAGTTCTGCCCTGGAAGGTCCCCCTGTCCCCAAGAACTCAACCTGGTCAGGTTCAAGCTCCTCTGGGACAGTTCCTTCCTCAGGACTGAGATCATCCCCCTCAAGGAACTGATCTTCCTTCTGAGCCAAGAGGGAAGGCACTGCCTTTACCCTACTACTCCTCCTCTTGGAAGGCACTTGGTCCATTATTCCAGAATCCAAGGCCTGTTCAGTGCTAGACATTTTGGCTTGTGACCTGGTCACAGCAAACACATCTGCAGGGATCCCCAGCATTTCTGCATGGGTCCTGAGCTCCACTTCTGCCCAAGCTGAAGTTTCTAAGTCATTGCCAAGCAAGCATTCGACTGGTAGGTTTGCACTCACCACAACCTTCTTAAGGCCAGTTACCCCTCCCCAGGAGAAGTTAACAACTGCCAGAGTATGGTCTGTTCTGACGTTGCTAGCATTGGTCACTTGGTACATCTCACCAAGTATAACTTGCCCAGGATTCACAAGGTCTTGTGTCACCATGGTGACACTTGCCCCTGTGTCCCTAAATGCCAAAGCCTCTCATCCATTGATTAAAGGCTGTTGTCTGTACTTGCCCAGATTACTGGGACTCACAGAGGAGGTCACATCCATGCCTCCATCACAGACTAACACAGCCTGAGTGAGTTCTCTGACTAGGTCAGAGCCCAACTCAGTACCCAGGGTCAACCCTACTAAACCCTTGGCTGGAGCACTCCCACCAACTGTAACTGTACTAGGGGGAACAGGTGCCTTAGGGGCATTGGTGGGGGCTGGACTTGAGTCTTTGGACTTGGTGCAATCACTAGTCCAGTGGGTCTTTTGCTTACAGACCTTGCACCATGGTTTTCTTTGGCCTTTCCCTTTTGTAGACTGTGAATCCCCACCTGAAGAAGATTTTGGGGGCCTTGTGAAGACTTTTGATCTTTACCCTTCTCCCCACCCTTTTCAGAGTTCTTAGAATCTTGCTTCTTAGGGTCACCACCTTGGTTCTGTACCTTCTGCCTCACCCTGGTTCTGACCCATTTGTCTGCCTTCTTTCCCAATTCTTGGGGAGAGGTCAGATCAGAGTCCACCAGGTACTGATGCAACAGCTGATTTTGACAGTTATTAAGAATCTGCTCCCTCATTATCAGATTGTACAATCCTGTGAAGTCACACACCTTACTGCCCATCAACCAGCCTTCCAGAGCCTTAGCAGAACAATCCACATAGTCTACCCAGTCTTGAGTCTGTGCTTTTTGGGTATCTCTGAACTTCAACCTGTATTGTTCAGTTGTTAGGCCAAACCCATCAATAAGAGCACTCTTCAAGACCTTGTAATTATCAGCATCCTCTTCTCTTACAGTGAGGAGCTTGTCTCTACCTTTGTCTGCAAAGGAGAGCCACAAGATTGCTGCCCACTGCTCCTGAGGGACCTTCTGTACTTTACAGGCCCTCTCTAGAGCAGTTATCCATTTGTGGATGTCATCCCCACTCTGGTAGGGAGGGACAATCTTGCTCAGGTTCCTATGGTCATAAGACCTTTCCCTATCTCTAGGGACATGGCTGCCACCATGGGACTCTAGTCCCAACTTTTTTCTCTCTTTGTAGAGATCTAGGGACTCCCTGTCTATAGCCAGTTGCTGTTTTCTGAGTTCAAGCTGAGCTTCCTCATATTGAATCAGCCTCTTTCTTCTCTCATGAGAGGATTCCCTCCTATGAGAGGAGACAGAGGTCCCTATTGAGGTGCCAGAGTGGTTAGACTCCTGAGAAGGAGACCTAGACCTTCTGGGCACACTCATAATCCTTCCTGGGGGGACAAAGTGGGGATCATTCTGATCTTCCTCCTCATCTTCCACAGGAGGGATTGGGTTATCCAGGTCAGGGTCATTGTCACCCTCCTGGTCAGTTCCAGAGGGGGGCTGGGGGTACTGCTACCCCTGGCCCCATCCTCATCTTCTGCCCCACCCTCTGCTCCTACCCCTTCAGTCCCTAAGGGCCTGCTGAGATCATAAGCCCCCAACATCTCTGTAAGATGTTGGGTGGTGGGACTTTGGCCTGTCTTCAGTTTCCTCAAGTTACATAATGCTCTCAATTCCAAGAATGGGAGGGTATCATACTTGGAGGGAAGAAGCCCATGGGCTTCTGGCAAGGACTCACTGGGTCCTGGCTTTGAAGACATCACTAGTGAGGTGTGGTGTATGCACTACCTACTCTAGTGTGGCCTACTAAACTCTCTTGAGTTGTAGAAAGGGTTGTGCTATCCCTTAACACACAACTCTAAGTTCAGTAGAACTTACTGTATACTAAGCTTAATTTATATGTACCTTAGGTACCTTTAGTGGTTTTCAGTTGATCAATTCAATTGAGATTATCTGGTAAAACAATAGCAAGCTGGAATCCCACACGCTGCACACCAATGTGAGAAGTTGGCCTGGTATATGCTGTCCACTAATTATAGTGGGCACCTTGCACCAGTCCAAACAACCCCTTATTGGAGATAGGTTAAAGACAACCTTTATTGAAAGCTATCCTAGTGGTAGCTATGGAGAGCAGCCTTCAGGCTAAGTCTTGAAGGAATGTAAAGCAGCTTGTTTTACCAGTCTATAATCTCTTGAGTGACCAAATGAAAGAGCACCACACCAGGTATATATTCAAAATATATGTATTTATTGCTAAACACACCCCTCTAGTCTCTTTATGAGGCTAGAGTTCGAAGTACATAAGTTATAAGTTATTTAAACACAGTAATAGCACAAATACACGTTTGGGCCCTAGGGGCGTACCAAACCATATACCAATAAAGTGGTATAAGAACCACGACTGAGCTAGACACTAGGCCTAGAGCCTCTAGAAGTGCTTGGACCACAAGGAACCACCCAAGGTAGTGACACAGGGGACCCACTGGGGACGCGTGCAGTGTAAATACACAGCCGCGAAACGCCGTTAACTTCTATGGAGAAAGTCGCGATCGGGAAATTAAAGAAAAGGGACACTTAAAGGAGGACTTGGAGCAAACCCTTTGAGAACTAGATCGTTCTAGAGTCTCTACCCATGGGAGCACCGGAGTACTCGTGTTACCTCACCCAGGGAAGCCGAGTGCATAGGTGCCTTTCGGGGTCGGGTTTCGCCGTCGATTTGAATGGCGATCTGCTGCAAAGTGCTGCTGGCGACCAAGTGGAAAGTGTCCGGGTGGATCCAAGAGTGGATCGGAGATCTGAAGAACCTGAAAGCAGAGGGGACAGAGTCTGGGTCACTAGCCAGTGACCAGGAAGGCGATGAGCAGATGCCCACCGATGTCGAGTGCTTCAGGTAGGTTGACGGTCATCTTGACTCTTCAGCCACGAGGTCCAGGAGGCGTTGTCGGCAACCAGGAGCAGGATTCGGGCTGGAACACGATTTCTGTCGAGTGCTGAGGTGTCGGCGACCGGATTGGACCCAACAAGCCTTGGCAACGGCAAGTCTCGATGTCAATGAAGATTGACGATGGTGCAGACCAGCAAGATCTGAGGAACTCACCCAGCAAGGGTAAGTGAGGGCAAGCCTGGAGCAACCAGGGAGCCCAAGAAGAAAAGGATTGGCCTTCGTGAAGGGCTACTAGCCACGGGCTAGCGACTGCGAAGGAGCCTCAAGACGGTGCACGTGGAGCTGGCTCACAGGACACTCGTGGAGTGGAGGCCAGTGATCTTCGGTACAGTTGGTGCTGGAGGCTAGGGCTACTCGGAGCCCAAAGCACGACTTCGTGGGAGACCCAGAAGAGGATGCACTAGCAAATGCATGCTGTGTCCAGGAGTCACGGTTCCACATTACCCACGACAGCTACAGGCCTCAGCTTTGCTGGGGACTCAGGGCAGCCTCGGGGAAGTCTGGAAATCCACCTCTGGTGATGCAAAGACTTCGGCGTCCGACAGGAGCTTAGGCAATGCAGACCGGACAATTGCTTCTTTGGTGCCTGCCAAGCAGGGGAGTCACTCCTTGACCCCAAGGGAGATTCTTCTGTCCTCTAGTCTTTAGTAGAGCGTCGAAGGTCCAGGATTCTGTGTCAGAGTTTCGTCCAGGGATAATCTAAAGTCCTAAGGACGGGGTTCCTATACTTATACCAAGTTTAGGGGTTGGACTACTCTGTGGCCCCACCTATGGGTGGGTCAGGGCAGAGGGTGGCTACACCCTTTCCCTTTGTCCAGTTTGCACCAAAGCAGGGGCTGCAAGCCCCTGATCCGGTTTGAACTGGGGTATGCACTAGGGACACCAAGTGTGCCCCCAGTGCAGGGCTTCAAAGCACCCGAAGTGCTCCCGCCCAGCCCCAATACACACTATCCTGTCTGGGGAGGTGGTCACACCTCCCTGGGACAGGAAACCTATTGTCCAGGCCTCCCCTGCTGGAGTTTCGGTCCAGCAGCAGGAGGCCAGACTTGTGTCTGTGGCAGCAGCATCCATTTTGTGATGCCAGGGCTTTAGAAAGAAGTTACCGGCCAGGCCAGGGTTAACATGTCTCTCCCTCTAGAAGGGTGGAATGCTACCCCCGCCGCCAGAATTGGCGGGGGGTAGTATTCCAAGATGTTTGACACCAAACACGACATGTTTCGGTGCAGCCATTCCAAAGTTAGCATTTAACGAGGTTATAATGCGCTTAAGAGTATATGGTCAGGCTGCACTACAAACAGCATCAGAGAAGGGTCTCCGAACGCTGCAGAGGAGCCCTGCTCATGCAGGGGCACCCTCTCACATAGGAACCACGCACTCTGCCTTCAGGATTGATAAGGCCTGCCATAGGAGTGACTTATAGGTTTATATGTGTGTATGTATATAGTGATATAGGTAGCCTATATCACAGTAAGGAGTGCATGCACCACCTTACCCAGGCTGCAGTAGCAGACCTGTGGTGTCAGTTTGGATGGCCTTCCAGGGGTGGCACAATACATGCTGCAGCCCCTGGCAGGCCTCTGAGGTACCTATGCCCTTGGTACATAGTATACCATATACTAGGGACTTATAAGGGCACTCCAGATTCCAATCAGAGATGTGCCTAAGGCACATGGAAACTATTTTAGAGAGGAAGCAGCTAGGCTGGGGTTCTGATTAGCAGGGCCCCAGCCAGACTAATGTCGAAAAACAGTGAAGCATCAGCAAAAAGTGGGGGTACCCATGTGAAGCAGATCCTACTCTCCTACACACCAATCACTCAAAGAAAACAAAAATACACAAAGTACAAATGTTGGGAACTCCAGGTAAGGAAAACAAGATTCTAATACAGTCAAATTCCGTCTCAGCATTAACAGTTAAGAGTTATAGAATTGAAAAATGATTCTTAATGCCAGAAATAAGGGTTGGATCTGCTGCCCCCTTCAAATATTGATGTATTGTCATCTGGGAATCCTAGTACATTCATGGCAACTCCTGGTATTGTTTGGGGGTTGATCCTGTCCTATTGTATCACTCGGCGGGTGAGCTCAAAGGACAAGAGCACACTCCAGGACCATACAGTCCCTTGAACCTATCTCAATCTAGCTAGTGTGTATGCCTGACTGGTAAATTCCAAATCAGGGTCAAATAGCACTAATGTTATGCAGTTTACTTTAGGAAAGTAGTAGACCATTTCTCAGACCATTCTGCATAGAGGCGAAAGGTTACGAGTATAGGGCAAGCAAGAGACTCCCACAAGTATAAAAGCGACAAGCACCTGCAAATATGGGTACAAGATTGGAGAGTGTTAGCCAGACAGAGTCAACACTAAGCACACCTAAACTTGTACGTTTTTGGTTTTTGGGATGTTATTCTCCTGCCTTTGGTATGAGGTAGATAGGGCTTATGGTTGCTCTCTGTCCATGTTTTTTGACTCGTTCAACTGACAATGGATTCCATGTAGGCAAGGTTAGTGACAAAAGAAGAACAGGTCAACAGAGCTTCAGCAGGACCTCACAAATAAACCTAGTCCTGTGGAAAATGGCAGAACTCAACTCCAAATTCAGAATGCGCCACAGCATGTTCCTCACAAGTTTGATTTGGAATAGAACATCATTGAGCTGAACTGGAGTTGAAGATTATATTCCTGGTCTTGGACAGATGAACAGCTGCCCATTGCCATTCACAACAGTGCTTCCACAGGGTAAAATGTCCAACCAACCAGGGTAGGACAGGGTTTACAGCCTAAAGGGGGGGCTTATGCGAAAGTCACTACTTGGCCTGTTTCCAATAGGAAGTGTACCCCAGCCGCTGGGTGCTGATGGGTTAAGGACTTCTAGCAGCTACAATCATCAGTTGATCGCTGTAGTATGAAACCTTCTGTATTCCTCTCAGCCCTCAGTCTACCAAGAGACACTAGAAGAAAATGGAAGAGGAAAAAGGAGGTGGGATGGAGCTGTCTGTAGGAGAGTAGGATCTGCTTCACAGGGGTACCCCCACTTTTTGCTGATACTTCACTGGTTTTCGACATTAGTCTGGCTGGGGCCCTGCTATTCAGAACCCCAGCCTAGCTGTTTCCTCTTTAAAAGGGTATCCATGTGCCTTAGGCACATCTCTGATTGGGATCTGGAGTGCCCTTGTAAGTCCCTAGTATATGGTATACTATGTACCAAGGGCATAGGTACCTCAGAGGCCTGCCAGGGGCTGCAGCATATATTATGCCACCCCTGGTAGGCCATCCAAACTGACACCACAGGTCTGCTACTGCAGCCTGGGTAAGGTGGTGCATGCACCCCTTGCTGTGGTATAGGTTACCTATATCACTAAATGCATACACACATATAAACCTATAAGTCACTCCTAAGGCAGGCCTTATCAATCTTAAAGGCAGAGTGCATGGTTTCTATGTGAGAGGGTGCCCCTGCATGAGCAGGGCCCCTCTGCAGCGTTCGGAGACCATCTCTGATGCTGTTTGTAGTGCAGCCTGACCATATACTCTTAAACGCATTATATCCTCGCGGTAAAATGCTAACTATGGACTGGCTGCACCGAAACATGTCGTGTTTGGTGTCAAACATCTTGGAATACTACCCCCCGCCAATTCTGGCGGCGGGGGTAGCATTCCACCCTTCTAGAGGGAAAGGCATGTTAACTCTGACGAGTCCGGTAACTTCTTTCCAGAGCCTGGCATCACAAAATGGATGCTACTGCCACAGACACGAGTCTGGCCTCCTGCTGCTGGACGAAACTCCGGCAGGGGAGGCCTGGACAATAGGTTTCCTGTCCCAGGGAGGTGTGACCACCTCCCCAGACAGGACAAAGTGTATTGGGGCTGGGCGGGAGCACTTTCGGGTGCTTTGAAGTCCTGCACTGGGGGCACATTTGGTGTCCCTGTGCATACCCCAGTTCAAACCGGATCAGGGGCTTGCAGCCCCTGCTTTGGCGCGAACTGGACAAAGGGAAAGGGGTGTAGCCACCCCTCTGCCCTGACCCACCCATAGGTGGGGCCACAGAGTAGTCCATCCCCTATTTTTGGAATAAAGGTAGGAACCCAGTCCTTAGGACTTTAGATTATACCTGGACGAAACTCTGAAACAGAATCCTGGACCTTCGACGCTCTACTCACGATTAGAGGACTGAAGAATCTCCCTTGGGGTCAAGGAGTGACTCCCCTGCTTGGCAGGCACCAAAGAAGCATCTGTCCGGTTCGCATCACTGAAGCTCCCGTCGGACGCCGAAGTCATCGCATCACCAGAGGTGGATTCTCAGACTTCCCCGAGGCTACCCTGAGTCCCCAGCAAAGCTGAGGCCCGTGGCTATCGTGGGTAACGTGAGACCGTGACCCCTGGACACCGAGCACACTTGCAAGTGCACCATCTTCTGGGTCTCCCAAGAAGTCGTGCTTTGGGCTCCGAGTAGCCCTAGCCTCCAGCACCACCTGCACCGAAGATCACTGGCCCCCACTCCACGAGTGTCCTGTAAGCCAGCTCCACGTGCGGCGTCACGAGGCTCCTTCGCGGTCGCTAGCCCGTTGGCTAGTAGCCCTTACCGAAGGCCAATCTTTTCTTTACTTGGCAGTCTGGTTGCTCCAGGCCTGCCCTCACTTACCCTTGCTGGGTGAGTTCCCCAGACCTTGCTGGTCTGCACCATCGACGATCTTCAGCTACATCGAGACTTGCCGTTGCCAAGGCTTGTTGGGTCCAATCTGGTCGCCGACACCGCAGCACTCGACAGACATCGTGTACCAGCCCGAATCCTGCTCCTGGTCGCCGACAACGCCTCCTGGACCTCGTGGCTGCAGAAACGAGACGACCGTCAACGCACCTGAAGCACTCGACATCGGTGGGCATCCGTCCATCACCTCCCTGGTCACTGGCTAGTGACCCAGACTCTGTCCCCTCTGCTTTCAGGTTCTTCAGAACTCCGATCCACTCTTGGATCCACCCGGACACTTTTCTCCTGGTCGCCAGCAGCACTTTGCAGCAGATCGCCATAAGAACCGACGACGAAACCCGACCCCGAAAGGCACCTATGCACCCGGCTTCCCTGGGTGAGGTAACACGAGTACTCCGGTGCTCCCGTGGGTAGAGACTCTTCAAAGTCCTAGATCTCAAAGGGTTTTGTCCTAGTCCTCTTTGAAGTGTCCCTTTCCTCTATTTTTCCGATCCCGACTTTCTCCATAGAAGTTAACGGCGTATCGCGGTTGTGTATTTACACTGCACGCGTCTCCCGTGGGTCCCCTGTGTCACTACCTTGGGTGGTTCCTTGTGGTCCAAGCACTTCTAGAGGCTCTAGGCCTAGTGTCTAGTTCAGTCGTGGTTCGCATACCACTTTATTGGTATATGGTTTGGTACGCCCCTAGGGCCCAAACGTGTATTTGTGCTATTACTGTGATTTAAGATCTTATAACCTATGTACTTCGAACTCTAGCCTCATAAAGAGACTAGAGGGGTGTGTTTAGTAATAAATACATATATTTTGAATATATACCTGGTGTGGTGCTCTTTCATTTGGTCACTCAAGAGATTATAGACTGGTAAAACAAGCTGCTTTACATTCCTTCAAGACTTAGCCTGAAGGCTGCTCTCCACAGCTACCACTAGGATAGCTTTCAATAAGGTTGTCTTTAACCTACCTACCATAAGAGTCGATTTGGACTGGTGCAAGGTGCCCACTATAATTAGTGGACAGCATATGCCAGGCCAACTTCTCACATTGGTGTGCAGCGTGTGGGATTCCAGCTTGCTATTGTTTTACCAGATAATCTCAATTGAATTGATCAACTGAAAACCACTAAAGGTACCTAAGGTACATATAATTTAAGCTTAGAATATCAGTAAGTTCTACTGAACTTAGAGTTGTGTGTTAAGGGATAGCACAACCCTTTCTACAACTCAAGAGAGTTTAGTAGGCCACACTAGAGTAGGTAGTGCATACACCACACCACACTAGTAATGTCTTTAAAAGCAGGATCCAAAGATGCCCTGCAGGAAGCCATTGAGCTTCCCCCTCCAAGTATGACACACTCCCATTCTTGGAACTGAGAGCTTTGTGTAACGTGAGGAAATTAAGGACAGGCCAAAGTCCCACCACCCAACACCTCCAGGAGTTGTTGGTGGCTTATGATCTTAGTAAGTCTTCAGAGACTGAAGGGGTAGGAGCAGAGGGTGGGCCAGCAGATGAGGAAGGGACCAGGGGTACTACTACCCCCAGTCCCCCTCTGAAACTGACCAGGAGGGTGACAATGACCCTGACCTGGAAAACCCAATCCCTTCTGGGGAAGATGAAGATGAGGATCTAGAGAACCACACCTTTGTCCCCCCAGGAAGGATTATGAGTGTGCTCAGAAAGTCTAGGTCTCCTTCTCAGGAGTCTAACCACTCTGGCACCTCAATAGGGAGCTCTGTTTCTTCTCACAGGAGGGAATCCTCTCATGAGAGAAGAAAGAGACTGGTCCAGTATGAGGAAACTCAACTGGAGATCAGGAAGAAGCAATTGGCTTTAGATAGAGAGTCCCTAGATCTCCTTAAAGAGAGAAGAAAGTTGGGACTAGAGTCCCATGGTGGCAGCCATATCCCTAGAGATAGGGAAAGGTCCTATGACCATAGGAACCTGAGCAAGATTGTCCCTCCCTACCAGAGTGGGGATGATATCCACAAATGGATAACTGCTTTAGAGAGGGCCTGTAAGGTACAGAAGGTCCCTCAGGAGCAGTGGGCAGCAATCTTGTGGCTCTCCTTTGCTGACAAAGGTAGAGACAAGCTCCTCACTGTTAGAGAGGAGGATGCTGACAATTACAAGGTCTTGAAGAGTGCTCTTATTGATGGGTTTGGCCTAACCACTGAACAGTACAGGTTGAAGTTCAGAGACACCCAAAAGGCACAGACTCAAGACTGGGTAGACTATGTGGATTGTTCTGCCAAGGCTCTGGAAGGCTGGTTGATGGGCAGTAAGGTGTGTGACTTCTCAGGATTGTATAATCTGATAATGAGGGAGCAGATTCTTAATAACTGTCAAAACCAGCTGTTGCATCAGTACCTGGTTGACTCTGATCTGACCTCTCCCCAAGAATTGGGAAAGAAGGCAGACAAATGGGTCAGAACCAGGGTGAAGCAGAAGGTACAGAACCAAGGTGGGGAAACCAAGAAGCAAGATGCTAAGAACTCTGACAAGGGTGGGGAGAAGGGTAAAGACCAAAAGTCTTCATCAGGCCCCCAAAAATCTTCTTCTGGTGGGGATTCCCAGTCTACCAAGGGTAAAGGCCAAAGAAAACCATGGTGCAAGGTCTGTAAGCAAAAGACCCACTGGACCAGTGATTGCACCAAGTCCAAAGACTCCAGTCCAGCATCCACCAATGCCCCTAAGGCACCTGTTCCCCCTAGTACAGTTGGTGGAAGTGCTCCAGCAAAGGGTTTAGTAGGGTTCACCCTGGGAACTGAGTTGGGCTCTGACTTAGTCAGGGAGCTGACTCAGGCTGTGTTAGTCTGTGATGGAGGCATGGATGTGACCTCCACTGTGAGTCCCAGTAATCTGGGCAAGTACAGACAACAGCCTTTAATCAATGGACGAGAGGCTTTGGCATTTAGGGACACAGGGGCAAGTGTCACCATGGTGACACAAGACCTTGTGCTACCTGGGCAAGTTATACTTGGTGAAATGTACCAAGTGACCAATGCTAGCAATGTCAGAACAGACCATACTCTGGCAGTTGTTAACTTCTCCTGGGGAGGGGTAACTGGCCTTAAGAAGGTTGTGGTAAGTGCAAACCTACCAGTCGAATGCTTGCTTGGCAATGACTTAGAGACTTCTGCTTGGGCAGAAGTGGAGCTCAGGACCCATGCAGAAATGCTGGGGATCCCTGCAGATGTGTTTGCTGTGACCAGGTCACAAGCTAAACTGTCTAAAACTGAACAGGCCTTGGATTCTGAAAGAATGGACCAAGTGCCTTCCAAGAGGAGGAGTAGTAGGGTTAAGGCAGTGCCTTCCCCCTTGGCTCAGGAAGAAGATCAGTCCCTTGAGGGGGATGATCTCAGCCCTGAAGAAGGAACTGTCCCAGAGGAACTTGAGCCTGACCAGGTTGAGTTCTTGGGGACAGGGGGACCTTCTAGGGCAGATCTGAGCCAGGAGCAGCAGAGCTGCCCCTCCCTTGAACCCCTCAGACAGCAAGCTGCTGCTGAGGCTGCTGGGAAAGCTAGTGGTCCCCATACAGTGTATTGGGATGATGGACTCCTGTACTCAGAGAGTAGAGACCCCAAGCCTGGTGCTACCAGGAGGTTGGTAATACCTTTGAAGTTCAGGGGCTTCCTATTGACCCTAGCCCATGATATTCCCTTAGCAGGACACCTGGGCCAGAACAAGACTTGGGACAGAATTGTCCCTCACTTTCACTGGCCCCACATGTCTGAAGACAGTAAGGAGTTTTGTCGCTCCTGTGTAACCTGCCAAGCCAGTGGCAAAGCAGGTGGCACTACAAAGGCCCCCTGATACCACTACCTGTGGTGGGGGTGCCCTTTGAGAGGGTAGGGATTGACATTGTTGGTCCCATGGATCCCCAAACAGCATCTGGGCACAGATTTATACTGGTGGTAGTGGATCATGCCACCAGGTATCCAGAGGCTATACCCCTTAGGACCACTACAGCACCTGTGGTGGCAAGGGCCCTCCTGGGAATTTTCTCAAGAGTGGGCTTTCCTAAGGAGGTGGTATCAGACAGGGGTGCAAACTTCATGTCTGGGTACTTAAAGGCAATGTGGAAGGAGTGTGGGGTTACTTATAAGTTCACCACACCCTATCACCCACAATGCAATGGTTTAGTTGAGAGATTCAACAAAACCTTGAAGGGCATGATTAAAGGGCTCCCAGAAAAGCTTAGGCGTAGATGGGACATACTCTTGCCCTGCCTTTTATTCGCATATAGGGAGGTGCCTCAGAAGGGGGTTGGTTACAGCCCTTTTGAACTTCTGTTTGGCCACCCTGTGAGGGGTCCACTGTGCTTGGTGAAGGAAGGATGGGAGTTACCTCTCAAGCCCCCAAAGCAAGATATAGTGGACTATGTACTTGGTCTCCGCTCCAGGATGGCTGAGTACATGAAAAAGGCAACCAAAAACCTTGAGGCTAGCCAGGAACTTCAAAAGGCCTGGCATGACCAAAGGCTGTCCTAACTGTTTACCAGCCAGGACAGAAGGTGTGGGTGTTGGAGCCAGTGGCCCCAGCAGCTCTCCAAGACAAATGGAGTGGACCCCACACTATTGTTGAGCAGAAGGGTGAGGTCACTTACTTAGTAGACCTGGGAACACCCAGGAGTCCCCACAGGGTTCTCCATGTCAACAGACTTAAGCCATATGTGGACAGGGCAGACATGGGCTTGCTCATGGCTACTGATGAAGGGCAGGAGGAAGAGAGTGACCCACTCCCTGACCTGCTCTCACAGAACCCTGACGATGGGTCAGTAGATGGTGTAGCCTTGGCAGGCAGCCTCACTACCCAGCAACAAACTGATTGCAGGCAAGTCCTCAATCAGTTTAGACATATGTTTTCTCTGACACCCAGTCAGACCACCTGGTGCACTCATGAAGTGGACACTGGGGACAGTCTGCCTATTAAAAACAAGATTTATAGGCAACCTGACCATGTCAGGGACTGTATCAGGACTGAAGTCCAGAAGATGTTGGAATTGGGAGTGATTGAGCCCTCAGATAGCCCTTGGGCTAGTCCAGTAGTCCTAGTACCTAAACCTCACACCAGTGGTGGGAAAAGAGAGATGAGGTTTTGTGTAGACTACAGGGGCCTCAATGCAGTCACTAGGACTGATGCCCATCCAATACCCAGGGCAGATGAGCTCATAGATACTTTGGCCTCTGCCAAATATCTCAGCACATTTGACCTAACAGCTGGCTACTGGCAGATCAGACTAGCTGATGCTGCAAAGCCCAAAACAGCATTTTCAACCCCTAGTGGGCATTATCAATTTGTGGTGATGCCCTTTGGTCTGAAAAATGCACCTGCCACTTTCCAGAGGTTGGTGAACACAGTTCTCACAGGACTGGAGGCCTATAGTGCAGCTTATCTAGATGATATTGCTGTCTTTAGCTCCACCTGGGAGGATCACCTGGTCCACCTCAGGAATGTTTTACAGGCCCTGCAAAAGGCAGGCCTGACTATCAAGGCCACTAAGTGCCAGATAGGGCAGAGTCAGGTTGTGTACCTGGGCCACCTTGTGGGTGGAGGCCAGGTTCAACCTTTGCAGAGCAAGATCCAGACCATCATGGACTGGACTGCTCCCACTACCCAGACTCAGGTGAGAGCCTTCTTAGGCCTGACTGGGTACTATAGGAGATTTGTCAAGGGGTATGGATCAATAGTGACACCCTTGAATGACTTAACTTCTAAAAAAATGCCCAAAAAGGTTCAGTGGACAGTTAGCTGTCAAAAGGCATTTGATGACCTCAAGCAGGCCATGTGCACTGCTCCAATTCTGCAGAGTCCTGATTACTCCAAGAAGTTCATTGTTCAAACTGATGCATCTGAATTGGGGGTAGGGGCTGTACTGTCACAATTGAATGAAGAAGGTCAGGATCAGCCAGTAGCTTTTATTAGCAGAAGGCTGACCCCTAGAGAGAAACGTTGGTCAGCCATAGAGAGGGAGGCCTTTGCTGTGGTCTGGGCTCTGAAGAAGTTGAGGCCATACTTGTTTGGTACACACTTCCTGGTTCAGACAGACCATAAGCCCCTCTTATGGCTAAAACAAATGAAGGGTGAAAACCCCAAACTGCTTAGGTGGTCCATTTCCCTACAGGGGATGGACTTTACAGTGGAACATAGGCCTGGGAGTAACCATGCGAATGCAGATGGACTCTCTAGGTATTTCCACTTAGAACATGAAGACTTAACTGGGCAAGGTTAGTTTAATGTCCCTACGTTTGGGGGGGTTGTGTAGGAGAGTAGGATCTGCTTCACAGGGGTACCCCCACTTTTGCTGATACTTCACTGGTTTTCGACATTAGTCTGGCTGGGGCCCTGCTATTCAGAACCCCAGCCTAGCTGTTTCCTCTTTAAAAGGGTATCCATGTGCCTTAGGCACATCTCTGATTGGGATCTGGAGTGCCCTTGTAAGTCCCTAGTATATGGTATACTATGTACCAAGGGCATAGGTACCTCAGAGGCCTGCCAGGGGCTGCAGCATATATTATGCCACCCCTGGTAGGCCATCCAAACTGACACCACAGGTCTGCTACTGCAGCCTGGGTAAGGTGGTGCATGCACCCCTTGCTGTGGTATAGGTTACCTATATCACTAAATGCATACACACATATAAACCTATAAGTCACTCCTAAGGCAGGCCTTATCAATCTTAAAGGCAGAGTGCATGGTTTCTATGTGAGAGGGTGCCCCTGCATGAGCAGGGCCCCTCTGCAGCGTTCGGAGACCATCTCTGATGCTGTTTGTAGTGCAGCCTGACCATATACTCTTAAACGCATTATATCCTCGCGGTAAAATGCTAACTATGGACTGGCTGCACCGAAACATGTCGTGTTTGGTGTCAAACATCTTGGAATACTACCCCCCGCCAATTCTGGCGGCGGGGGTAGCATTCCACCCTTCTAGAGGGAAAGGCATGTTAACTCTGACGAGTCCGGTAACTTCTTTCCAGAGCCTGGCATCACAAAATGGATGCTACTGCCACAGACACGAGTCTGGCCTCCTGCTGCTGGACGAAACTCCGGCAGGGGAGGCCTGGACAATAGGTTTCCTGTCCCAGGGAGGTGTGACCACCTCCCCAGACAGGACAAAGTGTATTGGGGCTGGGCGGGAGCACTTTCGGGTGCTTTGAAGTCCTGCACTGGGGGCACATTTGGTGTCCCTGTGCATACCCCAGTTCAAACCGGATCAGGGGCTTGCAGCCCCTGCTTTGGCGCGAACTGGACAAAGGGAAAGGGGTGTAGCCACCCCTCTGCCCTGACCCACCCATAGGTGGGGCCACAGAGTAGTCCATCCCCTATTTTTGGAATAAAGGTAGGAACCCAGTCCTTAGGACTTTAGATTATACCTGGACGAAACTCTGAAACAGAATCCTGGACCTTCGACGCTCTACTCACGATTAGAGGACTGAAGAATCTCCCTTGGGGTCAAGGAGTGACTCCCCTGCTTGGCAGGCACCAAAGAAGCATCTGTCCGGTTCGCATCACTGAAGCTCCCGTCGGACGCCGAAGTCATCGCATCACCAGAGGTGGATTCTCAGACTTCCCCGAGGCTACCCTGAGTCCCCAGCAAAGCTGAGGCCCGTGGCTATCGTGGGTAACGTGAGACCGTGACCCCTGGACACCGAGCACACTTGCAAGTGCACCATCTTCTGGGTCTCCCAAGAAGTCGTGCTTTGGGCTCCGAGTAGCCCTAGCCTCCAGCACCACCTGCACCGAAGATCACTGGCCCCCACTCCACGAGTGTCCTGTAAGCCAGCTCCACGTGCGGCGTCACGAGGCTCCTTCGCGGTCGCTAGCCCGTTGGCTAGTAGCCCTTACCGAAGGCCAATCTTTTCTTTACTTGGCAGTCTGGTTGCTCCAGGCCTGCCCTCACTTACCCTTGCTGGGTGAGTTCCCCAGACCTTGCTGGTCTGCACCATCGACGATCTTCAGCTACATCGAGACTTGCCGTTGCCAAGGCTTGTTGGGTCCAATCTGGTCGCCGACACCGCAGCACTCGACAGACATCGTGTACCAGCCCGAATCCTGCTCCTGGTCGCCGACAACGCCTCCTGGACCTCGTGGCTGCAGAAACGAGACGACCGTCAACGCACCTGAAGCACTCGACATCGGTGGGCATCCGTCCATCACCTCCCTGGTCACTGGCTAGTGACCCAGACTCTGTCCCCTCTGCTTTCAGGTTCTTCAGAACTCCGATCCACTCTTGGATCCACCCGGACACTTTTCTCCTGGTCGCCAGCAGCACTTTGCAGCAGATCGCCATAAGAACCGACGACGAAACCCGACCCCGAAAGGCACCTATGCACCCGGCTTCCCTGGGTGAGGTAACACGAGTACTCCGGTGCTCCCGTGGGTAGAGACTCTTCAAAGTCCTAGATCTCAAAGGGTTTTGTCCTAGTCCTCTTTAAAGTGTCCCTTTCCTCTATTTTTCCGATCCCGACTTTCTCCATAGAAGTTAACGGCGTATCGCGGTTGTGTATTTACACTGCACGCGTCTCCCGTGGGTCCCCTGTGTCACTACCTTGGGTGGTTCCTTGTGGTCCAAGCACTTCTAGAGGCTCTAGGCCTAGTGTCTAGTTCAGTCGTGGTTCGCATACCACTTTATTGGTATATGGTTTGGTACGCCCCTAGGGCCCAAACGTGTATTTGTGCTATTACTGTGATTTAAGATCTTATAACCTATGTACTTCGAACTCTAGCCTCATAAAGAGACTAGAGGGGTGTGTTTAGTAATAAATACATATATTTTGAATATATACCTGGTGTGGTGCTCTTTCATTTGGTCACTCAAGAGATTATAGACTGGTAAAACAAGCTGCTTTACATTCCTTCAAGACTTAGCCTGAAGGCTGCTCTCCACAGCTACCACTAGGATAGCTTTCAATAAGGTTGTCTTTAACCTACCTACCATAAGAGTCGATTTGGACTGGTGCAAGGTGCCCACTATAATTAGTGGACAGCATATGCCAGGCCAACTTCTCACACTGTCCTTCTTTTTTCTGTTCACTACCATTATTGTAAATCTAATGCATGCAATGTTTGCAATCATCCACAACTATTAAAGAAATAAATACAAAGGGACTCTTTGCCTTGGGTCATTGAGCTTAATTTAAACTTGGATGCAGTAGGTATCTTCCATGGTGTACCCCAAAGAGAACTGCGGCCGACAGTCAGTAACTGGACAAAAGAAGTGAAGGAAAGGGGTAGAAGGATCAATGAAGGGTTTTCCATATTGTAAGGTCTCTCTATTGAGCATTACATTTGTAGTTTGCAGGGTCTCTTGGGCTCAGGTGCCTGCCAAACTGCTCAAAATGCAAAAAAGTTTGGGGGATCAACTGGCCTAAAGGAAAAAATGATGGGCTGGAACAGTTTCATAAATGGTGGGTGACTTTTATCTTTGCAGATAGGCCTCAACAAATTCCTAGTAATGTTAGATTTTCCACCCACTGAGAGAGTTTTTTGGAAAGAAAGTAGTGGTTCCTTTCTACAATTAAAATAACAGTATGTGCGCCTTCTTTGTGTGTCGGAGTTGAATTATTGAGTAGGTTGTGGTGCCTCAGTCATCAGACACCCTGGCATTGGCTGTTCCTTGTTGTTCTCAGAGTTCTACTGGCAGACATTTATGGCAGTAATATCCTTTACTAGCAGCACCAATGACTTGGAGATCGGTAGGTTTCATTGACTTTCTTGTAGAAAACTTACCCTGGTCATATGATGAGAGAGGAGATAATCATAAAAGGACATCAAGCGAGGGGCGAGGCATAGACAATAATATTATTTATCACTCATAAAATTCCATGTATCTAACCCATCGCTGGTCCCACTATAACACCGTTACTTGTTATCTATAGTGTGGCCTCTTCCAGTGTGCACATCCCTAAATGTCAATATCAACGGGAGCATTGTGAGATAATAATCTAACGGGCATTTGATTGACACTGGTGCACGTGAATCTGAGAATTAGCTCTAGCAATGGCAAGACATGGGTCGCAGGAGGCAGTCCTGTCCAGGAACTTTTGACACTCGCATGTGAATGTCTCTCACCATTCCTAGGGGGATATTCACAAGGAAGTGGCGGAGAGAGGCGTTAGCTTTCTTGGCTTAACGCCTCTCTCCACCAGTTCGGAAACGCAAGGCTGCACCATATTCACAAGGACATGGTGCAGCCTTGCGTTTCCCCCTGCGATGGCGCTAAGTTTCACAACTTAGCGCCAACGCAGGTGCAAGGGTTTCTGCTAGCAAACCGAAAATGCCAGTTTGTAACTTACATGTGTGCTGCTTCATGCAGCACACATGCAAGTTACAAAGCGGCATTCTAAAAAATGGTTTGTTTATGTACAGGAAGGTACACCTTCCTGTACATAAACAAACCATGGCATTTTGCTTTTTCCATGTGTGCTGCACAAGGCAGCACACATGGAAAAAGCAAAAACGAGGAGAAATAAAGCATTTCTCCTCGTTTCGCCAACTAAAGACCAGGGTTTTCCTGGTCTGAATTTTGGCGCTACCTCCTATTTAGGCTGCCCTTGTGAATAGGAGGCAGCGTCAAAATCAATGGGTTTTGGGGTGGAACACCCACCACAACACCCACTGCACGCCCCTTTCACGCTAAACACAGCGTGAAAGGGGGCCTTATTCACAAGGCAGCGTTAAGCCACGTTAATTGGCTTAAAGCTGCCTTGTGAATAAGACGAGGCCCCTATTGCCACCACAACATCACTAAAAGTGACGCTGTGGTGGCGATAGTGGCTTGTGAATATGCCCCCTAGAGTTTTCTGGGAATTTCCACTTTTGATGACTTCGTCAATTACCAAACTTTCGTTTTCCCAGTTGCACGGCTTTAAGAGAACTGATGTCCATGCAAATATGTCAGTCTGTGCTGCATTATATCACGGTGCATGCAAAGTAATACTATTCGACGAAATATTTCCCTTCATACAAATAAGTCCCGCTGCACTGCAGATCTTTAGGACATCCCCCGCCCTCACACCCAATCTAATTGACGGTTTTTGTGAAAAAGTTCCGAAAGTGTCTTCAATTCTGTCTTGATTAGTGTTCATGTAATCAAGTGTTTGCTATAGATTTATGGTTATGACTCATGCATACAAGCACAAAAATATGATAGTTACATCAGATCACACGTTTTCCATAATGAACTTGGCTTCTTAATGTTGTGTCTGGAGATCATGAATATATCAATATCGGGGCATAACATCTGAACTGCATTCTCACCTTAAAAATGCATTTATTGCTGGAAACTAAAGGATGATCACACAGAAATACATGTATTTATTAACAACATGCCTTAAAAGTTTGTGAAACTTGAAATGTATCAAAGGTACACTCCAAGCACAAGGGAGTAAAGTGACTGAATACATCATATGGAAGGCGTATATATAATCTGTTATTTATTTCTTAGGGAGGAATGATTGGCATGGGCATTGCAAAACTCCAGTGGTGGAAGGAAAAAGCTTGTGCACACGATTTTGATACTACCCTCTGGCTTCACCCATCAAAATTCACAGCTCATCAGTGCAGCACACCCGAAGTCATTTAGAAATGCAGCAGGAAAATGGCACATGAAGCTACCTTGCTGCTTTTTGAAATATTTAGTTCATAACATCTATGTTCAAGAACTCATTTTGGAAAAGCAAAAGTCATGAGAACTTAAATAGCACAAATATATAGGACAACTTTTCTAACAAACCACGTCTAATTGTATATCATGCAAATGTCTGATTAGGAGTACCAGAAAGAAAAATGTGCATATTTTGTAATTTGAAGATAATAAGGACGCCTGGGGAATTATAGAAAGTGAAACGTATTTGAAATGTTTCTTAAAAAATATGAACAAAAAAAACTCTTCCTCTTTCATAACTTGCACAAATATCTTAAAAAGAACGACCCTCATTAGTACTACAATCGCACTCTTTGTGTAAACGTTTGATAGGAATACATTTTTTCAGTAAGTTCGAAATGAACTATGTTCACACTAAATTAAAACCACTCTGATGTATATTGTTCTTTCTTAGGTATTGCCTTTTAAATTGGAAATTGACACAACCGTAGATCAACTAATCAGTGAATTTGTGGCACCATTGAAAGTCCAGTGCAGTAATGGTTCTCATTAGCCTCTTTTGTAATAATGCAGAGAATTTTTGACGTTTTCAATGATCTTTTCCGACTGTTTGAAGATATCATGGGGTTTGTACAAAATGCATATACATCAATTGCATTGCCATACCATTTAAATATTCTTTGACATTGTCATTCACCTTGTGGTTAGTAGAATCTTCTTGGCTCTCCATTGGAATGGAGACAACCTGAGTGTGCTTTTCTCTATAGGGTATTGGGAACAAAATGCTTCATAAATTTAGCAAATAATTGCTCCCAATCTCTTATTTACTTGAAGAAAATACGGGGATCAAAATTTAAAAATATACTTTTGAGCAGGAAGCTCGGTCATACTATTGTATTGTTATGTGACTACTTGTTCCCAATTGTATTGCAAATGAATAACCACTATATCAAGAGAATTTACAAATGTCTATTGTATGTAGCAGGTAATATGACTCAACAAGCTAAATAGTAAATGCCAACATATGGTGACTTTCAATTCACAAATTGGTATACCTGCCAGGCCAACTCAGCCTATCATCTTTCAAATGTCTGTACATCGAGCCCCATTCCATTTGGCAATAGTAACAGTTGTTATTTAATATGCCATGACAACAACAATATTACAGTACCAACAAAGTAAAAAAGTCACCGTTATAAAGTATTCACAGGCTCATTTATAGTTTAGCAGACAAGGTACTCTGTCGCACCCTCAAAGCAGTACCCTTTCTGCCGCATTGGTAGTCCGCCAGCCTCATTTAGAGTTGGCTCTGCCGACGGAATACTTGACTGACGGCCCAATGGAGTAGGGGGCCATCCAGGGAAGAACTTTACACCAACCGCCCTATTTAGGATGGATGGTGTAAACCCTTATTTTCCTGTTCATCATCGCTTGGAGAAACCTGGTGATAAGGGGCGGCAACAAAAAGACTCCCGCACCCAGGGAGAAAACACTTATGGCATTGGGCCCATTAGCTTTTTGTTTTCAAACAACAAATTCCCGCGTTAGGACGAAAAGAGCAATGTATAAAACGATTAAAAAGATGTTCTCTCTAAATGTCGTTTACTCAGAAACTAATTATCGTCTGCTCCGAAAGGTAAAAGGAAAAAAGCTGGAAGAAAGTACATTTTTTATTCGTTTATTTTGGTGTTTTATGAAGTACTGCTTGTCCCCTTTTTGGAACTTTACAGCACTGAAGGTGCTTTCAAAACAAGTCCCGGAGGTCTTTTCAGAACTGTCTACATCATGTGTGTTTGTGTGATGTTATCTGAACTGCGTTTTATGCTGCTTGGCAGGGAGGTCAGTTGTAAGGTGGTTGAAAAACTTCCATTTTAAGTGTTTTCTGAAGTTGTGTAGTTGCAAGCCCTCTGTAGTGCTATACTTTACTGTCTTAGGCTCAAAGACATCTTCCACGTTTACCACACTCACCGTACTCAAAATTAACCTTTTCCAAGAATCCTGTAGCAAGTATGGTCCCCACCCCTACACGAATCCTCCATAGCCAAACACAGTCATTTACATATTCCCCGCTAGTCTGTCAAACATGTCTGTCCAGCACCTAAGACTAGCTAATCACCCACACATTTCTGGTGATAACTCTCGTCTATCAGATTTTCACCTTCAATCTTCCCAGTATTTTTCACTTGCAAACTCTCCTACTTTCCCCAACAAAGCACTCTGATGCTGCTGTAATTGGCATTTAGAGCGTTCTAAAACCCTACATTTAAAAAAGTAAACAATATGCTAGCAAATGTCCTGACAAATCATATCAGCCATTTCTCTAATGAACTAAACTATGGACCAAAACAGCCCTTTGGAAAATAGCACAGACTATGGTTTTATGTCAGACTCTAACAAGGGTATCAGTACCAGCTTTGAGACGGACTCAGGTGATATTCCCCAGGCTTCCACCACACACAAAGAGATCAGTGGTAAGGGAGTAATACATATTAACCTCCCTAACCGGAGCTCCTTCAGAGGAAAGGTTGGGGAAAAGAGATAAAAGAGAAGCACCTGCTTTCTGTCTATTGGAAATTCAGGCTCCTTGTATGCCCTTGATGCCAGGCTGGAGATGAGATGGCCAATTTTACTAGACATATAGGAGAAGGTTCGTCTGTGAGGAATACAAAGAAGTTAAGGCAGTTCACAATATAGTTATCAAAAACATCCAAGTGACGCATTTGTGTTGAGCTAACCACTTCTCAAATGAGACTTAATAGAGGTTCCTATAAGGCAAACAGCTGTGGGTTCAATAAGTCCCAGGAAGGGGCATTTGTACAAGCCCCTGTCGCCACCGGAGCATCACTTTTTTTGACGCTCCGGTTGCCTTGCGCCATTTCCCATATTTACAAGGTGCCATTAAGCCACTTAATGTGGCTTAACAACGCTTTGTAAATATGACCTGTTCCGCTACAGTCCTCAGCGGGAAAGGTGCATGTAATGGGTGTTGCAGTGGGTGTTCCACCACAATACCCATTGCTTTTTGACGCTGCCTCAGATTTACAAGGCTGAGGGAGCCCCAAAAACTAATGCCAGGGAATACCTTATCTTAGCATGGTGATATGAGGAGAAATTAATAATTTCTCAGGGAATACTTTATCTTAGCATGGCAATATGAGGAAAAATTAATAATTTCTCCTAATTTTTGCTCTTTCTATGTGTGGTGCATTCTGCAGCACACATAGAAAGAGCAAATCGCCATGAATGATTGCTTATGTGCAGGAAGGTGTCCCTTCCTGCATAGAAACAATCGCCCCTGCAGCACAGGCACCCATGCAACATGGTTGCAGGATGCCTGCCCTGGCGCAAGACAGCTTTTTTTGTACCAGAACTAGGGGAAACACAGGGGTGCGCCCTATTCTTGTGAATACGGCACATCCTGGCATTTAAAAAATGTTGGAGTGTGGCGTTGCCAAATTTGGCATAGCACCGCGCTCAGACATGTTTTTGTAAATATGCCCAAAGTTTCTAGGCAATCTAGTGTTAGCCAATGTCCTTTCGTATGAGGGCCCAAAAAGAACTGCTGGTTGTTCCCCCTGTTCTAACCAGAAGTGACTGTGCGATTGGACCTCTGACTGACAGAGATGTTCCTCCTTCTTCCTTCGCACCAACTTCCAAAGACCCATTTGCCATCATCTTCATAGCTGAGCTGACTTCTCTTTAAGTCATTCATGCCCAAGATGTCCCTGTGGAAATGGTGAGCAAACGCCCTATCGCTGGATTGTATTTCCCCGCTTGGTTTGAGGGCCCTTACAGCTTCACCCACTCCTCACAATTTGTTTAATACTCTGCAGTTTTGACAACCAATCTATACTCTGAGGGAGTCTAGATGGGTATACTCACTAAGGGGTAGCTGTTCCTAAAGAGGAGAGGACAGGACAACCTATTATGGTTGGGAAAAGTGTCAGGGTGTTCTCTCAACAAAGTTGGGTAGAAGTGAAGGTGGGGGAATTCCTCCTTTTTGACTTAGTGCCCTCACACACGCTTCCGAGTGTCATGCTTCATCATCGGGCATTGCTCCTCGTGGGGGTGGCGCTGCTGTCCTCCAAGGGCCCCGCAAGAGGGCTCTTTATCAGAGATCTTTTTAAGGAGATGCCGCAGTTGTGCATGTGGGTGTGTGGGCCTGGAGAAGTGAGTGAGTGAGTTAAAATTACCCTCGCGGTACCCAGAACCTAATTTTATTCAGGGGTCTGGAAGATAAGGTTAAAAATGCAAAGGATATGGAGAACCTCCTTAGAACAAATGTGGAGGAGGAGTGAGTATTTTACCGCTGCTCTCACATCCGTGATTTTTTTTTTTTTTTTTAAAGTGCAATTAGGTCAACATGTTTTGCGCTACATGCAGGTCCCTAGTGGATCCAGGAGCGCTTCGTCAGGACCGTGTGGTGAAGTGAAGTGGAAATAAAATATAGGAGTCAGGGAAGAGACGCCCTATACTCCTACTTTACCTACAATCAGGTGTCAGTGCATCTGAGCGCTGACTGGAACATCTAAATCGAGTTCCACAGCCCAATCTAGTGATAACAGGGATAAAACAAGAGAGAGAAACACAAGGTTTGTAAACAAACATATCAGTAACATGGTAATCATGGCAATCTCAAGTACTGGTAAAAAGTACAGGATGCCATTCTGCACCATATTGTATTGTGGTGGGCATGCTGTATGTCAAATGCCCAGATCAATATACTGCCCAGTGTGACAGAGTGTTGCACCTTGTATCCACCTGTGTGATGGCATAAGCATAAGTGAATAATCACCCTCATACGGCATGACATAGCCAGGGGTGATAGTTACAATGCATGCATACATATTACAGTAATGAACCCCATGGTCGAGGGGTATAAATCGAGACTGTCACAGAAAAACTTGTGAAGGCATCACTGCGATAGTCCTCGTGGCAGTCCATTAGCCTTAACAGGTACTGATCTTTAAGTGTGTCATTAGCCCACATACTCGATGCGAGCAGTGGTGCCAAATGCTATCATGTGCCACTCATACAGGTTGAAAAGGCAAGAAAATCGCCTAACCCTATCTAATGAATGGTTGGCCTCACCGGCGCTCAACGGAAAATGCGCGTAAATATCTGTGGGTGGATCAACACACAAAAGCAGACTGGTGAGAATGGGATTCTCGCTCTCCAACATCGCATGAATTACCTCACCTGAATCGTATCAGGAACAGCAGCAAAATATTCACATTCAGTCACCTCGCAAACAGCCGTTTGCCTACCCCTCCGTTCTTGTCACCGGTAGTGTCAATGTGGCTGGCTAGTCATGATATACACGCGAGCGCTGGGGCGGAAATGACGGTCAGGGGGCGTGGTGGACCAATAATGAGCATATAGTGTGTAGCGCTGCCCTGTGTTTCTTAAAAAACATGGCGGCCATATTGGGAGGATGTATTCGTCTCGATAACGTGCACCGTGGAGCGCCATATTAGAAAGGTAAAGAGTGTAACGTCGGGCATGTTAGTAAATACCCTGTCAATTTATAAAATAGAGTTGTCCGAGTGTAGGATAAATGCGGGAAATCTAGATTGAAGGTGGATCACAAAAATTATTTCCCTGTGCAACGGTGGTGGCGCATTTATCCTACACTCGGACAACTCTATTTTATAAATTGACAGGGTATTTACAGGTTGTCATGTCCTCTCCTCTTTAGGAACAGCTACCCCTTAGTGAGTATAACTCTAGTTTTTGGGAGCATTGGTACTGGACCTACTATTTCTAATTAGGCTCCCTGTCCCCCTTTTTCAAAGTGTGTTGGGAGTCAAGATAGTGTCAGTAACTGAGATTGAAACTGAGTATTATCAAAAGAAGATGCCAGAGTAAGTCTCTGCATTATGCAGAGAAGAAGGCTCCTCTGTCATTCTGGGTATTATCAAAAACACAGCTCTGGTTAAATCAACCTGTGTGTTTACATGAGCAGAGCTGTTGGAGTCGCTGGATATCATCAGGAGCTGAAGTGCTACCCTTAGTGAATGTACATGTTATTAGGAGCCGGGCTCTGACAGAGTCAGGATATTACCAGGAGTGCATCTTGTGATCACTCTGGAATTTTCAGGATCACAGTGACTGTATATTTTTTGGAACAGATCTCTTAGTGAAGTTACTATTGAACATTGAATTGTCATGGTGTAGTGCTTTGCAGAGTCCATGAGGTTTAACTGACCCTACTTCAAAAAAACAGAGTTAGCATTTTAAAAAACTCTTTACTGAGCAGCAACTGCAGTCGTCCATATTACTTTAGATGTTTATAGCAAAAAAGAGTGACCTGCCGTATAATGCTGCATTTCACAGCTGTAAGTTTGATTTTGTATGCATTCTACTCTATATTTTGAATCCATAAACTGTAGCTCGATATTCTTTGGGCAAGGTCTGAATCTGAGGGCAATTGTTGCATAGTGCGGCTAAATGAAGGGTATTAGCCTGAAACCGTTTTTTGACAGGCATTATATCATTGCACAGCAAAACTAGGGAGCATTGTTTTGAAAGGGTACACAGTGTCCCTAATGGGTAATAATTTTAGTGCACAGGATGAATGATGGCTGTTATATCAGCAGCTCCTTAGTTCAACAATCTTCCTCATTCTGAGCAGCGAGAGTGTGAGCTGGTTTCACAGTGTTTCTAATGGTATATTCAATGCTTTTGGGTCTGTACAGCCTGTGTGATGATGGGGCTGGGAAATCCCCATCCAGGGCCTGCTTTGGGGCAGTGCGACCGGTGCTGCCACTCGGGGCGCTGACCTGTGGAGGGGGCGCTGACCTCATGGGGTGTGCTGTGTATAGCAATAGCAATAACTTATGATTTGAGAGATAAGGGGCACTTTTGCCTGGTGGTGGTAGTGAAACTCTGCTTTGGATTTTGGACACAAGAGCAGGAAACCTGCTCTCGCTTCCAAAAACCAAAGCAGAATTGCTTTTGCACAAGGGGAGCTGCATGTCAGCAGCTCCCCTTGTGCAAAAACAATGCCGGCTCCCGCAGGACGCGGGGAGCCGGCGGGACCATGGGGTCATTGGGGCTCCCCCCACGGTCCCCAACGGTGAGGCCAGGCCCCGGGGATGGGGTCCCCGGGGCCAGAAGTGGCCCGGGATGGGGGCCATCGTGGCCACCATCCCCCGAAATTAAAAAAATTAAAAACGGAAAGGCCGGCCCCGGGGATGGGGTCCCTGGGGCCATAATTGGCCTGAGGAGGGGGGCCAAGAATTAAATAATTATTTAAAAAAAAGACAGGCCGTGCCCCAGGGTATGGTGTGAACGGGGCCGAAATTGGCCTCGGGAGGGGGGCCACGCTGCCCCTTCCCGTTTTTTTACATTTTTTATAAAAAAAGGGGTGTAGGCCCTGGGGGATGGGGTCCTGAGGACCCAAAAATGGTAAAAGAAGGGGTGCCACACAGCCCCCCTTCTAAAAAAATTAATTAAAAAAAAAGCTGGCATCTCGCCGGAGGCCCCGCCCCCTCCCTGCACTACTCTGCAAACGTGCCCCCTGGCACGTTGTAAGTTGGGAAATTAATTCCCCTTGAATACAGAGGGTCCCTGGGGGCCAACTAGCCCACCAGGTACCTCCAGTATGCGCCACAGAGCAGTGTTACAGAGAGGTGGTCCGAGGCCACGCCCCTTTTTACACCACTCTGCAAACGCGCCTCTTGGCGTACTGCTGGTGGGGCGATGAGGTCCTCTTGTGTCCTGAGGACCTCAGGACACAAGTGGACATCATCCTCCGAGCAGCAGTGCGCTAGAAGCCGCGTTTGCAGAGTGGTGTATAAAGGGGCGTGGCCTCGGACCACCTCTCTGCAATGCAGCTCTGTGGCGCATACTGGAGGTACCTAGTGGGCTAGTTGGCCCCCAGGGACCCTGGATGACATCACTGATGACATCATCCAGTGACTGTGTGTTTCTGTAAAGTTTAAATATGTTATATATATATGCCAAGGTGTATTGAAGAATGAGTGGGTGTATAAGTGTCTGAATGGATGATTTAGTAGGTGCTTGACTGACTGTATAAGTGAGTGATTAAACATGTCTGACTGAATGCATGGGTTAGTGACTAAACTGTGTAAATGTCTGTATCAGTCTGTCAGTTGGTGTGTAAGCGGCTGCATGGGTTGGTGAGTAGCTACACGAATGTCTATATGGGTTATTGATTGGTTGTCTGAGTATCTGTATGGGTGCCTGAGTGTCTGTGTGGATGGGTTGGGGGGGTGTGATTCTGTGCATAGATGTGTGAGTGGGTGATACACTGGGTGTATGGGTTCAAGAGTGCATCTGTGAAGGGCTGTATGGGTGGGTGAGTATGTGTATGGGTGTGTTGGTGAGTGAATGGAAGTCTCAGTGGTACATGTGTGAGTAACTGCATATGTGAAAGGCAGTATATGTGAGAGTTGGAGTATATAAATGACTATACGTGAGAGTGAGTGATTGTGAGAGTGGCTGTATGGATGAGTGTGTGCTTGTATCATTGATTGTATAAGAGAGTAAGTATGTGTTATTATCTGTATGAATAAGTGAGGTGGTGTGTGTACAACTGTATAGGTGAGTAAATGGGAGTGTGATTGATTCTTTGCATGACTGACTAGGTGTGTGAGTAACTCTATGGATGAGTGGCGGTGTGTGAGTGTCTGTATAGGTGTATGAGTGCAAATGATAGTGCTGAATTCATGAGTGACTGTATGTATGAGTGACAGTATGGGTGAATGAGTGGATGTGTGTGCAGACCTAGGAATCAGTGAGTGGGTATGCAGTAACTGGTATTGGTGTGTCTATGGTTTCGAAAATGGTAGTCTGTATTTTAGAGTGGGTGTATCAAAGGTTATATTAGGGTGTGAGGAGGTGCATCAGATTATCACGTGGATGATGTCATCAGTGATGTCATCAGTGATTTCATTTGAGATTTCATCAGTGATGTCATCAGTGATGTCACTGACCATGTCAGGAATGATGTAATATGTGACGTCATCAGCAGTGCATTGCGGGAGCGTGAGTTATAGTTAGCTCAACTAACTATAACGGCCAAATTTCTCTGGTTTTGTACAAGTGAAATGTCCAACTAACTACAACGTCCCTGAAACCTGTGGTTTTTTTCAGTGAATTTCTCAGGTTTTTTAAATGCTAATTTCGAACTATAACGTCCCTGAAACCTATGGTTTTTTGAGTGAATTTCAAAGGTTTCTTAAATGCTAATTTCTAACTATAACGTCTCTGAAACCTGCATGTGTGAGTGACTGTATGGGTGAATGAGCGGATGTGTGTGTAGACCTAGGAATCAGCGACTGGGTATGTAGTAACTGGTATTGGTGTGTTTATGGTTTCGAAAATGGTAGTCTGTATTTTAGAGTAGGTGTATCAAAGGTTATATTAGAGTCTGAGGAGGTGCATCAGATTATCACGTGGATGATGTCATCAGTGATGTCATCAGTGATGTCACTGACCATGTCATGAATGATGTAATATGTGACGTAATCAGCAGTGCATTGCGGGGGCGTGAGTTATAGTTAGCTCAACTAACTATAACGCCGAATTACTCAGGTTTTGTACGAGTGAAATGTCCAACTAACTATAACGTCCCTGAAACCTATGGTTTTTTCAGTGAATTTCTATGGTTTTTTAAATGCTAATTTCTAACTATAATGTCCCTGAAACCTATGGTTTTTTCAGTGAATTTCAAAGTTTTTTTTAAATGCTAATTTCTAACTATAACGTCCCTGAAACCTATGGTTTTTTCAGTGAATTTTAAAGGTTTTTTAAATGCTAATTTCTAACTATGCCTACAGAGGTAGGACATGTGCAGAAAGAGGAAGAAAGGCGCAGAAAGAAGCAAGAGAAATGCAGAAAGAGGGAACAGAAGTCCAGAAAGACAAAGAAAGGTGCAGAAAGAAGCAAGAGATATGCAGAAAAAACCAACAGAGGTGCAGAAAGAGGCCTTGTTGCAAAGTCATTCCGTGCCCCCAACTTTTTGCTGACTGGTACTGGTGGTAACTGACTCTGACTAACCAGGCCCGGAGCCAGTGCTATGCTAAAAAACACTTAGAATACAGTGAAAACACCTACATACACTAGGGTACACTATGGGTTGGGGTACCCCTGTGATTGGCATGAACTCCCCTGTAAGGCCCTAGTATATAATAGGGCAGGGGGATTAAAACTACCTCTAAGTCAGAGGTGCAGAAATGCTTCTTTAAGTAGTAGTCATGTTTGCAGAGTGGTGGAGAAAGGGTGCTGGGCCTCCGACCAGCGCTCATGAATTCCGCTGCGTAGGACTTACAGGAAGTACCAGGAGGGCTTCTTGGCCCCCAAAGTCCCTCAGGAGAAAATTGGACTTCATCCCCCATCCCGTAGTCTTCCAGGAGGCATGTTTGCAGAGTGGTGGAGAAAAGGTGGCATGGCCTCCGAAGACGTCTTAGCAATCCCACTGTGTGGGACTTACTGGAGGTTACAAGAGGGGTAGTTGGCCCCTTAGGACATCCCTGGGGGTAAACTACCCCTCCTATTACCTCCAGTAAGTCCTACACAGCAGGATTGCTAAGTTCTTATAGTAGGCCACACCCCCTTTGCCCACCACTTTGCAAACGCACTCCCCGGCGCACTCTTGGATGGGGATTGAAGTCCCCTTCACTGCTGGGGGTCCTTTAGGGGCCAACTAGCCCACCTCTTACCTGAAGTAAGCCCCACACAGTGGGATTGCTGAAAGGTGGACACAGGCCACGCCCCCTTTCTCCACCACTCTGCAGATGCACCTCCTGGCGCGTTCTGGGTTGGGGGATTAAGTCCCCTAGAATCCGAAGGGTTCCTGGGGGCAAACTAACCCACCAGGTATCTCCAGTAAGAGCCACAGAGCTGCATTGCAGAGAGGTGGTCCGAGGCCACGCCCCTTTTTACACCAAGCTGCAAACGCGGCTCCTGGCGCACTGCTGCTCGGAGGATGAATTCCACTTTTGTCCTGAGGTCCTCAGGACACAAGAGGACCTCATCACCCCACCAGCAGTGTGCCAAGAGGCCCCGGGGTGTGTGGGGGGCTCTTGCCCCCCACACATCTTTTTTTTAAAAACAGAGCCCCGGGGAGGTGGCAGTCCCCGGGGCTGCGGGGGGGGCGCGAGCCCCCGTGTTTTATTATCAAAGCCCCGGGGAGGTGGCGGTCCCCGGGGCAGGGTGGGGGGGTTGGGACCCCCCACGCATTTATTTTTAAAGCCCCGGGGAGGTGGCGGTCCCAGAGGCTGCGGGGTGGTCGCGTGCTCCCCCGCATATAATTAAATAAGCCCCAGGGAGGTGGCGGTCCCCGGGGCTGCGGGGGCTCCCGCGGACCCCCGCAAATTAATTATGATTTGCCCCCGGAACCTGGTCCACCCGGGGGCTTAAATACAATGAAGCGTGGGAGCCCGCGCTTTGTTTTTTTTTATTTTGTCGTCCAGATTCGCGCACCCAGCGCGAATTCGGCCGATTATTATTATTTTTTTAAAAAAAAATTATTTTTGTGGCCCTGAGGGTCCTTGTGGGACCCCCTGAGCAGGCCTAGGGGGTCAGGGTGTTTGTACCCTGCCCCCTTTTCTTGTTTTTCACCTTGTTTTTTACTCTTTTCTTGTGACTCGGTTACCGAGTCACAAGATGGCTGCCAACTCTTCCTGGTTTGGAGTGTTGGCAGCCAATCAGAGTGAAGCTCGTGCTCGGGAGGAGTCGCGACTCCTCCTCGGTGCTCAGATATCAAAAGTTTTCTTTTTTTAATTTCTCAGGAACTACTGAACGGATTTACACCATTTAAAAAAAAGGGCGCTTTCTCAACCAAGACCTACCTTTTTGCCAAATGTGGTGTAATTCCGTTCAGCAGTCCGGGCTGTAGCTTTGTCTAAAGTTCCTATGGAAATTAACATGGGGAAAACGCGTTTTGGGACCCCCCTTTTTCTCTGCCCCTGCTTGACAAATCACCCCAAAACTTTCAAGACAGGAGCTGACCGGAGTGCCCCATTAGTTTTGAAAATTTTGCGAAGATTCGTCAAACGGCACCAAAGATATTGGCAAATCAAAAACGCTTTTTGAATAGAAACGAGGTCCTAACTATAACTACCTACTGGCGACCGCCAGTAGGTAATATATATATATATATATATATATATATATATATATATATATATATATATATATATATATATATCATCCAAGACGGTTCAAAGGTTGCCGGTTTGTTGCAGCGCTCCTCATGGGTGCGTTACCCCGCGGCAGAACCACGCCGCCTGCAATTCTCACACTGTCCTTCCCAGATGGAAAGGAAAATGGGTCGCACTCTCGTCGAGTTTTGCAGTTTTTATTTTCTCCCTTTCATAAATGGGAACACAGGCACAAAGATCAACGCGTTTCGGTATTCTCCAATACCTTGTTCACGATCTAACACGATGGACATAATCTGGGCAGGCAACAGCACCCACTTGGTATGAATATTGACTCAGAGCACCACAAATACCAGAATATACAGCGCATGATTGAGGCATGTGATACGCCCATCAGGGCGGGATTGTTAATAAAAAGTCAACTGGTGCTCTGTGCAGCTGCTGCCTGTCTTGTCATTTTCGGCTTGTGAACAAGAACTCCGGTTCGAAACGCGTTGAGCCTTTTGATCGGAAGGACATCAGATCATACAAACTTAATACCTATATATATATATATGTCCCAAATGCAAAAAGTCCAATGAAGTACGCTCTCAGGATAAGAGGCAGGACACCGTATTCTAAATCCATGCTCTCAAGTGTTTGCATGGCACTAATAAGATCGCTACTCTCCCCCGTGTTCTGTTCCAATTTGACCAAGGTGATGAGCGTGTCTACATCACTAATCAAAAGATTACTGTCAGTACCCCTGTTACTATTACTTCTAACATGACTGTGTCCCAATCTCTTCAAAGTGTAGGTAGATTGAGGACAATTGTTGAGCAGCTTAGCCCCGTCGTACTTTGACGTGACTTGGATTTCTTCCTTGAGAAGCGTGACTGTGGGCTTGTGCCAGAGTACATACACGTATTTGAGCATGTATTGTGACTCTGCATTATTATGTGCGCGTATTTTGCTTTGATTACATTTTTGTATGCATATATTTTCTTTTAACCGACGATATGTAAAGGAGATTGTACTTTTTCTGTTACATCATGGCCGCCAAGTTTCTGTCTATTGACATGTCCTCTTTTGATTTCTAGTGTTTGTACTCGTGCAATAACTTTATTAGCTACCGCATTCTATGTGCTCTTTTCACGTGATCAAGGCTGCTTACAGTCGAAACGCGTTGTGGAATAAACTTGGACTAACTAGACTGGTGTCCTGCCTCTTATCCTGAGAGCGCACTTCATTGGACTTTTTGAATTTGGGATAATATTGCCGGTACGCTCTGCCGGCGTGTACGCCACCCTTCTCGGGTCCCTGCACTCCAGAAGGAGCTACGTGTGTTTTTGGATATATATATATATATATATATATATATATATATATATATATTCACTGAAAAAAACATACGTTTCAGGCACGTTATAGTTAGAAATTATCATTTAAAAAACCTTTGAAATTCACTGAAAAAACCATAGGTTTCAGGAACGTTATAGTTAGCTGGACATTTCACTCGTACAAAACCATAGAAATTCCACTGTTATAGTTAGTTCAGCTAACTATAACTCGCGCCCCCGCAATGCCCTGCTGATCACATCACATATTACATCATTCATGACATGGTCAGTGACATCACTATTGACATCACTGATCACATCTGAAGACCAACACATGTCATAGAGCTACTGACCATGCAGCTCCGACACCCAAGAAGGCCACAACACCCACTGCCATCACCCTCAGGACCTCCCCTCCGGACTACCCCCCTCCCTACTACCACCGAGGCAGCGCAGAACAGGACAGCAGACCTTCCAAAAATGGCATGGTCCCTCAGCCACACAATAGCTGAATCTTGGGAGATGTGGCAACCAAGTATGTGTGAAGTACGCAAATCACCCATCAATAAAAATGCACACAATACCAAGTGTAGCGGTGATGTGGTGGACAGACCTCACTATGCAGAGCACAAACCTCTCCATGTGGACATATACTGCTGGTGCTTGTAGTGTTGTGGACAATAGACGCAACCATGTTACCTCAGGCAGTGGGGAAGATCTCGGTCATGTAGCTGTGTTGTCCCCCCCTGGAAGCGGAAGTGGAGTGTGCTGGTCCAACGTATACCACTCCAGCGTAGAAGTATGAATAAATAGGCTGGGGCTGTGGGCATGGTTCACTTGTGGGAAGGCCAAAGCGTCTGCCAGGGCGGCAGCCCTCACCCTGCCACGAGGCCTCCGCCATGACCGCCGGCCTCCTCGACACAGGCCCGTTGCAAACCCAGCAGCAGAGCACCACAGACTTATGTCTGTACAGACTACTGCCTTCGATCTACACTGCGGACAGCAGGGCTCACAATTCAGATCGAGTCGCGATTGCAGATTACGCACTCCAGTAGGGAAGAGACATTGATCCCATTGCGGCCCGCCCGGACCACGCATCATCGCAGACTGCGCATACACTGAGTGCTTCAGGTGCCACTAACTCAGTGCACCACAAGTCAACGCCACGTGGACTTATTAAGACAGAATTCATTAGGCAAAAGACATTACTACCAGTGCGGCCCGCCCGGACCACGCATCATTGCAGGCTCCACACACGCTGGTTGCTTCAGGTGACACTAACTGTACAGCTCAACTCAACGCCACGTGGCTGTGGGACCTTGCTGACCGCTGCCTCCGGCCTACACTGCGGTCATCAGGGCTCACATTTAAAATTGACTCTTGATTCATTAATTGCAGAGTCCAGTAGGCAACTAAGTATTACGTCCCTAAAACCTACATAATATCCTTTTAGTATCCTTGCTTCAAGAACTTGTTTTATATCAGTTATAGCTTTAGTACAATGACCAAATTCATCTTGCAAGTCCAAAGGAACACTGAATGGCAGTCTACACTGCGGACAGCAGAGCTCACAATTCAAATTGAGTCTTGATTTATTAATTGCAGACAGAATTGTACTCTATGTCCTCGAATTTTGTCAAGAGGAAGTGACAAAAAGCATTCCTTGATGTCTGTGCTGACTACTGCCTTCGATCTACACTTCGGTCAGCAGGGCTCACAATTCAGATCGAGTCGCGATTGCAGATGACGCAGTCCAGTAGGCAAGAGACATTGCATCATCGCTGGCTGCGCACATGCTGAGCGCCACACCTACCACTAACTCTATGCAGCTCAAGTCAATGCCACGTGGCTGTGGACTCTTCCTGACCACTGCCTCTGGCCTACACTGCGGTCAGCAGGGCTCACAATTCAGATCGAGACGCGATTGCAGATGACGCAGTCCAGTAGGCAACAGACATTGCATGATCGCTGGCTGCGCACACGCTGAGCGCCACACCTACCACTACTGTATGCAGCTCAAGTCAACGCCACGTGGCTCTGGGCTCTTCCTGACCATGGCCTCCGGCCTACACTGTGGTCAGCAGGGCTCACAATTCACATTGAGTCACGATTGCAGATGACTCAGTCCAGTAGGCAACAGACATTGCTCCCAGTGCGGCTCGCCCGCAACACGCATCATCGCTGGCTGCGCACACGCTGAATGCTTCTGATGCCCCTATCTCCTTGCAGCACAACTCATGAGCCCTTTATGATACAATGTTTTGTGTATAATTTCACATCTGCTGCCCCTACCTCAGTGTACCACAAGTCATGGGCCCTTTACGATACAATCTTGTGTGTATTATTTCACATCTGTTGCCCCTACCTTAGTGCAGCACAAATCATTGACCCTTTATGATTGAATTTGTGTGTCTGATCAAATGATTACTGTTGTACTTGTTGCCAGCACCAACCATTCGCGGACGGCTGGCTTACACTCACCCCACACGCATCCAGCACAGACGTCACTGGACATGTGACCCTGGTAATAAAAATGAGTCGAGCGCACGTGCCCGTACCCAGTTCCACTATCTATCTGTGTCTGTGTGTTCATTATGTATGCAAGATGCCGCCTCTGGGCCCTACCACATTACATTGTGCTGTGGACAGGGTATGCAACCATGTTACCTCTGGCAGTGGGGAAAACTTCGGTTATGTAACTTTCTCTCGGTCATTGTACAAGTACGTACGTAGAGACTGGATCATTAGAGTACTGCAAGGAGAGTGTATAGTGAATTTATAAGTGCTTGGAGATTGGCGGAGTAATTGCATAAGTACATATGTTGGCGCAGCCTAACCCCGAACACAAGCTTGGCTCTAATTGGCTGCCCTCCATGTGCCAAAAACTGAAACTTGAACTTTGCATGGCCCTGTATTGCTACAGCTGCAACACTCCACTGAATGTGCAATAAACATTCATATCCACACAGATGTGTCATGTCCACCATCTTTCATGTGTGGAACTATGGATGAATGTGGGTCAGGGATTCCCCATACCTTCCATGTTGGCCATGTTGTGGGACTTAGCTCACAGAGTGACACATTGGCGCTTGCGACCCGGGTGACGTCAGCACTACAACAGGGACACCCACATCAGTTGATTCCTCATACAGCCCAGGACAGAGCCACGCCCATAGCTCCAGAGTCATTCTTTACAGCCTTATGCAGGACTGGCATACGCCAGGCCAGCCCACTCTGCTTACGCTTACAGGGAAGGACAACAACGCTACATGGCCCAGATTTTCATTGCAATGATCTGCTGGTCACACCCTAGTTGTCAGTACGCCACAGCCACTCCCTCACGGCTAGTATACACCCACACCACACCCATCCAGCACAGGCGTCACAGGACACGTGACCCTGCCAATAAAAAAGACCGGGCGCACGTGCTCGACGCCATTTCAGAGTTGCTCGCACCGATGCACTGCGGCCGGCACAGGCACACCGGCACGGGACGGTGACTTTCGGTCCACTGAGGTACGGGTACCGTAACTGCTGAGCGGGTGTACAGCCTGCGGTGATGGCCCGTCCCGGCGGTCTGGACAGCTCAGGTTTTGTGTGCCCTGCTGGACCGCAGTGTAGGCCTGAGCCATCAGACAGCACAGGCCTACCGGCACGTGGCGTCGCCTCGCTGGTCACAGAGTTAGTGGCACCGCAAGGGCTGAGCGGGTGTGCAGCCTGCGATGAAAAGCCCGGTGCACTGGTATGTCCTCTGCCATGGCGAAATCAAGACCCAGCACCAAATGTGAGACCTAGTGGCCTGCGGAGCGGGGCTGAATGATATGCAGGGTGCCGTGTCCGCGGGCCCTGGGTTTGGGGCTTGCAGCGGCACGTGGTAGGCCCTCTTTTCTACATGCAGGTTGTGAAAGGTAAGCAGAGAGGCCTGTTAGCGCAGCGGCGGGCAGTGACCTCCGGGCAGTGGGAGTGGATAGGGTGCAGCAGCCTGGGTACGCAGCGGCGGACAGTACCTCCAGGCAGTGGGAGTGGATGTGGTGCAGCAGCCTGGGTGTGCAGCAGCGGTCAGACACCTCTGGGCAGTGGAAGTGGATGGGGTGCAGCAGCCTGGGTGCAGCAGCCTGGGTGCGCAGCGGCGAGCAGACACCTCTGGGCAGTGGAAGTGGATGGGGTGCAGCAGCCTGGATGCACAAAGGCGGGACAGAGAATTAGGCGTGTGCAGTTGTATGTACTCTGCCATTACTGATTCCATCCTACGTTTCAGATGAGTAAGCTTGAGGGCTTCACTATGTTCCGGCACGTGGTTGGAGACACACCGGTGACGGAAAGGTGAGCTGTGAGGGTTTTGTCCACAGTGTGGGCACTCACTGTCCCTCTCCATCTCTTCCTTTCTCTCCCTCACACTCTTTCTCTCTCTCTTCCTCTCTCTCTCACTCTATCTCTTCCTCTCTCTCACACTGTTTTTTTCTTTCTCTCTCTCTACCTCTCTCTCTCTTTCTCTCTCTCTCACTCTTCCTCTGTTTCTCTCTTCCTCTTTCTCACACTGTTTCTCTCTTTCTCTCTCTCTTCCTCTCTCTCACTGTTTCTCTCTCTCTTCCTCTCTCTCTCACTCTTTCTCTCTGTCTACCTCTCACTGTTTCTTTCTTTTTCTCTCTCTTCCTCTCTGTCACTCTTTCTCTCTCTCTCTCTCCTTTGATGGACGCATGACGCACAATGTTATCTTGCTTTTTGTCTAGCAGGCTGTGATTCACATATTGACGACCCCCCCACCCGACACTGACCTCCCGCCACGAGGCAATGAATTCAGTTCCACTGAGTCAGTGCCACCAGAGCGATGATGCGTGGCCATCCTGCAATCAAAACCAACTTTGAATTGTGAGCTCGGCTTGACCGCATGTACGCAACACCTGAGGAGGTTGCTTCGGCACGTGGTGGACCCTCTTAGACACACGCCGGTGGCAAAAGGTGAGCAGAGAGGCTTGTTTCCGCAGCAGCGAGCAGTCACCTCTGGGCGGTGGAAGTGGATAGTGTGCAGCACCCTGCGTGCACAAGAGCGAGCAGACACCTCCGACCAGTGGGAGTGGATGGGGTGCAGCAGCCTGGGTGCACAGGAGCGGGCAGACACCTCTAGGCAATGGGAGTGGATGGGATGCAGCAGTCTGGGTGCGCAGGAACGGGCAGTCACCTCCGGGCAGTGGGACTGGATGGGGTGCACCAGCCTGGGTGCACAGCAGCAGGCAGACACCTCTGGGCAGTGGGAGTGGATGGGGTATAGAAGCCTGGGTGCGCAGAGGAGGGCAGACACCACTGGGCGGCGGGAGTCGATGGGGTGCAGCAGCCTGCGTGCGCAGGGGCAAAACAGAGAATTAGGCGTGTGCAGTTGTATGTACTCTGCCATTACTGATTCTATACTATGTTTCAGATGACTAAACTTCAAGACTGCACTATGTCCCGGCACGTGGTTGGAGACACACCAGTGGCAGAAAGGTGAGCTGTGAGGATTTTCTCCACAGTGCCAACACTCACTCTCCCTCTCCATCTCTTCCTTTCTGTCACTCACACTCTTTCTCTCTCTCTCACTCTATATCTCTTCCTTTCTCTCTCTCACACTCTTTCTCTCTTTCTATGTCTTTTCCTCTCTCTCTCATTCTTTCTTTCTCTCTCTCTTCCTCTCTGTCTCACTCTTTCTCTCTCTCTCTCTACCTCTCTCTCACACTGTTTCTCTCTTTCTCTCTCTCTTCCTTGTATCTCACTCTTTCTCTCTCTCTTCCTCTCTTCCTCTCTCTCTCACTCTTTCTCTCTTTCTCTGTCTTCCTCTCTCACTCTTTCTTTCTCTGTCTCTTCCTCTCTCTCACTCTTTCTCTCTCTCTCCTTTCATGGATGCATGACGCACAATCTTATCTTTCTTTTTGTCTTGCAGGCTGTGATTCACAAATTGTCGAGGGATGACACGCCATACCTGTACCTACTTTTATTTTGTTGTTTTGTTTAAATAAAATGTTTTATATGTAAATCCATAGATGACTGAGATTCTTATTTGTCCAACCTCACATGCATCTTCTTTACTATAATTGTGCGACATCAGCCAATTTGTTACATTCCAGATTTCCTAAGGTTGCTGTCACATTTGTTTGTGTGGGGGGGAGGTGAGGTGAGATGGTGGACAAGGGGCTGGTGGCGGGGGTGTCGGAGCAGTGTTGGGTGTCCGAGCTGCATGATCGTTGGCTCCATTGCATCTGTTGTCATTCACTTTGAAAGTGAAAAATATCGTCTCAAATACTTAACCACTACTACAAAACACATAACACACCTTCTTAATTTCTAATTTACCTTCGTAGTTGGTATGCAGATTTCAAATGTCACAAACGCATGCAATTATTTTCTTGTCACACAGTACATCTAATGCACCGCTTTCATCAAGAATGGAACCAGTAATGGCAGAATTTCCCTGTTGCTCCACACATAAATACATATAAAGAACAAATCAAAATAGTTCCTTATTTTTTTAGATTGCAAAACCTCTCTTTATTGGTTATTTTTGAACTTTCCATATAAACAGTTTTTTAAGGACACATACAGGTGAAAAGTTCAACGTATTGTATCACCACTTTCTAGAACATTCTACGACACGTGCAGGTTAAAAGTTCATCATTTTTTTAAACCTACCGATATTTATTTTTGCAACATTTTTTTCAACATTTAATGGCACGTGGAGGTCAAAAGTTCCCCATTCTTTCAAGTTTCAACTGCACCTTCCAAATACAATTAGCAGGTGTGGTTGAGCTGAGCAAATTTCATCCTATAATATGTACTCCACGTATAAACTGCTTTTTATTAACCAATCACAAAGATGCTTTTCATCAAAACTAATATGCACCCTACTTTTTAGGACACAATACATTTCATCTCCCAATCGGTTAACGTTTTGTATGTAAAAAAAAGTAGTTCCCCATGTTTAAACATATCTCTTATTCTAGGAACAGACTGCATGAGCTACAGACATTTATCCATATGTTGTAGCCATACCTTCAAAATGCTAGTGTGGATTGTAGGACATAACTATGTTTTCTGGTGCAAGAGGTATGCAGAACAGAGACGTATTGACTTAGACCTAGGTTTACAAAATGTGCACATTAAATGGTTTGCACAGAGAGGATTGAAGTGGCACCAATTGCTCCCTTTCGTTAAAACCTGTTTGCATCTCCAACACCCTGATCTCATGATTGTGCACTGTGGTGGTAACGACCTAGGCACATTGACTGGAGTAGGTTTGGAAATGCTTATGAAAGACACCTTTGGACAATTGATATTACTTTTGCCTCAAACTGTCTTTGTATATTCCAATATATGCCAAAGACAGAAGTGGAAATGGTCAAACAAATTTTGTCATAATATTGAAAAATCTAGGAAGAATATCAACAAAGCTGTGTCTGCATACCTCAGAGACCATAGAATGGGGTCGATTTACAACAACAACATACGTTTTGATATGGCTGATATCTACAGAAGTGATGGAGTACACTTCACAGATAAGGGAAACCAAGTTTTCCTGATTAACTTGAAGCTGTGCATTCGCACTTACATGTAGCTCCAACTAATAAACACAAGGGCTCTTTTTACAGCCGCCTTATATTCCCAATTTCGGCTCGCAGAGTGTCACCTGTGGGCCGTCGGGCAGGCTCGCAGAGGAAGAGCTGCGGCCCGTGGGCTCAGCTCGCAGAGGGAGACCTACGAGCCGTTGGCTCGCAAAAGCACAGCACCGTGCTGGCTCGCTGAGGGAGAGCTGTGGCTGGACTCGCAGAGGGAGACCAACGGGCCAACAGGCCTGCTAGCAGACACACAGCTATCAGTTAACAGGCTGGCTCACAGAGATACAGCTGCGAGCCCTTCGAGCTGCAACCCGACGGGCTAACTCGCATAGGGAGAATAACAGGCCGACGGGCCTCCTAGCACAGACAGAGTTACGAGCTAACGAGGTGGCTCACAGAGGTAGAGCTGCGGGCCCGACGGACTGCCTTCTAAAGGCATAGCCGCGAGCTGATGATGTGGGGAGAGGGAGCGTAAAAGGAGTATCTCGCACAGACAGACCTGCGGGATATTTTCAGTATTGCCTCGCAGAGGTAGAATTACGGATGCGATGCCTTTTAGAGGGAGAGATGCGAGCTGATGGACTGAGTCACAAAATGGCTCACAGCTCGCAGTTGCAGAGCTGCGAGCCGTCGGACTGGCTTCTAAAGGCATAGCCACGAGCTGGTGATGTGGGGAGAGGGAAGGTGAAAGGGGTATCTCGCACAGACAGAGCTGCGGTATATTTTTAGTGTTGCCTCGCAGAGGTAAAACTACGGACCTGATGCCTTGCAGAGGGAGAGTTGTGAGCTGACGGACTGAATCACAAAATGGCTGCCAACACTTCCTAGTTTCAACAGTTCGCAGCCAATGAGCCGCAAGCTCGTGCTGGTAACGCTTCAGCCAATCAGATGTCAGAATTCTTAAATATCAATATTTGGAAATTTTGATATTTCTCTAAAACTACTGAACGGATTTACCCGATTTAAACAAAAGCGTGCGTTCTGGACCAAGACCTCTCTCTGTGCCAAATTTGGCATAATTCCGTTCAACAGTTTGACCTGTAGCCTTGTCTAAAGTTTCCTATGGAAATTGCATGGAGAAAACACGTTTTGGGACCCCCCTTTTTTCTTAGCCCATACCGCAAAATTAATTTTCAAGGGCAAGTCATATATATATATATATATATATATATATATATATATATATATTAGCTACTGGCGGTCGCCAGTAGATAGTTATAGTTAGGACCTATTTTCCATAGGAAATCCACAACATTCTATTTGAAATAACTTTGGCGCCGGTTGACGAATCTTCGCGAAATTTTCAAAACTTATGGCCCGCTCCGGTTTGCTCCTATCCTGAAAGTTTCGGGGTGATTCGGCAAGCGGGGGCCGAGAAAAAATGGGGGTCCCAAAACGTGTTTTCCCCATGCAATTTTCCATAGGAACCTTTCATCGCAGCTACAGCCCGAACTGCTGAACGGAATTACACCAAATTTGGCAAAAAGGTAGCCCTTGGTTCAGAGTCGTGCCTTTTGGTTAAATGGTGTAAATCCGTTTAGTAGTTCCATGAGAAATTTGAAAAAGAAAACACATTTATATCTGGGCGGAGCCTAACCACACATGTCATCGTGAGATCTGATTGGCTGTCAGCACTTCATCCTGGAATTGCTGGCAGCCATCTTGGGACCAATATAAATGATAGTACTCCATTGAAATGCATTGTAGTGAATCGAAGATTTTGAGGGTTACCAAAAGGAGAACTATAAAGGGTGATAACAGACTTTAGTTACATTAGAATTCATTTGTTGATGGTACCATACTAATTTCAGGAATTGTGGTTGTTCTAAGGTGATTTTACCCTGTGAAAAAAACCTTCTGCTGGGATATCATGAATCATGTTTGAGAGAAAACTATTTTCACATGCTTGTCCCACACAGTTTTAGAAGGTGCTCCAGAAGCTAAAATGAGAGCATATTTTCTGTAAATTCACATTATCTTTCTCAGTCATGTGAGAATGAAGTCTGACATTCTCAGTAAAACATGTACATCCAACAAGGGCAGAGACTGTCAGTTGATTCCTTTGTGTTCTACTGCAGCTTCCCAGAGTGTTCTAAAGAACAACTAGAGTGCTAACAGCCTTACTTATGACAAAAGTATGGCACACCTGAAGCCATCTTGATTGGAATAAACTGGTAACACTTAAAACATTTAATTTAAAAAGGAACAAAATGATGGGGTTCATTTTGTCATAGAAATTATGGTTAGTGCTGTAGAAAGAAAAATTAGGACATGTTTCAAGTGTGATCTCAAATATCTTCCTGTTATATTTCAACAGGAGCAGCCTGTCAGTTGATGCCTTTGTGTTCTACTGCAGCTTCCCAGAGTGTTCTAAAGAACAACTAGAGCGCTAACAGTCTTACTTATGACAAAATTATGGCACACCTACAGCCATCTTGATTGGAATAAACTGGTAACTCTTAAAACATTTAATTTAAAAAGGAACAAAATGAGGGGGTTCATTTTGTCATAGAAATTATGGTTAGTGCTGTAGAAAGAAAAATTAGGACATGTTTTAAGTGAGATCTCAAATATCTTCCTGTTATATTTCAACAGGAGCAGCCTGTCAGTTGATGCCTTTGTGTTCTACTGCAGCTTCCCAGAGTGTTCTAAAGAACAACTAGAGAGCTAACAGTCTTACTTATGACAAAAGTATGGCACACCTGAAGCCATCTTGATTGGAATAAACTGGTAACACTTAAAACATTTAATTTAAAAAGGAACAAAATGATGGGGTTCATTTTGTCATAGAAATTATGGTTAGTGCTGTAGAAAGAAAAATTAGGACATGTTTCAAGTGTGATCTCAAATATCTTCCTGTTATATTTCAACAGGAGCAGCCTGTCAGTTGATGCCTTTGTGTTCTACTGCAGCTTCCCAGAGTGTTCTAAAGAACAACTAGAGCGCTAACAGTCTTACTTATGACAAAAGTATGGCACACCTGAAGCCATCTTGATTGGAATAAACTGGTAACACTTAAAACATTTAATTTAAAAAGGAACAAAATGAGTGGGTTCATTTTGCCATGGAAATTATGGTTAGTGCTGCAGAAAGAAAATTTAGGGCATGTTTTAAGTGAGATCTCAAATCCTCTTCTATTTCATTAGAAAATTCTGACATGCAGACTCAAACAATCACTTTCAATACCAGCAGTAGACTTCCAATTAACTCCCTGGTGAGCAGTAGCTTTACTACAGTGATCTAATGAACAACTAGAGTGCTAACATTCTGAATTTATGGCAAATGTGTGACACATCTGAATGCCTTCTTGATGGAATCAAAGTAAAAACTGAAAGCATTTCCTACTGAGGAGACTGCAGTAAATGACGAAATTAGGAAACTTCATAACAAATAAGTCTCCCAAGATGGCCACCAGAGAAAAAAGAGCCCAAATGTAGCACAAATATCACCCAGATGTAGCCCACATATAGCCCAATGACAGAAGTGTGCAAAACACTTTTTATTTTTAGTTTTTCTGCAGTTTTATATAGTGCAAACTGGTCAGGTATTGGAGCGTTACATCTTACTTGGACCCCTTATTGCGAATTTTGCACGAAGTACATGAGATTGATCTTGCGAAACATTGAACTTTACGATTCTGTTAACCTGAAGTTGCTCTGAACCGGGCTTTGTAACACCCGTTTTACCTACTGGTTTTAATTAATTCTCACTGTATTGTATTAGGAAAGAGGATTTACTGTTTTCATGTACACTTTTATGAACTATGTTTATAAATCAGATCAAATAAAGTTTAATGAATTCTATGGCAGGACGGAGGCGAGGATTATGCATATCTTTCCTCACTTTATTTGCATAGCAGTTCAAAGAAAACGTAACACAACAATCATTAAACAAAAGACTACACAACCCATGAACCATTAGGGGGTAGTCTCCAAGGCAACTATAGTCCAATCATATCACAGTCCATCGTATATAATATCGTGACGTCCCTTCCGCTTCCTCTTTCTTCACTGCTCGTCAGTTAAGTGCATTCCTTACATTCTTTGCTTAATCTGACGTTGTTGCTGTTTGTATAGCGGTTTCTTGTGCACGTTATTAGCATTATTGCCTTGGTATTGTTTCATATTCCCTGCACAGCAGGCTCTTGCCCGAGCGTGTTCTCCCCCTCGCAGTTTCTCCCGCTGTGTCCTCTGCGCGCGGTGAGATCCTGTCAGGCACGTCTGGTCCGAGGGAGGTAGCTCCGTCGAGCGCTCCCGCTGGTCTTTACGCGCGTTTGGGAATCCGGTCACTCCTTTAGTGTCCGCTTGATTCCCGACCAACCCTCGCCTAATTTTGACACCGCTACGCGGTGATTTCCCCACACGGCCACGTTGGTGACCAGCGCCACCTGGTGGTGGTAATTGGTATTGCGCCTCAGTCTATTCTTATAACAGCTTCGGGGAAAGCCCAGCTGTTGGAGCACCGGCGAGGGGGCTGTCTTACAGATTTTAAGGGCATTTGTTCTGTGCTCACACCCTCTGCTATCATGTCTTCTCCAGAAGACCATTTTTACTCCTCCTACCAGGAAGTGGAGGAGGAATGGCCCCTAACTTCTCCCTCCAGCAGTGGACCAAGCCCTCTCTCTGGCTATTTCTAGGCGCTGGCTCCTCTTAGGGATCAGGTTGATAAGCTGGCGAAAAGCATCCCTGGGGTGTTCAGTGACCCAGATCTGGTGGTGGTGGGTCCAAGTAGCTCCCAGATGGGGAATAAAAGGGCCGTTAAGCATAACGCGGGGCACTTGGAAGGATTTGATAAACTTACGGAGACCTTCCTCAAGAGTGCGCAAACGCTAAAACGTGCACCCTGCCGGGAGGAGGAGGGGCCCGGAGAAAATTGCGACACTGTCACCACTATTGTAGACCCCGATGGCGGGTTTCCCTTAGAGGGAGAGGGTGTATCGGAGGACGATTTCTCCTCCGATGAGGATAAGGACTCGGGCGTCCCTGGCGTCCAGAGTCCCACTCCTCTCAGTCCCCGGTTGGGGACGGGGTCCACTCGGACATGTTCGAGCCTACCCAAATTTACCATCCTAGGTCGGCAGAGTGGACACCTGACGCCAAAGTGGCAGAGTATGTGGTGGGGAAAATCCATCAACCCCTTGAAAGGGAGGTCAGGAATAGGATGAGGGGAGAATGCCCCAGGCCCTCTCTGAAGGGGAAGGTGGCACACATGCCTGAAATTGATAGGTCTTGGACGTGGTAGGGCCCTGGACACAAATTATTCAATTGACGGAGCATTCCAAAGAGTCAGGATCCCCTTTGTCCACGGATATTGTGGCTGGTTGGGCGCACTACCCTAAACCCTAAAACACTACCCCCAGCACGACACCCTACACTACCCTAACATAACTGCACTACCCTAAACCCTAAAACACTACCACCAGCATGATTCCCTACACTACCCAAACACCACTGCACTACACTAAACCCTAAATATACCCCCAGCATGACCTCCCACACTACACAAACACCACTGCACTACCCTAAACTCTAAAACACTACCCCCAGCACGACCCCCTACACTACCCAAACACCACTGCACTACCCTAAACCCTAAAACACTAACCCCAGCAAGACCCCCTACACTACCCAAACACCACTGCACTACCCTATACCCTAAAACACGACCCCTACACTACACAAACACGACTGCACTACCCTAAACCCTAAAACACTACCCACAGCATGACCCCTTCACTACACAAACACCACTGCACTGCCCTAAACCCTAAAACACTACCCCAGCACTACCCCTACACTACCCAAACACCACTGCACTAACATAAACCCTAAAACACTACCCCCAGCACAACCCCCTACACTACACAAACACCACAGCACTACCCTAAACCCTAAAACACTACCCCCAGCACGACTCCCTACACTACCCAAACACCACTGCACTACCCTAAACCCTAAATCTACCCCCAGCACGACCCCCTACACTACCCAAACACCACTGCACTACCCTAAACCATAAAACACTACCCCCATCATGACCCCCTACACTACACAAACACCACTGCACTACCCTAAACCCTAAAACACTACCACCAGCATGACCCCCTACACTACTCAAACACCACTGCACTACCATAAACCCTAAAACACTACCGCAGCACGACCCCCTACACTACCCATGCACCACTGCACTACCCTAAACCCTAAAACACGACCCCCAGCATGACCCCCTACACTACTGCACTACCCTAAACCCTAAAACACTACCCCCAGCACGACCCCTACACCACCCAAATACCACTGCACTACCCTAAACCCTAGAAAAGAAACCCCCACCCCATGCCCAATCTCCCTTACCTCTCACTCCTCATGGTTCCTCTCTCCTCGTGGTTCCTGCTTCACGTCATCTCTGAGGGGCGGTGCACGTCGTTGTGAGGAAACGGAACAGCCTCTGTTTCCTTACAACGGCATGGATCGTCTACATGTTTTAGAACGCATGGTCATTTACCATACATACCTTTACAACAAAATTCGTTGTAAAGGCATGCGTGGTAAATGACCATGCGTTCTAAAAATGCGTAGTAATGACTTCGTGATGTACAACGCATGCGTGGTAATGCATGCGTTGTAATGGTATCGCAAAGTAAAAAAGTCGTTGTAACAGCTGTTTACTGATCGAAGCTGGCCCCTCGTTCTTCAGTGAGATGTTTATTTGATTAATTAGGAGGAAGGAATGTGGTTTTTTTACCGAAAAGTGCATTCCCGGCTGTTGTATTGTGAAAGTGTCCGCGTGGCCTGGTTTCACTTCCGGTGAGAGAGTGGAAGAGTCTGTTTGGATCTAAAGGAGTTCTGTTGTTGGACAGGGCCGGCGCGACATGTCATCAGAAAACATAGCTAATGGAAAGCGTCCTCCCTGTAGTGTGGAGCAGTGCCATGAGAGGTCAACGAGTGTGCGTCCCACCGCAGTATGACCGTACCACGTGACCCATGTGCCGCCTCCAGGCTACGGGAGGGAGAAGCGGCATCACAGGTCCTCTTGAAGACTGTTCTAGCACTAATTCTACATTTTGGTGCTAGGGCATTTTAACTTCGTTGTTCCTGCCAGATACAAAGAGAAGATCCTGTGTTATTCAGTGCCCTCGTTACCTTTTTTGTGGGTTGTGGTGCTTGTCACTTCGCTGCCCCGCCTGTGCACACGACTGGGCACCCCACCTCGTGTGCCATCTGCAGGGCCTCTGCCCTCGGATCACTGGTTTCGGTTTCTGGAGTGGCAACATAAACAGTTGCTCCCAAAGGACTAGCCTGAACACTTAGGTGAATATCCCCTGCACCAGCATTCCACAGAAATTCTTTCCTAGCTCTCCCACGTCAACGAGCACGGCTCCGCTCCCGACACCGTATGACGTCATCGGAGCCATAAGAGGACCTCGTCGGCGTGCTGACGTCAGTTCCACCCATTTTTTCCGTGCCACCGAGGCAAACAGGGGACCGAGACATTTTCACATGTATACATAGTATAATAAATATATATATATTCACTGAAAAAACCATAGGTGCCTGAAACCTATGGTTTTTTCAGTGAATATATATATATATATCTCTTACAGGCTCAGGCAGAAAGCAAATTGAGATTCAGAGAACGGGGTTACTCAGAACAGGTTATTGATAGAGCTATTAACAAATCTAACCGTAGGAGTAGAAGTGAGCTGCTAAGGGAGATAGAACCCATATCCAAATCCACAGTTGAGACCAATCCAAGTGTAGCACTGCCATTAATTGATGATGTAGAAAAGGAATTCAGGATTATAATTCAATTTAGCCAACAATCCCAAAAAATTGAATCTATAATATCTCGCCACTGGCCGTTGGTTCTAAGTGATCCAGTAATTGGCTCTCTGTTACCTAAAAGACCGTCCATAACCTACAGTAGAAGTCGCTCCATGAGGGATGACCTAGTTACAACTAGTCCTGAAGTTATTGAGTCAACTAATTGGCTAAAACTCATACTGGCTTTTTTAAGTGCAAAACATGTAAGGCGTGCCAACAGGGAGAAAATAGAACATCTTACATCACTCCACTGAATGAGAAAAAACACCAGATCTCTAAACTACTCACATGCAAGACAGAATTTGCAGTCTATGTATTGTCATGCCCGTGCAACTTGCTTTATGTTGGAAGCACCAAGCTTCAAGTGCACAAAAGAATACTGCAGCATTTGAGGGCAATTAACAACCAGGACAATACATATCCGGTGGCTCGCCATTTTAAAGCCAAACATGAATCTAGAAGCAAAGATCTCAAATATTTTGTTATAGATTCAATACCAGGTAGTAGGAGGGGCGGAAACAGAGAACAGAAATTACGCCAGTTGGAAACTAGATATATTTTGGAACTCAATTCAAAACATCCGTCAGGTTTAAATGTAACAGAGGATTTGTTTACATGTCTTTAGATCCTCATAAATGCCGACCATTTCATTCTGTATATATTTGAATCATCTTATATGCATATTTTTTATGTGAGTATACTTTCAGTGGACTTTATAGGTGTATTTATTGACTATTTATTGACATTTTAGTGGTGCTTTTAAACACATTTATTTATTACATGTATGAACATTTAAGCAGATTTTATCTATTTTGGATTGTATTAATTTTGCTTATATGATATTTATTATATATGTATTTATTTATTTTTGTGTGGAAGGATTAGAAAATGTCGGTAGGGTCTATGTCATTACCTTAATTTCCTTAAACAACATTTTATAGGGGGGTTTCTGATCATAGTCACATATATCATAATATTTATAATGCTTAAAGCAGAATGTAATTCGGGTATTTAAAACGGTATTCTTTAACCTCTGACAACATTCTTACTATTGCTAATCCACAACAGGATCGAGTGGAAAATTATGAGAATTATCTATGTTATTTTGTTCAAAATGGGTTAACTGGGGCTCCAGGAACCCATTTACTAACAATATTTATATATTTTGACACTATTCAGTGACATGTATTTATACAATAATATTTTGGGTGGCACACTCTTATTAGGCGCATTTTTTAATTTTGTTGGTCTTGTGGTCCATATTTTAACATTGCACTTTTTGCACATTTACTTGCACATATACCTCATATTGCACTTTTTATAAACTTTTTTTGCGTAGTCTTACTTATATTACTATGGACCTGATCTTTTCTTCTTAACTGATTTAAATTTATGTCATTATTATGTCTTTTAAATCGGTTGTTAAGGATTTTTATGCTCTTATGATACAATGTGCATCTTTTTTAGAAAGAATTGTGACGTCTTTACATAGTCTTTCTTTAATGTTGATCATGCTCCACGGATTACGCTTGCACTGTTCACTATTTAAACCAATGGTAGTAACTTGACTGTGTCATGTGATCAAGGCCCGTGAAGGGGCTGAAACGCGTCATGGCGACAACTATGCACCTACAATAAATATTGCTGCACGAATTCTGTGGTCCATATCCGTTCTTACCAGGAAAAGTTTCAGTAACAGAGTTCTTTGGATATATATATATATATATATACATATATATATATATTATCTACTGGCGGTCGCCAGTAGATAGTTATAGTTAGGACCTATTTTCCATAGGAAATCCGCGACATTCTATTTGAAATAACTCTTGCGTCGGTTGACAAATCTTCGTGAAATTTTCAAACTTTATGGCCCGCTCCGGTCCGCTCCTACCCTGAAAGTCTCAGGGTGATTCGTCAAGCGAGGGCCGAGAAAAAAGGGGGGTCCCAAAACGTGTTTTCCCCATTCATTTTCCCATAGGAAACTTTAGACACGGCTACAGCCCGAACTGCTGAACGGAATTACACCAAATTTGGCAAAGAGGTAGTTCTTGGTTCAGAAAGAACCCTTTTTGTTAAATGGTGTAAATCCGTTCAGTAGTTGCAGAGAAATTAAAAAAATAAGAGTCAAAAATCAATTTCCCATAGGAAACTTTATGCAAGGCTACAGCCCGAACTGCTGAACGGAATTACACCAAATTTGGCAAAGAGGTAGTTCTTGGTTCAAAAAGAACCCTTTTGTTAAAATGGTGTAAATCCGTTCAGTAGTTGCTGAGAAAATCAAAAGTAAAAACACATATATATCTGGGCGGAGCCTAACCACACATATCATCGTGAGATCTGATTGGCTGTCAGCACTTCATCCTGGAATTGCTGGCAGCCATCTTGGGACCAATATAAATGATAGTACCCCATTGAAATGCATTGTAGTGAATCGAAGATTTTGAGGGTTACCAAAAGGAGAACTATAAAGGGTGATAACAGACTTTAGTTACATTAGAATTCATTTGTTGATGGTACCATACTAATTTCAGGAATTGTGGTGTGTTCTAAGGTGATTTTACCCTGTGAAAAACCTTCTGCTGGGATATCATGAATCATGTTTGAGAGAAAACTATTTTCACATGCTTGTCCCATACAGTTTTGGAAGGTGCTCCAGAAGCTAAAATGAGAGCATATTTTCTGTAAATTCACATTATCTTTCTCAGTCATGTGAGAATGAAGTCTGACATTCTCAGTAAAACATGTACATCCAACAAGGGCAGAGACTGTCAGTTGATTCCTTTGTGTTCTACTGCAGCTTCCCAGAGTGTTCTAAAGAACAACTAGAGTGCTAACAGCCTTACTTATGACAAAAGTATGGCACACCTGAAGCCATCTTGATTGGAATAAACTGGTAACACTTAAAACATTTAATTTAAAAAGGAACAAAATGATGGGGTTCATTTTGTCATAGAAATTATGGTTAGTGCTGTAGAAAGAAAAATTAGGACATGTTTCAAGTGTGATCTCAAATATCTTCCTGTTATATTTCAACAGGAGCAGCCTGTCAGTTGATGCCTTTGTGTTCTACTGCAGCTTCCCAGAGTGTTCTAAAGAACAACTAGAGCGCTAACAGTCTTACTTATGACAAAAGTATGGCACACCTGAAGCCATCTTGATTGGAATAAACTGGTAACACTTAAAACATTTAATTTAAAAAGGAACAAAATGAGGGGTTCATTTTGCCATAGAAATTATGGTTAGTGCTGTAGAAAGAAAAATTAGGACATGTTTTAAGTGAGATCTCAAATATCTTCCTGTTATATTTCAACAGGAGCAGCCTGTCAGTTGATGCCTTTGTGTTCTACTGCAGCTTCCCAGAGTGTTCTAAAGAACAACTAGAGTGCTAACAGCCTTACTTATGACAAAATTATGGCACACCTGAAGCCATCTTGATTGGAATAAACTGGTAACACTTAAAACATTTAATTTAAAAAGGAACAAAATGAGGGGGTTCATTTTGCCATAGAAATTATGGTTAGTGCTGCAAAAGAAAATTTAGTGCATGTTTTAAGTGAGATCTCAAATCCTCTTCTATTTCATTAGAAAATTCTGACATGCAGACTGAAACAATCACTTTCAATACCAGCAGTAGACTTCCAGTTAACTCCTTGGTGAGCAGTAGCTTTACTACAGTGATCTAATGAACAACTAGAGTAATAACATTCTGAATGTATGGCAAATGTGTGACACATCTGAATGCCTTCTTGATGGAATCAAAGTAAAAAACTGAAAGCATTTCCTACTGAGGAGACTGCAGTAAATGAGGAAATTAGGAAACTTCATAACAAAGAAGTCTTCCAAGATGGCCACCAGTGAAAAAAGAGCCCAAATGTAGCACAAATATTACCCAGATGTAGCCCACATATAGCCCAATGACAAAAGAGTGCAAAACACTTTTTATTTTTAGTTTTTTTGCAGTTTTATGTAGTGCAGACTGGTCAGGTATTGGAGCGTTGCATCTTAAAACATGACCCCCCTACACTACAAAAACACCACTGCACTACCCTAAACCCTAAAACACTACCCCAGCACAACCCCCTACACTACACAAGCACCACTGCACTATCCTAAACCCTAAAACACTACCCCCAGCATGACCCCCTACACTACACAAATACCACTGCACTACCCTAAACCCTAAAACACTACCCCAACACCACTGCACTAACCTAAATCCTAAAACACTACCCCCAGCATGACCCCCTACACTACACAAGCACCACTGCACTATCCTAAACCCTAAAACACTACCCCCAGCATGACCCCCTACACTACACAAATACCACTGCACTACCCTAAACCCTAAAACACTACCCCAACACCACTGCCCCTACACTACACAAGCACCACTGCACTACCCTAAAACCTAAAACACTACCCCCAGCACGACCCCCTACACTACACAAACACCACTGCACTACCTTAAACACTAAAACACTACCCCCAGCACAACCTCCTACACTACCCAAACACCACTGCACTAACCTAAATCCTAAAACACTACCCCCAGCACGACCCCTACACTACCCAAACACCACTGCACTACCCTAAAACATGACCCCCTACACTACACAAACATCACTGCACTACCCTAAACCCTAAAACACTACCCCCAGCACGACCCCCTACACTACACAAGCACCACTGCACTACCCTAAACCCTAAAACACTACCCCCAGCATGACCCCCTACACTGCCCGAACACCACTGCACTGCCCTAAACCCTGAAACACCAGCCCCTGCACGACCCCCTACACTGCCCGAACACCACTGCACTGCCCTAAACCCTGAAACACATACCCTAGCACGACCCCCTACACTGCCCGAACACCACTGCACTGCCCTAAACCCTGAAACACCACCCCTTCACGACCCCCTACACTGCCCGAACACCACTGCACTGCCCTAAACCCTGAAACACCACCCCCAGCATGACCCCTACACTGCCCGAACACCACTGCACTGCCCTAAACCCTGAAACACTACCCCCAGCAAGACCTCCTACACTGCCCGAACACCACTGCACTGCCCTAAACCCTGAAACATCACCCCCAGCAAGACCTCCTACACTGCCCGAACACCACTGCACTGCCCTAAACCCTGAAACATCACCCCCAGCAAGACCCCCTACACTGCCCAAACACCACTGCCTAAACCCTGAAACACCACCCCCAGCACGACCCCCTACACTGCCCGAACACCACTGCACTGCCCTAAACCCTGAAACACCACCCCCAGCACGACCCCCTACACTGCCCGAACACCACTGCACTGCCCTAAACCCTGAAACACCATCCCCAGCACGACCCCCTACACTGCACGAACACCACTGCACTGCCCTAAACCCTGAAACACTACCCCCAGCAAGACCCCCTACACTGCCCGAACACCACTGCACTGCCCTAAACCCTGAAACACCACCCCCAGCAAGACCCCCTACACTGCCCGAACACCACTGCCCTAAACCCTGAAACACCACCCCCAGCAAGACCCCCTACACTGCCCGAACACCACTGCACTGCCCTAAACCCTGAAACACCAGCCCCAGCATGACCCCTACACTGCCCGAACACCACTGCACTGCCCTAAACCCTGAAACACCACCCCCTGCACGACCCCCTACACTGCCCGAACACCACTGCACTGCCCTAAACCCTGAAACACCACCCCCAGCACGACCCCCTACACTGACCGAACACCACTGCACTGCCCTAAACCCTGAAACACCACCCCCTGCACGATCCCCTACACTGCCCGAACACTACTGCACTGCCCTAAACCCTGAAACACCACCCCCAGCACGACCCCCTACACTGCACGAACACCACTGCACTGCCCTAAACCCCGAAACACTACCCCCAGCAAGACCCCCTACACTGCCCGAACACCACTGCCCTAAACCCTGAAACACCACCCCCAGCAAGACCCCCTACACTGCCCGTACACCACTGCACTGCCCTAAACCCTGAAACACCACCCACAGCATGACCCCCTACACTGCCCGAACACCACTGCACTGCCCTAAACCCTGAAACACCACCCCCAGCACGACCCCCTACACTGCCCGAATACCACTGCACTGCCCTAAACTCTGAAACACCAGCCCCAGCACAACCCCGTACACTGCCCGAACACCACTGCACTGCCCTAAACCCTGAAACACCAGCCCCAGCACGACCGCCTACACTGCCCGAAAACCACTGCACTGCCCTAAACCCTGAAACACCAGCCCCAGCACGACCCCCTACACTGCCCGAACACCACTGCACTATCCTAAACCCTGAAACACCAGCCCCAGCACGACCCCCTATACTGCCCGAACACCACTGCACTGCCCTAAACCCTGAAACACCAGCCCCAGCAAGACCCCCTACACTACCCGAACACCACTGCACTGCCCTAAACCCTGAAACACCACCCCCAGCAAGACCCCCTACACTGCCCGAACACCACTGCACTAAAGCCTGAAACACCACCCCCAGCAAGACCACCTACACTGGCCAAACACCACTGCACTGCCCTAAACCCTGAAACACCACCACCTGCACGACCCCCTACACTGCCCGAACACCACTGCACTGCCCTAAACCCTGAAACACCACCCCTCAGCACGACACCCTACACTGCCCGAACATCACTGCACTGCCCTAAACCCTGAAACACCACCCCCAGCATGACCCCCTACACTGCCCGAACACCACTGCACTGCCCTAAACCCTGAAACACCACCCCCTGCACGACCTCCTACACTGCCGGAACACCACTGCACTGCCCTAAACCCTGAAACACCACCCCAGCACGACCCCCTAAACTGCCCGAACACCACTGCACTGCCCTAAACCCTGAAACATCAACCCCAGCAAGACCCCCTACACTGCCTGAACACCACTGCCCTAAACCCTGAAACACCACCCCCTACACTGCACGAACACAACTGCACTGCCCTAAACCCTGAAACACCACCTCCAGCAAAACCCCCTACACTGCCTGAACACCATTGCTCTGCCCTAAATCCTGAACACTAGCCCCAGCATGACCCCCTACACTGCCCAAACACCACTGCACTGCCCTAAACCCTGAAACACCACCCCCAGCACGACCCCCTACACTGCCCGAACACCACTGCACTGCCCTAAACCCTGAAACACCAGCCCCAGCAAGACCCCCTACACTGCCCGAACACCACTGCACTGCCCTAGACTCTGAAACACCAGCCCCAGCAAGACCCCCTACACTGCCCGAACACCACTGCACTGCCCTAAACCCTGAAACACCAGCCCCAGCACGACCCCCTACACTGCCCGAACACCACTGCACTGCCCTAAACCCTGAAGCACCAGCACCAGCACGACCACCTACACTGCCCGAACACCACTGCACTGCCCTAAACCCTGAAACACCAGCCCCAGCACAACCCCCTACACTGCCCGAACACCACTGCACTGCCCTAAACCCTGAAACACCAGCCCCAGCACGACCCCCTACACTGCCCGAACACCACTGCACTGCCCTAAACCCTGAAACACCACCCCCTGCACCGCCCCCTTCACTGCCCGAACACCACTGCACTGCCCTAAACCCTGAAACACCACCCCCTACACTGCCCGAACACCACTGCACTGCCCTAAACCCTGAAACACCACCCCCAGCACGACCCCCTACACTGCCCGAACACCACTGCACTGCCCTAAACCCTAAAACACCACCCCCAGCATTACCCCCTACACTGCCCAAACACCACTGCACTGCCCTAAACCCTAGAACACTACCCCCAGCACGACCCCCTACACTACCCGAACACCAATGCACTACCCTAAACCCTAAAATACTACCCCCAGCACAACCCCCTACACTGCCCGAACACAACTGCACTGCCCTAAACCCTCAAACACTCCCCCCAGCACGACCCCCTACACTACCCGAACACCACTGCACTGCCCTAAACCCTAAAACACTCCCCCAGCACGAACCCCTACACTACCCAAACACCACTGCACTGCCCTAAACCCTAAAACACTACCCCCGCATGACACCCTACACTACCCAAACACCAATGCACTACCCTAATCCCTAAAACACTACCCCCGCATGACCCCCTACACTACCCTAAACCCTAAAACACTACCTCCGCACGACTCCCTACACTACCCAAAGACCACTGCACTACCCTAAACCCTAAAACACGCACCTCCTACACTACACAAACACCACTGCACTACCCTAAACCCTAAAACACTACCCCCTACACTACACAAACACCACTGCACTACCCTAAACCCTAAAACACTACCACCAGCAGTACCCCTACACTACCCAAACACCACTGCACTAACCTAAACCCTAAAACACTCCCCCCAGCAGTACCCCCTACACTACCCAAACACCACTGCACTACCCTAAATCACTACCCCCAGCACGACCCCCTACACTACCCAAACACCACTGCACTACCCTAAACCCTGAAACACCAGCCCCAGCAAGACCCCTACACTACCCGAACACCACTGCACTGCCCTAAACCCTGAAACACCACCCCCAGCAAGACCCCCTACACTGCCCGAACACCACTGCACTCAAAGCCTGAAACACCACCCCCAGCAAGACCACCTACACTGGCCAAACACCACTGCACTGCCCTAAACCCTGAAACACCACCACCTGCACGACCCCCTACACTGCCCGAACACCACTGCACTGCCCTAAACCCTGAAACACCACCCCTCAGCACGACACCCTACACTGCCCGAACATCACTGCACTGCCCTAAACCCTGAAACACCACCCCCAGCATGACCCCCTACACTGCCCGAACACCACTGCACTGCCCTAAACCCTGAAACACCACCCCCTGCACGACCTCCTACACTGCCGGAACACCACTGCACTGCCCTAAACCCTGAAACACCACCCCCAGCACGACCCCCTAAACTGCCCGAACACCACTGCACTGCCCTAAACCCTGAAACATCAACCCCAGCAAGACCCCCTACACTGCCTGAACACCACTGCCCTAAACCCTGAAACACCACCCCCTACACTGCACGAACACAACTGCACTGCCCTAAACCCTGAAACACCACCTCCAGCAAAACCCCCTACACTGCCTGAACACCATTGCTCTGCCCTAAATCCTGAACACTAGCCCCAGCATGACCCCCTACACTGCCCAAACACCACTGCACTGCCCTAAACCCTGAAACACCACCCCCAGCACGACCCCCTACACTGCCCGAACACCACTGCACTGCCCTAAACCCTGAAACACCAGCCCCAGCAAGACCCCCTACACTGCCCGAACACCACTGCACTGCCCTAGACTCTGAAACACCAGCCCCAGCAAGACCCCCTACACTGCCCGAACACCACTGCACTGCCCTAAACCCTGAAACACCAGCCCCAGCACGACCCCCTACACTGCCCGAACACCACTGCACTGCCCTAAACCCTGAAGCACCAGCACCAGCACGACCACCTACACTGCCCGAACACCACTGCACTGCCCTAAACCCTGAAACACCAGCCCCAGCACAACCCCCTACACTGCCCGAACACCACTGCACTGCCCTAAACCCTGAAACACCAGCACCAGCACGACCCCCTACACTGCCCGAACACCACTGCACTGCCCTAAACCCTAAAACACTACCCCAACACCACTGCACTACCCTACACCCTAAATCGACCCCCAGCATGACCCCCTACACTACACAAACACCACTGCACTGCCCTAAACCCTGAAACACCACCCCCTGCACGACCTCCTACACTGCCGGAACACCACTGCACTACCCTAAACCCTAAATCTACCCCCAGCATGACCCCCTACACTACACAAACACCACTGCACTGCCCTAAACCCTGAAACACCACCCCCTGCACGACCTCCTACACTGCCGGAACACCACTGCACTGCCCTAAACCCTGAAACACCACCCCCAGCACGACCCCCTACACTGCCCGAACACCACTGCACTGCCCTAAACCCTGAAACATCAACCCCAGCAAGACCCCCTACACTGCCTGAACACCACTGCCCTAAACCCTGAAACACCACCCCCTACACTGCACGAACACCACTGCACTGCCCTAAACCCTGAAACACCACCTCCAGCAAAACCCCCTACACTGCCTGAACACCATTGCTCTGCCCTAAATCCTGAAAACTAGCCCCAGCATGACCCCCTACACTGCCCAAACACCACTGCACTGCCCTAAAACCTGAAACACCACCCCCAGCACGACCCCCTACACTGCCCGAACACCACTGCACTGCCCTAAACCCTGAAACACCAGCCCCAGCAAGACCCCCTACACTGCCCGAACACCACTGCACTGCCCTAGACTCTGAAACACCAGCCCCAGCAAGACCCCCTACACTGCCCGAACACCACTGCACTGCCCTAAACCCTGAAACACCAGCCCCAGCAAGACCCCCTACAGTGCCCGAACACCACTGCACTGCCCTAAACCCTGAAACACCAGCCCCAGCACGACCACCTACACTGCCCGAACACCACTGCACTGCCCTAAACCCTGAAACACCAGCCCCAGCACAACCCCCTACACTGCCCGAACACCACTGCACTGCCCTAAACCCTGAAACACCAGCCCCAGCACGACCCCCTACACTGCCCGAACACCACTGTACTGCCCTAAACCCTGAAACACCAGCCCCAGCACGTCCCCCTACATTGCCCGAACACCACTGCACTGCCCTAAACCCTGAAACACCACCCCCTGCACCGCCCCCTACACTGCCCGAACACCACTGCACTGCCCTAAACCCTGAAACACCACCCCCTACACTGCCCAAACACCACTGCACTGCCCTAAACCCTGAAACACCACCCCCAGCACGACCCCTACACTGCCCGAACACCACTGCACTGCCCTAAACCCTGAAACACCACCCCCAGCATTACCCCCTACACTGCCCAAACACCACTGCACTGCCCTAAACCCTAGAACACTACCCCCAGCACGACCCCCTACACTACCCGAACACCACTGCACTACCCTAAACCCTAAAATACTACCCCCAGCACAACCCCCTACACTACCCGAACACAACTGCACTGCCCTAAACCCTCAAACACTCCCCCAGCACGACCCCCTACACTACCTGAACACCACTGCACTGCCCTAAACCCTAAAACACTCCCCCAGCACGACCCCCTACACTACCCGAACACCACTGCACTGCCCTAAACCCTAAAACACTCCCCCAAGCACGACCCCCTACACTACCCAAACACCACTGCACTGCCCTAAACCCTAAAACACTTCCCCCCGCATGACACCCTACACTACCCAAACACCAATGCACTACCCTAATCCCTAAAACACTACCCCTGCATGACCCCCTACACTACCCTAAACCCTAAAACACTACCCCCGCACGACTCCCTACACTACCCAAAGACCACTGCACTACCCTAAACCCTAAAACACGACCTCCTACACTACACAAACACCACTGCACTACCCTAAACCCTAAAACACTACCCCCTACATTACACAAACACCACTGCACTACCCTAAACCCTAAAACACTACCCCCAGCAGTACCCCTACACTACCCAAACACCACTGCACTAACCTAAACCCTAAAACGCTCCCCAGCAGTACCCCTACACTACCCAAACACCACTGCACTACCCTAAATCACTACCCCCAGCACGACCCCCTACACTACCCAAACACCACTGCACTACCCTAAACCCTAAAACACTACCCCCAGCACGACCCCCTACACTACCCAAACACCACTGCACTACCCTAAACCCTAAAACACTCCCCCCAGCACGACTCCCTACACTACCCAAACACCACTGCACTACCCTAAACCCTAAATCTACCCCCAGCATGACCCCCTACATTACACAAACACCACTGCACTGCCCTAAACCCTGAAACACCACCCCCAGCAAGACCCCCTACACTGCCCGAACACCACTGCACTAAAGCCTGAAACACCACCCCCAGCAAGACCACCTACACTGGCCAAACACCACTGCACTGCCCTAAACCCTGAAACACCACCCCCAGCATGACCCCCTACACTGCCCGAACACCACTGCACTGCCCTAAACCCTGAAACACCACCCCCTGCACGACCTCCTACACTGCCGGAACACCACTGCACTGCCCTAAACCCTGAAACACCACCCCCAGCACGACCCCCTACACTGCCCGAACACCACTGCACTGCCCTAAACCCTGAAACATCAACCCCAGCAAGACCCCCTACACTGCCTGAACACCACTGCCCTAAACCCTGAAACACCACCCCTACACTGCACGAACACCACTGCACTGCCCTAAACCCTGAAACACCACCTCCAGCAAAACCCCTACACTGCCTGAACACCATTGCTCTGCCCTAAATCCTGAACACTAGCCCCAGCATGACCCCCTACACTGCCCAAACACCACTGCACTGCCCTAAACCCTGAAACACCACCCCCAGCACGACCCCCTACACTGCCCGAACACCACTGCACTGCCCTAAACCCTGAAACACCAGCCCCAGCAAGACCCCCTACACTGCCCGAACACCACTGCACTGCCCTAGACTCTGAAACACCAGCCCCAGCAAGACCCCCTACACTGCCCGAACACCACTGCACTGCCCTAAACCCTGAAACACCAGCCCCAGCACGACCCCCTACACTGCCCGAACACCACTGCTCTGCCCTAAACCCTGAAACACCAGCCCCAGCACGACCACCTACACTGCCCGAACACCACTGCACTGCCCTAAACCCTGAAACACCAGCCCCAGCACAACCCCCTACACTGCCCGAACACCACTGCACTGCCCTAAACCCTGAAACACCAGCCCCAGCACGACCACCTACACTGCCCGAACACCACTGTACTGCCCTAAACCCTGAAACACCAGCCCCAGCACGACCCCCTACACTGCCCGAACACCACTGCACTGCCCTAAACCCTGAAACACCGCCCCCTGCATGACCCCCTACACTGCCCGAACACCACTGCACTGCCCTAAACCCTGAAACACCACCCCCTGCAGCACCCCCTACACTGCCCGAACACCACTGCACTGCCCTAAACCCTGAAACACCACCCCCTACACTGCCCAAACACCACTGCACTGCCCTAAACCCTGAAACACCACCCCCAGCACGACCCCCTACACTGCCCGAACACCACTGCACTGCCCTAAACCCTAAAACACCACCCCCAGCATTACCCCCTACACTGCCCAAACACCACTGCACTGCCCTAAACCCTAGAACACTACCCCCAGCACGACCCCCTACACTACCCGAACACCAATGCACTACCCTAAACCCTAAAATACTACCCCCAGCACAACCCCCTACACTACCCGAACACAACTGCACTGCCCTAAACCCTCAAACACTCCCCCAGCACGACCCCCTACACTACCCGAACACCACTGCACTGCCCTAAACCCTAAAACACTCCCCCAGCACGAACCCCTACACTACCCAAACACCACTGCAATGCCCTAAACCCTAAAACACTACCCCCCGCATGACACCCTACACTACCCAAACACCAATGCACTACCCTAATCCCTAAAACACTACCCCCGCATGACCCCCTACACTACCCTAAACCCTAAAACACTACCCCCGCACGACTCCCTACACTACCCAAAGACCACTGCACTACCCTAAACCCTAAAACACGACCTCCTACACTACACAAACACCACTGCACTACCCTAAACCCTAAAACACTACCCCCTACACTACACAAACACCACTGCACTACCCTAAACCCTAAAACACTACCCCCAGCAGTACCCCTACACTACCCAAACACCACTGCACTAACCTAAACCCTAAAACACTCCCCCAGCAGTACCCCCTACACTACCCAAACACCACTGCACTACCCTAAATCACTACCCCCAGCACGACCCCCTACACTACCCAAACACCACTGCACTACCCTAAACCCTAAAACACTACCCCCAGCACGACCCCCTACACTACCCAAACACCACTGCACTACCCTAAACCCTAAAACACTCCCCCAGCACGACTCCCTACACTACCCAAACACCACTGCACTACCCTAAACCCTAAATCTACCCCCAGCATGACCCCCTACACTACACAAACACCACTGCACTGCCCTAAACCCTGAAACACCACCCCCTGCACGACCTCCTACACTGCCGGAACACCACTGCACTGCCCTAAACCCTGAAACACCACCCCCAGCACGAGCCCCTACACTGCCCGAACACCACTGCACTGCCCTAAACCCTGAAACATCAACCCCAGCAAGACCCCCTACACTGCCTGAACACCACTGCCCTAAACCCTGAAACACCACGCCCTACACTGCACGAACACCACTGCACTGCCCTAAACCCTGAAACACCACCTCCAGCAAAACCCCTACACTGCCTGAACACCATTGCTCTGCCCTAAATCCTGAAACACTAGCCCCAGCATGACCCCCTACACTGCCCAAACACCACTGCACTGCCCTAAACCCTGAAACACCACCCCCAGCACGACCCCCTACACTGCCCGAACACCACTGCACTGCCCTAAACCCTGAAACACCAGCCCCAGCAAGACCCCCTACACTGCCCGAACACCACTGCACTGCCCTAGACTCTGAAACACCAGCCCCAGCAAGACCCCCTACACTGCCCGAACACCACTGCACTGCCCTAAACCCTGAAACACCAGCCCCAGCAAGACCCCCTACAGTGCCCGAACACCACTGCACTGCCCTAAACCCTGAAACACCAGCCCCAGCACGACCACCTACACTGCCCGAACACCACTGCACTGCCCTAAACCCTGAAACACCAGCCCCAGCACAACCCCCTACACTGCCCGAACACCACTGCACTGCCCTAAACCCTGAAACACCAGCCCCAACATGACCCCCTACACTGCCCGAACACCACTGTACTGCCCTAAACCCTGAAACACCAGCCCCAGCACGTCCCCCTACACTGCCCGAACACCACTGCACTGCCCTAAACCCTGAAACACCACCCCCTGCATGACCCCCTACACTGCCTGAACACCACTGCTCTGCCCTAAACCCTGAAACACCACCCCCTGCAGCACCCCCTACACTGCCCGAACACCACTGCACTGCCCTAAACCATGAAACACCACCCCCTGCACCGCCCCCTACACTGCCCGAACACCACTGCACTGCCCTAAACCCTGAAACACCACCCCCTACACTGCCCAAACACCACTGCACTGCCCTAAACCCTGAAACACCACCCCCAGCACGACCCCCTACACTGCCCGAACACCACTGCACTGCCCTAAACCCTAAAACACCACCCCCAGCATTACCCCCTACACTGCCCAAACACCACTGCACTGCCCTAAACCCTAGAACACTACCCCCAGCACGACCCCCTACACTACCCGAACACCACTGCACTGCCCTAAACCCTAAAACACTTCCCCCGCATGACACCCTACACTACCCAAACACCAATGCACTACCCTAATCCCTAAAACACTACCCCCGCATGACCCCCTACACTACCCTAAACCCTAAAACACTACCCCCGCACGACTCCCTACACTACCCAAAGACCACTGCACTACCCTAAACCCTAAAACACGACCTCCTACACTACACAAACACCACTGCACTACCCTAAACCCTAAAACACTACCCCCTACACTACACAAACACCACTGCACTACCCTAAACCCTAAAACACTACCCCCAGCAGTACCCCTACACTACCCAAACACCACTGCACTAACCTAAACCCTAAAACGCTCCCCCAGCAGTACCCCCTACACTACCCAAACACCACTGCACTTCCCTAAATCACTACCCCAGCACGACCCCTACACTACCCAAACACCACTGCACTACCCTAAACCCTAAAACACTACCCCCAGCACGACCCCCTACACTACCCAAACACCACTGCACTACCCTAAACCCTAAAACACTCCCCCAGCACGACTCCCTACACTACCCAAACACCACTGCACTACCCTAAACCCTAAATCTACCCCCAGCATGACCCCCTACACTACACAAACACCACTGCACTACCCTAAACCCTAAAACACTACCCCCAGCACGACCCTCTTCACTACCTAAACACAACTGCACAATTTGTTACAGGCGTTGCAACGCAGGCCTGTGGTGCTTACTGGAAGTACCTAGTGGGCTAGTTGGGCCCCAGGGACCCTCAGGATTCAAGGTGACCTAATCCCCCAACTTAAAACGCACCACGGGGCGCGTTTGCACAGTGGTGAAGGGAGGGGGCGGGGCCTCAGGTGACATGTGCGCAAACACGCCCTGTGGTGCGTTTTAAGTTGGGGAATTAATTCCCTTTGAATCCTGAGGGACCCTGGGGCCAACTAGCCCACCAGGTACCTTCAGTAAGCACAACAGAGTTGCGTTGCAGAGAGGTGAAAAAGGTGCGTGGCCTCGGAACGCCTCTCTGCAACTCAGCTCTGTGGTCCTAACTGTAGGTACCTGGGGGCTAGTTGGGCCCCAGGGACCCTCAGAATTCAAGGGGACTTAATCCCGCAACTTAAAACGCGCCACGGGTGCGTTTGCACACGTCACCTCAGGCCCCCCCTCCCTTCACCACTGTGCAAACGCGCCCTGTAGCGCGTTTTAAGAGGTAGTTTTAATCCCCCTGCCCTATTATGTACTAGGGACTTGCAGAGGAGGGTATGCTAATCACAGGGGTACCCCAACGCATAGTGTTCCCTAGTGTATGTAGGTGTTTTCACTGTATTCTAAGTGTCTTTTAGCATAGCACTGGCTCTGGTTAGTCAGAGTCAGTTACCATCAGTACCCGTCTGAAAAGTTGTGGGCACAGGATGATTTTGCAACAAGGCCTCTTTCTGCTCCTCTGTTGGTTCTTTCTGCACATCTTTACTTCTTTCTGTGCGTTTTTTCTTCTTTCTTCACATGTCCTACCTCTGTAGGCATAGTTAGAAACTAGCATTTAAAAAAACCTTTGAAATTCACTTAAAAAATCATAGGTTTCAGGCACGTTATAGTTAGAAATTAGCATTTAAAAAACCTTTGAAATTCACTGAAAAAACCATAGGTTTTAGACACGTTATAGTTAGAAATTAGCATTTAAAAACCTTTGAAATTCACTGAAAAAAACCATAGGTTTTAGGGACAGTTATAGTTAGTTGGACATTTCACTCGTACAAAACCATAGAAATTCCCCGTTATAGTTAGTTCAGCTAACTATAACTCGCGCCCCCGCAATGCACTGCTGATGACGTCACATATTACATCACTCATGACATGGTCAGTGACATCACTGATGACATCACTGATGACATCTCAAATGACATCACTGATGACATCATCCATGTGATAATTTCATGCATCTTCTCACACCCTAATATAACTTTTGATACACCCACTCTAAATTACAGACTGCCATTCTCAAAACCATAGACACTCCAACACCAAAAACTACATACCCACTCACTGATTCTTAGGTCTACACACACATCCACTCACTCACCCGTACAGTCACTCATACTTAGTCACTCAGTACAGGACTATCATATGCACTCATACACCTATATAAACACTCACACATCGCCACTCATCCATAGAGGTACTCACACACCTAGTCAGTCATGCAAAAAACTTAATCACACACCCATTTACTCACCTATACAGTTATACACACACCAGTTCACTTACTCATACAAATACTAGCACATTCTTACGCTCTTATACAATCACTGCTACAAGTACACACTCATCCATACAGCCACTCTCACAATCACACACTCTCACTTATAGCCATTTATATACTCCAACACACATATATACTGCCTTCACATATGTAGTTACTCACACATGTACCACTGAGATATACATTCAATCACTAACACACCCATACACACACTCACCCACCCATACAGTCCATCACAGATGCACTCTTGAAACCATGCACCCAGTGAATCACCAACTCACACATCTATGCACAGAGTCACACACACCCCACCCACACAAACACTCAGTCACCCATACAGATACTCAGACAATCAATCAATAACCCATGTAGACACTCATGTAGCTATTCAGACAGCCATGCAGCCGCTTACAAACCAACAGACAGACGGATACAGACATTCACACAGTTTAGTCACTAACCCATGCATTCAGTAAGATACATTTAATCACTCACTTGTAGAGTCAGTCACTCACGTACTAAATCATCCATTCAGACAATTATACACCCACTCATTCTTCAATACGCCTTTCCCTATATATATTAAACATATTTAAACTTTACAGAAACACACAGTCACTGGATGATGCCATCAGTGATGTCATTTGAGATGTCATCAGTGATGTCATCAGTGATGTCACTGACCATGTCATGAGTGATGTAATATGTGACGTCATCAGCAGTGCATTGTGGGCGCGAGTTATAGTTAGCTGAACTAACTATAACGGGGGAATTTCTATGGTTTTGTACGAGTGAAATGTCCAACTAACTATAACTGTCCCTAAAACCTATGGTTTTTTCAGTGAATTTCAAAGGTTTTTTAAATGCTAATTTCTAACTATAACGTGTCTGAAACCTATGGTTTTTTCAGTGAATATATATATACAATGTCTTTGATGTAAATTCACAAAAAAGCTGAGCAAGCTGGCAAGTTTTGGGTGGCCCATCAAGCGGGGGCTGTGAAAAAGTGTGGGGGTGGGCAAAATGCGTTTTCCCGATGTTAATTCCCATAGGAGTTTTGAACACGACTTCAGCTGAAACTGTAGAACTGTATTTCACCAAATTTAGAAGAAAGGTAGATTTTGTTATGCAGATCACGCTTTTTGTGATGTGGTGTAAATCCGTTTAGTAGTTTTAGAGCTATTAACCAGAAAACACATTTGTATATATATAGGGACGCAGATCCTCCATGGATCCACCCGTGGGGGATCCGCGGATTGACGCGCCACAGTAAAGTCCTGATTGGTTGGCCACATCTTCACAGAAAAGTTGTGGTTTTCTTTTTGCGTGCTGGGAAAACGGTCCCCCGGGCTCAAAATACGTTTGCAAATTGAACAAAGATGTCAGGTGAGAGGTTTCCTGACCCCTTGTACATGTTAAAAAAGAGGGCTGAGCATGTGTCCTGGGACAGAAATGTGAGTACATGTTTTTTTGGCCACTCGCAAGATCCACAGATCTCTTGCGGGGCCCAGCGCAGCCCCCTGTGCAACTCCACGAAGGATCAGTGGATTTAGCGCAGCTGAAATAAAATACTTATATATATTTTTACACATGCTGTTACTCTCATACCCACTGACATACCCATACAGATACTGTCACACCCACTCACATACCCATACTGGCACTCTCACACCCACTCTTACACCCATGCAGACACTGTCACACCCATTCACAAACCCATACATAGACTCTCACACCCACACTTACACCTATATAGACACTTTTACACCCACTCAAATATTCATACAGACACTGTCACACCCATTCAGATATCCTACAGACACTGTTACACCCATTCAGAAACCCATACAGAGACTCTCACATGCACACTTAAATACATACAGAGACTTTCACATCCACTCACTTACCCATACAGACCCTCTCACACCCAGTCTTACACCCATACAGACACTGTTACACCCATTCACAAACCCATACAGAGACTCTCACACCCATTCACAAACCCATACATAGACTCTCATGCCCACACTTACACCTATATAGATACTTTTACACCCACTCACATCACCATACCAACACTCTCTCACCCATTCAGATATCTTAGAGACACTGTTACACCTATTCGCAAACCCATACAGAGGCTCTCACACCCATTCACAAACCCATACAGAGACTCTCACTCCCAGACTTACACCTATATAGACACTTTCATAGCCACTCAGATACTAATACAGAGAGTCTCACACCTACTGATATACTCATACAGACACTGTTACAACCACTAACATATACATTGAGACACTTATGCACCTAAAATAATTTAGACTCTGTTATACTTAATGTGAGATCCATTCAGAACTCTTTACTAGAAATATTAAATGTGCTCTTTTGCATTAAATGTGAGCTTTTGATTTGCAGATCTGCGATGGATCTGCAGATTCAATAATTATTTTTATAAAAAGGATTTACAGTTAAAAATAACAACTGTTTGAGACATAGGGTGGCTCTTAGAAGAGCCATTGTGTTCATTGTGTGTATATGATGACTACATATACAAAGAGATGCAGAGTATCAAGTAGCTCAGAAATACTCTGTTGCCTTCTGTCTGTGACATGAACACCATCTCTCCTGTATATATCATGCATGTTGAAGTGCAGGTTATTATTGTAGATAGAGCCCATGTTATGGTCTTTGAGGAATGCTGAAACAGTTTTATTAACATGTTTCCTGACTTTCTCTATCTGTGGACAACATTTAGAAGACCCCTTTCATTTTTGTCTCTGGCATATGTTAGAAAACACCAAGGCAGTGTGAGGGAAAAGTTGCATTAATTGTTCAATTTCCAATCCTACCCCAATCAGTGTGCCCAGGTCATTGCCACCAGAGTGCACAATTATGAGGTCTGAATGTTTGAAATTAATAATCCTATCAACCAATGGAAGCAATCGCTGCCACTTTAACCCTCTCTGGCCAAACCAACTAATATCCACATTAGGCAAACCCAGATCCCTGTCAATCCCACTCATTCTCGCAAACTTTCTAGCCCAGAACACAACGCTATGAACTGCAATCCACAATCTAACCATTTTGAAGAATGGAGCAGTAGCACACAGGAGAAGGCTGGAGAAGTCTGCAGCTGAATGAGGCTGTTTTAAAAATTAAATCAATTAAAAGAGACCCTAGCAAGTAAACAAAATAGCATATTACATTTGATTCGGGATGTAATTATGGCACTGTTTAAAACTGACATGTCATATAAATTTAAAGCAAGTACAGGTGTGATTGGTTATGTGGGATATGTTTGTAATTGCATACAGTCAACCACACCTGCTGTCTTGGGTTTAGGACTAAGCTGCTGCTGTAGAGACTGTTGTGAACTACACTGACAGACCTATGAACACACTAATACATTAACTGACATACTCACCCACTCACTCAAACACACTCTGACACATCCTAGGACAAACTGAGATATGCACTGACACACCCATGGATTCACTAATACATTCACTAAGATACTCACATGCTTACTTATACACACCCTAAGATACCCTAGGAGTCTCTAATATATACACTTACACTCCCTTTGACAGACTAACACACTCACTGTGTTACAGGCACACTGACTCATACACACAGGAACACACCCCAACACTGACTGAAACATACTAATACACACACACTTATACAACATATATACAAAAATTAAATGAAAAACACAGCTCTGTTTTGATTAATTGGTTAGGTTATAAAAAAATGTAAAGGATGAATGTACCCAAAAAAAATTGGTACTGAACCATTCCAAAATGAGTTCCATGTCAATGGACATGATATCAAGGTCAGAAATAAAGACATCAAATGGGGATGGTAATAGGAAAAAATAGTTAGCAAAGATGAGTTATAGCAGTGTGTAAATACTCAGCAACAGATGTTTTATTTAGTCAAACAGACACATGACACCGTAAACAATGGGTTGTCATGTGCACCAAGTTGGAGTCCACAGCTGCCACCGTTATGGTTGTTGAGGTGCCACAACAGTTGCCAATGAACCAAAAGGATGGGAAGTAGCTTTCTTATCACACAGAATCCTGTGGTAGTTTTCTCATGGATTGTCTTAATATGCTTCCACAAAGAAGAGGTGCTGTGACTGTACTTTTTCGCTGTTCCTCAAGAAAGTTTTTTGCCACAGATGTTGCATTTGACAATTTTAGCAGAATCTTTCTTTTCACCTAATGGTATACTGAAGTATTTCCAGACATCACTTTCCTTCCTCCAATGTGCTGCATGTTCTTCATTCTTCTCATTTTCCAGCAAAACAGGATCTTCAGCAGGAACAGGTGTTGATGCTGCAGCCATTGGAATTAGTTGCTGACTGTTACAACAGTGAAAACAGAAGATTCTCCAAGTTATGTCCTCCTTTCTCAGTTTCCTAAAAATATTTCAAGTTTTGGATGGGATCTAATGGGGAAAAATGGTGTGGTCCCTATGCGTCCAAAGAAAGGAGGATATTTTGCTGGGTTTCCAATTGAATCTGTGGTGCCGAATGCCGATCAGCAGAATCACAGTGCTGTGAAACAGCAAATAGAGTGAGTTATACTTACAAATAAATATATTATCGTACATTGTGCACCTGTAATATGTCTACTCTAATGACAGAGGGCCTGATTTTGACAGACATCCCTTGGGACCGACCGCCGCATTATGTTACAGGCGGTCGGACACTTGTCTGTGGGAGGGGAGACCGCCGCCTCGATCAGTAATCCTGACAGGGTGGCGGTCGGAATTGCAATCCCTGAATGGTGGTGGTGCCAAGGCAGGCACGGCCATGGGATTACGATGTCCCTTTCCAACAGCCTTTTCATGGCGGTCACACAGTCATGAATAGGCTGTTGGAGAGACTTTGGAGACCCCAAACAGGGCTTCTGTCCTTCATGGGCCACTGCAAATTGGCCCTGGGGGCACATGTATTGCCCCACTAACATCCATGCACTGTGTGCCATGTACCACATGGTACATGGCACACAGTGCATGGATGTGCACAAAGTGCTCTTTTACACTGTGGCTTGTGCTGGTCACAAGCCACAGTGCAAAAGAACACTTTGTGACCACCATCACATCATTCACATCGTAGTTGGGCGGTCGGACCACCTACTCTTCTCGGGCGGTCTTCTGACTGCAGCAATATCGGTAGTCGGTCCAACTGCCCAATATTAAAATGAGGGCCTAAATCTTAAATAGTGTTGAATACAAAAAGAATTTAATTTAATGCATTTTTGGTGAATCCGTGGTTGCAGCATCGCGATTCCATTGCGTTCAAGTGATCGGAGTCGGAAGTATAGAGTTCTGTCTGATGAGTGTGTCTTGCGGGAACCGCAAAAGTACTGCAGAACTACAATTTAAAAAACAAAAATACATGAATATATTTTCAGTATTAAAAAACATTACCAATAGCTTTTATTTGAAAAAACACTGTAGAAAATTATTATAAAATATAAACGAAAAATCTTTAATTTAAAAAATAATACAAAAAATTCAAATGAAAAAAGTAGTTTACATTTATTTAAAAACTATGGAATTATGATATATATTTTTACAATTAAGCCATAAACAATAGAAGTATTCGAAAAAAAGGCAGCTGTAAAAAACACCTTTAAAAATATTAAATGATTCTTGAAAAAACTACTAATGAAAAAGTACATAAAAATACAAAATACAAAATTTACTAAATATGTTTTAAAAATTGTAAAAAAAAAAAAAAAACATTATACTAAGAAAATTAAAAATCAAAAAACCTTACAAATTCACCAAAAAAACTAAAGGTTACAGGTATGTTATAGTTTGGAAATAGAATACAAAAAACTTTAAAAATTCACTGAAAAAATCAAAGATTACAGGGACCTTATTGTTAGGCTCACGTTTTACTCATACAAAACCAGAGAAATTCAGCAGTTATGATTAGCTGAGCTAACTATTACTTACGCTGCCACAATGCACTGCTTATGACCTCACATATTACATCACTCATGACATGGTCAGTGACATCAAATATATATATTTTGAACTGTCCCAGCACAGGGGTGGAGAGGTGAAGTGGCACTCTATGATAGGCCAGGAGTGCATGGCTTCTGTAACCTCCCACTTCCCTTTAAAAATTCTATTGAAAGGGGGAGACTCTCCTCTTGCTTGGTGTTTTGATGCACTTTGCTGCTGGACCCTAGGGCCAGTATGGACAACTGGAAGGAGGAACCCCCTGATTCCCAGGAAGGACTAAGGACTCTGCCCAGTTGACCCCAGGACCAGTGGGTTTCCCCAAGGGCCAGTGAAGATAGCCCCTTTGCACCCCCTGAGGACCAGCGGGGGGAAACCCTGGACTTCTGCGCCCAGAGACAAAGACCAGGAGCAAGGATGGAACAGGGAGCCAGGAGAACCTCCTCTCTGTGGGCTACACCATTTTAAAGGTAAGGAGGTGTTCTGAAAATGCTCCTGGTGGCTAGATCTCACCACCATCAGCAAAATGAACCCAGGATCATTCAGATTGGTCCAACGGGGCGGAGTTATGGCATCTTGATGATCAGCAACTCTTGACCTTTTTACCCAAAACAGAGCGTATGGGGCTTCACTGCATCTCCTAAGAAAACCCCTGGGGTGCTAGGGCTCAGGGGTCGGATCAGGATTCATTTATTATAGGGGTGGGCGGCGGACTCTGCTCTGCCGATGGAGTTTGTGTAGTTTAGCAACTCGGCACTCTGCTTGGGGAGCGGAGTTCAGCAAAAAAAACTCCACCACCCACCGGCGGACCAGAGTGTACTGGCACGCTCAGTGTTTAGGGATTCGGGAGCTGTCAAATCCTGGTGCCAGTGCCTTGCTAAATAGGCTGCTCTACAGGCCGTGGGAAGAGAAACCGCCCGCTGTATGCATGCTCTTGTCAACAGTATTCACAAAAAGTGCAGGAATCAAGCCTGCCCTCCGGCCTCATTGGACTTGTGTGCAGCAATAACTGGGTGGCCATATAACATAACATGGATTGAGCTGAAAATCCCTGACACAGGATAGCTCAGAGGAGGGTTTGCCCGAAGACCTCCACAGGCACACGCGATGTGACTTGTTTAGGCTGGGTGTTTTCATTCACATCATTTATCCTATTGGTGACTTCTTCTAGTAAGTTGGAGAGACTTTGGTGAACCTTTGCCTGCGGAAGTGGGATTTTGATTATGCATGTAGATTTGCTCAGTGGTGGACTAGATCACTGTACCTGACTCACGGGAAGACTCCGACCTGCTGTCTACAAGTGCAAATACAGCAATGCACAGCTCAGATTTCCAGCCATCAAGACTATAAGCTAGAGTGTCTGTTTCATGAGTACAAAAGAGAAAGAAGAAAGACTTAAATACTAGTGAGGATGGCTCAAACAGACGGCCAGGGGATGTCATCTTACGTGAGAGTAAATTCCTCAGTTTCCTACATAAATAGGTGCAGATGTGTTTATTTTACTTAAAACCACCCAGTGTGTGCAGTCTAGTTGTTACCCTACTTGCTTCCCACACCGTCACCACCAAGCTTGCGGGTGAACAGGGCCAGGCGGTTGGCAGCTCTTTGTGTTCTGCAGTCATGTCGGCGTGCCGTGGATTTTCTAAAGACCCCACCATGGCCCCCATGGGCAGCCCCCTGTCTCCACTGGGTATGGGTGTGTTAGCATCACTGCTAGCTTTGGGCGCTCTCTACCACCTACATGCCGGTTTCCTGGGTAGCCGCCTATCCACTCTCCTGCCGACCACTGGAGATTAGGGAGAGGAGAAGCTGAGTCCTTACACTCAACACATTGACCTCTGTCTCTGCTAGCAGCGAACCCCTGTTGAGACAGACAAGGTGCGAGAAGTGCATGAGTCTGGTGCCTTGGGCGAGAAAAGCAAAGGCGGCAAGACTCGCGAAGGAGCCAATGACAAGATCACAGATGGCGACGTGCTGTCCAACCAGCTATCCACAACACCTTCCCTAATCTACAGGTATCATTCTATGGGGCAGATTGCTCATGTGTGTGCATGTGAGAGAAATATTGTGCTCTTGAGTCCTACAGGCTACTGTTTGGCAGCGGCTACATCCCAATTTCCTACCACAAGATTCCACCTCTAGTTATACAATATGCTGATTCAAATAATGCTTCTAATAACTAACCATCTTTCCTTGCTTGGGCAGTCTCAGCAGTTTTACTGGCATATCCTCCTAAGGTGGTCGCCGAGCACTACTCTGCCTGCTCACGGAACTCTGTGGATTTTGGCTGAGTTTTTTGGTAAGTACGAGGAATACCGTGGAGAGAAACTCAGCGATCTCTGCCTGGACTTAACTTATTATTGGCCTCCGGGAGGTGACTTGCATGGGGCCCCATCCCCTCAACTGTAATTGCCCCTGGGGGCCCCTATCTCCCCAGAGGCTGATGCAAGAGGACCGGGGGAGTGCCATCACATTCCCTCAATTGTGGTGGGCCTGTTCCCTGCTCCCTGTGCCCGTGTCTGGGGTGAGTGGGGCTACGACCAAGAAAAAACACACCCTGCCTGAAGCGTGCATGAGAAAAGAGCTGCCTGGTCTTCTGCGGCAACAAGGATGCTGCTGCCGGGGGGGAGCCGGCAGAGTCAGCCAGGGGTGGCCTCTCAAACCATCTGGGCATGTGGGGTGCCCGGGTGGGACCGGACACCACAAACAAAAAGGGAAATGCACAGATGGGAGGCCACGCACCACCTCAAAACAAAAGTGAAAAGCTAAGCAACTCTCAGTGGCAAAGCTGGAGACCCGCTAATAAAATATTCACTGCTCCTGGCTGGACCCCATAATGCCCTGTGGGGCTTATAAATCTGCATATTTTTCCTACCATGTTCTGGCCCCAGGAGAACATGGCCACCACCAATTAGCATAAGAAGTGTTAAGGAGGGCTTGGAGAGCTACAGCAGCCATCCAGAAGTAATTTTTGAAAGTACGGACCCTATGTTTGCGGGGTCAAGAAATCCCTGACCATCTGGGATTTTCATATATTTTGTTTAAGAATTCCCAAGGCTGTAGCTTTTGCTGAATATGCAGCAGTCTCTAGTGGTTTATTCTATGGTTGCATTTATTGTGGTCTGAATATGTTAAAGATACATGTTGTACAGCACTCTCTAGGGGCTTAGTCTATTATTGCATGTTATGTGATAAAAATATAATGCTCTTTAGGGGCTCTTTTTATGATTGCATTTTCATGGCTGCAAAGTCTATAACAAGCACACAGAAACATGCTTTGCTCATTTTAAAATACTTTATAACTATAATACTGTTGGTGGGGATTATGGATCATAGTGAATATACTTTATTGATAGTAATAAGTGCATTTACACTTCATTATTGATGATTGCATGTGGTTTGTTGATCTTGAACTTTTGACCAAGACAGTATGGTTACCTCATATGTTTGCATGCCTCCTTAGAGGGGTCAAAGGTGATTATGTAATTTCATATATGGTATTTTACATATTAATATCTATATATATTTGTAAATTACTGTGTAGTATTTAGAAGTGTTTGTGTAATAAATGTGTTTTCCTTTTTTTCTAAAGAAAAAGCACCGACTGGACAATCATTTTTTTGGGTGCTATTATTACATGCCAGTGAATGGTGATTACTAGCCCACACCACCTCCCCTGAGTAGGCCTTGGACTGCTCTGCTTCACTTTGAGTCAAGTGCTACAATGGGGTGCTTGGTTCCCAGTAAGGGGAAATTGTTAACCAATTACTGTTCAGGCCGCACAACTAATGCACCAATTTCCTAATATAACCACAGGTTACAGGAACGATATAGTTAGGCTGACATTCCACTTGTACAAAACCTGTGAAATTCAGCCGTTATAGTTGGCTGAGCTAACTATAACTCGCGCCCCCACAATGCACTGCTGATAACGTCACATAGAAAATCATTAATGACATTGTCAGTGACATCACTGATAACATCACTGATGACATCTCAAATGACATCACTCATGACATCATCCAGTGACTGTGAGTGTTTCTAAAACATTTAAGAATGATATATATATATATATATATATATATATATATATATATATATATCTATATATATTATCTACTGGCGGTCGCCAGTAGATAGTTATAGTTAGGACCTATTGTCCATAGGAAATCCGCGACATTCTATTTGAAATAACTTTTGCGTCGGTTGACGAATCTTCGTGAAATTTTCAAACTTTATAGCCCACTCCGGTCCGCTCCTACCCTGAAAGTCTCAGGGTGATTCGTCAAGCGGGGGCCGAGAAAAAAGGGGGGTCTCAAAACTTGTTTTCCCCATTCATTTTCCATAGGAAACTTTAGACACGGCTACAGCCCGAACTGCTGAACGGAATTACACCAAATTTGGCAAAGAGGTAGTTTTTGGTTCAGAAAGAACCCTTTTGTTAAATGGTGTAAATCCGTTCAGTAGTTGCGGAGAAATTAAAAAAATAAGAGTCAAAAAATCCATTTCCCATAGGAAAGTTTATGCAAGGCTACAGCCCGAACTGCTGAACGGAATTACACCAAATTTGGCAAAGAGGTAGTTCTTGGTTCAAAAAGAACCCTTTTTGTTAAATGGTGTAAATCCGTTCAGTATTTGCTGAGAAAATCAAAAGTAAAAACACATATATATCTGGGCGGAGCCTAACCACACATGTCATCGTGAGATCTGATTGGCTGTCAGCACTTCATCCTGGAATTGCTGGCAGCCATCTTGGAACCAATATAAATGATAGTACCCCATTGAAATGCATTGTAGTGAATCGAAGATTTTGAGGGTTACCAAAAGGAGAACTATAAAGGGTGATAACAGACTTTAGTTACATTAGAATTCATTTGTTGATGGTACCATACTAATTTCAGGAATTGTGGTGTGTTCTAAGGTGATTTTACCCTGTGAAAAACCTTCTGCTGGGATATCATGAATCATGTTTGAGAGAAAACTATTTTCACATGCTTGTCCCATACAGTTTTGGAAGGTGCCCCAGAAGCTAAAATGAGAGCATATTTTCTGTAAATTCACATTATCTTTCTCAGTCATGTGAGAATGAAGTCTGACATTCTCAGTAAAACATGTACATCCAACAAGGGCAGAGACTGTCAGTTGATTCCTTTGTGTTCTACTGCAGCTTCCCAGAGTGTTCTAAAGAACAACTAGAGTGCTAACAGCCTTACGTATGACAAAAGTATGGCACACCTGAAGCCATCTTGATTGGAATAAACTGGTAACACTTAAAACATTTAATTTAAAAAGGAACAAAATGATGGGGTTCATCTTGTCATAGAAATTATGGTTAGTGCTCTGGAAAGAAAAATTAGGACATGTTTCAAGTGTGATCTCAAATATCTTCCTGTTATATTTCAACAGGAGCAGCCTGTCAGTTGATGCCTTTGTGTTCTACTGCAACTTCCCAGAGTGTTCTAAAGAACAACTAGAGCGCTAACAGTCTTACTTATGACAAACGTATGGCACACCTGAAGCCATCTTGATTGGAATAAACTGGTAACACTTAAAACATTTAATTTAAAAAGGAACAAAATGATGGGGTTCATTTTGTCATAGAAATTATGGTTAGTGCTGTAGAAAGAAAAATTAGGACATGTTTCAAGTGTGATCTCAAATATCTTCCTGTTATATTTCAACAGGAGCAGCCTGTCAGTTGATGCCTTTGTGTTCTACTGCAGCTTCCCAGAGTGTTCTAAAGAACAACTAGAGCGCTAACAGTCTTACTTATGACAAAAGTATGGCACACCTGAAGCCATCTTGATTGGAATAAACTGGTAACACTTAAAACATTTAATTTAAAAAGGAACAAAATGAGGGGGTTCATTTTGCCATAGAAATTATGGTTAGTGCTGTAGAAAGAAAAATTAGGACATGTTCAAGTGTGATCTCAAATATCTTCCTGTTATATTTCAACAGGAGCAGCCTGTCAGTTGATGCCTTTGTGTTCTACTGCAGCTTCCCAGAGTGTTCTAAAGAACAACTAGAGTGCTAACAGCCTTACTTATGACAAAAGTATGGCACACCTGAAGCCATCTTGATTGGAATAAACTGGTAACACTTAAAACATTTAATTTAAAAGGAACAAAATGAGGGGGTTCATTTTGCCATAGAAATTATGGTTAGTGCTGCAAAAAGAAAATTTAGTGCATGTTTTAAGTGAGATCTCAAATCCTCTTCTATTTCATTAGAAAATTCTGACATGCAGACTGAAACAATCACTTTCAATACCAGCAGTAGACTTCCAGTTAACTCCTTGGTGAGCAGTAGCTTTACTACAGTGATCTAGTGAACAACTAGAGTAATAACATTCTGAATTTATGGCAAATGTGTGACACATCTGAATGCCTTCTTGATGGAATCAAAGTAAAAACTGAAAGCATTTCCTACTGAGGAGACTGCAGTAAATGAGGAAATTAGGAAACTTCATAACAAAGAAGTCTTCCAAGATGGCCACCAGTGAAAAAAGAGCCCAAATGTAGCACAAATATTACCCAGATGTAGCCCACATATAGCCCAATGACAAAAGTGTGCAAAACACTTTTTATTTTTAGTTTTTTGCAGTTTTATGTAGTGCAGACTGGTCAGGTATTGGAGCGTTGCATCTTAAAACATGACCCCCTACACTACAAAAACACCACTGCACTACCCTAAACCCTAAAACACTACCCCAGCACGACCCCCTACACTACACAAGCACCACTGCACTATCCTAAACCCTAAAACACTACCCCCAGCATGACCCCCTACACTACACAAACACCACTGCACTACCCTAAACCCTAAAACACTACCCCAACACCACTGCACTAACCTAAATCCTAAAACACTACCCCCAGCACGACCCCAGGGGACTACCCAAACACCACTGCACTACCCTAAAACATGACCCCCTACACTACACAAACACCACTGCACTACCCTAAACCCTAAAACACTACCCCCAGCAGTACCACCTACACTACCCAAACACCACTGCACTACCCTAAATCACTACCCCCAGCACGACCCCCTACACTACCCAAACACCACTGCACTACCCTAAACCCTAAAACACTACACCCAGCACGACCCCCTACACTACCCAAACACCACTGCACTACCCTAAACCCTAAAACACTCCCCCCAGCACGACTCCCTACACTACCCAAACACCACTGCACTACCCTAAACCTAAACCCTAAATCTACCCCCAGCATGACCCCCTACACTACACAAACACCACCTCACTACCCTAAACCCTAAAACACTACTCCCCAGCACGACCCTCTTCACTACCTAAACACAACTGCACAATTTGTTACAGGCGTTGCAACGCAGGCCTGTAGTGCTTACTGGAAGTACCTAGTGGGCTAGTTGGGCCCCAGGGACCCTCAGGATTCAAGGTGACCTAATCCCCCAACTTAAAACACACCACGGGGCGCGTTTGCACAGTGGTGAAGGGAGGGGGCGGGGCCTCAGGTGACATGTGCGCAAACACGCCCTGTGGTGCGTTTTAAGTTGGTGAATGAATTCCCTTTGAATCCTGAGCGACCCTCGGGGCCAACTAGCCCACCAGGTACCTTCAGTAAGCACAACAGAGTTGCGTTGCAGAGAGGTGAAAAAAGGTGCGTGGCCTCGGAACGCCTCTCTGCAACTCAGCTCTGTGGTCCTAACTGTAGGTACCTGGGGGGCTAGTTGGGCCCCAGGGACCCTCAGAATTCAAGGGGACTTAATCCCGCAACTTAAAACGCGCCACGGGGTGCGTTTGCACACATGTCACCTCAGGCCCCCTCCCTTCACCACTGTGCAAACGCGCCCTGTAGCGCGTTTTAAGAGGTAGTTTTAATCCCCCTGCCCTATTATGTACTAGGGACTTGCAGAGGAGGTCATGCTAATCACAGGGGTACCCCAACGCATAGTGTTGCCTAGTGTATGTAGGTGTTTTCACTGTATTCTAAGTGTCTTTTAGCATAGCACTGGCTCTGGTTAGTCAGAGTCAGTTACCACCAGTACCCGTCTGAAAAAGTTGTGGGCACAGGATGATTTTGCAACAAGGCCTCTTTCTGCTCCTCTGTTGGTTCTTTCTGCACATCTTTTGCTTCTTTCTGTGCGTTTTTCTTCTTTCTTCACATGTCCTACCTCTGTAGGCATAGTTAGAAACTAGCATTTAAAAAACCTTTGAAATTCACTTAAAAAATCATAGGTTTCAGGCACGTTATAGTTAGAAATTAGCATTTAAAAAACCTTTGAAATTCACTGAAAAAACCATAGGTTTCAGACACGTTATAGTTAGAAATTAGCATTTAAAAAACCTTTGAAATTCACTGAAAAAACTATAGGTTTTAGGGACAGTTATAGTTAGTTGGACATTTCACTCGTACAAAACCATAGAAATTCCCCCGTTATAGTTTGTTCAGCTAACTATAACTCGCGCCCCCGCAATGCACTGCTGATGACGTCACATATTACATCACTCATGACATGGTCAGTGACATCACTGATGACATCACTGATGACATCACTGATGACATCTCAAATGACATCACTGATGACATCACTCATGACATCATCCAGTGACTGTGTGTTTCTGTAAAGTTTAAATATGTTTAATATATATAGGGAAAGGCGTATTGAAGATTGAGTGGGTGTATAAGTGTCTGAATGGATGATTTAGTACGTGAGTGACTGACTCTACAAGTGAGTGATTAAACGTATCTTACTGAATCCATGGGTTAGTGACTAAACTGTGTGAATGTCTGTATCCGTCTGTTTGTTGGTGTGTAAGAGGATGCATGGATTTGGGAATAGCTACATGAGTGTCTATATGGGTTATTTATTGGTTCTCTGAGTATCTGTATGGCTGCCTGAGTGTTTGTGTGGGTGGGGTGTGTGTGACTCTGTACATAGATGTGTGAGTGGGTGATTCACTGGGTGCATGATTTCAAGAGTGCATCTGTGATGGACTGCTTGGGTGGGTGAGTGTGTGTATGGGTGTTGTTAGTGAGTGAATGTATATCTCAGTGGTACTTGTGCGAGTAACTACATATGTAAAAGGCAGTATATATGTGTGTTAGAGTATTTAAATGGCTATAAGTGAGAGTGTGTGATTGTGAGAGTGGCTGTATGGATGAGTGTGTACTTGTATCAGTGATTGTATAAGAGCGTAAGAATGTGCTAGTATTTGTATGAGTAAGTGAGCTGGTGTGTGTATAACTGTATAGGTGACTAAATGGGTGTGTGATTAAGTTTTTTGCATGACTGACTAGGTGTGTGAGTACCTCTATGGATGAGTGGCGGTGTGTGAGTGTTTATATAGGTGTATGAGTGCATATGATAGTCCTGTACTGAGTGACTAAGTATGAGTGACTGTACGGGTGAGTGAGTGGATGTGTGTGTAGACCTAAGAATCAGTGAGTGGGTATGTAGTTTTTGGTGTTGGAGTGTCTATGGTTTTGAGAATGGCAGTCTGTAATTTAGAGTGGGTGTATCAAAAGTTATATTAGGGTGTGAGAAGATGCATGAAATTATCACATGGATGATGTCATCAGTGATGTCATTTGAGATGTCATCAGTGATGTCATCAGTGATGTCACTGACCATGTCATGAGTGATGTACTATGTGACGTCATCAGCAGTGCATTGCGGGGCGCGAGTTATAGTTAGCTGAACTAACTATAACGGGGGAATTTCTATGGTTTTGTACGAGTGAAATGTCCAACTAACTATAACTGTCCCTAAAACCTATGGTTTTTTCAGTGAATTTCAAAGGTTTTTAAATGCTAGTTTCTAACTATAACGTGTCTGAAACCTATGGTTTTTTCAGTGAATATATATATATTCACTGAAAAAACCAAAGGTTTCAGGGACGTTATAGTTAGGAATTAACATTTAAAAAACCTTTCATGTTCACTGAAAAAAACATAGGTTTCAGGGACGTTATAGTTAGGCTGACATTTCACTCATACAAAAGCAGAGAAATTCGGCCGTTATAGTTAGCTGAGCTAACTATAACTCGCGCCCCCGCAATGCACCTCTGATGCGTCACATATTACATCACTCATGACATGGTCAGTGACATCACTAATGACATCACTCATGACATCTCAAATGACATCACTGATTACATCACTGATGACATCATCCAGTGAGTGTCAGTGTTTCTAAAAAGTTTAAGAATCTTATATATATATACGCCAAGGTGTATTTGAAGAATGAGTGGGTGTATGAGTGTCTGTATGGATGATTTCTTAGGTGTGTGTCTGACTGTATGGGTGAGTGACTAATCTGTGTAAATGTGTGTATCAGTCTGGCAGTTGGTGTGTAACTGGCTGCATGGGTTGGTGAGTAGGTTCATGAGTGTCTATATGGGTTATTGATTAGTTGTCTGAGTACCTGTATGGGTGCCTGAGTATCTGTGTGGGTGGGTGAGGGGCTGTGTGACTCCCTGCATGTATGTATGAGTGGGTGAATCCCTGGGTATATGGGTTCATGAGTGCGTCTGTGAGGGATGGTATGTTTGAGTGAGTGTGCGTATGGCTGTGCCGGTGAGTGTATGGATGTCTCAGTGGTATATGGGTGAGTAGCTGCATATGTGAAAGGCAGTATATGTGAGTGTTGGAGTATATAAGTGACTGTATGTGTGAGTGAGTGAGTGTGAGAGTGGCTATATGGGTGAGTGTGTGCTTGTGTCAGTGATTGTAGAAGAGAGTAAGTATGTGTTACTATCTTTAGGAATAAGTGAGGTAGTGTGTGTATAGCTGTATAGGTGAGTAAATGGTAGTGTGATTGATTCTTTGGGTGACTGACTAGGTGTGTGAGTAACTCTATGGGTGAATGACAGTGTGTGAGAGTCTGTATGGGTGTATAAGTGCATATATCAGTGGCTGTATTGATGAGTGACTGCGCTTATGAGTGACTGTATGGGTGAGTGGATGTGTGTGCAGACCTATGAATCAGTGAGTGGGTATGTACTAACTGGTATTGGTGTGTCTATGGTTTTGAGAATGGTAGTCTGTATTTTAGAGTAGGTGTATGAAAGGTTATATTAGGGTGTGAGGAGGTGCATCAGATATTAAGCGGATGATGTCATCAGTGATGTCATTTGAGACAATGCCAGTTGTTATACATACAACGGGCATTTGGAATGCAGACTTAGCCATTCCAGAATGGATGCCATCATTACTGTGAAGTACAACACTTACATGTTTGAAATGTCCTTTCTCTATTTTTACTTTGGGTATGTAATCTGCAGTCCACAATGTTTCTGGTGTGTGATCAAGACTGCATGGCAGTCGAAACGCGTAACAGGATTGAAAAACCTGCTTGAAGGAAAAGTCCCTGAGTGAGCGCTTTATTTTCGTGGAACACTACATTACTATGTCTGGTGTGCTCCGCCGACCGTAGCACTCCAACTACCATAGGGCGGGGGAGAACGGAAGGAGCAAACTGTGGTACGGATATATATATATATATATATTCAGCTCCAAAGTTGTCCACCAGATGAGCAGCACTCAGACAACAGCAGCAAGAGAACAGCCTTTGATAGGTATGAACGGTATTCCGCCTGCGGATACTTTAAACAGCCGTTCCGTATAGGACTGCCTGACGCATTTCGAAGTTCCTCAACTTCTCCTCAGTGGCTTTAACGGAAAGGATGCGTGCATGTACCGGTCCCAGTTCACATTTAAATATTGCACGCCCCCAAATGGGCCGCTCCTATGAGACTGTGCATGGTGGGAGCTGTAATCGCAAATGTCGGGCAGCAGCAGAGGATCTAGGACGGACCCGTCTGCGGAATACCGTTCATACCTATCAAAGGCTGTTTTCTTGCTGCTGTTGTCTGAGTGCTGGTCATCTGGTGGACAACTTTGTAGCTGAATATATATATATATATATATATATATTCACTGAAAAAACCATAGGTTTCAGGGGCGTTATAGTTAGTTGGACATTTCACTCGTACAAAACCATAGAAATTCCCCCGTTATAGTTAGTTCAGCTAACTATAACTCGCGCGCCCGCAATGCACTGCTGATGACGTCACATATTACATCACTCATGACAAGGTCAGTGACATCACTCATGACATCACTGATGACATCTCAAATGACATCACTGATGACATCACTGATGACATCATCCTTGTGATAGAGTGGCAGACCTGCTCTCACCCTAATATAACCTTTGATACACACACTCAAAAATACAAACTAACATTTTCAAAACAATGGACATACCCATACCAGTTACAACACACCTATTCATTAATTCCAAGATCTACACACACATCCACTCATTCACCAACAGTCCCTATACAGTCACTCATACATGTACTCACTCATCATATGTACTCATACACCTATACATCCTGTTACACACCGCCACTCATCCATAGAGTTACTCACACACATAGTCACACATGCAAACAAAGTATCAAACATCCATTTACTTGCATATACAGTTATACACACACTACCACACTTACTTCTACAGAAACTTACACATACTTACTCTCTTAAACAATCACTTATAGAAACACCTACTTATTTGTACAGGAACTCTTCCAATCTCTCACTCTCACATATACTCACTTATATACACCAATACTCACATATACTAGTTTAAAACATATGTAGTTACTCATAAAGACACTATTAAGACAGTCATTCACTCACTAACACACCCATACACATACTCATCCACCTATACAGTCCTGCACACATGCTGTCTTCAACACATACAAACAGTGAGTCACTCATTCATGCATCTATGCACTAAGTAATACCCCCACCGAACCATACAGACACTCAGACACTCATACTGATACTCAAAAAACCAACTAATAACCCATATAGACACTCATGTAGCTACTCACCAACCCATGCAGCCACTTATACACAAAGTGAGAGACTGATACAGATATTTTCATATTTAAACATTACTCACTAATCCATGTATTCACTAAGATACACTTAGTCAGTTATACAATCAATTTTACAAAACAAAATCATCCATTTAAACACTTATATACCCATTTATTCATCCATCGACCTTGAGATATACATATATAAAACATATTTAATTTTCAGAAAAACACACATTCACTGGATGATGTCATCAGTGATGTCATGAGTGATGTCACTGACCATGTCATGAGTGATGTAATATGTGACGTCATCAGCAGTGCATTGCGGGCGCGCGAGTTATAGTTAGCTGAACTAACTATAATGGGGGAATTTCTATGGTTTTGTACGAGTGAAATATCCAACTAACTATAACGCCCCTGAAACCTATGGTTTTTTCAGTGAATTTCTAAGGTTTTTTAAATGCTAATTTCTAACTATAACGTGCCTGAAACCTATGGTTTTTTCAGTGAATTTCTAAGGTTTTTTAAATGCTAATTTCTAACTGTAACGTGCCTGAAACCTATGGTTTTTTCAGTGAATATATATATATTTATTATACTATGTATACATGTGAAAATGTCTCGGTCCCCTGTTTGCCTCGGTGGCACGGAAAAAATGGGTGGAACTGACGTCAGCACGCCGACGAGGTCCTCTTATGGCTCCGATGACGTCATACGGTGTCGCGAGCGGAGCCGTGCTCGTTGATGTGGGAGAGCTAGGAAAGAATTTCCGTGGAATGCTGGTGCAGGGGATATTTACCTAAGTGTTCAGGCTAGTCCTTTGGGAGCAACTGTTTATGTTGCCACTCCAGAAACCGAAACCAGTGATCCGAGGGCAGAGGCCCTGCAGATGGCACACGAGGTGGGGTGCCCAGTCGTGTGCACCGGCGGGGCAGCGAAGTGACAAGCACCACAACCCACAAAAAAGGAAACGAGGGCACTGAATAACACAGGATCTTCTCTTTGTATCTGGCAGGAACAACGAAGTTAAAATGCCCTAGTACCAAAATGTAGAATTAGTGCTACAACGGTCTTCAAGAGGACCTGCGATGCCGCTTCTGCCTCCCGTACCCTGGAGGCGGCACATGGGTCACGCGGTACGGTCATACTGCGGTGGGACGCACACTCGTTGACCTCTCATGGCACTGCTCCACACTTCAGGGAGGACGCTTTCCATTAGCTATGTTTTCTGATGACATGTCGTGCCGGCCCCGTCCAACAACAGAACTCCTTTAGATCCAAACAGACTCTTCCACTCTCTCACCGGAAGTGAAACCAGGCCACGCGGACACTTTCACAATACAACAGCCGGGAATGCACTTTTCGGTAAAAAAACACATTCCTTCCTCCTAATTAATCAAATAAACGTCTCACTGAAGAACAGGGGCCAGCTTCGATCGATAAACAGCCGTTACAATGACTTTTTTACTTTGCGATACCATTACTACGCATGCATTACCACGCATGCGTTGTACATCACGAAGTCATTACTACGCATTTTTTTAGAACGCATGGTCATTTACCACGCATGCCTTTACAACAAATTTTGTTGTAAAGGTATGTATGGTAAATGAGCATGCGTTCTAAAAAACATGTAGACGATCCATGTCATTGTAAGGAAACAGAGGCTGTTCTGTTTCCTCACAACGACGTGCACCGCCCCTCAGAGATGACGTGAAGCAGGAACCACGAGGAGAGAGGAACCTTGAGGAGTGAGAGGTATGGGGGATTGGGCATGGGGTGGGGGTTTCTTTTAAGGGTTTAGGGTAGTGCAGTGGTGTTTGGGTGGTGTAGGGGGTCGTGCTGGGGGTAGTGTTTTAGGGTTTAGGGTAGTGCAGTGGTGTTTGGGAAGTGTAGGGGGTCGTGCTGGGGGTAGTGTTTTAGGGTTTAGGGTAGTGCAGTAGTGTAGGGGGTCGTGCTGGTGGTAGTGTTTTAGGGTTTAGGATAGTGCAGTGGTGTATGGGTAGTGTAGGGGGTCGTGCTGGGGTAGTGTTTTAGGGTTTAGGGTAGTGCGGTGGTGTTTGAGTAGTGTAGGGGGTCATGCTGGTGGTAGTGTTTTAGGGTTTAGGGTAGTGCAGTGGTGTTTGTGTAGTGTAGGGGTCATGCTGGGGGTAGTGTTTTATGGTTTAGGGTAGTGCAGTGGTGTTTGGGTAGTGTAGGGGTCGTGCTGGGGGTAGATTTAGGGTTTAGGGTAGTGCAGTGGTGTTTGGGTAGTGTAGGGAGTCGTGCTGGGGGTAGTGTTTTAGGGTTTAGGGTAGTGCAGTGGTGTTTGTGTAGTGTAGGGGGTTGTGCTGGGGGTAGTGTTTTAGGGTTTACGTTAGTGCAGTGGTGTTTGGGTAGTGTAGGGGTTAGTGCTGGGGTAGTGTTTTAGGGTTTAGGGCAGTGCAGTGGTGTTTGTGCAGTGAAGGGGGTCATGCTGTGGGTAGTGTTTTAGGGTTTAGGGTAGTGCAGTCGTGTTTGTGTAGTGTAGGGGGTCGTGTTTTAGGGTATAGGGTAGTGCAGTGGTGTTTGTGTAGTGTGGGTGGTCATGCTGGGGGTATATTTACGGTTTAGTGTAGTGCAGTGGTGTTTGGGTACTGTAGGGAGTCGTGCTGGTGGTAGTGTTTTAGGGTTTAGGGTAGTGCAGTTATGTTTGGGTAGTGTAGGGTTTTGTGCTGGGGGTAGTGTTTTAGCACATATTTTTCTTTCTACAGCACTAACCATAATTTCTATGGCAAAATAAACCCCCTCATTTTGTTCCTTTTTAAATTAAATGTTTTAAGTGTTACCAGTTTATTCCAATCAAGATGGCTTCAGGTGTCCCATACTTTTGTCATAAGTAAGACTGTTAGCGCTCTAGTTGTTCTTTAGAACACTCTGGGAAGCTGCAGTAGAACACAAAGGCATCAACTGACAGGCTGCTCCTGTTGAAATATAACAGGAAGATATTTGAGATCAAACTTGAAACATGTCCTAATTTTTCTTTCTACAACACTAACCATAATTGCTATGACAAAATGAACCCCATCATTTTGTTCCTTTTTAAATTAAATGTTTTAAGTGTTACCAGTTTATTCCAATCAAGATGGCTTCAGGTGTGCCATACTTTTGTCATAAGTAAGGCTGTTAGCACTCTAGTTGTTCTTTAGAACACTCTGTGAAGCTGCAGTAGAACACAAAGGAATCAACTGACAGTCTCTGCCCTTGTTGGATGTACATGTTTTACTGAGAATGTCAGACTTCATTCTCACATGACTGAGAAAGATAATGTGAATTTACAGAAAATATGCTCTCATTTTAGCTTCTGGAGCACCTTCCAAAACTGTATGGGACAAGCATGTGAAAATAGTTTTCTCTCAAACATGATTCATGATATCCCAGCAGAAGGTTTTTCACAGGGTAAAATCACCTTAGAACACACCACAATTCCTGAAATTAGTATGGTACCATCAACAAATGAATTCTAATGTAACTAAAGTCTGTTATCACCCTTTATAGTTCTCCTTTTGGTAACCCTCAAAATCTTCGATTCACTACAATGCATTTCAATGGGGTACTATCATTTATATTGGTCCAAAGATGGCTGCCAGCAATTCCAGGATGAAGTGATGACAGCCAATCAGATCTCACGATGGCATGTGTGGTTAGGCTCCGCCCAGATATATATGTGTTTTCTTTTTCAAATTTCTCAGGAACTACTGAACGGATTTACACCATTTAAGCAAAAGGCACAACCCTGAACCAAGGGCTACCTTTTTGGCAAATTTGGTGTAATTCCGTTCAGCAGTTCGGGCTGTAGCTGCGACTAAAGGTTCCTATGGAAAATTGCATGGGGAAAACACGTTTTGGGACCCCCCTTTTTTCTCGCCCCCGCTTGCCGAATCACCCCGAGACTTTCAGGATAGGAGCGGACCGGAGCGCCCCAACAAGTTGGAAAATTTCGCGAAGATTCGTCAACCGGCGCCAAAGTTATTTCAAATAGAATGGTGCGGATTTCCTATGGAAAATAGGTCCTAACCATAACTATCTACTGGCAACCGCCAGTAGATAATATATATATATATATATATATATATATATATATATATTATCTACTGGCGGTCGCCAGTAGATAGTTATAGTTACAACCTATTATCCATAGGAAATCCGCGACATTCTATTTGAAATAACTCTCTTGCCGGTTGACGTATCTTCGCAAAATTTTCAAACTTTGTGGGGCGCTCCGGTCCGCTCCTACCCTGAAAGTCTTGGGGGATTTGTCAAGCGGGGCCGAGAAAAATGGGGGTCCCAAAACGCGTTTTCCCCATGCAATTTTCCATAGGAAACTTTAGACACGGCTACAGCCCGAACTGCTGAACGGAATTACACCAAATTTGGCAAAGAGGTAGTTCTTGGTTGAGAAAGAACCCTTTTGTTAAATGGTGTAAATCCGTTCAGTAGTTGCTGAGAAAATCAAAAGTAAAAAGATAGATATATCTATGGCCGAGTAGGGTCCGCGTACCCTCAGCGCACCCTGCGCGCACCGTCCCGATCACGAGCTGCATGTTAATTGGCTGTCAGCTGGCTGTCAACATTCCGATTCAGGAAATGTTGGCAGCCATTTTGTCCCTCGGTAGAACCGAGGGACAGAAACAAGTGCGCAAAGCGCACAAAGGGGGCAGGGTAGAAACACCCTGACCCCTAGGTTTGCTCAGGGGTCCCACAAGGACCCCCTGGGCAAAAAATAAAAAAAAAATAAAAAATCGGCAGGATGCGCTCAGGGTGCACGAATCCTGCCGAAAAAAAAAAAAATCGAAGCGCGGTCTCCCGCGCTTTGATTGCATTTTGCCCCCGGGTGGCCCAAGTCCCGGGGGCATGGTGGGGGTGGGTATATTGTTTGTATGGGGGGCCTCAAAGGGCCCCCCAAGCCCTGGGGACCGCCACCCCCCGGGGCTTTATAAAAAAAATGGTGCCGGAGGGCTCTCCTGCCCTCCCGCAGCCCCGGGGACCGCCACCCCCCGGGGCTTCTTTTTAAATAAATAAGGTGTGGGGGGCTCCAGCCCCACACGCCCCGGGACCACCACCTCCCGGGGCACTTACAAAATAAATGTGGGGGTCCATTACGGACTCCCAGAGCCCCGGGGACCACCACCTCCCGGGGCTGTGCAACTTAAGGGAGGGGGCCGCGCGGCCCCCTCCTGGAGCCCTTGATGGCCCTGGGGACCGCCACCCCCAGGGCCGGCTCCTGCAGTGTCCCGGGGTGCCTACCCCGGGACACTGTAGTTTGCTATGGCAGGACGGGAGCCTCGCGGCTCCCGTCCTGCCATAGCAAACTGCTTTGGATATTGGAAGAGAGAGCAGGGAAACCTGCTCTCTCTTCCAATATCCAAAGCCGATTGCTTTCCACATGGGAGCTGCATCTTAGCAGCTCCCCATGTGGAAAAGCAATGCCGGCTCCCGAGGGACGCGGGGAGCCGGCGGGACTGTGGGGGATTGGGGACCCCCCACAGTCCCCAACGGGGCAAGTAGTGGCCCGGGAGGGGGGCCACGTGGCCCCCCTCCCCAAAAATTAAAAAATAAAAAAAATTTTAAACGGAAAGGCCAGCCCCGGGGATGGGGTCCCGGGGCCTTAAATGGCCTGAGGAGGGGGCCACGCAGCCCCCTCCAAAGAAAAAAAAAATCGAGGCCATGCCCCGGGGATGGGGTCCCGGGGCCAATACAGGCCCAGGAAGGGGGGCCACGCGGCCCCCTTCCCGTTTTTTTTAAATTTAATTTAAAAAAGGGGTAAGGCCCTGGGGATGGGGTCCCCAGGGCCCAAAAACAGGAAAAAGGAAGGGGGCCACACAGCCCCCCTTCAGGAGACAAAAAAAAAAAAAAAACGATCGGCCCTGCAGGCCCCGCCCCCTTCCTTCACCACTCTGCAAACGCGCCCCTGGCGCGTTTGCAGAGGAGACAATTCCCCTTGAATACTGGGGTCCCTAGGGGCCAACTAGCCCACCAGGAACCTCCAGTATGCGCCAGGGAGCTGCGTTGCAGAGAGGTGTACAGAGGCCACGCCCCTTTTACACCTCTCTGCAACGCAGCTCTGTGGCGCTTTTGGATATACCTGTTGGGCTAGTTGGCCCCCAGGGACCCTCAGGATTCAAGGGAGTTAATCCCCCGACTTAAAACGCGCCACGGGGCGCGTTTGCACAGTGGTGAAGGGAGGGGGCGGGGCTTCAGGTGACATCTGTGCAAACGCGCCCCGTGGCGCATTTTAAGTTGGGGGATTAAATCCCCTTCAATCCTGAGGGTCCCTGTGGGCCAATTAGCCCAACAGGTACATCCAGAAAGCGCCACAGAGCTGCGTTGCAGAGAGGTGTAAAAAGGGGTGTGGCCTCTCTACACGTCTCTGCAATGCAGCCTCTGGCGCATATTGGAGGTCCTGGTGGGCTAGTTGGCCCCTAGGGACCCTCAGGATTCAAGGGACTTAATCCCCCAACTTAAAACGCGCCACGGGCGCGCTTGCACAGATGTCACCTCAGGCCCCGCCCCCTCCCTTCACCATTGTGCAAATATTCTTCTAAAATCATCCGAAATACGAACTCCGATTTACTCACCTGTTATAAGGAGAGACCTCAGTGCTGTATCTTTCAGTCCAGTACTGGTCCTGAAAAGTAATTTTAACCGTACTTACCAGTAACTTGAATTTCCTTCCATAGGATATCATTGCCTGCTTTTTGCTGAAAAAGTTTCTAAGTGTTGATTTTTGAAACCTACAAATATTCCTCTAAAATCAGCCGAAATACGAATTCCGATTTACTCACCTGTTATAAGGAGAGACCTCAGTGCTGTATCTTTCAGCCCAGTACTGGTCCTGAAAAGTAATTTTAACCGTACTTACCAGTAACTTGAATTTCCTTCCATAGGCTAACATTGACTGGTTTCACTTGGAAATTCTTCTAAGTGTGGAGTTTTGGAACTTTAAATTATTCTTCTAAAATCAGCCGAAATACGAATTCCGATTTACTCACCTGTTATCAGGAGAGAACCCAGTGCTGCATCTTTTAGCCCAGCACTGACCCTGAAAAGTAATTTTAACCGTACTTACCAGTAACTTATCTTTTCTTCCATAGGAATCCATTGTCTGGTTTTCAGCAGAAAAGTTTCAAAGTGTCGATTTTCACAAACTACAAATATTCCTTAAAAATCGCCTGTATGACTTAAACGCATTTTTTCAACTGTTTACAGGAGATGCACCAGTGCTGGATCCAGGATCCAACACTGAGTAAGAAAAAGTAACGATAACAGTTTTTACCTGCTAAGTGAATTTCCTTCCATAGGATAACATTGGTGATTCTATGAGGAAAAGTTTCTAAGTGTCAACTTTTAAAATACAATAATATTCCTTAAAAATCACGACTGTAACCAAAACGCTTTTACTCAACTGTTTACAGGAGATGTCCCAGGACTGAATCTAGGATCCAGTCCTGTGGTTAGAAAAGTAATCCATAAAGTAACTAATTGCATTTAACTAGAAATTCACATTGAGCTGAATGTTGCATTGTGTTTGAAAATGTGTTGCCCATTGCAACAACTGTAACTACTGTACTTAAAAGTCTATTGCCTATGTGCTAAGTATTTAAACTAAAGTAATTCATTCTGAGAAAGTATTTTTTGTAATGTAATGTATAATGTAATTACAATGTAATTTAAAAATAAAATATGTAAAAGAAATTGTTTCTAAAAATGTAGTAAATCAGTATGAAAAAAATTAATATAAAAATTAATACATTTAAAAAATGTCATTTAAAAAACCTTTGAAATTCACTGAAAAAACCGTAGGTTTCAGGCACGTTATAGTTACAAATTAGCATTTAAAAAACCTTTGAAATTCACTGAAAAAACCATAGGTTTCAGATATGTTATAGTTACAAATTAGCATTTAAAAAACCTTTGAAATTCACTGAAAAAACCATAGGTTTTAGGGACAGTTATAGTTAGTTGGACATTTCACTCGTACAAAACCCGTGAAATTCCCCCGTTATAGTTAGTTCAGCTAACTATAACTCGCGCCCCCGCAATGCACTGCTGATGACGTCACATATTACATCACTCATGACATGGTCAGTGACATCACTCATGACATCACTGATGACATCTCAAATGACATCACTGATGACATCATCCACGTGATAATCTGATGCAGCTCCTCACACCCTAATATAACCTTTGATACACCCAATGTAAATTACAGACTGCCATTCGCAAAACTATAGACACTCCAACACCAATAACTACATACCCACTCACTGATTCTTAGGTCTACACACACACATCCACTCACTCACCCGTACAGTCACTCATACTTATGGTCACTCAGTACAGGACTATCATATGCACTCTTACTCCTATATAGACACTCAAACACCGCCACTCATCCATAGAGGTACTCACACACCTAGTCAGTCATGCAAATAATTAAACACACTGCCATTTACTCACCTATACAGTTATACACACACCAGCTCACTTAATCATACAAATACTAGCACATTGTTACGCTCTTATACAATCACTGATACAAGCACACACTCATCCATACAGCCACTATCACAATCACTCACTCTCGCTTATAGCTATTTATATACTCCAACACACATATATACTGGCTTTCACATATGTAGTTACTCACACATGTACCACTGGGACATACATTCACTCACTAACACACTCTTACACACACTTAGCCACCCATACAGTCTATCACAGATGCACTCTTGAAACCATCCACCCAGTGAATCACCCACTCACACATCTATGCACAGAGTCGCACACACCCCACCCACACAAACACTCAGGCACCCATACAGATACTCAGACAACCAATCAATAACTCATATAGACACTCATGTAGCTATTCACAAACCCATGCAGCCACTTACACAGCAACAGACAGACGGATACAGACATTCACCCAGTTTAGTCACTAACCCATGCATTCAGTAAGATACGTTAAATCACTCACTTATAGAGTCAGTCACGCACCTACTAAATCATCCATACAGACACTTACACACCCACTCATTCTTCAATACGTCTTTTCCTATATATATTAAAAATATTTAAACTTTACAGAAACACACAGTCACTGGATGATGTCATCAGTGATGTCATTTGAGATGTCATCAGTGATGTCATCATTGATGTCACTGACCATGTCATGAGTGATGTAATATGTGACGTCATCAGCAGTGCATTGCGGGGCGCGAGTTATAGTTAGCTGAACTAACTATAACGGGGGAATTTCACGGGTTTTGTACGAGTGAAATGTCCAACTAACTATAACTGTCCCTAAAACCTATGGTTTTTTCAGTGAATTTCAAAGGTTTTTTAAATGCTAATTTGTAACTATAACATATCTGAAACCTATGGTTTTTTCAGTGAATATATATATATATATTCTCCCACAAGAACGCTCCAACTAGGATCCCTGGCCCTAGGTAGGTGGCGCGGAAAAGGTCGGCGGAGCCATTCGACAATTTTACCACACATGAAGAAACAAATGTCCGTGCTCTCAGGAAGTGCTCAAGTGAAGATTTAATGCACCACATAACGCGTTTCGACAGGCAAGCTGTCTTGGTCACACAAAGGTTAAACACAAAATGTTCCAATACATACTCTCATGTGGCCACAAAAAACGGACTACAGCACATGTTGAACAACACAGTGTTACTGTGGCGGCCATTTTAGAGTGGTTCAAATGTAATACAAATATAAGCATACATTTAAACTCATGATTGCTTCAAAGTATTTACACCAGATTCATGTAATACTCATAGTATATGAATAGTATGTAGCAAAATGTATACAAAGTCCTGTAGGTATAACAATGTCCTATTTCATAGGAACATTACATGGGTACTCCGAAGTTATATGAAAATATTCGGCAGCCATAATTGAATGGATTGCACCCCATGTAGTACCTGAGTTCAAAAAAGGTGAATAATACAGTGCATACTGATGATAACACGGGTGGTGCCAGGATAGAATTAATGGGACCCATCCCAGAGTTTTATATCCAAGAATTATATATATATATATATATATATATATATATATATATATATATATATATATATATATATATATATATATATATATACAAACACCGGAAATCACTGCCGCCGCCCCGTCTTGTCCCGGGTGCTCAATCCTGCGGTGGTGAACCGCAATAAATCCAACAACACGGCCTGCCTTTCCCACGCCCGATAGAAAGCACTCACAGGAGTAGTTTTAAGCAAAGTGCTTTATTGTGCAGACCCCCCTGCACTGACAGACGCGTTTCGCCTTTCTCGATGTCAGTTTTCTGTGCAAACACGGCAGTATTTCAAATCACAAAATGTCACGTGTTTTTTCATAAACATCATTGATGGACTTACAGAAGATTGTTGGTAAAATTCATGGCGGCCATCTTTGAATATGTTTTTGACAATCAATAGTGGTACCACCCTGAAGTGAAAAGTGCTGTAACGTGTATAAAATGTTAAACCCAAATATACAAGGAGAGTGAAAATATCTTAGTTGAACATTTGTGGTCAATTTCAGGGACCATTCATTTCAAAGCAGTCATTTCATATGAAAATTGCGAAAAACAGATGTTTCAACTTGTATGTTCATGCAAATATGAAAATGTTTACATTGTTCACTCCCTAGTACTCTTTATTACGCCCTAATTGGGCACCTGTGCGTCAGTGTGGAGGAGATACGGTACCTATGATATATTTTTTTATCTTTTCTCCAATGAGTGAGATATGTACCCCCTTCATTCCAAATGGACCCACAGCTCTTCATCATTGTTGAGCCCAGTGGGAGCCTTAGTTTTGAGATCGATTATATATTTCGATTCCTAAATCCTGAGTTTTTTAACTCTATCACCACCACTTTCCCCCCTCTGTACCCGATCTATACAGTAAAACTTTAGGAGGTCCCGATTGCTTTGATGGTATTTCTCAAAGTGGCGCGCAACCGGATAGGTAGCATCCTTGTTGGTTATTGCAAGCATATGCTCAAGGATGCGTTTTTTCATGGGGTGGATAGTGCTCCCTATATACCATTTGGAGCAAGGGCATTCTAAGCAATACACTGTAAAATCTGAATTACAGTTCAGAAGCTGTTTAATAGTTCTGAGAGGCCTAGGGTCCCCTGGTCTCCCCTTGTAATTGATGACTTTATTACTGTGTTTGCAGGCTCTGCAACGCAGACATGGATAGAATCCCACTATTTTTACTTTGTTTTTCACTTTGGGAGCTGCATCATAGTGACCATGAATCAAATGGTCACTCAAAGATTGGCAGCGTTTGTATGTAGTGAGAGGGCGGGTTGGAAGATGATTTTTTAGAATGTTGTCGGTTTGGAGAATGTGCCAGTTTTTTTTTTTTAAATATGCACGATTTCACCTGATTTTTCATTGTAGTTGGTTATCATTCTAGCAGGTCCTTCCTGTGTCGATGTCCCTGGTCCTTTTGCTACCAGCAGATCTTTTCTAATTATCTTATCTACTCTGTCTTCTGCTTGGTATAGGGCAGCATTGGTGTATCCTCTCCTCTTAAATCTCCCCAAAGCTTCTTTTTTGGCCTTTTGAAAATCTTGTTCGGTTGTACAATTGCGTTTAAGCCGCAAGAGTTCCCCGAATGGGATATTTTTTACAAGACTTTTGGGGTGATGGCTCCCGGCGTGTAGCACAGAGTTGCCTGCTGTAGGCTTCCTATATAATTGTGTCAATAAGGCATCATTTTCCACAAATACTTCCAGGTCTAAGTAATTAACCGATGTGTCACTGATATGACCTGTAAACCTTAGATTCAATTAATTGTTGTTAAGCGAGGCAATATACTCCTCAGCCGAGGAGCGACTCCCATGCCAAACAACAAACAAATCGTCTATATATCTCGCCCACAATATTATGTTATCCATCCATTGTTCGTGAGATTCCCCCCAGGCCACGTGCTTCTCCCACCAGCCAACGAAAAGATTCGCATAGCTGGGGTTGAAGCACGTGCCCATGGCGGTCCTGCGTTGTTGCCTGTAAACATTTCCTGCAAACAGAAAGATATTGTTATTTAAACAAAGGGTGATCATGTCAAGGAGCATCGAGTTATGCTTCTGGAATTCTAGTGGTCTTTTGTTCAGGAACCATTTTACAGCCATGATAACATTTTGAAGGTTTATACAAGTATATAAACTAGTGATGTCTAGGGTGATAAGGAGCATATCTGGTTCCCATACTATTCCCTCCATGAGTCTCAGAAACTCCTGGGTATCCTGTATGTATGATGCCAGGTCTCTCACCAAAGGTGCTAGAAAAAAGTCAATGTACATTGATGTATTCTCTAGGAGACTATTTGTTAGCGTCACCACTATGGCGCGTGTTCTAGGGCCCGCCTCCGCCTCCATGGATTTCCGTGGACATTATATTCATGGCACTATGACAATGCGGTGTGGGAAACTACATTTTCCTGCTGCGAGGTGGTGGCTGCGGTGTTCTGCAGTTGTGCAGTGACCACTGAACGCTGTAACATATTCTCCTTGTACTGTCAACATGATGTGCATGTTTGTATTTTTTCCTTTTTGTATTTTTTCTTCTTTTTTCCTGGATTTGCAATATGGGGACTACATGTCCCAGAAGCCCCCCCAGTGGCCTGCCTATAAAGGGAGCCACGCCCTCTTGGGCGCTGCTCACTATTTAGGGATCCTTCAGAGTGGGAGCAGTCTCGGTGTTCGTGTGAGTCTACCCCTTTATTCTCTGGGCTTTCAGGTAAGCCTCTGATGTTCTTCTGACAACAGAGAAACTTCGATCTTTTCTTGAAAACGAAGCCTCTGCATCTTGTGAGTGTTTCTGTGCATGCTATAGTCATTTCGGGCATGTGTTGAAGTTACGAGCATTCTTTGGGCTCATTTGCATTTTGTTTTGTTAGCGCACGGACAAACGCTTTGGAGGCTCATTTGCTATTGCATTGTCGAGCGTATGGACAAGCACTTCTGGGCTTTCAAGCGAATGGACAAGTGACTTGGGACTCATTTGCATATTGTATTTCAAGTGCATAGGCAAGTGCCTTGGGGCTCATTTGCATAGTGTATTGTGAACTGTACACAAAAGTATTGCTGATAAGAACGTGTGATGTTAACACATTATTGAAAGTTTATTTCTTGCGAATTGGTGGTGCAACAAAAACTCTTTAGAATAAGGATTCCGTGTAGCATTAATCCAGCATATTATAAGACGCCAAAGTGAACTTACAACTACATAGTGCATTACTACTGTTGCTGGAACGCTACTGAACATTTAAGAATATTTCTGTTCAGTGTTATTGTTTGTGTGTGTATCTCTTTGTTTTACAGGTCTCCTTCCCAGCTGTTCCCTTCCCCAAACCCTTCCCCCCACTTGGTCACTCTAATCTTCAGTGCTGAAATAGCATACTGAATTGGAGGTACCGAGAGGAGGGCCCATAGAGCAACGTACAGACTCCAAGGAAGTGGCGCTGTGACACTATTAATTGAAGGCACAATTGGCCTTCCCGGAGGGTTGGTTGGGTCCTTGTATATTTTAGGAAGGTGATAGAAGGTCGGAAGGACCGGTGATTCACAGAGCAAGAACAGGTATTCATCCTGATCTAACATTCCTTCCTCCTTCCAATCTTGTAAGAGTAGATGATATACTCTAATGCAATCCAGATAATCTGCCCTCTTAATGGGAGCATAACAGTCCTTATCATCCAGCTGTCTCATGGCTTCCTTGTAATAATGTTCCTTACTGAAGATGACAATATTCCCTCCTTTGTCGGAAGGTTTTATCTCTAGAGTAGAATCTTCTTTTAATGTCTTAATGGCCTCCCATTGTTTCCTGGGGATGTTGTAGCGGCAATTCATTTGTTTCATTGATTTTACCAGGTTCCTGAGGTCTGTAATGACTGCCTCATTAAAGACGTCGATGGCATCAAAAGGAACCTGTGGAATCATTTGTGATTTTTTCTTAAAATTACTATGTCCGCTGGACTGTGTTATGCCCGCCTCTTGAAGACAGATTTCTACATTTGTGTTTCCTTCATGTAGTTCTGTTGCCAAATCCAGAGTTTGTAGGACCATGAGAGTCTCCAAATCATGGCCACTCAGTAAATCAGAATCACTGCTATCCTGGTTGGACCCACCCATTGGTCTTTCTTTTTTAGGGTGAAGTATGAAAATCTTTTGTAGTTTCAGTTTTCTGATGTACCTAAACAGGTCTATTCTAGTCTGTACAAAATTATATTCTGAAGTTGGGCAGAAGGTCAGGCCAAGTTGTAAGATTTTGATCTCATCTTGGGTGAGTATTCGATCTGAGAGGTTGATGACCGTCCTCAGATCACCCGTATCTACCACGTGCCCTTCCTGCCTTTGCTGCATGTAATTCTCGGGGTGGGTGCTTCTTCCCCTTCTTTTCTTGCCCCGCCTTGTTTTGCGCTTTTTGCCTGCTGTTGCTGAGGAGGATGTGTTCTCTGCAATGGTCTCTGGCGGGTTTCCCTTATAAGTTGATACTCCTGAAAATAAGGGGATTCCTTGTTACCACTTCTGTCTTCTACGCCAGTAGACTGTTCCCCTTCAGAGGTCTCTACCTGAGTCAGAGAATTACACGCAGCAAAGGCAGGAAGGGCAAGTTGTAGATACGGGTGATCTGAGGACTGTCATCAACCTCTCAGATCGAATACTCACCCAAGATGAGATCAAAGTCTTACAACTTGGCCTGACCTTCTGCCCAACTTCAGAATATAATTTTGTACAGACTAGAATAGAAGAAGAAGGGTTCCAGAAATAGGAATGGTAACCCACGTGAATCAAAGGTGGCTTGGGGTTCACCGCAGGGAGAGTTTCCCTAATTAGTGGTATGGAAATCTCAAACAGTAGATTTACCCAAGCTATGGTAGTACCCTCGCTTCAAACGGGAACAGTCTCCCTAGGGTCAATAGCAAGCCACCTTTGATTCACGTGGGTTACCATTCCTATTTCTGGAACCCTTCTTTTAGTGCGCATCTTTCACACTAGTTAGGTCCTGAAGAAACGCCATTGATCATTCAAACTACCAGGCGTGAAACTTGTCGACCTTTTGTCAAGTTACACGGGCACATTAGGCCTTATAGTAACTCACCAACCTTCGGGTTTTTTAATCTACCAGGGGCACCACGCTATTAAAGAACTTCCTTGTGGATACCCCTAGGTATTTTTAGCCACCACCTCTGCACGCACCTTTACACTTTTTTCACTGGATCCACCCCACACACTCGCATTCACCTTACGGCTTTTCTCTTAAAAGATCTCCCTGAAAGTGACCCTTCGGGGGACCGTCGGGCATTGCAGCGCCGGCCCGACGAGGAGCAAAAGCCCGATGATGAAGCATGACATCCTTCGGGGTGTGTGAGGGCTACTAAGAGGCTAGACTTGGCCCTCCCTTCGGGACTGGATCCTTGATACCGGGGATGAACCTCTGCCTCTTTCTCTTTCTTCTCCCTCTCTCCTGACCTTCGATTCTATGCTTTTTACTCCCTCTCACTGACTGGGTGACATTTCGCACCCTCTATTTGGAACAGTGTCCCTTTTGATTTAAATGGTCATTTGTGGAGCACGGACAGTGGACCACAATAGGCTCCTGGTCCCCCCTCCTCTTCTGTAAACCTAGGTGTGTGACTCCATGCATGGATGTGTGAGTGGGTGATTCACTGGGTGTATGGGTTCATGAGTGTGTCTGAGGGGCTGTATGGGTGAGTGAGTGTGCGTATGGCTGTGTCAGTGAGTGAATGGATATCTCAGTGGTATATGGGTGAGTAACTGCATATGTGAAAGGCTGTATATGTCAGTGTTGGAGTATATAAGTGAATGTATGTGAGAGTGAGTGATTGTGAGAGCGGCTGTATGGATGAGTGTGTGCTTGTGTCAGCGATTGTATAAGAGAGTAAGTATGTGCTAGCATCTGTATGAATAAGTGAGATGGTGTGTGTATAACTGTATAGGTGAGTAAATGGCAGTGTGACTGACACTTTGGATGTCAGACTAGGTGTGTGAGTAACTCTATCGGTTTGTGGCAGCATGTGAGTGTCTGTATGGTGTATGAGTTCATATATCAGTGGCTGTATTGGTGAGTGACTGCATGTATGAGTGGCTGTATGGGTGAGTGAGTGGATGTGTGTGTAGACCTATGAATCAGTGAGTGGGTATGTACTAACTGGTATTGGTATGTCTAAGATTTCGAGAATGGTAGTCTGAATTTTGTAGTGGGTGTATGAAAGGTTCTATTGGGGTGTGCGTAGGTGCATCAGAGATTATGTGGATGATGTCATCAGTGATGTCATCAGTGATGTCACTGGCCATGTCATAAGTGATGTAATATGTGACTATAAGGGCTGAATTTCATAGGTTTTGTACAAGAGAAATGTCAGCCTAACTATAACGTTGCTGTAACCTGTGGTTTTTTCCATGAATTTTTTAAGGTTTTTCAAATGCTAATACCTAACTATAACGTACCTGAAACCTATTTTTTTTAGTGAATTTCTAAGGTTTTTTAAATGCTAATTCCTAACTCTAACGTCCCTGTAACCTTTGTTTTTTTTAGTGAATTTCTAAGGTTTTTTAACTAGCAGATGTGTTTGCAGAGTGGTGGATAAAGGGGGCTGGGCCTCCGACCAGCTATCACGCTTTCTGCTGCATAGGGCTTACAGGATGTACCAGGAGGACTTCTTGGCCCCCAAGGTCCCTCTGGATGCAAGGGGACTTTATCCCGCAACTACTAGTGTGCCGGGAGGCACATCTACAGAGTGGTGTAAAATGGGGCGTGGCCTCCAACCACCTCTCAGCAATCCTGCTGTGTGGGACCTATTGGAGGTAACAGGTGGGCTAGTTTGCCCCTAAGGACCCTTAGCATCGAAGGGGACTTCATCCCCCAACCAAAAGCGCGCCAGAAGGCGTGTTTGCAGAGTAGTGGAGAAAGGGAGAGGGGCCTCCGTCAAGTTGCCGGCTTCATTTTTTTTATATTTTAGGAAGGGGGGCTGTGTGACCCCCCTTCCCTTTCACCCTTTTGGGCCCTGGGGACCCCATCCCCCGGGGCCCGACCCATTTTTAAAAACATTTTAATTAAAAAGGGAGGGGGCTGCAAGGCCCCCCTTCTGAGGCCTATTTCTGCCCTGGAGACCCCATCCCCCGGGGCTAGGCCTATATTTCTATTTTAATTCCTAAGGGGAGGGGGGCCGTGCGGCCCCCCTCCCCAGTCATATTTCGGCCCTGAAGACCCCATCCCCTGAGGCCCGGCCAATTTTTTATAAAACATTTTTGTTAAAGGGAGGAGTGCCTCCCTGCCCCAGGCCATTTTTGGACCTGGGTACCCCATCCCCCGGGGCTTGGCCGTTTCCTTTAAAAAATATTACTTTATATTAAGGGAGGGGGGCCATGCAGCCCCCCTCCCAAGGCCGAATGTGGGCCCGGGCAACCCCATCCCCCAGGGCCCGGCCATTTTTTTATTTAAATGAGCAGCCCCCCTCCCAGGCCATTTTTGCCTGTGGGGATCCCATACCCCGCGGCTTGGTCATCTCGTTGAGGACAGCGGTGGGGATCAAGGCCCCTGCGGTCCCTGATGGCTCCCCGCCTTCTGCGAGAGATGGCATTGCTTTTGGGCAGAGGGAGCTGTAAACATGCAGCTCCCTCTGCCCAAAAACAATTCTGTTTCGCATTTTTAATCCTCAAGCTTCCATGAAGCGAAGCAGAGTTTGCTATGGAATGGCAGGAGCAGTTCTCCTGCCATGCCATAGCAATCTGCAATGTCCCGGGGGTGGGCACCCCGGGACTTTGCTGGAGCCGGCCCTGGGGGGGTGGCGGCCCCCAGAGCTATTAACGGCTCCATAGGGGGACCGTGCAGCCCCCTTCCAACAATTTTTAAGCCCCGGGGAGGTGGTGTGGGGGCCAAGAAAAAGGGGGTCCCAAAACAAAAAATCCCCATGCATTTTCCGTAGACTTAGTTATAAAGTGCTACTGCAAAAATTGCTGAATGGAATTACACCAAATTTGGCAGGAAGCACAGATTGTGCTTTTTATAATTTGGAGTAAATCTATTCAGTAGTTTTGTAGGAATTAAGGGTAAATATATTTGTAAATCTGGCTGGTTGGTTCCATAAGAGGCTCAAGAGACTCTTGAGGGAGCATCAATTAAAACTTAGAGCAATCTGATTGGCCCTGGGAGTTTTTTTCCATTGGGCCAGTTTGCTCCAGCGGGAGTGAGCTCTCTGATCGCTACCAGCAACATCAGCAAAATGTTTCTGGCAGCCATTACAGGACTCAAAGACTTAGTTCCCTGTCCTGAAGTTTTTTAAAAAGTGATGTAAGGGGGCAGGGTAGAGATACCCTGCCCCCAGGTCCCATGGGAGTTGACCCAGAGGGATCCCTGAAGCCAGCATACAAAACAAGTCAACAATTTTTGCCATGATCCTGCTGGACTCCCGTGGGATAAAAAAAAAAAACTGCGGCCAGGGTTGCATTCTTCAGATGCCAGAGGCTGTGTGCAGTGTGGGGTTGACTGCCTGTGGGGGGTTTGCTGCAGGCCCTGACCGTAGGTGACGGGGGGTTGGCTTCATGTATGGTAATAAAATACCACTTTCCCCCAAAAAAACTAGAAATTTACAGTAAAAACCAAAGGTTAACTTAACATTATCATTAGGTGTGATAAGAAATTTGCTTTTGTTTAAAAAAAATCCTTAGAAATTCACTGAATAAAACAAAGGCTAAAGTTAGGTGAATATGAACTTTAAAAAACCCACAGAAATTCCGCAGAGCTAACTATAACCTGTACCCCATCTATGCACTGCTTATAACCTCACACATTACATCACTCATGACATGTTCTATGACATCATTTATGACATCAGTGATGACAGCTCCAATGACATCATTGATGACATCACTAATTACGTCATCCAAGTTTCTTTTGTACCTATTACTCTATAAACTAGTATGGCATTAGAGGTCTGAAAGTAAATGCAAAATTGCTCAGAATAATATGAAACATCATTAATGCCACAACAGATACAATCCCTTAGGAGTAGCGCCCATTTGTTATGTGCAACATTGACTTTATACCTTACACTTCACGGGTATCCCAGTTCACATTAACAATCTATCACAGATATATGGAAAACCCTCATTGCATACGTTGTTCAATATCTATAGAACTGTTGAGAGAAAGCCAAGTTACTCAAGAAAATCAACGTCTGATCCAAAATTATTGTCTGACAACAGACAGCTTTTTAGTCAGAATCAAACACCTCACACTCACCAAACCTACGTTGTGAAATGAGGTTGATATGACTAGAAAAGTGAGCGCTGTAAACATTGTTTACTCTATGGAGAGAGTTTATTTTGTACCACACTGTTTCCAAACAGTGAAACTCTCATGAGAAATGCATCAGAGTATTAAAAAGAATCTACTAAGAACAGTATACACTCTAGCAGCCTTCATACTGTACTGAAAACTTTACAGATACACCATCTTCTAAAGCTAAACAAGCACATGTGTATAGGTTAGTACATGGTGCACACAGTCTTCTATGGGTCTCCTTCCTGCACAAAATCAATCCTCTGAGGCTTTTTCCTCTTTCTATGTGTGCTGGAGAATACAAAAAGAGGAGAAAATAAGACATTTCTCTACGTTAGCATTCTGACACATTCCTTGGTCTACCAGTATTGGTAAATCTGGAAATGCTTCAGGATCCATGGGTGGATGCGTGGGAACACCCACGCTCACCCATGGAATGCCTCCCTGGGGCAGAGTAACGCAACGCAGAGTTTTGCACTGCCTTGCGTTACTCCAGATTTACAAAGAACCACAGGGCCATACAAAGTGGCCTTGCATGGCTTGGTAAATCTCATCTAGATTTTGTGTTACCCTTATGCCCCTGTTAGAAATGGGGATCTCTAGTTGGCAGAGGTAGGTACATTTGTCCAAGTAGGGACCCTTCTTCCTAGTCAGGGTAAGGGGGATACACTTCTAAAATAACCCTTGCTGACCCCCTTGGTAGCTTGGCACGAGAAGACAGACTTATCTCAGAGGCAGTGTGTAAAGAATTTTTGAACACATACAGTAATACAGTGAAAACACTGCAAATGGGCACCACAACAGTTTAGAAAAATAAGTAATCTTTATCTAGACCAAAACAACAAAAATCCACTATACAGTAATAAAAATATGACTTTCAAATGGAAAAGAAGTTCAGTTCAAAGCAATTTGCATATGCAACACTTTTCACACAAAGTACCTTGGATGTGTTGCGCACACAAACAAAAAGGGTCACAGGGAAGATGATGTGTTGGTTCCTTACACTCAGGGAAGGTGATGCGTTGGTTCCTTGCTCCGGGGGAGGTGATGCGTCGCTTCTTTACTGCTGCGCAGGGGAGGTGATGCGTTGGTTCCTTACCGGAGAGGAGGTGATGCGTTGGTTTTTACTGTGTGGGGAGGTGATGCGTTGGTTTCTTACTGCATCCCCCAACAATGCGACAGACCTGGCGCCTCGATGCGATGCGACGATCCGGGACAATGCGTGGATTCTTGCAGCTACACAGCAGGGCTTGTGTTGGAATCGGTGCTGTGATCTCAGTCTTCGGAGAGTGGTACACTCGATGAGGCATGCAGCAATTTCTCGAGCTGCGGACAGGCGCTGCGTCGGAAATAGGTACCGTTGTGTCGCGCTTCTCATCGTTGCATTGCTTTTCCAGCTCCCAACAGACAGAACAACCTCCAAAGGCCCAGAACAGCTACAGGCACCTCTTGGGAGGTCAGAACTCCCAGCAAGGAAGTTCAGGGGAGCTGGGGTGAAGTCTTTGTGTCCCTGAGACTTCAGAACAGGATGCAAGCTCTGCTTCAAGCCCTTGGAGATCTTCCTCAGGCAGGAGAAACAGCAAACAGCAAAAGTCCTTTTCCCTTTCCTTGGCAGAAAGTAGCTACTGCAGGCCAACCCCAGACAGAAAACAGCACAGGGGCAGTATTCCTCCTCAGTTTTTCCAGCTCTTCTCCTTGGCAAAGGTTCCTCTTGATTTCTCAGAAGTGATCTAAAAGCCTGGGGTCTGGGCCCCTCTTCTTATAATACAAAATCCTTTGTTCTCTGGAGGCAGAGAGTGTCTGTGCCCAGCCAAAACCATTTCTGTCCTCACTGGTGCAGCTTCCTGGCAGGAGATGGAGACAGCATTGTCCTTGGCAGACTGGGCCCAATCAGGTGTGAAAGAAATCTCCTCCCCCTACTCTGAATGCAGCCCAGGTCTATTCAGCACAGCCTTGACTCACCCAGAAAGGCAGGACACACCTAACCCCCAAAGTGGCTGTCTGAACAGAATGCTCATCCGCAGCCCCTGTCACTCCAAAGCCAGACAGTCAATACACAACCTAGCAGAGGCACACTGGATGGTTAGTCAAGAAAATACCTACTGTCTAAAAGTGGTATTTTCAAACCCAGAATGTAAAAATCACCCTTACTAAAAGATGCATCTTAACATTCTGAGTTCAGGCATATCAAACTTTATTTTCCTATCTTGCTTCCATGGGCAGTTATGCTTATAAGATGTTTTAAGCAAACTCCCCATTCTATCCTATGGGGACAGATAGCCTTACAATAGTGAAAAACGAAATTGGCAATATTTTACTATCAGGACATGCCACACGCATCAGGGCATGTCCTACCTTTCACATACACTGCACCCTGCCCACAGGGGTGACTCACATGTAAGAAAAGGGAAGGTTAGGGCCTGGCAAGTAGGTGCACTTGCCAGGTCGACATGGCAGTGCTAGACTGCACACAGGCACCGTAATGGCAGGCCTGAGACCTTGTTGCAAGGCTGCTTGTATATGTGGCACAATCAGTGCTGCAAGCCTACTAGCAGCGTTTGGTTTACATGGCCTGGGCACACACAGTGCACTGTACTAGTGACTTAACAGTAAACCAGATATACCAATCATGGAAACACCTATCCATAACAACAAGTGACAAAGGGAGCACTTGCACTTTGGCACTGAACAGCAGTGGCAAAGTTCCCAAAGCACCTAGACCAGCAAAACGAATTCCAACACACAGCAAAAACACAGGAGGCAAAAACAAAAATACAGGGGAAACCCACCCCAATGATGCCAGGTCTAACAGCCCCCTTGCGTGACCCAAGTGCGATGCAAAATGTTGATAAATATGCCCCCTACTATCTATTACATAGTGTATTTGCCCTGTTGGAACATTTTTCTGCAAAGCCAAAAACCTGTGTGGAAGATACTGGACACAAGTCATCAATAGTTCTCTGCACACAGAGTTACTCTTCAATACAAAGATTTATAACGTATTCAATGCCTCTACACACCATTGATGTATTAGAAACACATCTGTGTTGTAAACCCTTTCACCCAGTACCTGGACACAGGCTGTACAAAATTAGGTAGAAATGTAATATGGTAGCGACGCGTCACTATGTAAACAATAAAACAAACTAGCACACTCATTTGATGATGTCATCAGTGATATCATCGGTGATGTAATCAATTATGTCATTTGAGATGTCATCAGTGAGGTCATAAATGATGTCACAGAACATGCCATGAGTGATGTAATAAGTGAGGTCATTAGCAGTGCATGATGGGGGAGCAAGTTATAGTCAGATGCCAGCAGTGCAATTAACGTAATTCACATAACATTAAGGTAATTACATTGTCTGACCTTAATAATACTGGATGGAGCAAAGTTTCCTTGCTCCGGGCATTCCTCAAGGCACAAAATATGGAATTATTGTGCTGTAGGGCATTTCAACTACATTCTGTCAGTTCTTTTTAAATCCGGGGCAAATGGATGTGAAACCTGTGCCCTTTGTTTTTCACCAACCTCATTCAACATTTACATTGATGCATTATTTGGTGAAAATTAGAGCTAGCAACAGTACTAGATAACAGCCCCATTACTACTGACTTTTGTTTTGCTGAACTATTTATGTCCTGGCAATATAAGAATCATTTTTGTAGATATGATTATGAAAATCTCCTACTTCTCCCCTGTTTTCCATCACAACACCTTTTCGATGCTAGTTTGCATATCCTGCACACTGCGGGTGTCGGGTACCCTGAAAATGTAGAGACCCCAAAATTTTACCTCAGTCAGAATGCCTACACTCACTGCATCAGAGTTGGTTTCAAACCTCAATTTCATGAGGCACTGTGTCCCCACGTTAAGGCACCCCGCAAAGCATTAAAATCAGAAATACAATTTATATATATGGGCCCAATCAATAACTGAGCTCTAGATCAACAAAAATTTAAAGGGATTTATTAAAAGAATTAATACTAAGTGATAAAGAGTCAATGCCAGAAAGGCTCTTAGTAAAAGGGTAATGCAGAGAAGTGCAAAATCAGAAACTATTCCCAAGTAGGAAGCAAGCAGATTAACAATAACAGTGGAAATAAACCAGTGCATCCCAGCTTGATTGTGTGTTTCCGACATTTATGAGGACAGACGTGGGCTGGGGGTTGAGGGAGGGTGGGGGGTGGAGAAGTATGAGTGACAGTGATGGCTTTCTTTTTTCAGAAAAGATGGCGTTTGTACCTACATTGAAGCCTAGTTAACATATCAGACAATCACACTTCTACAGATTATAGAGAATTCGTTTCAAATTCAATGAAACTATATCAGTATGTACATGTGCAATTGAGTGTTAAAATACATTCTGCACGATATTAATGATGCACAAAAATATCAATTCACAAAAATCTGCCACAACATACCCTACCTCTGGCATCAAATTCAAAATCAGTTCTCTCGGCTTCGTATTGTATAGCAAATTATATCTTAACCTCAATATAAAAAGCATGGTGAAGGAAACGTGATGCCAACTGCTTAGGCATAGGCCCTGCTTCTACGTTAGAAAACACTGTGCCACTTACGTGCCATGTACCGTCGCAAATAGCTAAAAATCTTCGACTGAGGTGTATCTTGAAGTGTGTCCCATATAATAGGAGACGCTCATTTAGAAATGTATCAAGGAAAACTTAGATTCAATTCGATACTGGGCTTGACTTATATTGAAACAAATTCTAGAGCAGACATTCCACCACAATTGTTTGCGGTCTCATCACATGCACCGGACCTCTCGAGCCGCATCACAAGGCACGCGCAGGCAGTGCTATTAATGCATCCCAATGGATGCTGCTGTGCTGGGGGGTTGTCAGAATCGTTTGTCATCATCCGGCTTCCACTGTGGTCCAAGCAGACGCAGAGGCCTCTGTCACTGATGACACCCCTGAATTCAGATGTTTCTCTGGTACTCTGGAGATGGCAGGCCAGCACATCCGTCATCGGCGGCGACGCATGTTTTTTCCTTCAGACAGGTTCCTTATTGGGCCTGTCGAAGAACAATGATGGATGGACTAGATTGACACACACACTGGCGACCTCCCATTATCCCGGTAATGCAGTGTGTCTAACCTTTGAGGGATTCTGCTGAGAAAATTGTTGACACTATTGGCGTAGTATGAAAATATGGAATATTCCATTCCGCATATGAAACCAAATTTGTGAAACGTATTGAAGAAATTGATCTATTAAAGCCTTTACAGTGTTGGGATGAATGTCTGATACCTATAAGAAGCGATACTCGTTGCAGAGTGAGCCTATGACAGTTATTAAAGCCCACAACGAGCTACAATAAAGCCTTTTTTGACATATTCATACACGTTTTTGAGTTATATAATAAGCTTGCCACTATTTCTATGTATGCAGTTTCCTTTTTTAAATTATCATTACAGCTGAAAGGGCAATATATGTTAGTCTTTTCACGTGTCAGTGGGACTAAATAATACAAATGCTCTTTAAGTAGTTATGCAAATGAATCCCGAAAAGAGCCCCAACGATTTCTATATTTGGCCTACATTAAACTATTAAATGTTCTTCTTGGGTTTGATGATTCAAATGTCAGAGATGCACTTTCATATCTCTCTCATAAGTGGCACCATCAAGGCTAAGTGGTTTAAGTTAAAATTAGAAGCATATTTATATATATATATGTAGTTTCACAAAGTGATTTAGTTTCATTTTTTCATTTTCCGTGTAGTCTGTTTGAAACTGTTCTTCATACACACTCATGTTTGCACAGGGATCGGAGTCTCTTAGCTCCTAATCACTGCCCAAAAATTTGTGTGAACTAACTATAACACTTTTCTATTGGAAAATATAATATCATCAAAATCATCCTGTGCCCACAACTAGAACACGCAGAGCTGTTGATATATGAATACTCGATTGATTGTTTAATAAGCTTTATTTGGTTAAAATGAAAAAACCATAAAAGCCTACAACAAATAAACAATCAAATAAAAGTCATACAGAAATTTAAATTATGAACAATTCATACCACTCTACCAGGGCACAATCAATCCCTCATCGAATTTCTTGATCTGACAACAGCCTTTAAAAAACTAGCAACATTAAAAGCAATGTCCACAAAGAGCATTTGTAAAAAACAGAAGTGCTGGCCGTACATGTTTAAAATCTCGAGCTTTAAAAAGAGGGACCAAAAAAGCCTTTCCCGGGAACTCATAAAACTTGCAAAACATTGTAAAATGCATGGTGTCCTGCGGAGACTCCTAGACGCAGCTGCAGGGTGTCAAAGAAGATGGATCAAAGCAAGTAATTGGGGTAACAAATTAAGGGGCATATTAGCAAGACCCACGTTAAAATTATAGCCGTTTTAGCGGCAGGAAACTGCCGCTAAAACGGCGATAATGGGCTTGCTAATATGCGTTATAGAATTCCAATAGAAGCCCAGGTTAGATGTGCAGGACATCTAACCTGGGCTTCTATTGGAATTCCATAACGCATATTAACAAGCCCATTATCGCCGTTTTAGCGGCAGTTTCCTGCCGCTAAAACGGCGATAATTTTAACGTGGGTCTTGCTAATATGCCCTTAGTCTGAATCTATTCACCAAATATCGAGCATAGCTAGAAGCAACACAAGTCAGATACATTTGTATGCCTAAATTTGTTTTCAATCGCATATATCCTCACCCTGATCTTTTCGGTAGGGCCGGATACTCTCGCTCATGTAGTGTATGTCTCACGAAATTGTCGCTGATCCAGCTTCGATCTGCCTTTACAATCTTATCCAGGCTAATAAACAGACCCCCCCATTCCCAAGTTCTGAAGGGATATCTTGATATACTTTAGCCACAGGATTTTCAGGGCAAGGTTGAGAGATAGACAGTCCTGCAAAATAGCTCAATTTAAATGGGCTCCTTTCATCCAAATGTAAATCCAACATAAAAGGGGGCGAAAGGCTATAATATCAGAGAGATAGCTTACTCCCAGCTCTTTATGTATTATGTAGGAAGGGTGCTGAGGGACTCAAAGAAGACGTCTCACAAATAAATTTTGGGCCACCTGGAGGGGGTGATGTGATATAGATGCCACTCCCATAACAAACTTTAGAGACAGTCTTGGCTCGATAAACTTGTAGAAGGGTGCTAATCGCTTTCCTGCCCAATCTGAAAACAAACTTCCAGATGCTAGTTTTTTGGTCCGGACAAGATCCGACTGCTTACTAGATAATAAAGGGTTCCATCATAAATCGGCATCAAACAGGACACCCAGATAACTGGAAAACTTTCACCCCTGTGACAGTCTGTGTTCCTATCTTAAACATTCTAGATTTTGTATTGCTTGGGCTGACTGCCATCACATGGGACTTACTAACATTGGTGCTAAGGTCCAGTTCTTCCATAAAACTCACAAATGAGTTAACAAGAGTTTGGAGACCCCTGGCCATTTTAGGCATGAGCACGGCATCGTCAGCATAAAGCAGGAGGGACACGGGCCGTTTTTTCACTTTTGGACAAATCAACTCCCTCTTCCACCAAAAGTTGTTCAAGTTTATTAATATATAAGGTGAATAAGAAGGGGGCCATGATGCACCCCTGCCTGTCCCCATGCTTAGTGTTAAAATTCTCTGTGCACTGACCATCAGGGGTGTACCTATCCGAGGCCAACATGTGGGCATGGAGATCCTTCAAGAAATAGACTATATTATGATCTATCCCCATGTCCAAAATGATTCTCCACAGCTTATCCCGGTTAAACCGGTCAAAAGCTGCTGTCAAATCCATGAAGGCTAACTGGAAAGATCCCTTTCTTGGCACTGTATATTTGTTACACTATTGTGTAAAGTGTATATTACATAAAAATTAACATAAACATTGTTTGCTAATTAATTTATTCCTTCCCAAATGATAAAAATGAGTAAGCCCTCAAAAGAATGGGAACATGTTCAAATCACCAGAAAGATAGTTTTGTACGTTTAATTAAATAAGGGTATATGTGCAAGTTTGAAGCTGGATCCTGTATCAAGATTTCTTTCTCAATATTTTTCTGTTATTAGTATATTTTAGAGTCATTGCTAAAGGTTTGTACCACAAGGTAGGTTTCCACACATAGTCCCCACAAGGATGTTAACACATGTATGTGCATGTCTGCAGTAGCGGCCCATCCCCTGCCAAAGTGGGGGGGGCGGGCCGGGCCGGAGGAAGGAGGAGGGAGGTGGGGAGGGTTTGGGGACAAAAAAATAAATAAATAAATAAAATAAACTTACCTTAATGCCACTGCCATCTCCAGTCGCATCCCGCTCTTCCTGCTTCTGGCTCTGGCGACAGGCTCCCAGCCTGCCCGCGGCCAATCCTGAAGCTGCTCTTATATGAGTTCAGCTTCAGGATTCGCCTGAGCGTCTGCAGCGTGCGCTTCCAGGCAGACTGGGAGCCTGTACCTGCTCTCTCCAGCCCCAGCAATGCAGTTGGGCCTGGAGAGAGCTTCACTGCACCTGAGGGGTTTGGCTGCCCTGAGACGGCCAGCCAAACACCTCATGCACAGTGAAGGGAGTGCCCACCACTCCCCTACCAGCACTGTCATCCCCTGGACCCACCCCCAAGACTCGTCAGAGTCCTGGGGGTGGGTCCAGGGGATTAAAATAAAACGATAATAAAACAGGTTTAAAACCCGCTGTATTATTGTTTTATTTGCTGGTGGTGGCAGGGTGGGCGGTGCTCCTCAGCTCTAATGAAGTGGTGTGTGTGTGTGATCTCGAGGCAGGTGTGTGTGCTCTCGAGAAAAGTGGAATAGTACAGGTTATTGCCATGAATAAAGCTCTGTCCCCAGAGCACATTGGGAATGGCAGAAGACAATGTCTAGCATACTTTGGGGCAGGAGGCTGGGAGTGCACTGTACTTGAATGGCAGATCTTGCTCCCAGAGACAGTAGGGCATTGATGAACACTATGCTGTGCTAATTCTGAGGTCATTGGGACAGGGCATGCTGCATGTCTGTGTTAAGCTATTCATCACACAGAAGCACTCCAGGTAATTTATGTATTATTTATTGCTGTAGCGAACTACAGACCACCAACCACCATCATAGGCATTCTGGCATCAACCGACACCAGTGCATACCTAAAATGTAGAACAGATGACATACACATTACTCAAAATTGCAGATGACCTACAAAACATTCTAAGCTGCATGACCTAAAAGGATTCGAAGTTACAATTGTTGCAGAGGTAAAAGCAACACAGACTATAAAAGTCTGAAGCCACACCTTGCAACCAGGGTGTAGGACCTGGCCCAGTACAGACAAGCATAACATGGAAAATAAATCTTTTTCTGTGATTTTTAATATCTAGCTATATTTTCTTTATGTTAATGTATAATCACCCCTTGTCACTGATGTTCCCTCTAATTCTGTTTCTCTGTATGTACCAATAAAGGTGCTTCATACGCTGCAGCCAAGGTTGTGTGCATTGATGACAAGCAACAATGCAATTTGCAATTAGACGTAGTGTGCAAGCAAGCAAAATCAGCAGCATAGCAAGAGTGACATGTGCCCCAGTGCGAACTGGGAAAAAATGGAGCCCTTCTCACATCTGGGTTGGTATTAAAAGACACCCATTACAGGGATGCAGTGACTCCTTGAACCCCTGGGCACTGGTGCCACTGAATCTTGTCTCCTTATCCTCTTGCCTATTATTCCTCTGTCTGTGCTATCTCCATGACTCTGCTATCTCCTCTTCACATCTTTTCTTATGCCTATCCTCTTCCGCTCTGTCTCTCTCACTTGTCCTTATCTCCTTCCTCCCTGTTTAATTTTTGTCTTTTCCCCTTGCTCCTCCTTTGAATCCCCACTTTTGACACCCCCTTATGTTTATGTTTATGTTTATATGTTTATATAGCGCTCGATTGCCGTGGCGTCTTGGCGCTAGAGTGTATGGACAGGATCAGTGTACTATATTAACCGAGGACTTAGATGGAAGTGAACAACCATGTTTTTAATCCTTTCCTAAAAAGCTGCAGGTTGGATTGAAGTTTCATGGCCGTGGGCATTTTGTTCCATAACTTTACAGCACACTGTGATATCGCCCTGCCACCCCATCTTGCTCGTCTTGTCTTAGTGGTCCTTATAAGACCTAGACTGGCAGATCTAAGAGCGCGTGGGGGAATGTAGGGTGGAAACAGTCTTTTAATGTCCTCGGCACCGCCACCGTATAGTGCCTTATGCACAAGGCACAGAGACTTAAATTCCACCCGCTGCTGAACAGGAAGCCAATGTAATGATTTAATTCCTGCTGCAGTTGACTGTCCTCTGGGAATACCCAGAAGCAGTCTTGCTGCAGCATTCTGCAGGGATTGTAATTTTCTCATCTGGGACTTGTCAATGCCCAAGAATAGGGCATTGCAATAGTCCAATTTAGACAAGAAAAGTGCTACCATCACCGTCTTTTGCAACTCTTGTGAAATGAATGGAAAGATTTTCCTCAAAGTTTTTAATAGAAAAAAGCAGGAGGAAGTGAGGCTATTTACCTGGGCAGAGAAATTCAATTGATCATCAAAGATGATCCCAAGGTTCTTGACCTTGGGGACAGGGCATGGGCATTCACCAGCCTCGATTGGCCACCAGGACTTGTTCCATAAGGGAGGGCCCGGACCAAACTCCATCACCTCCGTCTTATCGGTGTTAATTTTCAGGAAGCTATGGTTCATCCAGGTCTGATCTCAGTGAGACAAACATGAAACCTGGTAGCTGTATTCTCAGGCTGATTAGTAATAGAGATGATAAGTTGAGAATCATCAGCATAAGAAACCAAGGCAAAGCCGGGCCTCCTGATAAGTCTAGCCAACGGGGTGACATAGATGTTGAACATTGTCGGGGATAGGGCTGATCCCTGCGGGACACCGCATGGAAGTTGGAAGCTATCAGATTGCAGTCCATCCCAAAACAGCCTCTGCTCCCTTGCCTCCAGGAAGGAGGACAGGAGGGCCAGGGCGGAGGCCTCCACCCCCACATCCCTCAGCCGCTGAACCAACACCGCATGATTCACGGTGTCGAAAGCGGCCGATAGATCCAGGAGCACGAGGACCCCCTCCCCCCCATCCACCACCCTGCGGATCTCCTCAGTTGCAGTGATCAGGGCTGATTCAGTGGAATGGCATGACCGAAAGCCATGCTGTGTTGTATCCAATAGATTATTTGTATCTAAATAATCAGTCAGCGCTATGTTTAGTGATTTTTCCAGAATTTTTGCCACTATTGGTAGACCTGCAATGGGACGATAATTTTTTAGTTCGGTTGGGTCCAGGTTTGTTTTTTTAAAAGAGGTCTAATAGATACTTTTTCCAAGTTTCTGGATAGTAGCCTGATTCCAGAACTTGGTTAATGAGAGGTGTAAGATTATTACAGATTGTCTGGGCAGCCAAATGCATAATGGTAGGGGGACAAGGATCTGTAGGTGAGCCAGATTTTATTGAAAGAAGAAGTTTTTTACTTCATCATTTGAGACTGTCTGGAAACAGGATAATCTACACTGATTTGGACATATTGGTTGCTATTTTTCATCCTGAGACCCCGAAGAGCTCAGGAGGCCATTATAAATTCCTTGCACCTTATCCTGGAAAAATAGGGCAAGTTTGTTACACATAGCTTGATCAGGTTTAAACGCATTTTCTTGTTGCGATTTAGCCAGCAGATTAACGGATTTAAAAGTTCCTTGGTAGAGTTTCCTGCCGCCTTTATTTTCATTGTAAAAAGACTTTTTTGCGACGGTAATTGCTTCCTTATATTTTTGGATAGCAAGATTATACAATAATTTCATTTGATTACTATAATCTTGTCTCCACAGGCGCTCAGCTCTTCTACAATTTACTTTTAGGCACTTGAGCTCTGGGGTGTACCAAGGTGACGGTATCTTAGCTCTCTTTATCGTCATCAATTTTTTAGGTGCAACACACTCAGCTGCTACCAGTAGCCAACCGTCAAACTGTATGGCTGCTTCATTGTTGTCCTTATCTAACGGGGCAGGGAAATGATCAAGGGCCGCCTCTAGGTCGCTGCCTTTTACTTTATTCCAGCGCCTAATTTGTACCTTGGATGGCTTAGTCTGTGTATGATGATATGGATGAGTAATTTTAATGTTAAAATGTACAACCTTATGATCTGTCCACGGCAGGGCCACTATCTTATTTAGGTTAATATCAGGATTGTTAGTAAAAATGCCATCCAACGTGTGTCCCGCCTGGTGGGTGGATTCAGTTATAAGTTGATTCAAGTTAAAAGCCTCAAGATTATCTAGCAATCTAGCTGTGTCTGAGTCGTTTTTTAGTTCTAGATGATAATTAAAATCACCCAGGATTGTAAGGGAGTGAGGATCAGTATATGACTCCATAAGCGTTAAAAGTGATTGGGAGAATATTGCTCTGGGCCCAGGCGGGCGGTATATTAGTATCCCTGAAAAGTCGTAAGATTGTTTAGCTTTACACAAAAGTGCATTGCTTCGGCAGATAAAGTGGAGATACCTTCTACCCGTACATTTAGATAGTCTCGATAAATTATAGCTATACCCCCCTTTACCTTTCTCCCTATCTTGTGAGAGGACAGCATAGCCTGTTGGTAAGGCAATATTCCAGTCATGGCATGACGTACTGTCTGTCCAGGTTTCAGTCACAAAGACTATGTCTGGGGTGGAGAATTGAATTAGATCTTCCAGCTGGTATTTATGTTTTACCACTGAGCGGGTATTTAACAAAAGACACTCAACAAACGCCTTTTGTGTTGCCTTTAAAGCTCTAGTAGGCCTATTTATGTTATTGTCCCTACACCCCTTTCTCTGTCTCTATGAACCACGGGCTTTCTAGTTTCTAACCCTTTCTCTGTCCTATTAGTGAACCTGGGATAATTATAGGGGTCAGGGTAGATCCAAAATGAGCAACTAGAACAACGGGCCTCTTTCCCATGTAAATTATGGGGAGATATATTATGTGGGTTGCATATGCCTCTTCCCAAATCAAGCAATTGGTCCCTACCGTATGTGTGGGACATTATTCGACCAGGGGTCCTGGCGCTGGTCGCGCTACGGGCGCCGACGGGCGCCGACGGGCTTGCCTTTGGCGCGCCTCCGTCGTGCCCGATGCGCGCGCCCGCTGCGCGATCGCTCCAGCGCGATTTAAATAGTGGAGGAGGAGAGAAGAAAGCTAGAGCGTCAACCCCTGTGCAATGCGGTCCCGTTTAACATCTGGGTGCCGCGGGGGTCGAGCAGGAAGCCCACTTGTAGCAGCCCATACAATGCCGGGTATTTCAAATTCAATTTCAGTACTTCAGATTAAAACAAGTATATAAAATCAGTAACCAGAGATCTAAATGTGCAAATAGCGCCGAGAGTTTAAAATGCGGTCAGTTATGATGCAGTCAGCTTTACACAGATTACCTGCCACCCACACGCTGCGCGCCCTCATCCTGTCTTTCTGTTCTTTTTTCATATCTTGCTTAGTCTCCTTTTTCTGTCTCACTTCCATATCTCATCCTCTCTATACATGCCCCTTTTCTCTCTACACTCAAATCTCCCATCTCCAACATTCTCTCCTCCAGATCTCCTTCTTCCCTCTTCATCTTTCTTTTTTTCTGTCCTTCCTACTTTCTCTGCTTTCTTATCCTGTATATTTTCTTTCTTACCATTCCCTTATCTTATCCTGTTTCTCCTTTCTCTACTTTCCCATCAATCTTTCTTTCCATTCTGCCTTTCCCATCTCCTTTGTACATTTTCTCATGCTGTCTCTCCTCTTCCTTTATTCTCTCTACTTCACATCCCATTCTCACCCACCTTTCCATGCCCTTCTTTTTTTCCGCTCCTATATGTCTTCCCTCCTAGCTGCCCTCCTCCTCCTTCCAACCTCTTTCTGTTTTTCTTCACTTCTGCTACCTTCTCACCTCATCCATCAACCTTGGCCTGTCTTCTTGTCTTTTTTTCCTAACTCATGATGAGCCCCTAGCACAAAACCACTGAGTCATCATTTGGCCTCTGTTCCACTGTCGCCTCTGTACTAGTGCCTGTCTGGGTCCTGTCTCACTCTCGGTGGCAATGACTCTTCCTCAACCCATCTCAGAAAGAGATCCGACATAGTTAAAACCAGGGAGGCACTCCAAAGAATTCTTAGTAAAAAAATCATGTTAATTAAATTGCAACCAGTCCAGAGCGTGCTGGGTCTCTTTCAAGTATGGGCACTGGTGCTTTTGCACCATTGCTGCAAAAATAGCCATAGCACTGACTAAAATCACGTTTAAACCACAGAACAGGTTGACACTCCCTAACTCCTCTGCTGCATTAGGCTAACCTCCGGTGCAATCATCACAAGGTAATGGGGCAGGTGGCATTTGGCCAGTGCCGGGTTCCCCCACCTTGCTGCCACTAAGAGGCAGGCTGCTACACCTCACCAATTGTGATGGACATAGAGGAGGAACACTGATGTGGTTGATTGGTCCTCTTGTATTTATTCAGTGCTTAATACTCTGGACAAAGCTGTGATGTGTTTTTATTTGCATTGTGATTCTGAGCTCCCATTTGGACTACATATTTGAATTGGGTGTTAGATGTAGTGCAGCCTTTATGGAAGGTGTTGGGTGAGGCCTATAAGTTCAACGCCATGATTCAAACATGGTTCTGGGAACTTTGGTCACATAAGTATGAGGTACTTCAGAGAGTGTGAAAATTGACCTACCATTTTGATAAACACAGTAATGTGAAATAAAATGATTTAGCACAGCTTCATTTTCAGTCACCACTGAAATTGTAGGTGTTTGTAAATTTGATGATGGTTGCGAGCATACGCATGCAGCCTACAACAAACATAACTTGTCATAACAGGCATCTATAAAAATCGATAAACGTTGAAGATATTCAGAAAAGATTACAAAGTCTTGAGCTACAGTGGATCGCATAATGCCCCTCATGTTGGATGTAATACACCCAGTCCTAAAGGGGTTCATTCCCAGGCGTCACACATCATTAAATATCAGATGATTTTAATTTATACTGAGAGAGACCCTCAGGTTTTGCCTCAAAGCGTTTGATACATTTAGCTGAAAGTATATGTTCCAGGCCTTACAACTCTTCTGATTCATACCCACATCTAGTGGGATGGATCTGACTATTGCTTACCAATCCAACAGCGAGAGTGAAAACCCGTCAATATATCTCTGACTCATACCTGGTGGTAGGAGGAATGAGACAGGGCTGCCCCTTATCTCCCCTGTTATTTGTTCTGACCCTCGAGCCCTTTTCATTAGGATTAGATTGTGTGGCCTGGAGTGGGGTATCCATGCGGGCAACCACGTGCATGCCATCTCCCTATGCATAGACAAGATTTTTATGTCCAATTACACCCTAGACGCCCTGATGCTCACTATACACAAACTCAGTGCTCTCTTGACCCTTACGATTAACCACACCAAGTCCTTAGTGTTTAATTCTAAAAAGATTTATCTGATCAAGTGATTTATCTGGGTGCTAAACCCTTACAATGGGCATCCTCCATATTTAAGTACCTAGGAATACAACTTGTCCTCTTAAAGGTCAACAAACGGAGAGTTATTAGATCACTTCACTCCTAGGTCCTTTTTTGTGCCTCCCTCTCTTTATCCATGGCAGGGCAATTAGCCCTGTTGAAAATGGTAATACTCCGCTGGCTACTCTATCACTTTGCCAACCTCCTGATCCTCATCCCTCTTCAAACATTTCCTGAACTTAATACCCTATTAATAGATCTCATTTAGGGGAAGGTCAGAGGCAGGGTTGCAATCTCAAAATTAAAGTTTCTGATGTCTTGAGGCAGCATGGAAGCACTGGACTTCTCTAAGTACTATCTTGCAGCGTAACTCCAATGGTTAGCCTATTGGCTGGATGGGCACCACCAGGGGAAAATAGGTCTCTTGCACATCAAAATACCAGAATGAACCATGCATGGGACCCATTCCCAGGCGTTACTGTTAAGCAATGCACATAATTGCCTGTGACATTGCTTCCCCTGTGCCTCACACATACAGTCTTATTTTCTGATGATTCCACTCGGGCGGATTCCAATAGGGAGAGAAATACTCAGATCTCGGCAGCTAATTGTGTGGGAAAAGGCTGATATTACTACAGTGGACTTGTTCTGTGAGGGGACCCTCCTGAGCTTTAAAGGTCTCTGTACCCAATCCAACCTGGGGAGAGGTAATTTCCTATTATATAGCACCTTAAAGCAAGCTATAAATGCACACTGGAATACCATACACCTAGACCTGGAAACTAATAAGCTTCTACATACACTAGAAGGCAGGTGACTGATTACGTGGCTTTATAAATCTTGCTAGGCAGACCGCAAGGGGGGGGTCTTACAACACCTAAAAACTAAGCCTGTGCAAAATTTTAATTATGCCAAAATTACAGAAAATTACGTACTTGTACCCGTTAACATACTTATGAGTAATTTGGCACAAAAATCCTACTGCTGGAGCATAGAAACAACGAACTTAGGGGCCTATTAGGATGGCGGGCGGATCGCCACCGCTGGGCCGGTGGGGGCCACCGCTGGCCCGGCGGTGGCGATCCGCCCGCCATCTGTTCCTGCTTTACCCCCCCACCATATTAGTATGGCGAGGGGAACCCCGGCGGACAGAAAGACCGTCCGCCGCTTTTCCGCTGGTCGGCAATCGTCACGATTGCAGGCCGGGCGGAAAAAGCCCATAATATGGTGGCCTGCGGTGCGAATGCCTTTCCATGGAAAGGCATGCAGGAAATTACTTTGGGGGCCCATTGCGGGCCCCCGGGGATGGGGTGGGGGGGTGGGTGGCTGCACTCATTGCCATGCACAAGGTGGGAGGCACCGCGCCGTGCCTGTCACGTTGTGCATGGCAATGCACAACATGGACTTTAACATTGCGGAGGGTGCTGCTGACAGCACCGCCCGCCGCAATGTTAAAGTCGAGGATGCGCCCGCCAGTGTGGTGGGCACATCCTAATTGGCCTGGCGGGACCGCCGCACCTCTGGCGGTCGGTCTTGTTTTCCGTTACGGTGGCGGGCGGACAAAGTCCGCCCGCCATCTTAATGGGGCCCTTAGTGAGCATGAGAGGCTGCTGCTGTTCGAGCTTTGTTTAATTTAGCGCCATTTTCTTAGCACAAAATGTATCCCTGGTTCCATTTTGAACGAAAGGGTGTATTTTCTGTAAGAAAATAAAATGAAATGCTCAGTTACGCTCCTTGCATAATACAGCATAATCTGCTGTAATTGTTCTGTAATTTTGAGTAATTACAACACAGCAAATTACAAGAGTCACAACCACCCCTCCTAAAAAACACAGGAAAACAATATGAGGCAAGTATTCAGTCACTCCGAATGGCAGCAAACCCTAGAATATCAAGACAAGGTCTCTAGAAATGTCTGCTTAAAAAATTGTCAATTCTATATACTCCTTAGAGCATTTTTAACCCCATATAAATTGCATCTAATATTTCCCGGTCTCGTGGACAAATATCCAAAATGTTGTGCCTCCCCAACAGATCTATTCCACATATTTTGGATGTGCCTCAGCTTGAGTTCATTTTGAAGGGACATGCTGGCCCACATCAGGCAGTCCACTGCAAGAACGATGTTTTCTCCACCACACGCTATCTCTTAGGGCTATTCCCAAGGCCCAAAACTAAGAAAACTCCTAATAAATTCATTGACTCTTCAATATCATTAGCCAAACGGGCAATTGCAATGTGATGGAAGTCCATCCTCCTGCCCCAATATCACACAATGGAGAAGTGAGGTTACAAGGTGGGCTCAAGAGGGGGAGGCGGCCTTGCACAGAGAAGATGAGGAGTTTCATATACAGTCCCTGGCACAGTGCAGGTAGGAGCAGTGGGGCCGGGGATTCAAAAAACGACCACGAGGGAAAATTAAATACATAATTAATTTTCCCTTGTCATCTGTCGAAATCGCCCCCACCCTGCCCACTGCCCACCGCTCTTACCTGCACGGGCTGCAGCTGCCCTGACAATATATTGGGATACAATATTACATCACTTTAATGAACACTTTAAAGAAAAGGATAGGCCACCCTAAGCATGGAACCCCCATACTCCCATTCCTAAAGACATATCAACAAAACATGTTAATTGATCCCTCTTGACCAAATCTGATGCACATTATACTTCCCCATTCACCTCCATTATGCAAGATGGTTACATTAGAGCACCCATAGTTGTGGCTCTATTGTACAAGCCAAATCACTACAGTTATCTTCTAAAGATTCCTTCCCTACACTACCCTTAGACCTAAGGCAGCTTCCCGGGAGAGTGAGTTGGTGGGATACAGTTTTAACCTTTGACCTCTAATGGCAATTCATTTATTAATAATCTACATTTTTTTCTGATAAATGTCGACTATATTCACAAAAATGATAATTTAAAACAATAAAAATTGTTTAAAAAAATATCAAAAAGGGCTCCACACTGGTGTGTGTCGGAGGGGGACTGTTAGCAGTCAGGGGGTTAATGAAGAACTTACATAAAAAAGTAAAACATATTTTTCAGTCTTTTAGTTCTTGGAAGAAGACAGAACTGTTCATCCACAGTTGCTCCCACCTTCACAGCAGTTCTGAGAGATAATATGTAATATACATGGATGAAGATGCCCACACAGCAACGCTATATACATCTAGCTAAGGAATTCCTGCAGTCAAAGCTCGGGGCTGCAACATCCCTAGTAGGGCAGATTTGAATTAGTGTTGGCAGCTTAATACCCTAGAATAAACCTATCCAATAAAACATCAAATCCAATGGTTGAGTTTGGATGTAGCTGGGTTTAGTACTTGTTCAAAAGAACTAAAATTAATGAGCAAGGACTTGCATGCTCTGAATTCTACAGTAGTATTTAGAAAGTTGCCCTGCAGTCATCCAAAAAGTTTAACGAAGGAGCAGAAATGCTTGACTCAAAAGCAGGAAGCATTACATCCTGATCTAAATGAAATTCAGAAAAAAGTTTTGACGGAAAGAAATGGCCATGATGAAGAATAAGAGTATAGGTCATCACCCTAAAAAAGGTGGAGTGCACACTAGAGAACCTAAATCTCCCAACCTTCTTAAAGATTCAAATAATACCAAATAGACCACTTTATAAGATAGAAGGTCTAGTGAGAGCTGATCCAAGTGATCAAATAGATGAAATTGCATCACATTCAAAACTAAAGGTAAATGCTGTTATGTCAGGAGATCCTTCCTGGGTGAAGTGAGGATTAGGAAACCTTTCAATGACCACCAAACTGATGTGTTTAATAAATCCAATCAACCCAAAGGTGTAATGAAAGTGCATGTAGCTGCCTATTGTACCTTGGGGGCAGCAACTGCCAACTCTCTGTGGAAACCATCAAAGAGAAAATCTTTGAGTAAGAGGACATGATAACCCCATTTGAAAGGCACTGAGTCTAAAATGAATTATGCATCTTGATGGATGTGCTACTGCAGCAGAATCGCCTGAGAGCCCTAATTGAACCTAATCGAGTTTTTTAGCTTCCAGACTGCTAATTTCAGACTGTTCAGTCAGGGTTGTGGAGAAACTGGAAGAAACAGAGGGCAAGGTACTAGTGGAGTAATCAAAACCAGGTCTGTCACCATTCAAAAAATGAAAGGGAACCAGCTTCTGTGGGGCCAGTAAGGAAGAACTAAAATTATTTAATTTGTTTCCTTGTTGCACTCTGTGAAGGATGGTTGTATGATGGTAAAACGCATGCCTGAACAGCACATGCCTGTACTACACGATCTGTACAACAACTGCACCTTTACCACACATGCCTTTACCACGCAATTTCATGGTAAAGACATGATGGGTAAAGGGACATGCATGCTAAAGATTATACCCCTGCCCTGTAAACTGTCCCTTTTCCCCCAGCCCTGAGCCCTAAAAATTAAACCCACGCCCCAGAAACTACCCTGCCCCAGTCCCCACCCAAAGTCCTAAAAACTGTCCCCATCATCCGTAATTTACCCCGACCCAGCCCCTCAGCCCTGAGGGCTAAAACTGCCCCCTGCCCTGTAAACTGTCCTTTTTCCCCATGCCCTGCCATGAGCCCTGCAAATTAACCCCACATCTCACAGCCCCCTGCCCTGAGCCCTAAGAACTGTCCCCTAATTCCCTAAAGCACTGTGACCCAGCCCCCAGCCCTGAGGCCTAAAACTGTCCCCTGCCCTGTAAACTGTTCCTTTTCCCTCGCTCCACCCTTAGCCCTAAAATTGTCCCCCCACCCTAAAAACTACCCAAACCCCAGCTCCCCACCTTAAGCCCTAAAAACGGTCCCCTACATCTGCTAAGTACCCCGACCCAGCCCCCCTCGCCTGAGCCCTAAAACTGGTCCTTGCCCTACAAACCCCGACCCCCCTCCTGAGTCCTAAAACTTACCCTCCACCACGAAAAAATACCCCCCACACTCCCCCAAGACCTGGCCATAGCCCTACGTACCTCACCGCATCCTCTCCAGATTCCTGATTGTTCTTCCTCTTCCTGTCTTCCTCTCCCACCCTTCCGCTCGTGATCTAGACGTTCATTGCCTTACCCACGCATATGCGTTGTTAAGGCATATGCGTAGTTAAGGCAAGCGTGGTTTGTCTTGCCGGGAAACGGCACATGTGGCAGAGCCCGCGTTGTTAAGGCCGTTTCCCGTGCAGTATAAGAACCATGAAGTTCTCTACACCCAAGAACATGTACGCCAGAGAGGAGATTGATTTTTCTTGCCAGTACATACCGCAATCTTCTAGCACAGCTAGCCTCTGCAACTTGATGCCCTCTTATGATTTATATAAGATTTGCCCACTGTGCTGTTTGTTTGTTTACGTACTTGGACAACCCTATAGAAATGGAGCAAATGTTGTAAAACCCTTCCAGACTGCTCGTAGTTCTGTTCAGTTGAAGGGATGATGGGTCTCTGTTGGTGACCAACAGCCCGGTGCTTCCTTGTTGTAGAAAGTGGTCCCTCAACCAACTATGATTGTGTCCATTGTTATCACAACAGGAGCTGGTGGATATAGATTCACCCCCTGAGATAAATGATTGGATTTCTTCAACCAGAGTAGCTGCTTACAAACTGGTATCATTAGCAATTTATTGAAGTTCTTTAATTCACAAAACCAAACACTCAATGGATGCTGGACCAAAGGATGAAGATGTTACTTAGCTCATAGACTCAGAAAAATTGTTGAGGCCACTTTGCCCTGCACTCTCAACGAGTGGTGTACTTGAGCTATCTCACTAATTTTCAGCTCAGACACACAATCCTGCAGAGATTGAATTCTTAGATGAGGAAGAAACTCTTTGTCCACTGCAACCTTGAATTCTGCCCCTATAAAAGCCAATGACTGTGTGGATTGCACACAAGATTTGGACTGGTTGATCAGAATACTGTGAGCTTGGACTTCTGAATATATACAGCGACTGTAAAACCTGGCATACTGGTATGTGTGTGATACTGCGCTTTACAAATACACATAACAGGTACAAACCAATTGCTCAGGTAAGGTTTAATCATGATTCTTCTTCCGCATTAAGTTGTCCCACCTTTGGAAGAAGATCGTTGGTGAAAACTCTGGCACCGTTTTATCACAAAAGGAAGCAAAGCAATGTTGGTTGCACACGGTGAACCAGAGAAACTTCTGGTGAGGAGACCAGATGGATGCATGAAGATACACATTCTGAGGATCCATGGACAATAGAAATTTATGAGGTTTGATCAATGGAATAATCTTTGCAATGTTTCCATTTTGAAGGCCAGATTCTGAGTGCATATATTTAGGCATTTGAGAGCAAAAATCTCCTTTGCCTTTGATACCAAAAAATGATAGAATAAAATCCTATGTCCCCTCCTGTGACATGAAAGTAACCACAGAAGGGCCTGACTGCTTTCCATCAGTTCTTGAGATTGTGGTTGTTCCCCTGGGGTAGGTGTGATAATTAGACCAGGAGAAATTTGAAGGGATGAAAACACTATTTTGTAACCTTTAGATACAACTGAGAAGACCCAAGGATCTTTAGAGGAATGATGCCACGTATTTTTGAAAGCCTGTAAACAACGCCTAATTGGAACCTCCAGTTGAGGGATCTGCCTTTAGTGTGGGACATGACTGCTTCTGGGCAGCTAGATGAGAATGTGTCTTGTCCCTTTTGTTGCTGTGAGGCTTCCCTGGAAGAAACAAGAAGAAATAGTACTTACATATTTGGAGCCATGATCTTTAGAAACATAACGAGCATGCCAGAGACCCACCCATAGTAAAGGGGCAAACCTCCTATTCTCAAAAGTGTTTCGCACAATATCATCAAGGTCGTCTCCCAGATCCTTTGTCATAAATTTGGATTGAGGCAGACACTTGTTCCTCTTTGAACTCTGAACCAGAGCAAGGTGCACTTCTACTTCTTCTGTCCTTTGCCACATCAACCGCTGCTTCCTTCTGAATTATCAGATGGAGTTCTGCAGATGATTTGGTCAATGTCTCCCTCTCTGTAGAACTTGAGGTGAGTCTGCAAGATTTTAGAAAAACAGCTCAGGAAAAAGAGAGGGAGCGTGAGTTGCTGTACCTTCCTCTTCTCTCTTTTATGGACTTGTCTGTGCATTTGTGCAGTAACATGTCTGCCATCAATACCACTAACCACAAAAGGCATACACCCACTTTCTTCACTGCATGTGCTTGTTGCGCACCCAGGAAGCCACCACCTCCATATTAACCCTGGGTCTAAAATCCGCACCGCTCGCGGAGTTTGCGGATTTTTGGCAACTCCGCGTTCTGCGTAGAACGCGGAGTTACCAAAAACTCTGTGCTCTGCAGCGGAGCGGAGGTTTTTTTTAGTGTTCGCGCTCTCAAAATGCATTTTTGCACGCCCGGGAGCGAATTTCCGGAATGCCTGAGATCTCCGACGAGATTTCCCATCTGTTCGCGAGCGCCACGAGAATTGGTAGCCGGCCGCACGTTCACGCGAGAGTGTGCGATCGCGAACACGTCATTCGGGCGCGCCATCGGAATTCCGGCGTAAGTTTTGTGAAGATCGCGATCCCGAACACGCAGAATTTGCAATCTGGAGAAGAATCTCTCTCGAGCAGCATCAAAACCTTTTCGAAATGGTGTTTTTGATTAAAAAAACTCCTCAGATTGACTATTGGCTGTACTTTTTTGTGCAAGGAGTCCTTTATCGTCTTTTAATTTTTTTTTTAAGAGGAAGGAAGTGCCCCAGAGTCTCCAACTTCCTGTTCCTGTCCAGCTGGCTCTTCCCAGTGATTTGTCCATCTCCTGTTCACTTTTCATTTGGATTTGGAGCTGGAAGGATCACTCTTTGTGGCTGCTGCATCATATATCATTGAATTTGAGGGCTTTTGAATCTGAGATTTCACAAGTAAGTTGGAAAATTGGTATTGTTTGTTTGATTGGGGCATTGCACCTACATTTTTTTGTACTTTTCCTCTTTTTTTAAAAATTTATTGTGGTGGGTGGCCTGTAGTTCAGTAGGAGCCTAGTTGTTTCTTTGTAAGTCATTTTTCATCTTTTATAAAGGAAACATGTTGCACAGTTCACTGCATTTTCTCCAACTTTTGAAATTAATTAATTTGCAATATTTATTTAATTCACTAGCTCAGTAGTCTGCCAATACTATATGCCTTTCAGCCAGTATGCCCAGAGCTACTCATGGGTGCATGAAACAACTGTTTCTGTGATGTCTGTTGAATTTAAACATCATTCAGGGCATGGATGGCATTGGATTGAATTGCAAAATATTTTTTGGGGGTATTTCACTTTTTTTGTGTGTATTAAATAAATGCCTTTGTTGGATGTGTGTGTGTGGTTGTTGTGTAACTTGCAAACCTTTCTTTGCCCTGTGGATTTTCGTTTTTGCATTGTTGCATTAAAGCTGTGTTGTTTAGCATGCCTCCTTTGTCTGGCCATATGGCCTGCTTGAGTTCATTGTTTTCAAGGCCTCCTGCTTGTTGTGAGTGACCGGCTGTTGGGCATTTTGTGGTGGTAGTTAGTGTGCTGCTTTTGCCATAGGCATGCATGTCTTTCCTTTGTTCCTCTTGACTTACTTCTTCTTCTTGTGGCCTGGCCATGTGACTGGCGGCCATTTTGTGAAGGCAGCCAGTGTGCTTTTGCCTTAGGCCTGCATTGTCTGTCTTCCCTTTCTTGTTGTTGTGGTGGCCTGGCCATATAGCTGGCGGCCATTTTGTGAAGGCAGCCAGTGTGCTTTTGTCATAGGCCTGCATTGTCTGTCTTCCCTTTCTTGTTGTTGTGGCCTGGCCATGTGGCTGGCGGCCATTTTGTGAAGGCAGTCAGTGTGCTTTTGCCATAGGCCTGCATTGTCTGTCTTCCCTTTCTTGTTGTTGTGGTGGCCTGGCCATGTGGCTGGCAGCTGTTTTGTGAAGGCAGCCAGTGTGCTTCTGCATTAGGCCTGCAAGCCTTCTTTGTGGTGCCCATGCCTTGTTGTTGATATGCATGCAATTTTTTCTTCTTTTACCCAGCAAAAAATGCAGCACATTTCACTACATTTTCTAATACATTTGCAATATTATTGATTTGAATTGATTCACTATGTGGCCTAGTCTGCCAATGGGTTTTCCAACCAATAGGCCCAGAGCTACTCATGGGTGCATGAAACAAATGTTTCTATGGTGTCTATTGAATTTAAACATCATTTAGGGCATGGATGGTATTGGATTGAATTGCAAAATGTGTTTTTTTTTGGGTATTTCACTTTTTTCGTGTGTGTTGAATAAATGCCTTTGTTGGATGTGTGTGAAGTGGTTGTTGTGTAACTTGCAAACCTTTTTTAGCCCTGTGGATTTTCGTTTTTGCATTGTTGCATTAAAGCTGTGTTGTTTAGCATGCCTCCTTTGTCTGGCCATATGGCCTTCTTGAGTTCATTGTTTTCCAGGCCTCCTGCTTGTTGTGAGTGATCATGTGGCTGGTGGCCATTTTGTGGTGGTAGTTAGTGTGCTGTTTTTGCCAGCCCATAGGCCTGCATGTCTTTCCTTTGTTCCTCTTGGCTTACTGCTTCCATTCCCATTGCCAGCTGCAGCTCCCTGAATGCTGCATCCCACGTGATGTACAATGCCAAACAGGTTCCATCCATTACATTTGTATTTTTGTTTTTGTTCTTCTTCTTTCCTATCCTTCCTGAGTGTACACAGTACACCATGAAAGCCCTTGTTGTCAAAGTCTCACAAATGGCTACACTGTTGTTATGTTTGTTTAATAACAGAGTTAATAAAATTTAATAATATTAATAATAACACTAACAAGTGTGACCACACACTAAGCTATATATTATATTAGTTTGTTTGTACTAGTAGTAATTGAACCACAACAATAAATGCCACGTTTCACTGATGTTCTTCTTGCCTCTTTGCTTTTAGGTGCACAAAAGAGGAGGAGGTGTCATCACCCATTGTACTGCCAGACAGAAGTCCTGCTGTGCACGACGTCACGTGACGTGTGACCACAGATATCTCTTCAACTTGTGCCACTGTGTGCTGCTGACATCTGAAGAAGGTGGCCCCAAAGAAAGGTACCAGGTCCTCCAGTACCAAGAAAGTTGCCAGTGAGAAGAAGGAACTGCCACTTACCAAGACTGGTGTGCCGCCCAAGACCTTTTTTGGGAAATAAAAAATTGCGCCTGAAGCAGCAGTGTCCGGGGAGCAAGCTGGGAGCAGCACACCACATCAGTGGACCCACCCCACCAACCTAGGCCCAAGCCCATGTCTGTCACAGAGGCAGCCAGTCTAATCACAACAACGCCAACGAGCAGTGATTTTGAAATTGACTTATCGTTATGGCAAAGTAGTACCCAATCAACGCAGGAAACTCAGATAAGTGGACAACAACAGCAGCAACCACCGCCCCCAATAGTAGTTGTTCCTCCCGAAGTAGGGACTTTTCAGGAAATCGAGCTTCCTGCAGAGGAAGAAGAAGAGCAAGCCACTCTTTCAGAAGATCCATTGTGTTCCAGATCCCCAGCAAGGAAAAGGAGGGTTAGTCCATCTAGTTCTTCTGCAAGTCCCCCTCCTGATGATCTAGACACCACTTGGAAGCCACCACCTCAGTCTGAGAGTGAGACACGCCACAAGACAAGGCTAGGGAAAAGGAAGGTTCCAGAAAGCCTTAGAGTTATGGAGGTTGATGTAGAAGAGGAGGATGATGATGATGACGAGCCAGTCATCATGGACATTAGGCCCGCCCCAGTGGAGACTGACATTACCCCATCTCAAATTGCAGTGAGGGATGTGGCACAGATACCACCAACACAGATAACATCAACACCACCTCCAGCTTTCATATTTGCATTTGCAAAGGCCCGGCAGCGACCTACATCCAGCACAACCACCGCATTAGAAGTAGGTACTGCAGAGAGTCAAACTCCACGCCCACCTACCAGTTCATCCGGCATTGGAAGTGGCACCAGCAGCTCCAGAAAGTTCAGCTCCCCATGTTGGGACTTCTTTTCAGTTAGCAGGAAGGAGGTGAACATTGCGATATGCTCCATTTGTGGACAAGGTGTTAGTCGGGGTAAGCTTGGTACAAACTATGGGACCGGAGGCCAAACAACCCATCTGAAAAAACACCACATGATCCAGTGGGAGGTGCACCTTAGTGGCCAAAAAACTGCACCCATTGTTGTTGGTGGGGATGAAGGAGTAGAAGATCTGATCACGGTGGAAGGTGAACAAGAGGGAGACATTTTCTCTGGCACAATAAGTAGCCCTGTCCCCAGCAGTCCAGTGGTTCCGGCTAGATCTGCATCAGCAACATCGCAGTGGCACAAGAGTAAGCATCAGGCTGAGACACCAAGGGGTCCCAGGCAAGAGAGTACCGCAACGAAACGTGTGTTGAGCCTAACAACATCTGGCATCAAGAAGATGTCATCTGCATCAGTGGCACCCGAAAAGAAAAATATCCAGGCTACCATTGTCAGCATGTTTAGGTCAGAGGGGCAGTACGAACGCAACCACCCAACGGCACGTTTGTACAATGCGAAGCTGGCTAAAATGTTAGTGCTGGACCTTCTCCCTTTTTCTTTTGTGCAAGGAGTGGGTTTTCTTGAATTTGTGACAACCATCTGCCCAAAATGGAAGGTACCCAGCCGGTCCTATTTTGCCACAGTTGCTGTTCCAGCACTCCATCACGACATGCTGGAATTGCTTGGACAAGCTTTGCAGCAGAGTGCTGTTCAAACTATCCACCTGACAACAGACATGTGGACCAGCTGCCAAGCCACTGATTAGATGTGCATCACTGCACACTGGATCTCCTTTGAGGGGGTTTGAGAAAAGATATCTGCAGGTGTTGACACTGCTGAGATTTTTAATGCCACTCAGAAACAAGAGAAATCTCATACTGCTGCAAACATTTTGGAAGAGTTTAACATCAAGGTCTTTGAATGGTTGCACCCAAGAGGGTTTAACATTGGTTTTGTTGCCACGGACAATGGCAGTAATATAGTTAGGGCCATGTACGATGGTGGCTATTTCAGGGTCGTGTGTTTGGCGCACTGCATTAACATTATTGTTCAAGTCTTTCTGAAAAAAGAAGACCGAGTCAGCAACTTACTGACCACCTGCAGAAGAATCTGCACACATTTCAGCCATTCTTTTAAAGCAGCTCAGGATCATTCAACGTGAGCATAGAGTGCCAGTTAAAGCACTCATCTAGGAGGTGCCAACACGTTGGAACTCTACTTATTACATGCTTGAACGTCTGTTTGAGCAGTACAGACCAATCAATGAATATGTCATGCAAAGAGGGGATGCTACTGTGAAAGGCATGACCGTTGAGATGGACCAATGGGGCCTAGTGAAATGCCTGACAGAGATGGTACTTCCTTTTGAGCTCTTCACACGTGAAGTCAGCAAGGAGGACTGTACTATGGGCCAAGCTATCCCCTTGTTTCACATGCTACAGGAACAGCTGAAGGGGGTGTCTGCAATGTACGCAGGTGTGGAGGAAAAAAAAGAAGCATATGAGTTGGTGGAGAGCTTAACCCTTCGCTTATCTGAAAATACAAGGGTGCAAAGAGGCATTGTGTCATCCAACCATTACATTTCTGCCACAATTCTGGATCCACGGTACAAAGCAGTACTGAACAATAAGACATTGATTCCTTTTTCAGAAGTGGATGTTGCCAAGTACAAAACTTGGATAGCTGCGGAAGCCAGTTGCTTAGAAAAAGAACAGCTGGGAATTAGAGGCCCGCTACTCCAGCCCACAACAAGTACTGCAGGGCAGCTGGCGTAAAGTTCAACTTCAGAGCCTGAGGGCAGTGCGGTTGGCTCACAGCAGTCAAAACCACCAACAACACCAAGAACAACATCAACAACAGCAATAACAGGATCATCAGCCCCAGTAAAATTCGTACAGGAATGGTATGTACGGCAAGGGCTTGTTAGGTCCAGTGCTGAGGCAAAGGCAAAAGAGGCCGAGAAAAGCGGAGCACCCCTGAGCATTGAGCGGATGGTCCAGGCCTATCTGGATGACCCAACTCTGGTCTACATTGATCAAAACCCATTGGTGTATAGGTTTAGGAAAAGGGGCTAATGGCCAGTGCTCAGCAGGCTGGTGATAAACTATCTGGCTTGCGCTGTCGCAAGTGTCTCTTCTGAGCGTGTTTTCAGTGCTGCTGGTGCCATTGTAACAGTGAAAAGGACCAGTCTCTCACCCCAAAACGTGGAGAGGTTGACCATGATCAAAATGAATCCGCACTTTATACCACCAGATTACACAATACCTGAAGTAGCACAGCAGGAAGATGATGACAGCGACTTAGGTCATGGAAGTAGTGTGTTAGATGACCTTCTTCTGGGTGAACCACCAGAGTTTGAGGACGAGCTCTCAACTAGGCTTTCAACTTGTTACTCTCTTTCTTCCTTATTTACTTTTATTATTTGTGTGTTTCTCTGTCTTTCTGGTTCGAATCACAACAAATCCATCACCACCGTCTTACTCTTTTTGTGCAGTCATTAAAGAAGTAAGTCCACTCCTCCGAGTCCTGATCCTAGCCACTCCTTCTGACTCGCCCTAAACCAATTACCCTCAAGCCAGACATTGGATGGAGAATAGTACAAGAAATGTGTGCCTGCCTCGTCGATTCCCAACAAAGAACATGACTAATTGACTATGGCTATCCTCCTTTCCGAGCCGAGAGGGACTGCCCCTTAAGAACAGGTAATGATGATGGCATGCATTGGACGATCACTCTGAGTGATTGGTGTTTGTGTTGTTGTGCTTGAAGTGTACTAGTATTTAATCTATTCTACACACAAAAAAAGTGACTCAAGTAAATGTTTCTCTTCTTGTTGTTTAATAACAAAATTGTACTTCTACTGCAGGCCGATCCATTGCATTTTTTAATATGGAATCTGGACTCACTCGGTACACTACAGAGATGGACACCATGATGACCATACTATACTCGTCGCAGTCAGTCAGTAGGATTGGAGATGATTGATGAAATAATTTGGGGCGTTTCATGAAGTGGCCTAAAAGGTAAACAAGTCAACAACAACCACAGCAGACCTACATGTCTGTGTAGTGGTTGAGGCCAGTGTAGTGGTATGACTGACAGCGGTGCATTGATTTAATTACTTAATTTGGAAAATGCTATGTTGCTGTTTATGTGTGCTCTGTCTGGCTCAAAATCTAAGCTAAGTGGAGGTTGGGTGGGCGCTGCGGGCCTGCTCTGTGCTGCTGTTGTTGTAGGTTAATGCTGGAACAGAGTAGACATGATTTAGCCATGCCGCCTCTGAAAGTGATCTTGTTGCACTCCTCCATAATTTATGTATTTTAACTTTACTTTTCTCCTTGATTTTTCAATATCCCTTTTGTTTTTCCATCTACACTTACAGGCTGGCCTTTACCCAGTGCTATACTGGGAAAAACAACTCACACTTACCTTACCAATCCGCATCTGCCAAGCAGGCAGTGGCACCTAAGATTGACGGACGGAGCGTCCATGGAAGGAAGGACCAAGAGGAATGCCGAGATGCAACTCCCAATTTGACCATAACATAGTAACTTATAGTATCGTGTTCTTTTATTTAATTTGATTCATTTTCTCTTTTCAATCATTTTGCGACTGTGTGTGTTGTTGTTTATTATGTTTGCTTATATATTTGACTACCTACAGCTATTTTTTAATTTTCTTTGATAGCTTTAAAAGGAAGCCAGGTTCAACAGAACATAAAACGTATGCCCCTGTGATGAAACATCTGCACAGTCTACAATTCACACCCTATTTTTCTGTAAGTTTTTTATCCTAATTAGGAAAAGATGGATCCTTACTTATTTGAAACTGCAAGGACTGAGACAATGTTGACCTGCTTTCATCAAGCTGCAATTCCTAGATGGCGAAATTTTTTATGACCATATCGTAAAATACTTGAAAGGGGTGATAAGAACAAGGAAAACTATGTAAGGTCCATCTTCTGTTTAATTGATTTTGGTTTTATCTAGGTTAAGGCCATATTGAAACTTGTTTTTAGCCTTTTCTTTTTGTAAACTGTAAATAGCTGTCTTTTTTATATATTCTTTTCAACTTTTAATGATGTTATTTTACTATATATCTGTCAAATTGTGATTACATGAATTAATTTATTCATGCTTATTGTTATGTATTCTGCTTTTATGATTTGATATTTTAAATTGAATAAAGCGTATCTTGACTTGACTTGACATAAAACGTATGTAATTTGGGTCTCTCTGGGGGCAGACAGGCAAGGCAATTGCATAATAAGAATTAATAATATACTGCTGCCCTGGCCTGTACTACTAGTCTAGTACTACTCATCATTAACCATCAAGTCATCATCATGCATGCATTTCCTTTTTCTCCCTTAACAGATTTATGATGGTTGTCTGCCAAGATTGTGTGTTGTCCATGTGTAGTGTTTGTCTTTGTCAAACCTGTCCCTTAAATACCCCTTCCCAACCATTCATCAAACCCTAACCCTCTTCCCCCGGGCTGTGTGATTTATATTGAGGTGTGACTAAATTAAATTAATTTACACCAATAATTGATAACACACTTGCTGGGGCGGATGTGGTGAAAGCAACACTAACTCAAGGCAGGGCGAGGATCTTCTTCTGCTTGCCCACCCATGCTCAGTATTTGCAAGTCAATTTTTTTTCCAGAGGAACATAATCCATCATAATAAATTGCTGGCATCGATTCATCATCCTTACAGCACTAAAGGTTACGCTTGTCCACTTCATAGGTTGAGTCAACTACAGTTTGTAACTTGTACTAGGCTATCCCCACCACCATTATTTTTTATTTTACTTTAGCATTGCTTATCATCATGGTTTCTTGTTTGGCAGTCTTCTTGTGTACTGTACTTCGTTCTACTACTCCTTCCCGAGTCTCCCTCAGGCGACTGACTGTCTCATTTTCTTTTTTTTCAAATGCTACTGCCAGTGTCTACTACTACTACTACCACCACCATGGCATCTTGGGAAACCAAACCATCATCACCATGCAGCCTTGGCTTTGCCTAAGTTTAAGTAAACGTCTATCACAGGTAAGATAAGAAGTTTGGGGTAGGCATAATTAATAATATGGAAATTAATTCATTAATTCACACACCCACACCCTTCCGTTCCGAGTCCAGTTGTAGACTGCATAGACTAGGAGGAGAGACTGACAGTACTAGTAGGACAAGTCACTCACAAGTGAGGGTACCGCATCTATCTGTTCGTGTGTTACACTATCGGCAGATTATTTAAATCAAAAACTGGCTGCGGCCCTGCAGCAGCAAAGGAAACCGTGTGAAGTAAAAGTGTAACCCCCCACAAAACATTTACCTCGTTTGTAAACTTTAAGTATAAATAATTTATTCCCTAACAAAATAAACTAATGCAAAAATCCCACAACACCTGACCCACCCATCTCCCTAACCCCAACCAATGTCCAAAGATAAAGAAAGAGTCCAACCAATGTCCGCTCAAGTCCATTGTCCATAATAAATAATAAATATAAACCCCAACTTTTCCCCAACGCCCAATTCCCACCCACTAAAAAAAGGATTAAAAAAGGGGCAATGCGACGGAGTTCTAGCGGCAGGCTTGCTTGTTACCCTCCAGGAACTTTATCCGCTCCTCTAGGTGCGCCACCCGTAGGAGCATGCGGCGCTTGAATGCTTTACAATTGCTTCCACAGGGGGGCGCAGCAGTGTTGAATGAAGCGTGGCGGGCGGCTGCCAGACTGCGGCGCCGTACCACTGGGGGGCCTGGCTGGGGCTCGGGGCATTCGAGGAGGCTGCAGCTGCTGCCGCCTCCTCCTCCTGCTACACCAGAACCACCAGCCGCCGATATTCTGTGCAGATGGCCTCCAGCTTCCGGCGTCGGGCCGTGGCTGCCAACTCCATCCTGTTTGGTGGTCCTTTTGGTTGGGAAGGAGTAGCTATATCTAGAAAAAAAAAAGACGATTGTAACCAATACTCTTAGCAAAACAGTAACACAAAATTAATTCTACACATAGTGGCACAGTAGCATAAGTAAGCACAGTACATAACATTTGTGGTATCCTCCCACTTCCTCGGCCTCTAACATTTGTGGGAGTTTCAGGCATTTACTACTAGGCACTATGGAGTAGACAAGTCTTCTTCTCCTCTCTCTTGTTTAGCTAAATTAACCTTGTTGTAGGCATGCCAGATCAGTCAGCTTGCGCCCTAGACAAAATACTCTTGTCACAGACTCACGTTATTTTTATTTACTACTGTCTGCAGGTGGGAAAGCTGTAGTCTACTACTACACAATTATCTTATTTTTCTATTATGAGTGGCCATACTCTGTTACATCAATGGCAACTGTTCAATTTCACTTTCACCCTGACTACTACAACAAGGCAGATGATAATGACATCTGATCCAAATGATCATTGATTATATATGGGACGACATGAGGTACCTTTGATTGATTGTGCCATGCAGCCGATAGGCCACCCATGGCAGGCTGACACAGTTAAAAATAAATGACATAGGTAGGGAGCGGGTTTCTGAGTCGGAGGGAGGCGCTTGATAACATACATACACAATATATATGCTGTGCTTGCAAACTACTGTGAGTCAAGGGAGTATTCTGAAAATACAACCTTGAATCAAAAACCTTGCAAAAAAACAGTCCTGTTGTTTCTCTTCCCAGCAATTTTTTCATTTATCAATCATTGCATTGCTCTTTTAGCCTTATATTTTTTTAATTCTAATCTTCTATTCTCCTTGGCTTTGCTACTCTGGCGTGGTTTATTTTTCTTTTACATTCTCTTCAAAGACTCTTCATCCAGTGACAGTCTCCACCTATGCTATGATGATTGAATTTACCACACACAGGAAGGGGAGAGAGGCACAGTACAAACACTACTCCAGCCTCCCCAATCGCAACTGTAACGCACACAAAAGGGAGTAGTGTGAATGAATCTCCTCAAAAGATGTGGCACGTGCTTCGTGAAAAAATACTGCCCTCACTCACAAAGGTCCAGGGAAGACATGGCTTGGCAGTTCGGTCTGGACTGTTCCCATGAGGCACATGGTCAAGACTGATTTGCATATGGCTATGTCTGAACTGGGGTGGCGTGGTGAAGCAAAATAACGATGGATTAAACCCAGATCTGTGACTGGGGGTGAATGTTTGCCAATGTGCAGCATTCCGTCCATCATCTTGTGTGTTTTGCATTTCGCCCTAAGTGGGAAGGGTATGCCCAGACGTGGGTCCCGTGCTCACTACGCCACTGGAGTCAAGCTATCCTGGCTGATGAAGGCTGATAGCCAGAAACCGGTCCTAGGATGCTTGATTCCGGTCCAGGGAAGACATGGCTTGGCAGTTCGGTCTGGACTGTTCCCATGAGGCACAGGGTCAAGACTGATTTGCATATGGCTATGTCTGAACTGGGGTGGCGTGGTGAAGCAAAATAACGATGGATTAAACCCAGATCTGTGACTGGGGGTGAATGTTTGCCAATGTGCAGCATTCCGTCCATCATCTTGTGTGTTTTGCATTTCGCCCTAAGTGGGAAGGGTATGCCCAGACGTGGGTCCCGTGCTCACTACGCCACTGGAGTCAAGCTATCGTGGCTGATGAAGGCTGATAGCCAGAAACCGGTCCTAGGATGCTTGATTCCGGTCCAGGGAAGACATGGCTTGGCAGTTCGGTCTGGAATGTTCCCATGAGGCACAGGGTCAAGACTGATTTGCATATGGCTATGTCTGAACTGGGGTGGCGTGGTGAAGCAAAATAACGATGGATTAAACCCAGATCTGTGACTGGGGGTGAATGTTTGCCAATGTGCAGCATTCCGTCCATCATCTTGTGTGTTTTGCATTTCGCCCTAAGTGGGAAGGGTATGCCCAGACGTGGGTCCCGTGCTCACTACGCCACTGGAGTCAAGCTATCCTGGCTGATGAAGGCTGATAGCCAGAAACCGGTCCTAGGATGCTAGATTCCGGTCCAGGGAAGACATGGCTTGGCAGTTCGGTCTGGACTGTTCCCATGAGGCACAGGGTCAAGACTGATTTGCATATGGCTATGTCTGAACTGGGGTGGCGTGGTGAAGCAAAATAACGATGGATTAAACCCAGATCTGTGACTGGGGGTGAATGTTTGCCAATGTGCAGCATTCCGTCCATCATCTTGTGTGTTTTGCATTTCGCCCTAAGTGGGAAGGGTATGCCCAGATGTGGGTCCCGTGCTCACTACGCCACTGGAGTCAAGCTATCCTGGCTGATGAAGGCTGATAGCCAGAAACCGGACCTATGATGCTTGATTCCGGTCCAGGGAAGACATGGCTTGGCAGTTCGGTCTGGACTGTCCCCATGAGGCACAGGGTCAAGACTGATTTGCATATGGCTATGTCTGAACTGGGGTGGCGTGGTGAAGCAAAATAACGATGGATTAAACCCAGATCTGTGACTGGGGGTGAATGTTTGCCAATGTGCAGCATTCCGTCCATCATCTTGTGTGTTTTGCATTTCGCCCTTAGTGGGAAGGGTATGCCCAGACGTGGGTCCCGTGCTCACTACGCCACTGGAGTCAAGCTATCCTGGCTGATGAAGGCTGATAGCCAGAAACCGGTCCTAGGATGCTTGATTCCGGTCCAGGGAAGACATGGCTTGGCAGTTCGGTCTGGACTGTTCCCATGAGGCACAGGGTCAAGACTGATTTGCATATGGCTATGTCTGAACTGGGATGGCGTGGTGAAGCAAAATAACGATGGATTAAACCCAGATCTGTGACTGGGGGTGAATGTTTGCCAATGTGCAGCATTCCGTCCATCATCTTGTGGTTTTGCATTTCGCCCCTAAGTGGGAAGGGTATGCCCAGACGTGGGTCCCGTGCTCACTACGCCACTGGAGTCAAGCTATCCTGGCTGATGAAGGCTGATAGCCAGAAACCGGTCCTAGGATGCTTGATTCCGGTCCAGGGAAGACATGGCTTGGCAGTTCGGTCTGGACTGTTCCAATGAGGCACAGGGTCAAGACTGATTTGCATATGGCAATGTCTGAACTGGGGTGGCGTGGTGAAGCAAAATAACGATGGATTAAACCCAGATCTGGGACTGGGGGTGAATGTTTGCCAATGTGCAGCATTCCGTCCATCATCTTGTGTGTTTTGCATCTCGCCCTAAGTGGGAAGGGTATGCCCAGACGTGGGTCCCGTGCTCACTACGCCACTGGAGTCAAGCTATCCTGGCTGATGAAGGCTGATAGCCAGAAACCGGTCCTAGGATGCTTGATTCCGGTCCAGGGAAGACATGGCTTGGCAGTTCGGTCTGGACTGTTCCCATGAGGCACAGGGTCAAGACTGATTTGCATATGGCTATGTCTGAACTGGGGTGGCGTGGTGAAGCAAAATAACGATGGATTAAACCCAGATCTGTGACTGGGGGTGAATGTTTGCCAATGTGCAGCATTCCGTCCATCATCTTGTGTGTTTTGCATTTCGCCTTAAGTGGGAAGGGTATGCCCAGACGTGGGTCCCGTGCTCACTACGCCACTGGAGTCAAGCTATCCTGGCTGATGAAGGCTGATAGCCAGAAACCGGTCCTAGGATGCTTGATTCCGGTCCAGGGAAGACATGGCTTGGCAGTTCGGTCTGGACTGTTCCCATGAGGCACAGGGTCAAGACTGATTTGCATATGGCTATGTCTGAACTGGGGTGGCGTGGTGAAGCAAAATAACGATGGATTAAACCCAGATCTGTGACTGGGGGTGAATGTTTGCCAATGTGCAGCATTCCGTCCATCATCTTGTGTGTTTTGCATTTCGCCCTAAGTGGGAAGGGTATGCCCAGACGTGGGTCCCGTGCTCACTACGCCACTGGAGTCAAGCTATCCTGGCTGATGAAGGCTGATAGCCAGAAACCGGTCCTAGGATGCTTGATTCCGGTCCAGGGAAGACATGGCATGGCAGTTCGGTCTGGACTGTTCCCATGAGGCACAGGGTCAAGACTGATTTGCATATGGCTATGTCTGAACTGGGGTGGCGTGGTGAAGCAAAATAACAATGGATTAAAACCAGATCTGTGACTGGGGGTGAATGTTTGCCAATGTGCAGCATTCCGTCCATCATCTTGTGTGTTTTGCATTTCGCCCTAAGTGGGAAGGGTATGCCCAGACGTGGGTCCCGTGCTCACTACGCCACTGGAGTCAAGCTATCCTGGCTGATGAAGGCTGATAGCCAGAAACCGGTCCTAGGATGCTTGATTCCGGTCCAGGGAAGACATGGCTTGGCAGTTCGGTCTGGACTGTTCCCATGAGGCACAGGGTCAAGACTGATTTGCATATGGCTATGTCTGAACTGGGGTGGCGTGGTGAAGCAAAATAACGATGGATTAAACCCAGATCTGTGACTGGGGGTGAATGTTTGCCAATGTGCAGCATTCCGTCCATCATCTTGTGTGTTTTGCATTTCGCCCTAAGTGGGAAGGGTATGCCCAGACGTGGGTCCCGTGCTCACTACGCCACTGGAGTCAAGCTATCCTGGCTGATGAAGGCTGATAGCCAGAAACCGGTCCTAGGATGCTTGATTCCGGTCCAGGGAAGACATGGCTTGGCAGTTCGGTCTGGACTGTTCCCATGAGGCACAGGGTCAAGACTGATTTGCATATGGCTATGTCTGAACTGGGGTGGCGTGGTGAAGCAAAATAACGATGGATTAAACCCAGATCTGTGACTGGGGGTGAATGTTTGCCAATGTGCAGCATTCCGTCCATCATCTTGTGTGTTTTGCATTTCGCCCCTAAGTGGGAAGGGTATGCCCAGACGTGGGTCCCGTGCTCACTACGCCACTGGAGTCAAGCTATCCTGGCTGATGAAGGCTGATAGCCAGAAACCGGTCCTAGGATGCTTGATTCCAGTCCAGGGAAGACATGGCTTGGCAGTTCGGTCTGGACTGTTGCCATGAGGCACAGGGTCAAGACTGATTTGCATATGGCTATGTCTGAACTGGGGTGGCGTGGTGAAGCAAAATAACGATGGATTAAACCCAGATCTGTGACTGGGGGTGAATGTTTGCCAATGTGCAGCATTCCGTCCATCATCTTGTGTGTTTTGCATTTCGCCCTAAGTGGGAAGGGTATGCCCAGACGTGGGTCCCGTGCTCACTACGCCACTGGAGTCAAGCTATCCTGGCTGATGAAGGCTGATAGCCAGAAACCGGTCCTAGGATGCTTGATTCCGGTCCAGGGAAGACATGGCTTGGCAGTTCGGTCTGGACTGTTCCCGTGAGGCACAGGGTCAAGACTGATTTGCATATGGCTATGTCTGAACTGGGGTGGCGTGGTGAAGCAAAATAACGATGGATTAAACCCAGATCTGTGACTGGGGGTGAATGTTTGCCAATGTGCAGCATTCCGTCCATCATCTTGTGGTTTTGCATTTCGCCCTAAGTGGGAAGGGTATGCCCAGACGTGGGTCCCGTGCTCACTACGCCACTGGAGTCAAGCTATCCTGGCTGATGAAGGCTGATAGCCAGAAACCGGTCCTAGGATGCTTGATTCCGGTCCAGGGAAGACATGGCTTGGCAGTTCGGTCTGGACTGTTCCAATGAGGCACAGGGTCAAGACTGATTTGCATATGGCTATGTCTGAACTGGGGTGGCGTGGTGAAGCAAAATAACGATGGATTAAACCCAGATCTGTGACTGGGGGTGAATGTTTGCCAATGTGCAGCATTCCGTCCATCATCTTGTGTGTTTTGCATTTCGCCCTAAGTGGGAAGGGTATGCCCAGACGTGGGTCCCGTGCTCACTACGCCACTGGAGTCAAGCTATCCTGGCTGATGAAGGCTGATAGCCAGAAACCGGTCCTAGGATGCTTGATTCCGGTCCAGGGAAGACATGGCTTGGCAGTTCAGTCTGGACTGTTCCCGTGAGGCACAGGGTCAAGACTGATTTGCATATGGCTATGTCTGAACTGGGGTGGCGTGGTGAAGCAAAATAACGATGGATTAAACCCAGATCTGTGACTGGGGGTGAATGTTTGCCAATGTGCAGCATTCCGTCCATCATCTTGTGTGTTTTGCATTTCGCCCTAAGTGGGAAGGGTATGCCCAGACGTGGGTCCCGTGCTCACTACGCCACTGGAGTCAAGCTATCCCGGCTGATGAAGGCTGATAGCCAGAAACCGGTCCTAGGATGCTTGATTCCGGTCCAGGGAAGACATGGCTTGGCAGTTCGGTCTGGACTGTTCCCAAGAGGCACAGGGTCAAGACTGATTTGCATATGGCTATGTCTGAACTGGGGTGGCGTGGTGAAGCAAAATAACGATGGATTAAACCCAGATCTGTGACTGGGGGTGAATGTTTGCCAATGTGCAGCATTCCGTCCATCATCTTGTGTGTTTTGCATTTCGCCCTAAGTGGGAAGGGTATGCCCAGACGTGGGTCCCGTGCTCACTACGCCACTGGAGTCAAGCTATCCGGTTTGATGAAGGCTGATAGCCAGAAACCGGTTAGGATGCTTGATTCCGGTCCAGGGAAGACATGGCTTGGCAGTTCGGTCTGGACTGTTCCCATGAGGCACAGGGTCAAGACTGATTTGCATATGGCTATGTCTGAACTGGGGTGGCGTGGTGAAGCAAAATAACGATGGATTAAACCCAGATCTGTGACTGGGGGTGAATGTTTGCCAATGTGCAGCATTCCGTCCATCATCTTGTGTGTTTTGCATTTTGCCCTAAGTGGGAAGGGTATGCCCAGACGTGGGTCCCGTGCTCACTACGCCACTGGAGTCAAGCTATCCTGGCTGATGAAGGCTGATAGCCAGAAACCGGTCCTAGGATGCTTGATTCCGGTCCAGGGAAGACATGGCTTGGCAGTTCGGTCTGGACTGTTCCCGTGAGGCACAGGGTCAAGACTGATTTGCATATGGCTATGTCTGAACTGGGGTGGCGTGGTGAAGCAAAATAACGATGGATTAAACCCAGATCTGTGACTGGGGGTGAATGTTTGCCAATGTGCAGCATTCCGTCCATCATCTTGTGTGTTTTGCATTTCGCCCTAAGTGGGAAGGGTATGCCCAGACGTGGGTCCCGTGCTCACTACGCCACTGGAGTCAAGCTATCCTGGCTGATGAAGGCTGATAGCCAGAAACCGGTCCTAGGATGCTTGATTCCGGTCCAGGGAAGACATGGCTTGGCAGTTCGGTCTGGACTGTTCCCATGAGGCACAGGGTCAAGACTGATTTGCATATGGCTATGTCTGAACTGGGGTGGCGTGGTGAAGCAAAATAACGATGGATTAAACCCAGATCTGTGACTGGGGGTGAATGTTTGCCAATGTGCAGCATTCCGTCCATCATCTTGTGTGTTTTGCATTTCGCCCTAAGTGGGAAGGGTATGCCCAGACGTGGGTCCCGTGCTCACTACGCCACTGGAGTCAAGCTATCCTGGCTGATGAAGGCTGATAGCCAGAAACCGGTCCTAGGATGCTTGATTCCGGTCCAGGGAAGACATGGCTTGGCAGTTCGGTCTGGACTGTTCCCATGAGGCACAGGGTCAAGACTGATTTGCATATGGCTATGTCTGAACTGGGGTGGCGTGGTGAAGCAAAATAACGATGGATTAAACCCAGATCTGTGACTGGGGGTGAATGTTTGCCAATGTGCAGCATTCCGTCCATCATCTTGTGTGTTTTGCATTTCGCCCTAAGTGGGAAGGGTATGCCCAGACGTGGGTCCCGTGCTCACTACGCCACTGGAGTCAAGCTATCCTGGCTGATGAAGGCTGATAGCCAGAAACCGGTCCTAGGATGCTTGATTCCAGTCCAGGGAAGACATGGCTTGGCAGTTCGGTCTGGACTGTTCCCATGAGGCACAGGGTCAAGACTGATTTGCATATGGCTATGTCTGAACTGGGGTGGCGTGGTGAAGCAAAATAACGATGGATTAAACGCAGATCTGTGACTGGGGGTGAATGTTTGCCAATGTGCAGCATTCCGTCCATCATCTTGTGTGTTTTGCATTTCGCCCTAAGTGGGAAGGGTATGCCCAGACTTGGGTCCTGTGCTCACTACGCCACTGGAGTCAAGCTATCCTGGCTGATGAAGGCTGATAGCCAGAAACCGGTCCTAGGATGCTTGATTCCGGTCCAGGGAAGACATGGCTTGGCAGTTCGGTCTGGACTGTTCCCATGAGGCACAGGGTCAAGACTGATTTGCATATGGCTATGTCTGAACTGGGGTGGCGTGGTGAAGCAAAATAACGATGGATTAAACCCAGATCTGTGACTGGGGGTGAATGTTTGCCAATGTGCAGCATTCCGTCCATCATCTTGTGTGTTTTGCATTTCGCCCTAAGTGGGAAGGGTATGCCCAGACGTGGGTCCCGTGCTCACTACGCCACTGGAGTCAAGCTATCCTGGCTGATAGCCAGAAACCGGTCCTAGGATGCTTGATTCCGGTCCAGGGAAGACATGGCTTGGCAGTTCGGTCTGGACTGTTCCCATGAGGCACAGGGTCAAGACTGATTTGCATATGGCTATGTCTGAACTGGGGTGGCGTGGTGAAGCAAAATAACGATGGATTAAACCCAGATCTGTGACTGGGGGTGAATGTTTGCCAATGTGCAGCATTCCGTCCATCATCTTGTGTGTTTTGCATTTCGCCCTAAGTGAGAAGGGTATGCCCAGACGTGGGTCCCGTGCTCACTACGCCACTGGAGTCAAGCTATCCTGGCTGATGAAGGATGATAGCCAGAAACCGGTCCTAGGATGCTTGATTCCGGTCCAGGGAAGACATGGCTTGGCAGTTCGGTCTGGACAGTTCCCATGAGGCACAGGGTCAAGACTGATTTGCATATGGCTATGTCTGAACTGGGGTGGCGTGGTGAAGCAAAATAACGATGGATTAAACCCAGATCTGTGATTGGGGGTGAATGTTTGCCAATGTGCAGCATTTCGTCCATCATCTTGTGTGTTTTGCATTTCGCCCTAAGTGGGAAGGGTATGCCCAGACGTGGGTCCCGTGCTCACTACGCCACTGGAGTCAAGCTATCCTGGCTGATGAAGGCTGATAGCCAGAAACCGGTCCTAGGATGCTTGATTCCGGTCCAGGGAAGACATGGCTTGGCAGTTCGGTCTGGACTGTTCCCATGAGGCACAGGGTCAAGACTGATTTGCATATGGCTATGTCTGAACTGGGGTGGCGTGGTGAAGCAAAATAACGATGGATTAAACCCAGATCTGTGACTGGGGGTGAATGTTTGCCAATGTGCAGCATTCCGTCCATCATCTTGTGTGTTTTGCATTTCGCCCTAAGTGGGAAGGGTATGCCCAGACGTGGGTCCCGTGCTCACTACGCCACTGGAGTCAAGCTATCCTGGCTGATGAAGGCTGATAGCCAGAAACCGGTCCTAGGATGCTTGATTCCGGTCCAGGGAAGACATGGCTTGGCAGTTCGGTCTGGACTGTTCCCGTGAGGCACAGGGTCAAGACTGATTTGCATATGGCTATGTCTGAACTGGGGTGGCGTGGTGAAGCAAAATAACGATGGATTAAACCCAGATCTGTGACTGGGGGTGAATGTTTGCCAATGTGCAGCATTCCGTCCATCATCTTGTGGTTTTGCATTTCGCCCTAAGTGGGAAGGGTATGCCCAGACGTGGGTCCCGTGCTCACTACGCCACTGGAGTCAAGCTATCCTGGCTGATGAAGGCTGATAGCCAGAAACCGGTCCTAGGATGCTTGATTCCGGTCCAGGGAAGACATGGATTGGCAGTTCGGTCTGGACTGTTCCCATGAGGCACAGGGTCAAGACTGTTTTGCATATGGCTATGTCTGAACTGGGGTGGCGTGGTGAAGCAAAATAACGATGGATTAAACCCAGATCTGTGACTGGGGGTGAATGTTTGCCAATGTGCAGCATTCCGTCCATCATCTTGTGTGTTTTGCATTTCACCCTAAGTGGGAAGGGTATGCCCAGACGTGGGTCCCGTGCTCACTACGCCACTGGAGTCAAGCTATCCTGGCAGATGAAGGCTGATAGCCAGAAACCGGTCCTAGGATGCTTGATTCCGGTCCAGGGAAGACATGGCTTGGCAGTTCGGTCTGGACTGTTCCCATGAGGCACAGGGTCAAGACTGATTTGCATATGGCTATGTCTGAACTGGGGTGGCGTGGTGAAGCAAAATAACGATGGATTAAACCCAGATCTGTGACTGGGGGTGAATGTTTGCCAATGTGCAGCATTCTGTCCATCATCTTGTGTGTTTTGCATTTCGCCCTAAGTGGGAAGGGTATGCCCAGACGTGGGTCCCGTGCTCACTACGCCACTGGAGTCAAGCTATCCTGGCTGATGAAGGCTGATAGCCAGAAACCGGTCCTAGGATGCTTGATTCCGGTCCAGGGAAGACATGGCTTGGCAGTTCGGTCTGGACTGTTCCCGTGAGGCACAGGGTCAAGACTGATTTGCATATGGCTATGTCTGAACTGGGGTGGCGTGGTGAAGCAAAATAACGATGGATTAAACCCAGATCTGTGACTGGGGGTGAATGTTTGCCAATGTGCAGCATTCCGTCCATCATCTTGTGTGTTTTGCATTTCGCCCTAAGTGGGAAGGGTATGCCCAGACGTGGGTCCCGTGCTCACTACGCCACTGGAGTCAAGCTATCCTGGCTGATGAAGGCTGATAGCCAGAAACCGGTCCTATGATGCTTGATTCCGGTCCAGGGAAGACATGGCTTTGCAGTTCGGTCTGGACTGTTCCCATGAGGCACAGGGTCAAGACTGATTTGCATATGGCTATGTCTGAACTGGGGTGGCGTGGTGAAGCAAAATAACGATGGATTAAACCCAGATCTGTGACTGGGGGTGAATGTTTGCCAATGTGCAGCATTCCGTCCATCATCTTGTGTGTTTTGCATTTCGCCCTAAGTGGGAAGGGTATGCCCAGACGTGGGTCCCGTGCTCACTACGCCACTGGAGTCAAGCTATCCTGGCTGATGAAGGCTGATAGCCAGAAACCGGTCCTAGGATGCTTGATTCCGGTCCAGGGAAGACATGGCTTGGCAGTTCGGTCTGGACTGTTCCCATGAGGCACAGGGTCAAGACTGATTTGCATATGGCTATGTCTGAACTGGGGTGGCGTGGTGAAGCAAAATAACGATGGATTAAACCCAGATCTGTGACTGGGGGTGAATGTTTGCCAATGTGCAGCATTCCGTCCATCATCTTGTGTGTTTTGCATTTCGCCCTAAGTGGGAAGGGTATGCCCAGACGTGGGTCCCGTGCTCACTACGCCACTGGAGTCAAGCTATCCTGGCTGATGAAGGCTGATAGCCAGAAACCGGTCCTAGGATGCTTGATTCCGGTCCAGGGAAGACATGGCTTGGCAGTTCGGTCTGGACTGTTCCCATGAGGCACAGGGTCAAGACTGATTTGCATATGGCTATGTCTGAACTGGGGTGGCGTGGTGAAGCAAAATAACGATGGATTAAACCCAGATCTGTGACTGGGGGTGAATGTTTGCCAATGTGCAGCATTCCGTCCATCATCTTGTGTGTTTTGCATTTCGCCCTAAGTGGGAAGGGTATGCCCAGACGTGGGTCCCGTGCTCACTACGCCACTGGAGTCAAGCTATCCTGGCTGATTAAGGCTGATAGCCAGAAACCGGTCCTAGGATGCTTGATTCCGGTCCAGGGAAGACATGGCTTGGCAGTTTGGTCTGGACTGTTCCCATGAGGCACAGGGTCAAGACTGATTTGCATATGGCTATGTCTGAACTGGGGTGGCGTGGTGAAGCAAAATAACGATGGATTAAACCCAGATCTGTGACTGGGGGTGAATGTTTGCCAATGTGCAGCATTCCGTCCATCATCTTGTGTGTTTTGCATTTCGCCCTAAGTGGGAAGGGTATGCCCAGACGTGGGTCCCGTGCTCACTACGCCACTGGAGTCAAGCTATCCTGGCTGATGAAGGCTGATAGCCAGAAACCGGTCCTAGGATGCTTGATTCCGGTCCAGGGAAGACATGGCTTGGCAGTTCGGTCTGGACTGTTCCCATGAGGCACAGGGTCAAGACTGATTTGCATATGGCTATGTCTGAACTGGGGTGGCGTGGTGAAGCAAAATAACGATGGATTAAACCCAGATCTGTGACTGGGGGTGAATGTTTGCCAATGTGCAGCATTCCGTCCATCATCTTGTGTGTTTTGCATTTCGCCCTAAGTGGGAAGTGTATGCCCAGACGTGGGTCCCGTGCTCACTACGCCATTGGAGTCAAGCTATCCTGGCTGATGAAGGCTGATAGCCAGAAACCGGTCCTAGGATGCTTGATTCCGGTCCAGGGAAGACATGGCTTGGCAGTTCGGTCTGGACTGTTCCCATGAGGCACAGGGTCAAGACTGATTTGCATATGGCTATGTCTGAACTGGGGTGGCGTGGTGAAGCAAAATAACGATGGATTAAACCCAGATCTGTGACTGGGGGTGAATGTTTGCCAATGTGCAGCATTCCGTCCATCATCTTGTGTGTTTTGCATTTCGCCCTAAGTGGGAAGGGTATGCCCAGACGTGGGTCCCGTGCTCACTACGCCACTGGAGTCAAGCTATCCTGGCTGATGAAGGCTGATAGCCAGAAACCGGTCCTAGGATGCTAGATTCCGGTCCAGGGAAGACATGGCTTGGCAGTTCGGTCTGGACTGTTCCCATGAGGCACAGGGTCAAGACTGATTTGCATATGGCTATGTCTGAACTGGGGTGGCGTGGTGAAGCAAAATAACGATGGATTAAACCCAGATCTGTGACTGGGGGTGAATGTTTGCCAATGTGCAGCATTCCGTCCATCATCTTGTGTGTTTTGCATTTCGCCCTAAGTGGGAAGGGTATGCCCAGACGTGGGTCCCGTGCTCACTACGCCACTGGAGTCAAGCTATCCTGGCTGATGAAGGCTGATAGCCAGAAACCGGTCCTAGGATGCTTGATTCCGGTCCAGGGAAGACATGGCTTGGCAGTTCGGTCTGGACTGTTCCCATGAGGCACAGGGTCAAGACTGATTTGCATATGGCTATGTCTGAACTGGGGTGGCGTGGTGAAGCAAAATAACGATGGATTAAACCCAGATCTGTGACTGGGGGTGAATGTTTGCCAATGTGCAGCATTCCGTCCATCATCTTGTGTGTTTTGCATTTCGCCCTAAGTGGGAAGGGTATGCCCAGACGTGGGTCCCGTGCTCACTACGCCACTGGAGTCAAGCTATCCTGGCTGATGAAGGCTGATAGCCAGAAACCGGTCCTAGGATGCTTGATTCCGGTCCAGGGAAGACATGGCTTGGCAGTTCGGTCTGGACTGTTCCCATGAGGCACAGGGTCAAGACTGATTTTCATATGGCTATGTCTGAACTGGGGTGGCCTGGTGAAGCAAAATAACGATGGATTAAACCCAGATCTGTGACTGGGGGTGAATGTTTGCCAATGTGCAGCATTCCGTCCATCATCTTGTGTGTTTTGCATTTCGCCCTAAGTGGGAAGAGTATGCCCAGACGTGGGTCCCGTGCTCACTACGCCACTGGAGTCAAGCTATCCTGGCTGATGAAGGCTGATAGCCAGAAACCGGTCCTAGGATGCTTGATTCCGGTCCAGGGAAGACATGGCTTGGCAGTTCGGTCTGGACTGTTCCCATGAGGCACAGGGTCAAGACTGATTTGCATATGGCTATGTCTGAACTGGGGTGGCGTGGTGAAGCAAAATAACGATGGATTAAACCCAGATCTGTGACTGGGGGTGAATGTTTGCCAATGTGCAGCATTCCGTCCATCATCTTGTGTGTTTTGCATTTCGCCCTAAGTGGGAAGGGTATGCCCAGACGTGGGTCCCGTGCTCACTACGCCACTGGAGTCAAGCTATCCTGGCTGATGAAGGCTGATAGCCAGAAACCGGTCCTAGGATGCTTGATTCCGGTCCAGGGAAGACATGGCTTGGCAGTTCGGTCTGGACTGTTCCCATGAGGCACAGGGTCAAGACTGATTTGCATATGGCTATGTCTGAACTGGGGTGGCGTGGTGAAGCAAAATAACGATGGATTAAACCCAGATCTGTGACTGGGGGTGAATGTTTGCCAATGTGCAGCATTCCGTCCATCATCTTGTGTGTTTTGCATTTCGCCCTAAGTGGGAAGGGTATGCCCAGACGTGGGTCCCGTGCTCACTACGCCACTGGAGTCAAGCTATCCTGGCTGATGAAGGCTGATAGCCAGAAACCGGTCCTAGGATGCTTGATTCCGGTCCAGGGAAGACATGGCTTGGCAGTTCGGTCTGGACTGTTCCCATGAGGCACAGGGTCAAGACTGATTTACATATGGCTATGTCTGAACTGGGGTGGCGTGGTGAAGCAAAATAACGATGGATTAAACCCAGATCTGTGACTGGGGGTGAATGTTTGCCAATGTGCAGCATTCCGTCCATCATCTTGTGTGTTTTGCTCACTCACAAAGTTGTGACATGCTTCATCATCGGGTTTGCTTACAGTACACCCCTGCGCAGACCAACGCCTGGGGTGGAGCATAGGGAGGGGAAAACAATACAAACATAGAATATAATAATGAGGATAATGGATCCTGGGATCACCGAAAGAAAAAGTGCAGTGAACTTTAAAACTAGTTCAGTGGTATCTTTTTGTAAATAATTTATTCCTGGATCCACTGACTAGGGTTAAAAAAGGTGTGAAGGCTGGTGGTGACAGGAAAGTATTAGGAGTTCCTTCACCCCTCCTTACTGCCAGGTTGTCGACATGTTTCAGCTGATGGAGTATGCCTACAGTTTGCAGGTCACCACAGCTTTCATCAGTACCTTTCCAATCCCAGTTCTAAAGAAAATCTCTCAGTACCCCGAATTGGGAGGCCCCGGAACCAGTCGTTCACGGAGAACATAACATACACTGTTAAACGAGTTTAATATTAGCCCTGCTAAAACTGGCGAGTTTGAGAAGGAGACCCCCTGTAGTCACACTTACTCCAAGGGTGGTGCTCCTCATCGACCTCTTGTCCCATGCTCACCGTGTAGGATGATTGAATACCATCCAGGCATCCAAAGTAAACATGTCTATCATTCTTCTTAATCTCTCCACAAACCTTATTTTCACCAACAACATACATTTGTTATTTTTTTAAACCACCACCCATGCTTCCTTCCTTGCTTGCCTTTGAGTTTGACCCATGAAACCCCCCGGAGGATTCTTCCTATCACCCATACAGTTTCACCCACCCAGGTAGGCATCTTTTCTTCCACGTTCCACCCATCCTTCAACCACCCATGCATCCGATTCCTATCAGTCACCTATACATCCCACGCATCCATCTCTGCCAGTCATATATTACATCTCGCCCGACCTTCCTCCTTCCATCCTTCTTTCCCTTTTCGTTCAACCCACCATCAAGTTCGTCTGACTCTTAGTCTTCTCCATAAAACTTTCCCAGCTGAGTTGAAGTCAGATAGAAGAGGCCATTAGTTACTCAACTCCCGCCGCTAATGATATTGCTAATGCTAAGTAAAGGGTGTCTTCTTCTTCAACTGTTGTTCACAACTTAGTCTCTCTCAATATACAGTGTACACCCTTGCAGCCAGTGTGTAACTAATGTCAATAAGTAAGGAATATAAGTATAACTTACCACCGCCCGCCACTGCTGCTGGCTCACCCACCCCTGCGGCAGCTGCCGCATACACTGCTCCCTCCGGTCTGGCGTCGCCTGCCCAGCCGCTGGCCCTGGCACTGGTGGTCGGTACGCCTAGAAAAAACATTACACATTTTTTAGATGCCATATATGCCTCCCCCTATTTATTCTTTTTTACTAGCAAGATTGAAAATAGTTAATACAATACATACATACACCACATACACGACTAGTTCAAATCGGGTACTAGACAGAATAGAGCAGACAGTAGTAGTATGTCCTATCCTATCAAAAATAGTCAAATATCTGGTTGGGCATTTTGTTGGTGGCAATTATCGAAAGGTCTCTCAAGATTAAGAAGAGGAGAGCCCAAAGGACTGGACTCAGTGGCTAGAGCTATTGGTGAATCTGAGTTTTAAAACTTTTTAAAAATAAAGAGTGGCCAACTGGGCAAGCTACAGACAGACTAATAGTAATAGTACAGAGTCAGAGGCAGTTAGAGGCAGGGATAACAAGATTTTAGAAACAGATATATCGAAGAAGATATGGTAAAAAATAGAATTAGGACACAGAAATAATAGTTCGGAAAAATATAGGGTGCAGTAAAAGTTAGGGAAATATAATTATTAATATTAACAACAGGAGGACATACTGGGGCCAGCAGCAGAGCCCCCAGTAGAGGAGCGTTCCTGGCCCTAGGAGGCATCTCCAGCTCCCGCCTCAGACCCCGTCGTCTTCTTGCCCCTGGGTGCTGATCATGTAAGATATAATAAAGAAAGAGACAAACACTGATGATTGGTGTGAAACAAATGAAATATTTTTTTAAATGCTCTAGACACATTTTTAGAAACACCAATTGCAAAAACATTGAGCTATCTAATCTGATCGACTAGTAGTATCGCGGGATTCGCGAACCGTCTAGTTATTATTTATTAATCCAGTGTTCCATTCTGATTCCAGAATCCTAAACCTAAGTACCACCTGACCTAACCCACTTATTGCAAAGAGACATTGGAAATGAATTACCAATAATATTTTTGCTTCTTCTAAGTTTCAATGTCATTCGAAATCATCAATAAATCAACCCCCTTTGATGGGCCAATTGTTCACTAAGTCTGCATTTCCATTTATTTTAGTCCTCAAAAATGCATAGATGGATGCATGCATACATTTGCATACACCAAATTTTTGGTTGGTTGCTGCTGATGTGCTGATGACTTAGTTGCTATATTACTCACTAACAAACAAACTACAAAAGGTTCTACTAAGGACTGGAGTCAGCACTCAGCAGCACGTGAGTGACGTGACGGAGGACGCGTCACGCAGACCACTAAAAAATGACCAACTAATACTAAGTAACTAAACTACCTCTCAATCCACCACTATCTTAGTGACAGGAGGACAAAGGAAAGGACTGGAGTCTCTCTAGCATTACCTAACTTAAGTTCTCTAAACTCTCTTACATGATGATCAGCCCAAGCGAGCGTAAAGTTGCAAACAAGTAAGATTAGTAGCGCCGAGCACCTGTCTAGTGTCTAGAAGAATAACAATCACATAAGATTTTTAAACGTAACTTACCAGCATGTAAGCAGCAGCATTCTTGCTATTTGGGAAAAAATAATATTCGCAATAACACAGAACAGAACACACAATAGTAATAAATTAGCTACTCACCAAGCCCCACGACCTCAACACCAAGCAGGTCCAGCAGGTCCTGCTCCTGGTCCAAGATGTCTGACCACCGGTGAGTCAGCTGGTTATGGGTGCGCCAGACCCCAGAGCAGCGAAACACTGCTAGGCGCACCCTCGCCCACCGTCAGTGATGCTCCTGGGTAGCGTAACTGGAGCAGGGCCTGCTGCCTGCTGCCAAGGTTAAGGGGAGGTGGCGCTGTACAAAAAAAACAAGGGCGGCCACCTACGCCTCAGTGAAAAGGGCCCGGGCTGCACCCCTTCCGGGCGCCATCTGACGCAAGGAAGGCGGCTCTTGGGTGCAGGCGCCTTCCCCTTACTAGAGCCGGTAGAGGTAGCCTTAGCCATGGTTTTGGGTGGGCGGGGGGCGGAAAAGAAAATGTAGGAGTAAAAAATCAGGACAAGAAGTAGGAAAGTAAAAAAGCAAGTAATATAAAGCAGTAGAAAAAAGTTTAAAAAATGCAGTAAAAGTAGAAATAAAACGCAAAATATACACTTAGGGAGAGGGAGGGATAGATAATAAAAAAGATCAGAAAAACAGTGTAAAAAACAAAAGATTGAAAAGATTAGAGAGGGATGAAAAACAGGTCCCAGAACCATGCAAAGACTAGGAAAACAAGGTGGCCGCGCCCATTGTTGACCGCGTGGTGAAGTTTGTGTAATATTTCCCCCCGAACACGCATTCCACGTTGCCAAACATCAAAAACATCAAAAACATCTCTCGAGCATGCGCAAGCATACGCGAGCATGCGGAACAAGCAACTCCGCATACTCGAGTAACTCCGCGTAGCATTGTGGAGTTTTTTGCGGCTTCGCGTAGGCTTGTGTAGCGTGGCTACGAGAACTCCGCCCAGGGTTACTCCAAATAACAACCGTTCTGTGGTACATGGTCTCTTCCCACAGAAAACAGACTAGTAAACAGAGCTGTGTATCAGTCTCCTAAGATAAAGGTCAGTAAAAAAGACTGGTTAAGTTGGCACAGGTACACCAGTTCGAGGCCCTCGGTAAAAGAAAGAATCCATATCACATTTTTAAGGAACAAAAGCAGAATGAAAACAGTGCCAAAGGAAATAACATGAGGCACATGAGGCCCCCACTCAGGCTTCTACATGTACGAGCAAATGTTGTGTAAATAGACACAACGGCAATGGTAAGAATGATGCAGTGGCAGACTTAAAGCCTTTATCTCTCACTGGCAGTAATGTCAGAAAAGAGAGGATTTACATTTTCCACAGTTAGGTGAAATAAATATTAGCTGGAAGTTCCTTAACATAATTGTTTGTACCAGTATTGGCAATATTGATATTAGTGGCAGCCACCTGGCATGGTTAACTGCATTAACTGTCTAATTGTATATGCACAGGAACAGGACCTCAGATGTGTCTTTGGAAACCTCAGACATGGTGACAATTTATAGTCTAAAAATTAAAAGTATATCTAGGTCATATGCCGTGCTTTATATCAATATAAAAATCTCTGCAATGGTCAGATGGGTGTGTTAATGTATGTTTCCTAGAGGGCTGAACAGTGTCTAATTTGAGCCAGTGGTTGCCGGTGCTGGCACCTGCACTTAATTGTCAACACCTGCTCTTATGATAGTCTGCCACATGGTGGTGCAAGCTATCTAGTTTAGACATGAGCACAAAAAGAGTTGTTTACTAATTCACTACACGTAAAAATAACTTATACCTGCCGTTCTTATAGCTTTGGGGGCCTGAAATTGTCTGAATTGTCACACTTGTAGGAGCGTGATGGCAAGTGAATGTGTTGGTACTGCCATTGCAGCGATGGCAAGGGCAATGGGTGGTGCAAGCTGCAGTGGCCTTCTCAGCTGGGGCTGAACATGTCAGATTGTGTAGAAAAAAGTTATGTTTTGGTAGATAAGCCTCATAGGTGTTGATAGATGCTGTCATACCCAAATACAGCCAATGTAGTGGGTCACTCCCACTCCAGACACCAGTAGCCATTAAAACAAGTGGGGGCTGAGGATTAAGGAGGAGTGTAGTAAGATCAGGTATGATTTGAAACCAAGACTAAAGAGCAAAATAATAGCTAGAGACCATACCATAGACACAGATAGCAGAATTCAAACTTATCAAGAAAAACATCTAGTGATAATACATGTAAGAACCGTTGCAGAGATTGATGGAGTTGATACTACAGCTGAAAGCAGAGATACGTTTTGCACGTATGTAACTTGCTCAGTAGTGTAGCCAGTGTGCCATGGGCCCCCATGCAAGGAAACAAATGGGCTCCCTGGCTGCTGTTGGAATGAAAAATATATCAATAATCAGAGTTCGGTGGGCCCTTCAAGCTGCGGGGCCCGGTGCATCTGCACCTGCTGCACCAATGAAAGCTGCGCACTGTACCTTGCTGTTCAGCACCTTTTCAGTATTAAGACATATGATAGCTTTGCAAGTGCTTATATGTTTTTTTAAATAGACTTGTTCTTTGTACGCTCAGATGAACCACAGTCATAGATTCAATTAATCGAAGATGAAGGTATTAAGGAACAAACTGCATTGTCGAAAACAACAAACCTAAACAAACATTTCTTCTGGGACACGCCTAGCAGAAACCTCAGATTTAGCTCTGTGCATATGGTCATGGTCCCAAGAATTAATAGAGCAAACTGGGGTGGTAGAACGCTTGCATACCAGGGGGGAAAGCTATGGAACTCCCTGCCTCTTGCACTCCGCTCACAATCAACCCTGCAGCTTTTCAGAAAGCAGTTAAAGACCTGGCTGTTTCCACTTTAAATAACGGAGACACCCATTTTATTCCCTTAGCCTGTTGCCCCTTTTTCGGCTCTTGATCTGTTCAGCGCTAAGACACCCTTGGGTAATGTGCGCTCTATAAAACGATTTCATTCATTCATGTCAAGGACTCATATGAGTAGGTAAGAGTTGCTGAGTAACACGACAAACATTTTCCTTCAAAGGACAATGCATGAAAAAAGAACAAATTGTTATTCACCAGTTTGATGGCAATTTATCATATGAGATCTCACAGAGTGTCCCACTCTATTGCACTTCACAACAGTGTGATTTAAAGAGGTCTATATGTTGCAAAATCGCTTCCCACAGTGTCATGACACAGAAATTAAAGTAAACAAAAAAGTGATGGGTGGAATGCTTGAATTAATCTCAGCCACAGATACTTTCTTGAGGCTGCATCTCAGTCCATCCTTTTTTCCCACCATGCCCAGGGCCGGACTGGGAATGCAAAGCAGCCCTGTCAATTTGGTCGGACCAGCTCCCGGGGAGGAGGGGGCAAATGTAAACCATTGCAGCTTTTTTTACTGGGGCTGATATTGCAGCAGTGTTGCCTAACCAGACCCCAGTAACAAAACCAGCCCCCACCAGTGCAGAATCAGCCCCCACCCTTCCAGTATCTTGGGAAAACGCCCAATGCCCTCTATGGCCAGTCCAGCTCCACATCAGATTGTATCCAGCCATATGCAAATCACCCATATCCTGCATCAAAATGAACAGGCCAGCCGAACTGCCAGCCAGGTCCTCTCTGAACTGGAACACAAGCAAACCTGAAAACAGTTTCACCCTAGTTGGGGCTGTTCAGTCAGGTGCAACTTGGTTGCAGTGGCAAACTGAGCACAGGACCCACATCTGGTCATATCCATCACACTTAAGGCATCCCACTGAAGGATACAAAAAAGTGTTGGATGGGATGCTTGAATTAATCTCATCCACTGGTTTTTACTCGGGCTACATTCAAGTCCAATGTATTTTTGCCCACTATACTAACTAAGGTTAGACCCAGCCATATGCAAATAAGCCTTGATTCTGCTCCAGTAGGAACAGTCCAGCATGATTTGCTGAGCCAGGTCCACTCTGAACTGGAACACACGCTACCTAAGACTTGTTTTGTTCTATTTGTAGGCTCTTCAGTCAGGCCCAGCTTGGTTCTAGTGGCAAAGTGAGCACTGAAGTGAACAAGAAAGAGATGGGTGGGATGCTTGACTTAATATCTGCCCCTAGCAGTTGCTTGGGCCTCATCCATCACTTTTGTGTATGACACAGAAACTGAACAGCTCACAAGTGCTGTAAGGGTGTAGCTACTGCACTGGGAAACATTCCTAGTAAAAGAAAACTCTGCATCATCCATTACTTGAGGAATGCAAAAGTAATTCAAAAGTAATGCTCAGGCCATCAAAGGTCTTGTCTAAATAATGGTGTCAATAAAGCAATGTGTGAAAAAGAGTTTGATGACTCTAGGTAATTTTCCTGTAGTGGAGATATTTTAAATGAGTCACTACCCTTCATCATTCACCCACATCAAGAAAATAGCTGACAACATGTCTTTCAGGATTTGGTCACTTGACAAGGTTTTCAGTGTGTGTGCTTTGGAAAATAGTTACATATAGGATTAAACAGAAGGCATTTCTTCCATGTTCAATGGAATCGGGTCACAACTCATGAAAGCCCCAACTTTTCACTCTGTACCTCAGCAGGTGTTGTCTCTGGTACGTTCCCAGCACTGCTCTCAGCACAGATGCATTACTGGGAGAGTTAAATGGTAAACTGCCCAAGATGGCAAATCAAAGACCCCTAAACACAATAGGCCCATTCTAGGGAAGTTTGGCTTCCCTTACTAGAGGAAGGATTTGGGGCATGAACAATGCAGCTTTCTTTAAGACAGCTAAGCGGGTCATATGGGGTAGGAAAGAGCAGGCATGTACTGCAGCAATACTCGAAAGGTGTCAGTGCCACGAAGGCAAGTGCAACCACAATGAAGAAGTGAATGGTCCATGGCCACATCAAAAATAAAAATAAACATGCCTTCAGTGTAAAGCATTCATAGCTGAGGTGGCCACAAACTATAAATGAAAACCTTACAGAGGGGCCTAGGTGCGTGCCTCATCAGCCTCTGAGGCAGAAATTTGGATATTATGATGGGTGTTCCTGGAGAGATAAGGGCACCTGTGAAGAAACATTTGAGTGGTGCCTGGAGCAATGGCAAACTCCTAAAAGTCTACGCTGCATAGATCTTAAAAGATCATTCTAAATCTCATGGAAGGAGAATCCAAGGGCTAAGGAGAAGAAGGCCTCCTTTTCAGACCACTTCAGATGTTGAGCTTTTGTGAAGACTTTGGGTGTAGTGGAGCCTGTCTGTTTAGGTTTCTGAGGGGATGATGTGCAAACTGAGGCAAAAATAGTAAATGTTCATTCAGTGGTTTTTCCTTTTTTTATTGTAAATAATGTGCATGCCAATATGTTTGGTTTATTCAATTTAGTTTCTGTTTCTGGAAACCATCCTTGAATTTCTGTTAGTTGAAACCATCATTGAATAATCAATGTAATTTCTGTTTGTTGAAACCATTTGCTATTGGTTGTTTTTGATTGACCATGTATTGCCAAAAGGTTTATGCTTGATATTATCATTATGAGCACTCTCACAAGGACAGTGGGCCTAACCTGCTAATACTGTTTGTCTTTCTATTTTTGCAATGGGTGGATAAGGAGGGTATTACTGTGTTATGGGATTGGACCCGCTGTCACAAAAAAGGTTAAAAATACCTCAAAACTGGTCTAGTTAAGATTTATTGGGGTAGTTGAACACTGTGACGTTTACTTGGAGTGGGAATTTGCACCCTGTTAATTTAGTGAGAACCTGGTGGAAATTAGTATTTCCACCAGGCATTTTATCAATATCTGTAGTTCTGTGCTTAGTATTCAGTCGTATGAATATTAAAATACTTTGGGGCATATTAGCAAGGGCACTATCGCCGCTTTAGCGGCACTTTTTGCCACTAAAGCGGCGATATTTATATCGCCCTATCAGCAAACTGTCTCTAACAGCAGTTAGCGACAGTTTGCGGGCATTAGCGCCTGTTTTTACCGCTTTGCATGTCAGCGATATTTATCGCTAATGACATGCAAAGTGGGCGTTCCCGACGAACAAACCTGGGAAACACTCGCTAACAGGCCTATCGCCTATTAGCAAGGTGGCCATGGCCCCAGTTAGCGACGTGAAAAATCGCGCTAACCGGGGTCATCGCTTATTTATTTAACACCTGCAATTAGCAGGTGTTAGCCATACCTAACATGGGGGTGGATTATGCTGATACGACCACAGGGTCGTATCAGCAAGGTGTTCTCCTTCTCCATGCAACATCGCTGGTTTTTCAGCGATGTTGGCCCATTTCCCCGCTATCGCTGGAATATTCATCGCCATAGCGCTAATCGTTGCTAATACAGCATTAGCGTGGCGATATATTCCAGCGATAGCCGGCGATAAAAAAAATCACGCTAAGCAGGGTTAGCGATGATTATCGCCTCTTCTTGCTAATATGCCCCTTTATTTTTTTATTTTTAAAGAAAAGTTCTCTCTAGGAAAGCTTTTATTTTGTGTTATTTTCTGAATTTCTGAGTTCTGCATTTTCGTCCACATCACCTTACTGAATCAGCCTTGTACTGTGTGCTTCCATTCCATATCAAGTGCAATTGTAACTGTTAAATGGGATTAAATGTATGTATTACTTGATCCACCTCAAGGCTGATGGGTACTTAGACAGGTCAGAGGGATGGTCGTATAGGAGCTGGTTTCATTTACTTTTTGAACTAAATTTTACATATGCTGTATAACTGTATGGAATCGGTGAGTTACTTATTTTCCCGCTGTTTAAACACTGATACTACATGATGCTTATGATATCGATGGTGCGTTGTAACACTCATGAAACTGGTAAATAAAGTTTTTTTTTTTAAAGTGCTAAAATTGTACTTGGTCCCCACTGTGAGATCTGTGATTTGGAAGCCTGAGGACAACAGAGGTGAATGGCCCCAGGTGATACAATTGGGGTCCAGTAACTTCTGATTGACTTGGGACATGCCGAACCGCACTTCTCACACATTTATATGTTTATTTTCATTTCAGAAACAAACATATACTACATTTTCTGTTTTTCAAATAGACATTACACATATCTATCACATTGGCAGGTACTTATATGTTTCACTTGGTGGCAGCATCGTGGAACATACAACACACAACTTTGATTCAGCAAACGTTTTCAGGTTGATAAGTCTATTCCTGGCATGTGTGTGGCATCACAACCTGTTCTTCAGTAAATGAAATGTTCTGACGTTGTTTGTGTCTTCGCATGTGTATCATTATATTTTTTGTTGGCCTCAAACCGGGAGAACTGATTGGAGTGGAGTTCACAAAAAGTGTATGACCTGTTTTAAATGCTACTTTTTGATACGGTGATGCAATTTGCAATGATTTTAAGTAATTATGCAATTTAAAAAAATTCATTCATTCATTCGCATTGGAATGAGCAATTTTAATGTAAAGTCATATGGACTGCTAACTGCATAAAATAGGAATCCTATTAAAGCCCAGATATCCTAAGATTTTGCGTCAGGCTTGCGTCACTTTTGTGACACAACCCTGACGCAAAATCTATTTTGACACTTGCAAATCCTCTTAAAGACTATTTGTACCAGGGTGGAACCCCCGAATGCTACACGATGTGACCTTCGGGTGGGTCAGGCAGATGTTGTTCCTCATGTAAAGGACATGGATACCCTCAAAGCCATTTCATGGAACATTGCAGGTCTGGGGCAGAAATTGCTGGACCCTGATTGGTTCAAATATATCTCTTCTTTTGACTTGGTATGTCTGCAAGAGACTTGGGTAGTGGGTCCTGTTAATATAGATGGCTATAGGTCATATTATACCCCTGCTATTGCCTCACCGGCTGGAAGGGCGAAAGGTGGGATTGTCACATTTTTAAAGAACACTTTGCGGTTTGAGGTCTTAACTTTTTTTAATGAATGTCAATATTTTAATATTTTACTCCTTAAAGGTCCGGATGATAATACCATTTTATTGATAAATTTTTATAACAACCTATTTGGGGGTGAAATGGACAAAGTTGTTGCTACAGTGGAGGAAATTATGAATAAGCTAATTGGTTCATGTAACAGAGACCCAACAGTTCTGTGGGTGGGCGATTTTAATGTGCACCCCTGTCCTCTGCTATCAACCTCCACTTGTGGTTTAACAGATGAGGATGGAGGTGGGAATGTACATTTTGTTCACAACCAATATGGCAATGCCCTAAACAAACTTAATGTTGTAAAAGATTTGGAGATTATGAACCCCTGTCAGAATCTACTGGCCTTCTGTGTGATACTTTTTGCTCTACCCTGCATAGCACAGTAATAGATTTTATAATAGCCTCAGCCACATTGGTAGGAGCTTTTAGCAATAGAAATGTTGAATCCTTGGGCTTCAGTGACCATCAGGCCCTAACTTGGATTATGAAATGGCGAGGTATTCATGGTCCCAACCTCTCACATATAAAGCCGGTTATATAAAAAAAAAATGGGATAACACTTAAGTGGGAGGGTATTGATAAGACTATCCTTATTCCCCAGGTTGTATCTAGTAGAATGAAGGAAATAGTAATTTGTTTAGACCAAAATCAGGACCCACAGCCCACAATAGAGGCCTTCGAAGCTATTCTGCTAGAAGTGAAAAAGAATCTTTCGAAGAGTGGCGGGTCACACAAAACTATAGGACCAAAATGGTTTGATCATAACTGCACTAAAGCACTTTCCCACTTACATCGATCCCTCAAGTGTGTTCCAAGAAATCCCGCCCTGGTGAAACAGGCCCCGCAGAGTTATCTTAAGGCCAGGAAGAACAGGTTAAAGATGATGAAAGAAGAGGCGTGGGATAAATTACTGAAAGCTACAGTTACAAACAATACGAGGGACTTCTGGTTAATGTTTAATGCGCCATTTCTAAAACCAAGCTCCGATCCTAATTTGGACACACATGTGGATGAGGACTCATGGGTGGAGCACTTTAGTAAAATGTTTAACGGTTTGAGAATGGGTCCCGAAGCGATGGGAGAAGAGCTTGACCACCATATAGTATCCCCCTTACTTTTAATAACACAGAGATAGGGGCAGCCTTAGCTCAATGTTCTAGTAATAAGGCTCCGGGCATAGATGGCACCCCAATAGATTTTTTTACAGATTTCCCAGATCTGTGGGGCCTTTTGCTTACTGACACATCCCGCCTCTACCTGCCGCCTGCTCCTGTTCTGCACCAGCTGTTCCCCGGTCCTGTTCTTCGCAGCGCCCGGCTGCCGACGACAATTTCTAGCGCCAGGAGGCGCCTCAAAAGCGGCCGCAGGCACCCGCAGCGCGGGACATGCGCGGGCTTGCCCGGGCTGTGCTTGGGCCAAGGGCAGGCCCGTCCATGCCCTTCAGAGCCCGGAAGAGACTGGGTTGGGCCCCCGCTCTGATATTTGGTTACCGGTTCATGAGTGATCTCACCAGTCCTCAGGTACTGTTGCATACATTTGTACCCTTGACATAAGTATCTTATTATTTTTTTCTGTGTGTGAGTACCTGTTCGTTCAAGATTTACGGATTAATCATGAGCAAGCGCAGAGGAGTAGCGGACACCTTAGATGCTTTTATTGTCCGGGCAGAATCATTGTTGACCCATGAAATTGAAATGACTGAGCGGCGACTCTCCTTACATCCTTTAACACTACAGAGACGCTCGTCATTAGGTACCTCCAATTCGAGGAATTGTCCACAAATGTGCCTGTCTACTACTCCCCCAAATGTGCTTACAACCCCTCTTGAGCCAACCCTGGATATATCTCCCAGAGCTGCTTCTTCCGGGACAAATATAGCTACTAGATCACGGGTCTCAAAATCATTGGAGGAGACCATGATGAGAGAGCCACCGGTAAAATGAAAATGGGGTGTCGGCACTCAAAAAGCTAAAAGTACAAAGGGATCTAGACCCGCAAATCCTGGGACTGAACAAACCGTACTAACAACTAACTCTATTGGCACACAGACTGACGCCATCTTCCCCTCTCCTCTATTAAGACACAATTGTATTAAGGACACTGCCCTGCCACTGCTGCTGCTGTAGAGACCGCCCTGGGAATTGTATTAGTCCAGATGAAGGAATTAATTGATAGGAAATTTAATTTGCTATGGGAAAAGCTAGAACGCGCGGATATTGTTGGGGATAACCCAAGTGGTTGTAATACAATTTCACATTCTGATGTTATTGTGGGGGATGGCATATCATCTGGGAGAACTTCTACTCAGAATAGAAGGGGTGATGATGTGAGGAGGCAACCTGACCGTATCCCAACTGTGAATAATCTCCCCAATAACCATCTCAAAGATGCGGGTGAGCTTCATGGAACCAGTGGGGATTGTAAAAGGTATAATAGTTGTAGACTTAATCTTCCACCCGAGGCCACCCCCCAGTCGTAGTCCTCATAGGAGTACCCCCACTTAAAATAGGTGGAGTGGAATCTACTGAGGATCTTTTACGCAAAACTAAGCTTTGGTGTAAACAACATTCAACAAATGGGGCACAGGCCTCAGCCCATATTATAATGGCTAGACGAGTAGGTTGGGTAGGACAGAGGTCCAAAGAAGGAGAGGGTGACTGTATTGTCGTTAACTTTGACCAAACAGGGATAGGGGGAACGCTCTTCCAGAGAGGTTTTAATGCAGGTCCAGGGGGCATAAGGGCTCTACCGTTGTTTTTTTTTTTAGCCGGCCTCAGAGACTAGACAGTTTCCGCGTAGGAGTCCGTGGGGGAACTCCTTACTACCAAAAAGGAAGGCAGATCAGTATTGTCGGCTAGGTCCTGGGAAGCCCCAGTCTGATAACCTAACCCAAAACACAGGCCCATTTCCCCCCAAACCATTGTCTATATCAGTTGGGGAGAATGCAAGGGCGAGTGGGTTAGTGTGTTCAAATAGGTTTTCACCACTAAGCAGATTGGATGAAAATGACTGACTGAAGCCCCTTGTACCTTTGGGAGGGGAGGAGGGGGAGGAGTACTCACGGGAATGGAGGAGGAGAACCTAAACTGTAAGATTTTAAGCTGGAATGTAGCAGTCTTAGAACGAAAAGTGGGGACCCAAGTTGGATTAATTTCCTTAAAACCTATGATATAGTGGGGCTACAAGAGACGTGGGCTAGAGAAGACAATTTCTGGCTAGATGGATCTAAATTCTATTTTGAGCCAGCGCGCCCTTCGGCCTCAGGGAGAGCAAAGGGGGGACTTTTAATTTTAATATCACTAAAGTTGACGGGAAAACATTGCTCTGTGAATACAGGCTCTATTAATCTCTTAGCGGTAGAAATTAACAATGTAAATTCAATGAAACTGTTAATAGTAAACTTCTACAACTCACCGGAGATTAGATCCCTGAATGAGCATTTAACTATTTTAAAAGGTTTTTTAATTGATTACAGACTTAAGCAAACCACTTTTTACTCTATTCTTATTTTGGGAGATTTTAATGTTCATTTATGTTTGAAGGATTGCCATGTTTTAGATTATCTTGGCCCAGAGGATCCCCTTAACTGTCATTTTGAGCACAGCCCGCAAGGAGAATGCTTGGAGGATCTCCTGGCCACAGCTGATTTATGCCAGCCTGACACCACTACTGTGGGAAGGAGGATCCCCACCTTCAAGGCAAGAGGGCAGGATTCTATAATTGATTATATTTTTATTTCTCCGGATTTGTCCTCACAAGTTACCCACTATGGTGCTATATGGTCCGACTATAGTGACCATAATCCTGTCATACTCGAGTTAAGTAGGGCAGTTGGCCTTAAAGAGAGAAAGGGACAACTTCCAACATGCATACGTGTAAAGACCACAGACCAGGGACGAAGGCTAAAATGGACTAGTGTAATTCCCGAGCTTTTCCTCCAAGATCTAATGCTTAATGCGGAAGAGAGTTTTAATATATGTCTTAGTCCTGCAGATGGGGGCCCAGAGGTCTTATCTGCATTTGAAGAAATCTGTGTGCAGGTGGCCTCTGGTTTAACAGTGCCTAGTAGAAGTTATATTAATCTGGGTGAGAAATGGTTTGATAAGGATTGTTCGAAAGCTCACAAAAAACTTATTTTTGCCCTGAAACAGGTTCCAAGAGACCGTGCCCTTATAGCTCAATTGAGGCAGTCCTATAAATGTACGATTAATCACCGTAAACAAGAAATTAAAGAAGAGGCATGGAATGACCTGCTTTCGGTCGAGGTTAATAGGGATAGTGCTAGATTTTGGGCTATAGTTAACAAACCCTTTTTCACGGGAATAAATACTACGCCATTACAATGTAACATTACGGAGGACAGTGGTACTCCCACTTTAACACTATTTATGGAGTATCCCAGTCCGGGAGAGGCTCTTTAGATCTCCCTGTCCTAGACTGTGGTAATACATCACCGAATTTTACAGAAATTGAAGTGGAGACGGCTATCACTCAAATGACTAGCAATAAGGCCCCCGGCCCTGATTGTGTCCCGTCCGACTTATATACACAAAATCCGCAGCTCTGGGCAAAACTTTTAACCAAACTTTTAAATACGGCTAGTATGCATGGATTCCCGTCATCCTGGTCTCTCTCCACTATTATTCCAGTTTTTAAAAAGGGGCAGAGAGGTGATCCAGGTTGTTACAGACCTATCTCCCTGATTGACTCCGTGGTTAAGGTATTAGGCAGAGTTATTTTAAATAAACTTTCTGATTGGTTGGACGATACTGGAATCTTAACAGATTGTCAGTCAGTCAGTCAGAATAACTTTATTTCCCCAACACAATGTAGGCATAAAAAGTATACTACAGTTAAAAAAAAAAAAACGTTTCACAGCATTACAGTAAGGTTAAAATGTATAAAAAGTATAAAAATTATTGCATTAAAATACAAGTTCATAATTATTTACACAATACAGTAAAATCGATCATTGTTCGGGATTTAATTTTAGCAGAATGTACGCCTCTTTTTTAAAGCAGATAACAAAAAGGATGCCAAAGAAAAACAGATAAAGGGGTCAGGTAATAATTGCAGGTAATAAAGGGCTACACAACACTGTTTGAAGTTCATTTTACGTAAAATGGGGATAATAAATCGTTTCCTTTCATCACAATAAAATTTACAGAAGAACAAAAATGTAGATCATTCTGTACAGATCGCTGATCACAGGAACAAAATGGGAGATCAGAAGCAGCATAAACGTTACGGGGAGAACCCAACATAAGGGGAATATAATTTAAACGAAATCTCACCAAGATGTACCTGTGCTGTAAATTAGTAACGATGGATAGATATATTGAATTTATGTCCATTTGTACTATACTAGGGGAAGCCAAGTATGTTTTTACTGTCGACAGATTAATATTTTTAGTCTCCCTTCTTATGTGTCTATTAGAAAGCAATTGCGCTTTTAAATCATCCTTACAGATAGAACAACAGGTACTAGGATCCAAAAAAAGACGATGTAGCCCAACTGCTTTCAATGTGGTTTCAACATAAGTTAACCAAGGAATGTTACCCACCCCATCTAATTTCAGAATATCCTTTATAATGTCTCTTGTTAAAGCAAGGGTCTCCTTTCGCCATACTGAGTGCCACATTAGGATCGGAGCCACTGCAATTTTATCAGTAATGTAAGGTGCTCTCAATTCCATGTGGCACTTATAGTTGGCACATGACTTTGGTAAGGAAAGGACCCTTTTTAAAAAGTTATCTTCAATAATCTGTAGTTTTGCACAATCTCTCATTCCCCAAACAGCTGCTCCATAGGTGGCGGCAGATACAGTCTTAGCTTGATACACTGTTTTAATTACATCTATTGGTTTTAAACAAGTTTTTTTTATAAATTTAGTTAGTGCACCAATATTTTTTTCCATCTGGGACCCTCTGTTAGCGATCATTTTTTGCCAATTAGTTTGGGGGTCAAACATAATCCTTAGATAGTTAAAAGAATCGACAACTCCCAGTTTTCCCCTTCAGTAATAATTTGCGGATGATTTCGCTGTTTAGTACCTGCTACTAGGATAAAAGACTTTGAATAGTTAACTTTCATATCTAGATTATTCATAAATTGCGTATATTCCAGGACTAAGCGGCGCAGTGCATTACTAGTACGAGCTAAAATCACTGCGTCGTCCGCATATAATAAAATTGGCACCTGTACTGAATTAATATAAGGGACATCCGGAGTGCAACCTAAGAGTGCAGATTCTACACCGTTGGTATAGAGTGCGAATAAAACAGATTGTCAATATGGCTTCAGAAAAGGGAGAAGCACCATAGATCAGTGCCTAAATTTGCATCTTTTGGCTGAGAAATACATGTGGCGAAACAAGGAACATTGCAGCTGGCCTTCATGGACATATTTTCGGCTTTTGACCTAGTAAATAGATCGAAGTTATGGACCATATTGATAGACATGGGGATGGACCGCTGCTTAGTCTATTTTTTAGCAGATCTTCATAAGGATCTCTATGCCAGGGTCAGAGTCAGTCAAGACGGTAAATTTACTAAGCACTTTAACCCCTTCACTGCTAGGCCTTTTCCCCCCCCTGTGCTAAGCCTTTTATTGGGGTAGTGCGCGCTAAGGCCCCTGTAACTTTTTGACCACATAAGGTATCCACGCCAAATGTGCGTCCTTTTCTTCCAACATCATGGGAATTGTAAAGGTATCCAGGGTTTGTGGATTCCCCTGGAGGGGTCCCAGAAATTAGCCAAAATACAGCTAACTTTAGTTTTTTGGGGGAAAAATGGGAAAAAAGGGCTGCAAATTAAAGCGTCTGGATTTTTCCCTGCAAATGGTATCAAAAAAGGGTTTGTGGGGCTGAAATCACCATTTTCCCAGCTTTTAGGGAATGACAGACTTTTGTCAGAAAACCAACATTTTTTACACAGTTTTGGCATTTTTCTGGGACATAGCCTATTTTTGCTATTTTTTGTGCTTTCAACCTCCTTCCAGTTAATGGTAGAAATGGGTATGAAAGCAATAATGGATCCTGGAAAGCTATACATTTTGGAAAAGTAGACAAAAGTCTGACTTCAGCAAGGGGTCATTTGTGTAGATCCATCAAGGTTTCTTTATAGAAACTAACAATTAAATATAGGAAAAATTGAAAATTAGTTGAAAAAAACAGCCTCTTGAGTCAACGTTTTCACCTGTAACTTCTTCTAATTATGACAGCTCTTTGAAAGAAATATACCGTTACATCTGCTGGACCTTACTGGTTGTGGGGATATATAGGACTTGTAGGTTCACCAAGGACCCAACGAACCCAGAGTCAAAAACTGAGCAGCAATTTGCAATGGCTTTTTATTATGTACCGGGTATATAGCAATTATTGTGGGAAAATGTATACATGGAAAAATCGGTATGAAAGACACCTATGTATTTCTGAAATGGGAACAAAATATAGAGTTTCGAAACAGTAGATATTTGCACATTTCCAAAATTGGGAATACTCATACTAGCATGAGAATTATCGGTCATTTTTTAAAATGACTTCTTTTTTACACAATGTCTTTCATTTGTAAGGCAGATATGCATTGAAAGTCAATAGGTAATAACAGTTGCTTTACAAATCTGAATTACCCTAAGTCTCCCGATAAAAATGGTACCTCACTTGTGTGGGTAGGCATAGTGCCCACGACAGGAAATGGCTCATAACCCAACGTGAACACACCACATTTTCGCAATGAAAAATTACCCTTTTTTTGCAAAGTGCCTAGCTGTAGTTTTTGAACCCTAGCTCTGCCGGCACCTAGGGAAACCTAGCAAACCTATACATTTTTGAAAACTAGACACCCTGGGAAATCCAGGATGGGGTGACTTGACTGCCTCTCACCAGGTTGTTACCTAGAATCCCTTGCAAACCTAAAATTTTGTCAAACAAAACACATTTTCCTCACATTTCTGTGGTGTAAAGTTCTGGAATTTGTGTGGATCCACAAATTTCCACCCACCCTGCGTTCCCCAAAGTCTTCCGAGAAAAATGGTACCTCACTTGCGTGGGTAGGCCTACTGCCCGTGACAGGAAACGGTGCAAAACGCATCGTGGACACACCTCAATTTCGCAGTGAAAAATGACCCTTTTTTGGCAAAGTGCCTAGCTGTAGTTTTTGAACCATAGCTCTGCCGGCACCTAGGGAAACCTAGCAAACCTATAAATTTTTGAAAACTAGACACCCAGGGGATTCCAGGATGGGGTGACTTGACTGCCTCCCTCCAGGTTCTGTTACCCAGAATCCCTTGCAAACCTAAAATATTAGCAAAAAAAACACATTTTCCCCACATTTCTGTGGTGGAAAGTTCTGGAATCTGCGTGGATCCACAAATTTACACCCACCCCGCGTTCCCCAAAGTCTTCCGAGAAAAATGGCACCTCACTTGCGTGGGTAGGCCTAGTTCCCGCGACAGGAAACGGCGCAAAACGCAACGTGGACACACCTCAATTTCGCAGTGAAAAATTACCCTTTTTTGGCAAAGTGCCTAGCTGTAGTTTTTGAACCATAGCTCTGCCGGCACCTAGAGAAACCTAGCAAACCTATACATTTTTAAAAACTAGATACCCAGGGGAATCCAGGATGGGGTGACTTGACTGCCTCCCACCAGGTTCTGTTACCCAGAATCCCTTGCAAACCTAAAATTTTGTCAAAAAAACCACATTTTCCTCACATTTCTGTGGTGTAAAGTTCTGGAATTTGCGTGGATCCACAAATTTCCATGCACCCTGCATTCCCCAAAGTCTTCCGAGAAAAATGGTACCTCACTTGCGTGGGTAGGCCTAGTGCCCGCGACAGGAAATGGCGCAAAACGCAACGTGGACACACCTCAATTTCGCAGTGAAAAATGACCCATTTTTGGCAAAGTGCCTAGCTGTAGTTTTTGAACCATAGCTCTGCCGGCACCTAGGGAAACCTAGCATACCTATACATTTTTGAAAACTAGACACCCAGGGGAATCCAGGATTGGGTGACTTGACTGCCTCCCACCAGGTTCTGTTACCCAGAATCCCTTGCAAACCTAACATTTTGTCAAAATAAATACATTTTCCTCACATTTCTGTGGTGTAAAGTTCTGGAATTTGCGTGGATCCACAAATTTCCACTCACCCTGCGTTTCCCAACATCTTCCGAGACAAATGGTACCTCACTTGCGTGGGTAGGCCCAGTGCCCGCGACAGGAAACGGCGCAAAACGCAACGTGGACACACCTTAATTTTGCAGTGAAAAATGACCCTTTTTTGGCAAAGTGCATAGCTGTAGTTTTTGAACCATAGCTCTGCCGGCACCTAGGGAAACCTAGCATACCTATACATTTTTGAAAACTAGACACCCAGGGGAATCCAGGATGGGGTGACTTTACTGCCTCCCACCAGGTTCTGTTACCCAGAATCCCTTGCAAACCTAAACAATTGGCAAAAAAAACACATTTTCCCAACATTTCTGTGGTGGAAAGTTCTGGAATCTGCGTGGATCCACAAATTTCCACCAACCCCGCATTCCCCAAAGTCTTCAGAGAAAAATGGTACCTCACTTGTGTGGGTCGGCCTAGTGCCCGCGACAGGAAACGGCGCAAAACGCAACATGGACACATCTCAATTTCGCAGTGAAAAATGACCCTTTTTTGGTAAAGTGCCTAGCTGTAGTTTTTGAACCCTAGCTCTGCCGGCACCTAGGGAAACCTACCAAACCTACTCATTTCTGAAAACTAGACACGCAGGGGATTCCAGGGAGGTATGGCTTGCGTGAATCCCCTGTTTCCTTACCCAGAATCCCCTGTAAACCTCAAATTTAGCTGAAAAAAATCACTTTTTTCACCCATTTTTGTGTGGGAAAGTTGTGGCATCACCAGGCTGACACAAATTTCCTACCACCCAGCGTTCTTCCGGGTCTCCCGATGAAAACGGTGCCTCACTCGTGTGGGAGGCCCAAGTACCCGCGACAGGCAAGGGCCCAAAATGTAGTGAGGCGACATCAAAATTGCCTATCTCAAAACGACCTGGTTTTGCAAGGGGGTACCCTGGGTTTTTGGCCCGGTGCTCGGTGGCCACCTAGGGAAACCTACCAAACCCACACATTTATGAAAACTAGACACCCGGGGGATTCCAGGGAGGTATGGCTTGCATGGATCCCCCAACGTTTCCTTACCCAGAATCCCCTGCAAACCTCAATTTTAACTGAAAAATTCACTTTTTTCACACATTTTTGTGTGGGAAAGTTGTGGCATCACCAGGCTGACACAAATTTCCTACCACCCAGCGTTCCCCCGTGTCTCCCGATGAAAACGGTGCCTCACTCATGTGGGAGGCCTAAGTACCCGCGACAGGCAAGGGCCCAAAACGTAGTGAGGCGACATCAAAATTGCCTATCTCAAAACGACCTGGTTTTGCAAGGGGGGTACCCTGGGTTTTTGGCTTGGTGCTCGGTGGCCACCTAGGGAAACCTACCAAACCGACACATTTCTGAAAACTAGACACCCGGGGATTCCTGGGAGGTATGGCTTGCGTGGATCCCCCAACGTTTCCTTTCCCAGAATCCCCTGCAAACCTCAATTTTAACTGAAAAATTCACTTTTTTCACACATTTTTGTGTGGGAAAGTTGTGGCATCACCAGGCTGACACAAATTTACCACCACCCAGCATTCCCCCGGGTCTCCCAATGAAAACGGTGCCTCACTCGTGTGGGAGGCCCAAGTACCCGCGACAGGCAAGGGCCCAAAACGTAGTGAGGCGACATCAAAATTGCCTATCTCAAAACGACCTGGTTTTGCAAGGGGGGTACCCTGGGTTTTTGGCTTGGTGCTCGGTGGCCACCTAGGGAAACCTACCAAACCCACACATTTCTGAAAACTAGACACCCGGGGGATTCCTGGGAGGTATGGCTTGCGTGGATCCCCCAACGTTTTCTTACCCAGAATCCCCTGCAAACCTCAATTTTAACTGAAAAATCCACCTGGTTTTGCAAGGGGGGTCACCTGGGTTTTTGGCCCCGTGCTCGGCGGCCATCTAGGGAAACCAGCTCTCCCGATAAAAATGGTGCCTCACTCGTGTGGGAGGCCCAAGTACCCGCGACAGGGAAGGGCCCAAAACATTTTTTGATAGGCAATTTTGATGTTGCCTCAAATTGTTTTGGGCCCTTTCCTGTCGCGGGTACTTGGGCCTCCCACACGAGTTAGGCACCATTTTTATCGGGAGAGCTGGAGGAACGCTGGGTGGTAGGAAATTTGTGTGAGCCCGGTGATGCCACAACTTTCCCACACAAAAATGTGTGAAAAAAGTGATTTTTTCAGCTAAAATTGAGGTTTGCAGGGGATTCTGGGTAAGGAAACGTTGGGGGATCCACGCAAGCCATACCTCCCTGGAAGCCCCCGGTGTCTAGTTTTCAGAAATGTGTGACTTTGGTAGGTTTCCCTAGATGGCCGCCGAGCACGGGGCCAAAAACCCAGGTGACCCCCCTTGCAAAACCAGGTGGATTTGAGATAGGCAATTTTGATGTCGCCTCACTACGTTTTGGGCCCTTGCCTGTCGCGGGTACTTGGGCCTCCCACACAAGTGAGGCACCATTTTTATCGGGAGACCCGATGGAACGCTGGGTGGTAGGAAATTTGTGTGAGCCCAGTGATGCCACAACTTTCCCACACAAAAATATGTGAAAAAAGTGATTTTTTCAGCTAAAATTGAGGTTTGCAGGGGATTCTGGGTAAGGAAACGTTGGGGGATCCACGCAAGCCATACCTCCCTGGAAGCCCCCAGGTGTCTAGTTTTCAGAAATGTGTGGGTTTGGTAGGTTTCCCTAGGTGGCCGCCGAGCACCGGACCAAAAACCCAGGGGACCCCTCTTGCAAAACCAGGTCATTTTGAGATAGGCAATTTTGATGTTGCCTCACTACGGTTTGGGCCCTTGCCTGTCGCGGGTACTTGGGCCTCCCACATGAGTGAGGCACCGTTTTCATCGGGAGACCCGGGGGAACGCTGGGTGGTAGGAAATTTGTGTCAGCCTGGTGATGCCACAACTTTCCCACACAAAAATGTGTGAAAAAAGTGATTTTTTCAGCTAAATTTTAGGTTTGCATGGGATTCTGGGTAAGGAAACGTTGGGGGATCCACGCAAGCCATACCTCCCTGGAAGCCCCCGGTGTCTAGTTTTCAGAAATGTGTGGGTTTGGTAGGTTTCCCTAGATGGCCGCCGAGCACGGGGCCAAAAACCCAGGTGACCCCCCCTTGCAAAACCAGGTGGTTTTGAGATAGGCAATTTTGATGTCGCCTCACTACGTTTTGGGCCCTTGCCTGTCGTGGGTACTTGGGCCTCCCACCCGAGTGAGGCACCATTTTTATCAGGAGACCTGGGGGAACGCTGGGTGGTAGGAAATTTGTGTCAGCCCGGTGATGCCACAACTTTCCCACAAAAATGTGTGAAAAAAGTGATTTTTTTCAGCAAACTTTCAGGTTTGCAGGGGATTCTGGGTAAGAAAACGTTGGGGGATCCACGCAAGCCATACCTCCCTGGAATCCCCCGGGTGTCTAGTTTTAAGAAATGTGTGGGTTTGGTAGGTTTCCCTAGGTGGCCGCCGAGCCCCGGGCCAAAAAGTCATGGGACCCCCCTTGCAAAACCAGGTCATTTTGTGATAGGCAATTTTGATGTCGCCTCAATACGTTTTGGGCCCTTGCCTGTCGCGGGTCCGTGACCCACCCACGCGAGTGAGATACCATTTCTATTGGGATACTTGGAAAAAGGCGGAGGGGTAGGAAATTTGTTGTTTCTGTCTGCAGCGTGAAAATGTTGGCACAATAATGCAAGAAAAATGTGACAGACACAATTTGAGGTTTGCAGGACATTCTGGTAAGATAACTTGTTGGGATCCACAAGAGAGACAGCAGCATGTACTCCCATGGGTGTTTAGTTTACGACAATTTCTACAGTTGGTAGGTTATTCTTAGATAGAATGTACACCTTGGCAGAGAGACAAAGAATACTGCACAGCCATCTATTTCTCAAGCACACAGACATACTGGTGTGATTTGGCACGAGGGTGAGTGATGGTTCAGTATATAAAGTTTTATTAACAAGAGATTTCACAAAAATGAAATGCACTGTTAATAATTGAAAGGACGAGAAACTGAACCATTGACTCACAGCTCGTGAGCTGTAAAGCCACGACAAGGCACCAACCTCTTTACAGGCCATTCATACACCTTCCATACATGTGACACATACAAAACCATTCACACCGCCAGCCGCGGGCCCAGCACATTACAACACTCACACCACCAGACAACGCCATTCAAGGGCCCATCACTTTCACACGCCCACATTCCTGACACAGCAACCACACCAGCTCACGGATTGCGTGGAGTGGCATTTGGCTAGCAGTGTGTGTAGTGACCAGCAGCAAGTCACTACTCACACACCGCCAGCCAAGCGCCACTCCACCCACACCGCCAGCCAAGCGCAAGTCCACCCACACCGCCAGCCAAGCACCAGTCCACGCACACCGCCAGCCAAGCACCAGTCCACGCACACCGCCAGCCAAGCGCCAGTCTACGCACACTGCCAGCCAAGCGCCAGTCCACACACACCGCCAGCCAAGCACCAGTCCACGCACACCGCCAGCCAAGCGCCAGTCCACACACACCGCCAGCCAAGCGCCAGTCGACGCACACCGCCAGCCAAGCACCAGTCCACGCACACCGCCAGCCAAGTGCCAGTCCACGCACACCGCCAGCCAAGTGCCAGTCCATGCATGCCGCCAGCCAAGCGCCAGTCCACGCACACCGCCAGCCAAGCGCCAGTCCACGCACACCGCCAGCCAAGCGCCAGTCCACGCACACCGCCAGCCAAGCACCAGCCTACACACACCGCCCTCACATTTAGGATTTTTTATACAAAAAAGAAAACACAAACAAATTGCAAATAGATACAAATCTACTAACACAAAATCTGAAACTAAATACATTGCACTAATGCCAACCTTGAAACAGAACAAATTGTTTTAAACAATACAGACCAGGCAGTTCACTTTACCACTCATGGATGCTCCCAAAAATTATTTTGCGTGTGGTACATTCTAAAACAAGCAGGCACACACAGCCCAGGGTTAGAAGGACACTCGGGGCAGTACATGCGAGTCTCCTTCCGCATACCTCTTCGCCAACAGACTCTACATCTCCTAGTGGGAAAGTCTTTTGAGGGTGTGGGAGGAATGTGATCAGGAAAGTGGCGATCTTTCAATCTAGCCACATCCTCCACCACTCCAACTCTAGGAACACTTGCCTGTTCCACTACAACAAGGCTGCCTATTACAGACTCCTGAAACTTAGCAAAAGTCATCTTTGACTCAGGACAAGAATCCTTGAACACAACAAAAGCATTAAAGGTTGCCAAGTGGAAAAGATGGATAGCCAACTTCTTATACCAAATGTAAGCCTTACGAAGAGCAGTGTAAGGTTCCAACCTCTGATCTACTCTATCAACACCACCCATGTGCCTATTATAGTCTAAAATGCACACAGGTTTGCGCGCTTCAGCAACCTGACCCCAAACAGTCACAGGTGAAGTGCTTTCATCATGGATGGTAGTCAGCATGTAGACATCTCTCCTGTCTGAAAACTTCACAGCTAGAAGTTCCTCGCAACGCAACGCACTGCACTGTCCCCGCACAAGCTTTTGACAAACAAGTTCTTTTGGGAAACCTTTACGGTTAGAGCGGATTGTGCCACAAGCAACGGTGTCCACTTTGACCAATTCCCTGAACAACCGCACACCAGTGTAGAAGTTATCCACATATAAATGGTGGCCTTTGTTAAAAAGTCCTCTACCAATTTCCCACACAATTTTCTCAGTCACTCCAAAAGTGGACGACAACCAGGGGGGTTAATCCTGGATTCCTTACCGGTGTACACCCTGAAATTAGAGACATATCCAGTCCTACTGTCACACAGCATATACAGCTTAATTCCATAGCGTGCCCTCTTACTAGGAATGTATTGCCTAAAAACCAAGCGGCCCTTGAACAACACCAAAGATTCATCCACTGCTATTTCTTTCCCTGGAGCATAGATCTCAGAAAAATGATCAACAAAGTGATCAAGGACAAGCCGAATCTTAAAAAGGCGGTCACAATCAAGGTGATCTCGTGGCAACGCTAAACCATTATCGACAAAATGCAGCATCCGAAGCAGAAGCAAATACCTATCACGACTCATGACTGCCGGAAATATAGCCGTTGCCATCAAGGGACTAGTAGACCAATATGAAGACATTGATGGCTTCCTTAGCAAGCCCATCAAAAAAGTTAAACCCAAGAACTTCTTCATCTCTTCCAGATTTCTGGGAGTCCACCGGGTAGCTCTAGATTGGGGCCTAAGGCTGGCACTGTTGTCCCTCTAAAACTGTTCGGCATACAAATTAGTCAGCTCAACAATCTCTGCCAAAAACACATCGTCCATAAACAACTGAAAAAAATGTATTGGCAAAAAAAATTCTGTATTCACTCTACACACTGGAACACCAGTAAAGTCTGGCAATGCCGGCTGCACCATGCCTGGGGCAACCCAGAGGTCATCACTTCCAACGGGAAGCCTTGCAGCCCCAGGCTGCAGCCCAGATGCCTCTTGCCGCACTATCGGCACATCAATGTCCTCCTCTAACACAGGCCCTTCATCCGCACTAAGAGTAGCTTCATCCGCACTGAGAGTAGCTTCATCATCCGATGATTCCATGTGGAGAGAAAACTCACTGCCTGAATCTTCCCCTCCCTCCTCTGCCTCAGATGCAGAGTCAGTCTCTGAACCATGGTCAGAGGAAGACTCAAAAAGCATACCAACAACCTGCTGAGCAGTAATCCTGCGGCTAGCCATTATCCTTACTCAGAAAGGAGACTGCACAAACAAGTCAACAACAACCAACACTGTGCAAAATAAGTAAGTAAAACAATGTGTGCCTTTATCACAAAGTTCTATATAGTCAATAACTATACGATTCCCTTGCAAGAGACAGCTACACTCACCAGCACCTACTCTGCAGAGACACAGCAAAAACCAACGATATCCCACTAGAAAGAAAAAAACAAAACCAATTACTCACAAGACAACAAAATACACATTGAGCACAAATGCAAAAAGTTTTTGACAATCAAAAAACAGAAGCCAAACATACTGCTATTATTACACCATTTGCAAAAAACACATTCATGCAGGGAAATGAAACACATTTACATTGCACAAAAAAAGTCTCTTACCAAACACATGCAACTACACAAACAGCAGAACCACCAGTAACGAAACCGCAACCTGGAACAGTCTAAAGAGCAAACGCCTTTCACTAGAACAAAAGGGAGAAATAAAGCATTACAATTGCAATTCACAAGAAATAAAACAATTAACATTATAACACGCTATGTCACTACCCAAATGGTCAATCTGCCAGATGGGCCTTCAAATAGGGCTGAGAAAAATGGGGGTGATCTTGCCCAAGGGATCGGGTGAGGTTGTCTGCCAGGCCGATCTGTCCCCCAGGTGTGGCAGAAAACAGCAGACAGAAATGTGCCCCCCTTGCAAAAGAAATAACTCCCTGGTGCCTAGTAGGGATTTTTGCTCCCCCCTCCCGCCTAGGTCAGAAAGACCAAAAAAGGGGCAGAAAAAACATTAACCAAATTTTACTACCTTAAACACAAAACAAAATCCCTGATGCCTAGTGGGGTTTTGTTCCCCCCCCCCTGGGGGCAGAAAGGCCACAAAAACGTGCCAATCCACCACCAGGGGGGGTGGGCAGAAAAAAAGTTAACTTATACATCAGTCTCCTGGAAGCGACCCTTGCCCAAGGGGTCGCTTCCGTTTAAATTTTAAAGAACTCCCTGGTGTCTAGTGTAAAGGGCCGATCTGCCCCCAGGGGGCAGAATACACATTAAAAAAAATTAGCCCCCTGGAAGCGACCCTTGCCCAAGGGGTCGCTTCCATTTAAATTTTAAATACCTCCCTGGTGTCTGGTGGGGTTTTCTGCCCCCCCTTGGGGACAGAAAGGGCAAAAAAATGGGCCAATTTGCCCCCAGGGGGGCAGAATAAACATTAAAAAAAAATTGGCCCCCTGGAAGCGACCCTTGCCCAAGGGGTCGCTTCCTTTTTAATTTTAAATGCATTTAAATACATCCCTGGTGTCTAGTGGGGTTTTGGGGCAGAAAGGCCACAAAAACGGGCCGATCTGCCCCAAGGGGGGGCAGAATTCCCATTAAAAAAAAATTGGCCTCCTGGAAGCGACCCTTGCCCAAGGGGTCGCTTCCTTTTTAATTTTATTGAAATCCCTGGCTCTAGTGGGCTTGGCCCAAAAAAAACAGCCGATCTGCCCCCCGGGGGGGGGGGGGCAGAATACACATTAAAATAAAATTAGCCCCCTGGAAGCGACCCTTGCCCAAGGGGTAGCTTCCATTTAAATTTTAAGTGCATTTAAATGCATCCCTGGTGTCTAGTGGGGTTTTCTGCCCCCCCTGGGGACAGAAAGGCCACAAAAACGGGCCGATCTGCCCCCAGGGGGGGCAGAATTCCCATTTAAAAAAATTGGCCCCCTGGAAGCGACCCTTGCCCAAGGGGTCGCTTCCTTTTTAATTTTAATAAAATCCCTGGCTCTAGTGGGCTTTTCTGCCCCCCCTGGGGCCAGAAACGCCGCAAAATTCGGGCGATCTGTCCCCAGGGGGGCAGAAAAGTCTTCAAATAAATTATCCCCCTAAGGAAGCGACCCTTGCCCAAGGAGTCGCTTCCTTTCATTAGAAAAGACATCCCTGGTGTCTAGAGCGGGCATTCCTGCTGCACGATCGCAACGCTGTGCGCGATCGTGCAGCAGGAATGCCCTGCATTGAGACATCAGGGGAGAGGAAAAACTCTTTCCTCTCCCCCGATCCCTCAAGGCATCGCCAAATGCCCCCCCCCCGCCCCACCGGAGCAGAGAAAACTCACCTCGCTCCTCGGACACCTGGAAGCATAATGGCTTCCAGGCGTCCCAGCGCTTCCTGATGACGTCGGCGCACGCTGTGCGCGTTGACGTCACAGGATCGCCGAGGGGGGGGTCGGGGTTGGCAGCGGAAACTCATCCGCTGCCATCCCTGCCTGCGGGTGCATATGGGCTACCCATGGGGGGAGCGCCAGCGCTTCCCCCGTGGGTTGGTGCCATGACGAGCTGGACTCGTCATGAGCACACGCCCACTGTGTGCTATGACGAATCCAGCTCGTCATAGGCACCGAAGGGGTTAAAATTGACAAAGGGGTAAGACAGGGCTGTATTTTAGCTCCCTTGCTTTTTACACTTTATATAAATAAGTTAAATACTTCCCTTAGCACTGCCACTTTAGATATCCCACGTATAGGAGACAGGGTTAATCCTGCTCTCCTATACGCTGATGATGCGGTCCTTTTGGCCCATACTGCAGTTGGTTTACAGAGACTTTTGGACTCCTTTGGTTCTTTCATGCAATCTTTGAATCTTATCGTCAACAAAACAAAATCGCATACGATGATAATGGGGCAGAAGCCAAAGAAGTCCAAATCTTTTTACTGTGAAGGGGCAGAGTTGTCAAGGGTTTCCTCTTTCCCCTATTTGGGGGTCTTATTTGACGAAAGAGGCTCCTGGACTCCCCAGCTAAGGGCGAAAAAACTTGCCATGTCTAGGTCCATAGCCACTATACAAGGTTTTGTATCCCGACTAGGGGCGAAGCCTCTTGATGCTTTGCTCAAAATTTACAGATCTAAAAGCATTGCTATAGCAACGTACGGGTCTGCGGTCTGGGGATATAAAGCCGTAGCTGAACTTCAGCAAGTTGAAAATAAATTCATGAGATATCACCTGGCGGTTCCCCAGTCTACCCCTATCTATGCTATCCATCAAGAGTTGGGTAGTGGTTTTGTCGAGGACCAAATTGGACTGGGCCCTGTGGTATGTTGGCTAAAGACATGGATTAACCCAGAACTGGGACTTAATAGAGAAATTGTCAGGGACTGTATATCGTTGGATAATGTAAGTAAAATGGGACGACCGGAACTTTTTGCCTCCCCAGAAAAGATAGTGAAAAAGGATCTGGCATGGGTTAAAGCACAATTTTTAAATGTGTTGTCTGCAGAGAGAGAGAGGCGTTGGAGATTGTGAAACCCATGGTGAAAGCCCATTTCCTGCTAAAGACAGTCCCACGGTTAGAACCGTACCTGACAATTGTCACAAAACCTTTTCATCGATTTCTATTAACTAGGTTTCGTTTTAATCTTATCCATTGTCTTTTAGCAGATGTACAGGGATGGAGTAGGGTAAATGATTTAGGTCCCTGTACATGTGACAATTATTCTACACAGGATACTATGCATTTTATAATGTTTTGTGAGCATTTTAGTCCAATGAGGAAAAAGTTTTTAAATCCTATTTTAAAGGGGAGGGGATTTGTGCAAGTTAGACCTGCCTTACTATACCTGCAACTGTTAAATAACCCGTGGGAGATTTTTAATGTTGCGAATTTTTTGGTGGTGGCAGTTAGACACAGGAAGAAAGGGTATTAGACATTTTTATTTATCGATAGATTTTATATATCAACTTAATTGTTTTTATTGTCTGATAAATGAATTATAAGCCATCACTTTTTATCAGCATCCTTTTACTGTTTATATGTGGCGTATTTTATTGAATTTTAAATGTATTAAAATGATCCCACGTATTTTTCGTATGACATTGTCTGTTTGTGGTGTACTTTTATGGCTTTTGTTAGCCGAATAAAGTGGTTTGAACTGAACTACTAACACATTTAATGCCATAGCCAAAGAGGGACCCCCGGCCTCTTGGCACAAAGCAGTTTTAATCCCAATTCACAAAAAAGGGGACAAACTAGACCCCAGAAACTATAGGCCAATTTCCCTCCTTGACAGCATGGCAAAACTTATGGGAAGAGTGCTATTAAATAGATTGGAGGCATGGGCTTTGGCAAATAACATCCTAATCCCGGCACAATATGGATTTAGAAAAGGTAGAGGGACCCAAGATCAGTGCTTGAACCTGAGTCTGCTTATAGCGAAGTACACCCAAGCTAAGCAAGGCAATCTCTACCTGGCCTTCATGGACGAGAGGCGTTCGCCAAGGGTACGTTCTCGCCCCCTTTCTGTTTTCACTTTATACCAATGGGGCGGAGTCTCGACTGCTTGAATCAACTATAGATGTACCCAGAATAAATAAGATGCGCATTCCAATTTTATTGTATGCAGATGATGCAGTTTTAATTGTGCGCACAGGGAGATCGCTCCAGAAACTCTTGAATAATTATGTAGAATTCATGGAAAGTCTGGATCTTCATACAAATGAATCTAAGTCATTCGTATTAATTGCTGAAAAAAGCAGAAAAATCCCCTCCTTTTTTTATTTCAAACCACAAAGTGGTACAGACAGATCTATTCTCCTACTTAGGGGTGACCTTTGACTATCGAGCATCTTGGGGAAATATGGTGGCGAATCGAGGGATGATGCTGGAAAAGAGTTCTAATGCAATACGCTCTTTTTCAAAAAAATTGGGAACAAGAAGTCCAGCTATTGTAAGGAAAGTCTATGGGGCCAAATCTTGTGCCGTAGCTGCATATGGTGCTGGAGTGTGGGGCCATGTTAAAGTAAAGGATTTACAAATAATAGAGGATAGTTTCTGGAAATCTATGTTGAGTCTTCCCAGTAGTTGTCCCAATTTTAAACTACATCAAGAGCTAAATATCCCCTATATAACCGACCAGATCAAGGTAGCCCCTATCTTTCTCTGGCACTCAATATGGTCCAGAGATACCGTGCCCCTCTCCCAACAAATAATAACTGACTGTTTAGCCTTGGAACACACAGAGAATATTCCATGGTTAAAATACGTGAAAAATACCCTACATACTCTAGACTCTGGGAGCTTATTTGAGTCACCGGGAAATTGTGTATCGGTCTCAAAAAAGCTTTTAAAAACTCGTTTTTTAGCCTTTTCCAATGATGCGAGAATGAATGCACTTTATAATAAACCTACTATAAGGGAATACTTAGAGGGCCCATTGCAGGTCGAAGGGATACCCTCCTATTTGGAGTTTGTTACAATCCCTCGGCACAGATTTATTCTGTTACGATTTCGCCTAAATTATATCTCATGTATGCTGGGCTACCCGGCTGGTATTTATTCTAGTAATGATCTCCCATGCTGCCCTTGCGATGATTTCTCGCTACAAACTGATTTGCACATTTTCTTCTTTTGTAAATTTTATTGTAATCACCGTAAAAGTTTTAATTCCTCTTTTACGTAAATTTGATTTTAGACAATGTCGCCCTGCTTTACATTTTTTACGAATGTTGTCTGATCCTCTAATCTGTTTTAGTGTCGCCTCATTTTTATGTGCGTCTCTGAGAACAAGGAAATTGACCAATTGCTGATATGAATTGTCTGTTTTTTTTAGAATTTTTATCTGTGATGTATGTTTGTAACTTTTATGATTAATACTGTATTAATCGAATAAAGTAATTTTGAATTTGAATTGAATTTGACTATTTGCTTGGCCTTGAGTACTTTAGTAAATACAAAGTAACGCAACACAGCGCATAGAGTTGCCTTGAGTTACTTTGCCTCAGAAAGGCATTACATGGGTGAAGCAAGGGCATTCCCGCGCATCCACTCATGTATTTTGACACAAACCCAAATTTACAAACACTTCTATGCATGGGTTTGTGCCAAAATGGTGTGCTTACCCGACAGAGACGTAACAAGGAGAAATCTCTTCGTTTCTCCTTGTTACTTCCTCTTTCTATGTGTACTGCATTCTGCAGCACGCATAGAAAGACGAATAAGCCTCTAAGAGCTATTTTGTGCAGGAAGTTATTGCTTCTTACACAATTCTGCCCATTACCCAGCTTCCCTTGCAGCATGGTGCAAAGGCGCCTGTGTTTGCACTTGGCAGCACACAGTGGGCAAGCGTTAGAAGCGAGCAGAAGTGTGCTTTATTTGAATAGATTTGGCACATTTCTGCTCTGTCCCTTTCATGCAGCAAGTAACCTTGCTGTGTTGCATTGCGAGAAATATTAGCAAATCTGCCCCCAAGTGGATAGGGGCATCTGGAAATTTATCAAATGTACACAGTGCACATTTGAAAGTAAAGTACTCAGCCTATAGCCAAACGAGTTAATGTTGTAATGTTAATGACACATGATACACTGATGGTCTGATGGTCTGAACAACGTAGCATCGCTGGCTGGCTGGCCCAGGACAGTTCACATAGCAACAGGTAGTTACAATCCCTGCATAGAAGATCATTTGGAAAGTCACAGAATAAGTAATATTCCCATCACATTTCACATTTCACTTTCACTTCCGTCGTTCCCAGTCACGATTGAAAGCATTGTTTCTCTTTCTATGTTGTGTTTGTCTTCCCCGACCCTATTGCTCCCCCCCAGGCGTTGGCTGCGCCGGGGTGTATTGTAAGCAGCCCTATGATGAAGCATGTCACACACCTGTGTGAGTGAGGGCAGTATTAGGACACACAGCACGTGCCACCACCAGACCACGATACCACGTTTTTCACTCCCTACTCCTCTTGGTGTGTATAAGTAAACCTCTCAGCCACCACATGAACATCATCAGAAATTGACACAATAATGTGCGTATCGTCAGTGTACGATAATACCTGGAAGCCAAAGGATCTGATCAGTTTGATAAGGGGGGCCACATAAAGATTGAACAAGGTCAGGCTGAGAGAGGAGCCCTGTGGCACCCCACACAGTAGCTGGAAAGAGCCAGACTTGTACTGACAACAGCTCATAGTGTGAGATCTATTGGAGAGGAAGGACTCCATCAGGGCCAGGAAAGTGCCCCTCAACCCAACCCGGCAAAATCTATGTACTAGGCGGGAGTGGACACCTTATTGAATGCCGCTGAAAAGTCCAGCAGCACCAAATGGCGGAACCTCCCTAATCGACCTGATGACAAATGGTATCAGTGGCAGCCAGCAAAGCAGATTTCATGCTATGACCCTACCGAAACCCATTCTGCGAAGGATCCAGAAGATCCTGAGACACTAAGAACGCTACCAACTCTTGATTCAAATGTTTTTCTAATATCTTAGTTGGCGCAAGAAGGAGAGATATAGGACAGTGATTATTTACATCCTCAGGGTCTCCAGTAGGCTTCTTTTAAGGGGGATCAGAATTGTCTCCTTCCAGGATTGGGGAAAGATTCCTGTTAAAAGAATACGATTGTAGACCTTTTCAAGGTAACAGAAGATCTGATCTGAAGCTTAATGCAGGACAAGGGGAGGGCAGGGGTCGCCCGGAGAACTGGAGTTCAGGCACAGAAGAAGTTGCTTCACTTGGGTACAAGAAACTAAGGGAAATACATACATAGTGGTGGTGGGGAAGCTGTTAGTGGCCTCATCGTCAATATCGGAAAAGAGACCATCTTCCTCATGCTTAAAACAAGCAACAATCTTCAGAATTTTATTCTGGAAGTTGTCTGCCACCTTATAACAGAAATCCTAAGAACTTTTGGTGGCTTGCTGGGCAGAGGGAATAGAAAGATTTTTGATCACTTTAAACATTTCTCGAGGAGTGTTATTGGCTGACCTGATTTTAGTAGTAAAATAGGAGGACTAAGCTAGTCTGATAGCACATTTACAACTGAGCATTAGTTCTTTGTGCTTATCTTTGTCTACAGAGGAAGAAGAGAGCCGCCACCTCCATTCCTGCCTCCTACAAAGGCGTCAGGGCTCGTCTCACTTCTGAAAACCAGGGAGCAGAGGCTTTTGATCTGGTCATTGTCTTAGAGGCAGGCAGAATAACTTGATGAATAGTAGTCTCCACCCACATAAGGAAGTCCTCTGCAGTTTATTCTAAGGAACTGTCGTACCTTTCTAGGGATTTCCTCAAAGCAGCGTCTAAATTCTCAGCAGAGATCTTATTCCACCTCCTAGCCTTCATAGTATTCTTCTGCGTCTGGCAGCTAGCATTCTGAAAACTTAAATGAAAAAGGTACCACACTGTAAGGTGTGTCCTGCCCTATGGGTTGGAGAGATCACCAATTGGCTGAACCCAAAGTTCTTCATAAAATCCAAAAGCCTAATGAAGTCCACACAGCCAGTGTCCTCCAGAAAGAAGTTAAAATCCCCAAGAATAGAAAAACTGGGGCAGGCAATGTAGGGTTCCAGTGCTGAACTCCATACCTCAAAGAGCTACGGGGGAGGGCCCGGAGGGCGATAAAGTAAAAGACCTACAAAAATGGAGTTAGAGTTAACTTTGACTCTAAAGTGGGCCATCCCATAAATACCAGATAATGCTGAATCTGCTGTTCTAGAGTGTAATTAAAATGATCTTTAAAAATCATGCCAGCCCTGCTTCTCTACGCGGAGATCTACCCAACCTAGCATAGCCTGGAGGAACAGCGGCAACGAGATCAGGGCCAGAATCATCTCTTGCCCAGGACTCTGTAATGAAAAGACAGTCCAAATTCTCGGTCGTAATCAGCTCATAGATTTCAAGACTGTGCTTGATCATAGACCTGGCAAATCAATAGAGTGACTGAGTATAGATCCGACCTGTGTCTCCAGTAGCAGTACAGTACAGCAGTAGGGCTTCCAGGCAGTCATAGAGGATGTGTGTAATGTCGCAATCAGGTGAGGGCAGCGCCTGCATCAGGAATGAGGAAGGAGGCTCGAGGATGCCAGCTTCCGCTGCATCCAGTACCAATTATGGATTGTTTTAAAGAGGCAAAACTTCATCCTGGGTGTGCGTGTCCCTCTCTCCATTTCCTCTATTAATTCCATCCAGTCCTGCTCCTCATAGTGCGTTAGGAGCCCTCTCTGCCACGTCTTCCAGAGGAGGGCTAGGGGCAGCGAGTGCAGGTGTTGGACTACAAGGTTATAGCTGACTCTTGAAGGAGCCCCTGAATTTCAGATATTGAGCAATGGGAGAGTCAGTAAGTTACCAAGATTTGGATCCAAGAACACTATGGAGGCAGTGTCGGAGCTGGCCGTACCGCCAACGCTGTGCGTGAGGGAGGTGAAATTCCTCTTGGAAGGCTGAGAGGAACATCACTTTTACAGTCAGATGCTGGTTGTGATAATGTGTTCAAATCACACAGAAAGAGAGTAATGCTTGCATGTGCTAGTTGAATAAAGATACCATACAACTTAAGGGCTCAGTTACTTGAGCGCTCACTCCTGAATTATGCAGTGATCCTCGGGTAATGATCTTGAATCCAGTTAAGTATGGATCAGTCCTTCATCTTTCAAGAGGTCAATCAATCAACAATTAAATTGGATAAATGTAACTGGTGTTAATTACATTGCTTAGAAATGGCAGAGGTGCATTACAAAAATAAAAGTTTATTACACCAACACATCTTGTATCATGTTGCTTCCCTGCCCGCATTTTGGCTTTCGGTGATTTGGCCCACGTCATCCCCCTACTAGGAGTTAACCTATCACTGTGACTGGGGTGAGACTTCTTCCCCCAGACTTCCAGGTGGCAAGGAGGGGTCAAGAGTGTCTCACACTATAAGTGCCTGGAGGATCCCACTGTGTGGGACGTGCCTGGGCGAAAACTGGGCGAAAAACGGGCCAAGAGCGGGCCCGTCTGCACCTGTCCATGGCGGATGTGGCTGGGCTGTTCCACCCCTCTTGGCTCCAACTCGGTTTCCAGAAAAGATCTCTCACTTTCGAGTACACGGACAGTACTTAAGTGACCATCATGGGCAAGAGGAAAATAACAGCCCCCATTGACTCAGCTATAGCCAAAAAGGGTCGCCTTTTAGCAAGTGCAATTGCAAGTTTTCTGAGTAATGCTATGGGGCAATAAATACAGATTTTGAAAATGTTGAAGAAAGATTGGGTGTCACATAAAAAGCTTTAACATTGGCCACAGCTAATAGCCCCATCTCAATAGATCCTTTTCCCTCACATGTAAGTATAGAAAATATGCTGGGGGGTCTTTGTGAGGAAGTACTGATGGTGGATAAGAGTCTGCAACCAACAAGTAGTGCTAGAAAGAAGAACAGCCCCAGTGTTTATGACGGTCCACTGGATCTGGTACAAGAGAGTGAGTCCCAGGGGGTCGGAGACCGTTCGGGGTCGCTCTCCAACAAAGAGGCAGAAGAGTATGAAACAGCTGAAAAATGGCACTAGAAAGCCTAATGTGGAAACCAGACGGCCACATAAGAGAGGGGCAATGCTGGAGAAGGGGCCATGCTCTACTGGTTCACCGTTTCATCATATTTTAAAACCCACAGAGGCCACAGGACTTAGTACTCAGCTTGACTTAAAAAGTGGAAAATATTATATACAAGCTAATTAATCCAATAGTAGCTGCCCTGACTGGTATTGACTTGCCATTGAAAGATCAGGTCAAGTTAAGTCGTCAATTTTTTTGTATGGTTAATAAAAACCTTCACAAACAGTATAAAAATGCAAGCGTGTTCATCGTTCAGTGAAAGAAACGTGTAATATAAACATGCTCGGTACCTAGGGAGGAGAAGTGACTCAGTTTTGCTTCTCTAGTGGAAAAAAACACAGAGAGCACTTGGCAAGGTAAATCTTTATGGAAAGGTGTAGATATTAAAACCAGCAAACAATGCATAAAATGAGACCAGCTTTACGCGACGTATTTTAAACAATGTGCAAACTTCGCAAAACACTGGCCTAGGTGTGAGCCAGTCAACTAAACAGGAGCAGAAAACAAGGGGACTCTTGCTCGAGGACTTGGCCTGGTTTGGTCCATTCAGAATATTTTCAAGTGGATCAGTGCAAGGAGAGCTACCAGACAGTAGATAAAAAGGAGGCCACTTTTGCGTGGAGGTGGTACTAGCCGTATACAAAATTTCACAGAGCGCTGGCCAGGAGAGAGACACAATTGACTGGGATAAAGGGCGGAGGATCTCTTGTTCGAAAAGAGGCCTGGTGCAGTCCGAACAGTGCCCTCTAGAGCGTATCAGTGCATGGAGTGGAGATGGATATTCTGAAATCAAGACCGATGAATGGTTGCCAGCTGAACGTGTCACTGTTATTGCGGTTCTGCCTGCCCCTTGTGTACAGTTGAAAATGGAGAATGCTGGGGGCATTGGGTACAGTATTTAACAATGTGTTTCTGCTGTACTTGAGTTGTTGTCTGAGTCCAATCTAATCGCTGCTATCTGGAGGAATTTTATAGTTTTGATGTTGAGTATTGAATTTAGTGGATTTAGACTTGCAATTACTGCCTGCCGACAGGTGCGCACTCCTAGCGGAATAAAGTCGGCACAAAGAAGGTTTCTTCTTTATTGCAGTAGCTGGGGGCAGAGACATAAGACGTGAATTTAATTTAGGTTTCTTTTCCCTGTCTGCATAGGCAGCAGCTGATGTCATGAGTGACTGGGTGCCGCCAGGACGGAAGGAGAGGGCGAAAGTTCCACTCGCCCAGTCTTAAGGCCACGAGCCGGGCTTTAATCCATATAGGGTAAGTGCAGGTGATGCAATTCTGCTGCTTGATTGCGGAGTATGAATTTATGACTGACCTTGCATGCAAACGCTTGCATAAGGCTGTCTGGTCTTCCAATCTTTACATTTTTTTGGCCGTCAGAGATGTTAATTTCTTGAAGGCCTGGTGGGAGAGGTGTTTGCTCCAGGCGTTGGACAATGAAAACTCCCTTCGTTTATCCTCAAGATGTTGTCGATATGATGATCTCTGGTCGGATCGTTCAAGTTCGCACCAGATTCGGCCGTGTATGGAATCGAGAGGTGACATTCTGAGCCTATGACAGAAATTCAGAAAGTGACTGCCTATGGCCCAGTGCTGTCTGCTGATGTTATACTCAAGTCTTACTTGCGCCGGTGACACACAGATATTAAAGGCCATCTACTAGATCTAGTAGATAGGGATAGGCCACTATGTGCGAAAGATTTAATATATACCAATGCCTCCAAATATCAGAATATTGGCCATAGAGACTTTGAAGAACTTGAGGGTCTGACAGTGTTGGGAATACCAATCAGAGAAAATGATGTACAGTCTACGGAGAACGTTGCCCCAGTTAAACATCATCTGAATTTGCAGGCTAATACAACCATTTCACACCCTCCCCTTAATTAGCCGCTGAACACATTCCTGATAATATGTGACCTATTATACAACCTGTCCTTCAACTACCTCCAGAGACGGCCCACTGGTGACCATCCTAAAAAATGTACCAACTTTGCGTCATAGTCAAACTGAAACCCAGACTCAACTAAAAAATAAGTTTATACACTGGTTATGTACCCTTTTGGGGGACCTGAGTAGAAATTGTGAATCACAGAATACTATCTGCGGAGAGTCTCCTGGCTGGGTAATGCATTGAAGAGGGAGCAGGGAGATTGTAGTGTTATCAACTTTTCTAACGCATATCTGGTTGATATGATAATACACAGGCTAACAAGGAAGCTAAAAACTGTCCCATTATAGCAGTATGTCTGAGCTTCTTTTATAAGCCCAATTTCTTGGTTCCATCTGTGTTTAATCGTGAGGTCCCTTCATCAAGAAGATTTCAGGCTGTGCCTTTTAATAATCCCACTCAAAATCGTTTCTCAGCTCTGGGAGATGTTGATTGACTGGGGAATACTGAAGAGGTGCAACACCAAAATGAGGAATATACATCAGGACCAACAGAGCCAATGAATAATTCTATGGAGGACAATTCTGGAAGTAGACACCCCCATCACCTGAATTGGATCACAGAGATTAGGGTAGCGGGAGAAAAAGGGGTTGTTTTAGGGATAGGAGGTAATAATCTTCCTCAGACCTCAGCCTGTCCTGTCCATCAACAAATGTGACCCTGCGAATGAATAGTGTTTGCACACAGAGTCCCGGCAAATTTACACCTACATTCACAGAGGAGACTATTGTTGTATTTTGAAATGTTGCAGGGATTGCTCAGAAGCTGATAGACTCAGATTGGCTAGACATGATGGGGGTTTATAACATAATATGTTTACAGGAAACTTGGATGTGTAAAAGTATATATTTGAACGGATTCTCTGCTTTAACAACACAAGCTTTGATTTTTATCATAATAATTTCAGATGTGGGGACTCAACAATCTTGGATTCAGTGCTAGATGCACTAACAAAAATGAGAGGAAGAGTAACAAGGGATTATCACATTTTGTGGGGGGTAGATTTTAACTGTAGAAGGAGCCCAATTTCTTGTGACTGTATGTGGCTTATGGGATAGTGATACTGATGATCCCATGCACTTTGAGCACAACCCATGTGGGGACTCGAACAACTTATTGGTTAGATATAACCGTAAACTTACAGTTGATTTGTTGCAGGATCAAGTCAGTGGGTGTGTATCGTTTACAGGGAGGGATAAGGGTAACCTAATTGATTATATTGCAGTTTCACAAGAGCTGAGGTGGAAAGTTTGTAATTTTACGATTGTTCGCAGTGGTAAAAGTGATCATACCCCCAGTGCTCAAATTACACTCACTTTACGACATCACTAGAATATTCTAAAAATAGACGGATTAGGCGTAAATTGGTAGATGTAGACTCTAGGTAACTGTTCGAAAGCCTAGTGAGGAGCAGTAGTAACTCAATAGCGACCTGTCTGAATATTGACGCAATATCAGGGGACATATTGAAGGCCTACTTAGCTCTCTGTAGACAAACCTCTGAACTTTTAACAGACATTAGGAAACACTGTACACCAATGATTTATAAGTGGTTTAATGGTACATGCTCTAGAGCCCACAGTTTGTTATTAAAGGCTTTAAAGAAATTCCAAGGGATGTGGAGAAAGTGGGGTCCTGTAGAGTTATACAAAGCTGCCCTTAGTGAAAGGAAAGCTACAATAAGGGAAGAAGGGTGGAAAGAGCTTGAGAAAGCCAGTTTGTCTAAAGACACTACTAAATTCTGGAAGGTGATAAATGCCCCGTATTTTAGCAATGACCATAACACTGATATGGATATTCCTATTCAGTCCTCTACATGGGTAACCTACCATAAAACGTATTTGATGTACCGCCCTTGGAATCCCAGGATAGGCATGGCAATAACTCTAGGTCTGCATTAGAGGCAAGTAAGCCATGGACAGTAACCCTGTATGCGGTAGATCGGGCGGTGATGAGATGTCCTAACAACAAAACCTCAGGTCCAGATGGAGTTCCGGTACATCTGTGGGACCCAGTATTGGTAAATGTTCTAAATAGTGCAATAACTTGTGGTCGGCCGAGGTCATGGTCAAAAGCCACAATAGTACCAATATAAAATAATGGTGACAGAGGGGACCCCAAACCTTACTGTCCAATCTTGCTCATTGATTGTACTGCAAAGGTGTTGGGTAGGATACTTTTAGATCATCCTGACTGGGCAACAGAGGGGAATATTCTATCGCCTGTGCACTATGGATTTAGACATGGCCTAGGCACTGTTGATCAGTGCCTGAATGTTTATCTGCTGTATAATAAGTATGTACGGGTTAAGGGTGATTGCCTATGCCTTGCCTTCATGGACCTTAGCATGGCATTCGACAATGTTGACAGGGGGAAACTTGGGTCGAAACTGCAGACTTTGGGAGTGGAGGCAAGGTTAGTGCACGCCCTTTGACAACTGCAAGAGGAGGTTGTTGGGTGCATTAGATATGGACCAAATGGTGAATGCACTACCCAGGTCAAGATTAATAAGAGAGTACGGCAAGGCAGTTTTCTTGCTCTGTTTTTGTTTAGTTTATATATTAATGACCTGGACCAGCACCTATTGAAGCCAGTGGCAGACCCTCCAAGTGTGGGATCAAGAGGTTTGCCCTTACTTATGTGCGCAGATGACTGTGAGTTAATGGCCAGAACGGGTGCAAAGCCTGTAAAGGCTGCTAGATGGGTTTGTGGAGTTCATGGACTCACTAGGGCTGCAATCTAATAAGTAAAAATCATTTGCTATGGTATGTGGCAGCCCCAAAGATATGGGAAGAACCTTTCAGATACAAAACGCCAAATTACAGTTAGTAAATACTTTTACGTATCTTGGGCTCCCTTTTGACAATAAATGTAATTGGAAGCCTCTTTTTAGAGCTAAGCACACCCAACTTGACCAAAATATTATGTCTATTTTAAATTTTGCTAAAAAGTTGGGGTCACCCACTCTGGGTGTGATTTTAAACATTTATAAGGCTAGAAGTATTACGGCCACCACTTATGGAGCAGGCATATGGTGAGGGCATGATTCAATTTCGTTACAAGCTGCTGAAAATATTTTTCTTCATGAGTTATTACACTTACAGGGTTGTGTACCCGCTTCCATTTGTCATGAAAAATTAGGGTGCAGCTATCTGTGTGACACCGTTGAGTTAACCCCAATCATGTTATGATTGTCCACTTGGTATCTCCCTGAAGATACACTGAATAAAGCAGTGATTAAGGACTGTCTGGCCCTTGATAAGGCCTGTAATATCCAGTGGCTGCAGTATTTTTAAGATTAACTGACTATAAACGGCCACCAAGACCTTTTAGACAGTCTGCAAAATATTACAGGCGGGTGAAACTGCCCATTAAAGAAGCACTCCTGAATCACATGCGAAGGGTGAGAGAGGAGAGGGAATGTGGAAAAAGGGCAGTAGGAATACATGCCATGTAGGTGACGTCTAGTGATATTGAACCTTACCTACTGATCATCCCTACTGTAGAGCATTTTTACTTGGTAAGGTTTCGTCTCAACATGACACATTTTATGGCAGCATATCCTGCAGCCGCTCACTGTGACAGTGATTGGGAACCTTGTCCATGTGATTCATACACAGCTCAGTCACAATTACATTTTTTTCTTTTTTATAGCCTTTTCAGTGCACTTAGGAAATGTATACTTAGGTCATGGCTTATGATTTTAAACCTTAGGCAAAGTAGGCCAGCACTGTTACATTTGCAACTGATGCAAACTGAACTAGTATGTTGTACAGTTTATAGATATATTGCTGCCTGTGTTAAACTTCGCAGAACTGTAGGGAAATATTATATCAGGCAGTGTATTAGGAACATTATAAATTTGTCTCCATTTCGAAGTAGATGGTAAAGGGTCTATTTATTATATGTATCGAGTGGCCATTGACCAGGTTTTAGTGTATTGTTAATAATTGTGATGTGCTGCTCTTTAATGTTTTACCAGGTTTTAGCTTATAATGCTTTTTGCTTTTAGTATTTACTGAATTTTTTGAAATGTTTGCTGCTATATATGCCTAAGCACTTTTTGTAAGTTCATTTATGAAATGTATTTAAGATATTTGAGCGGAGAGTAGAAGGCACGTTCCCCCACTTCCGGTCCAGGCACTTCCGGGTGGGCAGGCAGCGTTCTAGCTGTTTTCCCTGCCTACATAAGCCCATCGCATTTGGCGATGCAGCGCGCGCAACGAAATTCGTTTTATTTATTTGTTTGTTTACTTACCTCTGTGCGGCCGTATTCCGTAGTTTACTACCCCCCACCCGGCCCCTCCCCCGCCCGCGTCACCGCCAGGCAGCACTCCCACCACGGGCCGCTACTGCCAGTGACATCTGTGATGGATGGGTGTGGGTTGGGTGTAAGTACAGCCCTGAGAGAATGACTGTTTTGTGATCTGTCCAGCAGCACACTACATTCCTCCCATAATTCTGAAAAAAGGACAATGAGTTCAACCAGTGGAAAAAAACAAAATAAACTGGATACCACGTAGTCTTTCAGTCTCAAAACTCATCTCAGCAGGACAGCAATGCACACATGGACTGACTAAGCTGGCTGCAAAAGACATCTCCGCTTGCAGTCATATTTTACCCTGAGTGAGTCAGGACACGAACACTGGTGCAAAGAAGTCCGAGATCTTCAGGCAGCATACCCGCTGCAGTCATATCCATAGAGTATGGAGTTTGTCCACCATGCTGATGCTCCAGATAGCTTGTGGTTAGTGTCAAATGTTCAAAACAGGTGCCTCAGGAGCGTTGTTGGGGTCTGTTACAAAGCTTCACTTTTTGATGTTGCATAACTCACTGAAGGCAGTCTTATTGAGACTGGGATAATCACCCGCTACATTCTGAGGTCTCTGCTCTGAAGCCCCATTACTTCCTGATATCCTCAGGAGAGCAGCATCAAGTCCATATCTCGCTTGGCGGAGGCTCCTTGGATGGGTTACAACAGGTCAGCATATGGCCTGGGCTGGGGCTGTGTGTGTTACGTCTGGGCCACTACAAGACCACTGAGGAACCACTGCCTACTCACTTGTGCAACCAGAGGGGTAGATGGTACATGGTAAAGGCGTGCTACGGGCGACCAGATCATGATGCAGATGGGCTGAGCAGATAGTCTTTGGTTGATCAATGCTCCAGAGGGCCATTGGCGCTTCTTTGTTTTTTGGTTATAACAATGGTGTCGGATTATGAGATGCTTCACAGATAGTAGCGGTGATGCACATGACAGGTACTGGCAGAATGTTTTTGCCAGGAGCTGAACCTGAAAGGCAGGCTTCGATGACTCGCCTCGATGATTGCAGAAGTTCTTCTTTGGTTCGGCGACGGCTTGGAGTGATGGTGATTTGTAACCTTGTGACTTCATGAGTTGCTGCAGCTCTATATTTTCAACCTGTGAAGAGCACCTGTGATTCTTAGAAGGGATGCCCTGGTTTGCTAGGCAGCCAATGACTGTGTTTTGCATGGTTGCACTGGGAAGCTTGGGGCAGAGACTCAGTTAATATATGCGTGCAGCTTACTCTTGATTTTCCTGCTGGGATGTTACAAAGTCATCATCACTCCACATCAGAGGCTCGCTTTTGTCAGTAGATGCACTCATGGTCATTGAGATGTGTTGGTAACAGATGCTGCTTTCAAGCTAGGTCACACCTGATCTTTTCTCCTATCAGGCCTGGTCAGCCATCAGGTTTCTCAGTGTAGACCGGCAAATCACACTCTCTTCCTTTCTTCTTTTTGAGGCTCCAGGATGCACATTCTTCTTGACCTCACTGGTGAGACTTTTAGTTTGCTGGAGCCTCTTCTCTTTCTTTTGGATGCACCATCTTCTTGAGATACCCAACAGGGCTTCTCAGCAGTCAACTGTCTTTGTGGTCAGGCCAACGGGCCTTGGGATACTGGCCTCAGTCTTTGTGGTGATCAGGGGAGGCATCCACTCCTCTTCTTTTCTACTCTACTCAAACTTCAGGGACCTTCTTGGAGTTACCGCTCTGTGGACAGTGGGGAGATTTACTTCTGCCTCACCTTGACAGTGCAGTGCTAGCGCCTTGAGGCTGTGCTATGGTCGCTCACGGGTTATTGCATGGTGCAACAGGAATCACTGTGATTACCCTACACGTGACCTGTCTGCATGAAAATTTAGGTTGGCCTGCTAAGGCACTCGATGTCTTCAGGGCTGCACAGTAGTGGGGAGGGGAGGTGCCATCACAGCCTCGCACATCTTGAAACGCAGACAGTGGCCTCTTTTCCCAGAGCTGGGCTTGTTGTGCTACATGGCTTTGCACCAGTGCAGAGCCTACCTCCATGAGGGTTGTTCGCTTGGTTTGTGCTGTGCTTCGTAATCTTCTGGGTCTCTGGGCCTGGCTGTGCCCATGCTTCCCCTCTGCCAGCCTGTAAGCTCTGTGCCTGGTACCTTGCTGCACCTCCAACCCTTCGTCTCTGTTGTGCTCTGCTTCTGCAGCTATGCTTAGAGGCTGCTGGTAGGTCTTCTTTTTTCCTGGGACTGAAATGCTATCAGCATTCAGTATTGCTTCCAGGGTATTGTCACTGTGTGTGGGATTTGTTTAGCTTTTACAGGAAATCAGGAAGTTGGGCCAGGTGATGACCCTGGTTTGCACTCTATTTTCCTTTTCAAGTACTGATCAGTGCTCTGGGGACTGGTGGGTTACCATCTGGGCATCTCCTCTCTTCCTTACTGGAGGATGATTTCCTTTATTGGCAAAATGGGAGGCGTGGTGGACCAGAGCCATTCTGTTTTGCTGCCTTGTTAGAGCCAGAGTGAGTCAGTACTAACAGTTTTTATTTTACATATTCTGGTGGCACCTCTGTCAGCTGGTGCCCCCAATGTCTGCAGTTTGAAACACTGAAGGGGCAGGGCACTCACTTCTTGTTGTTCTGTCAATGAGTTTAACATAGGGCACCCTCCAGTGACCAGCTGTGGACATGCAGCGCTTCTTACAGTTCTCCTTCTGGCCCCAAGCCTTCTGACTGGGAAAAACAAGATGCAGGTAGTTTCACCAACTCTTGCCTCAGTGGACGGGTCCCTAAACTGTCATGGTAGTCATGGTAGTGCTCTGGTTCAGCTGGTCCACTCTCTTTTCCTTTTTCCTCCAGTTGGAGCTGTCAGGTTGCAGCAGGAGTCAGCCTCATTTTCTCCCAGCTGTGGTGTAGTCAGCCACCAGGGAATGTGTGGCACTCCTCATGCCCATAACAGTTTACTGCCTCAGCTGATTCTCCAACTCTGTTCAGGGGCGGCGGGGCCACTGTCCAGCTCTGGCTCTCTCCAGCCTTGCTACTTCAGGTACAGCATTCATTCTTATTGGGTGATGTTGGATTTGGCCCTCTCTGAATTCGTTTTTGTTGGCCTTAGGACTCTGTCCACTTTACCTCTGCTAACCATTGCTAATGTGTGTGTGCTCACTCCTTAAAACATGGTAACATTGGGTCATCTCCAATTGACATATTTAATTTACTTATAAGTCCGTAGTAAAGTGGTACTACCAGGGGCTGATGGTGTTAATGAATGAAAGGGGTGTCGCTCTACCACCCCTGGGGGAGAAACAAGAGGATGAGAATGAACACCGAGCAGCAGTAAGTAAATTGTGCTTGCTGCTCAGTAACAAATTAGTCTAAGGGCCTGATTACGAGTTCGAACACATGGTGGAGATGCGGCGGCATTTGGGGATTGCTGCACCAGTGGTCCGACTGCTGTATTACGAGTACTGTGGTCAGAGCATTTTGGGGCTGCTGCAACCGCCAAGAATCCGCGATCCCTGGCGGTGGCGCAGCCATCTGGGAAAGCAAAATGCATTGTGGTGGTGGTGCTGCTGCAGCACCACCATGCATATTACAAGTTTCCCCACCGCCAGTCTTTTCATGGTGGTGAGCTAGCCATAAAAAGGCTGTGGGTGGAGAAACAGAACCCCTGTGCATGGTGGTGCATGCAGGGGGGCACATATTGTCCCCCGTGTGAATGCACACCTGATCCTGCACAGCATGGACTGCTCAGTTCATGCCTTGCAGGAACATCCATTGGCAGTTCCACTGCGGTGCAGTTATAAGGCTCACTGTGAGCCTTTAAACTGCACCACTGCAGGACTGCCATGCTGCACGCCAGACAACAAAATTACTTGTAATCTGGCAGGTGGGAGGCAGTCGAGTTTGGCTGTCCTGGAGCGCTGCACTGGTGTGGCAGCCCGCTCCAGGACCACCAAACTCGTAATCAGGCCCTAAATCTCTTTTTATTTTGGAGGAAGGGAATGGCCACTGGGCCCTGTTCATTCTCATGTGTTAGCTGGATGAGGTTTTCCTCACACTGGAGGCATAAGCCAGGGCATGACATCACATTAGTGGGCGCAGTGTGTTTCATTGCGAGGAATAGATTTTTATTTTGGGCATTAGGTATATGCCCAGGACGTGGTCGGAAGACCACCATTAATCTTAATAGCCAGGGGTGGGGTAGGCCGATTGGGACAATATAGGAGTGGGTGTGTCTGTGACCTCTGCTGCCGTCACTACAACCCTGCAAATCATGTTGAATATCTTTCTGATAGATGGGCAGAGGTCTAGGAGAGGAGTTCAGCAGCTTCCCTCGAGGTTAAGAAAGGAGTTACAGCTTGGGTTTATAGTTTGTTTCCTTTTTTCCACTGTAGTTCAGTCAACACCAGGGAGAATAACTCAACGTGTTTTAAAGTGCTTTACATTTGTGAGAGTCATCCACCTCTATTTCTCTCTCTTGCCTCCCAAGTATCACATTTATCAGTTCATTCGCTGTACAGGGGTTAGTGAATTTTCTGGCTTTTGGTGTCTCTCCCTTATAAATCTCTTGAACTCTGCATGTTCCTACAACTGTGAGTTAAGAGGGGGCCTCATCCGATTCTGGCTCATGCTATTGCTAGCGGAAGGTTGCGCAGGGTGGTGATAGGGTGGTGGGGTTGGCTGGTACAGGCTTTATGAAATAATATAACCTCAAAATGAAAGTAAATGAAATCTCTGCCACATTCTGAGGTTTTCACACACAGATTTTAAAGCGACCAATTTCTCGGAGAACTACAGTGATCCGTTTTGCACACTCATGTTGAGAACTGCACAGAGCGTGCACCCATGTATTTAAGCCCATTGATTATAGCAAGAGCATTGCATGTTTGGGTTTCTAGGCACAGAGAGCACGGTACTCGGATAAGTTAGTGGATTTATGATCCTCTCTAGCTCTGTAGGGTCTGTGAGTACAGCAACCTTTACTTAGGTGTGTGGCAGATCTGGAGAGTCCTACTCTAATTTTGTTGTGTTTTCCCAGCAGCAGCCTCACGCTCTTCACAGCTAGCCACAAACTCAGTGTCTTTTGCAATCTAAAAAGTGCACTTTAGTTATGTAGTGAATTATTCTAGGACATTAAATTCCGTTGGGGTGTGAATTGTGCTTGGTGCTAAGTCTCAAAAGTCTCTAAGCAACACATTATTTCCACTCCAGCCCCCCTGCAGTTTCCATGCTGAAACCCAAGCCTGTTTGGGGTTTGCCTAAATTAGTGCTGCACTATATCAGCCCTAACGTAGGGCTCCTAGAAGCCATGTACTTTTGCATTTCGTTGGCCCCGAACCAAGAGATGGCAGGAATTCTGATCTACAGACCCCCCAACTCCCCTCCTAGCCATCTGCTTGAACTTTATAATACGGTGGCAGACCTATCGCTCAAACATGCCCATTTTACGATCCTCAGAGATTTCCACGTACAAGCAGACGACACTCACTGCACCAAAGCCCATCAACGTGTCGATACTTTGGATGGCCTAAATCTAACCCAGCTGGTTAATGGCTCTACGTACTCGGCCGGGCACACGTTAGACCTGATTTTCACAAATAATCCCAACCTGACCTCAGCTCCCCCTTTACCACTTACCTGGTCCGACCATTTCCTAATTCCTTTCAGCCTGTTACTACCTACACGGACCTCTAGTCCTCCCCATAACTTGGAAAGCAGAAGGAAATGGTTTAAAAACACAAGCAACAGCATGTCCCCTGCACTCTCCTCCATCCCTCTTCAGTTGTCAGGTGACCCTGATCTTGAATCCATAAATTTTAATAGTTGGCTAACCTCCGCCCTAGACATTGTTGCTCCCCTCAAACCCACAAATTCTTTTAGACAAAAACCATCAGCCCCTTGGTTTACTTCTACGCTCCGGGTAGAGAAAAGCCATTGTAAGAAACTGGAACGAAGCTGGCGATCATCCTACGACCCCACAGCTAAATTAGTATACAAAGCTGCCCTAAAACTTTCACAAACTCAAACGCTCTACGATGAGAGAATACTTTATTAATAAAATCCACTCTGCAGGCAATTCAGCTAAAACTCTTTTCAAAATTGTTAAAGACTTTACCAAGCCTAACGCCACCACGAGTACAGTCCCGCCTACCTTGAATCTTTGCAATGGTCTATCTGATTTCTTCCAGGACAAAATTCTTGATAGCTATTCAACATTTTCCCCTTCACATCACCCCCCAGCCCTTGCCACTAAGCAGGCCGGCAATGATGTTCTGTCCACCTTTCGTCCCATCTCTTCTGATACGTCTCTCCATAAACTGTTAACGTGCAAATCGGGTTGCCCCAAGGATCCTTCCCGGCTCAGTTCTTCAGCACCTTAGCCCCTCTAATCAACACCCCATTAAACCTGATTTGGCATGCCTCCCTCTGCTCTGGTACCTTCCCCTCAGTGTGGAAACTGGCCCTTCTAGTGCCTATTCTTATAAAACCGGATGCCGACCCCACTATATATAAATATTATAGACCTATCTCTCTTCTATCTGCACCAGCTAAAATTCGCGAAAAACTAGTTCAGGAACAACTGTCCAGCTATCTGGAATCCCATAACCTTTTTCATGATTCTCAGTCCAGCTACAGTACTGAAACCGCCCTCCTCGAAGTTTCTGAGACCATCCGTGAAGGCGTGGATTCGGGCAAAGCAGCCATGCTAGTGCTCCTTGACCTGTCCGCGGCGTTCGATACGGTCTCCCATTCTATCCTCCTTGATAGATTAAACCACCTGGGGATTCAAGGCACACCCCTGTCTTGGATCCGGTCCTACCTGGGCAGTCGGACCCAACAAGTTTCCCTCCCGCCTTTTGTCTCAGACGAAAAACCTTTGCTATGTGGGGTCCCCCAAGGCTCTGCCTTGAGTCCTCTCCTTTTCAATGTATACCTCTCCCCCCTTGCGGCTATGGTTGAATCTTGCGGGTGAGGGTGATCTCCTACGCCGATGACACCCAATTGGTGTTTTCCTTTGAAGAACACTCTGAGGCGGAATTCTCTAATTTTAGACTTTGCCTGAGTAACATCTCGGCGTGGATGTCACTGAATACCCTTAAGCTAAATTCGGATGAAACCGAGGTGCTTTTCTTCAATCAAAAAATCTCCCCCCCCACGTCGTTCTGGTGGCCTCCTGAGATGAACTCCCCTCCCAAGCCCGTGGACTAGGCCAGAAACCTTGGTTTCCGGTTTGATAATGATCTGTCTTGCAATACTCAAATTAGACAGGTGTCCTCCTCCTGTTTTGGGAAGCTTCACATGCTTCGCAAATTTCTTCACTTCCTCCCCCTGGAGTCCCGCCGGACCATCATCCATGCGCTAATTACCTCCCATCTAGACTTCGCCAACAGTCTCTATCTTGGGGCACTAGCCTACCTGATTAGGCGTCTACAGATTGTTCAAAACGCGGCGGCCAGAGTAATCTGTAAAATTCCTTTTCGCCACTCGATCTCCCCCCATCTGAGTAAGCTCCACTGGCTTCCAGTGATTAAACGGATTGAATTCAAAGCTCTCACCTTGGCTTTCAGGGCTTTCCAAGGACACGGCCCTGCTTACTTGAGAGTGCGACTCAAGCACTATCAACACAGCCGGACCCTCAGATCTAACCATGTCCGTCTCCTTGATACCCCCGCTTTCCAGGTCTAGAATGGGTGGCAGAGCCTTTGCGGTGATCACCTCCAAAATTTGGAACGCCCTACCACTTTCACTTTGCTCCTCTGAGTCAGAACCCATCTTTTGACGTGCCTTAAAGACCTGGCTGTTCACCTGCCTTTAGTCTCTCAAAATTTTTCATCTGCCGTCTGTTTCAGCGCCGGGACACCCCCGTTGGGGGTAGCTGTGCGCTATGTAAAATCCTAAAATAAATAATAAATACATTTTAAGCCAATATAGTCTATATTTTTACAAAAAAGTGTTTTAGAATCACTTAATAAAATACTTATTTATGTTGACCTGAGCCCCCAGCCATGTGGTCGGCTTACCTTAGAAAGAGGGCTGCTACAGATCTCTCCCTACCCTTTCACGATCACATGTCTCTTTGTCCTACCCACTGGAGGGGCTTGAAAGTGCTGCACTATGCTTTATTTAAAGGGTGCAGTTGTTTTGTAATCTCCTAATCCTAAAGCAATTGTGCAGGGTCAAATCTCGGAAACACTTCTTTCCATTTGAGAAGTCCTAAAAAATGTACCAATATAATCACTGTGGTAGAACCACCAGTGCCGGCTTTCCGCAGCGGGCAGCAAACTGGGGCCTGTGGGCTGCAGCTGGGAAGAATCTTAGGGGCATGTTCTCAAGGAGCTATCGCCGAGTTATTGGCACTTTATCGCAGCCAAAGTCGCGATAAATTTATCGCCCCATTCACAAGCTGGCGCTAACAGCCCATAACACCAGTTTACCTGCGAAAGCAGTCGCAAAACTCATCGCCACAGATGACCCCGGCAACTAACGCTAATGATATGCAGAGTAGGTGTTCCCGTGCAAAAATCCGCGACAACTCCACTCCACAACATTCTCAACGACCAGCCAGATCGGCGATAAGATCACAAAACATGCAATAAGGTGCGTTAGCAGCAGGAAATTAACACCTGCTCTTACCTGGTGTAAAGTCGGACGACAACCGGCACCAGACAAGGGAGCACAGCCCATAGCCACACATGAAGAACAACAGATGCCCTGGAGCAACCGATCATGCAGCCCGGAGCCCCATTAGGCCAACAACACCCACTGCCACCACCCCCAGGACCCCACAACCCCCAACCCCCCCCCGGGGCCCAACCCCGGGCACCCCCCACACCCCCCCTTTGGACAAAGATATTGCACATCAACTCCACGAAATCATGAACCAAACAAATCGCCTGAAGTCGCACAACCACAACATCTAACATACATGTGTGGTCAGAAATAGGGAAATCATACATTCATATCATAATATCCAAATAATACGTTTATTACAGAATAAACCAAAAACAACAATTCTGAAGAGGCATGGCGGGTCTTCTCAGGACATTCTGTAAGTCACAGCCAGCAAAACAGAAATCTGGAAGTGGAGAAGTGTGGCTCAATGGTTAGAGCGGCAGACCCTGATGCAGAGATCTGGCCCGGGACCAGGGTTCAATTCCCGCCTCGGCGGGTCTTGGGCTCAATTTCCTCGGACCTGATAATTCTCGCCTCGGTGCCTATTCTAATCATGGGTCCCACTCTGCAACTCTGGGCAATAGCTTGCTTAATCTCCACAACGGCCCCAACAGCGCTGGGATGCCTGGCTTCACCCTGGGGGTGCCCAGGAGTGGACATTTCACAGGGAAAAGCCAGGAAGGGTTCCACAGCGGTATGCGTACAGCGCCAGGACACCCCTTTGGGGGTATAAGTGCGCTTTACAAGTACAAATTTCATTTCATTTCAAGGTGTGCCATGCGCCCATCAAAGTACAGAAAGAGAGGGAGAGAGAGGGCGAGGGAGAAAGAGAGGGTGAGAGAGTGCCGACACTGCGGACCTAGGCCTCACTGCTCACCTGCTTCCACCGATGTGTCTCCAACCACGTGCCGGTATACACTGCAGTCCCCCAGGTCCCTTATCTGAAACAGTGTCCAGAGACATGAATGGCAGAGTCCATACAGTTGCACACGTCATCATCGCTTGCCCGCCTCTGCGCACACAGGCTGCTGCACCCCAGCCCCTCCCACCGCCGATTGCCCTCCCCTGCGCAACCAGGCCTCACTGCTCACCTTAAGCCACTGGCGTGTCTCCAAGAGGGCCCACCACGTTCCGGTGGGATCTCCAAGCCCGGGGCCGGCGACCATGGCACCCTCCATGTCATGCAGCGGGCCACCAGGTCACACACCTGACTCTGGGTCTTGATTTCGCAGTGGCAGAGACCACATCAGTGCACACAGCATCATCTCAGGCTGCACACCCGCTCAGCGCTTGAGGTGCCACTAACTCTCTGAACTGTGAGGCAACGCCACGTGGCGGGAGGCCCGCACTGCCCGCTGGCTCAGGCCTACACTGCGGTCCAGCAAGGCTCACACTGATCCTTGCCAGTCTGGACCGCCAGGACGGCGCATCATCGCAGGCTGCACACCCGCTCAGCACTTTAGGTGCCCCTATCTCACTGCACCGCAAGACACCATCCCGTGGCGGTGTGCCTGTACCTGCCGCAGTGTATCCGGTGCCACCAAGTCTGTGCACCGCTAGCCATGGACCCTTAATGATTGAGTTCCGTGGTGCGGACGCCATCATGTCACCCCCGGCACTGGGCAATGTGAGGTGGCAGGGCCCTAGGCCCTCATGCATACATGAGAACTACACGGAGACACCCAGTTAGAGAGTGGAAATGGCGTCCAGCACGTGCGCCAGGCCCTTTTTATTGGCAGGGTCACATGTCCTGTGACGCCTGTGCTGGATGGGTGTGGTGTGGGTGAACACCAGCCGTGAGGGAGTGGCTGTGGCATGCTGACAACCAGACCTGTGAGCTGCAGATCCCTACAGTGAAGACTTGGGACATGTGGCGTTGTCGTCCCCCCGTGTGCGTAAGCGGAGTGGGCTGTCCTGGCGTATGCCAGTCCAGCGTAAGGGTGTGAACAATGACCCTGGATCTCTGGGCGTGGTTCCGTCCTGGGCTGGACAAGGAAGTGACTAATGGATGTGTCTCTCTTGTAGTGTCGGCTCCACCCAGACCGCAATCGGCAATGTGTCACCCTGTGACAAAAGTCCCACAACATGAGCAACATGGACGTAAGGGGGAATCACTGACCCTACATTCATCCATACTTCCACACTTGAAAGATCATAGACATGACACATCTGTGTAAATATGAATGTTTATTGCACATTCAGTGGAATGTTGCAGCTGGAGCAGTACAGGGCCATGCCAACACCACTTTACATTGTTGGCCCGTGGAGGGCCAGCCAGAGTCCTTCAGGGAATGACAGGTACATCAGGAGAGGAGGAGTTCAGTCCGCAGTCTGATAGCTGTGTCATTGGTGCCCAAACAGAATATGGCAGAATATGGCAGTCCATGTCGAGGTCCAAGGTGAGTGTCGCAGAGAGCATCGGGAGACAGTGGAAGGTGATGATGCAGAGGGCAGAACCAAGCAGAACCAAGCAGAAACAGGCCACATGGCGGAGATGAATGCTACTGCGTTCTTCTGACCACGAAGGCAGATTCATCCGCATCTTTGTCCTCTGCTGTTGCATGTGCCTCACATGTGGGTGGTGGTGTTCTGTCTCCAGCACTGTGTGGCAGTGACACCTCAGGGGCCGGAGGTGGAATGTCTGCCGCACTGTGTTGCACTGACACATCAGGGGCCGGAGATGTGGATGGGGTGGTAGCAGCAGCATGCATCAGCGCCAGGCTTTGTGGCAGCAATGCCATGAGGAGGGTCTTTAGGGCATTGTGGAACCCAGCTACCTCTCGCTGGTGTGCAGCCGTGGCAGCCGCTCTTTCCGCCTGCATCCGCTCCATGTTCTCCATGATCCTCCGCATGTGTCCCAACTCCCGGGCGAGATCGCTGGAGGCACTCTGACTAGACAGTCGTTCTTGTCGCACAGTCAGGACTCTAGCGATGTCAGCCATGGTCCATTGGAGAGCATGGAGCGGACTGTGGGTGTCCGTTAGGGACTGTGAGTGGTCCCTGATGGGACTCAGACACCCACGTATGGCGTCTAGTTGGCTGCCATGTGGTCGAACCCCACCTGCACCTGTTCAGCCAGCTTCTCCTGGCACCCCAACACAAGGTGTTGGAAGGCCATGTGTTCGTCGTGGGGGTCCTGGGAGGCAGCCGTGGTGGTGGGTGCTGCCTGCTGTGTGTTCTGTGCAGGGGGTGGGTTCTCCTCGTGGCAGCTGGGCTGCCCTGCTCCTGGAAGTGGGCTGCGGAGTCTGTCCACGAGCTGTTGGAGGGCGTCGGAGTCGAAGGTGTGGTGGTCCTCTTCGTCATCAGAGAAGAGAGGTTCGGACTGCTCCGCAGGAGGTGTTGGATTTCCCCCTGCAATGTGAAGGGGAGATGCAGTTTAACATTGTGTTCACATGTATGTTGACGCATTGTACATGTTTACATTCAGACTGCATGACAATGTACATTGTGACTGTTTGGGGGGAGCTGCTTATTTGATGCGGGACAGTGGACATTCCGACTACATCACGGATGTGTGTTTGTACTTGTACATTGTCAACTCACATTTCCCTGCAATGCCAAATGTGATTGGCCAGTTTCTACGCACATGCAGCTCTGATTTAGCTGCCCCTTATCCCTTACATGCGGTGTGCCTCGGGCTTCTGTGCTTATGCGGTGCTGAGATGTTGCATACCTGTGTGCATTGGCCTCTTGGTGGGAGTTGGGGGTCTGGGGCATGGTTTGTCCGCAGATGTGCTATGCTTAATTGTGCATGTGTGCCATTGTGCCCATCTCCCCAGTCCCCCAGTCCCTGGTCGTTACTCACCCTGTTGCTGTTGTGTCCGGTCATGTTGAGCAGTGTCCGGTCCCCCGACTCCTGCCACCGTCTCCCCACTGATGACTGTGGACACCATTTCCTCCATCTCGTCCAGCTCCTCCTGTGGCGCTGGACTCCCACCTCCAGTCTGCATTGCTGCCTTCCGGTTGTTTGCGTAGTTTCAGCTTGGTTTTGGGCTTCACATCATTCCAGCGCCTCTTGACTTCGTCCATTGTCCTCCTCAGCACTCTGACTGCATTCACCTTGTCCACGATGGTCTGCCATATTCCATTTTTAGTTGCCAGTGACACAGTGGAGGTGACGAACAGTGGTTGATGGTGTTCTATCACCTCCGTTATCAGGATCCTGTTTTCCTGCGGACTGAACCGCTTCTTCCTACTCTTCTTGTCCTTGCCCTTCCCTGACCCCGAGGTCACAGGCTGGTCCTCCGGGGGCTTGTGGGGTTCTGGTTGTCCTCTGTACTTCCTCCGGATGCCTCCATTGTGCTTCGCTGTTGTTTGTATGTTTTTTTTCTACTTTTATAGTGCATTTTCCTGCATGACGCGTGGGAATTGCAGGCCTGTGGCTGGTTTTCGCAGATTTTTGTATCGCGATTGGCGTCATCGCTACTATTTTCGTGTTGGGGTTTCGCGTTTTTGCGGCGTCGCGTTGATTTTAACGCGTTCATTTGACACGTTCTTGTGTGACTATCGCATGGTACCACCGTGTTGGGAATACCACGTTAACACGGCGTTATTTTCCCGCGATGGACTGTGATGTGAAGTGTTGCGTTATGCTGAATTTGCGGTAGTTATCACACGTTCTTGGGAATATACCCCCAAATGTATTAAAGACATTTGTATTTGCAGAGTTCCTTGAGTTCCCAGCAATTCTCAGCCAGCAATAAAAATGGCAAGGTAACTCTGGTGATAAATGTACCTGCAGAGAGATCTCAGTTTTATTTAGCGGCTGTTTTCACTCATCCTAAACTAGCGTAGAGTGTTAATGTGACTCCTGAAAATCACAACATTTAACATGCAGATCACAGGGTATGTAGATATCTCAGTGGGTTAATTCTTTTATCACAGAGATCCTTTTGTTATTTGCAGTTCATAAGTCACAATCCTAATATAGCACAGGGAGCTATGAACTAACATCAAACAGCTGCATGCAAACAGTAATGCAGATGTTTAGAACCTTTTAGTTTTTCCCACCAATTGTTCGTTAGTCTAAGGTTGCTAAAAAAGCTTTCGTTTGGATAATATAAATTAGTAAAGACAACATAAACCACTGTGCTGCATTATAAATCCCAAGTTTGTGTTTCTCCAGACCACACACTCTTAACATATAAGCCCACCACTATGGATGACCATTGACATTTACACCTTGTAGTCCTCATGGTCTTACATACATTTCTAATGTATTGATTCACACACTTATAAGAATCTATGGCCCAGATTTACAAAACTTTCACGCAAAGAAGAGGGTTATATTAGCAATAAAGAATTAGAATTTCTAAACGCAGAGAATCCCAGAACCCCTGTGCTATACACATTGCCGAAAATCCATAAGAGTACTACAAACCCCCCTGGACGTCCCATTCTGTCAGGGTGTGGATCCATATATAACCCATTGGCAACTATATAGATTTCTGTATTAAAGACTTTGTGCCCTTGCAAGAAACCTATGTTAGAGACACAATGTATATGATTAACTTAGTGGACGGTATGCCCTACAACACTGAATCTGACTGGCTGGCCACATTAGATATTTCATCACTCTACACTAATATCCCCCAAGATGAGAGCATTAGGGTAATAGAGGACCTTTTAGAAACAAGACCTAGGCCCTTACAAGATCCCACGTCCTTCATCATCTCGCTACTACGCATCGCCCTACAATCAAACTACTTCGTATCCGATGGAGTTTACTATCAGCAATGCTTCGGGACTAGCATGGGGGCCGTTTTTGTGCCCAATCTGGCCAATATGTACATGAACCATGTTGAACACAGGTTTGTCTTGAATGCTAACAACACATGCCGTTCCAACATCAAATGTTGGAAGAGATATATAGACTATATCTTTTTAATTTGGGCAGGGACCCAAACAGAATTCAATGAGTTTGTTGTATATTTGAACACTACTCAGACCCACCTGACATTCACTTCTACGATTCATAAGTCATCCATTGCCTTCCTTGATCTGAACATACAACATGACAATGGGTCCTTGTATACATCTCTCCATAGAAAACCCACGGAGAGGAATACCCTTCTTTCTTATAAAAGCCAGCATCCCAGAGCATTGCGAGATGGGTTACCCTTTGGCCAGTTTCTGCGTTTACGCAGAAATTGTACGCACAAAAAAGACTACATGGCAGAAGCAGAAATACTGAAATCTAAGCTAGTGGCAAGAGGGTACCCTAACAGAATAGTCAGAAAATCATTGAAACGGGCCTGGTTTTGTCCCAGAGAGGAACTGTTGAAAACCAAAGAAAAAACAGCTATTGACAAACTCATATGTGTCACGACATTTTGCGTACATTCCAACAGGATCCGTAGTATGATTATGAAGAATTGGCACATAATCATAAGCATTGACCCCTCAATTGAGACACCCATGTTTGCTTTTAAAAGAGGCAAAAATGTTAAAGATCACTTAATTCGCTCCTCTACAGAGAACACTGCACGTAAGACCAATACGTTGCAATCCACATGAAATTTACCAGAAATGAAAGGTCATTTCAGATGCAGCAATTGTGTTTCGTGCCCTTTTACATCAAACACTAATACCTTTGAAAACGCCAGTGTGAAGCATACCTTACAATTTTTCTCCAACTTCAACACACGCAACGTGGTGTATTGCATATTGTGCCCTTGTGGATTGCCATACATAGGACAGACGCAACAGTCAATTAAAGCACGCATTGTACAACATAGAAGCCGTATACGAAGGTCTGTTCTAAATGCTCCCTTGGTATCCCACTTCTCTGAATGCAACCACATGGCAGACGATATAAAGTGGCAGATTATTGACAGAGCCAGCGTCCCGGCAAGAGGCGCGGACCTCATACAAATTTTACAACGGCTTGAAATCCGATGGATTGAAAGGATCAACTCCATAGCCCAGGGATTGAATCCTGCTGAAGAATGGCGTGGATATGTGACAACATTGGGGTCCTAACATCGCAACAATACTGTGTTAGAACACTAAACTAACAGCATCCTTTCATCAGGATGGTTAATCATCGCCATTTAACACACACAAGCCAGCTTCTGTTTTATTGTCTATTAACCTATGTTCAGGCTTTTAAATGTGCTTCTGTATGTGTTTTGCACAATTTACTTCATTGTATTATCAACGCATCACTATATGACCTTCACCATATGAAAGCTAAGCTGACCTACGTGGCAGACTCCAACCTATGTCTATTGCTCTCATAATCGGAGTTTCTCCTTGTTGTGCCAAAAGACTTGATTGCTAAATGAATGTAACCTTTATTTGTAAGCGCAGGCTGTATGATGTACTTTAACCACTACTTTAACCTAGGCTGTATAATGTACTTTAACCAATACTTACATGTTAAGAACCGTAATTTACATGTGAAAACAATGCGGCCCGTTCAATTTATGAAGGTCATCCGGGTAATCTGCTTATGCAATGAATTTTCAAATGTGACATTAAGTATTCCTCACTCAACACAGGGAAATCATGTATGCCACAATGCTACACTAAGTCACCAGAACACATTGTTCGTTTTTACAGTCAACATTGTGTGTTCAATTTTGGCACACTAACGGCCTTGATGTGATAAAACTCAGAGGCGCTGTCAAATCCAATGTATGTTCCTTGACCTCCATATCATATTCTTCATTACGTTTCCTTGACTTCTGATTACCAAATGCGCCACAAAACGTACCATCCGAATCTTTCCTTCCTTTTCTAATTCTGTATCACTCCCTTCACTCCTTCCGTCTAACCGGTCCTTTTTCTATTTTTTCTATCTTTCTTCGGGATGGTGGATAACCGCATTCCATCCACAGGCGGCAATCCCAAGTGATGCCTGCCGCTGGAACTGGTTTGAGCGGGCTCGTGGTTTACTTAACATTGTTGTAACCGCGAGCCCACTGTCATTTAGGCCCAGGTAGACAGACGGAGCAGTTCTACCTTCTTCGCGTTGCATCGGCACGCGTTAGAGATTTCGATTCATTCTTCATTTTAAAGGTGAGCGCGATCTGAGGCTGCCCGCTTTTCATCACACTTCAGTGCCCGGACGGGTGACTCATTTATTTTATCTCCCTATGATATAGTTGGATGTTTTGTAATGCTGAGACTGGGGACTCTTAAAATAGTAGCGCCACCTGGCATTCATGCTTTATGCAACTTTGGCTCCCCGTACTGCCATTCTTTGTACTACAGTGGCCGGATGGCCCCTTTTTAGGTCTCGGCTAGGCAGCGCATGCGCTGTCTCGTCGAGAGATGCTGTATACAGTATTGTGGGGGAAGATCCACCCACTTTCTGCCCATGCTTTTGATTGGCTCAAAACTGAAATGCTGCATTCTGATTGGTTGCCGTCGTATTAGTCCCGCCTCCTTACTGCCATGACGTTATCTTTATCCTTCCATGGCTATCAGCCCCTTTACTTCAGCAACTCTTTTGTTCCCCTGCCTCCCCGTGCTCCCTCCCGCAGTCTGTGACTTCTCTGGCCAACACCACCCACCCACCAACCCCCGTTCCTGCCTTCTTCGGCGGCCGCATTTTTGTTTACAGTGCAATAGGACTCGCGTAAATACGAGTCCTATTGCATTTGTAAATGCTTTTTTTCACATCATTGGTTGCCTGCATTCGCACTTTCTTTTGCCTGACCTGTCCAGACGGCTATGTTGCGCATGCGTCGTCCAGCAGCCGCTAAACAAACGCTCCTGCGCATGAAGACGAAGGTGTTTACCAGGAGAGCCGGAAGAGAAGCACGCTGCTAATGGAGACAGAAAGCACGCCCGATGGCAGAGGCGGGATTCCCGAGTGACTGAGCACTGTCACAAGAGGTAAGGATGCTCGCGTGCTTGTTTATATACACTTCAACCGCTGCTAAGAGATGACTGCATACAATTTGATGAGAGGGAGGTTTGGGAGGAGGTTGCGTGAATCGTCCCTTCCCCGCCACTGTGTGCTGGAGCTGCAGCCCGAGCCCCAGTAGTGGCCTCATAAGTCCACCCCGCTGCGGCTCTGGCACTGCCCCTCTCCGGCACGCTGCTTCCACTGCTTGCTCTCACAGGCATCGCACTGTACTCCGAGGCCGCTGCTCGCCACTGGACTCCTGCATCTGCACTCCTCTGTGCCGGGCTGAGGGCATTGGATTCACGGAGTATCACCTTCCGGCAAACAGCGCAGAGCCTGCATTGGGGGGCTGCAGCCTCCAGGTGCACGGAGGACCCCGGTCTCTATTCCCCTCTCTATCCAGCTGTGCATAGTGCTCACTCGGAACACAGCAGCAGGAATAGCCTGCTCCCCTTCCTCCAGCCATGCCCCCGCGGGAGTCTGGCCTCTCATCTCCCAGGCTGCTGGGGGCCACCGGGCAGCAGCCCCAGTTCACCAGAGAAGGAAAGTCAAGCGTCCTAGAGTCACAGGATGGGGGAGCCGCCGCCAGCCGGGTACGGAGACAGGGGCAGCAGGACGCACTCAGCGGGTAGGTATTACACCCGTCTTGGGTTTCCAGTGCATGAGTTTTTTTCCGCCCCTGCACGAGCCCACCACAATCCCGGCAGAACAAAAAAGAGGGCGCACGAGCCCTGCCCTGTTTGAAGTCTTATAAGTTGGCAGAGGCACTGGGTTTCGCGGGCCCACCCTCGTGCTGAGTACAGCGCGTCAACTTTATTTGGCTGGCTTCCCTCCCGTGAGAATGCAGGTGAAAAACTCCCTAAAGGCGTACCGTGAGTGTGTAATGTGGCCACTTTAAAGTCTATTTTCCTCTTGCATATAGAATAACAGTTTTGTCCTTGTCGACTCGTTTTCAAGCTAAAAAAAAAGAATGTTTTGCTCTTGTGAATATATTCGAATCCTTCCCACCTAGCGCAGCACTCTCAACAGCGCATCAGCTGAGTTTACACTCCCACCTCCCCGCACAAGGTGTCAGCATCCTGCTGCGCACTGCAGGGAGATGTGAATCTATCATATGAGGAACCGCGTGCTCCCTAGTCTTGAAAGAGGCAACATCTCCTTTCCATCTTCAAAGAAGCGCCCGGAGACGATTCCGTTTGTAGTCAGCGCTATGAAATCATTTCCGTTCATTGTGTGTAGTATAGCCACAACGTAACATCGAGGGTAAAACACCATATTATGCGGTTTTCAAACTAGGTACGGGCGTCGGGCAGTGGCGTAGTGTAAAATGATTGCCCCCTTGCAAAATGTGAAGAGGGGCCATTTTGTCTCCCATAACTCACAGGCCTTGGACTTAATGGGGTCCCCTGAAGGGTTGTCCCCTGATGGGTGGGGGGAGGGGGTCTGTACTGCAGGGGCTGCTGGGGCCTGCGTTAAGTCCCTGGTCCGTCTGTTTCCACGAATTGGGTGGTTTATAAGTGTATTAATTCTCAACAGAATTTTCTGCCTTTAATTCACAAGCCATTTTGATTCTCAAGACAATGTTTCTGGCTCAATTATTTTCAAGGATGGATAAAGGGAGAGCAGCATTATAATTTCAAGGGACTCATTACCAAATGCAGCAAAGTTGGGAGCTTCACTGCGCCTGACAAAAAATTACAGGCTAGAATGGCTAATTGACTGCACTGCTTCGCTTACTTGTGACACCCCACTTGGCAATTCATCAAAATTATATTTGGGTTTGGCTGTATTTTTCTTTTGGGTTTGGCAGTGAAACAGCAGATGACAGTTGTTTTGTATACGTATTTCACAGAGATTGGTGGACATCGCTCTCAAGTCTGCGCACGGGATAAGAAAATTGTAAGAACATTGCACATTTTATTTTAGCGTGCGTTTGTTTTGGTGACCTTTGGGCCAATTGTAGGACGCCTGGGTCGTGCATGTTTGGGTCGTTTATTTAATATTTTTGGAAACAATACCATTATCTGTTGTGATCTCAATAAATGGGCAGACAGTACAGTAGAGTGGCCAAATCTATCTACTCCTTGTGTGGTATTTTTTTTTGTCTAAATGTTTTTATTTAAATATCAAACCAATGCTACCCCAGCACTTGGTTAGGGTCCTTACAGAAAGTGCTCCCCAACATTGTGTTATATTCTGTCTCTAAAAGAATAACAGTCTTGCCAGGACTGAGTCCCTGCTGCTATCTGCACTGCTCTATGGATGTGATCAGACCAGATAACAGAGGCGCCACAGTATTTCAGTGGGCTCAGTCGCAGGCCTCCTGTGAGTGACTTAATAACTATTCAGTACAGTACGCTGTTCTACCACATACTTTAATAACATTGCCAAAGCCAATAGCTCTAGCTAAGCACTTATGAGGTCCCAAATGCAAGACGTATTGGCTATGCCAATGCTTTTTTTAATTTTACCTGTTAGAACTATAAACCACATAGGTAGTTCTGGCAGACACAGGTCTGTGCTTTAACAATTTCACACTAACTTGCCCAGCAGGCGCTCAACCCATTGAGCCACTACAGTGCACATACCTTTCGTAAAGCATTTTTTACTTCTTTGCAATTAAGTGAATTTTCATATTGAACTGCGCAGCAGGTGCTTAACCCACCGGCCTATTGACTTTGCCATTGCTTGTTTTATGTTCTAGTATTTTATTTTTTTGCCTTTTAATGATTGTTGGTTGCCACAGTTGAAGCTTATGATTGGTGCTAATTGTTGGGCATCTGGGAATATGGTTGGTATATTGAGACATGTTTTGTGATGAAGTAAGCTGATGCAGTTTCTGGGTTGCTGTTGATCAAATGCGCATGAACATGACCTAATTTGAAGAGAACTCTGCAGTCAATCTCGTTTTGTACATTTGGGAACGTTGTTGAACTCCTGTGGGTCAAACCTTTGTGACTCTGAAAATCTTTACTGTTTATGAAGAGCACAGATGCTGATACACTTCACTTATTTTAGTCAGGTGTAAATAAATATTATTTTTAACTGTACAAGTAAATAAGTGGGTATGACTGTATGGCAGGAGTTAACCATATTATACACTTGCTGTGAGATATGTGGTGTTTACACTGACCATGTTGGTTGTCTTTCTGTGTGCGTTAGCTTTAAAATGGATAATGTTGTTTCCTCTTATTCCCTCTTTCTGTCTAGTTTCTTCTCACTTGCAGAAAACCACGCCTTCAACAAATCACCTTTACCCTCTCCTCGCCTGCCTTTCATTTGTTCCCCTGTAAATGTAGTCTTTTACTGACGTTTTTCTATTCCAAAGTGCAGCCTCGGGATGGAGGAAAAAAGTTCTAAATACAAAGAGAAACAAGCATTTGCAATGCAATAGGTCTCACATTTACGCAAGTTTAAGCCATTGGCATTGTAGATTAACAATGCCTTTTATTTATGTTTTAAAAAACAAAAATAATAGGCATAGCTTAAACTCTCGTAAATCCGAGACCTAATGCATTGCAAATGCTTGTTTAACTTAATTGTATCCATTGTCTATTACCCCCGTAGTGAATTCGGAGGCTCTGTAACACAGAGACTGGGGACCCACTAAATAAGGGCGCAACATGAGATTTACGCTCACTACGCTTACTATGATTTACGCTCACTATGACTTCACCACTCCCCATAATGTAATTTCACTTCCTCGTGTAAAGAGATAGGGCACTACAACTAATTGATCGCCTTGTCATTTGTAGATCTATACCCGCACCAACAGTACAATCGTGTCCTCGGTTTAGAATATTAACTGCACAGGCTGGAGCTATCGCACCGCCTGCGTATCTGGCACTCCACCTGGTAAGACCCTTTCGTTTCATGACGATGAGTGCATTAACTCCCTGGTTATATGCTATTGTTGGTAGACACATTACTCATAATAACCATACTTACTATCCGCAGAGATCCACTCGTACCACTAACAGGCCGAGTCTACAGTCTCTTCATCATCCGATATACCGCCAATTATTGCGCTGTGCATATCCTTAGTTGCCAGCCCTCTCTACTCACAATAGGGTAAGCAATTGAACAGACAGTAGCTCACATCAACCAACCCACATTAGAAGAATTACCTTTTTCTTATGCTATTTTTCTAATTTTTCTTCTCACACTTGTGAGTATTCGCTCTATATTTTTTTCACTTTACTGGTGGTGCACATTCTTCACGTGGCTGCGCAACCCCCTTGACAGGTACTACATGGTCCATTACACTTCTTTCAAGTGCTGTAGCTGAAATTCAATACCCTTAGTGATATCATTCTTTTTTCTTAACTCACAGATGTCCCTATACCCCTAGGTCCTGAAGAGACCCTACAACGCACACAGGGTCGAAACGCCATCGACAGTTAATTAAAGCGAACCATTTTAATCAGCTCTGACTATTTCATACAGTAGGTGTGATTATTGTAAAGTTATTGATGGTCGTCTTTAAAAATTGTGGAAACCAAGCTTTATATGTCACGAATTTAACACTCATGTTTTTAGGTTCCATTCACACAGGGGACACAAAGCACTATTGGTTTTCCTTTTTTGTACATACTCGTATATTTTTTGAATGATATAAAATAATCATTGTCAATACAAACAGAGGTGTTCATGGTCTCCTTTCCTTCTGACAACATTATAACCCTTTAGTATTGCGATTGTGCATATTATTACCAATATAGACCAGTAATTTTTCCACAGGAACCATTGTTTCTGTTACACTTGAATGACCCAGGTTCCTAGTGAGTTGGGTGTCCCTTGTTCTTGATTTCGACGCAACGCAGCAGCCAAAAATGCTGACCTGCACTGTGTGACAGGGAGAAAGCAGGAAAGCACCATATCTACAGATATATGGCACTCTCTTCCCCTCTCCCTAGCGCCGGCACAGAATTTTACTTCCAAGCGCCACGCACACACCTTTGCGCCATAGAGCTAGGGCGTGTGTCTGTGAGTTTAGCGTAGGGTTTTGTACTGTAAGGGTGCCCTTGCAGTGCAAATTGCTATGCTTAGACTTAATTTAAAGCTTTTACTACTTTGTATGTGTGCTGTACAGTGCATCACACATGCAAAGTCAGAAAAGAAAGGAGAAATAAAAACATTTTTCTTTTAACACCTCTGTGCAAATGGCGTTAATTTTTGGTGCAAAACCCTGTCTACTATTGTTAGTAGATAGGGTTTTGCGTAAAAAAGCATGGGTGGTTGCATGGGAACACCCATGTACCACCCATGTAACGCCCATTTGGCGCTAAGAAATGCAAAGCAGAGCTTTGCACTGCTGTGTTACTTCTAGGCTACATTCCAGGGCAAAACAAGTTTTGCACTGGAAAGTAAATTAGAAAAAATAAATTGTGCTGGTTTGCGCAACGTTTGTGATGCAAACCCAGTGTAAAATGCTTGTAAATCTACCCTCTAGTCTCTATAACTTATGTGTGATGTAAATCACTCTAACACCCTACAATGGGATGCATAGCACTATAAAATAAATTAAATGCATGTGAGAGAAGGTCTATGAAGAGGTGAAGGGCACCGTTGGAGGCTGGTAGTGAGGGAATCCATACAGAAAGTGATCACTGGGTGGGAGGAGAACACCAACAAAGATTGTCGCACCTGTCAACATCAGCAATAAAGCTGCCCTTGAATGCAGGTATTTCTCTCATCAGTCGCCACTCACCAGTGCTGAGGGCTCAGGCAGACTATAATAGATGTTGTCCTGAGTGGACACAGGGCCCACTGCCCGCCCTTTCATATTTAAAGGTCTTAGTTATCTCTAAGCACTAAAACAATTGACAAAAACTAAGCAGTGCTTTGCACAAACGACAGGCCCCTAAAATGTTTTGATTGCACTTTTATTTCTTCTAGTTTGTGCCTCACTGTTCCTGAAGCATCAAACGAAGGCTGCTTCAGGCGCCAGTTGCATAGCAATGCTGTTTCTGCCTTATTCCTGTGGACACCACTGAATGGGCTCCAAGCTCCCTGTGGCACCCCAAAGACTAATTCCATCCGTTCATTCTCTTATAATTATTAGCAGTGGTGTAGTAAGAGTGCCAAAGCTGTTTGCCATCTATTTTTTTCAGTGTTTTCCAATGTTAACAACTGTCTGGGCCTTGATGACTTGATCGACCAATACAGTAAAGAGGTAGAGATGTGTTTCACTTAGAAATCATTTGGAGTGCCTTTTTTCGTTGGTGGTTGGGTGTGCTTGCCTGGAGTGGAGTTGCTCGTTGGGCATTTTGCAAGCAGACCAATTTTAGGCTTGGGGTTATTTTTGACTTGCTTCTAATGTTTTCCGCACATTTGTGCTATAAAATGCCATATTTGGATCCCTTTTTTCAAACCTTTGCAGAAAACATATGCTGTATAATCCACCATTGGAATCCGTTTTTTTTCAAACTTTTCTTGCGGTGGAACAACCACTGCACCCTACCTTTTGTGGTTCAGGCTCCCTAATTATATTCAGATATAAAATTTCCGGCCCACCACTTTTAAAATTTACCAGCAGCCACAGATAGTAGATGTACCTAGCGCCTGTAAATTAAATGCTACTAATGGGTGTAGGAAGGTGGAATCTGACTATATGGTTGCCCCCACTTTTTTTATGGTGTTTTGCTGGTTTATGACTTAGTTGGACTGGGATCCTGCTATTCAGGGCCCCCGTCTATCTGCTTTCTCTGTAAAATGGTTTCCATGTGCCTTAGGCACATCTCTGATTGGAATCTGGAGTGCCCTTATAAGTCCCTAGTATATGGTATACTATGTACCAAGGGCATAGGTACCTCAGAGGCCTACCAGGGGCTGCAGCACGTATTGTGCCACCCCTGGAAGGCCATCCAAACTGACACCACAGGTCTGCTACTGCAGCCTGGGTAAGGTGGTGCATGCACCCCTTACTGTGATATAGGTTACCTATATCACTAAATACATACACACATATAAACCTATAAGTCACTCCTAAGGCAGGCCTTATCAATCCTAAAGGCAGAGTGCATGGTTCCTATGTGAGAGGGTGCCCCTGCATGAGCAGGGCCCTCTGCAGCGTTCGGAGACCATCTCTGATGCTGTTTGTAGTGCAGCCTGACCATATACTCTAAGCGCATTATATCCTCGCGGTAAAATGCTAACTTTGGAATGGCTGCACCTAAACATGTCGTGTTTGGTGTCAAACATCTTGGAATACTACCCCCGCCAATCCTGGCGGCGGGGGTAGCATTCCACCCTTCTAGAGGGAAAGACATGTTAACTCTGACTAACCCGGTAACTTCCTTCTGAAACCCTGGCATCACAAAATGGATGCTGCTGCCACAGACACAAGTCTGGCCTCCTGCTGCTGGACGAAACTCCGGCAGGGGAGGCCTGGACAATAGGTTTCCTGTTGCAGGGAGGTGTGACCACCTCCCCAGACAGGATAATGTGTATTGGGGCTGGGTGGGTGCACTCTTAGAGTGCTTTGAAGTCCTGCACTGGGGGAGCAAAAGGCTCCTCTGTGCATATGCCAGTTCAAACCAGCTCAGGGGCTACCTGCCCCTGCTCTGGCGCGAAACTGGACAAAGGGAAGTGGGTGTAGCCACCCCTCCCTTGACCCTCCCATAGGTGGGGTCATAGAGTTAGTCCCTCCCTGTTTTACTAGTTAAAATGGGGAACCCTTGCCACAGCAAGATTAGATATCCCTGGACTAAACTTTGAAACTGAATCCTGGACCTTCGACGCTCTACATCACGATTAGAGGACTGAAGAATCTCCCTTGGGGTCAAAGAGTGACTCCCCTGCTTGGCAGGCACCAAAAACGATAACGACGGTCACAAACTACGCCGCTCCCGCCGGAGTCCGAAGTCCCTGCAGCCCAAGAAGTAGATTTCCTGACTTCTCCAAGGCCATCGTGAGTCCCCAGCGAAGCTGAGGCAAGTGAACCCCACGAGTGACGAGGAACCGCGACCCCTGGGTACCGTGCACTATTGTCAGGTGCAACCCCTTCACAACGTTCTACGAACCTATGCTTTGGACCACGTGTGGTCCCAACCTCCAGCAGGAATCTCTCCGAAGATCAGAGGCCTACACCGTCCTGAGTGACCGTGGGCCCCTGTTGAGTGATTCCACCCGAGGTGTCTTTGTGATCCCTTGCCAGCCGGCTCGTGGGTCCCCAGAAGACTTTCTAAAGAAACCAAAGGGCTCCCCTGGTTGCTCCAGGCCTGCCCTGACTTACCCTCGCTGGGTGAGTTCCCCAGACCTTGCTGGTCTGCACCATCGACAATCTTCAGTTACATCAAGACTTGCCGTTGCCAAGGCTTGTTGGGTCTAATCTGGTCGCCGACACCGCAGCACTCGACAGACATTGTGTACCAGCCCGAATCCTGCTCCTGGTCGCCGACAACGCCTCCTGGACCTCGTGGCTGCAGAAAAGAGACGACCGTCAATGCACCTGAAGCACTCGACATCGGTGGGCATCTGTCCATCGCCTCCCTGGTCACTGGCTAGTGACCCAGACTCTGTCCCCTCTGCTTTCAGGTTCACCAGAACTCCGATCCACTCTTGGATCCACCCGGACACTTTTCTTCTGGTCGCCAGCAGCACTTTGCAGCAGATCGCCATACGAAACGACGACGAAACCCGACCCCGAAAGGCACCTATGCACCCGGCTTCCCTGGGTGAGGTAACACGAGTACTCCGGTGCTCCCGTGGGTAGAGACTCTTCAAAGTCCTAGATCTCAAAGGGTTTTGTCCTAGTCCTCTTTAAAGTGTCCCTTTCTTCTATTTTCCCGATCCCGACTTTCTCCATAGAAGTTAACGGCGTATCGCGGTTGTGTATTTACACTGCACGCGTCTCCCGTGGGTCCCCTGTGTCACTACCTTGGGTGGTTCCTTGTGGTCCAAGCACTTCTAGAGGCTCTAGGCCTAGTGTCTAGTTCAGTCGTGGTTCGCATACCACTTTATTGGTATATGGTTTGGTACGCCCCTAGGGCCCAAACGTGTATTTGTGCTATTACTGTGATTTAAGATCTTATAACCTATGTATTTCGAACTCTAGCCTCATAAAGAGACTAGAGGGGTGTGTTTAGTAATAAATACATATATTTTGAATATATACCTGGTGTGGTGCTCTTTCATTTGGTCACTCAAGAGATTATAGACTGGTAAAACAAGCTGCTTTACATTCCTTCAAGACTTAGCCTGAAGGCTGCTCTCCACAGCTACCACTAGGATAGCTTTCAATAAGGTTGTCTTTGACCTACCTACCATAAGAGTCGATTTGGACTGGTGCAAGGTGCCCACTATAATTAGTGGACAGCATATGCCAGGCCAACTTCTCACATTGGTGTGCAGCGTGTGGGATTCCAGCTTGCTATTGTTTTACCAGATAATCTCAATTGAATTGATCAACTGAAAACCACTAAAGGTACCTAAGGTACATATAATTTAAGCTTAGAATATCAGTAAGTTCTACTGAACTTAGAGTTGTGTGTTAAGGGATAGCACAACCCTTTCTACAACTCAAGAGAGTTTAGTAGGCCACACTAGAGTAGGTAGTGCATACACCACACCACACTAGTAATGTCTTTAAAAGCAGGATCCAAAGATGCCTTGCAGGAAGCCATTGAGCTTCCACCCTCCAAGTATGACACACTCCCATTCTTGGAATTGAGAGCTTTGTGTAACGTGAGGAAATTAAGGACAGGCCAAAGTCCCACCACCCAACACCTCCAGGAGTTGTTGGTGGCTTATGATCTTAGTAAGTCTTCAGAGACTGAAGGGGTAGGAGCAGAGGGTGGGCCAGCAGATGAGGAAGGGACCAGGGGTACCACTACCCCCAGCCCCCTCTGAAACTGACCAGGAGGGTGACAATGACCCTGACCTGGAAAACCCAATCCCTTCTGGGGAAGATGAAGATGAGGATCTTGAGAACCACACCTTTGTCCCCCAGGAAGGATTATGAGTGTGCTCAGAAAGTCTAGGTCTCCTTCACAGGAGTCTAACCACTCTGGCACCTCAATAGGGAGCTCTGTTTCTTCTCACAGGAGGGAATCCTCTCATGAGAGAAGAAAGAGACTGGTCCAGTATGAGGAAACTCAACTAGAGATCAGGAAGAAGCAATTGGCTTTAGATAGAGAATCCCTAGATCTCCTTAGAGAGAGAAGAAAGTTGGGACTAGAGTCCCATGGTGGCAGCAATATCCCTAGAGATAGGGACAGGTCTTATGACCATAGAAACCTAAACAAGATTGTACCTCCCTACCAGAGTGGGGATGACATCCACAAATGGATAACTGCACTGGAGAGGGCCTGTAAAGTTCAGAAGGTCCCCCAGAGGCAGTGGGCAGCAATCTTGTGGCTCTCCTTTGCAGACAAAGGTAGAGACAAGCTCCTCACTGTAAGAGAAGAGGATGCTGACAATTACACAGTCTTGAAGAGTGCTCTGATAGATGGGTTTGGCCTAACCACTGAACAGTATAGGTTGAAGTTCAGAGACACCCAAAAAGCTCAGACTCAAGACTGGGTTGATTTTGTAGATTGTGCTACAAAGGCTCTGGAAGGTTGGATACATGGCAACAAAGTGCATGACTTTTTAGGATTGTACAATTTGATTATGAGGGAGCAGATCCTTAATAATTGTCAAAACCAGCTTTTGCACCAGTATCTGGTGGACTCTGATCTGACCTCTCCCCAAGAATTGGGAAAGAAGGCAGACAAATGGGTCAGAACCAGAGTAAAAACTAGAAATCAGGGTGGTGACCAGAAGAAAGATTCTACTAAGTCCCAAGAGAAAGGTGGGGATAAATCTAAGGATAAGTCCCCTACAGGGCCCCAAAATTCCTCTTCTGGGGGTGGGTCCCAAACTCCTTCCTCTCCTGAAAAGAAACCATATTGCCATGTCTGTAAAAAGCCTGGGCACTGGAAAACTGATCCCAGTTGCCCCAGGATTGGCAATAAAGAAAATGTTCCTCCCACAACTACTACCACCCCTCCTGGTACTACCAGTAGTAATCCTCCAGTTGGGAGTAGTGCACCCAAAAAGTTAGGTGCTTTTGCAAGAGGAACAGAGGTGGGCCCTAGTTTAGACAGGGACCCCTCAACAGACTCCTCTGACTCTGATGGTGGTATAGGATTTGCCACCTTTACCATGGGTCCCATAGCATTGGGCAGGTACAGACTGGAGCCAATGATTAATGGTCAGAAAGCTGTGGCATTTAGGGACACAGGGGCTAGTGTCACCATGGTGGCAGGGAAACTAGTCCCCCTCACCAGCTTTTACCTGAGTTTAAATACCAGGTGACCAACATTGATGGTGTCAGAACAGATCACCCCATGGCCATAGTCAATCTCAGCTGGGAGGGGGTCACAGGCCCAAAAAGAGTGGCAGTGTCCCCAACCCTACCTGTAGATTGCCTGATGGGCAATGATTTGGAAATTTCAGCCTGGGCTGAAGTTGAACACCAAACCCATCTTAGGATGTTGGGCGTCCCTGCAAAGGTTAGTGGGGCTGTGATGGCCACAGCCCCAGCCCAAGAATTTGGAGAGATGGAGCCTGAAAGAATGGCCCACTCTCCCCAAAAGAGAGCACAAGGGTTGAAGACAAGTCTTCTTCCCCCAGACAGTAGGTAAGGGTCAGCCTCCTCAGGGAACTGACCCTACCCCTAGTGAAGGAACTGCCACAGAGGTAGTCAGGCCTGGCCTGGCCACACCCCTGATGGCAGAGGACCCTTCCAAGGTGGTACCCAGTCTGGAGCAGGTAACCTGCCCCTCTCTACCCTGCCTCAGTCAGCCCAGGGCTGCAGAGGTCAGGGAGGTCAGTGGACCCCCCGGGCCCCCTGTCCAGAGGAAGCCCCCCATCAGCAGATTAGGGGCACCCAGTCTAGTAGCCCTAGCCAGGTGAAAATTCCTCTACACACTGAGGGATCCCCCATACCTTTATGTAGGGACCTCCCCAGAAGGACTCTGGTAGGCAAGGGCAAACCTGGGACCAGAAGGTTCCAAACCTGCCATGTCCCTCCAGTAGTCCATCCAAAGGGACCCAACCCCCAGCTGTAGGCAGCCAAAGGTTGACCCTTAGAGCAAAGTGCAACTCAGTCATGGAAAGACAGGCATACATGGTGACCAGTGATCTGAGGAAGCTGAGGCCAACATTCCTAGGGCCTCACTTCTCTACTCAGACACCTCACCAGCCTTGTACTTTACCTAAGCACACCACAGGTAGTGATTCCCCATGGTGGAGACCCTCTCATACCCTTAGGGTGAGGGATTGCTTAGTGGACCATAAGACAGGGGGCAACCATGCTAGTGCAGGTGCTTCCTTATATGACCACTTAGTCAATGAAGGCTCAACTGGCCAAGGTTAGCCTTATCTCCTTTCGTTTGGGGGGTTATGTAGGAAGGTGGAATCTGACTATATGGTTGCCCCCACTTTTTTTATGGTGTTTTGCTGGTTTATGACTTAGTTGGACTGGGATCCTGCTATTCAGGGCCCCCGTCTATCTGCTTTCTCTGTAAAATGGTTTCCATGTGCCTTAGGCACATCTCTGATTGAATCTGGAGTGCCCTTATAAGTCCCTAGTATATGGTATACTATGTACCAAGGGCATAGGTACCTCAGAGGCCTACCAGGGGCTGCAGCACGTATTGTGCCACCCCTGGAAGGCCATCCAAACTGACACCACAGGTCTGCTACTGCAGCCTGGGTAAGGTGGTGCATGCACCTCTTACTGTGATATAGGTTACCTATATCACTAAATACATACACACATATAAACCTATAAGTCACTCCTAAGGCAGGCCTTATCAATCCTAAAGGCAGAGTGCATGGTTCCTATGTGAGAGGGTGCCCCTGCATGAGCAGGGCCCCTCTGCAGCGTTCGGAGACCATCTCTGATGCTGTTTGTAGTGCAGCCTGACCATATACTCTTAAGCGCATTATATCCTCGCGGTAAAATGCTAACTTTGGAATGGCTGCACCTAAACATGTCGTGTTTGGTGTCAAACATCTTGGAATACTACCCCCGCCAATCCTGGCGGCGGGGGTAGCATTCCACCCTTCTAGAGGGAAAGACATGTTAACTCTGACTAACCCGGTAACTTCCTTCTGAAACCCTGGCATCACAAAATGGATGCTGCTGCCACAGACACAAGTCTGGCCTCCTGCTGCTGGACGAAACTCCGGCAGGGGAGGCCTGGACAATAGGTTTCCTGTTGCAGGGAGGTGTGACCACCTCCCCAGACAGGATAATGTGTATTGGGGCTGGGTGGGTGCACTCTTAGAGTGCTTTGAAGTCCTGCACTGGGGGAGCAAAAGGCTCCTCTGTGCATATGCCAGTTCAAACCAGCTCAGGGGCTACCTGCCCCTGCTCTGGCGCGAAACTGGACAAAGGGAAGTGGGTGTGGCCACCCCTCCCTTGACCCTCCCATAGGTGGGGTCATAGAGTTAGTCCCTCCCTGTTTTACTAGTTAAAATGGGGAACCCTTGCCACAGCAAGATTAGATATCCCTGGACTAAACTTTGAAACTGAATCCTGGACCTTCGACGCTCTACATCACGATTAGAGGACTGAAGAATCTCCCTTGGGGTCAAGGAGTGACTCCCTGCTTGGCAGGCACCAAAAACGATAACGACGGTCGCAAACTACGCCGCTCCCTCCGGAGTCCGAAGTCCCTGCAGCCCAAGAAGTGGATTTCCTGACTTCTCCAAGGCCATCGTGAGTCCCCAGCGAAGCTGAGGCAAGTGGACCCCACGAGTGACGAGGAACTGCGACCCCTGGGTACCGTGCACTATTGTCGGGTGCAACCCCTTCACAACGTTCTACGAACCTGTGCTTTGGACCACCTGTGGTCCCAACCTCCAGCAGGAATCCCTCCAAAGATCAGAGGCCTACACCGTCCTGAGTGACCGTGGGCCCCTGTTGAGTGATTCCGCCCGAGGTGTCTTTGCGATCCCTTGCCAGCCGGCTCGTGGGTCCCCAGAAGACTTTCTAAAGAAACCAAAGGGCTCCCCTGGTTGCTCCAGGCCTGCCCTGACTTACCCTCGCTGGGTGAGTTCCCCAGACCTTGCTGGTCTGCACCATCGACGATCTTCAGCTACATCGAGACTTGCCGTTGCCAAGGCTTGTTGGGTCTAATCTGGTCGCCGACACTGCAGCACTCGACAGACATTGTGTACCAGCCCGAATCCTGCTCCTGGTTGCCGACAACGCCTCCTGGACCTCGTGGCTGCAGAAACGAGACGACCGTCAACGCACCTGAAGCACTCGACATCGGTGGGCATCTGTCCATCGCCTCCCTGGTCACTGGCTAGTGACCCAGACTCTGTCCCCTCTGCTTTCAGGTTCCAGAACTCCGATCCACTCTTGGATCCACCCGGACACTTTTCTTCTCGTCGCCAGCAGCACTTTGCAGCAGATCGCCATACGAAACGACGACGAAACCCGACCCCGAAAGGCACCTATGCACCCGGCTTCCTGGGTGAGGTAACACGAGTACTCCGGTGCTCCCGTGGGTAGAGACTCTTCAAAGTCCTAGATCTCAAAGGGTTTTGTCCTAGTCCTCTTTAAAGTGTCCCTTTCTTCTATTTTCCCGATCCCGACTTTCTCCATAGAAGTTAACGGCGTATCGCGGTTGTGTATTTACACTGCACGCGTCTCCCGTGGGTCCCCTGTGTCACTACCTTGGGTGGTTCCTTGTGGTCCAAGCACTTCTAGAGGCTCTAGGCCTAGTGTCTAGTTCAGTCGTGGTTCGCATACCACTTTATTGGTATATGGTTTGGTACGCCCCTAGGGCCCAAACGTGTATTTGTGCTATTACTGTGATTTAAGATCTTATAACCTATGTACTTCGAACTCTAGCCTCATAAAGAGACTAGAGGGGTGTGTTTAGTAATAAATACATATATTTTGAATATATACCTGGTGTGGTGCTCTTTCATTTGGTCACTCAAGAGATTATAGACTGGTAAAACAAGCTGCTTTACATTCCTTCAAGACTTAGCCTGAAGGCTTCTCTCCACAGCTACCACTAGGATAGCTTTCAATAAGGTTGTCTTTGACCTACCTACCATAAGAGTCGATTTGGACTGGTGCAAGGTGCCCACTATAATTAGTGGACAGCATATACCAGGCCAACTTCTCACAATGGGCCTGCAGCACTTATTGTGCCACCCACTTAAGTAGCCCTTGAAACATGTCTCAGGCCTGCCAATGCAGCCTATGTGTACAGTTTCAAACTGTCATTTTGACCTGGCAAAATTAACCTTTTGCCAGGCCCAAACCTTCATTTTCTTTTTTTTTTATAAATCTTTTTATTGAAAAGTAATTGCAGAACAAAAACATATGACATCGATATTGTGCAGTGCATATTCACAGTTTCGAGTATACCATTACTTAAGACAGGTATGAATAGTAGTAATGCTGAATTACTCAGCCACATACAAATATAATTCTTTACCATTACTCCCTTTGCGTGGAGGGGTCATTAAATGTCAAACATATCATCCCTCTACTTTTGTTCCATTCCCCCCAGATCTTAGTCCATTTTTGCAGGCAACCTCTCTCTTCATAAACTGCTCTCTCCGCCTGCATACACCAATCCATGTCTGCCTCCCAGTCTCGGAGTCTGGGCCCGGATATTCCTTTCCATGTCCTTTCAATATTACGTTTAGCCACCATACACCCCAGGGAAACCCAAATTATATATTTTGCCGTGAGGTCCGTTGCCTCCCATATATTAAGGAGACACCATCGGGGTGAGACCTGTTTGTCCTTTCTACACAATATTAGCAGTCTCAACTTTATTTTCTTCCAATATTTCTTAATAACTGGACATTCCCACCATTGGTGTATAAACGTTCCCACCTGACCACATCCCCTGGGGCACAATGTGGAAGTTAATATACCCATTTTGACTAGCGCCATACTGGTGTAATAGGCTCTATGTAAAATCTTTAATTGTATCAATTTAAATCGTGAGCGTATCGCAAACTCCCGAGGGGATGCCAATGCCTCTTGCCACTCTTCGTCACCCATGTCGCCTACATCCTCCATCCATTTTGTGCGCAATTTCCCTAACTTTTCGGGGGAGTTATTCAATATTTTCCTATATGTCAACGATATCGCTCCCTTCGTTATGTAGTCATCTAAGAGTCTGCCTTCTAAGGGTGAGGAGACCGGGAGGTCAGTGCCCCTGGGGACTGCTTTTTGTAACACACTACACACCTGAAGGTATCGAAAAGTCTACCCCTCATCTAGCTCATAGTCTCTTTGGAGGTCACTGAAGGGGACAATCTTCCCTCTTGCCCATAAATCACCAACCCTAGAAAGCCCAATCAGATCCCATTTATTGAATCCTGGGTACGTCGCTAATAGTCCCAGACGTTCCGATTCTAAAAGCGGACTAGCATTAGTTATCGTGTTTTTCCATCCCACCGCCGCCGAGGCCTTGTGCCACAGGGTGACTTTAGTCGAGGTTGGCGTGTATCCTGGTGCATTCTTCTTCCCACCCATAGATTGCTCTTAAAATATTTCCAGGGGACGTTATGTCTGTCCATCCTGTAGGCTGGGTCTCTTTGTGGCCAGTGCACCCAATGATTTGTCGCCACTAGCTGTGATGCCCAATAATAATATTGAATTGCTGGGAGGGCTATACCTCCGTCATACCAGCTTTTCATAAGTTTAGTAAGCGCTATACGAGGGACGCTATTATTCCAGAGGAGTGTACGTATCTCTGATTCTATTACTTGAAAATATTTTGCTGGTACAAGAAATGGGGCATTCTGCAAAATCTAAACAAATCGGGGGAGTGCCATCTTTTTATACAGGGAGGCTTTGCCAAGTAGCGTAAGGGGCAGGATCTTCCAGTGCTGCACGTCTTCTTGCAGCCGACGTAGCAGGGGAACCAGGTTTTTATCATAGAAAACTGTAGGGCTTGTGGGGACATAAATCCCCAAGTATCGAAACCAATCAGTGACTATTTTGGCCGCACAGCCCCTGGGGAGGTTAATGTCAGTCCCGTAGAGAACATATACTATTGACTTGTCCCAATTAAAGTATACCTTGAATATTTTTGAAAAAGGGTGAATATATGTAATACTCTGTGCATTGAGGAGTTAGGTTTCGCTAGATAGAGCAAAATATCATCAGCATACAGGGAAACCCTGTCTTCCCATTCTTCCGTCCATTTGAGTCCCCTGATGAGTGGATCACCCCTGATCCAGACTGCCAAAGGTTCTAAAACCAGCGCAAATATTAGTGGAGAGAGTGGGCAGCCCTGTTGCGTACCTCTTTGCAACTTGAAGATCGAAGATCTTCCTCCGTTAACTGTAACTTGTGCTAGGGGCCCAGCATAGAGAAGCCGGATCCACGACAGGAACTTTTCCCCAAATCCAAATCGTTCAAGGGTCGCAAATAGAAAAGGGCCACTCAATCATATCAAACGCCATTTTGGCATCTAATGACATTATCACTGCCTCTTCTTTAATAGTTCCTGCCCTGCCCAAAACTCCATTGAGGCGCCATAAATTAAGTGCAGTGTTTCTGCCCGGCATAAACCCGGCTTGATCAGGGTGGACCAGTTTATGCAGTAGGGGGGACAAACGAGTAGCTAAAATTTTGGCTAGAATCTTAACCACTGGATTTAACAGGGATATAGGTTGATACGAGCCACAGTTTTATGCATACTACAATATTGGCTAGTCTTTGACTAACTGGGAGAATACCTTAAGCTGTACTCTCGTCGTACATTTTCACCAAATAAGGGGCAATGTGGATGCATTTAACTTATATAACTCAATTGGTAGCCCACTTGGGCCCATTGCTTTCCCGGCCTGTAGTGCCCCAAGTGCCTGTACCACTTCTTGTTCGGTCTGATTGGATTCCAACCCTTCTCTATCTGTACTCTCCAAGGTGGGTAAACCGAGGGTAGCCACCAATTCCCGTGCACCAAGCAAGGTTGACGTCCCCGTTGGGGTATAAACCTGTTTAAAATACTCCGCAAAAGTTTCCACTATTTCTTGTCTATCTTTAAGCAGGGTCCCATCATTTGTCTTAATCTCAAACACCCATCTAGTGGTCATTTCTCGCTTATCCAGCCATGCCAATAGTTTACCCGCCTTATCCCCAACCTCATATACCCGATGCTGGGTCGCTCGATAATGCGCTCTAGCCGCCTCTTCCGCAATGTCCCTATACTCTCTTTGTTTGATCTGTAATCTATGTTTGGTATCTGGGGAATCTAGTGATATCAGCTTACGTTCTAGTGTACTGATTTCTTTCTCTACTTCGAGCAGCTGCTTCTTCTTTTCTTTTTTATGACCGATTGTAGAGATTCCCTGTCCCCTGATTACTGTCATGTACTCCTCCCACATCATTTGGGCTGAGTCTACTGACCCCTCATTGTCTTGGAAGTAGTCAGCGGTCGCCTCTATCAGGTGCTCCCTTATACTCTGTATTTTAAGATACCACGGATTAAGTACCAGCCCATCATTTTGAAAGGAAGGCCTTCCCCCGTAGCGCGCGATCATTGGAGAGTGGTCTGAGATGTTCCTTGGGAGGTGCCCCACTTCAGTGAACATCGGGAGCTGCTCAGCTCTTCCAAACATATAATCTATGCAAGAGAGACTTCCGTGGACCCCAGAGTGGAAAGTATACTGGAGAGCTGAGGGATTTTGGGTTCTCCAGACATCTATTAGGCCCATTGCTCTTAAAAATTCTTCTAGGGCTTTCCCAGAGGCCTCCCTCGGTTTGGTTGGGTTTCTATCAAAGTCTCCGTTGATAGCTGCATTGCAGTCCCCTCCTATTAATAAATCTCCTTCTGGAAGATTGAGTACATGCGACCCCAAATCGGCCAGAGTGGGGGAGTGTAGTCTAGGCGGTACATAGAGAGAGGTAATATTCACCAGTCTACCCTCCCAGTATCCAGATAAGGTCACAAATTTTTCCAACGCATCATGTTTAACTGCTTGTATTTTAAAGGTGAATGATCTATGCAAAAGAATACCCACCCCTCTTGATCCCCTGATTTATCCTGCGTGGGCAACCAGCTTATACCCCCATCTATTTAACGCACAATAGGAGGTCCCCAGTATGTGGGTCTCTTGCAACAATACCACGTACGGCGCCTGCCGCTTTAAATATTGCATTACTACCCCCGTTTAATTCTATCCCCAACCCATTTACATTCCGCGAGAGTATCTTGAAACGGCCGAGCAGAGGCGCTAGCCTCGAATCTGTATGTATCTCGCCCTTTCTGAGAGTGCCCTCTGCGGGTATAGGGAACTGCGGATCTCTATCCGGACCCTCTACGCCTCCGTGTGTCTGACATAATCGCGACTGTCCAGCTAACATTCTGTGTTATCATTCATCCTGTCCATAATTCTAGCACTGCACATGCACTACAATTTTCCCCTTTCATATTCCACTGAAAACATTCAACAACTTTATTACTAACCCTTATGTAACTACCCACCCCACCCCCTCCCTGCAGCATGGACTTAAAACTGCCTACCCCCAACTGTGCAGAGTGCCTGTAATCCCTTACTCATTAAACACATTATAAGGGGAAACGCGGCTCGAACAGCTTCTAGCCAATTCTCATTAACCCCTTCAAACTTATGATATAAAAGCCCTTTCGTCATCTTTTACTGTAGGACAGTTTGAACCAAATAAATCCTGTAACCGGTTCAAGGTAGTTAGCCCCACAGTACTGGCTTTGTATTGATTTATCTAGCATCACACCATATAATCCCACCACCACATGTTAGTATACTGGACAGTCTCCAATATTTGTATTGTAAATCGGGAGATGTCATCAGTGCCCTTCTGGACCAGTCTTACTTAAACAAGTGTCCTGAGAGTTTAGCCACTACTCAGTTTTATTGTTCTGACCCACTTCTTTTCCCAGTCCATCATTGTGGCCACGATTGCCTTGGCGACTCTCTTATCCCTGTGTACGCCTCTGAGAGTTAGGTCTTTGGGATCTGGGAGTCCTCCACCCCTCCAACCACTGCCAGGCCTCATCTGGGGTCACAAAAAACCATGACTTCCCCTCCGCATTCACCCGAAGCTTGGCCAGGAAGAGCATGGCATATTTTATGTCCTTATTCCGGAGCGCTCGCTTTACCTCCAAAAAGGATCATTGCATCTTCTGCACCCTCACTGTAAACTCTGGGGAAAAAGGTTATTGTAGAATTTTCAAACTTTAGCAGAGGAGCTGTGCGGGCAGTTTGCAAAATGATGTCTCTGTCCCTATAATTAAAGATCCTTGCAAGAATCGGGCATGGGGGCACACCCGGTTTTGGTGGGCCTCCTGGCACCCAGTGGGCACGCTCAACTGAGAAGTACTTGGAGAGCGCATGGGGCTGTAAATGATTCTGAACCAGGTCTTCCATGAACAGGTCCGCAGTCTGGCCTTCTGCCCACTCAGGCACTCCCAGAATTCGTACGTTATTTCTTCGTGCACGCCCTTCGTAATCTTCGAGCTTTGCCTCCATTTCTGCCGCCATTATCTTGATTTTTTGACATCTGCTTCCAACGTTTTTGTAGATTTCTGAAGCGTAGTGACCGATTAATCGGTAGCTTTCACCCGGTCTCCCAGATTTCTCACATCTGCACGTGTTAATGTTACTTCGACCGTAACCGTGTCTATTTTATTCTCCAGTGTCGAGCGCACTCCCTGTATGGCCTCCATTATATCTTGTAGGGTCGGGGCGCCTCCTTCTTCTTGTTGCTGTGTGTTGGGCACTGTGCTCTTGTCCACCGCAACCTCTGCTTTGGAATGCGCGTATTTATCCAACTTTGTTTGGTGCGTGGACTTTGGCCCCTTCTGTGTCAACATTTTGCCGGGGCTCGGCAAGGTTACACCACTCCTCTTACGCCTGCACTTTTGATTATACCAGCGCTCACTTTTTAGGACCTATACTGGAGTGTAGTGCTTTGTCACACTTTATGCGTGCCTCGTCTGCTTCAGGAAGGAGGGCGCTGTCCCTGTAGGTCTTTCTACCCTTCGTGAGGCCCCGCTACTCACCCACCATCCACACACCTCCTCCCAAAATGGCTGCATGCTGGGTACTCCAGGCTGCTCTTTCTTATATTGAATACGACTTTGACAGTGCATTTATCTTCTCCCCCCACAGTCTCTGCCAGCCACTGACACCGACCCTCGAGCCTGTGTGCAGGAAATGCCTTGGGGGGTTAGGCGGTTCCACCTCGATGGTCCACCAAGGGGTTTTGCGCCACTCCACCCCGCCAGCCGTCGCTGTCTGTCCCGGCCTTCAGGATCCTGAACACATTTCTTTTGTGAGAGGGGAGCGGGTGCTTGATTTGATGGCAGCTCGGTTAGTCCTTTACTACGGCCTGACTCACCGGGTCGGATATCGTAGTCTGGGCTCCCCCCAGCGCACCTCTGGAGTTCTTCACGCGCCGACACTGCCACCGTCTTTACTTCCGCGGCTTGGGCAAATATCGAGTGCCGCTCATTCGCTTCTGAGCATTGTAACTGGAACCTCCCACTCGGTTCAGGGAGGGAAGGGGAGAAGGAGAGGAAGCAGGAGAGCCATCCCAGACCTCCCGTCAGGCTCCCTCAAGACATCCGCTTCGTTGATCACAGCCTCCCTCACCTCTGTCGCTTACGGGGCTCCTCCTGCCGTTCTGCCGCTCACTTCGGCACTCAGTCTAAAACTTCATCTGGAGGTGGTGGGATTTCTTCGTCTTCTGCCTGTCTCTCCTCGATAAGCTGGGGATCACAGGGGGTGTTTCGCTTGCAGGCAAAAACGGATCATTTAGCAGATTTGGGGGGTTTATTTGCTCGGTCTTTGGAGCTCTACACTGGTGCGGCCATCTTGGTAGCCGGCCTGCCATGCCCCCCCCAAACCTTCATTTTCAATACATATAAGACACCCCTAAGTTAGGCCCTGAATAGCCCATATGGCAGGGTGCAGTGTATTTAAAAAGCATTTGAAAAGTAGCAAATGTACTTTTCTGTTTTACATATCCTGATAGTAAAAAACTGTTAAATTCATTTTTCACTACTGCAAGCCTACAACTCCCATAGGATAACCTTGGAGTTACCTTATTGCATTTAATAAGCGATAGATTCCAATTGGGAGCAGGTAGACAGTTCAAGTTTAGTATCCAAAGAATTGTAATTAAAATTCCCTCTATAAAGGTAAAGTCATATTTTTTGTCACAATTCTGAAAATGCCACTTTCAGAATTTCCATTTTCTTCCCCTAACCATTTGAGGCCTGCAACATATTCCTGGGTCACATGACTAGATGTAGCTGGACGTTGGTCTTTGTGTATTGCACCCAGACAGTGAGACAAAAGGAAAATAGGTGCTGGCAGGATGGGCCACTCTGAGTCACTGAGGAGGAGGAGCTGCCACCTATCACACTTGCACATTACAAAGGCTCTGCGTGAGAACACTCAGAAAGGGCTTTGATACCAGTCTATTGTAACCCCAAACAATGTGGGACCAGAGCAGGGAGCAATGAAAATTCAAAGCACCTCTGGGGATGAAAACCTCTGGAAGTTTCTCCTACTTTAAAGTGGGCATCTGGTATAAATATTGGACCTCAGACCTAAACTCTTCAGGACACTTTTGGACCTGTGGAAGACTCTGCCAAGAAGGACTGCTGTGCTGGGATGGAAGAGAACAGGCATACCCCATATGCAACATTGTAAGGACCAGATCAGAATATTCTTGTCACTGCTGCACAGTGTGCTGACTAGCTGCTAAGCATGCAACCATGCAACATGGTGCAAGGGTGCATGGCTTGAAAGATGCAATACATCTCTGTCCTGTAAGGGCCACCTAAATTAAAAAGTGCTGATTGTCACTGTCAAACGAGTTCTACTGTGTCTGTTTATATCTTCCGTGTGCTGACATATTGATGGCCAATATGTGTAGGTGAGGAACATAAACATGTTGAGATGTGTAGAAACATAACAAACACTTTGTTGCTTTTGTTGTTTGTAGTATACTTGGGTGAACTTAGGTTGCTGGGGACTAGGCATCTTTTCGCTTGATGAAATTACATTGCTATAGCTATGAAATTCGCTGTTGTATACAACATCATGCACCATATCAACAATCGGTCTGCATTGCTGACATTGGTTTGGTTATGGATGCAGTCCACTCTCAAGGAGGCATGGAGACCAGCTGGTTCAGCCAGTCTACAGTGTATGTGGTATCCTGCATACCTATTTACTGGACAGATATAATGGGTATGGTGTTGGGCCAATATGACACTTGTGATAGTTGGACAGATATCAATTTGGACAATACAGTAGCCAACTTCCACATTGGGATTTTATGGTGCAGACACATCTGCTCTATGGGCTATGTGCCGGAAACAAAATCTGGGACACATGCACAATGTACCTTGTGAAATGTCTTAGGTAAATCTGTTTGACAATAGTTGAACATCACAAGTCCAGCTTCAGTAGTCCATACAAGTATGATGAATCCCCAGTGCCACTATATATATTTATATATATGTTAGACTTGGCTTTTTCAGCGGGTTTACCCCCAGACTTTTTGCTTTTTGGCCTCCTGTTTTTGACCCTGTGTGTGTTGGTTTTAGGACTCTGGGCACTTTACCACTGCTAATCAGTGCTAAAGTGCATATGCTCTCTGTGGATTGGATTGGTGTTTAGATGATTGGATATTTGATTTACTTGTTAGTCCCTAATAAAGTGCACTGAGTGTGCCAGGGCCTGTAAATCAAATGCTGCTGGTGGGCTTGCAGCACTGGTTGTGCCACCCACAGACGCAGCCTGTAAAATGTAACTCAGACCTGCCATTGCAGAGCCTGTGTGCAGTCTGGGACTGCCATATCGACTTGTCAAGTGCACACACTTGCAAGTCCCTAAAACCTTCCCTTTTCTACATGTTAGTCACCCCTAAGGTAGGCCCAAGGTACCCCTGTGGGCAGGGTGCATTGTATGTGAAAGGTAGGACATGCCCTGGTGTGTGTGGCATGACCTGATAGTGAATTACAGCCTACTTAGTTTTTCACTATGGCAAGGCTACCTGTTCCCCATAGGCCAGAATGGTCAGTTTTGATTATTACATCCTATGATCCTAACTGACCCAGGGAACATGGTAGAAATTCGAGTTTAGTATGCCTGAACTCAGAATGATGAAATGCATCTTTTAGTGAAGTTGGTTTTAACATTCTGTGTTTGAAAATACCACTTTTAGAAAGGAGGTATTTTCTTGTCTAACCATCCAAGCCTGCCTCTGCTAGGTTGTGTATCCCTTGTCTGGAGTGTGAGTGACAGGGGCTGGGGGATTCCAGGAGACAGGGTGAGTCAGCACAGGGCTGAATAGCAAGATCTACATGTAGATGGGTGGGAGGAGTTGCACCTGGGACCTGAATAGGGCTGTGCCTTCCCTCCACAATGCTGGCTCCACCTCCTGTGGTGCGTCTGATGTCCCTGGCCTACACTGCAAAAGGAAAGAAGGAGTCTTGTCAACAAAGTGCTCCAGGACTGACCAGAACTGGTTTGGATTAGGCAAAGGCCTCTCTGCCTTCAGAGAACAAAGAGAAATTGAGGATAAAAAGGGGGACCCAGACCCCAGAACTTTAGATTACTTCAGAACTAAGGAACCTGCCAGGAAGAAGGACCGGGAAAGCTGGAGGAGGAGTACTGCCCCTATGCTGCGTGTTGTGGGGTTGGCCTGCAGTGGTTGCTTCTGTCTTGGGTAGGGAAAGGACTGGACTGTGCTTTCATCATCCTGCTGTTAGAGTTTTCTCCAAGGGCTTGAAGTAGAGCTTGCCTCCTGTTGGAAGTCTCAGGGATAGAAAAGACTTCCGAGATCTCGCTGAATCAAGGAACCTGCCAAGACGAAGAGCTGGAAGAGCTGCCAGGAGGAGTACTGCCCCTTTGCTGTGTTGTTGCTTTGTTGGGTTGGCCTGCAGCTGCTGCTTCTGCCTTGGGCAGTGAAAGGACTGGACTGAACTTTCTCTACTTGTGCTGAGTATCTCCAAGGGCCTGAACCGAGAAGGCCTCCTGTTAAGAAGTCTCAGGGACTGCAAAGACTTCACCAACCTCTGGGTACCGCTCCTGGAACTGCTGTTTCAGTTGCCACAGAGAAGAGGGAACCACGACCGGCTCTGTCAACCGACTCCGTCGCTGGCCTTGTGTCCCGAAGGCACCGCAAGCCGCACCGACTCGCCTGCACCGTAAGCCTTGGTCTCACCGACTCCATCACCGAGCCGCTGCCTGCACCGCATCGAGAGACACCGCGACCTGCATCGCCTCGCTTCACCTCGCTGGCCTGGGCTCACCGACATGGTCGCTGCTGGCTCGACACCCATGACCGACTCGTCACGCACAGCTGTCCAGCTCGGCCAGCACCAATTCCCGCCAACCGGCTCTGTCGCTCGCATCGCAACTTGCCAGCACCGCATCGAGCACCGACTCGCCCTGCACCACAAGCCTTGGTCTCACCAACGCCGTCTGCACGATCGTCACCGAGCCGCTGCTTGCACCGCATCGAGGGACACCGCAACTTGCACCGCTTCCACCTTGCACCGTGACCGTGACGAACGCCACAACCGGCTCTGTCACCCGCACCGCAACCTGCCAGCACCGCATCGAGCAACGACTCGCCCTGCACCGCCATCCTTGGTCTCACCGACGTCGTCTGCACGATCGTCACCGAGCCGCTGCTCGCACCGCGGGACACCGCACCTTGCACCGCTTCCATTTTGCAACACGACCGCGACGGATGCCAAGACCGACTCGCACGCCTGTGTGAGCCGCACTAAGAAAGGTACTGTGAACGAATCTGTCCCGCTGTTGCTGGCCCGTACCGACGCGGTCAGCGGGAACTGCGAGACTCTGTTGTTTTCAGCATCGCGGTAGGCTCGGGCCGAGCTACCGACTCGTACGAACTGTGCTTTTCAACGTATTTTGCAACTTAAAGACATTTTGAGAAGTAACTATTTTTGAAGTACTGTATCGTGGATTTTTATCGTATGTGGTCTTGTTTTAAGTATATAAAAATATTGGATATTTTTCTAAACTGGTGTGGTGTCCGTTTGTAGTGCTTACATTGTATTACTGTTGGTTTTGTGCAAATGCTTTACACACTGCCTCTAGAATAAGCCTGACTGCTCGTGCCAAGTTACCAAGGGGGTGAGCAGGGGTTATTTTAGGAGTGTAACTCCCTTATCCTGACTAGGAAGAAGGGTCCCTACTTGGACAAAGGTGCAAGCCCTTGCCAACTAGAGACCCCCATTTCTAACAATATATATTCCCTGCATTGCATGGGTCTGCACCAGAAAGGGGTTGTGTGACCTTTGCATGTGGGTAGCCATGCACATCAGCTGCAAAAATGTGCATTTAGTGAAACATGGCACCAGGCAAACCTGTAAAGCATCAGTGACTACTACCCTCACTGGTGTAATATTACATGTATGTTGACCTTAGTGACTCATCTTTATTACTATTTAATGTGGCACCTGTGTACAGCAGCACACATAGATGGAAAAGTGGAGCTCACTGTATATATAGGTAATCAGTAAGATGCATTATTACATTTGCATCCATTCTTGCATGTAACAGTTACATCCTTGACTCATGGGGCAAGTGTGCCTGCATTGACCATAGGTGGCCATTCCAGTCCCCACACAGGTCAAGAGTCGACATTTACATAAAGGCCTGTTGGATACAGTGCAAGTCATGCAATGTGCTTGCAAACATAGGTGTGGTGTAGATAGACTACCCCGCGGCACTCTGTGGCCGTTGACAATCTATGCCCTCTTTATTTCCAAACTCAGGACATCATGTAGACTATACAGTGATCCACATATGCAACACCAAAAGCTACTTCATTGTCATTACCCCCTCAAGTGCCCTCTTTGTAATGGCATTAACGTGCAGGGATCATGTTGTGTTACCCCTGTGGTGCTTAATGGGGCGCAACTTTACAATGACTGTGATGTTTAATGTACATGATGGTGGCATAGACACATGTGCCCTCATTTACGGGGAATTGGCGTAGGGCAGCGCTGCAAGTCTTCTTGCTGCACTGCCCTACACCAATGTAAAAGGGCAGGAAAGCACTTTATTTATGAAATAGAGTCGATTCCTGTCATTTTCCCCTGTGCTGGCACACAACTTGCTGCCTAGTGCCAACACAGGCATCCTTGCACAATGGTGCAAGGGTGTCTGTGTTGCATGCAGGATTGATTTTGTGCCGGAACGAGCATCTTACTGCACAAAAGCAATCCCTAGAGGCCTTCTCCTCTTTCCATGTGTGCTGCAGAATGCAGCACACATGGAAAGAGGAAAAAATTAGGAGAAATATAAATAGTTCTCCTTGTTACGCCAGCTCTGGGGAGGTGTAAGGTTTTAACACTGTCCTAGGTTTTCATGATTAAGTAAATCTGGGGCAGTGTCAAAATCAATGGGTGTTGCGTGGGAAAACCTACCATAATGCCCATGGAATGCCTCCCTGGTGCAGAGTAAGTCAGGGCAGCGACTTACGCTGCTTTGTCTTACTCCATATCTATGAGGCCATGCAAAGCCACGCAAAGTCGCTTTGCACGGTCTCCGATATGATTGAGAGGCTTGTGCCGCCAGAGTGTCAAAAAAGTGATGCTCTGGTGGTGCAAGTCTCTCATAAATAAGCCCCTTAATCTCTGTGTTACTCTGTGATACCTCTGTCAACATTAGTAGCAGTACGTCTACTCTGAGGGCCACCCTTTGTGTGTGCCTCCTGGTGCAAGGATTCTGCATTCCCTGACACAGGCATATCTAATAGGATACATTTAACTTACATTTCACCTTTGGTTGGATACGAGATTAGTGATCCAATCTACTATGCACTTGTACACTCAGGTCAGAGGGAGACAACTCTTAACATGCAGACCAAACTTCATGTCTAAATCCCTCCATCTATCCATGTGCAATGAGTTTGTGTGTAAGCACATACTGTTTTGTCTGACTTTTTATCCATGTGTATTACCACTCTTGACATCTCAGTATTCAAGTGTTCAAATGTTTGCATGCTACCTATACAATGTCATACTGCTCTGGCTATTTACTGACTATACAATGTCATCTGCTCATTATGTAATTTTTACATGTTCGTCATTGCATTGCTATGCATTGCATGGCGAATGTATGCTTTATCTACTGTAGCATGATGTGGTATATGTGACAATGTAACCAGTAAATAGTTCACATGTGCTGTGTTTTGTGTAAAGCCACACATGCATGTATGCATTATTTAAAAGTGACAGATTTTATATGTTAGCATGACACTAGGCCTTTGTCTCATTAGCTCTGATGGTATCTGAAACAAGATTAGTTCCAGCAAGATGCAGTCATTCTGCATGCTCACACTTTGGTGAGGAACACTGCATTTAGCAGTTATTATCAGGTACGGAAGTTGGTGGATTGTGTTCCAAACTTTACTGAGTGTCATCTGTTGTACACTTTGCTTCTGCACAACACAGCAAGACTTTTAGCTGTGTAGCTCTGCACTGCTCAAGTGCAAGGGGGGTAGTGAGGATCAATTTAGAATTAGAAATGCGGCATGCCTGGCTTGTGCCTTTAATGCAGTACACTGCTTCACATAGAATTTCTGTATATGTGCAATTGATATATGTGCAGCATGGCCCCTTGTAGATCAACAGGTCTGATGTGTGATTGTTACATTTTGAGGCCTACTTCTTGTTGACAAGATGTGGGTGAGTTGATGTTTACTGGGACTGTGATATAAATGCAAAGACAAATAATGGATTAAAAAATGTATTTGTATATTGAACCTACATATTATGTTAGTTCATGCTCCATCACATTACATGTGCTTCAGGCGAACACATGTTGCGCAAAGTGTGTGCATCGCCTATTGCCAGCCACTGTATTCTGGATGTCTCCATCATCCTCATCCTCCTCCTCCGTCGGGTCCTGATCTTGATGGTCCCCGTCCCACGGGACATTAGTCAGCACACAGACATTGTGTAGAGTGGCACAATCAAGTATTATCTTGCACACCATAGGGAGAGAGTAGAGCAATCTCCCCCCTGATATGTACAGATATCTGAACCTGGCCTCGAGCAGATCGAAGGTTCTCTCAACAATATTGCGGGTCTTGCAGAGTGCATGATTGTAGTTTCCCTTGGCTTATAAAATTCAAATCCAATCCTACTTGGACACCAACTTGGACTCAGTATCAAAAAAGCATACCTTGGACTAAGATTGTTATGCATAACAATATTGCAATTTGAAGGGTCTTGGATATATCCTACATATATTGGTAAAGAATGTTTTATGTGTAAAAATACCATTGAAACAATTGACCATATTCTATGTCTGTGCCCTTATTTGACGGATTTACGAGAGTATTATGTAAAATCAATCTTTGTGAAAGTGGAGAAAGGACATTTGAATACGCTAACTCATATGCTTCAAGGAACTAACGAATAAGATCATCGGTGGCACAGTAAAATATTTAATTGCAGCAATGGCTGTCTCGGACTAGGACTGTTCAGCTATGCGCTACAAAATCACCATGAATGAAAGAGGAAAAGTAAAGCTATATATGAAATGATAAAGGCCTTTTAAGTATCCATGAAGCTTTTGTAATACTACTTTTCACTCATTTATACATTTGTATTTTTTGTATTATTGTAAATAGTTTTAATTAAAATACAAAATAAATTATTTACCTCAGATGTATCAAAATAGTGTGGCCTTGGTTTGGGTGAAATCCTAACAACAAATGGAACCAGGGTCAGAAAGGTGCTACAGCTACATTCCTGGACACCTAGAAACATGCCACCATCTTGCTGCTCCCGAAAAAACTTACACCAGATCCGACTACACCAGCAAACTACAGACCCATCTCTGTGCTACCCTACTGTAGAAAGGTAGGATCCTTCGGCATGGTTACCCCCACTTTTTGCCTGGTGCTGTGATGGCTTCTGACTAGTCTGACTGAGATCCTGCTGATCAGGACGCCAGTCTCTGTGCTTTCTCCCCTAAATTGGTTTGGTAAGTACTTAGGTACATCCCAGATTGGACACTGGTGTACACTTATCAGTCCCTAGTATATGGTACTATGGTACCAAGGGCATAGGTACACCAGGGATCCCCCATGGGCTGAAGCATGCATTATGCCACCCATGGGGGACCACCCACTTTGCAACTACAGGTCTGCCATTGCAGCCTGTGTAAGCTGGTGCTAGCACCACTTATGGAAGATATAGGTTTCCCTATATCTAAGGTCACTGCACTTAAAACCTATAAGTCACCCTAGAGCAGGCCTTTCAATCCTGAAGGCAGGGTTCTTGGTTCTAAGTGTGAGGGTGCCCCTGCATGAGCAGGACACCCCTATGACCTTCGGAGTCCATTCTCCTGGGTTGTAAGTGAGACATCCATATGACATATAGAGGGGCACCGCGTCATTACGCGGTGACCATCTCGAAACTGGCTCCAATAAATCCTATCATGTTTGGTATCAAACATGTTGGAATCATACCCCCACACCGTAAACATAGTGGGAGGTATGATTCCATGCACCGTAAAGCTCCTTGGGGAGTCCATCGGTGCTCCCAGTACCAGTCTTCCAGACCCGGACAACAAGCCAGGGCTGCTGCCGGCCAGAGACACGTTTCTGCCCTCCTTCTGCTGAGCCAAGCTCGGGCAGAGGAAGGCAGAACAATAGGTATCCTGTCGCAGGGAGGTGTGACCACCTATCAGACAGGATTTAGTGTATTGGGGCAGGGTGGGAGCGCTTGCCAGTGCCACACAGTCTGCGTGCAGGGCACAATTGGTGCCCTCCATGCATAGCCCAGTTCAAACCAGTTCAGGGAGTCGTTGGCTCCCCCTCTGGTGTGAAACTGGACAAAGAAGAGGGGAGTATCCTCCCCCTTGATCAGCCCCTCCTTTGGGAGGGACCCCTGAATTGTCCCAACCCTTTCCTTAGGGTATTTAAGGGCTTACCTGTGGGTGAGTCCCTAGATTCTTCGTGGGACAAGATTAATTTCCGACACCACTTCTTCTTCGACCATATGGGCACTCTGGACTTCGCTCTGGGCATCAAGGCTGCAATTGGGAAGAATCCTGCTGCTCCTGATCTCGTTGCCCTGCTCGTCTGCTGCAACATCCATGCCTGTGCACCATAAAGGAACCTTCCAAGGCCTGTGGGCATCCAAGACACCTGAAGGAATCTCCCTTGAAGTGAAGGAGTCACTTCCCTGCATTTGCAGGCACCGCAACTAAGCTGACCGGTCTGCTGATCGTGAGCTCCCACAAACTCCGAAAAGCAACACAGGTGGTGATTCTTCACATCCCTTGAGGCCTGCCCTGCCCTCTCACCAAGTTTGAGGCCATTATCCCTCGTCCGAGCAGCAGGAAACAAACCCCTGTGCTCCTCGCCGACTTGCAATTGCAAAGGCTTGTAGGCTTCCTTCCATCAAGTTTTTCGGGTTCCAAGTAGCCCCAACCACAAGCATCTCCAGTGACCAAGATCTTCATCCTCACCCCATCTCTTGCATCGTGGGCTTGCATCTTTGGTGAGCTGCTAAATGTCCTCTTGCGACTCCAGTGCCTCCAGCCTGTGGGTCCTCTTGATGGTCATCTTCATATTCTTTGGGCTCCCCTGATTGCCCGGGGCCTGCCCTGACTCCCCTGCTTGTGGTGAGTCCCCTTGACCTTGCTGGTCCCAACATTACACCTTTCTCCACTTCCACGTTGGTTGCAGTTGCCAAGGCTTGTTGGTGCTCCCGCTGGACACAGACCCCTCAACTCTCGACATCTGACATGGGACAGCTCGTGTAGGGCTCCTGGTCTTCTACAGCATCGCCTGGTCCTCACAGCTGCAGTTCTAAGGTCAACGTCAGCTCCCCTGCAGCACCCAACATCGGTGGGCATTCGTCTTCCATGCCTCTTGGTCACTCCTGAGTGGCATAGACTCTGTCACCTCTGCTTGCAGGTTCTTCACATCTTGAATCTACCTTTGGGTTCCACTGGACACTTTCGCCTTCTCCAGCAGCAGCACCTTTTTGAAGTCCTCGGTTGGAATCGACGGCGGTTTCCGCCGCCACTTATCACCTATGCATCCCGGCTTCCCTGGGGCAGATATCCTGGTTCCTAAGGTATCCACAGGTGGGGTGGCTCTTCAACCTTCTGTCTTCCATGGGGTTTCTTCAGGGTCCGCTGGGAAGGGTCCTTCTTCTTTAAAATTGCAACCGCGACTTACCCATTGACTTGAATTGATCATGCGGTCGAGTTCCCACTTAGCACACGACCTGCGTGGGGCTCCTAGTTACTTACCTCGGGTGGTTCCTTGGGTCCCCAACACTTATTTGTCTTCTGGGTACTGTCTTGACTCGAGTCGTGGTTCGCATACCACTTATTTAGTATATGGTTCGGTCCCTCCCTGGTGACCGCTGTGTATTAAGTGCTACTTACCTGTTTCTATTGAAAAGTATTGTGTGCATTGTGTGTATTTCTGGGTAGGAGATATCTGTACATGTTAGTGAGTGTCTTATAATAAATACATATTTTTATAAATACACTGTGTGGTTCTTTTTCACTTAATCTATACTTATAGGATTATGCTCTGGGAAAACAAGCTGCTTTACACTCCTTCTGGACTAAGCCTGAAGACTGCTCTCCACAGCTACCACTTAGAGAGATTTCTAAGGTTGTCTAAGGCCACTAAAATCACCATAAGGGTTGTTTGGATTGGTGCAGGGTGCCGACTTACATACGTATGCATTTTATACCAAGCCAGCTTCTCACACCTACTCAGCAAAAGTCTTAGAGATACTTGTAAGCAAAAGGCTAGCACTTCAACAGGAACAACCTCCAAGATGCATCTTAGTCACAATTCAGACCTAACCACAAAACAGAGACTGCCCTCCTCGCCAGCACTGATGACATCCGCCTCATTCTTGATCAAGGCAGTCCCGCAGTCCTCATCCTCCTTGACCTCTCTGCAGCGTTCAAAACTGTCTCCCACCTTCTCATCTGATGCCTTCATGAGTCAGAAATTCACAGAACAGCTCTTAAATGGATCAGCTATTTCCTCACAGGTGACATAGGAAGTCAGTCTAGCCCCTCACACCTCCAACGTCTACAACCTAATATGCAGAATCCCTCAGGAAATTTCTCTGAGCCTAACACTCTTCAATGACTACATGACCCTGCTCTCCTGCATCATCAGAACACATGGTCTCACCATTGTCTCATACACTATGGCACCAAGCTCTTTCTTTCCCTCTCCAAGGAATCCCCCAGCACCCAAGCAGCATTATTGACTGTATAATAGAAGTCGCCCTCTGGATGTTATCAAACTGCCCGAACCTGAGCTTGAACAAGATGGAGGTGGTACCCTTTGGAGGAGATACCACACGTGGCCTTCAACCTGGTGGCCATATGAACTGGGACCAATACCCAGCCCTTTCAGCCAAGCCAGGAACCTAGTGATCGTGACTGACAACCATATATCTATGTAAAGCCTGATTATCTTGATGGCCTCCTCCTGCTTTCACAACCTCAAGATCCTCAGGAGAGACTTCAGGTGGCTTCCTCTCAGCACTCTTTGAACCATCACTTACACCCTAATCGACAGCAACTAAGACTATGGGAATACACTCGATGTAGGAATCTCCACCCATCTCACCAAAAGGCTCCAAATCAGCCAGAATACAGCTACCAGAAACACACACAACATCTCTCCCGCACCCACATATCCAATCATCTTAAAGACCATCCCTTGCTCCTCATCCACAAATGCCTCCTTTTCCAACTACTTACACATACAAAGTACTGCACAACTTAGGTCCCACTCATCTAAACAACAGCATCAGCTTTCACACCCCCACTAGACACCATCATTCTGCCAGCCATCTACTTGCTTCTGTACCTCGTATGTGAGGAGCCTTAGGTGGCGGCTGCGCCTTTATATACCTGGCTCCTAAACCCTGGAATTAATTACCCTTTCACATTAGAGCTGCCTGTTCAATCATAGAATTCCTGAAGAAACTTGAACTTTATTCAAAATTTCACATTTTACCTTCCTTATTCTCTGCCAATTGTTCTTGTGTTGGAATTTGTACTGGAGCGTCTACCTCAAGTAGAAAAATCACGGCACCACTGGGAGTGGGGGCCGGCATGGATCGGGGGTGGAGGTTAAGGGGATGTAAAAGAAGGGAAAAAACGAACCTCTTCGCAGCGTCTCACCTCCGTCATTTCTCCCGGCCGCAATGGAACAGGAAGCACCCAGGCTCCACAAAGCCAATCACAAAGCTGCAATGCAGCGTTGTGATTGGTCAGAGTGCCGTGGTTCGGTGCTCAGACAGGCAGTGGGAGCCTGGGCATGTTCTCCACCCAGACTGTGATACAGCCTGGGTGGAGAACATGCAAAGTACGCATGACTGTTTGGCGGGCCCCAGATGGCCGGCCAAACATTCATGCACACTTACAGTGTGCCACCTGTCCTCCCCCATCTCCTCTGTCATCAGAGCAGCTCCGCCCACAAAGCTGCCGCAGCAGGAAAAAATAAAATGATAATAACCTCGAGTTATTATCATTTTATTTTTCCTTTATTTTACTTCTGCAAAGCAGTGGGGCAGCGCTCCTCCACCTTATCTGAACGCTGGCTTACCTATACTCTATGGCACTATGCTTAGTTTTTCGCTCAAACATTGTTTTCAGTTCATGCCTAGCTGATAACAATATTGGTGCATGGCTCTTAGTGAATCCGGTGATGCTCAACTTTTTTTGCTTTTCACATTAGGCAGTCCTGCAGATTTTCACGTAAGACTGCATTGCATGACGGTACATCTGGGCCTTGTTTCAGTACTGGGCCAGGAGATTGCAGCTGCTGCAGCTATATTTTTAGTGGCTTAGTTGAGGCCACTTCCCTCTTATACATATCTCATTCCTTTATGCAAACATAAAATCTGAGTATTCTTGACTTTTTTTCTCGAAGAGTACAAAGTTCATACTTAAAATTCAGCAACATAAAAGCAAAGAAATCTGCTAAAGGTTATGTCTGAAAATATAAAGTATTCGGGCCTTGAGCGTCTATTTTAATATGAAACCTGCTTCTGCTTGGATGCTTGCATAATTTTTGTCCCCAAAGAAACAGAAAACTAATCGTCAAATGGCATCTCGCATTCAAACTCTAGGGCTTGAATAAAACAACAAATAACATCGGATTAAATTTGTTTTAAGGAATTAGGATGAATTATCCGCTGACTACGTTAATATTAAGAGATAACAATCTCTTCATGTTAATGAAAGCACGCTCAGGGATGAAGTTCTAGAATTCGCACTTTAGGAGCGCATTGAAAAGTTAATGCCTTGATATTTTTATTTTTGCCTTTTTAAATACCATTCTTAGGGCTTGCCAGCTCAATAGCGCTGAATATTCTGTCAAATGCTGCGTCATTATCCCCGAATTTATCCTTTTAGTGTAGCGCCCTCCTTCTGTTGCTTCGAAGAAGTACGTATTCTTGACAGGTATTTCCTCTTAGAAATAGGAAATGGCTGCACTATACGATATTGTCAACTTTTAGCCGTTGGTGTAGATTTTCAGAATTCATAAATGTCTATTCCTGACTACAGAGAACGGCCATCGAACATCCTAATGCGAGGTATTCAGGTGATAAAGCGGTCTCTTTCTTTCGATTTGACAATTTATTTGGAAGGAAAATTAACTAGTAAATTAGAGGCCCTGGGGCGCCCTGGGCATTAATCAACTTACTTTGATCTCCAACGGAGGTTAGCAATACAAATTGGCAATGTCTTAAACGATGTCTTAAACAAGGAGCACAGTGGCTTTTTCTCTACAACACTAGTTCATTGCTGCTAATCTATCAATGAAGTATATAATGTAAAATGATGTGAAAAATAAAGAAATCCCGCGTAGAAGTCATGAGCCGACATTTTCAATGCGGGCCATACTGATTACTGTTTTTTTTAACAGAGTTTTATATAGCGCAAACTTGACCCGAAGGTATCAGAGCGCTTTACAGGACCACCAGTTGCGTTACATGAGTACACATTCATTTTTAGGTCTCGCCTGAGCCAGCGCATGCGCCGCTCTGGCGAGACATTTTGTGAGTGGGCTTTTAAAAGTCCGACCACAGCTTTGTGTGGCATACAGCCTGCGGTTACGCGCACAGGCACGAGCAGAGGCACCATCTGGATTTCCTCTCTCGTCATGGTGCACGCACATCGCACACCACTCACCAGAAGTGATGCTGCAGCTGCTTTCACTTTCGCGTGCTTCAGTTTCACTTTCACGGCCGCGCGGCCGCGTCACTTTCACGGCCGCGCGGCCAATGCTTGTTCTCTCTCTCTCTCCTATCCGTGACCCTTAATGTGTTTTGAGATCCAAATCCACACAGAGACAACACACACTGCACACACAACCACCCCTGCCCTCAGCTCTACTGCACACGGGGTTTTCGCTATACCCGCTCATGAGTCTCTGTTAACCAATTCCTCCCACAACCACCTCATGAAACACCAGCAGCGAAAAATCCCCCCCAGCCAGATGAACCATCTCCCGTCTGGACATAAAAAGCCCTCCTCCTGCCGCGCTCGCTCTCCCTGAGCGCGTGGGCTGTATTTATTTATTTAAATACACAATTAACAATCGGAGATGGGGGTTAATTGCAAGGAACTTACAAGAGCTTGCCCGGGACGCCCACTGATGCCGCTGCACTCAGGCGGGCTCTGCTTCTCCTACCGCTTTCTCTGTAGGGTTTTTTTTTAGCGACTCCACGCAGCTTCTCGCCGGTGCTTTGTTGTTGTTTTTTGGGCGAGAGGAGCCGCCGGTGAAGTTTTGTGAGCTGGAGGCTTCTCGTGCAGGTTCTGCTCACCAGCAGAGGAGGAGTTGGATTGCCATCTTCCTCTCACTTCCCTCTCCTGCTGCTGCTGCAGCAGATGACCTGAGAGATATCCGTCTCACTCACACTGTGCGCGTCTCTCTCCTCGCTCTGAATAATGAGCAACCAGAGGCCAGGCAGAGCGAGAGACAAGGAAGAGAACCTCGCAGTCCGGCAATGGCACCATCTTCAACTTCGGGCAGGCACGTACGCTAATGCCGCTTATCTTTAAATGGCACACATGCTAATTCCGCCGTGTCGATACTGGCATCGGGCCGGTGCCGGCTTTCCTTTGTGGTTGCGGGCAGACGCGCTGATGCCGCAGGCAGGCACACGCTTCAATGGCGGTTATTTTCCAATTGAGCCACAGGCAGACATACACAGCGATGGCACCATCTTCAACTTCGGGCAGGCACTTACGCTAATGCCGCTTGTCTTTAAATTCAGGACATAGGCAGGCATACATGCTAATGACACTTAACACCAAATTCAAAACACAGGCAGGCACGTGCCTTCAGTACACAGTTGGGCTCAATAAATATACATTTTGGCGTAATATAAACACGTTGAAAGTGGACGTGTAACATACAGAGCCCAGCTAAATGATATTGATCAGTTGAAGACATCAAGCTCCTTAATTGTGTAGATTACCCCACACTACACCAGTTACTTGCCTTGTACTTGATCTAGGGGTGAAGATGTCGCAGGACTGTCCCCCTGCACAGTTCCCTCAACTCGTCGCCAATATAAACATCCAGGAACAGCATATACTTAATTAAAAGCTTTATTTTCAACATGACATCTCCAGCTCAGCTCAACGCTCACCAGCTTTTTCAGTTACCAATTCCAACATTCCCTTTAGGTCTGACAACATTACATTCCATGGTGATAGCTCTACATGTCTCCACACATTGGCTTTATGGTTTGTAGCTCACATTTTTTGGCTTTCTGTTTATTGGCTTTACTTGCTTTAGGCTCCCAGCTCGAGTTGTTGTTCTTGGCCTTTCAGCGGCTTCTTTGTAATACTTAAAAATAACAAGCATTGGCATAGCCAATAGGTCTCGCCTTTGGGACCTTATAAGTGTTTAGCCATGCAACGGTTGATGTTGTTGCACTAAGATATTGTGCTGCATAACTAAATACTTATAAGGTCCCAAAAGCGAGACCTATTGGCTATGCCAATGCTTGTTTTGTTAGGCACCAGCAGATTAAGTGATTTGTTGAGACTCGAACCCAGTTCCCCAGATTGGAGGTCGACCACCCTAGCCATTAGGCCAACTGAGCTTGAGTTATGAAACAAGTGTAACTCAGCCTTGCAGGGGTGCAAGTTACATCTGTTTGAGTTATACACAATGCTTCCCTACTGAAATTGGTGTCACTTATAACTGTGGGAATATTCAGTAGGGAAGAGGATGTGGCGTTAAGGCCAGAGTTGACCAATTTGGAGCTGCAGAAATAGGTGGTCTACTGACGGCTCAAGAACATGTGCATAAAAAATCCAAAATGTGTCCTTGTGTGATGTAACGGATGGTTATTTAAAGCGCTCCAGTAGACAGATATATAAAACTGCAAAAAAATTACACGTGTGCAGTTTCCTGCCTTTTTTATGCATTACATGCTATATACTATTTTTAAGGCTTGGTACTTTGAGCGTGCTATGAATAAAATCATGAGAGGGCAAAATCTCTTGTGCCAAGAAAGAGGTATCTACGCAGCATTGACCTCTCCCTCTTAAAGGCATATGGCTCAATACATTAAGTGAAAATAAATGTTTCCCAATGTAGTTGCAAAATATTAGCAAGAATTATTTGTAAAAGGGGCCCAAAGTTTTGCTTGGAAGCTGGCTGGATCTATTGAATGTTGGCTTGCCAAGTACAAAGACTGCATAGTCTTTCCTCCTCATGCCTCTTTAATCCACCACCAGACACTCCCTACCCTTTCATCTCACTCTTGCAGGTTCTTTTTCACTTGCTTTCTCCCTTTGTCATGGTTTTTCTGTCTTTCTCTTTCTCCTTCTTTCCCGCTTGTGTGCCTTCTCCCCTCTTGCTCTTGGTCAAAGTCTGATGAGAATAATAAGTGCTGGTCCTCAAAAATGAGTGCCTGTGGGCCCCGAGAAGTCATTTCATTCTGTGAGAGGGGAGGTAATTTTTATATCGCTCTATGAAAAAAGAAAAATATCCTAAAAATAAGTACATCACAAAATCACAAATACAATTGCAAATCTTTGTTCCTGCTGACCGTGTTAACTGTTCGTCCTTGCCCTACTATTGCCCAGTGGGCGAAAAAGCTATATTGTAATGTGAAAATAAAAAATTACTTTTAGGTGATAATAAAATGCTTTCCAGAAAAGGTGGAAAAGTGCATACCAAAGCACTTAAAATGCCATATTTTATTGCTATGGATATCATCAACTACAGAATATCATGAGTTCAAAATATCCGATAAAAAAATCAACAATCAAAATATAATGAAGGTAATTTTATACAAGTAAGCAAAGGTTTACTATACTGAGCTCCACCTCTATGTCCCTTTAAGGCTATATAAAGCTTCAAGGTACATAGATGTGCAGTTAAGAATAGTAAATCTATACTTACCACAATGCACTTACCTTCTCAATATTGTTGTCCTCAATATATTTTTGCCATGTGGGTTTCTTAATTGCCTACATAGCACTGCTAGATGTATTTCTTCAGCAGCAATATGGGAAAATGCGAATCTTTTGCACAAGGAGAACAATTTTTATAAAGCCAAAATGTGTGCATACGTTACTTCTAAATATAAGGAATTATCTCTACCAACAAAACCATTTGCACAATGAACCGGTAGGAAAATAAAAAGGTTGCATACAAACAATTTTATTCCTGAATCTTTGCTAATATGGCCCAATTTAAGAGTTATGTGAATGTAGTGCAACTGAAATGCCGTAACTTAATACATTTATATACAAATGAAAGGATTGTACACTGAACTTGACATGTTACTGACTGCCAGCAACAGAGAACAATCTCCTCAGCTTACAAACTTAAAATCAACAGAGGTGGCTGCTAGCAAGGAAAAATGGTGAGGCAGCGTGGGTGACAATAATAAAAAAAAGAAAAGAAAGGTTACCTGCCACTTGCACAGGCTCCCAGACTCACCTGCACCAATACAGATGCTGCTCTCATTCTGGTAATACTATTACCCAGCATGAGAGACGCTCCGGGATTATGTGGAGAAGGCTGGTTTTACGTTACGACAGGGACTGGGAGGCTGTACCTGCTGTTCTCCATGCAACCGTCTAGAGATATCTATGTGCACATGTCAGTTTACCTATTCTAAGGCAGCCGGCTTAATCGACATGTGCACTTGCAGGCCCCACCACTCCTCCTCCATGCTTGCTGCTGTCAGAGGATGGCCCCGCACTCAAGTCTCAGCTCCGGCATTAAATATAGAATGATAATAAAATTGTTTAATTAGCATTTTATTTTACATGATGTTTTCACCTGCTGGCTCCAGCAGGGGGCAGCGTTCCTCCGCCATAATGGAGGAGCCGCCGCTGAAGATCACTTTACTAAAGTGTATGAAGGACCCTCTGTTGCCGGATGGCTTCAAAGTGTATGTAATATGACCTATATGGTTTTTTTCATATTGTTCGGTCCCTGCTCAACTTGAATGCTCTTTTGATGATTTTTACTCACTTAATGCATTTGCTGTAACCCAAATAGTGATACATACTTGTACATAAAATGTTGAGGGCCGGGTCTTGTGTAAGCTCTCGATCTTAAATAACGAACTTGTCTCTGAGTCAGTATTCTAGCACAGTGTTACTTGCATGCACCTTTTGTCTGTAAGGTAGAAGAAAGATTAGATGGAGGTGTCTTGATCTGACCTTGCAAGCCATGCTTGAAGCTAGTTTCCTGAGAGTGTTAAAGGGTCACTTTACTCTTTGGGTCAACCCAGTGAACTCACCAGTGATATCTATCCTCCTATGCCTAACTTCTGTACGCTCTTCACTCCATCCATCCTTTTTTCCCTACACCTGTACCTGTCATATTTTCAGCTTGGCCATCACTCAGTGTCCCTTTAGGTTTTCTGCATCCCAGGTCTTCACCATGTGTTGCTATCGCTCCATGCCTCACTCCAAGTTCCCATGTTCCACACCATCCTCTTCCATTCCTCTCTACGCCTGCTCCCAGTTTCTAGGGTCAATGACTCAGTTGTTCATTAGGTGAAATGAAAACCTTCCTTTTAAGTTTGCTAAACGCACACTGTAAAAAAAAACATTGAATGCATTGTATATGTTCTTTTGTTATGCATGACTCACATGAAGAGCTATTAGCATGAACACCTCACTTTAAATTCAGTTATTCAATTCTGTGATTTACAAACAGTAAAATAAAAAAGGTATTCCTCCACCACTCACCGTATTTCCCGTCAAGTGAAATGTGCTTCTCATTAGGAGTTTAACAAAACTGTTTCAAAAATGTAATTAAAAAGAAATTCACATAAAGTATTATTCAAAATTATGAAAAGCTATAGCAAGTTGTTTTAACAGTTTTTCAAAAAATGTTCCAGCAAACCTGATAGTGTTATTTTTCAGACACCACCATCTCCACCTGTCTTCTAGTAGATATCAGTAAACTACTGTTATATTCCTGTAAAATCTTTGCCCTCTGTATTTGATTCCGTTATCTATAATAGCCTTTCTCCTAAGTTCTTCGCAGTTTCTAGACTTTAGAACTGCAATCATATATCTCATTTAAACCATAAGGTTTTGTTGTGTTTAATCATTCTAATCAAATAATTCTCTTTTCTGAGATGCAGATTGTTACTATCTCTTTTTTTGTTCACTTTTAGAATTCTATCATTCGTTTGGAATTGTAAATGAGACATAATATGCCCTGCTTCTTATTTTTGGTTAGAATATTACTTTCGGCTCTCTCTCAAACTGATCTTCATTTCTATTTTCTCTCATTGCCAATTAATAATAAGTCACAATGCCACATTATATTCAGGGCTCTTGGTTATATGGCATTTATTTTTTTGACATTTTTGTCTGTATTTGTCCATATTTGCTTTGGATAATTTTATGCGTGTATTTATTCATATTTATTTTAACCCTTTCCCTGCTAGGCCTTTTCCCCCCCTGTGCTAAGCCTTTTTTTGGCTATTTGGGGTAGTTCGCGCTTAGGCCCCTGTAACGTTTTGACCACATAAGGTATCCATGCCAAATTTGCGTCCTTTTCTTCCAACATCACGGGGATTCTAAAGGTACCCAGGGTTTGTGGATTCCCTTGGAGGGGACCTAGAAATTAGCCAAAATACAGCTAAATTTGTATTTTTTATTTTTAGAAAAATTGGAAAAATGTGTTGCAAATGAAAGCGTCTGTTTTTGTCCCTGCAAATGGTATCAACAAAGGGTTTGTGGGGCTGAAATCACTATTTTCCCAGCTTTCAGGGACTGACAGACTTTTGTCAGAAAACCAACATTTTTTACACAGTTTTGGCATTTTACTGGGACATAGCCTATTTTTGCTATTTTTTGTGCTTTCAACCTTCTTCCAGTTAATGGTAGACATGGGTATTAAAGCAATAATGGATCCTGGAAAGCTATACATTTTAGAAAAGTAGACAAAATTCTGAATTCAGCAAGGGGTCATTTGTGTAGATCCTTCAAGGTTTCTTTATTGAAACTAACAGTTGAAAATAGGAAAAATTGCAAATGAGTTGAAAAAAACATTCATTTGTGCCAACATTTTCACCTGTAACTTCTTCTAATTATGACAGATGTTTAAAAGCAATATACCGTTACATCCGCTGAAACTTTATGGTTGTGGCGATATATAGGACTTGTAGGTTCACCAAGAACCCAACTAACCCAGAGCCAAAAACTGAGCAGCATCTTGCAATGTTTTTTTTATTATGTACCGGGTATATAGCAGTTCATTTGGGAAAATATATACAGTGAAAAATCGGGATGAAAGACACCTATGTATTTCTGAAATTGGAACAAAATATAGAGTTTAGAAACAGTAGCTATTTGCACATTTCTGAAATTGTGAGTACCTATACTAGCATGAGAATTATAGGACACTTTTCAAAGTGACTACTTTTTTACACATTGTCTTTCATTTGGAAGGCATAAATGCATCGAAAGTCAATAGGTAATAACAGTTTCTCTACAATTCTGTGTTACCCTAAGTCTCCCGATGAAAATGATACCTCACTTGTGTGGGTAGGCCTAGTGCCCGCGACAGGAAACGGCTCAAAACGCAACGTGGGCACACTTCATTTTTACAGTTAAAACTGACCCTTTTTTTGCAAAGTGCCTATCTGTAGATTTTGAACACTAGCTCTGAGGGCACCTAGGGAAACCTAGCAAACCTATACATTTTTGAAATCTAGACACCCAGGGGAATCTAGGATGGGGTGATTTGTCTGGCTCTCACCAGGTTCTGTTACCCAGAATCCCTTGCAAACCTCAAACTTTGTCAAAAAAAATACATTTTCCTCACATTTCTGTGGTGGAAAGTCCTGGAATCTGCATGAATCCACAAAATTCCATGCACGCCGCATTTTCCAAAGTCTTCCGAGAAAAATGATACCTCACTTGTGTGGGTAGGCCCAGTTCCCGTGACAGGAAATAGCCCAAAACTCAACGTGGACAACCACATTATCACAGTGAAAACTGACCCTTTTTTGCAAAGTGCCTAGCTGTAGATTTTGAACCCTAGCTCTGCCGGCACCTAGGGAAACCTAGCAAACACATACATTTTTTAAAACTAGACACCCAGGGGAGTCCAGGATAGGGTGACTTGTCTGGCTCTCACCAGGTTCTGTTACCCATAATCCCTTGCAAACATCAAACTTTGTAAAAAAAACACATTTTCCTCATATTTCTGTGGTGGAAAGTTTGGAATCTGCGTGGATCCACAAAATTCCACCCACCCCTCATTCCCCAAAGTCTTTCAAGAAAAATGGTACCGCACTTGTGTGGGTAGGCCTAGTGCCCGCGACAGGATATGGCCCAAAACGCAACGTGGACACAACACATTTTCACAGTGAAAACGGACCCTTTTTTTGCAAAGTGCCTAGCTGTAGATTTTGAACCCTAGCTCTGCCAGTACCTAGGGAAACCTAGCAAACCTATATATTTATCAAGACTAGACACCCAGGGGAATACAGGATGGGGTGACTTGTCTGGCTCTCTCCAGGTTCTGTTACCCAGAATCCCTTGCAAACCTCAAACTTTGTCAAAAAAAAACCCATTTTCCTCACATTTCTGTGGTGGAAAGTTCTGGAATCTGCGTGGATCCACAAAATTCCACCCACCCCACATTTCCCAAAGTCTTCCTAGAAAAATGTTACCTCCCTTGTGTGGGTATGCCTAGTGCCCGTGACAGGAAACGGCCCAAAACGCAACATGGACACACCACATTTTCACAGTGAAAACTGACCCTTTTTTTCCAAGTGCCTAGCTGTAGATTTTGAATCCTAGCTCTGCCGGCACCTAGGGAAACCTAGCAAACCTATACATTTTTGAAAACTAGACACCCAGGGGAATCCAGGATGGGGTGACTTGTCTGGCTCTCACCAGGTTCTGTTACCCAGAATCCCTTGCAAGCCTCAAACTTTGTAAAAAAAAAACACATTTTTATCACATTTCTGTGGTGGAAAGTTCTGGAATATGCGTGTATCCACAAAAATTCCACACACCCCGCATTCCCCAAAGTCTTCCGAGAAAAATGGTACCTCACTTGTGTGGGTAGGCCTAGTGCCCACGACAGGAAACGGCCCAAAATGCAACGTGGACACACCACATTTTCACAGTGAAAACACCCTTTTCTTGCAAAGTGCCTGCTGTAGATTTTGAACCCTAGCTCTGCCAGCACCTCGGCAAACCTAGGAAACCTATACATTTATGAAAACTAGACACCCAGGGAATCCAGGATGGGGTGACTTGTCTGGCTCTCACCAGGTTCTGTTACCCAGAATCCCTTGCAAACCTCAAACTTTGTCAAAAAACCCACATTTTTCTCAAATTTCTGTGGTGGAAAGTTCTGGAATCTGTGTGGATCCACAAAATTCTACCCACCCCGCATTCCACAAAGTCTTCCGAGAAAAATGGTACCTCACTTGTGTGGGTAGGCGTAGTGCCTGCGACAGGATACGGCCCAAAATGCAACGTGGACACACCACATTTTCACGGTGAAAACGGACCCTTTTTTTGCAAAGTGCCTAGCTGTAGATTTTGAACCCTAGCTCTGCCGGTACCTAGGGAAACCTAGCAAACCTATACATTTATGAAAACTAGACACCCAGGGGAATACAGGATGGGGTGACTTGTCTGGCTCTCTCCAGGTTCTGTTACCCAGAATCCCTTGCAAACCTCAAACTTTGTAAAACAAAACACATTTTCCTCACATTTCTGTGGTGGAAAGTTCTGGAATCTGCGTGGATCCACAAAATTCCACCCACACCACATTTCCCAAAGTCTTCCGAGAAAAATGTTACCTCACTTGTGTGGGTAGGCCTAGTGCCCGTGACAGGAAACGGCCCAAAACGCAACATGGACACACCACATTTTCACAGTGAAAACTGACCCTTTTTTTCCAAGTGCCTAGCTGTAGATTTTGAATCCTAGCTCTGCCGGCACCTAGGGAAACCTAGCAAACCTATACATTTTTGAAAACTAGACACCCATGGGAATCCAGGATGGGGTGACTTGTCTGGCTCTCACCAGGTTCTGTTACCCAGAATCCCTTGCAAGCCTCAAACTTTGTAAAAAAAAAACACATTTTCCACACATTTCTGTGGTGGAAAGTTCTGGAATCTGCGTGGATCCACAAAATTCCACCCACCCCGCATTCCCCAAATTCTTCCGAGAAAAATGGTACCTCACTTGTGTGGGTAGGCCTAGTGCCCGCAACAGGAAATGGCCCAAAACGCAACGTGGACACACCACATTTTCACAGTGAAAACTTACCCTTTTTTTGCAAAGTGCATAGCTGTAGATTTTGAACCCTAGCTCTGCCGGCACCTAGGGAAACATAGCAAACCTATACATTTTTGAAAACTAGACATCCAGGGGAATCCAGGATGGGGTGACTTGTCTGGCTCTCATCAGGTTCTGTTACCCAGAATCCCTTGCAAACATCAAACTTTGTAAAAAAAAACACATTTTCCTCACATTTCTGTGGTGGAAAGTTCTGGAATCTGCGTGGATCCACAATTTTCCTACCACCCAGCATTCCCCCAGGCCTCCTGATAAAAATGGTACCTCACTCACGTGGGTGGGTCAAGTACCCGCGACAGGCAAGGGTCCAAAACGTATTGAGGAGACATCAAAATGACCTATCACAAAATAACCAGGTTTTGCAAGGGGGGGTCACCTGGGTTTTTGGGTCCGGGCTCGGCGGCCATCTTGGGAAACCTACCAAACCCCAACATTTCTGAAAACTAGACACCCGGGGGAGTCCAGCAAGGTATGGCTTGCATGGGCCCCCCCAACGTTTTCCTACCCAGGATCCCCTGCAAACCGGAAAATTTAGCTGAAAAAAATCAAATTTTTCTCAAATTTCTGTGTGGGAAAGTTCTAGAATCTGCATGGATCCACAAATTTCCTACCACCCAGCGTTTCCCCAGGTCTTCCGATAAAAATGGTACCTCACTCGCATGCATGGGTCAAGTTCCCGCGACAGGCAAGGGCCCAAAACATATTGAGGAGACATCAAAATTACCTATCACAAAACAACCTGGTTTTGCAAGGGGGGGTCACCTGGGTTTTTGGCCCCGGGCTCGGCCGCCATCTTGGGAAACTACTAACCCACACATTTCTGAAAAGTAGAGACCCGGGGAGTCCAGTGAGGTATGGCTTGCGTGGATCCCCCAACGTTTTCTTTCCCAGAATCCCCTGCAAATCTCAAATTTAGTTGAAAAAAACACATTTTCCACATATTTTTGCGTGGAATCACCGTGCCGGCACAAATGTCCTGCCCCACAGCGTTCCGCTCAGTCTCCCTAGTAAAATTATACCTCACTTGTGTGGGTGTCCAATGCAGAATTGGCTAAAAACGTATTTGACCACTGCCAGCCCCTTAAAAAATGAAACTGAAAAGTTTCATTTTTCTTTTTTAAATGCATCCCGTTTTCCTTAACGGGCTGCATCTAAAAAACAAAACTGCTTTATTTAAAAGCAGTCCCAGACATGGTGGTCTGCTGACCCCAGCAGGCCACCATTCCTGGGAGTGCTAGCTATTCCCAATAGTATCACAAATTGCGACAGCTTCATTAATATTCATGAGGCATGCAATTTGCGACCCCATTGGGAATCGCAATCAGTATCTGAGACACTGTTGTACATTAAGTTTAGTGAGTCGCAAATTGCGAGTTGCAATTTTGCCCAATTTGCGACTCGCTAAACTTAATGGTCGTACATCTGGCCCCTGATTTGTTAGTGTTCATTGCTCCAAATTTCAGTTTTCTTACCCTTGAACTCAACAGTATGTCTGTTATGCTTCTTAGTATTTCCTATGCAAATACTGGATTATTTCTGAAAATGCCTTCTAAATCTGGATCTATTTTGATTATCAACCGTTGACCATGTTGACAGTCAACAATCAATGTGTGTGTTTGTGTGTCTGTGTGTGTGTGCTGTCTTGCCTGTAGTGTCATGCAGATAAGTTGAAAGAGTCAATCTTGGTGCCATATTTAAGGAAATAAGAAAATTATCAATGTCTTTGGTAATATGGTATAAGATGTTGTTAATACTAGATTGTTCAATTTGTGGAGTCAATGACCGCTGCATTGGCAGAATTAAAATGTGCACCTTAAGATCGATTTAGTAAACTTCTGAGATTTTGCTTTCTATCCTTCAAATCTCCTTAAAAGCTTTCTCATGCAATTGACATGCTTTTTTGTTGTTGTTGCAACTATGGGGTTCATTTATCTCCTGCTGCTAAATATGGTGGTTATTATGCCAGTGGTTAAGCTGTTCATAAATATTTTATTTTAAATATATTCACCCAAATGTATGACACATTAGAGCTTACACTCCGAGATCAAATTAGTGTTAACTCATCCTTCAAAGAGTATTACAGTAACCTGTAAAAGGCTAATGCGGAGACCTTTACTCCTAAATAGAGAGGCAGATTGACAATCCTGAGGGTTACAGAGGAGGCCGCCAAGCTGCTGAGGAATCCCATCACTGAAGGGGAAATAAAGAATCCCTTGAGCTGTTAGCTCTCAGAAAGCATCCTGGTATTGACGGTGTGCCTGCTGATTTTTTACTGCATATTGTCTGAAGTCCTAACAGCCAAGCTGGATAAGATGTATGTGGTGGCCTGAGAAACATGCAGACTCCCTTGCACTATGAGCGAAGCACTGATAATCCTGACTCCTAAACTGCAAAGAGACCTTGCTGATTGGTCCTCCTTTAGACCCCTGTCTTGTTGAACATTGGCTATAAATTTCTTAGCAAAGTATTGGCCTTCGGAATCCACCCATACATGACATCGCTAGTTCACAGGGATCATAATGGTTTTATACACACAACAAACATGGATGTTAATAAAAGATGCTGCTTGAGAATATTGGATGAATGCCTGAGGAAGTATGTCCCAATGACATAGCTCTGGCATTTGATTTGGAGAAACCATTTGACTACTTCAGTAGGAATTTCTATTTGGGGGTCCTTAGACGCATGGGTATTGGTGAAAACTGGATTGGATGGATTAGGGTCCTATACCAAATTCCCAAATTCAGGGTCAAAAAGGGTGGGGTGATTTCTTACTTAGAGCTCAATCATCAGGGTACGAGAAAAGGTTGCACGCTATCCCTAATGTTATTTTGCCCTGGCCAGCAAATCCTTTGCTGAAGATCTGTGGAAGAATAGACTTAGAGGCATTTTCTTCTGAGAGGGGCTACATGTGTTATTATTATTTGCTGATGACCTGGTAATCGTTTGCAAAAAATGGTAACAAGGGCCTGGAGCCCAAAGTGAAATGTTTAGAGAAGTGTGGTGAGGTATCTCACCTTCATGTCGAAAATATGTACCTTTTCTATGGCCTTGAATAGGCAGTTTGACCTAAAATGTTAGCCTTTCAAGAAATCAGAGGGAAACCACACAAATTTCGACATCTGGGGCTTGGGATATATCACATCTCAGAAGATTTGATAGCAGGTAACCTAGGGGCCACAACATGGAACTTGAGGGGCAGTATTGACTTTTGGAAAACCTTGCAGCTGCAGGTCATGGACAGGATTGCATTAATTAAAATGGTGACGCTTCCGAAACTGCTCTACTACTTTACTAATCTACACATTTGGATATGAAGGTCTTGGTTCAGGAGCGTGGAGAAAATCCTGGCAGACTTCATTTGGACTCAGGGCTGTCATTGAATAGCTTAAGAAGACTTTAAAGATTGATACTGGAGGTGGGCTGGGGTTTCCGGATCTGGAACCCTATCACTTGGCAGCACAGATCCGATAAATGGGCAGGTGTTTAGATGGACGAGCTTCCCTGCAACTGGGACAGATGGGACTCGAGTAAGCAAAGGGTGAACTAGTCGCAAAAATCCTAGGTCATCCTGGATAGCCCGTTCCCACAAATATTTTGATAGCCATCGCTCTGAAGTATTTGGCGCACTACGTATAATATACCTCTCTATGCCACCACAATACTTCTTGTGAGATTTCCAAAGTGTACTGATTGGTTCAGGCTTCAAATGCTGGCCCGATGGTCGGAGGCCGGTCTGATGACAATAGGTGATTTATGAATTTCAGATGTTAACTCAGGGCTTTACTCTGCTTACCTTTACTTCACAAGCACTACAACATGTTGAAATTTCCAATACTTTGTAATACCATGCAGAGATTTTCAACATGTTCTTTTACTACGCAATGCAATGGTATCATCTGATATTCATAGTTTTAAGGCTTGGGTGAGAAGAGGTAAATGGAAGTAAGGGGTTTGGGCAAGTTTGAGGAGGTAACCACCTAAAACAAAAATGGGAAAAAAATGACTTTAAAAAGGTGTGTGTGAGGGGGATCGCCACTGTGTAGTTATAGTTAGGTCCGAGTTTCCATAAGAAGGTTGGGAGGAGGCGGCAAGATTTCTACCCACAACCACAGGGCCAAACGCTATACTAAATGGTTTTGCCCACGAAGCCATCAACCTGACTTGCAGGGAAAAGCACAAAATTGTTCAGTGAGAAAGCTTCTACACACAGCTCAGGAATTTTCGTTTATGGAAAAGAAGATACCAGTAGGTAGGTAGGTACATAAAACAAATGCTCTAACCATCAATCAATCTTGCAGAGATATAAAGAGACATGGGGAATTTATAGCTAGCTCTTAATAGAGAGCTATGAACAGATTCACAGAGAGACGAATGAGTGTTTTGATTTTTTTCACCTAGATTTTAGCAGCTGCTATAAGCACCCACCAGAACTGAATTCTACAGAGTAAGAGAGCAGCACAGTCTGAGACACAGTACAGGTACATCTATGCAAGGACAGCATAAAGCATATGTGTTGCAGGGCAGACCAGGAAGCAGCACAGCAGCCAGACAGAGCAGGGGGGAAAGATTTGTCAAAGCACAGTAAATGGGAGACAGCACCGTGCCAGGCAGTGTATCGGGGCATAACAGTAGATGTACCACAGTACTGTGCCAGTGTGTGGAACTGTGCTTTACCAAGGAAGATCCAAGGGAAGCATTCAGCAAGGCACCGCTAGTTAGTAATTTGCATTGGCAGAGCAGGGACAGTGGTGTATGAAGGCAAAGCAGCTCCCAATTATGACAGGACAGTGCAGAGTGCATACTGAGGCGGAGTAGTAGGGTGGCAGTTCTGTCTCATGGTAGAGGAAGTGTCAGCACTATGTCAGGAAGTGAAGAGGACATCAATTGTGGTCAGAAAAGGTCAGTACAGTCACGGTATTGATCTGAGGATGGGGGCAGAGTGCCTGAGCAGTCAGGGGCAGCACTGGGCTATGTTACAGCATGGACAGTACTTTGTTAGGGCAAGGAAGAGCACATCTTTGACCAACGAATACACAGTGACTATTGTACTGGGGCAAAGCAGAGGCCAGGTTGTAAAGGGCACAGCAGCAAAATGGTCATTTAGCACAGATCAGGCGGGAGACGAATGCCAGAGCAGGCCATGCCAGGGCAGAATAACGTGAATCACTGAGGGTAACACTATACTAAGGCACAATTTGTAAGAATGGAAATATTATCATGAACATTAAGCAAACTGAAAACTTGGCATCTGGGCCCTCTCTCCCAACCACGACTTTATGTGATTCATCACTCACACCAGGTCCTGAATCTCTCAGCTCCAGGGTGCCTTACAGCACTGTCTTTCAACATGAAAGAACAAGAGCCACCAATTGATCCCCCAGAATCCTTGCTGCCTTTCTAGCAGATAGGATGGCTTAGAATTTCCAACCATGCTGTGGCCTGGGAGCGCAGTCACTCCACAGAACTGTGCCTGTTGCGCCTATGCACCCTATCTCTGCTATGCTGCGGGAGAGCACGCAGCCACAGTGTGATGTTTATGGAGATCTTTGGATTTGCCTGGTCAGTGGTGGAAATCGTTGGAAAGCATAACTTTCCGAATGACCTTGCTGTGTGTCTGCAGACTGGTTGGCAGAGAAAGCATCCCCAGACGGGCATTGCATGGTGTTTCTTTTCTTGTCAGCCCACATCATACGCAGGCCTTCTGTGGCCTTCTGCAGGGTAGATGAGCAGAGCCTCAGGGACATTTTACAGGAAAGTTCACAGATCTCCTTGCCACTTTGTTGTTCGAGTCTTATTTGTATGTTAGCATGTCAGTGGGTTCACGTTTATTTTTTGACAACAGCAAACTTTGACATGTAACAAACAAATATAAGCACTCAAAAACAAGATTAGAAAAAAACTGTTTCAAATTACTGTGATAAATTGCATAATCAGTAAGACCTGAAAGTGATGTTTTTAAATTTCATCAAGTCTATTCCTGTCCAAAGTAGAGGTGGGAGTGAAAACATTCTTTTATGACACTGCAAAGCCACATGGATCTTACTAATGACGGCTGTACTATGTCTCTACAATTTTGATGATATAAAAAATGCTGAGGGTGGAGGAAAGACAGGCGTGGACAGTTATTTTTTAGGTCTGGCCTTTGAGACAACTTTGCTGTCTCTCTGACTATTTTTTTTGGGGGGTGGGGGGGGGGGGTTATACAGCAGGAACTAGACCCGAAGGTATCAGAGTGCTTTACATGAGCACCAGTTGCGATACAGAAGGACACATTCATTTTTTTGTGAGTCAAGGGGAGATTAAGTGATTTGCTCAGAATCACAGGATGTTGAACGTCCCTGCCGAGACTCGAACACGGTTCCCCAGCTTCGAGGTCGCCCGCTCTAGCCGTTAGGCCATATCCTCTCCCTGCTATTATTTTTTCCAAAAAGTTAATCCATAATATACATGGAAGGGATTTTGGTTAGCAGGTTTTATCCATTGATCTGTTAACATGTTATTCACTTTTAGCTTTCACCATCCGCAGCACATAGCATTGGGCACTGAATCAGCCCTCTTTATCTTTTGCTCCACATTCACTTTGACTGACGGCACAAAGGCTGTGTATTTTGTTCACATGTACCAAAAAATTGTTCCTTTCTTTACAAGTCAAACCTGGGTCAAAGTTTGTTTTATTTTATTTTTTTAATATTTGCTTTATATACAAGCTATTTATTTTGTCTGCTCTTTGGGGGACCAGTTAGAAGGTCATTTATTTTTTGTCTTCCTTTTAAAGTTGCTCTTTTAAAGTGTTTATGTGGCATTGCAACATTGTAGCTGCCTGCACTTTACATGCTTGTTTAGCGGGTGATTATTTCTAGTCTACTCTACAAATAATAATAATGAAATGCATGGACCAAAAGAAAGTCGGGGCATATTAGCAAGACCGGCGATAAAATTATCGCCGTTTTAGCGGCAGGAAACTGCCGCTAAAACCGCGATAATGGGCTTGCTAATATGCGTTATGGAATTCAATAGAAGCCCAGGTTAGATGTGCAGGACATCTAACCTGGGCTTCTATTGGAATTCTATAACGCATATTAGCAAGCCCATTATCGCCGTTTTAGCGGCAGTTTCCTGCCGCTAAAACGGCGATAATTTTATCGCCGGTCTTGCTAATATGCCCCGGCGTTTAAAAAAAAAAAAAAAAAACATTGGTAGCATCCCAAGCACATTAGTGAATGGCTTTGCATTTAAAACATTTTTATTGCAAGAATATGACAACCATTTTAGGTGCCTGTATATTTTCTTCTTCTATTATGTTTTGGCATATGCTTTCAGTACAAAAATGAACAAGCATTTGCAAAGCAATAGGTCTTGCATTTCTTCGAGTTAGAGCTATTGGTGTTGTAAATGACAATGTCAGACCTGCCAACTTGTACGAAAATTGCATTATCTAAGGAGGTGGCAGGGCCTCTTGCCAGAAGTACCTAAGAGGCACTTTTTACCCCACCATTGTCCCCAAGCCCTCTGCTGGAAAAACATGGGGGCATATTATCAATGCCTGGCGATAATTATCGCAAAGCGCAATTAGCGCTTGGATAATTATCGCCAGGCATCGCCGGTTTCTATCGCGGAGTTAGAGTGCAATCAGCAATGCTAATCTCCAAAGCGATAGAAACCTTGGAGAACAGTGTGAATATCGCCTGAAAACAGGCGATATTCACACTGTTCCCCAGTTCTGCTTGCTGATAGTGCGAGGGGACTTAGCCATGTAATCCACCTCTGATTGGATTACATGGCTAAGTCAGGGTGGGACCAGGTGTTAGCAAACCAGCGCTAAACGTGTTTAGCGCTGGTTCGCTAATCACCGCCCTGCCTCGCTAATAGGCGTTAGCGACCTCAGCGACTGTTTCCAGTCGCTGTTAGGTGGGAACGCCTACTTTGCATGCCATTAGCGATAAATATCGCTGGCATGCAAAGCGGCACCCAACCCGGTCGCTATCGCCTACAAGCTGTCGCTAACAGCAGTTAGCGACAGCTTGTTGATAAGGCGATAATATTATCGCCGCTTTAGCGGGAAAAAGTCCCGCTAAAGTGGCGATAATCGCCTTGCTAATATGCCCCATGTTTTTTGTAATCAAGTGAGGTGATTGCCGGTATTGCACAAATGCTACTTATTTATGTCATGGCCTCTATGTTTTCTAATGCTATCTGTGGAAAAAAGCCGTTTTTTTCTGGGTCACATAGATTAGAGTGTTATGTCCTGTGATGTTAGATGTGGTGTGATGTAATATTCAGAGATGTTATTATTATGCTAATTGGTGGCTCTAAACCTTGAAAAAGCAAACTTCTATCTAGTACTGCAGTCACTGAATGATGATAAGTATGCTTTGTGCAGAAAGAGCAGTTTGCTGTTAAAACGCAAGGGTCACTACTCGATAAGAATGAGGTAGTGACTTGCCATGTTTTCTTTTGCGAATGAGAAGCAGTCTAATGAAGAAAACATGCTAAAATTAAAGTGACGCACTTGACAGCAAATGGAAGCGAGGTATGTTCTCTTACTGCCTGGCAGCACAGTCAGCCATGCTACCCTCTACCAGTTGACAGCTAGTCAGAGCTTGTCAGCGTTTGTTTGTTCGGGGTATTTGCAAGATACCAAGAAAAAGGAGTTCTCCTCTCTGAATTACTTAATATTTATATCTAAAATATGTGTCACACTAGGACATAGGCAGCAATTAACAACTGAGCGTGTTTGCTTTGTTAGCAGATGAATATCTGTAGTGTGCACTGTGGAATTGTACTTAATATTATTACATAAGCGTCGATTATATTTCTGGTATGATGAAAGGGCCTGTTTCCGGTTAAAAGCTACAGTCTTCCCAGATCTTGAAACTAAAGTATGCCATGAGATGTTATGCAAGCATTAATGCCTACAGCATTCAATAGAGAAAACGCAAGACAAGCTCACTTTAAACTTTATTTTAAATCGGTTATCAACGCAATAACAGGTCAAGGGGAGTTGTATCATGTGACTGTGGAGTTGCAATGTGGGTGAGCACTGCTGCGTCTATCCATCCTCGCTGCAGTACCAAGAATGGGTGTAAATGTCCGGCCACAAATATTGTTGTAATGGAAAATTAGCTTTGAAAAATAAAAGCACATTAATGTAATGTAACATTACAGAAAATGTTAACTAATGTCTGTGAATCTGTGCGTACCACACAGACAAGCCAACAAGCCTGCACGGTTTCAAAGGAGGTGTAGGGCTTGCACAATTACTGTAATTCTGCCCCGGAACCTCCTACGTCTACACTCAATCCATGTAGCAAACAAGTGCACTAGAAGAAGGCCAATTATGACACTGGTTGAGCAAACTGAATGTGTACGTCTGTAATGCAACTGGTGCTCATGTAAAGCGCTCTGATACCTTTGGGTCAGGTTGGTGCTAAACAAAAGTCTGGGAAAACAAAAAGCTCTGAGCATGGTAACGGGTATATTCCAGCAACCAGAGGCAGAATGTACCACGTAATAATGGAGATAATAAATAGTCTGGGATCGGATGAAGTCCACAAACACGAAAAGCATTCTTCACAGATGCATGTTCTAAAGCTAATCCAAGCATTTCCCCTGGCAAACCATGGTATCTGTGACCAAATCTCCATGAGGCGGGCGCTGTGCTCACAGCTACCGCGCTAACCAAAGGTGTCCGGAACTGGAAGCAAGGCATTTTGCAGAAGAAATTAAAGAAAAGTTATGTGTGCGGCTGCCGTGCTGGGGTATATTCCAGCAACCAGAGGCAGAATGTACCACGTAATCATGGAGGTAATAAATGGGCTGGGATCAGATGAAGACCTCACTGTATAAAGAGTCAATGCTATGGCCACAAACATGAAAAGCATTGTACATACATGCATTTTATAGAGCTAATCCAAGCATTTCCTAGAGCTAAGTCAAGCATTTCCCCTGACAGACCGAGTTATCAGTGACCAAAGCTCCGTGAGGCGGGCGCCATGCTCACTGCTACCGCGCTGATCAAAGGCGCCCGGAACAGGAAGCATGGCATTTTGCAGAGGAAATGAGCAAACATAATGCAAGATTAAAATATTCCAATTCAAATGAGTTTTTCCTTACCTGTGTCCTGCGACGAGCAGCGGCAGTGGAGAGGATGTAGCCTTACGGCTAGAGCAGTCGACCTTGAAGCTGGGGAACCGGGTTTGAGTCTCGGCAACGACGCTCAACATCCTGTGATTCTGGGCAAATCACTTAATCTCCCCGTGCCTAACAAAAATGAATGTGCCCTCATGTAACGAAACTGGTGCTATGTAAAGCGCTCTGATACCCGATGCCTTGGTCTAGTTCGCGCTATATAAAACTCTAAAAAAAAAAAATACTAAGTAGGAGGCGGGGAAAAAGGTGGTACTATTGATTTCAGCAGACCTTGCAGGTAGCGCATGCATGCTGAATGCTCGACCTAAAAAAACAAGCATTGGCATAGCCAATAGGTCTCGCCTTTGGGACCTTATAAGTGTTTAGCCATGCAACACTTGATGTTGTTGCACCAAGGATATTGTACTGGATAACTAAACACTTATAAGGTCCCAAAGGGGAGACCTATTGGCTATGCCAATGCTTGTTTTTTTTTTAAAGGACAAGCAGTGCTATCAGGCTCCGGCTGCCACTTAGTCCACCGCATCCCACGTAGATGCTGCAGCCATCTTTGAATGGTTTTAAAGCCAATTCAAAAGCGGTCGCCAGTGTATGTGAATCCCTATCTCAACTGTGAGACTGTTCTCCTGCTTCCCAATTCTATTAAATACAAATGTAAATAGAACATCCCTTTCTGTGCTGCACGGCTCATCCTACCCACGTTTCATGCGCAGATTTGAAATACTGATGGTTTGGGCTTCCCGGAATTCAACTGGGAGAGAGGTGTGTGTGGAGAGAGAGAGAGAGAGGTGTGTGTGGAGAGAGAGAGAGAGGTGTGTGTGGAGAGAGAGAGAGAGAGAGGTGTGTGTGGAGAGAGAGAGAGAGAGAGGTGTGTTTGGAGAGAGAGAGAGAGAGAGGTGTGTGTGTGGATAGAGAGAGAGAGAGAGAGAGAGAGGTGTGTGTGTGAGAGAGAGAGAGAGGTGTGTGTGGAGAGAGAGAGAGAGAGAGGTGTGTGGAGAGAGAGAAAGGTGTGTGTAGAGAGAGAGAGAGGTGTGTGGAGAGAGAGGTGTGTGGAGAGAGAGGTGTGTGGAGAGAGAGGTGGAGAGAGAGGTGGAGAGAGAGAGGAGGAGAGAGAGAGGTGGAGAGAGAGAGGTGTAGAGAGAGAGGTGTAGAGAGAGAGGTGTAGAGAGAGAGAGGTGTAGAGAGAGAGAGGTGTAGAGAGAGAGAGGTGTAGAGAGAGAGGTGTAGAGAGAGAGAGGTGTAGAGAGAGGTAGAGAGAGAGGTATAGAGAGAGGTGTAGAGCAGTTCATCAAAATGCTCAGGTGGCAGGATCAGTTTAGGCCACAAAGCTGCAGGTTCATGTTTAATACTTTATTGGGCGATTAATTAAAACACATATGATATACTCTAATGCAGGCAAGCTGACCCTTTCTATGTAAACAAGGAGGCACTGCTTGCTCCTGCAGGCAAAACGCTGTGGGATGCAAGGAATGCAGCTGAGTGGGGAGGGGTGGGGGGGAGTTGCAGCCGAGAGCACAACACTAGTAGCAAGCATTTTTAAACGAAAAAATTCTTGTAGCTTAAAAAAGTAAATGTACGCATTAGCATGTAAGTTCCCACAATTGTTTTAAAACTGGGCCGTGGTTCAGAAAGCTTAAGAAGCATCAGTATAGGGCACCAGGAAGAGGTCATTTAGATGTGTTGCCAGAAGTGATTGAAGTTGTGTGGAAGATCAGTCCATGGCACTATAGCTACAAGGTGAAGTATGGTGGGGACTTGTGATGTGTACAATGAGACAGCGAAATGTAATGGGAGAGTCCTCTTCTTGAGGGCCACACAATGCTCCACATTACAAGGCTTAATGCAAGGCACCACTTGCAAGAGAGCTGCAGCAACACCAACTTGTTTGAGGTCCTTAACAAGCGCACGCTGCAATGTTTGTCTTGTCAGTGCCCAATTGCGGCAAAATAAAGTTTGAGTAGGCTCACCTTAGGTGAGTGATTTACAAAAGCATTGTTCCCTGGGGCAACATACTAAGGAGCAGTCACCTGTCAAATTGCACCAAAACCTGAGCCATAGTAGTAATATGCACAGGAAATGCTTGGCTCCAATAGTAAAGAACCATGCAAGGAGGAAAGAACAGATCTGGTACCGTGGGCCAGGCGTTGTGAGGCACGCCGTTAAAAAACTAAGGGAAGTGAAAATTCTTGATGTCTACTGGCTTTGGGGTGCATAGCTCCGTTTCAACGAGAGCTAGAGTCGCACCCGCTGACAGTGGCACTCTGAAATAAGTTCGTAGTCCTACTCACCACGTAGTCTTGGCAGTGCAGATGAAGAATTAAGAACCGTTCGTGTTAGGCCCAGCATTAGCCATGGACAGAATTCCGGAACCAGTATGTTTAAGTGTGAAGTTCTCATCGGCAAACTTGGACCATAGATTGATTTTCCACCGGTTCCATTGTGGTTCGTGAAGTCACCCCCCTAAGTAAAAGAACAGACTAGTTAAGATTTCGTTATGGATACGTTATTTTCCAAAATACTCTAGTTGTAGAAACGCAGCAGCAGGCTTTTTAGGAAACGCCGTTTATGTTGAACGGAAATATACAATACATGACAGAAAATAACTCATTCGGGTGGAGGGGGTGTCAGATCAACCAGCGAGGTAAACCCCAAGTTAAGAATCGCAATTAAAGCCCAAGTGGAGACTGCATTTGTTATCACACCGGGGAAGCCATGCAGCCACATCCTAAAGCCAGAATAGGCAAGGGGTGGGGGGTTGGTAGAGGGGCACTGGCCACAATTGCTCGGGGAACGCAAGTGCAACACAGATTACCAACAAAAAAAAGTTACTTGTGCACTGTACAGTCGTAGATGGGAGTACAACTTACCTGACACATGAAATCGGGAATGATCCTGTGGAAGCACGATCCCTTGAAACCAAACCCTTTTTCCATTGTGCACAGGGCTCTGAAGTTATCTGTAAGAAAATTAAATAGAAATAAAAGATTGTGTGGAGCAAAGCAACTGGTTGCATGATTGATTCATGACAGAACCCAGCCACAATCTGGGGTTTCACTAAAAACCCACGGACCTAAATAGTATGATCAGAGCAGAAAATGACCAGGCTTGAACTCAATCTTCGAAGCTTGGCGATAAACCAATAACGGGCGTGACCGCATTGGATATAAAGGGAAATGAGGTAGGCATGACATGTGCTTGGAAAAAGGAAAAATACTAACCGGCTGACTTTGGCACGACATCATCCCGGAGCTGCAGATGTAAAAATAATAAAATTAGTATACAGGATAGAGTCGGTTGCTGTTGCATTAAACTAATTACGCCGTTTTACAATCACTTTCAAATACAAGGTAAAAACGCACATTGAATGGCTTAAGCGGTAAAGGCAAACCCACTGCTGAAAGCAAACAAGCAGATGCGTTATATGGGAAACTTAACTATCACAACAACAAGGGGAGGGGTGTAAAACAGCAAGACTCGCGTATAGGTGGATCATTGCAGTATACGCCAGCTGCAAATTCAGCATTCACATATTAGTTTTACTGGGGCACACCGACAATTAAACGTGCAGAGATGATTGAAGGTGCAAATAAGATTACTTAACAGGATAATGCAGGCTAATGATAAAAGGCCTGGTGCATTATTTATCGTAGACAGGAACTGACAATGCGCATTGAGAGATGGATCAGTTAACAGTTAAGTGTTAAACGGCTGGTCAGACAAACACGCTGCTGGGTCGATACAACTAAGCGGCAACTTCATGGATTTAAAGCCTTGTCTACTACAGATAATAACATAATCAAGCAGTTCAGTTTGCCGGTGTCATGTTTTCCCTCCAAAAATAGTGTTAAGTCAACTGCCACAAAACCTCGCAACACAAACAGGAAATAGAACACATTTTTACAGACCATGCCCATAACTACGAGTAAATGTTCTCTTTTTTTCACTCTGAAAGGGGCAGATTAATGCAGCACAATAGAAAACGCATTGCGATCGGGGAACCTACCAAGGCTTGAGAGCAACCACTGGAGAGGTTAATGCAGACATGCCAACCCTCCCGATTCAGGCGGGAGACTACCGATTTCAAGGCTAGTCTCCCGCCTCCCGATTCCTGCAAGCAAAAACCCGATTCCTCATGGGTTTCAGCTGACAGGGCTTGGTATTGTGTAACGTGCTAATTCTTCCAGCAATAGTCAGAGTGGCGATGCAGGGGCTCTAGAAGGGGTGAAAAACCAACAAAGCCTCATTAACAAGCGAATGGTCTTTTAAAGACCTGTGAAGTACTCGGGCGGCTGTGTGTGTGCCCGGGAAGCTGTTTCAGCCCGGGCTGCCACACAAGGGGGGGAGGGTGTATGCACTGCCAGCAACCTGCCATGCTTCTGAAAGGTAAGAAAAAAACGTGCATTTGCGTTTCAAATGTCCGATCCTGCAGCAGCACACTTCCAAAGCCCATACATGACAGTAACCCGATTAAAGACCCCATTCTCCCGATTTCTTTTTTTAAATCTCCCACTTTGCTCTTTTGAAATGTTGGCATGTATGGTTAATGGTCAGTAAAACGCGCGTTGTAGTACCACCTGAAGATCATTTTCTGAAGTTCAAACAAAACTGGGAGGCACATTTTACCTGGACGGTCACTTGTATTCAGGGCCTGCTGAACGCTCCAGCCTTAGGATGGACACCACTCCCAAAGTACGACGGGTCACCGCCCTTTAAATGTTTCCACGTGGCCCTCTCTATTGCACATGCAGTCCAAACCTGCCCAACATAACAAGCCTAACAAAAAGAGCCGGGCAAAGAACTAGACATTACCCAACCGTTAAGTGTCCCAGCCACATAAGGGAAAGGGATCATACTGCGATGAGTGTTTGAAATGAGCCTAAGATGGCGCCCATGTGGGTATACACAAAAGCAAATGCCAAGTCCAACGATCGAAAAATATCTTCAAAAGGAGGCTTAAGAATACGAGAGCTAAACTAGAAACTTAATACTAAAAACCACTGGAGTGCGAGCAGCAAGGTCAGCTCACAAACACTAAATAAAAAAAACGGGTATTAGGCGCACTTTACACTTGATTGGGCCACTTAACGATAACAGGGGACCGGTAAAATGGATTCGATAACAATTGCTGAAGTCAACTCTCCACGCTGTCTCGCACTCACACCAGAGAACCCGTGCGTCTACATTCATAAGAACAGGAAGTACAACCAACCACGTTTAGGAGCCCACAATCCCAGTACCGAGGACTTCGTGAGGGTATTGGCTTCACGCTCACCTCCATTTCGATGCGTCCCAAGCAGGCGCCATCAGCCGTGACATCAAAGACAAGCGCGCGCGTGTGCGCCTCGCGCGGCAGGAGGGGGCCTGCGCAGGTTTCCCTTGCAGGAGCGAGCAGCAAGGCGCATAATTGCTAACATATGGTGCCGCTGCTCGCTCCCGCAAGGGAATCGCCAAACGTGCACGCGTTGCCATTAAAAGCAATGCAACGCGTGCACGTTTTTGGGGCCAAAACGGAATCGATTACAAGAGGTCTTTTTCCTATACAGCGCATGCGCGCTGCATAGGCGAGACCTAATAACAATTGAACCAGTTTAGCAAGGCTAAAGCTGTTGAAAAACTGGACATCGCATTTAACAAACCTCTTTTATATTTATACATACATTCCCTATTTGAGGATGCTTATTAAATATGTATTGTTTAGTGAGTGCACTGTTGACAGTTACCACCGTGCATGGAATAATCTTAAAGTGAAAGACCATGACACTATTTTTCATGTAGGGTCTGCCAGCAATTCTCAATTGTAATATAGGAACATGTGATAAAAGAAGATATAGAGTTGAAAATGAATTACAGGCCATTTAGCAGACTGTCTCTTCAGAGCCACGATTTGTAAGACTGATCAAAAGTAATTGTTGTAAAATGTATTTTAAAGTCCTGTTTTGAAATGAATTTAATTTCTAATTCCACTAGATTTACAATATATTCAGAAGCCTATTAACAGAACAATTATCATTATTTCTGCTGTAGCCTATTACTGTAATACATAAACTGCGGCAACATGGCTTACAAATTACATCATTTAAAACACTGCTGTTAGAGTGCAGTGATTTTGTACCTCAAAATATTACATATATCAGTAAATATATTTATTTCTTGAACAAGGGGGGGAACCATGACTATTTGTATCAGTAATATGTTCCTGTACAAGACTGCAGGTTGGCTCCTTTGCTCCTTCTTCCAGCATATATGGCTACTCTCCTTCCACTCTCTAGTCCTAAAACAGAAATTTGGTTAAATATACTTTTTTAATCTGTGTATCGATTTTATCAAACATATGCAATGCCAAAAGATATTTAGCAAAATATGATTCTTCTATGATACAGATAAAAGTTACATAGAGGTGTGTTGCCACTCTTTAAATTCAGGTGTAACATCTTCAGTCAGAAAATGATAGTGGGTAATGAGAACGGGCAGCAAGATAATCACAGATTTTGCAGTTATAAACTATGACAAAAAAGACTAACTTCAGCATGATTACGAAATATTTCAGGAACTTGTTGGGTGATGAAAAATTTGCATCAATGTGAATGATAGTTGAGAATAAGGGGTGGGGTTGTCAAGTGGCATGCCCACTTTGTCTTTCTCATGGAACATCTACTCAGTAAGCTCAGGATTTTCAAAATGTCATTAACATTTTTTCTCAGAGAGGAGACAGAGGCCTCCTAAATAGGCTCCTTCATTCCTCTGTGTGAATTTGGTCCATCTCCCAAGAACTTGCTGCCAATTAAAAGCGGGAGGGAGTGCTTTAGCTTTCCAGCACATCGCTATTTGATTTGCCAGGTCCATGTATCTGTTACTTGCTTTTCGAGTTTTAGGTTTTGGACACAGTTGCAGCAGTCAATCATCTGATGTAAGCAGTCCTACTCTACCCTGCAAAGACTCACATTGCTCCACAATGTTTCTCCAGTAAAACTGAATCCTATTGCAAGCCCAAGCCATATGCCATATGCTAGGAGCTGGAATTGTCGGAATTACACCTAGGACATGCCATGTCTTCTGCATTTCTCATCAGGTTAAATCGCTTAGGGGAACGTACATGTCATATGCAGGTAATAAAATTGTTGTATTTAAGTCGTATGTTTCTGAAAACCTGTGGTCAGTGGCATAGCTAGCGGTTTTGCCTTCATGGGTGGTCCCCCAGTTGCCACCCAGGTACGGCCGGTACATGCCGGTAAGAGCAGGGGTGCTAGTAAAGTGAAGGGGTGAAGTGCCGCTAAGCGCCGCCCTCAAAAACTGTGCCTCCTGGGGCGGACCGCCCGTCCCGATGTTCCCTAGCTATGCCACTGTTTGTTGTGTATGTTCCAAGACACTCACCTTTCCTTATTACAGAGGTCACTGCCCAATATGGCCTCCCATTTAAGGTTTATGTGCAACAAATCTGTCTTGGTCATCTCCAACAAGGAATGGTAAGAACAAGCTTTCACCCACCCCAGCCATGAATTATAGTTGCAGTACCTCATGCATGTCTGGTTCTCCATTACATTAGTCTTCCATTTATTCTTGGCTGCCTGTGTTATCAATGCATAAGTCAGAAATTGAGAGTGTGGGAGGTCAAATTCACCTAACAACGCTTCGAGGGATGATAACTCACCATTACAATATAAACCACTGTATGCAGTCTTTACCTCACAGTGTTCACCCAGCAGGATGTTACCACGAAGGTGAGTCCTATGCAGGTAAGTATGCGCAGCCCCCTTTTTTGGTCCTTTACCCTGCTGTATTTTACATCTAAGATACATATTTTTTTTAAATGTTAAAATTATGGTCATTTAAAAAAAGTGGGAGTTTTAAAGGTTAAGGGATTGGTCAGGGTACAAGGTGTTAAGGGCATGGGAGGTTAGGGGTAAAGGAATAAAAGGGGTTTTAGGGGTTCAGGAAAGGGTAGAGGTAAATGAGGATATGAGATTTAGGGTGGAGGGGCAGGTAGTTGTAAAGGTGGTAAGAGTTATTTAGGTTTCAAGGGCATGCAGATGTAAAGGGAGGTAAGGACTTTTTTAGAGTTATAGGCAGGTAGAGATGAGAGGTGAAGGGAGGGAGGTAAGGGGTTTCTAAGGTTCAGGTTTGGGTAGTAGTAAAGGAAAATAAGGGTTTAGGAGCAGGGAGTGGTAAAAAGAGACAGGGAATTTGGGTAAAGGGAAGTAAGGGTTTTTTAGAGTTCAAGGGAGTGTAGAGGTAAAGGGAGGTAAGAAGTTGTTAGAGATCAAGAGAGGATTGTGGTAAAGGAGGTAAGGCTTTATAGGGTTAATGGGCAGGGTTAATGAGCAGCAAACAACCTCCACCAATTGATCGCCAACTGCGCCAACACTCTCGCCTCCCTCCAGAACTCTGCCAGATGACACAACACGAAAGCCACCTGATTCACCATGGACCTCTGAGAATCCAAGCGCTCTTGCCGATGACTGGAGAAAACATGGAGAAACAGCAAAACCCCTGAAGTACGCTCCGCCTACAAGGCCACAACCATGGCACACCACCAACTCATCAAATCAACTAAGAGAAACTTCATCCAAGACAGAATCCTCTCCAACCTACGCAGCTCCAAGGAACTCTTCGCCATCATACAAGAATTCACCAGACCCGACAGCGAAAGTACCGACGTCCCTCCCTCCCAAGATCTCTGCAACAAACTCAGCTCTTTTTCCACCACAAGATCAAGACTCTCTATGACAACTTCGATGACCAAGACCACAGCACCAACTCAACACCCCCCACCAGAGACGCCATCCAGCCGACCCTCCTCAACTGGACCCCTCTCACCACAGAAGACACTGCAGAGACTATGAAAAGCATCCACTCCGGAGCACCCACTGACCCCTGCCCGCTGCACATCTCCCACAGGGCCGCCATCGCACCCAAACTACAACAAACGATCAACTGCTCCCTCTAGACAGCCCCATTCCCTGATGACTGGAAACGTACAGAAGTCTAACCCCTCCTCAAGAAGCCCTCCGCAAACCCGACAGTCCTCAAGAACTACAGTCCTATCTCTCCTCTCCACTTCGCCACCAAAGTAATCGAGAAAGTTGTCAACACCCAGCTAGCGCACTTCATTGAAACCAACAATATCCTTGACACCTCTCAATCCAGATTCCACAGCAACCACAGCACCGAGACCGCCCTCATAGCCGCCACTGATGACATCAGCACCCTCCTCGACCAAGGCCACACAGCAGCCTTCATCCTCCTAGACCTCTCAGCAGCCTTCAACACCATCTCCCACTGCACACTAGCCGCCACACTCCACGATGCCGGCATCCAGAGAACTGCCTTAGTCTGGATTGATCTTTCCTCTCAGGCAGAACACAAAGAATAGGACTCCCACCCTTCCTCTCCGAACCTACAAAGATCAGATGCAGTGTACCCCAAGGATCCTCCCTCAGCCCCACGCTCTTCAACGCCTACATGGCCCCCCTCGCAACCATCATCAGAATACACGGACTCAACTTAGTCTCATATGCCGACGACACCTAGCTCATCCTCTCCCTCACCAAGGAACACCACATCACCAGGCACAGTTTCCAAGAAGGGATGAAGGATGTCGCAACCTGGATGAGCAGCAGCTGTCTGAAGCTCGACTTGGAGAAAACAGAAGTCCTCATCCTCAGCTCCACCCCCTCCACATGGGACAACACCTGGTGGCCCCCCACCCTCAGAAACCCATCCACCCCTGAGGACCACGCTCACAACCTCAGCATCAAACTCGACTCTTCACTCACCATGAACCGCCAGATCAACGCAGTGTCCTCCACATGCTTTAACACCCTCTGCATACTCCACAAGACCTTCAAATGGATCGACCCTGACTCCATGAAGACGTCACGCACACAATCATCACCAGCAGACTGGACTACGGAAACATGCTCTACTCCAAAATCAACAAAACACTCCTCCGCAAACTCCAGACTGTCCAGAACACCGAAGCCAAACTCATCCTCAACATCCCACGATGTGACCACATCACCCAACAAACAGGTAAATACTAACCAGGGCCAGGTTAATAATGAAATAGTGCAGACAGATTAATCTCAGTCAACAAGGAAGTCAAAATAACAAACTGAGCTTTATATAAAACTATTTATTTAATGATTGTTGAACAATACAATAATACAAAACACAATTAAAGACAATTGATTAATGAGTAAATATACTTAATTAACAGTAAGCAAGATATTGCATCTGTTCAATTATTTGTGTGAACAAATCTGACTAATCATCATCATATAAGTGTAAAGTCATTATCCTAGATCAAGAGAAGGGTAGGACAAAACAATTTTATCTTAAGCAACCAAAGGGTGTATCATGATCTTCAGAAACTGGCGGAAAGTAGTGGAGCTACGCGCGTTTCGGCCATGCCTTCGTCAGGTTTCCGTCACATGCGGTCACTGACACAAATAAGACCTGAATCTTATTTTCTTTTTTTCACTAAAGACAAAAACTTGTCTTGGATACTAGGTAGTAGCTTGATGCTGCTAAAACAATGTTGCCAAAAATGAGGAAAAATACCTGATAAGAATGGCAAAGTGCTCGTCTCTGTAATGTAGATGATACCTATGAGAGAGGCGGGGACGTGACCAGGTATTATGGCTTTTTATGCGCAACCTGAATTAACGGTTCCTAGATGTGTTAGTGCTGTGGTCCCATGCAGTTCATCCTTAATGTCACAGACATGATTGCAAGACTTGTAGCCATTCGTGCCACCTCGCTAATGTCCTCTCAACCACATCACCCAACACCACTGCGACCTCCACTGGCTCCCTGTCGAAAAAAGAGTAACCTACAAACTGCTCACACACACCTACAAAGCCCTCCATAACACTGGACCCCAATGCCTGTGTAATTGCTTTAATATTTGAAAGGAACACTTTTTCTATTAAGGAAATAACAAGGACCATCAAAGAGCACTATTCCCATTGGGACCCTTCCTTCTTGAAATTGATACTAGTGCCTCTTAACCATGTGCAGAGTGTGAATGGCAGTGCTGGACGAAGTATTGGATACATTTTGTGGACAGTGAGGGACAATGCTATACAGTTGGTAAAAGTGTGCTAGTAAGAGGCATGGAGATATAGTAGCCTTAGTGAGCAGGATGTGAGGGACAGTGCTGGATATTGGAGGGACAAGGTGAATGGAATGGGGACATGGGCAATTTTGGTCAGAGTCTCAGAACAGGAACAGTATAGGCAGTGGTGAGGGAATATGTTGGACAATCTATGAGGGGTAGTTTAGAACAGTGTTTGAAGGCTCCAGCGGTGGCTCCTCCGCTAAGGCGGAGGAACATCACCCCACTACTCACTGAGCAGTTCGAAATGGGAAAATAAAATGATAATAGCGCAACGTTATTAGCATTTCATTTAACCATACTGGCTCAGTTGATTGGGGGGCGGGGTGGGGCTGGGCTTTTCAGGGTTAGGGGAGGAGTGGTAGGCACTTCCTAAGTGCGCATGACAGTTTGGCCGACTGTCTTGGGCCAGCCAAACAGTCAGTCGCGGGTTGCATGACTAGTTGGGATGGGGTTGCGCGGGGGTTGCGCGGGGTGGGTGGTTAAAAAAAAAAAAACTAACCTTACCGGGTCCCGCGCCGCCTCCGCTCCTGACCGGGTCTGCGTTTGGCGTTTTCCTGCTGCTTTCCAGGAACAGGCATCCTTCCTCCCCTCCCCTAAGCCAATCACAACGCTGCAATGGTAGCATTGTGATTGGCGCGGACAGCGCCCAGCCGGGCGCCTGTAGGGAGGCGATTTTCTCTATGTAGGCTGCATGCAGCCTATATAGAGAAAATTTAGAGTGCGCATGACTGCTTTGGTCAGCCCAGAGGGCCAACCAAACAGCCAGGGCCCACAACAGTGGGCAAGCCACTCCTCCCGGACCCGCCCACCCCCAACCAGGCATACCCTCCCGCCCGCTCCCAACCAGACATACCCTGCCTTCTGCTGTGGTGCGACGCTCCTCCGCCCTAATGGAGGAGCCGCCCCTGCAAACAGTCATGCACATTTAGCATGTTCTCCACCAGGCTGTATTGCACAGCCTGGGTCTAGAACATGCCCAGCCTCCCAGTCCCAGTTTGAGTGCTGAACCACGGCACTCAGACTAATCACAATGCTGCTGTCATGCAGCGTTGTGACTGGCTAGGGGATTCTGGGAGGCTGTGTGCTTCCTGCTGCCAGAGAAGAGGACGGGGGGGAGGCGGTGGTCAGCCATATCCAAGTAAGTGCTTTTATTTATTTTTTATTCCCCCATTCCGCTCCTCCCGCCACTCCCCACCCCACCAGCCCCGTTCAGTAGCAGCCACTACTGGAAGGCTCAGTGACTGTGCTAAACAGAGCTTGTGGAATCCAGGAAGGACATGGATGGGGTACAGTCCTGGACAAGGGGGGAAGTGTAGGGCAGGACTGAATGATTGCTGGGGCAGTTCTCACACTATGTCTTGCACCTCACACCAAACCTTGTCCTGCACTGAGCTCATAGAGGTTATTCAGACAGGTAACAGGAGAACAGTGGTAAAATATTATGCCACAAATTCAGTGGTGGCTGGTGAAATTTGAAAGTGGTGAAGCGTACACGTTCCAGGCGTAAATAAAAAGTGAGTGAAGTAACAGCCTGACTGCATATATAGCCCAACAATCTTAGCTGATACTTGTCCCTGACCGATCTAACTTGAAAAAGAGCTATGTTCCAAAAGAAGTGTTTTGCAACGAAATGATTATTGACTTGCTTGTAGAAAATACATTATTGTGTATTTGTTACTCCCATCTGTACTGAGATTTCGCATTAAGGACTGAGAAACAGCACGCAGCTGCAATTTGGGTTTCATATGTTTCCATAACCGTCTAGCTAGTCTCATGTTATCTTTAAATCAGTAATGTGTGTTCTCAGTAGAGCTGTGGTACTGAAAATTCTGGACCTGTGTCATTAACATCATTGTAACATGACGATTTTGGTATCAGCAGACCGGTAATGACAGGTATGCTATATCTGAGTATTTGCGTCATATTCGAGTGACGGGATCACTCTAATATTAACGATTCCCTTGTGAACCCTCGGGTTCCATTTTGTGTACGGCAGCCATTTTGTGGTTGCCCTCACATAAGCAATGACTAAAGCCAAAATGCGCCTTAGGGGACACGTACACTTTCAGTGACCTGGGCAAGCTGACTCCACTGTCCAGAGCCAGAACCTGTTCGGCCAGTTTTAGTTCCCAGTGGCTGATCGAGATTAGGGGCCCAGGTGCAGCATGCCATAAACCCTTCATTGCACACATCTATATCTAAATCTTATTCACACCTGTCACTGCTCTTTCTTTATGACCTGCTTTACGAGGAGGAGGTGCCCGGTTTTATTAGGGGTCCAGATTATATCTGTTGCAGGTGTTGGGCCTCACTGGGTATTTGGTTGTGGGCTGGACAAACTGAAAATGGGCTTGTCATCATGACTCTGCTTTTTCAATGTTGTAAATATCTGAATGGTAAACTGTAAAGAAGGAATGTTAGGTATTTGCATGCTTGCACAAGCTAGGACTGCCCCTTACTTGTATGCTGAAGTTTGTAACCCTGAGAGCATATAAAAGGCCTCTGTTCTTTGTATTCCTCAGACTGCCTCATACAGTTGCTACGGCTTCTGTGTGACGTGGCCTCACTTATGTAAGTTTAATAAAGATGTCTTTTCATATTTCAGCTTCTGTAAAGTTCTTTATATTAATAAGATCCCTGAGTTGAAGATTTTGGTACTTCAAAGCCAAGGACATTTTGAACAGTCTCCTGACATCTACGCAATCCGTGGGTCTCGGACACTCTTCCATCTCTAGAGATTATCTTTTGTTGTACTAAATAAATCTTTTGTTTCCTTGCTTCCAGAAGTGTGGTCTCTCTTTCTTTGGAATTACATTTGGCGCATCAACGTGGAACCCGTCAGAGACTCGGTGGCCCAGGCTTGACGACCCGGAGAGGAGGGAAATATCGGTAACTTAGGAGTGCACCTACGGAAAAGCAGATTCAAGTCCCCGTAGCCAACGTCGCCAGTATCTCCTTCCCTCAACGGTGTCCTCTACAAACAGTAGCCCCGGTCCTGACTGGGGATCCCTTCTTTGGTCCACCTGATTTGTTTTTGAAAAAGAAGAGACCCCGCTGGAAACAGGACACATCAGTATTCTGGTAAGGTCGTCTTGAGCGACATGTTTTTTCTATTCTGAACGTCATATTGAGCATGCCTTTGACTATTCTGGTTTTGGATTAATTATTCGGTCTTTAGTTTGTCTGGTCCTTAGTTTTATTTGAAGATTGCAATTTTCAAAAACCGAGGGTCTTGTATATTTACGAGTGTATCGATAGAGATAGCCCCTTGAAGTTTGAAGCTAGATTAGTGAGCTATAAGATGCCTGATCTTAGCAAATTTGGAGCTTTATGTTGGCCAACTCTGTATACGTTTGGATTAGCCGGCTTCCCTAAAGGGAAAATCTAAATAGGTTTAGATTTACAAACATATTTCTTCCTTGGTGATTTTGTATCCCCAGGGAATTAAAATATGACATAATACAAAACAAGGATCCTTTGTTCTGCGCAGTTTTTATGAATGAAGATATGCAGAACGATTTTGTTTGGTGTTCTGCTAACCAAAGCTAGTGAATTGAGTGTATTTTCGTAGTCTTTTTAAAAAAACAAAAAAAAAAACACAATTGAGAAGCGTTTCTTGTAAATATAACTTACAACTAGTATTTACAAATGGTTTGGTTCTAGTACAGTCTGTGGGCTGTCCTGAGTATTGATAGGTGGGTTAAAATGTGTGTGTTTAAATGTCTGTGGTTTTCCTATTAGTGCAACTTCTGTAAGAGAATAGCGTTGGCGCTATTCATGAAATGCATGGCTAAAAGCGCGCCGTATTGTGTGTCCTGAGTGTTTCACCCCTTTCTGTTTATGTCTCAAATGAGCTCAATGTCTGTTCGTGGTTTTTCTTGATGTTTTCAGTCTATTAAGCAACATTTTGTAAGTATATTCTTGGGTCTGTTGCTAAATAAAATTGTCCTTTTTAGAAAGAAAAATGTGGCGCCAAATTTTGTCATGTTTTAAGTTAGGCTTCTGTGTTTAGGCTTATAAATAAATGCGTCTAAAATGATAGGCAAGGGATGCAGCTTGCTCTTATATGTGGAATTATCAAAAATAAAAGGGTTTATTTTTTTATTTTATTTTTTTATTTATTAATTATGAAAAATAATTATTAAAAATAAGTGCTACAAAATTCGTTTTTTACTATTCATAAAGCTTAAAGCTCATACTATCACATCCTAGCATTAACATTTAATTTAAGTTGTGCTATACCGAATAATGACGACATTAGCATATGGATTTTCACTTGGCGCAGGTGTGAAAAACTCATTTTTCTAAAGATTTACATGAGATATGTCTAATATCTAATATCTGTAATGTGTAAAGAACATCCTGAGGATGATTAATATGTAACATACTTATGGGATATTTATTTTTAAGTGCCCCAAACATCAAAGTCGAATTTGGGTATTTTTGCCATTTAAAATAGCTTTAGGCTTCAGTAAATGAATACATTTAGGTATAAAACACAAATTTGCAGGTTATTCCCATTTTGGGTTCACTTTTAAATGGGTCAGTGAGCCAATGTGCCTGATGCAGAGGTTTAAGTTTAATATTAGGGTGGAAGGTTTTAACTTTAGCTGCACCTACTTAGACGTTCATCTATTTTAGGTTGATGAAATGAGTACAATTGCAAACAAGCATTTGTTCTAAAAACTGGTACGTGTGTTATTAGGTTCTGTAAATTATTCACAGTAAATGTTGTTTAATAATCTGGAAAAAGAGATAATTTTTTAGCACCTAAAAAGGAGACATTGGCTGCCATGTTCACACTTGTGCCCTTTTAAATTAGGACTTGTCTCTGTGAAATGCAGAATGACATTGCTAAACAGGCCTCTAAAAGGAAGGGTTTCTGGTTTTTCCACAAAATTAAACAACTTAATTCCAAAGGGAAAATATAATGTTTGGTCTTCTGATTACAAGTTATACAGAATATTTGTTTGTTATGAGAAATGTTTTCTCTTGCGTTTTTCATGTTTGTGTATTTGGTTCTATCATGAATTGTTCTTGCTGGTTCTGTGTGTCTGAAGTTGTATTTGACAGCAGATATCCACTAATTGGTGATCTACTGTCAAAAAGGGAGGGTAAGGATTTTAGACCTGACACTATTGTTTTGTCTATGCTTTTTGTGCTTGATATACAGCGCGTATATCTGATGGCTTCACGTGCGTTTTTTTTTTTTTAAATTTATTTTTATTTTATGTTGCTGCTTATGATACTATTACAAGTTTACCTGTGTTGTGAAGGGATATACATGACGATGTGTATCCTGCAAACAGTTGGGTAGATTTGCTTTGACACTAAATTTCACAGAAAGACAGACAACACTTCACCAGTGTATGTCAAATTTGGCTTTAATGGTATTTGAAGAAAAAAAAAAAGATAACAAGGAAACAAGGTTTCATATTTTTTCCCCTGAAGAAGGAACTGGAACATTAGCGGAGGTTACCGTATTTGGTTTAGCGGCCAGCGGTAGAGCCAACCTTTTTGTCACCCCCTGATGTCACATCATGCCTAGTTATTGGGGATTTTAGCTGTGTCCTAGTTCCATTTCCCTTTTTCCATATTCTTTTCACCAGTTTGCCTTTTTATTGATGTATTGTTCAAGTTCACACTTCCAGACCGCAGTAATATATCAGAAACCCCCATATTATGTATAATTCCTTTTGTATCACCAGACTGGTTTTCAAGAATTCTCTTTAGGCCCACTGCAATGTTTTCCAGTCTGATTGTTAGGATAGTGATGGACTGGTTAACTGACTCAATACTATAACAAAACAAGTTTTCCATCTCAATAGGAGATACCTTACATTTATTTATTTTTGAACATGACAAATTTTCAATGACTCTTTTTAATGTGGTTATTTTTACCCTTTTGTTCATACTGCTTTAATTTTTGGTGGGATCAGATGTGTTCTAAATTATGGAAATACCAGGACTCTCTAGTTCTTGTCTTTTGTTTCCACATTTTGATCATTAGCCTGTGTATTGCATAGTGCACCTGATGCACAACTTTTAAAGGGAGGTATCTACATGCCCCTGATAATCTGTATTATGCGATTCTTCTTTTGAGATGTTTTTAAGACAAGGAATTTAGGAACACCTAGACTTAATTATGTCGCTATCTACCATTAGATGATGGAGAATATGCTCTCACACGGAAACCCAATTGAAGAGCCTAGAGGCACTGTTGTGCCTACTGCCTTTGTCTTTGTATTGCCTTTGAGAAATGACAGTGTGTTCTAGACCAGAACTGTCTCATGGCATATGGCCATTCCCTCGCAGATTGCAGGCCACCTGCTTGCAGTCCCCTTGTTAAAACACAAATGAATTGTATTCGCATTAATTTTAAGAAAACAACTGCGTCACATTTCCTACGTCACAAATGAGAGGCGGACGTCTGGTATCTCCGAAGTATTTTGCTTGCTTCATCAGAAGGCGTTGAACATCAAAAAGAAGCAGGAGAGTTTCAGTGCAAAAGAGCGAAAGGATTGAGGCCTGAGTTTTTCACCTGTCATGTGCTGGTAACCTCTGACAGTGTGCAGTCCCTTGAGCCCCTCGGCCTGAGTTTTGGCCACACAACCCTTTTCCTTTGCTCCAACGGAAGTGCAGTGCACCGGAAGATGCAAGAGTGGAAAAAGGCACTACATTATGGTGCTCATGAAAGAGCAGCCTGAGCGTCCTCTGACACTGAGTAATGAGTGTCGGAGCCTGAGAATGTAGACCCGGATCTGCATAAGATGATCTGTGCCCTTGATCAATGAAGAGCTCACTATCTGTAGTGCCTGCCGCAGAGGAGAGATATCGGTGCACTGCCTTGAGACATTGAGACTTTCAAATGAGCTGTGAGTGTTTGCCAGGAGAGCACTCCAACGGATACTGAAAAACACTATTTTTCATATAAGGCCTGAATCAAGAGGCCCATGCAACAATGGGAGAAGATTTGATGGACGATGGAAGCTTGCCAGAGAGGCTTGAACGGACTTTGGACATAATTGATGCATAAAGTGGTTTCCGTGTGATTGCATAAAATAGGTGTTATGAGACTGTTTCTTATTGTTTTGCTGGCATTGTCTTAAAGTAGTATTCTGTTTAGTAAAAGCAGAATAAAGTCCATTCTCTGTGGAAGAGTATTCCCTTTTCACCTCAGAGCATTGATGAGGATCACCACTGTTTCACCTGAACATGTAATAAATTACTGAAATACATAGGAGCCCTAAAAATGTTACTAGATAATTTTAGGATTTACTTTTTGCTTAGGGTTGTGAAAAATTATGAATTCGTTTGTAATAATGGTCACTACTTTCTCCTGTTGTCTATATGTTCTTAACAACGTGTTTTCTAGTGTTTTTAAACATGACATTGTCTTTTATGGGTGGGATTGTTTTTTCTACCCAATTGACATCTGTACCCACCTCCCAACCTATGTCTCTTCCTACTACTACTTCTTTGCATTCTTTCAATACTTTACCTGAACACAAACTGGTTAGGAGGTCAGAGTTTATTAATAATTCCTTTGTACCGCTTCTGCATCAACACCAGTTAGTAGTGAACATCACTAATTGTTGGGTGTGTGGTCTTATGCCACATACTACAGATAGAGGTATTCCCTATTTGGTCCTGCTATGTGTGGCCTCTGTGCTACATCGTGTGTAAGGAAGCCTGTATCAAGGTACGAGCTAAGCAATAGGATGATGCTACAGCAACATCTCAATGAATTTGTGAATATAGACCCGGACTCAGATTAGCATGAGTGTAAGTAAATTGCCTATGTAAGGGCAAAAGGAGGGTCTGTGGTACTGAAAATTCTGGACCTGTGTCATTAACATCATTGTAACATGACGATTTTGGTATCAGCAGACCGGTAATGACAGGTATGCTATATCTGAGTATTTGCGTCATATTCGAGTGACGGGATCACTCTAATATTAACGATTCCCTTGTGAACCCTCGGGTTCCATTTTGTGTACGGCAGCCATTTTGTGGTTGCCCTCACATAAGCAATGACTAAAGCCAAAATGCGCCTTAGGGGACACGTACACTTTCAGTGACCTGGGCAAGCTGACTCCACTGTCCAGAGCCAGAACCTGTTCGGCCAGTTTTAGTTCCCAGTGGCTGATCGAGATTAGGGGCCCAGGTGCAGCATGCCATAAACCCTTCATTGCACACATCTATATCTAAATCTTATTCACACCTGTCACTGCTCTTTCTTTATGACCTGCTTTACGAGGAGGAGGTGCCCGGTTTTATTAGGGGTCCAGATTATATCTGTTGCAGGTGTTGGGCCTCACTGGGTATTTGGTTGTGGGCTGGACAAACTGAAAATGGGCTTGTCATCATGACTCTGCTTTTTCAATGTTGTAAATATCTGAATGGTAAACTGTAAAGAAGGAATGTTAGGTATTTGCATGCTTGCACAAGCTAGGACTGCCCCTTACTTGTATGCTGAAGTTTGTAACCCTGAGAGCATATAAAAGGCCTCTGTTCTTTGTATTCCTCAGACTGCCTCATACAGTTGCTACGGCTTCTGTGTGACGTGGCCTCACTTATGTAAGTTTAATAAAGATGTCTTTTCATATTTCAGCTTCTGTAAAGTTCTTTATATTAATAAGATCCCTGAGTTGAAGATTTTGGTACTTCAAAGCCAAGGACATTTTGAACAGTCTCCTGACATCTACGCAATCCGTGGGTCTCGGACACTCTTCCATCTCTAGAGATTATCTTTTGTTGTACTAAATAAATCTTTTGTTTCCTTGCTTCCAGAAGTGTGGTCTCTCTTTCTTTGGAATTACAGAGCTGTAAAAGGAATGCTTTAGGCTGTTATGGTGACTTTGAGTTTTCATAAGAGGAGTGAAACTGCTTTGAAACCAGTTCAGACTCCTTATTTTTTTGCCTTGCTAATTTACACTATATTAGGTTTTATAACTGGCATGAATCGGTCCTTGATTTAAGACAGAAGCTGAAAGCCTGTTACCATCCCTAGAAACAAATTTACACCAATCATATCAATGGAATATGTTTCAGCCTGGACAAAAAAACGTAGCACAAAGGAATGACATTTTAAGACACATTCAGAATTTTGGGTAGCAGCACCTCTCTGAAGGAGGGGGGGGGGTGGAATGGGACAATTCCAAAGTACCTGAACCATACTGTTTGTGCAAAGATGGGAAAGGAAAACAGAACAACCAAGAGACGTGCATGACTTTCCTTTAAAGTAGCCGACTGCAGCAACGACACTGCATCAATCAACAGGTGGTCTGATTGTTGCTTCAGTCATGGGCAGCTTGCTTAACCCCTCCATGGCGAAGGCACGAGTCCTGGGTGGGGGCCCCCCATGCCCTTAAATCCTGGTGTGCACCCAGGGGGCCCCCTGCCTATTGAGCCATTTAAACCACGCTGCCCAATCAGCGCCTGGTGATTTCCCAGGCTTACCGGCTGCCCGCTCTTATCCCGCCCCCCCCCTACCCCCCCCCCCCCGGTAGGGGTTTGTCATGGGCCACTCACCAGTCCGGCTTCGCCTCCCCGGCCCTCATGCTTTCTTGAGCATGCGGTGCAGGGAATGCATTCGCTCGGTTTAAAAGTAAAGTTATAGTAGCACCAGTGCTTTAAATGGGCCGGTACTCACCGGTACTGAGTACCGGCACTTCTTAGATTTATTGCTCCGAGTACCGGCACTTCTCTACTGCCCTGGAGAGTACCGGTACTCATGAAAAGGTAGGCTCATTGGCAGTGCTGGTGAGCAGAAGTAGAACGTGTCAATGGCAGCCAAGGCGCCGCTTCAGCAGCACCGATCTGAGCCCCAGCTGAGCTATTCAGCAGGGCTCCTTTGAATAATGTCCGAGTGCTCACCATCACGCTGTGCTTGACAGAGCAGGGTCCATTCAGGCCCTGTGCTGTCAATCGCATTCACACTATCCTGTGCGTTCGTGCAAGCACAGGAATCATGCCAGTCCCCTGGCAGTGGCAATCAGGCTACGGCCAGTCCGGCCCTGGTGGCAATTAATAAAGCCATGGTAGGTGAAGAGAAAAGATGGCTTTTATCATACCTGAGTCTTTTGTGTGTCTGCTATGTTTGTGTGTATGCCTGTTTTTATTAAAAAAAAGTGAAAGAAAGTGAGAGAGAATCAAGACACTCTCAGGAGGTATTTTAAAGAAAATGTGTGGCACTTTGTTTGTACATGTCTGCTCTGCGACAAAGATTCATAAATAACGTAAAAGGGAGGGTTGGTGGGTGGGTGAGTGGATGAGTGAGTGGATGGATGAGTGAGCAAGGGTGGATGTATAGATGGATGAGTGAAAGCATGCATGGGTGAAAGAGGGTGGATGATTGGATAAAAGGGCGGATGATGGGTGGATAAGTGAAAGTTTGGATGGATGAATGAAAGGTAGGGAGGATGGATGAAAGGGTGGATGATGGATGAGTGAAAGGAGGGATTGAGTGAAAGGGTGGATAGAATAAAGGAGTGAAAGGGTTGATGGATGAGCGAAAGGATTGATGGATGAGGGAAAGGGTGGATAAAGAGATGGATGAGTGAAAGGATGAATGGATAGGTTTGGAGATGGATGGATAGGTTTGGATATGAAGGGGGGATAGACGGAATGGTGACAAACTGAATGATTGATGAAAGACTGAATAGACGATAGAATGTAAAGGTTAAATGGTGGACATCAGCAGGTAAATGGTAGGATGGAAGAATGAATGGATAGATTGATGGAAGAGACAAGAGATATCTTCTGGGGAGGTTCATGATGAGTTGCTTCATTTGCTGGGTGCCATAAGAGCTTTGGTGCGACGTGGGGGTATTTTCAGTTTCTTCCTACTCGCATGCTCAAAAATATATAGTATTGTGCCAAACAGCAATTAACAGTATGACATTAATAAGGTGCAACTATTGCAAAAAAAGGAAATGTTAATGTATTATCGCATTTCTCTTTCATTTTGTGTAATGAGTTAACCTGCTTTGTTTATATAAACACATTTCTCATGTGTTTTGGTATGTGCTGCAACTAATATAGAAGTTAAGTATCATCATGTCTTGCCCTTAGCCCCGCCCCTAGCCCCGCCCCCTCACTACACCTCTAGCTCATTTTAATGAGTACCTGCACTTATTTTTTTCCCATTTAAAGCACTGGGTAGCACTCACTAGCGAGTTGGCAGAAGAGCTCTTCCTCTGCAACAACATGCTCTTCAACACTTCTGAAAATGTGAAACTGAAAGAAAGACTTGCCCTTTGCAGGGCTCCTCCTTCAGACTGCCACTTAGCATTGAAAAGAAAACCAGCAGTGGGTGAGAATGGATGGAGGTGGTGGAGCCCACATTTAGGTGGTTACCACCCACTTCTTCCTTGTCCTCATCAACCTGCTCTGCCACTGGCCTATTACTTGAATGGATTTCTACCGACCCTACCCTGGGTCACAGCATAAACGCAAAAATGTCAACACATTGAGCAATGATGAACCTTCCCATGCCCATTACTGTGATGTCACTGCCCTGGCTTGTGCCTGCTGGGTGCCAATTTTCCTCACTTGACACATGCTCAGGGTTCTCCAGTCCTAGCACTGATCCCTCACCAAAGAAAAACAATCTAAGTAGGTTGTTTTATTACACGCTCTAGTCGTCCTCTAAACTGCTTAAATTGCCATCGCCTCCTCCCCATTGATGGTAGGGCAACGCCCCTCTTGCCCTTGAACACCTGATGCCCATGCCAAACTGAACACGAATGCCTTTATTTACACGTGATCGATTCTTTTTCGATCATTGCTTAATTTCCTGTTTATGCTGCAATTATAACTACACACTCCCACAATTTACGAGAGGAAAATTCGAGGTAAATTTCGGAGCACGTGGATTTTGGGGCAGAAAGCACAAAACCTGCATGTTATGCCTCACTTTAAAGGGTTGAACATTTAATAGGTGTAGGTTATTGTAAGAAATGTTAGCAGGCTCCATGATTATTGCACCCTCATTATTCTTACAGGCATCAGAGGCGTTTGAAAGACAGACTGAAAGACTGGACATGGCTTGTGGGGAACTTAAAGAAAGACATTAGCGGTGCATATGTGAGAAATATTTTGAAAAATTGGTCTCTATTGTATTTTGGAACATTGCTATTTTTAGATGTCATCTTGAAAATACATTTTGGGATGTTCCTGACACTGCAAAATGATTGCCAGCTTTGAGTTTATATATAATGGCATGCAGGGATCTCTCAGGATGCAGACACAATAGACCAAACCTTTTAAAAAAAAAACATTTTTATTGGTTGTAACAAACAGTACCCAGTACTGGTACATAGCTTGCGGCACAAGGCACAAGATACATCATCATTTATAACATGATAACTGAATAACAAACCAATAGTGCAAGAAACCATGACAAACCAGCCGTGGGCTACATAACAAATTCTGGACCTCTCATCCAATGTGAGAACCGTGTATTACAAGGCTGCATAAGCATGTGTCCCCTAAGAATGGACCATGGTCTGGCTGTCAAGGTTCCAACTGTATGCCCCTCTATCCGGCACATTCTTTCCAAATGTTATAGGTTTTATGGGGACACCCCTTTGCCAAATAAATCGGGCGTTCCAGTCCCATATACTAGTCCATACCTTTGGCCCATGTCTCTATGGGGGGAGCCACCGTGTCTTTCAAGGCTTGCGCAATATCCTGTTTAGCAACGATCAAGCCCAGCCAGAGCAGTGCCCTTTGATAGCTATTGCCCTCTAAGTCCTCTGTGAAGAGGAAAAGGATACGTTTGGAATCCCGGGGTATGTTGCAGCCCAATACACCATCCAATTGTCCCGGGACAACATTCTAGAAGTGTGAGAGTGGAGGGCAGTGCCAAAATGTATGGGGTATATCTCCTTGTGGATCATCGCACCGCAGACACTTCCCCGTGGCTATCAGGCCCATGCAGTGCAACCTTGCTCTGGTAAGGTAAACACAATGCAGTCACTTAAGCTGTCTCAGTACAATAGACCAAAGCTGACAAAAATAAATAGCAAAAATGTTTGCTAAGGGCGAATGAAAATTTCAGATTTCAGGTGTGATATTTAAACGTCTGAAAGAAGTTTAGCGAAAAAAGGCACTTTAGGAGAAGTTTATTTTATTCTCAAGTACTTGGATAATTTAAATGTAAATAGGTTTTGCAACAATTAATCTTTGTTCCACAAGCCTTAGCAAGTCTAGAAAATGAAGGTTCTTTTTGACAATATGAAATTACACCCAAACGATGGCCACGAATGGAAAGGAGGCACCACCTGGCCATTTAACATACAATAGCTTCCACTGGTTGAACTAAGGCCCAGCAATGAATTTTTTTCAGTGAAAGCAGCACTGCAATTATCCATGAAAAGAGCGTTTTTTGTCAACAGAAATATAGGTTTCATTGCCAACTAATGCATTTTAAAGTTGTTATATATATTCAGTTCATTTTAGAGTACCAGCATCACTGGTGTGCAGCTGATACTGTTTCTCGATTTAATCGAAAGTTAGTGATGATACTTTGTTTCATTTCACATAAGCCTGCCAATCTGCTTTTGTTCAACAATTATAAGCTCTTCTAGAAGGATTCGAAGGGTGAACTGCCTTTGTACTTCCTCTTTAATGTAGAATGTTCGCCTGTCTTTAAACATTTGAATGAGTGTATTGTCCAGAACGATTGAGGGAACATGTATCATTCCAATGAAAGGTCAGCTGGTCTTTGAATGGTTAAAAAATGGTTATTTTAAAATAGATTATACGGTGAATTTGAAAAGATATTTAGGTAATCTCAATAAAATAGTTTTAAGTGGGTGTGACAATGCACCAATAATAAAGAACATGTGATTAAGTAGACGGGAAAGGTAAATCGATGTCACTGAAGTTAATATACTTTTTTGTGCCAGACTGACATATTTATCAGAATCGCTAGAAATATTTTGTAAAGGATACTCAAGTTTCAAGGACAACAGCAGAGACTACAAAGAGTATCAGTGGCAACAGCACAGAGTGACCCAAATTATAGGCTCTTGCATTACACAGCTATCAACAAAACTGAACTAACAGAGCCCATTACCCAAACTCACGAGAGAAATCCCCTGAGAGTGGCCCAAAATCTAACAGTGTTGCATCAGTTCCAACATCAGTTCAGCAGCCAACTTTTAAAAACAAAGTGTGGGATGGAACTGCATACTCTTGTCATTATTTCATAGGATAGTGAAAAATATCCACTTCTTTGAATGCAGCTAAATGGCCTGGACTTCTGCAAAGCACAATGGCAAACAAGAATAAGGAAGAAAGAATAAATAAGTAGCAGCACGGTGATACAAAGTATGCCTTATTAACAAACACGTCTTCCACATAAACCTGTACTTAGCACACAGAAACTGTGCTGCAACTTAAGTGGGCAACCAATAAATGAAAAAGCAGACAGTATCCTCAGCCAGACAGCTATTGTACCTGATGAAGACCCGGAAATAATGTTGCAGAAAGGCTGAAACACATCCCTGGTACTTACATGAGGAACAGAACAATAAAACACGCAATTCTCTTGCAAACATTCAACATGTTGAATGTGCCATTAAAAACAGCATAGACCTTTAAAATCTTACAACACAGTGGCACCCACATTGTAAAGGTCACTCTCACGGGCAGGAATTAATCCCATATCAAACACTAAATTCCTTGAAATAAATAGGGCTTCCACTGAAATGGTACAGAATGTATGTACGAGAATACTGAAGAATAAATGTGGAAATGTCCCGAAATGAAGCAATGTCATACGCAAATACTGTTCTTTAACACATAGTAGGTAACAGGTTTCCACTCTTTTCTCACACCAATTGCTTAGAATAATCTATAATGTACATATTATACTGTACAACAAATATTGGTGCATGCCCTCTATCAAACAAATAGCATCCTTTTACAAGAGTTTTTGAACTTACTTCTGAAATCTCAAAAACATAGTCCTTAAATCCAATGGTATATATGCAGCAGAAAATGAGAGTGATCCCTCCAGATCCAAATTCAAATGAAAAGTGACCAGGAGATGGACAAAGCACTGGGAGGAGCCTGCCGGACAGGAACAGGAAGTTGGAGTCTCTGGGGCACTTCCTTTGCTGTTGGAATTTTTTTTTAAAAAGGCTTTTCGCACAAAAAACAACTCCAACGGTCCATTGGAGAAGAAAATCCACTCGAAAAGCCTCTTTAGCTGATTCTTGAGCACAAAAGCTACACGATTGGTGCATTCACAACCGCGATCAGCACTACATTGGCACTGTCACGGCTGGAAGCTGTGCGAGTGAGCGAGAAGTCTTGCTTGCGCTTGCTAGTGGCCGAGTGTATCGTGGCACTCAAGAGCGAGCGCCAAATACAAATATCGAGCACATGCATGGAAAACTCCGTTTTGCGCCCGGAAGGCGGAATTCACAAACTCCTCGCTACTTCACGGAGTGCGAAGTGCCAGAATTCTGCAAGCTCCACGAACGGAGTAGAGTTTACTGCCCGGGCCTATTTAATAGGCCACCAGCATTAATTTTATAGGCACCATATGGAGCAAATGGATATCTGTTTTGCTTTATTGATTTATTTTTATCATACTCTATTTTAGTGAATAGTGAGCTTGTTGCTGCTTCACTGTGCATCAAATGTCTATTTTCTCCATCCATTCATTCATTAGGAAGCTGGCTATACTTATTCTCCATATTAACCCAGAGGATGTGGAATGTTGTAGTGAATACATATGTCACATGCATTTTGTAATGGCTGAACATTGGATGGAAGAACTGAATATTTCTGTACAAATTTCTGCAACCACGAAAACATTGCTGCTGACTGTAGTGAGCAACATAGAAACATAATTGAAAAAAGACTAATAGTCACAAAGAGTAGTATGAAATGGGACATGAACAGTGAAAATGTAAACATTATATAGGGTTAGGTAGATTCTGAAACTGTTGGGGAAAATGTCTAATTATATACGCCTGGTGTTCTTTATCTTTCACGCCTAACTTTATATCTATGAACACATCAGTGGTGGAGCATACAAATATGTCATGAAGGTAATTGTTTGGGACATGCAGTTGATGCAACACAGTCACTGATTGATGTCACATTAACAATCCTGTAAAAGAAGCATGCAGTTTGTTGTGCATGCATCTGATCAATGCTTAACACTAGATGAGGAGTATTTGGCTGTCCAGTGGAATAACCTTAATGGTGTATGATATAGCATACATGAAGTACAGTTATGATGCAAATGGAGATGCAGGCAAGTTGTTCCTCTCTAGAAACTTCAACCCTAAATCAATGGAAAATGTATTGCCTTTTGGCAAAACAATCAGTCACCCACACATGATCATTTGGTCAAAATGATCAGAGTCTCATGCACACCAGACACACACTACATGACACCCACACACCATTTACACATTGCATTCCACCAGATACAATATACACTTCAGCTAGCCATGCACACAAACATGCACTCATGTACACTATCAAGTTGTGTACATAAATACCTGCCGGTAAATAATATTACACTGATTCAAACAGCTAGAAAATAACCATAACATGATTCATCCAAGCACGAGTCAGAAAGCCATGCACAGAATCAGATTCCCGGACCTGATATCAGACATTCACACACACACACACTTGGACATCCATATGAAACACAAAACCATGCCAACAAAAACACATAAAATCCCCCCACATGAAGAGACACACTTGCATAACAGTAACCTGTGCATGCAATCATACTTTTACGAGCACAATAATCAGCCACATATGCCATAAGACACACACGACTGACAGCATTAGACATTCCACCTCTTTCACAACCTTCCCAAATGCTTGGGAACATGCAACTGTCCTCTCATTTCTGAAAAAACCTTCTGCAGACCTTTCAACGCTCGCCAACTCTAGATCAATCTCCCTTCTACCATTCCCGGCTAAGGTCTTAGAGAAAATCATCAACAAACACCTCACTGTGGGAAATTGAGCTGTTGGTTGACCGGGGGTGTGCCCTCGTCAAGCAACAGCCACAATCCCTTGCAGGGAGAACCACAAAAAATCACAAATTTAACCTGTGTTTAACCATGGCCACTTGGCACAAAAACCAGTCAGGTTTAACTTAGAGGCAATGTGTTAGGTATTTATGCAGCACGCAAGCAGTAATAAAGTGAAACACAACACAACAAAAATCCCAAACAAATTTAGAAAAATAGAGTTAAGTTAACAAATTATTTGACACAAAAATGACAAACATCCAATCAGTAGAACCAGAGTTATGAATTTGTAAAATCTTTAGCTAAATCTAGTATCTAAAAGATCAAAGTGCCAAATGCGGACAATGTCAAAGTCCAAAGTTAAGGTCGAGCGCGGTGATGCGTAGTTCAAATGCAATAAGTGTATTGGAACCGGTCATTGCTTACCTTCGAACTTAGAAAAATTCTTGAAGAAAAATGTCTGAGAAGGTAGAAGTTCAGTGGGGCAAGGTGGCAGGAGTGTCCGAGCAGGGAGCGTTGTCGTCATATGGCCGTGGATCAAAAGCTGCGGTGAAGATTTCTACCTTCGGACTTAGTCACCAAAATGGAAGTCGAAAATCTGCAGTGGGATGTGGCAGAGGGCTGTAGCCGAAGAAAGCTCCATGAGGTCTGATACCTCTTTGGCGAAGGACCGCTGAAATGGATTTGCTGCTACAGAGAAGAATGTAGTGGGAGAAGCCTCAAAGTCAATCCTATTGCTGATACACTTCAGGCGGATAGGGGAGCAGGTTGGTCCTGGTCTCCTCCTGGTTCTCAGAGCACTTTTTGACCAAATTTTGCCTAAGTTCTCAGTTTTGGATACGGTCCCGGTGGGTACTTTTAGCACCACAACAATGGGTCCAGGATTGGAGGGACATCTCTTGGGGGGTTCAGGACTCCCTCAGGCTGGGTCCAGGCATGGGCTCAAGAATGGGAGAGCCTTTTATTTTTCACAAATGTTACACAAATTCACAAACGCCAATTGTCAGCTACACACAGTCATGAGACCAAAGACAGACTGTAGAAACAAAGGGCTAAGGGAAGAAAAATGGCAACTTTCTAAAAGTGTTATTTTTGAAATTGAAATGAAAAATCAGACTTTACCAATAAAGAGGGTCTATCATTACAATTTCATAAGTACCAGACATGACATATCTTCCTTCTCCAAATTGGAAATTACACTATAAAAATGTAATAAGGAATCCACAATGCTATCTTATGGGAGGGGCAGGCCTCACAGTAGTGAGTAGCAAATTTTTGAGTTTATCACTACCAGGACATTTAAAACTTAAAAGTGCATGTCCAACCTTTTAATTACACAGCTCCCTGTCCATTGAGCTACCTAGGGCCTACTTAGAAGTGACGTATATGTAATAAAAGGGGAGTTTAAGGCTTGAGAAGGGGGTTTAAATGCGAAGTTGACATGGCAGCGCAGCACTGCATTCAGGCTGCAATGGCAGGCCTGGAGTATGTTTTAGAGTGCTACTTAAGTGGGTGGCACAATAAGTGCTGTAGGCCCACTGGTAGCATTTAATGTACAGGCCCTGGGTTATATTGTATACCACTCTACAAGGGACTTGTAAGTAAATTAATTATGGCAATTAGGTATAAGCCAATCAAAGCATGTTTACAGGACCGAGCACAAGCACTTTAGCACTGGTTAGCAGTGGTAACGGGATAGAGTCCTAAGACCAACAAAAATGTATTTCCACTAAAATGGGACGCATGTAGGCAAAGTTTTGGGGGAATACAGGTCTAGCACTCACTAAATACCTCAACAACCACCAACTGCTTGACGCCACTCAATCTGGCTTGAGACCCAACCACAGCATGGAAACTGCCCTCATCATTGCCACAGATGACACCTTCATGACTCTGGACAGAAGAGGCATGGTGGCCCTCATCCTTTTGGTCCTCTCCACACCATTTGACACAGACTCCCACCCCATCCTCTTCCAATGCCTACACGACATCAGAATCAAAGAACAAACACTCCCAAGGATCTGCTCCTTCCTGACTGCATTGAGTGAGTCATTCAGCCTGCTACTGTGCATCTCGGATGACCCCAACCTCATCCGCGGAGCTCTACAAGGATCCTCTCTGAGCCCGAGCATCTTCAGCGCATGCATGATCCCTCTAGCCAGCATCATCTGCTGTCAGGATATCAACGTCGTCTTCTACCCTGATGACACGCAACTCATTCTCTCCCTCATGGACAAAACGCCCAGGACCCTGATCAAGCTCAATGCCTGCATGACTGTAATTTCCCAATGGATGAAAACCAATTGTCTAAATTTGAACACCGACAAGATGACAAGATGGAGTCGTGATCTTTAAGAAGAGCACACCCACCCCCACCATCCACCACCGAACAACTTTCCGATCATCATCGACAGAAAACTTGACATTGCTGTCACCGCCTCATTGTTCCATATCCTGATGTTACTGAGGAAGATTTTCGAATAGCTCCCAGTCAACACCCAAAAAAACATCACATATGTCCTGGTCACATGTAAGCTGGACTATGGGAACACCCTATTTGCTGAGATCAACAAAAACTCTTCAAAAGGCTGCAGACCATTCAGAACTCAGCAGCCAAAATTACTCTCAACCTCCCATGCTGCACTCACATCAGACCACATCTAGAGGTGCTCCACCTGCTCCCCATTCCTAAATGGGCATAGTTCAAACTCCTGACCCACAGTTCCAAGGCACTACATAAAACTGGCCCAGCTTATCTCAACAATCACATCTGCTTTCACAAACCTTCCAAACCCCTCCACTCATTCAGACTCCTAATTGCACAAATCCCACACATACAGAAAACCAGATGTGACAGTTAAGCCTTCTGCTACATCGCTCCTAATGCTTGGAAAGATCTGTCTCTATGCATAAGAGCCTCCATCTTACTTCCCAAATTTTGGAAGAAGCTGAAAACCTGCCTTTTTTGAGTAGTCCCACTGGACCCTATGTTTGCATAGACTCACATCTGCTCAGTGCCAGGACACCCTCCCAGGTGAAAGTGCGTATTACAAATAGGTTATCTTATGCAGAACACACACACACAATTCAGACTCTTGTGCATGTTATTAGAAGATTGGGGTTGCTCAAACAACATCAAACACACAAAAGATAATGTGAGGAAAGCTAAGAAATAGTCCATCCTCCGGCAATCAACTGGGTAACATCCCAATCTATTCTTTTGACCCACTGCACCATTCTAAACAGAGTCCTGCTTCATGCATAATCAGTACTGACCCTGCCCCTTATTGGAACAGTTCATCTGGAACTGCCAGGTGAGGCCACCTACCAGAAAAGTGTTCAAAAGAAAAGCAACACATATGTCCATGCAAACTGGGTATTAAGTAACAAACTTATAACAAGTGTTCACATAGAACTCATTTCTGAAAACAATTTCTTACTACCACAAGATAGTTCTGTGTAGATTTAATCAGAGAAAGAAAATTAATATTAAAACAGAACACATCTGTCAAAAATGAATTGAAAAAGACTTATATAGCCCAATTTGTGCTGTCACAGAACTCAGTTCAGCCAAACTGAGTTTAGTCTCGTTATAATACAAAACATGTTGGTCCATACTGTTTCAGTGAATAGTGATAAGATTAAAAAGTGATAGAGAACCCCAAGTAAAGTAACCATAACCAAACATGTAAAACAAGCATTGGTAATGCATTGGTCTCACCTATGTAATGAATAAGAGCAGTTTTCATCAATCATCATCCGGGAGAATAAAAGTGCTCCCTGATAGATAACCCGAGAGTGGAGAAGATGTGGCGCAGTGGCCAGAGCTGCTGACATGAGAGCTGGGGATCCCGTTTTGAGTCTCGGCGGCGCCGTGCAACATCCTGTGATTCTATGCAAATCACTTAATCTCTCCGGGTGATAAATTGTTATATAAATATGCTGCAAGAGTAAAAGGAAAAACGTTATGAAAATACAGTTTCACCAAAGCGGATGTTAACAGTGTTTCAGCAGTGGGAAACTGATAAGAGAAGTAGATGAGGAACAGGCATTGGTAAATGCAGGAAAATATACTACAGCCAATGGAAATGGAGGAAAGGTAAGTGGCACGCACAGAAACCAATGAGAAGCCAGGAAAGAGAGGAGGCAGGATGTAAGTACCTTTTAACTTTATATTAAAAAAAACAGATTTCTCAAGCACAATGGAAGCGCTTTGCAGGCGGAACCTAAAAAGGTGACAATAACATGACTTTGTATATAAAAAGGGTTCTTGGTATAGACAAGGACGTCTGAATGATCACTTTGCAATGGAAAAGGAGCGACCGGACTGTTCTCTAGTACTTCAGCCTAGAGGCTGTCCTTTAGTTGGTGTAGATGACGTTTTGACCCTGCTTGCAATATGAGGGTCTCATCAAGACTGTTGTGACCTGGGGACTACAAAATGCACTGAATTAGAAAGATGCACATCTTGTAAATCTCACCTGTTATTTCCGCAGGAGCGAGATGCAAGGTTGTGATGCTGGATCCCAACTTCCCACACCTACCAGTACCAGCCCAACAAAGTCAAAGCCAGCACAGTAGTAACCCTTTTTAAATACAAAGTCACATTATTGTCACCTTTTTTACATGTTTGGTTATGGTTACTTCACTTGGGGTTCTCTATCACTTTTTAATCTTATCACTGTTCACTGACACAGTGTACGTCTACATGTTTTGTATTATAACGAGAATAAATAACACAGCTCGGCTGAACTGAGTTCCGTGACAGCAAAAATCGGGCTATATAAGTCTTTTTCAATTCATTTTTGACAGATGTGTTCTGTTTTATTATTAATTTCTCTTTCTTTGATTAAATCTACACAGAACTATCCTGTGATAGTAAGAAATTGTTTTCAGAAATGAGTTCCATTTGAACACTTGTTATAAGTTTATACCTACTAGAAAAGAGCACAGGCTGGTTGGAGATGTATTATGCCTCCTCAGTGAGGTATAACATGAATCCTGTGGTACAGCAAGCAAGGAACCCACATCTAGATATACCCTTGCCCACTAGGGTGTTACTTTAAACACACAAAAGGTGATGGGGAATGCTTGCAAATTACTCTAACCACTGGCAATCCCTCTGGCTAGTATTCTGACCCATCAATCTTTTCTCCCTGTTCTACTCTAGACAGAGGCCCCCCTTATGCAAATCCGTACAGACTCTGCTCCTCATGGGAGCAGTTCATTTCAAACTGCCAGGTGAGACCCCCCTCCCCGGAAGGGAGCACAATCAAATTGTAGAATTAATTTGTTGATTGGTGGTTTTTTATTTTCTAATATTATATCCAAAAGCATCCTGGGGCTTAGACTCTGGGGGAAGTGGGTTAATTTTTGATTAGCCAATTTTTTTTTTTACTTGGAGATGATTCATGGAAGATTAATGAAGGAGGGTAATGTTTCAGTCCATCGCAGCCAAGTAGAAGAAAGATCTGCCTTCTTGCTGGCTTTGGTTGATTTTTTGGATATGTGCTAGAAACATTGATGAGGAGTGAAGGGTGAGAGAAGGGGCATACCAGGGTAGTCCATAATGCATATAAGAATGCCCTTTATGGTGCAGTGTATGGTGAGTAATGCAGAGAATTTTGAACACAACACATTTTTGAATGTATAACTAGTGAAGAGTTTTTAGCTTATGTTTTACAGATTCATGCACAGTCATTTTTCAGCAGCATCCTAAATGCACTGATTGTCACTAGCCCTGCAACATACATGCAGCGTTCACTGCCTATTATCGCTCACATTACAACACCTGGTGAGGACCGTTACAAGCTCAGTTATGCTGCCTGCGATTAAACCGGCAGGACGGGAAGATCTTAATGCCCCCTTAATGGAGCATGAAATCTGAGGGGTGATACGGGACACCCACACATGCAAAACACCGGGCTTGGATGGGTTTCCTATTGAGTTTTCCAAAGTGTATGAGGCGTAATTTGCCCCCAACCTGTTAGAGTTGTACGCCACTGCTCTCACTGCGCGGCGGCTGCCGCCGACCCATCACGAAGCTCTGCTGGTCGTACTCCCAAAGCCACAATGTGACGCTCTGGAGATAACTTTGTAAAGATCACTGTCAATGTTGGGCAGCGACTACAAAATATTGAGTAAGTCTATAGCTGTGCGGCTCCTCGAGCATCTCCCAAACCTAGTTCATTCAGATCAAGAACGGTTTTATACTGCATAGGTCTACAACGTTTAACATCCGCAGGCTCCATAGGGTACTGGAGAATGCACCAAGTTGTTGGCCTTTTGTGGCATACGTGGTATTAGGTATAGAAAAAGCATTCAACACAGTAGATTGGGGCTACATGTTTGCGACCCTGGATGCTTTGGGCATTAGAGGTAGGTAATAATGTCTCATGAGACTCCTATACATGGAGCCCAAGGCACAGGTGAAAATAGGGCAATGTATCTTGTCCCCTTTTCCGATTAGTAAGGGCACGCGTCTCAGATGTCCTCTCTTTCTCCTGCTGTTTGCTCTAGCGATGGAGCCACTAGTGCAGAGGCTCAGACAGGCAGAGCAGGCCTGAAGCATACCATTGGGGGAGACAGCGCATGTAGTCTCATTATATACTGATGACTTCCTAATCTATGTTAGGGATATCAGGCTGGGCATCGCCGAGATAGCGGATATCCTAGCTGCATTCCGATCCGCTTCTGGTCTTGGGATAAATTGGTCGGAAACATGTTTCTCGATTCATCTGGATTGCCCCATGCAGTGAGTTGTGGTGGGTACACATTCCCTCTGCTGGGAGCCCCACACCCTCCACTATCTGGGCATCAACGTCTACTAAGCAATTCGAGATCTCATAGATGGAAACCTCGCGAACGGTCGCCTCCCTCCGCTCACAGATCGCATTTTAGTGCTCTCTTCTACTTTCAGTGCAAGGCAGGATTTCCCTATGAAAGATGGTGTTACTCCCGCATCTACTGTATTATTTTCATAATTTACTGATGAACATCCCCCGTAACACATTCTGTACATTGCACGCAATGCTTGGTGGCTTTCTCTGGAACAAGGGTAGACGTAGATTAGCCCTGGCCAAGTTATAACAGCCAGTGGAGAAAGGTGGGCTCGGTGCCCTGACCTTTGAACATTACTACCTGATATGGCCCACCCGCTGGCTAGCGGTAAGGCACATTGAGGAGTTGGGATTGGCCCCTCCGAACAGAGCGCAGTGGAGGGTGTGATAAGTGTTTTTCCCTTGGGGACACCCCTGCTGGTTAGTGGCTTGCTGCAAATGGCTTATGATAGCTTTGGGAGGAGCCTGCGCCTCATGCCAGACATGCCTCAGTATGCCCCTGAGGTCCGATCGAGCTCCATATGAGCATTTAGAGAGCAGAATGGTGGGGAGGAAATGGCGCTCTGGGAGTCGGGAGGCGTCAGCACCCTGGGCGATCTGTTCCAGGATGGAGCCCTCATCCCCTTTGATCAGCCATACTGATGGCTGGTAGCCCAAATAGGGAGATTGTTGGATATAGTCGACACAGTGCCTGACCCACATCTGCTGCTAGAAACAATCCATACTCACACTATGGGGGATGGTCATCAGCTAATAACCTGACTGACTAGGGCTCTCTCCCACACAATCGCAGGATCCCTTAGAATCCCTTAGGAGGACCTGGGGGGGGTGACATAGGCCTAGGATTTAACCAGAAGGAGTGGGACAGAGTTCTATTGTACCCATGAAAGGTCTCCCATAATGCCTGCTTCCAGTACTTACAGCACAACATCCTACACAGGACATACCTCACCTGGCCAGACTTCACAAAATCTTCCCTGGGTTCGTATTGGACTGCCCGCACTGCCAAGTAGCCAGAGCGGACATATTGCACGTATTCTGGAGATGCCCACTGACCGGCAACCTTTGATTGGGGGTCACGGACACCCTTGCCAGAATAACAGACCGAACCAACCTCAAATGTGTGACTGGCGGTGTGTTAGGTCTTTATAGGCTATAAAGGGCCGGCTGGGGCCACCAACTGCTTCATTGAACTGCCACTACTAATGGTACATAGACTGATCACTATACACTAGAAGGCTAGTGCACTGCCCGGGGTAGGGCATGGGCAGGCAGCAACTCTTAAGTGGGGTAAGGCCTAAGCTACAGCACTCCAGTGGGAAGATGCACATGGACTGTGGAAGCGGCCCATCGCTGCAGATTGAGAAGATTTGTTAGCCACCCTTCAGGGACCAGAGGACAGGTCCACCACATTGGACTGAACACCAATACACTGTAATAGCTCTTCGGAACTGGTCCGGCCAAATGGACCCCCTTTACCTCCCTGTCCTCTCTGCCCCACCATTCCCTACAAGGATGGGACATAATGGGCATAGCGGTGACACACTTTATGACATAAGTTGAGAACTGACACAATACCCGCAAAACCCAGGCGGATGCTAGAGGCAGCCTGCACGCAGCGACTATGGGGCTCTTGATACTTACTGCTTGCCAAGATGTTACTGAAAAAATTGTATGGACCGATCTACCAGCTGTATTGTGGATAATAACATTCCAATAAAGATGGTTTAAAAAAATACAATGCATTTCTGTGCAGAGGGGTGATGCGGTCCAAAGTGGATGCAGAATTGCAGTATTACATTTTTAAAACAGTGTCTAAGTTGTCTCTTTTGACTTTATTCCAGGAGCAGGTGGGAATCAGGTTGGATATGCTGGGTTTTATGTAGAGATCGGGGATCATGATATGAAATGGTACAGCTAAGCGATCTGAACAGATAACCGAAAGCAAGGGACTGACTCTGATAAATTGTGTATTAGAAAAAATTGGGTCTAAAATATGTCCTGCCTTGTGAGTGCAATTATGTGCCAGCTGGTCTAGTCCTACAGTGTGGAGTGAGTCTGTAAATAGTGTACTGTTAGAACTAGAAGGATTGTCAAAATGAAAGTTTATGTCACCTAGGTAATTCAAATTAGATGCTTTAAGGGCACAAGGCTAATACCTATGGGAAGAGAATGACATAAGGTAAATGTGGACCAGGAGGTCTATATATAACTGCAACAGTCAGCAAGAAGGTGTTCAATATTATAAGTTTAAATATGAGGCCTTCTCCATTGGATATCTTGACATCCTGTTAAGGTACAAAAGAATATCCTGTCGTGAATAATGACTACACTACCCCCAGGTTTGCCTTACTGATCATGGTGCAAAATGGTATAGCTTTCTGGAACTGCAGCGAACATATCAGGAAGGGCATAACCTGTGATTCGGGCTTCCATGAAACATAGGAGATCTGGTGTGTGTTCCTTGATAACATTAGCTAATTTGATTTTGTGTTTAGGTAGGGATCTCACCTTGAGGAGATAAGTACTTAAAGAAGAAATCAGGTTGAGAAATAGAAACAGAGAAGGAAGTTGTGATGACCAGAGAATTTACTGGCAGTTTGAGGTAAAGAGAAAACACAGCGATTACAACATTGGGGGGTATTTGAAGTAAAAGTAATTAAAGATTTAAGAGGAGAAGGGTTACCTTAAGATGGAGCAGCCTTTTAAGTGCGTAGCGAATTTGTTGAGCTTGAGTGAAGCAGACAGAATTTCTGCCAAATAACACAGTCTGGGGACAGAGAAGCGCAGATGGGCTTGCCTTTGGCATGTTTTCAGTGGGCCAGCAGCACTGCAGCACTAAAGAAACAGCTTGCCATGGAAGGTGGCATGTCCTATTCCATGACATGCTTGCATAAGGTAAAATTTGGGTGGAGGGATGGATTCAAGCCATTCCTAGATGTCGAACACCATGTTAAAGGTGGAGCCAGACACATCCTGGGTGCCTGTGCTCCTAAAAGGAAAACAAAGGGCCATGAAATAATCTAAAGTAGCCCAATATTCAATGAGGTCTGTAGAGGAGCACTTTCTAGGAAGTGCCAGGCTAATCCAATAAATGTGCAACAAAGGTGCTGCATTTAAACCTTGGTAATCGCTCTTGGTAGCCTTCCAAGCCATTATTTATGTCCACTATGCTACTCTAGATAGAGACACACACCTTATGGAAAACACTACTAGCCCGGTTCCTCATAGGAACAATCCATCCAAAACTGTCAGGTGAGGCCCCTTCCAGATATGAACAGTAGCAGCTGCTGACCAGTTTCGACCTTATTAGGTCTCATCAGTGAGGTTAGCTTAGATTTTGTGGCTTATCGAGAACAGGACCAACGCCTGATCATAACCTTGACCCCGTAGGATGTTACATCAAACACAGAAAATGTGATGGGAGAAATGTTTGCAAATAGTTTATAAAATGGAAATTGCTCTGGGTAGCATTCAAATCCATAATATTTCATCCACTCTGTCCTTAATGGTAACAGTCTACTCCAAACGTCCAAGCACGGGTTCCTCCAGAAGGAAATACAAACAACCCCAGATCAGGTTTGGCCTTATTAATCCTTGTTAAGTAAGTATAAATTAGATCCTGTCAACAGCCAGACAGCAGCAGGCAGTTCAAGTATTTGGGAAAAACATCAGTTTCATTAAATGTTACACTGGAGCCTCCATGACAATTTTATGATGTATACAAGCACTTGTAGTGTTTACAGAGGAGACATTAAATAAAAAAATAATCTTACCAAATAAGATATAAGGAATTCCCTTGAATCCTGCAGAGGAAACCGTAAAGCCTTTCCTATTAAAACTTTACCTATTAGACCTGACTAATTATCCCATGAACCCCAATGTCTTTATCTACCATCCCCACCTTCCGACAGTATTAGGCTTCTAGTTTGTGTCAGCTGCTGAGTGTCACCAACCATAATCCATTAGCTGTACCATTGTCTCCCAAGTTAAGTGTAAAATGCTTTGGAGCCCATGGGGCCAGGTCTACTCTATAAAATATGTTCACAAACTAAAGAAAATAGTGAGCTGGGTGGCTGTGCTTAGTTTGCAAATATACACTGATAAACACAGTATGGAATTGAACCAGACAAAGAACTGGAATACTGACCGATTCAGACAGCTCAAGTGATTACAATTAAAAGAACAGGCAGCTTCAAGTTGTGACTGTAGAGTAACAAGTGCTAAAACACACCATCAGAAATGTGACCTCCACGTGCTTGATACTTACAGAAATCAGTGCACTGCTTTCATCCAGTAGTGTGATGGAGGATAGGATGGGTGGCTGAGGATTTTCTCCTTTGGCCGCTAAAAGGTCCTGCAAATTGGAAAAACAGATTTTGCTGTGTTATAATCTGAGAGGAAAGAAATCTGAAAGTTGCATCTTTGCAGATTTGAAATTTCTGAAAATCCTGCCTTACAGATTCTCACATGGACTTCTCAAAGTCCCACATGACTAGGGAATCACTCTCTTCTGTACACTGTTATGTTATGTTATGCCATGTTAGGGGTGTTTATAGAGCAAACTATCACCAGCGAGGGTAACCTGGAGCCGAGCAGGAATATATGTTTGTCAGCATTGCCTAGGCAGGGTATTAGTTGAATAGTCAGCTTCTTGCAGAATCCAAGAAGAAAGGATGAGGCTCTAATGTGAAGGGGGAGGTTGGTCCAAGCTTTAGGAGAACACTCGCCCTCCAGATCTAGTTTTGTGTATATGTGGAATGTGTGTGAGAAGGAGTCCTGCAGAGCAGAGGTGTCTGGGTGGTTGGTGGAAGGAGATGTAGCTGTTAGGTGAGAGGGGCCTAAGTTGTGATGTGACTTGAACGTGTGGGTAAGGAGTTTGAATTGAGCTCATTTTACAACAACTTGGAGTCCTTTTGCTGCCAGTGCCTGCAGAGTAACTCCCATATCATGCAAAGTCACAAGGGGATTTGGGTAGCTGTGATGTGAGCTGAGAAACCAGATGCTACCATCGCACTTCTGCTCCGAGTAGCATGGAGGGTTATTGTAAGTAGCCCCTATAGTTTATGACATACAGGGGATGCCTGTATTAGTAAAATTGAGGTCCATTGGCAATAGTTGTTGCAAGGTACATTGCTGACAGTAGCAGATGTAAAATTAGTGCCAATAAAGGATTGAATACTAAGCGTGGGGTGCAGAAAAAGGTAAAGTTGGAAGTAGATCAAGTTGTGTGCAGAGATTTATGATATTCTAGCCTTTGACTGGATGTGCTGGAAAAAAGGTAAAGGCTAAATAAAGTTGATGTAGGACCTACCCAGAAGAGAGGATGGCAATGATATTTGCTGCAGCCACCGCACTTCATTATAATAAAACTCATGCAAAGTGAAACTGGATGTGGTCATCTACAGTTTGGATTTTTTTCCGGGTCCTACAGCTTTCAGAAAGGCCCACACATTAACATGAATCATTTGCTGTGCTCTTCTTTTTTGGTGCATCATACCTGTCCTTCTACAAAGTATAGCTGCAATGTGGCCCCATGACATGAGTGGCACCCTCAGATAGTCCTGGATTTTTATCCAATAGATATTTGCAAGGTGGGATTTTAATAGTAAAAACAAACTGGCAGAATGCAATGTGTTATTTGTGAAAATACAGACTGCAATGTGTTATTGGTGACAAAGCCACATCATGTCTAATGCCATCAGACACCACGTGGACTAATTTGGCAGTGTTGGCTCAATCCAGCAGAAAGCTAGTAGGAGGGTGATGAGAAGCAGCTCCCAAAGTGTGTGGCCATGCTCTGGGGGCAAATTGTCATATGTAGTTTTCGTCTAAGTGCGTTGACTATTTTAATGTAAATAACGTTGATGCATGTTAACATTATCTGTGATTGAATGTTGAACTGAATATTAAGAGTGTTCCTGTAGTAGTCAGACCCTCAAGGATTTCACGATTTGTAAACAAAGTGTAAAATCAACAGTTTTGTAAAAAGCCTGCACTTTTTATAAAAGTGCCTGTGAAATTCCAATATTTGACAACAAAAATAAATTCCCCATGGGTAACCCTGGGTGGAGTTCGCGTAGTCGCGCTACGCGGAATTCCACGAAGCCGCAAAAAAACTCCGCGAGCTACGCGAATTTCCGCGAGCGCGCAGAGTTGCTTGTTCCGCCCATTCGTGATGCATTTTTCCTGTGTGGGAACGCGTATTGCGTGTTCGGGGGTGCTTTTTGCATGCTCAGGGGAAATATCACTCGAACTTCACCACGCGGTCGCCAATGGGCGCGCCCATCTTGTTTTTCACTTTTTACTATGGTTCTGGGCCTGTTTTTCTATCCTCCCTATGTCTTTTCAATCCTTTGTTCCTAGAAACTTTTTTTGTATCTTTTTTATTTATTATCTATCCCTCTGTATTCCTGATTGTATATTTTGCGTTTTTTCCTACTTTTGTGTGTTTTTTACTCTTTTTCTATTACTTGCTTTTTTCATTTCTTTTACTTACTTTCTTAGTTCCTACCTTTTCTTTTCCGCCCCCGCCTACCCAGAACCATGGCAAAGGGCCAGGGGAAGAAAAAGAGGAGGGCTCGGAGCGTGAGCCGCGACCGCCTTCCTTGCGGAAGTCGGCGCCCACAAGGGGTGCAGGCACGGGCCTTGTTCAGTGGGGCGAAGGTGGCTGCACTGTTTTTTTTGATCCAGCGCCACCTCCCCTTAACCCTGGCAGCAGGCGGCAGGCCTGGGTTTGGGTACGGGCTCCGGGAGCGTCACCGGCGGTGGGCAAGGGTGCGCCGGGCAGTGTTTCGCTGCTCTGGGGTCCAGTGCACCCATAACCAATTGACACACCGGTGGTCCGATATCTTGGACCGGGAGCATGACCTGCTGGACCTGCTAGGTGTTGAGGTCCCGGGGCTTGGTGAGTAGCTATTTATATTACTATTTTGTGTTCTTCTGTTCTGTGTACTGTTATTGCGTGATTGTTACTTCCAGACAGGTGCTCGGCGCTACTAACTAATCGTACTTGTTTGCAACTTTGCGCTCACTTGGGCTGGTTTTGTAAGAGAGGTTAGAGAATTTTAGTTAGGTAGGTAATCCACATAGGAAAGACTCCAGTCCTTTCCTTTGTCCTGTCAGGCTGTCCTGTCTCCTGTCACTAAGATAGTGGTAGTAGTTAGTTAGTATTATTTGGTAATTTAGCGGCCTGCGTCGTGATTCGTGACGCATCCTCTCACATGACTTCAGTCTAGAACCTTTTGTAGTTCTTATAGTGAGTGGAATAGCAACCAACCAATTTGGTGTATGCAATACGCATGCGTCCATCTATGCATTAAGAAGAATAAATGCAGACTTAGTAATTGGCCCGTCAAAGGGGGTTGTTGTAGTTGAGACTGAGAGATGATTGGGAATGAGATCTGAACTTAGAAGCAAATATAATTTTTGGCAATTCATTCCAAAGTCAGGAATAGGCGGGCTAGGTATGTTTAGGAATCAGGAATCGGAATTGAACTGTGGAATAATAATGATCGGATGGTACTCGACTGCGATACATACTAGTCGACTACTACTAGTCGAATAAGTCGATCTGATTGATTTAACATAGGTCAATGTTATTGCAATTGCCATTTCCTGTCTAAAAATATTTTTAGAGCAATTATATTTATATATTTAACACAAATAATTTTTTGTCTCTTTAGATGAACAGCATCCAGGGGCAAGAAGAAGACTGGGGCAGCTGGCAATGCGGCGGGTGCGGGAGCAGGAGGGGCCTCCCAGGAGCAGCAGGAAGCAGCCTCAGGCGCTGGTGGCTCTGCTGCTGGCCCCAGTAAGTCCTCCTGGTGTTGTAATATATTAATATTTCCCTAACTTTTACCGCTCAATGATTTCCATTTCCTAATTTTAATTTTTCCATAATCCTCTTCAATCTATCTGTTTCTAAATTCTTGTTTTTGCTCCACCATTACCTACTACTAAGTACTATTACTAAAATTGTTTCTTCTAGTGTCTGTTTTTATTTTTACATCAAATCAAACTTCATCTAACTAACCTCTGCTCTGACTCTGTATTAGACAGTCTGTCTGTAGCTTGCTTTCTTCTGGGTTTCACTGAGCTTTCTCTCTCCCCTTATGTGGATTCCCTAGTAGTGGTACTGTAAGACTCAGAGAACCCATTGGTCCTAGGCTACTACTAGTACTAGTACCTCCTTACTACTACTAGTAGCACTAATGTGCTGTGCAGACTGCAGATTGCAGATTGCATGCCCAAGACAAGTAAGGTATATCCGCAGGTTTGTGAATTGTGAGATGAGACGGCTTTCGTTTCTTTTACTGTCTCATCATGCTCAATTAGTAATGGTGGTCACTCATGTTGGACAGGAGCAGGACCCCCCAAAGTGGTGTATTTTACTTTTTCTAATCCAGGCCTAGTACTTTTTTTAGTGGCAGCAATTGATGGTGAACACTGAACAACTGTTACCATGCACCATGGCTGGATGGAAGCATTTGAGAGGAGTAGGAGGACGACACCATTTTCCAACTAAGAGAGACCTCATGTCCGCCCAGTTGGCCACTCTTTCTTCTTTTCAAAAAATGAGATGCACCATAGCTCTAGTCACTGAGTCCAGTCCTATGGGTTGCCCTCTTCTTGAGAGGCTTTTCAAAAATTGCCACCAACAAAATGCCCAACCGGATATTATTTAGTTATTTTTGATAGGACATACTGTCTACTGTACTCTAGTATCCGAATTGTAGATAGTGATGTGTGTGGTGTATATGTATTATTAATTATGTATTTTCAATCTTGCTAATGAAAAAATAAATATGGGAGGCGTATATGGCATCTAAAAAATGGGAATTTTTGTTCTCCAGGCATACCGACCACTAGTGCCGGGGCCAGCGGTGAGGGCCACCATGCCACTTCAGAGGGAGTGGATGCGGCAGCCACAGGGGTTGAGCCAGCAGCAGTGGCGGGCGGTGGTATGTCATATTCCTTACTTATTGAGAATGATGAATACACTTGCTGCAAGGGTGTAAACTCAGTACTAGTAGTACACTGTACTTCTGCTGAGGCTAAGTTGTTGCTTGTGAACACTAAACAGTTGAAGAAGACACCCTGGCCTTTACTTAAACATTAGCATTAGCGGCGGAGGTTGAGTAACTAATGGCATATTCTATCTTCAACTCAGCAAAGACAGTTTTATGACGAAGACAAACAGTCAGACGACATGTATGACTGGAAGAGAAGGATGCGTGGTTGAAGGAAGGGGCCCCGGGATGCATAGGTGGCGGATGAAGATGATAGGATAGGAATAGGATGCATGGGTAGTTGACGGATGGGTGAAAAGGTGAAAGAGAAAGCAGAAAGGATGCCTGTCTGGGTGGGTGAAACTGTATGGGTGAAAGGAATCCTCCAGGGGGGGGTTTGAGGGGTCAAACTCTAAGGCAAGCAAGGACGCATGGCATGGGTGGTGGTTGGTTATATCTAAATGTATGTTGTTGACGGTGAAAGCCGGTTTATGATAGCCATGTTTGGATGGATGGATGCCTGGATGGTATCATAGTAGGTGAAAACAGAGTCAGACTGGATGAAGAGAATGTAAAAGAAAATTAAACCGCGCCAGAGTACCAAAGCCAAGGGTGAAGAAGATTACGAATAAAATAATAATAATGCTAGAAGAGCAATGCACTGAATGTAAATGAAAAAACAAGCCCTGGGAAGAACAAGGACTGTTTTTTGCAAGGTTTTTGATTCAAAGGTTTGAGGTTGTACTTGCATTTCAGAATGGAATACTCCCTTGACTCATAGTAGTTTGCAAGCACAACATATATATTGTTCATGACTAAATATTTACCCTACCCATAATCGCCTCCATCCGACTCTGTCCGAGGCCCACTTCCGCTCCAGTCCCCTCCCTGTGTTAGCCATGGGTGGCCTATCAGCTGCATGGTAACTAGTACTTACAAATCACTCAGTATGTCATCATCATCACTTGAGTGACATGATGTTGTGCCGCCGTTTCTCATCATCCATAAGCATGTGATCATTAACCATCATCATGTGCCTTATTGCAGTAGTGCAGTCAGGGTGAAAGTGAAATTGTCTGAGCATTTGCCATTGATTTAACAGAGTATGGCCGTAATGGAAATATATAATTGTGTAGTACAGCTGCCCCACATGCAGACAGTAGTAAAGTACATGAGTCTGCGACACGAGTATGTCTGTCTAGGGCACAAGCTGACTGAGCTGGCATGCCTACAAGATTAATTGTGCTAAACAAGAGAGAAAAAAAGAATACCTCTACTCTACTCCATACTTAGTGCCTGAAAGTATAATCATCACATCCAAATCTTAGGGGCAGAGGAAGGGAAGTGAGGAGGAGAGGAGGATACGACAGCTGCTAGTGCTAGTGCAACAACTGTGCCACTATAATGTTTATGTGTGGACTGTAATTTAATTTTGTGTTACTGTTTTGCTAAGAGTATTGGTTACAACAATTCTCTTTTTTTTCCTTTCTTGATATAGCTTCTCCTTCCCAAACCACTAGGCAGGAGTTGGTGGCCAGGGCCCGGCAAAGGAAGCTGGAGGCCATCCGGGATGAATATCGCCGGCTGGTTGTCGAGGAGGAGGAGGCGGCAGCCTTCCTCCAATGCCCTGGGGCCCAGCCAGCCCCCCGTGCCTCCGGTGGTATGGCGCCGTGTTCTGGCAGCCGCCCGCCCGCCCATTACCATTGCCAACATCTACTGCTGCCCACCCCTGTTGTTCCTGCAGGAAATTTCGGCGCCACGTGCTCCTCAGGGTGGCGCGCCTGGAGGCCCAGCTGGAGGAGGTCCTAAAGAGAACTAGCCGGCACCCCTGCCGCTAGACGTCAGACTCATCATTCATCATCAACGACCTCAGTCTTCTTTGACTCTTGCCCCTTTTTTAATCTTTTTTTGGGTGGGTGGGATGTTGGGACTAGTTGGGGAATCTTGGGGTTTACTTTTTCTTGAACTAACTTGGACATGGACATTTATTTAATTTACTGGACATTGGTTGGGGTTAAGGAGAGGGGTGGGTCAGGTGTTGTGGGTTTTTCTTCTAGTTTATATTTGGTAGGGTAATAAATAATTTATAGTTTTCCAATACATATGATATGATGCAAATCTTTTCTGGGGGGGGGGGGTTACTCTTTTACGTTACCTTGTTTGTTTTTGTTTCCTCCTTTTGCTGCAGGGCCGCAGCCAGTTTTTGAAATCGCCAATAGTGTAACACACCGACAGATAGATGCAGTACCCTCACTTGTCCTACTACTGTCAGTCTCTCCTCCTAGTCTATGCATTCTGCAACTATATATGTGTGTGTGATCAATTATTGGTGTACATTTAATTTAGTCACACCACAATAAATCACACAGCCGGGGGGAAGAGGGTTAGGGTTTGATGAATGGCTGGGAAGGGGTATTTGAGGGAAAGGTAGGAGAAGCCACAACAAGCCTCAGTCCTCCTCATCCGAGCAGAGGAGCTGGGAGGGCCAGCAAAAGCTGCTTACTTGGGACCCGGAGGAAGTGTGTTGTGTGTGCTGTATGTCCGTGGACGGCGTCTGGGTCAGGCTGCACTATACCAGCCCCTGCTCAGCCCCAGCCCACACACACGGTCTGGCAACCAGCAGAAGGCCCGTCAATTGCAAATTCAGCAGGTAAGGCTTAGAGCTGCGGAGGTTACTGGGGCAGCTTGCTCTCCCACGGCTCTCCCACGGCGACCCCACCCTGCCTAAAGTCCAGGCCGCTAGCCCTTCATTTTCAAGCCGGTCTCTCGTCTGGTCCATTGGTCACCCAGGCCCTGACCACCAACCTATAACCACGTCCCTTCCCAGCCTCTCACCCTGATTGCTTGAGGTTGGGGGGCACATCCTTCAGGCTAAGCTCAGGCTGGTTGGGACAGGATCAGGGCCAGGGCCAGGCCAGGTTGTGCCAGGAGCAAACAGGGTTGTGGCGATTGCAGCCAATAGAGAGGGAGTTCTACAGCCGGTCAGGGGGGCTGCCTTACACCCCAATCCCATTCTCCCTCAGCCTAGAGCACTCAGCACACAGCCTACCCCCGCTGACAGATAGTCAAAAGCTGACTCCAGAAAGTGCCCAGTGGCATTGGCGGTCTGGAGTTTTGGCACCAGGGGAAAAGAGTCTCTCAAAAGGATCACAGCCACCTTTTCATAAGATCACAAGGCCACTGAGGCAGCACAAGGAAACGAATCCAAGGAACCAGTCGATCAGGTCATGAGGTCATGGAGATCAAGGGAGCCTCCTCCCCCACAGCAGTGAGGTAGAAAAGGCAAGAAGAAGGCACTGGAGAACCCAAGCAAGGCAGCACACCCGCAAGCACCGCTAATCTCTCTCGCTCCAGCCATACAGAACACTCAAACTGAGAATCATGAGGCTGAGCATGGGGTACGTCAGCCTCTTTTCCAGCCAAAAATTTACTCAAAATTCTTCTTTTTAAAAGACGCTACCTCCACTATTTTCACCTCCAGCAGTGGGATACAAGGTCTCCAGGAACCCATTAATCCATTGCTGTCTATGCCCACTGTTTCTCAAACCCCGCAAGTAAGGCAAATAGCCGTAGGGAAGCACTATCAACAAAATGAGACAGCAGTGGAACTGGCAGCCTCAGAGGAGCCAGAGGAGCACGCCACCACCACAATCGCAATGGTCCAGGATGGGGATTCCAGGACCCACAGCTCAGGAGAGAGTCCAGCAAACTCAAGGAACGGAAAGACCCTAAGGCTAACGCCAGCCAAAAAGCATCGACACTCTCAAGACTGGATCTCTCCCGAGTATATAGCCGTGCAACAAGAGACAGACCAGCTGCTCAAATCTGTCCAAAAATTAGAACCTTGCTCTCGCACCCTAGAGCTAACATCTCCCGAGCACATAGCTACATATATAGAGAAAGAGCAGGAGCAGTTGCCTAAATCCTTTCAGCAACTCGCTCTTTTCCCCTACAATTTAAAAACCACCGGTGCTGCATCCGCATCCGATAACAATGTTGAGACTGAGGAGCCAGTGAGGGGAAGGTTGGCTCTAGAAAACGCGACACACATCCAGGCCTCAGGCCAACAGTCATCGCCTCTTTATTTTCCAGATTGCCAGTTAGAAATTTCATCTCAATTAGATGATCTCAAGCACTGCACAGAGGCCGGCCCCAAAGAGAATGAGAAACAAGAGAAAGGAATGGGCGGACATGGTGGCCTACTACTCGCAGGATTCCCTAAAACAGTCCTTGCGCAGATCATCCTCAGCCAATCCCGGCAGCGACAGCAGAGTCAGTAAAGTCGACATGGGAATGGTTTCCAACAACGAAGTCCCCCTGAGCAATATAGTCCCATGGCAAAGGGAAAGCGTGTTCATCGCCTTGCTAAGCACCATGCAACGATCTGTGGAAGCACTCCTGCACCAATCAGAAAAGATGGACATACAACTGTCACTTTTAAATACATTAGCCCTATATGTTGGTAGCATAAATGAAAAACTGGGAGATCTTATCAATCTAATGACCCGACCTCAACGAGATGCCAGCCTGACCTGCAGCTGTGGGCCTATCGTCAAAGCTATCCTCCCTCCCAGCGGTACTGACCGACCTTTTTGAGGACCTGAAAAAAGAAATGAGATCTCGCAACAACGAAATGATTAGGGATCCTGAAGTCTTCAAAATACAAAACTCTACAAGAGAAGAAGTCAAAAAACCAAACATAGAGGATACAAGAAGTTTACCGGAATCGGTCTCCGCTGTAGGCCAAACACAAAATCAAGTTGGCGAAATCGGCTCTAACGTCTTCAAAATACAAAACTCTACAAGAGAAGAAGTAAAAAAGCCAAATATAGAGAATACAAGAAGTTTACCAGAATCGGTCTCCGCTGTAGGCCAAACACAAAATCAAGTTGGCGAAATGGGCTCTAACGCCAAACAAAGGAGAAAACTCAGGAGGAAAGGCCGCAGCAAAAGAACTGATGCAAAACAGCTAACTTTATATCCCCTATTCTGCCCAAGGAAAAAAAAACAGTCTGAAAGCCGTCCAAACTCAAACTTGCACATACCGAGCAGTGGACCAAGCCCAAGCCGAGGGGCCAGCTGCGACAAACAAGGACTCATAGAGATCACCGCACAACGTAAAGCCAACACTGAAGTAATTAGCCTAATCATAGACACCTCTCATTATGAGGGTTTAACTACGCAGACTGGAGCACCAGATACATCGCTATTAACTTCACACACTCCCATCAGCTGCCCATCAAATGTCCATTCTCACACCACATGACAAGCCTATACAAGAAATTCAGAAGCATTGAGAGAAAGCGCAATAACTGAAAACAGGGGCAGCGAGATCACAATGATCGCACAAGTAATTCAGACAAGCGGAAAAATGGACACCACGGTCAACTATGCGCTAGTAACCACCTGTCAAAACTGCATAAGGAAGCAAGTGCCAAAAACAAAAAAATCAGGCCCTTTAAGCAACCCACAGCTAGTGGTGCCGGGCCTTACTGCAGGGTGCCTCTTTTGGAACCGACAACTGAAACAAACTCTGGTGTGGAGAGGAGAAAGCACCACCCATTTGAAGGGCCGCTATGGGGACCAGAGGGCCCAAGGAAAAATTTCCTTAGCTCTCCAACGGAAAATTGCAGCATGCTTCTGAAGCCAAAATTCAAATCTAAAGGGCCTTGGGATTCCCTGAATAGAAGCAACATTTTGCAACTAATATCAACCATACCAACTCTAAGAGAAATAAGATCAATAGATCTGCTCTCAATAGAATTTATTAAGCAAGATCAACCCTTTGAGCGGGAGACTACCAAGGCTACATGGAGCTACATGGGGCTCACCGGACTTGGCCAACAAAGTCCTTGACGAAAAAGCCACCTTTGAGGCATGGGGTATAACCACATCTGGTTACCAGAGCATAGGATACCCATCTCCGCTCCTTACCAACAAAGGGCATAATAGTGGCATAATAGTGGCCCCACTATGAAAACAATCTCAATACTCAAGGGGGCCCGGGCCACATCTTCTATGAGGAATCCTGTAAGAAATGTTCGCTATAGTCACGGCCAGCAGCCCCCTCGACAATCACCCACGCATCAAGTACCAGAGCAAATTACCAGAACAGTCTATTGGACCGGGGGCCCCCAATGACAATTCAAGCAAGATCAAGGGTCAACTAGAAAGAGCAACGAAACCATCAGTCTTTGCTCATGGAACGTAAATGGGTTAAAAGGTAAAAATGCGGATCCCGACTTCTTTCAATACTTCAGAACCCACGATATAATTTTACTTCAGGAAGCATGGACAATTGAACCGTTTCAAATGCAGGGCTACATCTGCTTTCACACGCCAGCAATTAGAACTTCACAATATGGCCACCTGTCAGGTGGCTTGGCCACTTATGTATCAATTACTATCTCTAACGCAATCAAACAACTGCTGGTTCCCCTGTCAAATGTCAGTGCGATTATGATGAATCTCAATTCCAAAGGGAATAGAAAGGAGGTACTAATTTTCAACATATACCTTCATCCGAGAAAGAAATCTAAAGAAGCAATGCTCCTGGTGGACTGTTTATTGACACACATTATAAAATTTGAAACCCCGAATATGGTGCTTTCAGGGGATTTTAACCACCACCTCTTAGGCTCCTCAGGGGATGGAGAGATCCTGGCCCAGTCCGTGGCATGGTGCATCACGGAACAAAACCACAAACCTCAACGTAGAGTGAGTACTACAGCAAAACGGCTTCTGTATGACCTGGAGCACATCAACTTCAGGGCTCTCAATGGCAGATTCTCTGATGACTCGCCAGCTGCTGCATCCTTTTATTCCAAAAAGGCAGCCTCAACTCTGAACTATACCTGGTTTTCCCTCTCATTATTTCAGTGTGGCTACCTTCCGGCTTGGAGACAAGGCGGATAGCGACCACCGACCCCAGGAAATCATCCTCTGGGCAGCTCCACAAACTTTTGAGCCACTACTAGGGGGGCCTCTCTCCAACTATACAATCAATCTCAGAAGAATCAAATACTCCCTAGTAAATACGGGGGAGGTACTCCAGGTTGCAAAAGACCTGTTACAGAACCCAAAAGAGCACATACAATGCCAAATTGAAAACTGGGAACAACTTACAGTCTGTTTATCAAGTACCTTCTCAACAGTAGCCAAATACCGGCCGCCGAATGATCCTGTGGAAACCAGTAGGCTCCCCGGAGTGCAAAACAAGCAACTAAAGATAGTAAAAAAAGATTTAAACAAAACGCTGAGACTCCTGAGGCTTAATCCCGAAGATCTTGATCTCAAAGTATCCCTGCAACAACACAGGAAAAGCCTCAAGAAGCTGAAATGGGAATTAAGAAGATCCAGGGAAGAGGAACTATGGGCAAAATTATTACATGACTCCAAAACTCATAACAGTGCTCGTTTCTGGTGTACAGCAAATAAAATAATGAGCCCGTCGTATGGTGGTCAAACCTCATATATCACAGAAGAGGTATGGTCAGAGTTTTTAACATCTCACTTCAACCATCGGGACAAGCCGAAATGGTGCAAGGAAACAGGGGCCGCAAAGGGGAAAGAAGCCATTGAATTTAAGGATGAAATCAAACCAGACACACTAAGTATGGGTGTGGGAGAACAAACCGACATCGTTACAATCAAACGTCAGATTGTCAAAGGTAGGAGAGAAGGAGCCCCAGGGCCCAACGGGATCCCCCCGCTCTTTTCAAGCAGTACATCGACTTTTGGGCAGGTGCCTTGGTCCCATTATTTAAGGAAGTCAGACAATTGGGACAACTACCGGCCTCTTGGAAAGGTTCCATTATTGCCCCTATCTATAAAGGCGGTGAGAAATCTGCTCCTACAAACTACTGTCTAGTTGCTTTAATGGATAACGAAGCTAAATACTACTACGTACTTGAGGATCTTCAGCTATGGGCAGCGGAACAAGGAATTATACCACTCAACCAAACCGGCTTCGCTAAAAATACAGGAACTTTAACCAATATCTTAAAATTGTCATTACTCATGGACAAGGCAATAGCAGCAAAACAGTCACTTCATCTGTGTTTCGTAGACTTTAAGGCTGCCTTTGATAATATCGTGAGAGCCAAACTTTGGGAAAAGCTGGCAAACTGGAAGATCCCTCAGGCACTGCTAGGCGCACTAATATCCCTTCACACAGACACCTGGGTGCAGGTCAAACTGGGCGATGGCACATGCCCGTCAAGACGAATTCCAACAACCAAAGGGCTGAAACAGGGCTGCGTGCTCGCGCCAACTCTGTTTAACCTTTTTATGGCCGACCTGACGCAGACCTTGGACCAATGCAATGCACATGCTCCAAGGTTAGGAGGCAAGGCTCTAAACAGCATCCTGTACGCTGATGATGTAGTCCTAATTAGTCACACACATGTGGGTAGGCAACATCTTTTAAATGCTCTTCAAAAATATTCCAATGCCAATTTTCTGGAAGTAAATATGGAAAAAACGAAATCAATGTCCATCAAAAGACGAGGTGAAAAACCCCACCACTGGCACCTAGGGAACAATATCTTGGGGTAATATTTGACAATAGAGGCCAGTTTACAAGTCAGCTAGAGTCAATTAAAAGGAAAGGAGTGGCCTTTGTGACTATGCTGAGGCAAAGAAAAACCCAGCTCACAGGCCCAAGGCTCTCCCCACTTATTCAGATTGCGCAAGCCAAAATCCTGCCCACGATCACATACGGCAGTGAAGCACTAAAAGGAAGAGATGCCCACACTCTGGACAGCACTTTAATCAGGGCCTACAGAATCATGTTTAACATCCCCGAAAACGCATCCGCCACCCCGATTCGGCTAGAATTTGGCCTCATTAAACAACAGTTAGCAAGGCAGGGGGCGCACATAATTTGCTGGCACAAGATCAAGAATGCCACCGCAAACAGTCTAAGCCATCTACTGTGGCAGGAGCTACAACAGAGAACAGCGGCTCCGGCAAGCAAACATCTATATCAGTTTCTTGAGAACACTGGTCTCAGCCAGGTATGGGAAATTTCGACCACTCATGCCATCTTGAAGAAAATTGTGGGGAAGACAATAAGGAGCATGTCACTTGTAGAAGATAAAGTAACCTTTGCGCAGAGAAAACAAGCTTGAATGACAATAAATGGCTATGTATCACTGAGACCTCAACCATACTTCAGCGTAGGGTACTCCAGGACCATCAAGGAGAAATTCCTAAAACATCGATTAGGGAAATTGGCAGCTGCTCAGCATCTACCACCATGGCTGCGGGGTCAAAAGCCTCTAGATTGCCGCTTGTGCAGTAACGGAGTCGAGGACATGGCTCACCTGAAATGCACCTGCCCTAGCCTAAGAAGAGAAAGATTGTGCTTGCTCAAGCTTCACTTAAATCGGCGGGGGATCCGAACACGGAGGCAAGCCGTGATAGCCTGCTTTAATTCAGACAACCCACAGTTGAACTGCAAGCTAGTAAAATTCTTAGCACGGATAGACGAGAAGCTGGGAAATGGTGGTAATACCACAGGCAAATGTTAGAACTCCATTTCTCAGCGGGAAAAGTGCTTATGAATAATGTACTGATAGGAACCTCCATGAAAGCAGGTTGAAGAACAATTGCGTAAGAGGGTTAAACCCAAGGACTCATGAACATTGTTTTAACTGGGCCTGGCAATTCGTATGACAGTTCTTTTAATAATCAAATGTTCTTATCTGGTTTTAATGTTTTAGTCATTTACGAGCATCATTTGTACGCTCATTTTTTTCGTAAACTTTGTATCAGTTTTAATTAACTATATACAATAAAGTTACTTACAACGGAGGGAAAGGTTTGACAAAGACAAACACTACACATGGACAACACACAATCTTGGCAGACGACCATCATATTCATAAATCTGTTAAGGGAGAAAAAGGAAATGCATGCATGATGTGGTTAATGATAAGTAGTACTAAGTAGACAGGACAGGGCAGCAGTATATTATTAATTATTATTTTTATGCAATTGCCTTGCCTGTCTGCCCTCAGAGAGACCCAAATTACATACATTTTATTTATGTTCTGTTGAACCGGGCTTCCTTTTAAAGCTAGCAAAGAAAATTAAAAAATAGCTGTAGGGATATAAGCAAAGACTAAGAGCAAACATAATAAACAACAACACACAGTCGTAATGATTGGAGAGAAAAACAAATCAAATTAGTTAAAAGATGATGAATGATACTAAGTTACTGTATGTTGTTATCCTGGTCAAATTGGGAAGTTGCATCTCGGTATTCCTCTTGGTCCTCCCTTCCATGGATGCTCCGTCCGTCAATCTTGGGTGCCACTGCCGGCCTGGCGGATGCGGATTGGTAAGGTAAGTGTGAGTTGTTTTTCCCAGTATAGCACAGGGTAAAGGCCGGCCTGTAAGTGTAGATGGAAAAACAAAAGGGATATTGAAAAATCAAGGAGAAAAAAAATGCCTAAATTACGGATGAGTGCAACAAGAACACTTTCAGAGGTGGCATGGCTAATCATGTCTACTCTGTTTCCAGCATTAACCAGGCTACAACAACAACAGGACAGAGCAGGCCCACAGCAACCACCCAACCTCCACTTAGCTTAGATTTTGACTGAGCCAGACAGAGCACACATATACAGCAACATAGCATTTTCCAAATTAAGTAACTAAATCAATGCACCGCTGTCAGTCATACCACTACACTCGACTCCACCACTACACAGACATGTAGGTCTGCTGTGGTTGTTGTTGACTTGTTTAACTTTTATGCCACTTCATGAAACGCCCCGAGTTATTCCATCAATCATCTCCAATCATATCCTACTGACTGCAAAGAGTATAGTATGTGGTCATCATCATAATCGTGTCCAACTCAGTCTGTAGTGTACCGAGTGAGTCCAGATTCCATATTCAAAAATGCAATGGATCGGCCTGCAGTAGAAGTACAATTTTGTTATTAAACAACAAGAAGGGAAACATTGACTTGAGTAACTTTTAGTGCGTAGATTAAATACTAGTACACTTCATGCACACAACAACAACACAAACACCATTCACTCAGAGTCAGCGTCCAATGCATGCCATCATTACCTGTTCTCATCTTAAGGGGCAGTCCCTCTCGGCTCGGAGAGGAGGAGGATAGCTATAGTCATGTTCTTTTGGAGGGACTCGACGAGGCAAGCACACATTTCTTGTACTATTCTCTCCATCCAATGTCTGGCTTGAGGGAAATGGATTTAGGGCGAGTCAGGATGGATGGAGCAGGACTCGGAGGAGTGGACTTCTTTAATAATAAATGCACACAGTTGCAACTCCAATACGGCAATAAAAAGACGAGACGGTGGTGATGGATTTGTTGTGATTCGAACCAGAAAGACAGAGACACACACAAATAATAAAAGTAAATAAGGAAGAAAGAAAGAAAGTAACAAGTTGAAAGCCTAGTTGTCAGGGAAGTAGAGCTCGTCCTCAAACTCTGGTGGTTCACCCAGAAGTAGGTCATCTAACACACTACTTACGTCACCTAAGTCACTGTCCTCCTCTTCCTGCTGTGCTTTCAGGTATGGTGTAATCCGGTAGTATAAAGTGCTGATTCATTTTGATCATGGTTAACCTCTCCACGTTTTGGGGCGAGAGACTGGTCCTTTTCACTGTTACAATGGCACCAGCAGCACTGAAAACACGCTCAGAAGAGACACTTGCGACAGGGCAAGCCAGATAGTTTATCACCAGCCTGCTGAGCACTGGCCAATGGTGACTTTTCCCATACCAATACAGCAATGGGTTTTGATCAATGTAGACCTCTGTTGGGTCATCCAGATAGGCCTGGACCATCCGCTCAATGGTCAGGGGTGCTACGCTTTTCCTGGCCTCTTTTCTTTTGCCTTTGCATTTGCATCAGCACTGGACCTAACAAGCCCTTGCTGTAGAAGCCATTCCTGTGCCGATTTTACTGGGGCTGATGATCCTGTTCTTGCTGTTGTTGATGTTGGTGGTTTTGACTGCTGTGAGCCAACTGCACTGCCCTCAGGCTCTGAAGTTGAACTTGACGCCGGCTGCCCTGCAGTAATTGTTGTAGGCTGGAGTAGCGTGCCTCTAATTTCCAGCCGGTCTTTTTCAAAGCAACTGGCTACCGCAGCTATCCAAGTTTTGTACTTGGCAACATCCACTTGTGAAAAAGGAATTAATGTGTTAGTGTTCAGTACTGCTTTGTACCGTGGATCCAGAATTGTGGCAGAAATGTAATGGTTGGATGACACAATCTCAGTTTGCACCCTTGTATTTTCAGCTAAGCGAAGGGATAAGCTCTCCACCAACTCATATGCTTCTTTTTTTTCCTCCACACCTGCGTACATTGCAGACACCCCCTTCAGCTGTTCCTGTAGCATGTGCAACAATGGGATAGCTTGGCCCATAGTACAGTCCTCCTTGCTGACTTCACGTGTGAAGAGCTCGAAAGGAAGTAGCATCTCTGTCAGGCATTTAACTAGGCCCCATTGGTCCAACTCAATGGTCATGCCTTTCACAGTAGCATCCCCTAGTCTTCGCATGACATATTCATTGATTGGTCTGTACTGCTCAAACAGACGGTCAAGCATGTAATAAGTTGAGTTCCAACGTGTTGGCACCTCCTGGATGAGTGCTTTAACTGGCACTCTATACTCACGTTGAATGATCCTCAGCTGCTTCTGGGCTTTAAAAGAATGGCTGAAATGTGTGCATATTCTTCTGCAGGTGGTCAGTAAGTTGCTGACTCAGTATTCTTTTTTCAGAAAGTCTTGAACAATGATGTTAATGCAGTGCGCCAAACACAGGACCCTGAAATAGCCACCATCGCCCATGGCCTTAACTATATTACTGCCATTGTCCGTGGCAACAAAACCAATGTTAAGCCCTCTTGGGTGCAGCCATTCAAAGACCTTGCCGTTAAACTCTTCCAAAATGTTTGCAGCAGTATGAGATTTCTCCATGGCGAACATGGCTACAGTTGCATGTTTCCGAGTGGCATTAAAAATCTCAGCAGTGTCAACACCTGCAGATATCTTTTCTCTAACCCCCACAAAATAGATCCAGTGTGCAGTGATGCACATGTAATCAGTGGCTTGGCTACTGGTCAACACATGTCTGTTGTCATGTGGATACTGTGAACAGCACTCTGCCGCAAAGCTTGTCCAAGCAATTCCAGCACGTCGTGATGTAGTGCTGGAACAGCAACTCTGGCAAAATAGGACCGGCTGGGAACCTTCCATTTTGGGCAGATGGCTGTCACAAATTCAAGAAAACCCACCCCTTCCACAAAAGAAAAGGGAGAAGGTCCAGCGCTAACATTTTAGCCAGCTTCGCATTGTACAAATGTGCCGATGGGTGGTTGCGTTCGTACTGCCCCTCTGACCTAAACATGCTGAGAATGGTAGGCTGGATTTTTTTCCTTTCTGGTGCCACTGATGCAGGTGACTTCTTGATGCCAGCTGTTGTTAGGCTCAACGCCACACTTTTTTTCGTTGCGGTACTCTGTTGCCTTGGTGTCTCACTCTCAGCCTGACTCTTACTCTTGTGCCACTGAGATGTTGCTGAGGCTGATGAGGATGTGGGCGGTACCACTGCACTGCTGGGGACAGGGCTACTTTGTGTTCCAGAGAAAATGTCTCCCTCTTGTTCACCTTCCACCGCGATCGTATCTTCTACTTCTTCATCACCACCAACAGCAATGGGTGCAGTTTTACTTTTTTGGCCTTTAAGGTGTTCCTCCCACTGGATCAAGTGGTGTGTTTTCAGATGGGTTGTTTGGCCTCCGGTACCATAGTTTGTACCAAGCTTACCCCGACTAACACCTTGTTTACAAATGGAGCATATAGCAACGTTCTCCTCCTTACTGCTAACCGAAAAGAAGTCCCAAACTGGGGAGGTGAACTTTCTGGAGCTGCTGGAGGTGCCACTTGCAATGCCGGATGAACTGGAGGGTGGGCGTGGAATTTGACTCTGTGCACTACCACTACCTACTTCTACTGAGGTGGTTGTGCTGGATGTAGGTCGCTGCCGGGCCTTTGCAAATGCAAATATGGAAGCTGGAGGTGGTGTTGGTGTTACCTGTGTTGGTGGTATCCGTGCCACATCCCTCACAGCAATTTGGGATGGGGTAATGTCGGTCTCCACTGGGGCGGGACTGATGTCCATGATGACTGGCTCGTCATCATCCTCCTCTTCTACATCTACCTCCATAACTCTAAGGCTTTCTGGAACCTTCCTTTTCCCTAGCCTTGTCTCGTGGCGTCTCTCACTCTTAGACTGAGGTGGTGGCTTCCAAGTGGCATCTAGATCATCAGAAGGGGGCTTGCAGAAGAACTCGATGGACTAACCCTCCTTTTCCTTGCTGGGGATCTGGAAGACAATGGATCTTCTGAAAGAGTGGCTTGCTCTTCTTCCTCTGCAGGAAGCTCGATTTCCTGAACTGCCCCTACTTCGGGAGGAACAACTACTATTGTGGGCAGTGGTTGCGGCTGTTGTTTTCCACCTATCTGAGTTTCCTGCATTGATTGGGTACTACTTTGCGATAACGATAAGTCAATTTCACCATCGCTGCTCGTTGGCGTTGGCGTGATGAGACTGGCTGCCTCTGCGACAGACATGGGCTTGGGCCTAGGTTGGTGGGGTGGGTCCACTGATGCAGGGGTGCTGCTCGCAGCTTGATCCCCAGACACCGCTGCTGCAGGCGCAATTTTTGGTTTCCCAAAAAGATCTTGGTTGGCACACCAGAAGTGGTAAGTGGCACTTCCTTCTTCTTCTCACTGGCAACTTTCTTGGTACTGGAGGACCTGGTACCTTTCTTTGGGGCCATCTTCTTCAGATGTCAGCAGCACGCAGTGGCACAAGTTGAAGAGATGTCTGTGGTCACACGTCACGTCACGTTGTGCGCAGCAGGACTTCTGTCTGGCAGTACAATGGGAGATGACGCCTCCTCCTCTTTTGTGCACCTAAATGCAAAGAAGCAAGAAGAACATCAGTGAAACATGACATTTATTGTTGTGGTTCAATTTACTACTGTACAAACAAACAAATATAATATATAACTTAGTGTGTGGTCACACGTGTTAGTGTTATTATTAACATTATTAAATTGTATTAACTCAGTTATTAAAAAAACATAACAACAGTGTAGCCATTTGTGAGACTTTGACAACAAGGGATTTCACGGTGTACTGTGTACACTCAGGAAGGCTAGGAAAGAAGAAGAACAAAAACAAAAATACAAATGTAATGGAACCTGTTTGGCATTGTGAATGTGATTGTGCATCACGTGGGATGCAGCATCATTCAGGAAGCTGCAGCTGGCAATGGGGATGGAAGCAGTAAGCCAAGAGGAGCAAAGGAAAGACTTGCAGGCCTATGGCAAAAGCAGCACACAACAAAATGGCCACCAGCCACATGGTTGGTCACTCACACAACAACAAGCAGGAGGCCTGTAAAACAATGAACTCAAGCAGGCCTATATGGCCATTGGCCAGACAAAGGAGGCATGCTAAATAACACAGCTTTAATGCAACAATGCAAAAACGAAAATCCACAGGGCTAAAAAAGGTTCGCAAGCTACACAACAACCACACCACACACACACACATCCAACAAAGGCATTTATTTAACACACACGAAAAAAGTGAGATACCCCCCAAAAAAACATTTTGCAATTCAATCCAATGCTATCCATGCCCTAAATGATGTTTAAATTCAACAGACACCACAGAAACAGTTGTTTCATGTACCCATGAGTAGCTCTGGGCCTGCTGGCTGAAATAGGCCTATTGGCAGACTAGGCCACATAGTGAAGTGAATCAATTCAAATCAATAATATTGCAAATGTATTAGAAAATGTAGTGAACTGTCCTGCATTTTTTTGCTGGGTGAAAAGAAAAAAATTGCATGCAAAACAACAACAAGGACAAGGCATGGCCACCACAAAGAAAGTTTGCAGGCCTATGGCAAAAGCACACTGGCTGCCTGTACAAAATGGCCGTCAGCCTAATGGCCAGGCCACCACAACAACAAGAAAGGGAAGACAGACAATACAGGCCTATGGCAAAGCACACTGGCTGGCTTCACAAAATGGCCGCCAGCAACATGGCCAGGCCACCACAACAACAAGAAAAGGAAGACAGACAATGTAGGGCTATGGCAAAAGCACACTGGCTGGCTTCACAAAATGGCAGCCAGCCACATGGCCAGGCCACCACAACAACAAGAAAGGGAAGACAGACAATGCAGGCCTATGGCAAAAGCACACTGGCTGGCTTCACAAAATGGCCGCCAGTCACATGGCCAGGCTATAACAACAAAAAGCAGTAAGCCAAGAGGAACAAAGGAAAGACATGCAGCCCTATGGCAAAAGCAGCACACTAACTACCACCACAAAATGGCCACCAGCCACATGGTTGGTCACTAACACAACAACAAGCAGGAGACCTGTAAAATAATGAACTCAAGCAGGCCTATATGGCCAGACAAAGGAGGCATGCTAAACATCACAGCTTTAATGCAACAATGCAAAATCGAAAATCCACAGGGCTAAAAAATGTTTGCAAGTTACACAACAACCACACCACATACATCCAACAAAGGCATTGATTTAACACACACGAAAAAAGTGAAATACCCCCAAAAAAACACATTTTGCAATTCAATCCAATGCCATCCATGCCCTAAATAATGTTAAATTCAACAGATACCACAGAAACAGTTGTTTCATGCACACATGAGTAGCCCTGGGCTTACTGGCTGAAAGGCCTATTGGCAGACTATTGGGCTAGTGAATTAAATAAATGTTGCAAATTGATTGCAAAAGTTGGAGAAAATGTAGTGAACTTTGCAACATGTTTCCTTTATAAAAGAAAACTAGAGAAAATTACATACAAAGAAACAACTAGGCCCCTACTGAAACTACAGGCCACCCACCACAGAACATTGAAAAAACCCAATGAAAAGTACAAAAAGATGTAGGTGCAATGCCCCAATCAAACAAACAACACCAATTTTCCAACTTACTTGTGAAATCTCAAATCCAAAAGTCCTCAAATCCAATGATACATGATGCAGCAAGCAAAAAAAGGGATCCTTCCACCTCCAAATCCAAATGAAAAGTGAACAGGAGATGGACAAAGCACTGGGAGGAGCCTGCTGGACAGAAACAGGAAATTGGAGACACTGGGGCACTTCCTTCCTCTTCAAAAAATAAGAAAAAAAGAAAAAGGACTCCTTGCACAAAAAAGTACAGCCAAATGTCAATCTGAGGAGTTTTTTTCATCCAAATCATCATTTCGAGAAGGTTTTATGCTGCTCGAGAGATATTCTTCTCCAGCTTGCAAATTCTGCGTGTACGGCATCGCGATCTTCACGAAACTTCCGCTGGAAGTCCGATGGCGCGCCCGAATGACGTGTTCGCTATCGCACACTCTCACGGGATTGAGCGGCCGGCTACCAAATCTCGTGGCGTACGCGAACGGTTAGGAAATCTCGCCGGCGAACGCAGGCATCCCGGTAAGTCGCTCCAGCATGCGCGAAAACGCATTTTGAACGGGCAAACAAAAAAAAACCTCCACTCTGTTGCGGAGCGTGGAGTTTTCGGTAACTCCGCGTTGTACGCGGAGTTGCCAAACATCCGCAAACTCGGATCTTTCCACCCAGGGTTACCCATGGGCCCCCGGGTGCCCCGTGGGTTCAAAACGTGATAAACATTAATGCCCTCCTGGGCCCACCATTCATAGGGCACCAGGGGCATTTTTTTGTGTAAATTATAAGGGCCCACCGCCGACACGGCATGCGGCGGGATCAGGGGGCATTTATCTGTATCTAGTCTCGGGCTCAGCAGCAGGCCCGAAACTTCATAAAATAAATGCCCCCTGGGCCTGCCACGTGTCCATGGGCGGCAGGCCCTAATTATTACAAAACATTAATTCCCCCAGGGCCCATCACGTGCCCTGTGGGCAGCTGGCCCAAATCAATAATAAAATGATTGCCCTCGCAGCTCGCCACGTTCCCCGTGGGCAGCAAGCCTAAAACTTGATAAAAACAAATGCCCCCAGGCGGCTGGCCCAGAGGGCATTATTTTTAATCATGTTTTTGGCCCTCCACCCACGGGGCACACGATGGGCCCAGGGGGTATTTGCTTTTTTAAATGATTAGGGCACGCAGTGGGCCCTAATCATTTGGAAAAATAACCGTCATCTCCCAGGGGCAATTTCATGCAATTAAGGGGGGCTGTGTGGCCCCCACCCACCCCGGGCTTCCCAATGGCTGGAAAAAATTGATGTAGGAGGTACATTGCGGCCCATGGCGACCACCACCTCCTAGGGGGAATTTGTTTACGATGGAGGGGGCCACGGACCACCCTCATGGAGCAATATATGGCCCTGGGGACCGCCACCTCAAGGGGGGGACTCCTGCTATGTCCCAGGGTGGTCACCCCGTAACATAGCTGTTTGCAGTGGCTTGGCTGGGAGCTTTAACTGCTCCCACCAAGCCACAGCAAACACTCCGCTTCCAGCAAGCAAGAGGCTAGAAATGCTCTCGCTTGTTGAAAGGGGAGCATTGGTCTATTTCCCTACCTGCTGTAAACTGAGCAGGGAAATAGACGAATTGCTTTCAGACACAGGGAGCTGCATGTTTAGCAGCTCCCTGTGTCTGAAAGCAATGCCGGCTCCAGCAGGAGGTGAGTAGCCAGCAGGGACCGCGTGGGCCTTGAGGCTTCCCCGCGTTCCCACTGCAAACTGGGTGCCAAGGGGGCACCCAAGACTAATGGCCACACCACCGGGGGATGGGGTTTCGGCCTGGGGAGGGGGGCCGTGCAGCCCCCTCCCCATTTGTAAATGGCTGGGCCCCGAGGGATGGGGTCCTTGAGGCTGAAATCAGCCCAGGGAGGCACATATGTTTAATTGGTTGAATTGCTATCTATTTTAACTTCAATATTTCAATAAAACTACTGACCCTTTTTTTTTAAATTTAATAAACAATTTTTAGAAAAACTAAATTCTTAGGTTTCAATCATATTAATGAACAAATATTGCATTTTAATATTAAAATTTTACATATAATAGCATTTTTCAAAATAGGAATAATTGTTAATAAATGAGTACCTGGGTATTAAAATAAATACCCAAGTATTAATACACTTCTCCACACAAAACCCCTATTTCCCTGGCATCCTTTGCCAGAGAAAAGGTTTCATAGCCATTTTAAAATAATGTAAATTATATTTTTAATTTATTTTTAAATAAAGTATTAAATGTTTAAGAATTAGTACCTGGGTTGTAAAATAAATACCCAAGTATTAATACACTTCCCTACCCAAACCCCCTATTTCCCTGGCATCCCGTGCCAGAGAAAAGGTGTCATAACCCTTTTAAAATAATGTAAATTATTTGAATATTTTTTTTAAGTATTAAAAGTTAAAAATGAATACCTGGGTATTAAAATAAAAACCCATGTATGAATACACTTCCCCACCCATATCCCCAATTTTCCTGGCATCCCATATCTAAAAAAAATGTATTCAATATATATATATATACATGTATAATATTTCAAATAGTAAATATATTTTAAATAACTCTGAATAAAAATGAACATTCATTAACACAAATGTAAACACTTACAAAAATAATACATATAAAAATAAAAACTCATACCTTAAGAATGTGTTGTAAAGTCATGCGATGTAAATGCACATGCGTTGTAATTGGATGCGTTGTAATGGCACTAACAAAGTAATGCCTGCGTTGTAAATGCATTACAATGTAATGGCTGCATTGTAATGGATGTTTCCCTCCATCCTCCTATGAGTTGGAACCTGTAGGTTTACCTATCTGCCCTATTACTGGTGCTTATTGCTCCAGTGAGGCATTGAATTCACCCACAAGACATATGACATTCTGCTTGTTTGTGGTCATTTGGTTGAGACTATATATTTAACTCCTCCCTGTCCAGATTTATTCAGCAGACTTTAGGCACCCTAATTCATGTTACTCCCTTCATAACATGGGGCCTTCAGTGGTTGCTATTGTTGTAAATTCTCTCACCAGAACCTGGCTTCCTGTTTCAACTGTGATTACTGTTGGAAATGACAATCTTTTGTGTGGTATTCTCTCCAGATTTTTCCCCTCTGTCTGAACCCATTTTTGTTGGCCTTAGGACTCGGCGAAGTTTACTCGGGCTAATCAGTGGTAAAGTGCTCATGCTCTCCTTTTAGACATGGTAAAGTTGTCATATTCCTAATTGGCACATTTAGTTTACTTATTAGTCCCTAGTATACAGTACTACATGTACCCAGGGCCTGTAATGAAATGCTACCAGTAAGCTGCAGCATTCATTGTGCCACCCACTAAAGTACCGCCTTGAAACATGTCTATAGGTCTGTCATTGCAGCCTTGGTGAACAGATTCAAACTGCCATTTCGACCTGGCAAAATAAACCTTTTGCAAGACCCAAATCTTCCTTTTTAATAGGCATAATTCACCTCTAAGGATGGCCCTAAATGTTCATACGGCAGGGGGCTAGGAATTTTAAAAAAGTAGTACATGTTTATTTTGAGCTTTACATGTCCTGCCAAAGAGAACCTCCAAAGAGGCTTTTTATTGTCGCAAGGCTGGCTTTCCCATAGAAAAGTACTGGATTACAAGGTAACACCTTATAATGCATAACCGCAGTTTGGAAAGAGCTAGAAAGATGATACGGGGAGTCAAACTAATGGTAATTTAAGGCCCAATCTAATTGTCAAGTCAAATTCTAAATTTGGTAAAAATATTTTTTGAAAGTTGCCATTTTCCTGCCTAAGACAAATGAGCCCTTTTGCCAGTGTTGTGTGTCACCTGAATATTGATAGTTCTCCTGTGGTGATATGTGTGTTGCTCCCAGACAGTGGGCAAAGGGCTTCATGTGGGGAGATGCTTTTTTCCTTGACATGATAGCCATCTGTGTTGTGGCCAGGAAATTATCTACACTTCAAAAGATGCCTACCTTGTCATAGGCAGACGTACCTCCCACCTAGGCCTGTTCTCTTCAGTGTCCTGCTAGCCAGCCAGGCACCAATCCCAATGGGAGAGAGTCTGCCCCCAGTGCAAGTTTAGCATGACCACAAGTAAGGATTTGCCCATTATCATAGCAAACCTCTGGGTGGGCACAGGGACTCTGACCTGCGGAAGAAAAGCTCGGCCATTTTGGTTTTCGGTAGAGAAGGGCACAGTGGAACAGCTTGCAATAAAACACATAGGACACACTACAAAAGTGTGTGTGATCACCCTTGAGAACTTTTACCTCAGTGGTTAGCAGTAGCCATGAGTTACCCCCACCCTTAGACTGGCACTCAGCATAAATGTGGCACCCACAGTACCCTCCTGAGATCTCTTATGGACCTGCAAAGAACAGAAGAGGATTGGCCTTACTGTCTGTGACCTTAGAAGAGCCTTGAAGACTGGACCTCCTCCCCCTCTTGTACCCAGAACTAAGAAGCAAACTACAAGGGTCATAAGGCTGACCTCCTGTTTGGGCTACAGGTACACAACAAGCTGCAAGAGATATTTCCCTGTGTTCCTAACTGATCAGTTCCAACATCACCTGCCCTGGTCCCCTCTGCTGGCCTCTGTGGAGTAAGTTTTGACTGACAAGTGTTGTCCTCAAGGCCATTGACCCTTGATTGGAGTTAGAGTGCACTCCTACCTACTTAACTAAAGGTTTTACTGGATCTGGCGCAGAACCCAGCAGAGCTGTTCAGCTCCCGCCTGAAAGCTTCACTGGATCTAATGCAGAGTTACACAGAGCTCTGCAGTTCAGCACTGTGTAGTCTCTGCACCAAAGTCAGAAGGTAAAACTTTCAGCAGGATGAACCTGATCCCATATCTGGCCCGTGCTACATTGCAGTTGGCCTGAGCTTGTGACTTTGTCCGGATCCTGCTTGACCTGATAACATGCAGTTGCCACTATTTTTACCTAAACTTTACGAAACTCATATCATTGGTTCTACTTATTGGAATGTTGTCATTTTGGTGTCATTTTATTTATTTAGATATTCTCTATTTTTCTAAATAGGTTTGAGATTTTTCTTGTGTTGTGTTTTCACTTTATTACAGTTTGAGTGCTGCATAAATATGTACAAATTGTCTCTAAATTAAGACTGGGTGCTTTTGTGCAAAACTACCAGAAGGTTAAGCACAGGTATATTTAGGAACTTTTGAGGATCACCCTGTCAAAGATTGTGTTATTAATTATTTGAGATGAGTTCCCACCCCCTCACATAATACTCCCAATTTCAGACATTAACCATGAATGCCAACCTGAAGGGCTGAGAGGAATCTCTTAGCCCCAATTTGAATGAGAGACTTTGGGAATTATGTGAGGTCTGCACTTCATTCCATTGGCGAAGTCACTCTTACCTTCAGCTGGGCAGCACTGCTTCTCCACTCAATTTCTGCAGATACAGAATGGGAGTGAAGAATGCTTGGGAGGACAAACTAAGCTAGGTGTTCACTCTGTCAGCTGATGCCTCCCTATATACTGACATCTTTCTTAAGGTCTAGAGCTAATCTCCTAAAATTAGCTGCCTTATAAAAAAAGATCAATGTTAATTCCACTTGGTAATTGGGGGTAAAGTTAGACATCCTTTTCAGACCATTACCAATTGTCACATTTGTGTTTATCTCAAGGTCCTCTAACAGATTCGCAAGAATATTTGGTTCATCGTCATGATCTGAAATAGACATTAACAATTATAGATATAATTTTGTAAGAATTACTGTCATTCGTATCGAGATGATACAGAGTTTTTATTTGGTGAACATAAGACAATTTTTGTTCGCTATGGGTTCATATGACTTTTACTTTCATGTCATTTGTTTCTTTTACTTTTTACTGCTATTAATGGAGCTTGGGTCGCTGGTGGTAGCATTACAATTGGGATGAACATGGTATTTGCCTAATCTTTTCTGTTTTTCTTATTTATGCCATTTCTTAGTGGGTACGTTGCTCATGTTGGTCTTGTTTTTAAGCTCCTGAGCTAAGCACTTAACCTCTTCCATGCGTCGGACGGCCCCCGGCCGTCCGAACTGCGCACGCGTCAAATTCCGCCGCACCGCAGCTGAATTTCCGCCGCGTCGAAGAGGAGTGGCTTTCACACTCTTTGTGTAATTCTCTGCTTAGTAGTCTAGTTGTCACTATTCGTTTTATTTACATTTATAAATATTAATTTCAAATAATCCTTTGTAATATATGATTTATAGCCCTTAAGAAATCTGTAAAGATGAAATATCTACGTCGACCTCTGTCTTCTTGGACTGTTTGTGTTCTGGCACTTGAGGGTTCAGTTTAAAAATTGTGGATTTCCCGTTGTGTAATGTTATGATGATTACTCTTTCACTCTTGAAGCACGGAAGAAAATGAAAGGACATTGATAGTTACTACCTTTGCATATAAAGAAGATAAGTGCCTGCATTGAGTCTTCCTAGCCATCAAAGTTGCTTTTGTAGTCTAAATATTAGACTAGTCTGCAAGAGTGCTCCAGAATCTGTTTCATAACAAAATAGTATAAAATCTCGTTAAATCTCTAAAACACAGCCAACACCTGGGATATCTACTGATGAAGAAAAAAATCGGATATTTGACAGTACATTGCCAGACCTCCCGGAAAGTCTTATAAGAGGTGTGATGCATTGGTTTTTGTAGTAATCACTTTCCTTTTATCTTTAATAAAACTATCAGAGTAAGGAAGAAACTGCAGAACATTATGCCCTGTCAGTGCGCATTACTGTGTGTATTCTTGTCTGCTCTCTCTATGGGTTTGCATTATTACAGGAAGATCAAAGACTGCTTGTTTATTTTGATTTAAGTCTGCCCGTTTTGGGAACACAATATGTCTGATGTTTTTTCCAGTAAAACGGAGTAATACATTCTGGTGTTAAGAAATAGGGATAGCGAACAAAGAGAGAAGGAGGGAAAGAAAAGAGAAAGCAACAGAGAGAGAAAAATGGAGCGAAACACACAAATTCAAATCTGTTCCTTTTAGGAGTACATTATGAATGTAGAGTGATTTAAGAAGGTAGCACTGTGGTGGCCCGAAAAGAAAGAAAGAGATGGGAGAGAGAGAAAGGGAGATAAAGGAAAAGAGAGGGAAAGGAAGAGACACACACACGCACACAACACACACACTCTCTCTCTCTCAGTAAATCATTGGTTAGCACCATTACGTATGGACAGCTTGCCATAACTCAGGTTTAGAGCACAGAGCATCAAGATGTTACCACACTTTACTTTCTTAATTAATGTTTCCTTTTCCCCCAAATGCAGGCAGCACTTGCCCCTGCGAAAATGGTGGTTTTGATCAACGTTCTCCTGTGAACTTTCTTCAGCAGTTGTCAGGAAAAGAATATGTCTGCTCCCTGTCCTTTCACTACCTATGCTAACATTGGGGCATTGGAGCAATGAGGTCAGAAGAGGATGTAGAATACTGCTTTTATATTCCAGCTGCATTCTTTGCAGGGCTGCCAAGTTTTAAGTCTGCCTATGAGCGACATTTGCTGGGGCTAATGTGTGACATTTCAGGTCTCACGTGTGATTCTCTGAGTGACACTTTAGGACAAACTTTGTCTTTGACACAAGCAGATACTTTTTATGCACCAGTAGCAATTATTTTCCCTGAGACACGTTCAATGACCCTTTGCAGGTAGCTTTGCCCTAACTGACAGTGCCTCAGGAATTGCACTTAGCAACACAGCATTTGGCCCTCGCATTGTATTGTGACTCGCCTTTCAGCAATTAACTCCCTTCCACTATAATCACCTGCCAAATAAAATCTCATGCTTGGCCTCTTCCTCACAGACCCTTAGACATTTCGTCAGCGACACTAACTGTCACTAACCGCTGATATCATCATACACGAGGAAAACGACCCGCTCGCTGCTGTGCATTCTTGTTAGGGGAGCTGCCAGGACGAAAACTTAAACGTACTCTGCGGAAACAGTGAAGGAAAATGCTTACATGCTCCATATATGTACAATAAACTATCCATTAAGCGTATCACAGTGACATCACATTGTTCGACTTGAGAGGTGAGTAGTTGATACATTCTATACATTCTACTGTTGTACTTGTAGCCCTTTCTAAAATGTGAAAAGCAAATTCCAAGTAAGGGATTTAAAAAATAAAAAAAAACTACATTTGAGGAGACAGGTTGAGATCTCTGCTATACAATACTGCAACTTAATGTGGATATTTAAATATTGAATTCGCTGAATCTTTTTATGTGACATGGAAACAATCTGCTTTGATGACTTCGGTTTATAAAAAATATATGAAGCGCTTGTTTTTGGGCCGGGAGGTGCGGCCGAGCCCAATTGGGCTCGCGCTTGGGCTACCTTTGGGCTGGGGGCAGGGGGTATATAGCCGGCCATTTCGGGAGTCGTGTCACCATTTTGGAAGGTGACACGGCTGCCGAAATCTCCGTAGCTAGGGAAAGTCTTTTAATGAACCCAGATAGCTCTGTTGGTAGAGCATCAGACTTTTAATCTGAGGGTGGGGGTTGGGAGCAGGGGCCACAGGGGAAGGGGGAGGGGTTCCTGGGTGAAGGGGGGGCGGCCCCAGTGGGCCGGCAAGGGGGCAGGAGGCCAGTTTCTCTCCTAGAAGGGAGCGAGGGGAGGAGGAGGGGTCGGGGAGGGTGCGGGAGCGGGAGCGATCCACACTGGCCCGGGGTACGGGGGAGGTAAGGTCAGGAGGGGGGTGGGCCCGTCAACAAGGGGGGTCACTCAGCGGGGCCTGGCAGGGGCGGGGCCAGAGAGGGGGATGGGTGGGTGGGGCAGGGTGGTTCCCAGAGGCACCGCCAGGGGCCGCAGGTGTGGGGGGGTATTGGCAGTGGTGTCCGGAGTGGGGGCAGGTAGGGACAGACAGGGACATTAACCTCGGCATGCCGGACCTTCCATTTGCTTTGCAGGTACAGCAGGCGCGGGGCTAAGGCATGGCGGGTGAGTTGCATGCGGCTCCTCGCTACCGGGAAGAAGTGAAGGCAGGGTCCCCGGTGGCCAGCTGGAGCACGGCGAGAGACCATGGTGGCAAACTGGAACGGAGGTCTGCATTGTTCACGGTGGGGCGACAGCCCAGTGGGGCACAGGTGCCCACTAGGGCGGCAGTGGCAAGCAGCGGAATCAAAGGGCGGGCTGCGGAGGTAGGCCTGATGCCCGATTTGGTAACAAAAACGGGGATACACGAGGATATGGTAACGAACGGGAAACAGCCCGGAGGGGCAGGGCCCTCCAGGGTGGCGGTGACAGAGCACGGGCAGAAGCGGAAGGCGGAAGCCACAATTGACAGGTTGTTGGAAGAGGCCAGGCACACATGGGTAACGAGAATAGAGGCAGAGGGGGAATGGGAGGACATCCCACTAGATTTTGATGAGGTTAGTTTGGAAGAAGGGGAGATAGGGGACGAAGAAGGGGGGGACTAGTAATGAGACCAGATGCGGAGTACGCGGCGACGGCTCGGATGGCTCAACCCTTGGCAACACTGGTTAGGCGGTGGGATCCCGTGAGGACACCGACCTTGACGCCTGGTAAGAAAGGAGGGCGGAACGGCATGAATTCCACAAAACGGAGGGTGTCCACAGGGACGGATGCAGGGGGTGAGGAAGGGGACAGCGGGCTAAAACTATGCAAGGGTAGGTACGTTAGAGACACGGGCGTGGGTACTGAAGGGCAGACGAGGGTCAAGGAGGCAGAAGAAGAGGGGGGACGACGGACGAAGCGGCACAGACGGACGCAGAAGCGGTTAAGTGTACAGGTGACAAAGGTGAAGAGGGGGCCGGTCAGGTGACGGAAGGCAAAGAAAGCAAAGAGGTCCGATTGCCAAAATTGCCGTACATGGGGGTGACGAAACCTTTGGGAGCGCACCTCATGTTAGCCACGAAGGAAAAAATATGGAACGGCGAATATGTAGATATGTTGAAGTTGCTACATAGGGAATTGCGCTCTAAGGAGGGATCAAAGGAAGAAGAGCTGGAGTTATTCAGGCGACCCAGGGTCCCCATGACTATAGAGAACTGGTCGGCAGCCTTCTTAATTTTTGCGAGTGTGTACTGTGAGAAGTACCCAGATAGGTCTGTGGCTTTGTTTAAATACATGGATGTAGTAAGGAGGGCACATCTGAAGTACGGGGGCTACGCCTGGTTACACTATGATGAAGAATTTCGTGCCAGGCTTACTTGGGACCCGGAGGCAAAATGGGGGGAGATCGATGCAGATCTTTACCAGCAGACCATGGGGGCGGTGAAGTTTGGAAAAACGACTTACACGGCCAGCGGTTTGCCACTGGTTTACCGCCCCTTTCAAAAGCGTCCCACCCAGGGGGGGGGTGGGATACATGCAAAGGCCTGCAGCAGGAGGTCGGGGGCCTGTTGGGATTATAACAAGGGCACGTGTGCACGAGACTACTGCAGATTTCGGCACAAGTGCTCAAAATGTGCGGGGAGACACCCCCTGGTGCAGTGTTTCGGGCCCGGTTACGCAGGACAAGGTCACGCCGGGGGGCAGGGGCCACAGCAGCAGAATGCCATCAATGGACAGCAGGGGATGGGAGGCAGGGAAGGTAGCGGGGTGCAGGGCTATATGGGCAAAGGCTCATACACCCATTAACTTAGATTGCCTAGAGGCCTGGCTCGTGCATTACCCAAACAGGCAGGACGCGCAGATTCTCAGGGCAGGTTTCAGAGAGGGTTATGAAGGACAGAGGTTGGTGCGCTGGGCAGAGAACCTAAAATCAGTGGCAGGCCACAAAACAGTTGTTTGGGAGAAATTACAAAAAGAGGTACGGGAAGGGCACATGGAGGGGCCATTTGCGATCAGCCCGATCAGGGACTTGATTATTTCCCCAGTCGGTGTGGTTCCAAAAAAGGAGATGGGACAGTATTTTTTGATCCAACACTTGTCATGGCCGCAAGGGGGGTCGGTCAACGATTTCATTCCTGATGACTTGGCGTCAGTCTCTTACTCTTCAGTGGACGTAGCTAGGGCGCTGGTGGAAAGGGTAGGACACGGGGCGGAAATGGCAAAATGTGATATTAAGGCTGCTTTCCGGCTCTTGCCAGTATACCCGGAGGACTTCCAGTTGTTGGGCATTCAGGTTGATGGCAGCATTTTTGTGGATAAAGCGTTACTAATGGGGTGCTCCATATCATGTGCGCTGTTTGAGAAGTTCAGTTCATTCTTGCAGTGGGTTTTCTGTTGGAAAACGGGTAAAGATACAGTGACACATTATCTTGATGACTTCTTGGTGGGCCGGCCTGGTTCGACGGACTGCCAGCGGCAGCTTGACAGTTTCCAGAAGCTCATGGGGACACTGGGTGACCCCTTGGCACCGGAGAAGACGCAAGGTCCAAGCACGGTTTTGTCATTTCTGGGGATTGAACTGGATTCTGTGGCCATGGAGGCCAGGTTGCCTGAGGACAAAAAATTGCACATGAGACTGTTGATTGATGACATGCTGGCCAGAAAGAAAGTGACAGTGAGAATGGTGCAAGTTTTACTGGGGCATTTGAATTTTGCATGTAGGGTGGTGAGAGCGGGTCGGACATTTTGCAGGAGACTGGGTAGGGCACTGGCAGGCCTCACGCTGCCACACCACCATATGCGTTTGTCGGCAGGGACAAAGGAATACTTAAGAATGTGGCGCAGGTTTTTGGAGGATTTCAATGGGATACCCATGGCAGCTCCAGAAGAGTGGGATAGGGATGCTCAGATATTCTCTGACGCAGCAGGATCGGGAGGTTTCGGTTTGTATTGGCAGGGAAAATGGTGTGCCGAAGAGTGGCCAAATCATTGAAAAAATGGAGGCAGGAGCATTGCTTTCCTGGAATTGTTTCCACTGGTGGTCGCGGTGACCCTCTGGGGGCGGACCTTGTTGCACAAAAAGGTCACTTTCAGGGTGAACAACATGGCAGTGGTGCAGGTGGTCAACAGGCAGTCTGCGAGGGACGAGCAGGTCTTGAAGCTATTGCGCATATTCATGATGGGTTGTTTGCAGTACGACATTCAGTTCAGGGCAAAGCACTTACCGGGGGTAGACAATGACATTGCGGATGCTTTGTCTCGTTTGCAGTGGGAGAGGTTCCATGGGCTGGCCACGGAGGCGGAAACCCACAGGACGCCGGTGCCCGACAGGATGTGGCCGTAGGAGAAAAAGGATGCTGCAACTGGTGGTAGGGTCTTTAGCTCCTTCCACGAGGAAGGCCTATGTGCTCGCGTGGCAGGAGTTTCTGCAGGGAGGTGCAAAGAGGAGAAGTGAGACTTGGGCCAGGGAAGAGGACGTCGTTCAGTTCATTTTGGATTTGATTGGTAAGGGTTTGTCGAGGGTTACCATAGCGGCGAAGCTGGCAGGACTATCTTTCATGGGCAAGCTACTGTGGGGTTATTCTCCAACGGCGGGCGAGCTGGGGAAAAGGTTGATGGAGGGTTGGTCCAGGGAGTTGGGTAGAGGATAGCGGGTCAGGTTGCCAGTGAACATTGTGCTATTAGGCAGATTGATAGCAGTGCTGCCAGAGGTGTGCTGCAGTTGGCAGGAGGTGTTACTGTTTTCGACACTAATGTCTTGGCTTTACGGTGGAGCTTTCCGCGTATCGGAGTTGTTGGGAAGGAAAGGGGTCCCAGGGCTGCATTGGGAGGAGGTACAGGGTTGTGAATCAGGGAGTGATGCAGTTTCCATCTTCTTGAGGCGTTCGAAGACAGATCAAAGGGGGATGGGGAGGTCGGTGACGATGCGGGCTAGAGGGGATCCGATGACCTGCCCGGTGAGTTGGGGGTGCCTTTTGCGGTGTGGTGCATGGAGGGAGGGGGGGGCCAGTTTTCTACAGGCCATCAGGGCATGAAGTCACGGCGGCGCAGCTTCTTTGGGTGATGAGGCAGGCGTTACAGTTAGTAGGGGAGGTGCCTGAGATTTTTGGCACGCATTCTTTCAGGATTGGGGTGACTTCAGACGCGGCAAGTTTGGGGTGGGGCCCAGAGAGGTTGAAACAGCTGGGACGATGGTCATCAGATTGCTATAAACGCTACATCAAAGCGGGGGGAGGGGGTGGGGAAGTAGAGGGCATGTAAAGCTTTTCTCACGCATGTGTCTTTTCAGGTGCAGTGGCTGGGCCCGAGTCAGAGGCGATCGCGATCTGGATTGTTGGGCATTCCTTTGTAAAGTGGGCGGAGCGACACGAATGTAACAAAGGAAAAGGAGTAAATTTGGGTTTCGATCCGGGTTTGTTCAAAGTTACTTGGCACGGGAAGGGAGGCATGCGGTGGCACAAGCTTTTCCCTCTTTTAAATAAGTTACTGCGCCGTCACATTTGCCCAGATGTATTGGTTCTTCACTTGGGGGAGAATGATTTGGTGGTTTGCAAAGGGTTGTCTCTGTTGAAGCAAATGAAGAGGGATTTAAGGGAGATCAAGAGGCAGTGGTCTGGGTGTTTTGTAGTTTGGAATGAGTTTATTCCCAGGAGGCATTGGAGAGGGGCTGAGCGGCCGGTGGCCATTGATAAGGCCAGGAGGAAGATAAACAGGGAGATGAGGGTGTTTTGTAAAGAGGTAGGCTTTGGGAGGGTGGAGCACCCAGAGTAAAAATATGTGGCGGAGGATTATCCGTAGCACAAGTATTCAGCCAAACATTTTTTCAGGGATGACGGAGTACATTTGTCTCGCTTCGGGATGGAGTTATATTTGATTCAGATAAAAGAAGTTTTAGATTCTGCACGGGACATCAGGCGTTATCCTAAACAAGGCCTAGAGGGTGGGGGGTCAGAAATGTCGTAAGGACTATTTCTGAGTGACGTCGGTTGCCTATTTTGGCCAGTTTGTTACTGTTTCAATTTTGGTTGGGGACAGGTAGGTAATGAGTTTAGGTAGGTTATACTTAGTTAGAGAAGAGGTTACAGGGTTTAAGGGTTAACAGTTATTGATCGAGTAGGTAGATCTTTAGATAGGTTGAGAAGCAGGTTACAAAGTTTTTAAAGGGGTGAAAGTTATTGATTAATTTGGGGACGTTAAATAAAGTGCAATTGTGTTTGGGGAAAACATTAGGGGTGGGGGGAGGTGGATACGTAGATGTATTTTGTATAGTTAGGTGTAGTTTTGTACGGCAAAGGCCAAGGTTATGTTTGTGTAAGGTGCACCTGTCTTCAATAAAGCGGCCTTTTTCACACTTATGGTGAGTCAATTGTGGTTCGTTCCGTACACATCGGCCCAAATATTCCAGTAAAGCTGGTCCCTTTCAATTGTAAATGCTGTGCTTTTATTAGTATATATTTATCTTTCTTTTTTTAACTATGTGCATTGCATTATTGCGTTTAAGTTTTCCTTGACATGTTATTCAAAGCATGCCCGAAGGAAGTAAGAACTCTGGGTTTCCATCCATTTCCTCTCCTGTACCGTTGTAAAATCACTTGCAGCGACTAGCATTCATAGCTTAGGAAATTTCCGTTGTTTCTTAATGATACAATGAACCCGCCATTTTAACACAATGAACCTGCCAATGGATCATTATCATGGGCGATAACGCTAGGTCGGACATTTTAACCAGAATCAAGTTGCATTCTGGGACTAGTACTTTTACTTTTTCAATTATACTTTTAAGTTTAAATGTCACAATCTCCAAAGCGATATTGGCTAAAAGAAAAGCAAGCTACAAGACTGGCTGAATGAAGGACACAACCCCTTGACAGTTATGGCAATCAAAGTCAGTATTTAGTTTCGAATTGTTAGAGGGTCCGCCTGCGCTCTATGTCCAGCACTGGCGTTGCTTGTGCAATGCCTATGCGCCACCGATTACTAGTTCCACTGACAGCTTCCGGTGCTGGAGATTTTGAAGTGCATTAATGGAAGGAGACGGGAATCCGATTTGTAGAGAATCATTTTTCCTCAGCTGAGAGGAAGCCATTTATCCTCAAAGGAACATTACACCCTGACAGAGCTGGAACACCACACAGCCGAGGCGCGGCTCTCGAACTTTCTACTTAATGGTGCTCGGCAACTCTGCTCAACTTCTCGACCTTTTCGCAGTCATAGATTAGATGATCACTCATCTGCAGTGCGCGAGCTACCTCACAGATTCCGTCCAATGGCTCTGGCACTTCACCTTTTAATATTTCAAGCCTAGTCTGTACAGAGCAGTACTGCACGTGCAAATAAGAGAGAGGAGGCCTCAGAGTTGTGCTCCAATCAAAGCACAAAGCACTGGCCAATGGGATTGCTTTGCTGTGTTAATCCTCTTTGTTGGAAACAAAGAGCAGAAGGGCGGAGCACAGTTTCCAAAGCAAGACATTATTTAAGGAATGTTTATTAAGAAGTCACTGGAGCTCAACTGATGTGTATGTGTGATTGATTTAGCTCTTGCGGCGATGCGGTAAATCTCACATTTCTCTTTTCACCATAGCAATGCTCCCATGACACCGAGAAAAAGCGAGTTACCAGCAACCCTCAAGATTAGTTGGATACACTTTTACCATGTAAGCAGGTCCCAGCCATAGATCAACCCACCTCAAAAGTTAGTACCTTTTTGACTGACTGTGCCTACGCAAGAATATTGTAGAAATTAAGAAAACTCAAGTGGAGTTTTTGACCGTGTTACAGCTAGTTTATCCAAAACAGAATTATTAAGATTATTATGGTGGTGACTAACTTTATTTTTAGTTTCTGTACTGAGTCCCACCTCAGTTTTAAATATGCTCTTTTAAGTGATGCGCATTGTTCCTATAATGATTGATGATTTTTTTCTGTCATTTTACATATTTGTAAAACATCACACATGGACAATAGACATTTAAATTAATTACTAATAACATTGACATTGATAGTGGCAAGAAGAAAATTCAAGGTCTATGACAGATCATGGCTTTGGTGGGAAAGCAAGAAAAAATTGGCAGTGTACAAAGCGGCTTCTGCCCTTTGCCATTCTGTGAAAATGGAAAAGAGGAGCAAAGAGCCAGATGGACGTATATCTGGTTGCGAAATGCGGGTCACAAATGTTGACCTGAATTTTTATAGCCAGTAAACATTTTTAATAACTGGCCTATGTAGTAACAGGTCGGTCCTTAAAATTCCTATTCGCAGTGGGTCAGAATCTGACCTACAGCATGAATATTAATGTGGTAGGTTGCAAATTGTGACTCACTATTTGGAGGAAATCACAGGCATGGTAGCAGGAGCGGCCCATGCAGGTAAGAGCGGTGGGGTCGGGTTGGGATGGGACTTGACAGATGACGATGAGGGAAAACTATTTATTTAATATTCCCTTGTCGTCGTCTGTCGAGTTCCCCCGGCCCCACCACCCCCTGCTCTTACCTGCATGGGCCACTCCTGCATAGTAGACTGCTGGATTCTGTTTTTTAACTAAGCAAACTTTTTTTTAAAAATGCAGCCTATTTTCCGTGAAGGAAATGGGACTGAGTTTAAAAAGAAAAGTTTACTTTTTGTGTTTGGTTAAGAGTTGACAGTGGTCCCCTGGGACACTAACTACCCTTACATTTTTTCCTATTCACAAAGGGGAATAGGCCTCTTGGACCTCTTCCATTTTGCAAATACATTATTACCTTCTTTGAGGTGTTGGTAAAATATCATTGTTTTGCAACCGAATTTCAGTCGGAAAACATTGATGCATAAGTTACTGGAAAAGGATGCCTACAACATGCCCCTTCCACATACCAAATCAGCATCCATTCCAAATCCCTTTTTAGGAGTCAGAAAAACTATTCTGACTCTTAAACGGCATTAGTGCATAAGAAAAAGCATAACTGTCACAAACGCTGAGTTTTGATTTGCTAGCACACATCAGTTCCTCAATCAGCCTCAGACTGCATTCCCACCTTACCCGGGGATTCAATTGCTAAAAGGGGTACTTGGTTCCCAGTTTTAGAGACCCAGGCACAGAGGATCGTGTACATCAAAGAAGAAAGACCCTCAATGGAACAATTTGGGCCCAGTAACAATCGACAGCCATGGGATATCACAACCAGATTTCTCAAAATACAATAGGAAATGGTACTGCCTTCTGAACTTTGATAAATACATTAGGAGGGAATCTCACATTGTGGATTCCTTGTCAAGCAACATAGGAAGGTGTTTTATATTGTTAACTCTAAGACATATGGAAAGTGAAGGGGTTTTGCATTGTGTCCCCTGCAGGGGCGTAGCTTAGTCAGTGAAATTCGGTGGTGTGAATGCCAAATTTCAGAATTAAAAGAGCAGTGGACAGCAGGGTGAAGGGGCTACTGCTTCTATGAGGAACAGTGTAAGTACTGATTTGCATTGGGTGGGCCTCTGTCTAGAGTGGCACGGTGAGGGAAAAAGATGAGTTGGACTGCTGCCCGAGTGATTGCTACTGGTTAGACTATTTGCAGACATCCATCCCATCACCTTTTGGGTGTTTGCTTGCAAAAAATATGCATGGAAACGTGCGTCTTGTGCAGCTTTCCAAGCCTACTACTGCCAATGTTTATGCATTCCAAACAGTAGTAACTGTGCATCCATTCAAGGAGTACTTCTATAGGTACTGATTTACTACTTTTTTGGTATACTGGTCACTATATATATTTAATACCATGATCCAAAAAACAATCAAGTCAAAGCCTCTTAGTGAAATGAGAACAATGAGAAAAATCGGCACAGACATAGCATACCTGACTTGGGTCCCCAGGCCCAACTGTCAAACCAATAATGCATTTTGAGGGATCTCACACTCAAAAGACCCCCACCGAAGCGAAGCCCCTGTCCATCACATCTGAGCCTGGCAGTTCTCCCTGCGACCTCACGAATACGTTCATACACAACACAACAGCCTGGAGTCCCATCCATGGGATCACTTATTTTAAGTGTATTTTAACTGCACATACTCTTCTTTATCTCTGCTACAAGAAGTCTTGATGTTAGAGTTGTAAAATCAGTGCATGTGGGCAGGGCTCCATGTTTCTAGTACTCACCTTGTACAAATAATTTTGGCAGGTGACTAACGGCCTCATGTTCTAAACCAAGAAGCAAATGTAGGACACACAAGCAAATTGATAGTGCGAGCAAAGCCATTGGTCTAGCTTGGCTCTAGAGTCCGAATACGATCGAAGCCATGAAAATGACTGACATGTACATGATGCAACAAAGATATTGTAAAAATATGCTACAGTCTATTAAACTTCAAAAAAGTGTATTTCTTTTAACATGCAGAAGCATTTCACCTTAGTTCATCAGATTATATCACTGCAAAGAAGGCATTTATCAAAAGCCATAGTTTTTAGAAACATTCCTGATTTGCCCTCAATGACAATGCCACTAGTGAACTAAGAGGCAAGTCAGTAATCATGTAAACCCAAAACATGGTCTAGATTCTTACTATAGATGGAGCAACATTACAGTCTAATAAATCAAACATAGGATGGGCTTGTACAGAACACATCGTGAACCCAAGTATTTAAAAAGTGCGCACATATGTGATAATAAAGAAAAAGCATGCTCTGCGAAAAAAACTATTTGTCTAGGATCACACGATTTGAACAAGCAAGAGAGCTGGTATTGATTCAGGGTTATCTAGTTTCATATTTTGAAATTCAGCCACCAGATGGGTATCTCTCTCTCTCTCTCTCTCTTTCTCTCTCTCTCTCTCTCTCTCTCGCCCTCTCTCCCTCTCTCTCTTTCTTTCTTTCTTTCTCTCTCTCTCCCTCTTTTCCGTTTACACAAACAATCACTGTTTTACCTTTCTGTTTTGGCTCACAAGGAGAAAAACTTATACAGAGATAGAAGACCCAACTCAGGGCCCCCAGACCCAACTACCAAGCTCAGAATGCATTTATCTGGGGGTGTCACACCCCAAACACCACCCCTCCAAAAGCTACATCCCTGGTCCAAATGCAATAAGGAGGGGTTGTCAACTTGGACAAATACAATAGGGGATTAACTGTGTTAACTTTTTGAAACTTTCTATAGAATGTCTGACTAAAATGTTTGATGGGGCTTTGTATGCAGACCCAAAATGGTCATATTTATTTTCATGTTACAGCCAACAAGCATGATTTTTTTAAATGTGGTGGAAAAGGCAGTACTCCTCTCATTTGACATTTTGAAAAATTTAACATAATCTGTAATCTTAACATTTTCATTCTGAAAGCCTCATGATTTCCAGTAGGTCCTTATAGGAGCATTGCTTTTATTTTAAGATTGAAGCCTGCTGGCATGCAAATTGTCGCATGATATATCACAAGTAACAGCGATAGACTATATTTATTGGGTTATGTGCACGTGTCATATTTCTTCAGAGTACGTTATTTGCATCCAGTTAATTCTGGGAGCTACCTAAAGGAGGGTTACCAATTTGTAATTCCACCTGAAGTCTTATAATTATTTGTCATTTTTAGGTCGAGCATTCAAGACCTTTTGTATATACTTTATTATATACTTATATGTGTATGTACTTTGTAGGCTCTGGAGATCAGCCCTAGGACTTGTCTGCCTCCGCTTAGGGACTTTTTTTTCTGTTCAACTGCCTCTATTTAACTGTCTTGATAGAAAACGACCAGCAGAGGTCAGTAAAATACCAGAATTGCTTTCTGCTGAGGGACTTTCTTTTTTAATTTTTCTGGAAACTGCCTCTATTTAACTTTCTTGATAGAAAACGACCAGCAGAGGTCAGTAAAATACCAGAATCACTTTAGCATTCTCTAGATTCCAGTCCATAGAAATTGTCTTCCACGAGCACCCATAGACAATAATATTTTTTCAAATCTTGTATTTTCAGTGATATGACCACCGAAGGCCCTGATTTTATATTAAAAACAGAGCTTTGGACTATACCATTTCCTGCTGAAAGGCAATATTTCTCTCCATGTGTTCCCATACCTGGCATGTCACGCAGTTTGGTGCTTACTTTCCTTCCATGTTAAAGAACAGTAGGTGTTTCAGCACCCAGGCTAATGTGCTGCATAGCTAAATACATATAAGGTCTCAAAGGCGAGAACGATTGCATTGCAAATGCTTGTTTAGTACAGCATTTAGTTGTGTGAGTATTAAAGCACTTTCTCTTTTTAACATACACATCAAAGGTTGGACATTAATTTGTTGAGTGTTATTTGTATTTGTTGCTCAGTTCTGAGTTTCTAGCTCACAACATAACTAAGCTTCTAGCTAAGAGTTAGAATTTGCATTGCAAACTCTTCGATACATGCACAAGCAAGTCTCTGAGACATGCAAGAGGAATTGGTTTACGTTGGCAACCCTATCACAACGACAATTGTGAGAATGTTCCTTGAAGCACAGTATAAGGAGGGCCTATGTATTGCTTAACACTTAGATACTTTTTAGTACGGGTTTCAGGTTCTGGTATTACTAGAGAGGCCTTGGTTTCATAGTGTATATTAAAAATTTTGTGTTGAGAATTTAGGGCCTTATTACGGCTTTGGTAGTCTTCCAATGGGACCATTACCGCGGTGGTCCCAGGAAGACAGCCAAGGCTGTGGTGAGCCCGCCTGCCAGATTATGAGTTTAATCCAGGGTGGGCAGGCAGTGCAGCAGAGTTCTCACAGCGGTGGCTGTGTTAGGCTTATAGGAGAGCCTTAACAGCATACCACCACTGTAAAAGTGCCTGAAGCACGTTCCTGCACGGTGTGGTATGCACCATGTTATGCATGCGACACCATGCAGGAACGAGGGTGCAATTCCAGAATGGCACAACATGTGCTCCCCTGCACGCACCCCCAGGCACAAATTTAGCAGGGGGCCCTGTTAGGGACCCCATAACCTGCATGTTCGCCATCCTTTTCATGGCGGGGTCCCTTTCATGAAAAGGTTGGTGAATATGCAGGTTGTAATATGCTTGGTGGTGCCAGCATCGGCACCGCCAGCATATTGAGGCCATTTGAAGACCGGTGGAGGCGGTGGTTTTGTGGCAGTACCAACATCACACTCATAATATGGCGGGCGGATCTGCCAGGGCGGTAGTGGTCGGAGCGCCACCGCGAGTACAGCGATCCCCATGTTGTGTGAATAAAAGTACCTTTTTAAAAATATAACATAGGATATTGACTATTTAAAATGTAGGCGCTTATTTACAAGCCCCTTGCAGCGCATTTGTGCTGCCAAAGCATCCCTTTTGTGACACTCCAGAGGCGCAGTGTGCAGACCCATATCTATGAGGTCACGCAAAGCCACTTTGCGTGGCTTTTCATGGCCTCGTAGATATGGAGTAAGGCAAAGCAGCTCAAGTCACTGCCTTGCCTTACTCTGAGTCAAAGAGGTTTTCCATGGGTATTGCGGTGGGTATTCCTACGCTACGCCCATGGATTTTGACACTTTCCCAAAATTATAACATGGCATAAACCTGGGAATGCGTCAAAACCATGCGTAATGAGGAGAAATGTTTTAATTTCTCCTTGTCTTTTTCTAAGTGTGCTGTATTCTGCAGCACACACAGAAAGTGTAAAACGCCTCTTAGGATTGTTTTTGTGCAGTGAGGTGCCCCTTTCTGCATAAAGGAACCTTTCTGCAGAAAAACAATCCTGCCAACAACGCAAAGACCCTTGCAAGGGTGCCTGCATTGGCGCACGGCTTCAAAGTGTGCCCCGGCGCTGGCTGTAAGCACAGGAATGCACCGTATTTTGTAAATATGGTGCATTTCTGCCCTTTCGAATTGGCGAAGTCTTGCAGCACTGCTCTTTTGCCAATTTCTTGTAAATAAGCCCCTTAGTGTGCACTTTTTGGAATTTGTTAACTTTTATTGAACTCGTACAAATGCTTTACTTCATTTTGCCACTCTACTCTTTTTAACTATGCTTTTGGCACTCAGTTTTTGATACAACAACAGTTTATATTTCCCTTAAACTTTGGAAGTACCTTGCTCCAGTCACATGTTTGGTGACCAATAACCTTTTCAATTTGAATGCTGATACATCCGAGGTGCGGGCTCTAGTGCATTGTAATACTAGACTTCCATTTGACAGTCACTGACTCATGGCCCACTCACAGCCCTGGCACTTAATATTTCACAAATTAAGCACTGCCCACTAGTATGACCAAAAATATTGGTTTTACTCTCAATGCTGATCTTACCTTCTGGATGCATATCAACAAGATCATTGGCACATTCTATTCCCTTTCGAAGAGCTCGATTTGCGGGGGGGAAGGTTGATAATCCAGGAAACTATCTCATCCTATTTTTATAGTAGGAATGCAGTGTTGCTTGACTTACCAAAATATCTCAGCTGTCATTTTCTGATTGTGCATGAAGCAACTGCCACGCCAGTTACTAAATCTTCCTCAGCATACACCTGTTTACATTCTGGTCGGACATCCTCCATAAGTTACCAGTGAATAAACAGAACTTGTTTTAAGATACTTTGCGTGGTGCTCACATCTCTAGCTGGCACTGGCCTTGAGCGTCTCAGCTCTTGGCTTCATCACCACATGCTCTCTCACATGCTTAGTTTTGCTTCTCTAGCACTCTTGATTGCTCCCATGGTGCATCAAACCGGAGCAGGCAGTCTCTCTGTCTTGGCTCTTGATCCTATTGCCAGTACACCAGAGGTAAAAGACTGCCCATGCAAGTGCAGGTTCAGCTGTGTGCCTGTGACAGTGCTGAGTGCAACACATTAAAAACAGAATTATTAGCAAAGCGTGTTTATTTGTTTATTTATTATTATTATTTTTTTTAGTTTTATATAGCGCGAACTTGCCCCGAAGATATCAGGTATCAGAGCGCTTTACATGAGCACCAGTTTCGTTGCAGATGGATGCATTCATTTTTTTTTGTTAGGCACGGGGAGATTAAGGGATTTGCCCAGAATCACAGGATGTGGAGCGTCCCTGCCAAGACTTGTACCCGGTTCCCCAGCTTCTAGGTCGACCGCTCTAGCTGTAAGGCTACATCCTCTCCCCACATTACTTCCAATTATTGAAGCTTAATTTTATAACACTGCAATTCCCCCACTTTACACTAAAGAGCAGGATCAGAAATGTCTCACTGTCTCAGACAACATAACCTACTCTCGATCAGATATCTGGGGAGAACAGTCTCTATTCTCTTGGCTCTCTGACACAACGTGGGTTGCCGCACAAAGAAAAGGCTGAAATCAAACTTGCATGATCTGAATTTTATTTTACAAACTGTTGCAGTGAAGTGCCACTCAAGGGAAATTACCTTTGAGTTCGCATCTCTGTCCCTACGCCACTAACAGCTGACAGAAGCACACCAGCACACCACACACAACCAGACCACCAAACAACACAGTAGAAAAAGAAAGTGATGCGACATAAGTGCAGCCAAGTCAGGAAGACAAAAGGGCCTGCTGCAAATAATATGTGAACTAATTACGCATATCGGGCTGTGTGGCACCGCTCCACACTCAAAAGAACTTTGGGGCATATTATCAAGGGCTCTATCGCCGCTTTAGCGGGACTTTTTCCCGCTAAAGCGGCGATAATTCAAACGCCCTATTAGCAAGCTGTCGCTAACTGCTGTTAGCGACAGCTTTTAGGTGATAGCGACCGGGTTGGGTGCCGCTTTGCATGCCAGCGATAATTTATCGCTAATGGCATGCAAAGTAGGCGTTCCCAACCTAAAGCGACTGGAAACAGTCGCTAAGGTCGCTATCGCCTATTAGCGAGGCAGGGAGGTGATTAACGAACCAGCGCTAAAAACGTTTAGCGCTGGTTTGTTTACTCCTGGTCCAACCCTGACTTAGCCATGTAATCCAATGGGAGGTGGATTACATGGCTAAATCCCCCTCGCCCTATCGCCAAGCTAACACTGGTCACAGTGTGAATATCGCTTGTTTTCAAGCGATATTCACACTGTTCTCCAGGGTTTCTATCGCTTTGGAGATAAGCGTTGCTGATATCACGCTATCTCCGCGATAGAAACCTGCGATAGCCGGCGATAATTATCCAAGCGCTAACTGCGCTTAGCGATAATTATCGCCGGTTATTGCTAATAGGCCCCTGTGTTCTAATGAAGCTATTTGAAATATTGTTTTAGATATTGAACTTTTACACAATGATATTTGTTTTTGGCACTGACTTGGCCTGGCATTTCGGGCTGGACTGTTCCCATGGGGAGCAGGGTAAATACTGGTATGCGTATGGCTGGGTGCGAACTAGAAAGGCATGACAAGCAAAACAACAATGGATTTAAACCAGATCTGTGACTGGGTATGAATGTTTGATTTATTCAGCATTCCATCCATCATCTGTTCTTTTTGCACAAATATGAGACACAACATTTGTAAGCACGGGTGACAAGTTCCTAAGAAAAGCCTTGGTCCATTACACATTTTGTTTTGCAAACTAAGCATTGCTAGGGCTCCAAGTAACTGACAGACAGTGTGGTGACACATTAGAGGTACAGTCCCTTTCTCTGTAGGGGTTCTCAAATGCTACCAAGTTGACTTTGGCAGTGACAGGCAGTGCAACTTAAATGAATATTACGTGCAACCATGTAAACAAAGAAGAACCCCTCTTCTCATCCACATGCAGCATTCCTAGCACCATTGAAGCTCAACTTTTCTGCATTGTGGCAGCAGAAAGTTTGTAGTCTTCTCCCAGTACTGGAAATCAAAAATGTGTAATCTAGGAACTCACATTTGGCTGAGGTATAGACAGGGTTCTGCAGGACTCCTATACTTTTAATGGGACAAGACAAATAGTTTTCAAGAAGGCTGCTTATTTTTTGTGGCTATCAAGTACAGTACTGCAAAATGTGCAGTGAGCAGTATGAACATTTTGCAGGACTGCTAATATTTTTTTCCAGCACTTTTTAGCAGAGCTGCAATACTTTTCATGGACTGTAGCAACACTTAGCAACAGAGTTGTACATCTACATTGAACAGTCTCAATATTTTACTGCATAGATGCTATATCTTTATTATCCAGGATAAATGTATCTAAGGTGAGCTCCTATACTTATGTAGGACACTTTCTGAATTTCTCAGCAAGGCTGGCACACATTTACTTGACTGTACTAACAGCGGAAACTTATAATTGCCAGCTTTGGGCCGCCTGACACCTGCAGACATTGAGGACATCAGGGGACTCCATCGCACTCATTATAAAGCACCAGGATATGCACCAGCAGGCAGTGTGTCTTGAGGCGGAGGGGCCTCCTTTTCCGACAAGCTAAATAGCATTCCTGCCATCTCGCAGTGCGGGACACATGTGGGGCGCGCCTGGGCTTGATGGAGCAAGGTCTGAAAGAGACTTGCTCGGAGGCAATCCACTTGGTTAACTCATTAACAAGTTATTAATCATGTTTGTGAATAACTAATACGCACCACATGAACATGCGGGTTAGTGAAGCTTGCCTATGTGTGTACTAATGCGGATAACAACGAAGATGGAATAATACCGCTTTAAATGGAGAAACTGTTGTGCACATGCGCCAACTGCATCTACGTAGTATGACGAGGTAACGCTTGGAGGGAAATTCTAGCGCATGAGCAGAAGATACTAAAATGGAGTCTTGAAGACTCGCCTGCATGGCATCTGCTTAGCTGAAATGAAAATAAGCTATTTTACTAATACTAATGCGGGAAAAGTATTAATAAGAAAAGGGGAACAGAGTAGAGGTGGGAGGTATACAGTGCGACCATTTATTTGTGAAATTAATATTTATCTTTCTGACTTTATCATTAGTGCGCATTTGGGCCTCTCACGCATAACTGAATTAAGCTGAGTAATGAAAAGACTGCGCATGTCCACTGAAAGTTAACCCGGAATGATGACTTAGATGTTGAACGGGAGCCAAGGACACGAGTGACATACCCTGAGAACGGATGGTGAAAAGTTCAACGATGAGGACTCCTATTTATAATGTTATAATAATGTTTCAAGTAAAATATGAATGCGTATGGGAACTCAATACATGAATAAAAATTAAGGGGACGGGTTTGCGAACAATAGTTGAACTGATTTTAATGACATGTAAGCATGGTGTGATGGAGCTTCCCCCCTTGCCTGACCAATCATATTTTGTATTTTTACGATATTGAAACTTTAGTGGGTGGAACATGAAGAAACAAAGGTATAATTAAGGTAACTTTAGTTAGTTGGGTAGTAGAAGGTCCAGATGCTGTGAGTCGGAGATGCTGTTGCTGGGAGAGATGCTGTGAGATACTGATGAAGAACCGAATGCAGTACCTGAAGCAGAACTTTCTATCCTAACTTAATTGGGTTTTATCAGAAGATTGAGGAAGAATCTCGAGGAGGAAGAGAGTGTCAGAGAGGGGTGCGGCGCAATCGTCGGTATTCTAGAGAGGTCAACTATCCTGTCCTGAATCCTGAATCCTGTCCTGAAGTCTTTGTCTCCTGTCCTATCCTGGGGGACCCTTACCAGCCCTTTGGCCAGGGGGTTGGTCTTTCACACCATTCTTGGTAATTATAATTTCACGTTAGTTGCAGATGTTCTTTTCTCTCTGTCCTCTCCCTTTCTGAGCATTAATTATTGTATGAGTCCGAAGTATATGCTTGATGTTTAATCAATTGAATTTTCTCTCCTAAGAATGATGGTGACTGCACTGTATTTTGAAATTGTTCACATGCATTTAATTTAGATAAAGATTTAAAACCTTCCTGAGTCTGTGATCATTTACTTCAAATAAAATAATAGTTAAAGGTTATGTTAATTATCACCATCAACTAGTTCAACTAATGGTCCATTGACCACAGGAAAGAACTTTTTTATCAGTGAAAGATTAGTTAGGAATATTAAATAACTAATCCTGAATATTATTAAATATATAAATAAAAACTTTGTCACTCCAGCGGTTTACTCAATTGTGTGTTTATGGGCCCAGGTGAGTATATGGTAGTGGAGTATCTGTTGTTGTTATACCGCTGGATCAGTTTTCTGGTAGCAGAGTTATGGTTATTATTGACTAGTTTGGTGATAAATATTGATTATTGATTATTGATTTATGTTTAACAAAAGAGTTAGTGTCTTGTTTTATGTCGTCTAGAAGCACAGGTACAGAGGTTGCCTGGGCATCCCGGGAAAGGAATAGCGGGTGGTGATAGAAGCCACACTGCAGGAGGTTACTCGTCTGTTGTCATAACACTGAGAAGCTACGGAGGGCTGGCAGTGTTGTAGTAGGGATTATGTAGTATAAAATTAGAGTGCGAATGATAGCAAAAGGGGTTCGCTGGTGAAACTTTAGTCTCATTTCCCAATACGGGTGACACTGAAGAAGTAACAGGTTCTCCTGAGCTTGAATGAAGGGCAAACAGAGGTTTTTGCTCGTAGTGAAAAAGGATTCTGGGATAAGTCATAATCTATCCTGATTTAGTGGAGCAGGCAGAGTAGCGAATGTTTTTATGTTGTTACTAACGGATTTTATTTTAGAAAAGTAAAAGAAAATAAGTTATTGTATTACCTTGTGAAGGGAGGGTCAGTCGCAGGAGTTATACTGACGTCATAAAGAGCCGCGCTGGGATTGGTTGAAACAGCGGGCGTGAGCTGGAAGCAAATTGTAAAGGGAGGGTCAGTAGTGAGGAGCAATACTGACGTCACAAAAGACTGCGCTGACATTGGTTAGACCACGAGTGTGAGCCTGAGTCTGATTTGTTGGTAGATAAAAGCCACGCAAGGATTGGTCGAGAAAAAAATTGTATGTTGAATTTTCATTTGACTGTGGGTGTAAGTTGTGCTGATATAGGACGCGACGTAGGTAATAGAGCTAGAAGATATACGGAAGACTCTTTCTTATATCGACCGTCTGAAATGTTTGGAGGATGAAAGAAAATGACGTTAATGAAGAAAATTAAAAATTTCTTTAAAACATACAAACCTGTAATGACTAGAGAGGGAATTCCTATTCCGCCACCTAAAACACCTGCTTCATTTATGATGATGGAGAAAGGATATCACACGTGTGTATGGTTGGAGAATTGGGTGAAGCATACTAAAGGTGATGGTGTTTTGGCTTTTCCGGAGCATGGTACTTTTAATTTAAAGATACTTCAGAATTTGGGAGATAGAATGAATATGTTAGAACCAAATCCTAGAATGACACAGTATGAAGCTTTGGAAGAATGGGAAATTGAGGCATTTGATCGTGAAAAATTCAGAAGTGGTCGGAGATTTAGAGGATTTTTGCCTAGATATCCGTATGAATCAGGTGGAGATCAAATGAAGCGTTGGAGAAGAGCCGTGGTGTCCGAGAGTTTATATCCAGTATTAATGGCTGAAGAACAGTTAGGAGGAAAGTGTAAAGAAAAACGAAACACATGAATACAAAAGGATATGGTGAATCAGATGATGAATTATTAGAGGATATTTTGATTAAAAACCCTCCACCGTACCAAGAAGAACCTAGTAAGCTCACCCCAAGTGCACCAGTGATAGGAATGCCTTTAACCCCACAAAGTTTACATGATGTGTCACTTAATAGGGTGTTGCAGGATAATGAGAGAGAAGCTTTAAATAAAACTAGGGAAGAATTAGTTCAGAAAGTAAGCCAATTGAATTTAAATGCCGAAGCTTTGACAGTACCAGTAACTATTGGTCCTGTAATCCCATTATATGGAGATAAAAATACTTGCCAGAAACCTCAAACTGTGACAATTCCATTAAATAGTCCCAGAAAAGAAGTAATAATTACAGATGATCAGGCCAGAGAAAGTGAATCAGTTATTTCATTAATGGATCTCCCGAATATAGAACATTTAACTGAAACTCCGAAGAGAGTTATATCTGCAAATTTGAGAGTTAAGAGATCTTTGGTTCCTATAGAAACTGGAGGTTCAACAGCAGTTACTCCTGAAGATTTAGAGAGATGGGCACAGGAAATAGAAAATCGAAACCCACAACCAAAGATTTCAGATATCAGTAGATTGATAGTCGATTTGGAAGAAATGATAACTGGCAATGTGAGCATAGAAAGATTGAACGTTTATAATGATGAGGAGTTGTTATTCTTATGTAACAGTATAACCAGAAGAGCAAGAGTATTTCATGAGAAATTAACAGAAGTTGCCTCAGAGATTGGAATAGATATAGGGAAATCGAAATTATTGCAGAAACCATATCGAGTGGAGTTTACTGATAAGGATTTAGAAAGTGTAAATGCTTCTGGTAAGAGACTACAGATAAAAGAATTGATGAATATTTTGCGAAAATGGGGAGACATTGACAAATGGAGAATTAGATGGATAAGAAAGAAAGAGGAAGTACAAGCAAGAGAAGCGTCATCTGCATTTCCAGTGAGAGAATCAGATAAGATTGAGAGAATGTGTCCAATGAGAGAAGTTCCTGGTGGTGGATATGTTCATGTCCCTTGGAGTAGACAGGATATTTTGTCAAAGGTTTTGTTGAAGGATTTGGATGGTTTATTTGATATTGTAGTACCAGCTGATTTATGGACAGAATGTAAGATTACAATTGACTGGCCAAATGAGGAATATCCAAGGGATTCCAAAACAGGAGCGCCATCAGAGGAGGTGATGAAGAAGTATCACCAGGTGATTACTTTCTTGAAAGGAAAAATTCCTCCTAAAGAGACTGATTGGGTGAAAATAGATAGAACCACTCAGGAGCCAAAGGAGTCTGCACACGCGTACTATGAGAGGTTGTTACAGGTATTCAAGCAGGTATTCAAGCAGTATAGTGGATTTGAGAACATTGGAGATAAGGATATGGGACATTTTGTATATCGGTTCGTGTATGGTTTAAAACCAGAGATTAGTCAGATGATTCAACAACACATGTTGTGGTGGCAAAGTCAAACCATAGATGAAATATTGAAATATTGAAATATGCGAAGTATTGCGATGACGACATTGAGGCAAAACATAGAAAGTTAAAAGAGAAAATTATGTGGGCACAAGTGAAATTGGTAGAGCAGCAGGTAGCAAAATTAATTTTCCCCAATGATAATGAGATAAAAGACCAGAATCAAAGTGAACAAGTGTCGAGTGGTGGTAAAGGACGAGGACGAATGGGTAGAGAGGAAGCAAGGAAGAAATGTCCTTGTCATGCGTGCGGAAAGTATGGACATTGGAAGACCGAGTGTAAAAATGTCCAGAATAATAATGGGCCAAATCAAAATTTAAATCCACAGATGCAGAATGAAGTGGTTGTGAAACAGCCACAGCAGCAGCAGGTAACTAACCCACAGTATCAGGTGCCACAACCTCCTATGGCAAGCAATGTGAACATTCAAAAATACAGTGCGAACACCGGATTTCACGGAGAAAGTGGTAAGAATAACAGAGTGGTTTCACAATATTTTTTGCAGAATAATCAAGATGAATCGGACTACGTACAATGACGGTGCCTGAGGGGGGAGGAAGAGGAGTGCGTGCTTGGCGCATCCTTGCCGGTAGATCAGACAGGTCCATTTGTTGAACGGAAAGTTGAAGGTAGTGACATCACTTTCCTGTTGGACACTGGTGCTACCCGGTCTACTGTAAGAACAGCAGACATCCCAATCCTACCCCTCTCGGGAGAAACTATCCAAGTTGTAGGAGTGTCAAACCAACAGATTAGAACCCCAGTTACAAGACCAATGGAAGTACATATTGGAAATTTTAAAGACATGCATCAGTCTGTAGTTTGTGACTCAAGCCCAGTAAATCTGTTGGGGAGAGATTTATTGTGCAAAAAGAACTACACAATCTATTGTACGCCTGATGGTGTTGCTTTCCAAACACCTGATGAGGATGTTGTTTATAAGATAATGTTAGCTAAGCAAGGTACAGAAGTGGATGAAATGTTTTCATTACTAACTGAAAGTGAATTACCAGAAGAATTGAGAACCACAGTAAATCCAGAAGTGTGGGACTTTTCAGGAAAAGATATAGGGCTAATGGTGAATGTAGACCCTGTGAAAATAGTGGTAAAAGAAGGTGCAGTTTATCCAAATACACGGCAGTATAAAATGAGTCCAGAAGTGAAAGCAGGAGTTGCTCCAGTAATTGATCAAATGATCAAACAAGGAATTCTAAAAGAAATAATGAGTAGTCCATGTAATTCGCCAATCATGGGACTCAAAAAGCCTAGTGGTAAATACAGGATAGTGCAGGACTTGCGAAAAATAAACAAAATTGTAGTGCCTTGTTGCCCAGTGGTGCCAAATCCAGCAGTGATCCTTTATCAAATACCATGGAATGCAAGTTGGTATACAGTAATTGATTTGTGCCAAGCATTCTTTTCTATTCCTTTGCACCCAGACAGCCAGTATCTCTTCGCCTTCCGGTTTGAGGATCGTATTTTGGCATGGTGCCGAGTTCCTCAAGGGTACACAGAGAGTCCCTCAATTTTCAATCAGATACTGAAAACTTGTCTGGAGTCATTAGTTATGCCCGGGAAATCAGTTCTTGTTCAGTACATTGATGACCTATTGGTGGCATCAAAAACACGAGAAGATTGTATCACTGACACAAATGCATTACTGAACCATTTGGCCGAAGGAGGACACAAGGTGTCTCCCAAAAAATTGCAGTTTTGTCAACAAGAAGTTAAATATTTAGGGCATAAAATAGAAAGAGGAGTTAGAAAAGTGACACCGGGAAGAATAAAAATAATCAAAGAAATGCAACTACCACAGACACAGAAGGAGATGAGAATGTTTCTGGGAATGGTTGGGTACTGTAGGCAGTGGATAAATAGCTTTTCCCTGCTAGCAAAGCCATTGATACAATTAACTCGCAAAAGAGCGAAAGATCCAATTGATTGGAATGATGAATGTTTGGAAGCCTTTGTGAAATTACAAAATTGTCTATGTGAGGACCCTGCTTTGGGCATGCCTGATTATTCAAAAGAATTTGCGTTGTTTTGTTGTGAGAGAGAAAATTGTGCACTTTCAGTTTTAACACAGAGACATGGATTGAGCCGACGTCCAGTGGCATATGTCTCTGCCACCTTGGATCCAGTGGCCTCAGCCTTACCTGGCTGCTTAAAAGCAGTAGCTGCTACCTGTATGAGTCTGGAGCAAAGTGAGTCAATTGTGATGGGACATTCTGTAAAAGTCTACGTTCCACACTCAGTTGAGATTCTTTTGACAAGAACACGAACACAACATCTTACTCCTAGTCGGCTGACTAAGTATGAAAGAGTGATTTTGGGAGCAGAAAATGTGACAGTGATAAGATGTACAATAATGAATCCTGCCACATTATTGCCAGATCCATGTTGTGAAAAAGTGAAAGATGAGATTGATCATGATTGTTTGGATGTGACTGAATTGTGTACTAAGCCCCGTCCAGATATAAAGGAAACACCATTGAAGGAATCTGATCATGAATTGTTTGTGGATGAGTCATGTCTGAGAACAGAAGGAGGAGGGTTAAGTGCTGCATATGCTGTATGCAAAATAACAGGGGTCATTGAAGCATCCTGTTTACCGGGAGTCAGGTCTGCACAAGTAGCCGAATTGGTGGCCTTAACAAAGGCATGCAAAAAGGGGAAAAATTGGAGAATAACCATATTTACGGATAGTCAGTATGGTTTCGGGGTTGTGCATGACTGTGGCCAACTCTGGATGCAGAGGGGATTTTTGACTTCTTCAGGATCTCCTATCAGAAATAGTAAAAATGTAAAAGATTTGTTGGAAGCATTACAATTGCCAAAAGAAGTAGCAGTTGTTAAATGCGCTGCACATCAGTCAGGAAATGACTATGTGATGGCCGGTAATAGGTATGCAGACCAAATTGCTCAATACTGTGCAAGAAATACAATGTCAATTAACAGAAAAATTGAAACGGGTGAAACCAGCTGCCAACTTATGTTTTTATCAGTTCCAGAAACATGGGATGAGATCAGACAGTTAGAGGAATAAGTTGAGGAAAAAGAAAAGGAAATCTGGATAAAATCAGCTTGTACAAAAAGAACAGAAGATGAAGTGTGCGTGTACTTAGATGGCAGACCAGTCATGCCAGATTGTCTACTCTCTCAAATGGCAAGAGTATGCCATGGGACAACACATATTGGCAGGGATTCAATGAACAGATTATTTAGACAAAGTTGGTACAATCCAAAGTTTAGGGTAGTCGCAGAGAGCCTTTGCCAAAGATGTTTAATCTGTCAGCAGCAGAACCCAGGCAGGAAGACGGTGGTTAGTTGGGGAAAGATTGGAAAAGCAGAAGGACCCTTCACCAGACTGCAGTTAGACTTCATTGAGTTGCCTCCTTGCAATGGATTGAAGTATGTACTTGTAATAGTGTGCCTGTTCTCGAGATGGGTAGAGCCACACCCCACTAGAAGAAATGACAGTCTCACAGTTGCTAAACTACTATTGAGGGAGTTGATACCTCGTTTCGGTTTGCCAGTCACTTTGGAATCAGATAGAGGACCTCATTTTAATAATGAGATAATTCAATTAATCTGTGCTGCATTTAACATTGAACAAAAACTGCACTGTGCTTATCGTCCAGAGGCTTCTGGAATAGTTGAACAGCTTAATGGCACAATCAAATCAAGATTAGGGAAGGTGTGTGCATCCACAATGCTGAAATGGCCAGATGCATTGCCTCTTGTACTGATGGGTCTCAGAAGTATTCCTGACAGAAAAAACAGGATTGAGTCCACATGAGGTACTCATGGGAAGGGCAATGAGACAAGCATTTATTCCTGGAAATAAATTGATGAATATAACTGATGATCTGGTATTGGACTATTGCAAAGGATTGGCTGAAATGGTGCGTTCTGTCTCTCATCAGGTTGGAGAAGACGCAGTTGAAAGGCAGCCAGACCAAGCGCATGATTTGAATCCTGGCGACTGGGTGTTAGTGAAGAAACACACAAGGAAATCGTGTCTAGCACCCAGGTGGGATAAACCACGTCAAGTCATACTAGTCACTACCACAGCAGTGAAGTGTGCAGGTTTACCCAATTGGATTCATGCTAGTCATACCAGAAGAGTTCCGAGCCCATCTGAACAACAAGAGCAGCCATTGACTGAACAAGCTGAGACGTCAGAAGTTGAAAGTTGTGAAGTTGAAGAATTTAGAGGGATAGATTCTGAAAGACAACTATATGACGAACAGCCAAGTACAAGTCAGGAAGAGTGGATACCAGTGATTGAAATATCTGATGCTGTTGTCGAAACAAGAAGAACAACTGAATTAAAGAGACAGGAAGATAGAAAGGAAAAGTCAGGGAAAGAAGAACAAACTCAGGTAAAAATAAACAAAGCCATTCAGAAACCTGAGCAGGGTAAGATAGAAGAAGAAGAAGAAGTTCAGGCAGAAGAAGAACAAGTTGAAATAAGACCTGAACAGGATCAGACAGATCTAGAAGAACAAGTTCAGCCAGAAGAAGAACAAACTATAATAAGACCTGAACAGGTGCAGGTAGAAGAAGATCCGAATACAGAAAATACAGAACAAAGACAATTAGAAGGTGAAGAAGAACAAGAACAGATTGTGCCCAGATTAAGTGAAAATAAAAGAACCTTAGAAGAAGACGAAGAAGGTGAAAGTGCAGTTCAGGTCAAAAGAGTCAGAAAAGGAGACAATTGGCCAGAAGGAGTGAAGAGACTAAGATATTATCTAAGAAAATCAGAAAAGAAACCAGAGCAAGTAAATGAAGTTATGAGTCAGACGCAATCTAAACAAACCCTCGTAAAACTCACACGAAGAAGCCCAAGATTGAGAATTCTGAACAGAAAATACAAGGCCCCTGAGTGGACCTATGTTATATTAGAAGAATTTGAAAACATAGATTTACGAGAAGAACCAGAGAGAGTTCATGTTGCACAGATTGATGAAAACAAATTAAGGCCTCCTTAAAATAAAAGACTGGATTTTAAGAAAATTTAGACAAAGAAAGAAAAAGAGAAAATACATTTTCTCTGTTTAAAATGGCAGAAGTTGAAGACACTGAAAGACCGAAACGAAGTTTAAAAAGAAAATGTTTAAGATTTTGCTTATGTAGTATTTTATTAGTAGTATTAGTATGGTTATTTCTAACAATAGGAGTACCTTTGTTAATGGAAACAAGTAACAAGAATAGTACAATTACTAATGAGAAAGTAGATAGAATAAAGGGAACTAAAATAGAAATTGGGGTAGAAGATGAGATAAACTATCATAATGAATCAGACAATGATTCGTCTTTAAATGTGTTCACTAAATTGTTATTTCAGTATGTTAATACGATGGAGATTAGTAATTGTTATGTTTGTATGAAATTACCCTCATCAGTGTCAGAAGGGGTGACTTATCACCATATACCTTTAACATATGGTGTTTCATGTAGTGTTTTATCAAGTTTATTTTACGTAACAGGGAAACTTCAGTATTTTTATTCAAATTTAGATGTAGTGTTTTCAGAACTACCTATTCGAAAGAATATGAATCCAGTATTTAGTAGTAAAGATGCACAGTTCATGGGTGAATTCTTTTAACAATGAGTTCAATAGATATAGCACAAGCACACAAGGATAATCTAACATGTATATTACGTGAAGAAGAAAAAGAGTTTTTGAATTTAGTAGAAGAAAGGAGACAGGATTTAACAAAGAAGGCTGCTGAACAGAAATCCCAGGTACCTCCATGGGCTGAGAAAGAGGGAATTTATGCAAAGGGCGAGGCTCATGCTGCGATGTCCCTAGACTTTGTGAAAAAGGGAAAATTCTGCCTCCATAGATTAAAGACAGATTATAATAACAATTTCATTGGTTCCAGTGAATGTGAACTCAACTTCCTAATTTTAGGGGGATGGGGACTAAAAGGGGGAACCGATCCTGTATTTCCAGGAATTTATTATTTATGCGGGAATAATGCCTATTATAGGTTACCTGCAAGATGGTATGTGTGAGAAGTTGGCCTGGCATATGCTGTCCACTAATTATAGTGGGCACCTTGCACCAGTCCAAACAACCCCTTATTGGAGATAGGTTAAAGACAACCTTATTGAAAGCTATCCTAGTGGTAGCTATGGAGAGCAGCCTTCAGGCTAAGTCTTGAAGGAATGTAAAGCAGCTTGTTTTACCAGTCTATAATCTCTTGAGTGATCAAATGAAAGAGCACCACACCAGGTATATATTCAAAATATATGTATTTATTGCTAAACACACCCCTCTAGTCTCTTTATGGGGCTAGAGTTCGAAGTACATAAGTTATAAGTTATTTAAACACAGTAATAGCACAAATACACGTTTGAGCCCTAGGGGCGTACCAAACCATATACCAATAAAGAGGTATAAGAACCACGACTGAGCTAGACACTAGGCCTAGAGCCTCTAGAAGTGCTTGGACCACAAGGAACCACCCAAGGTAGTGACACAGGGGACCCACGGGGGACGCGTGCAGTGTAAATACACAGCCGCGAAACGCCGTTAACTTCTATGGAGAAAGTCGCGGTTTGGAAATTAAAGAAAAGGGACACTTAAAGGAGGACTTGGAGCAAACCCTTTGAGAACTAGGTCGTTCTAGAGTCTCTACCCACGGGAGCACCGGAGTACTCTTGTTACCTCACCCAGGGAAGCCGGGTGCATATGTGCCTTTCGGGGTCGGGTTTCGTCGTCGATTTGAATGGCGATCTGCTGCAAAGTGCTGCTGGCGACCAAGTGGAAAGTGTCCGGGTGGATCCAAGAGTGGATCGGAGATCTGAAGAACCTGAAAGCAGAGGGGACAGAGTCTGGGTCACTAGCCAGTGACCAGGAAGGCGATGAGCAGATGCCCACCGATGTCGAGTGCTTCAGGTAGGTTGATGGTCGTCTTGACTCTTCAGCCACGAGGTCCAGGAGGTGTTGTCGGTGACCAGGAGCAGGATTCGGGCTGGTACACGATGTCTGTCGAGTGCTGAGGTGTCAGCGACCGGATTGGACCCAACAAGCCTTGGCAACGGCAAGTCTTGATGTAGATGAAGATTGACGATGATGCAGACCAGCAAGATCTGAGAAACTCACCCAGCAAAGGTAAGTGAGGGCAAGCCTGGAGCAACCAGGGAGCCCAAGAAGAAAAGTATTGGCCTTCGTGAAGGGCTACTAGCCAACGGGCTAGCGACCGCAAAGGAGCCTCAAGACGGTGCACGTGGAGCTGGCTCACAGGACACTCGTGGAGTGGAGGCCAGTGATCTTCGGTGCAGTTGGTGCTGGAGGCTAGGGCTACTCGGAGCCCAAAGCACGACTTCGTGGGAGACCCAGAAAAGGATGCACTAGCAAATGCGTGCGGTGTCCAGGGGTCACGGTTCCACGTTACCCACGACAGCTACGGGCCTCAGCTTTGCTGGGGACTCAGGGCAGCCTCGGGGAAGTCTGGAAATCCACCTCTGGTACATTCCACACCCCCGCAAATCCATCTCGGTCTGGAAGAGCGAGAGGTGGTATAGTAACGTTGATAAAGAACACTTTAGCTATAAAAATAATTGACTTAAATGTGCAGTCACCGTATTATCACCTACTAGTTTTTAGTGGGGTTTGTCAAGTAGATGTTTTGTTAGTAAATTTTTATAATAATTTTTTTGAAGGCAATATGGCAGATGTAATACGTTCTCTTGAATATGAAATAGAAAAAGCTATAGGCAACCACCGCAAATATTTGCACATATTATGGGTGGGTGATTTTAATTGCCATAGCTGCCCAAAAATCCTAAGGCCAGTTTGTGGAATAGTTGGTGAGGACGGGGTTACACCATATCATTTTATACATCATGAATATGGGGAGGAATTAAATAGGCTTATGGTAACTAGGAATTTGGAGATATGTAACCCTGTAGAGGAAGAAACGGGCACTTTGATAAAAACTTTTGGGGATCCCAGGAACGGCTCAACGCTTGACTATCTTCTAGTGGAAACTCCTTTTAAGAAATTTTTATATCAGGTGGGAACCTTTGTCTCAAATCTTAGTGATCATGTCGCTTTGACTTTTATATTGGAATGGAAGGGCTGTTTTAGTAGTAATATCAAAAAAGTTGTGACACCAAGTATAGCTAGGAAAAATGGCATAGTGCTTAAATGGGCTAAAATAAATAAAGATACACTAATCCCTAAAGTAATTCGTCTTACCCAAGAAGAAATTGATACATGCCTTGATCTGCAGGGAGAACCACAAGGTATAGTGAAAGCTTTTGCTACTTTGTTGAATGTGGTGGAGGATAACTTAAAATCTAACTTAAAGGCAAGTGTAGGAAAAACTCCACGTTGGTTTGATAGGGCCTGCACAAAATCTTTGAGTAGACTCCTTAATGCATTAAAGGAAAAGCCAAGAAATAAAGCTTTGGTGAGCCTCTTACGAGGCGAATATAAAAAATGCAGACAGGTAAGATTAGCGGCCCTAAAAGAAGAGGCATGGGAAAAACTGCGGGTAGCTTCCCTCCTAAAAAGTTCTAAAGAGTTTTGGGGGATAGTTAACTCCCCATTCTTGTGTGAAGACTCAGATTTTTCTATAAGTACGCACGTGGGAGAGGAAGCCTGGGTGGATCATTATACTGCAATATTTGATTCGGTAAATCCGAATGATGAGTATTCATCTAGCTTTAAAACAGATACACCGATCATTTTTTCAATGATAGAGGTGGAAAAGGGAATAAAACAGTGTAGTAGTGCCAAGGCTCCGGGTCCCGATGGCGCCCCGATTGATTTTTTCTTTGAACCATTGGAACTCTGGATTCCTTTTTTAACCATTTTTTTAAATGCTATTGCAAAAGGTCCAATACCGGCCTCGTGGAAAACAACGGTAATTGTACCAATTTTTAAAAAAGGAGATAAAGCATTGCCAAAGAACTATCAACCTATTTCATTAATAGACGGCACCTGCAAATTAATGGGCCGTCTGGTTTTAAATAGAATTGAGGAATGGGCAGCAGACAAAAATATTTTAATTTCCACTCAATATGGTTTTAAAAAAGGGATGGGGACATTAGATCAATGTCTAAATTTAAACCTAATTGCGGCAAAATATACTAAAGCAAAAGAGGGTAACATATTTATGGCGTTTATGGATCTCTCCGCCGCTTTTGATTCAGTCTCACACGGGAAATGATGGTTTATTTTAAAAGAAATGGGTGTGGAGGCAAACATTATCTCCTTTATTAGACAGTTATATTCCCAGTCTACAGCTTGTGTAAGATATGGATCCCAGGGAGAATGCACAAGGGCCTTTCCAATTCACCGGGGGGTTAGGCAAGGCTGTGTCTTAGCCCCCCTTTTATTTTCTATGTACACAAATGGGGTAGAGTTAGCAGTAAATGCAAATGTTATCGATGTACCTAGAGTAAATAAAAAACAGCTACCCATACTACTTTATGCAGATGATGCCGTTCTGGTGGCAAGAACTGGCATAGCCTTACAAAAACTAATAAATAATTATGTATCTTATATGTCGGGCTTAGATTTACAAGTAAATGAAACTAAAACATTTGTTTTAGTAGTAGGGAAACAGCCAAAGAAATTACCAATTTTTTATATTGCCTCACGAAAAATTGAAATAACTAAAACCTTTTCATATCTGGGGGTACTTTTTAATAGTGAAGGGACCTGGAAGGACATGGTTTTGAATAGATGTAATGCCTTGAAAAAAATACTATGGCTATTTGTTCTTTTACAAGAAAATTGGGCACTAAGCCTGTAGAACCCATCAAAAAAATGTATGGCGCCAGAGCTGTTGCTTCTGCCACATATGGCGCAGGCATTTGGGGTGTAGCTAATACTGATTTATTACAAAAAAAGGAAGATATGTTCTTTAAAAAGTTATTTGCTAAACCCAAAGGGTGTTCTAACTATATTGTGCACCAAGAATTACAAGTCCCTTTCATTTCTGACTTGACGTTTTTAGCCCCAGTTTTACTTTGGTACTCGATTTGGAAGAGAGATTCAGTGGGGCTTACACAAGGCATTATCCATGATTGTATGCAGCTTGATAAAGCAAATCGAGTCCCTTGGCTATGTTATGTTAAAAACACACTGACGAAGTTGGGTTTAGAGGCCCTGTATTTAAATCCATCTGCCTGTAGGGGTACACCAAAAAGCATAATTAAAGTACGTGCTAAAGAACTTAGAGAAAAAGAAAGATATAAACTAAATGGGGCCAAACCTACAGTAGCACTATATCTAACCCTACCGTGTATTTTAGGAGAAATGAATTCATATTTGACAACTGTAACAAATCCTCGACATAGATTTATACTGTTAAGATTTAGATTAAATTGTATTCCCTGTTTGTTAGGTTATCCATCAGGGACTTATTCAGTAAATGAACTTCCAGTTTGTCCCTGTGATAAAATATCTATACAATCTACATTACATCTGTTATTTTTTTGCAAATTTTATTCATGTATTCGGAAAAAGTATATTCGCCCGCTGTTGTTAAAATATCATTTTATTCAATGTCGACCTGCCCTGTTTTTCCTCCAAATGCTCCCCAATCCATATGTTAATTACTGTGTAGCATCGTACTTATGTTCGGCTTTAACAAAAAGGAGGTTAGTGAGGTATTAGACTGGCCGTAATTTTAAAACTGCACTAACTAGCACTTTAAAATAATTGTTGGGTGGAGTTTATTCTGATAAGAATTTAAAATATTTTTAGATTTCAGATATTTGCTATTGTAATGTATCTTATTAACTAAATGGTATTGTTCATAAGAGGCACTGTGAGCACTTTAAGCACTATGCACTTTACTGATGATTCAGTTTGAAAAACATAATGGATGGTATTATTATTTTAAATGGTTCCTATCTGGCTTTTTAATTGTCTGTACATTTATGTCATTTTTAATTATACTGCCTGTGATGTATGATTTGTATACTTTTATGATCTTATCAATTAAGGTCGAATAAAGTTATTAACCAACCAACCAATCAACCTCTGGTGATGCAAAGACTTCGGCGTCCGACGGGAGCTTAGGCGATGCAGACCGGACAATTGCTTCTTTGGTGCCTGCAAAGCAGGGGAGTCACTCCTTGACCCCAAGGGAGATTCTTCTGTCCTCTAGTCTTGAGTAGAGCGTCGAAGGTCCAGGATTCTGTGTCAGAGTTTCGTCCAGGGATAATCTAAAGTCCTGAGGACTGGGTTCCTATACTTATACTAAGTTTAGGGGTTGGACTTACTCTGTGGCCCCACCTATGGGTGGGTCAGGGCAGAGGGGTGGCTACACCCCTTTCCCCTTGTCCAGTTCGCGCCAAAGCAGGGGCTGCAAGCCCCTGATCCGGTTTGTACTGGGGTATGCACAGGGACACCAAGTGTGCCCCCAGTGCAGGACTTCAAAGCACCCGAAAGTGCTCCCGCCCAGCCCCAATACACACTATCCTGTCTGGGGAGGTGGTCACACCTCCCTGGGACAGAAACCTGTGTCCAGGCCTCCCCTGCCGGAGTTTCGGTCAGCAGCAGGAGGCCAGACTCGTGTCTGTGGCAGCAGCATCCATTTTGTGATGCCAGGGCTTTAGAAAGAAGTTACCGGCCAGGCCAGGGTTAACATGTCTCTCCCTCTAGAAGGGTGGAATGCTACCCCTGCCGCCAGAATTGGCGGGGGGGTAGTATTCCAAGATGTTTGACACCAAACACGACATGTTTCGGTGCAGCCATTCCAAAGTTAGCATTTAACGCGAGGTTATAATGCGCTTAAGAGTATATGGTCAGGCTGCACTACAAACAGCATCAGAGAAGGGTCTCCTGCAGGGGCACCCTCTCACATAGGAACCACGCACTCTGCCTTCAGGATTGATAAGGCCTGCCATAGGAGTGACTTATAGGTTTATATGTGTGTATGTATATAGTGATATAGGTAGCCTATATCACAGTAAGGGGTGCTTGCACCACCTTACCCAGGCTGCAGTAGCAGACCTGTGGTGTCAGTTTGGATGGCCTTCCAGGGGTGGCACAATACATGCTGCAGCCCCTGGTAGGCCTCTGAGGTACCTATGCCCTGGGTACATAGTATACCATATACTAGGGACTTATAAGGGCACTCCAGATTCCAATCAGAGATGTGCCTAAGGCATATGGAAACCTTTTTACAGAGAAAGCAGATAGACTGGGCCCTGAATAGCAGGATCCCAGTCCAACTAAGTCATAAACCAGCAAAACACCATAAACAAAGTGGGGGCAACCATATAGTCAGATTCCACCTTCCTACAGTATGGGAGCTGTTATTTTGGAATAGTTTTTCCAAAAATCTACCATGTGGACAGAATCAATGGAATCAATGAAATATCTAATGGACTAACACGAAGAAAAAGAGCTAGTTTTTCTGAAATAGTAGGTGATATATTTAGTGCATTGATACCCTCAGTTGGAGTCATTCTAAATTCACGTAAAATTTGCAAATTGTCAACAATAGTTGATTGTCTTTCTACAGATACTGCTGGAGGATTCTTAATGATTATTACAGAGATGGTTGCAATAAGGTCTATGGTTTTACAAAATCGTCTTGCTCTTGATATTTTATTGGCAAAGGAAGGCGGAGTCTGTGGTATGTTGAAAATTCAACATTGCTGCAGTTACATTCCGGACAAAAGTAAGGAAATTAAAGGATATATTGGAAATATTACAAGAATGCATAATGACTTGACCCAACTGGAGGTTGACAGTGTATGGGGAAGATTAACAAAGAGTATAACATCAATAGGGAATTGGTTTACTAATTTTGGAAAGAGTGTTCTAGGTCAAATAATATTACCAGTAGTTGTGATAATGACAATAGTAATGACAGTAATGATCACATGTAAATGTGGCAGAAGCAAGGGAAAGAGAAGGATACATGCAGAGAGGGAAGGAAAGGGAAAGAAACGAAAGAGAGAATATGAAGAAATTCAGTTAGAGGAAATAAGAGGAAAGCTATACAAAAAGATGAAAGATTTAGAAGGAAAAGTAGTAACTGACGAAATGATGAGAGAAGAAGGAGAAAACTGAGAATTGTTAAAGTTGGCATCTGGGAAGGGATGGGTAATTTTGTGATGGCTCAAAAATGCCATCAGAGAGGGGATTGATGGAGCAAGGTCTGAAAGAGACTTGCTCGGAGGCAATCCACTTGGTTAACTCATTAACAAGTTATTAATCATGTTTGTGAATAACTAATACGCACCACATGAACACGCGGTTAGTGAAGCTTGCCTATGTGTACTAATGCGGATAAAAACAAAGACGGAATAATACCGCTTTAAACGGGGAAACTGTTGTGCGCATGCGTCAACTGCATCTACGTAGTATGACGAGGTAACGCTTGGAGGGAAATTCTAGCGCATGAGCAGAAGATACTAAAATGGAGTCTTGAAGACTTGCGTGCATGGCATCTGCTTAGCTGAAATGAAAATAAGCTATTTTACTAATACTAATGCGGAAAAAGTATTAATAAGAAAAGGGGAACAGAGTAGAGGTGGGAGGTATACAGTGCGACCATTTATTTGTGAAATTAATATTTGTCTTTCTGACTTTATCAGTAGTGCGCATTTGGGCCTCTCACGCATAACTGAATTAAGCTGAGTAATGAAAAGACTGCGCATGTCCACTGAAAGTTAACCCGGAATGATGACTTAGATGTTGAACGGGAGCCAAGGACACGAGTGACATACCCTGAGAACGGATGGTGAAAAGTTCAACGATGAGGACTCTTATTCATAATGTTATAATAATGTTTCAAGTAAAATATGAATGCGTAGGGGAACTCAATACATGAATAAAAATTAAGGGGACGGGTTTGCGAACAATAGTTGAACTGATTTTAATGACATGTAAGCATGGTGTGATGGAGCTTCCCCCGTTGCCTGACCAATCATATTTGGTATTTTTACGATATTGAAACTTTAGTGGGTGGAACATGAAGAAACGAAGGTATAATTAAGGTAGCTTTAGTTAGTTGGGTAGTAGAAGGTCCAGATGCTGTGAGTCGGAGATGCTGTTGCTGGGAGAGATGCTGTGAGATACTGATGAAGAACCGAATGCAGAACCTGAAGCAGAACTTTCTATCGTAACTTAATTGGGTTAGATCAGAAGATCGCGGAAGAATCTCGAGGAGGAAGAGAGTGTCAGGGAGGGGTGCAGCGCAATCGTCGGTATTCTAGAGAGGTCAACTATCCTGTCCCGAATCCTGTCCTGAAGTCTTTGTCTCCTGACCTATCCTGGGGGACGCTTACCAGCCCTTTGGCCAGGGGGTTGGTCTTTCACACCATTCTTGGTAATTATAATTTCACGTTAGTTGCAGATGTTCTTTTCTTTCTGTCCTCTCCCTTTCTGAGCATTAATTATTGTATGAGTCCGAAGTATATGCTTGATGTTTAATCAATTGAATTTTCTCTCCTAAGAATGATGGTGACTGCACTGTATTATGAAATGGTTCACATGCATTTAATTTAGAAAAAGATTTAAAACCTTCCTGAGTCTGTGACCATTTACTTCAAATAAAAGAATAGTTAAGGGTTATGTTAATTATCACCATCAACTAGTTCAACTAATGGTCCATTGACCAGAGGAAAGAACTTTTTGATCAGTGAAAGGTTAGTTAGGAATATAAAATAACTAATCCTGAATATTATGAAATATATAAATAAAAACTTTGTCACTCCAGCGGTTTACTCAATTGTGTGTTTATGGGCCCAGGTGAGTATATGGTAGTGGAGTATCTGTTGTTGGTATACCGCTGGATCAGGCTAAGCACGGGCCAAGATCGGGCCCATCCTGTGCTCATCACTGACAGGACGGGGTGGGGCCACCCTTGGCTTGTCTTTCAGAGAGCAGGTGCCTGAAGCTGCTTGGATTGATTTGGCGGCTGTGAACAGTTGCCTTGGACTGTGGCCTATCTGGAGGTTTCATTGTATATTTTTCGCCTCCAACCTATTTACGACTAAACAAGCTATTAACTCTGCCCTGGTCCTCATGGTTGTACCTGTGACTGTTATTCTCAGGTTCTTGATGGGGTTGTGGTTTGGACAATTGTTGTGGGGGGTTGTCCTCATCAGTGGAGCTTGCTTGTGAGGGCTGAGGGTATTAAAGGGTGTAAGAAGTATGGGGAAAAGCAAAGTGACTTCTATTAAGGTGCCACCCCAGCTTGCCACTCCCCATGTTTCCACCATAAAGGGTTTCCTAAATCGGGCTGTGGGAGTGGGATCTAAAGAAATTGAGCTGGAAGAAATAAGTCTCTCCTTGTCCAGGGACAGCCTCCCCTTACCCCCCTCTCACTCCCTGCCTGATTGCAGTAGGGCCTTAGGAATGCCTTGTGACCTGAGTGTTTCATGTGACTTGGGTCGACAGGGGGAGGTTCAGGAGGGAGGAGAGGTCAGGAAAACCCAGACCATTTCCCCTTCATCCCCATTGGTTAGCCCCAGATGCAAGTGGAAAAGGCAAGGACCAGCCCCAACTTAATGTATTTCCAGGGTCAATGTGCCGGCTCAAACCAACCCTAATCCCACCTGTGTAGAGGGAGGCCAACTTTCCACCAGGGAGTTATTAACTAAGGTTAAGGTTATCTTAGATGAGAAGCTTGATCCAATCTTGTCCAGGCACACTCATATCGGGGCTCGAATGGCGGAGATTCTGGCTCACACAAGCTTGGGGGGGATAGCAGCGTGAGCAGACTGATTCAATAGTACAGAGGAAATCCACTGTCCCTGGTCACCTTGCCCCAAGTCCCAGCTCTAGTGCATTGACTGGTTGGAGGTATATTTTTTACTGCTCCTAAACCCCAGAGCATGACAGAGGAATCCCGGGAGGCTCGACCCTCCCTAGCCGCATTTAGCAAGGTGGTCAGCTCCCGTCTTCTGACCCCTCCCCCATTAATGAACCCTGATGTAGTGCTCAATTTGCCTCCGGAGGCTACTCCCTATGTTGTGATTCTAAGGAACGTCCCACCTCGACCCAACCTAGCCCCAGAAACCTTCAATGAGCTTATAAATAAGGTGATGCATTGGTTCAACTCACACTCTTATAGAGGTTGGGGGCTATCAGAATCCATTATAATGGGCCGAAGAGTGTGCTGGGTAGGTCTAGATAGGAAAATTTGGGAGGAGGATTGTGGGGTGGTTAACTTCAACTCCAATTGTTGCAGATATTTTGTATGCTTTGTCCCCCCCCCCCTCCGAGGACAAGTAGCCCGCCTGGCATAGTCGCTCTACCTCTGTGTTTTTTCTATAACCCAGAAAGGGGTTGCCATCCCCCTGTGTCTCAGGCCCGAGAGGGTGGGGCCTCCCTAGCTAGTGTGAATACAGCATCTAGGCAGCCCTCACCTTTGAGCACTTCAACTTAGAGTTGTGCAACTTACTGGGTTTCCCATGATCCACCCTTAATGTCTCCGGTGCCCCATACTACTCCAGTGATCACGCCATTATCATCTAATGAATGGAACCTTTTGTTGTGGAACATTGCAGGACCTTCTGCTAAATTTACCAACATCAGTTGGTTGCAGTTTATAAGAACCTACCAGATCATTTGCCCCCAGGAAACCTGGGAGGTGAAGAATAGCACTTTCCTGGAGGGTTATTCTTCTTATTTTCATCCAACAGAGCCTTCGGTGGCTGAGAGGGCTCGGGTGGGGGGGGAGGAGGGTCAGGGTGGGGGTGGGTTGATCACATTTATCGCAGTGGAATTGAGTGGATACACTTGTGATCTGCATTGGGGCCTCAGATGCTGCAGGGGTTGTTGATATCCATGCCTGACTCCCCTCCAATAGCCTTAGTTAACTTCTATAATGATGGGGGGCATGACATGGACTCCAGTTTCTCTCATCTTAGTTTGGCCCCGAACGCATTGTGAGAGAGGGGTACTTGGAGGGAACTAAATGTACTTACGGGGTATTTCAATTGCCACTTATGTGACTCTCCTCTTGGCCCCGATGTCTTAAAACCCAAGTGTGTGCCATCTGAGGAGCTTCATTTTAGCCATTCCAGAGAGGGCCTTGAGTTTGTTGCAATCTTGGACTCACATAACTTGGTATTTGCCCTGGACAAACTGGCATACTCTCCCAATCTTACCATTGTCCTTACCTCTAAGAGGAGGGGCTGTATGTTGATCATTGATTTTATTTTTGTTTCTGCCCCTTTCCTCCTGCTCATTCTTAATTTTAAAATGATTCATAGCCTCTTTAGTGACCATAACCCCCTGTCCTTGGCCATGGAGGTTCTCACGGCTCCTTAGCCCGCTTGGGATGGGGGTTCTTGGTGTGCTTTCCTTGGTGGATCAGGGTAGGAGGCTCAATTTGTCTCAGGTGGATCCTTAGCGCCATAAAGCCTCCCTTTTTGCAAAGTGTGTGCAGGAGTTTGCCATTTGTTTGTATATAGATGCAGAGGGAAGGGAGGTCCTGCAACCTTTTGAGGGAATCATTCAGGGTGTTTCTAACATATTGTCAAAAGCGACTACCACCTCGGGCCCCCAAGATCCAAAATTATTTGACAGGGACTCTTCGAGGTCACTGCGGCAGCAGAAGGCTACACTTAAACAGTCGCCAAGCAAGCACTTAAACTGGAGCCAAGCAAGCCCTAGATACTTACAAATCTACACTGCAGGAGGAAGCCTGGGAGGAACTTTGTGAGGCATGGGAAAGTGGGGACAGCTCCCTCTTCTGGAAAGTGGTAAATAGACCCTGCTTTGCAGATGGCTCTGTCCCGGGAATATGTCATCATATTTCTGAGCAACAATAGGTCAACCACTTTGAAGGTGTCTATAACCAGGGGAGGGGGGTCATTGATAGGGCAGCAGTGGCTCCAGCTAGTGCCCCTGTGGTCTTTGCTTTGGAAGAAGTTACCCAAGGCATCATGGTGTTATCCAACAATAAGGCCTCGGGCCCAGATGGAATCCCCCAGATCTGTTCAGGGCCAAAGTGGAGGTTTGGGGGTTCTCTTGACTCAGGCTCTGAATATGGCTGCACATGTGGGGGCGATGCCCTCGTGGTCTACAGCGGTGATCGTGCCGGTCTTCAAGAAGGGGGACTAGGACAATGCCCAACATTACTACCCAATATCGCTAATAGATGCGGTGGTAAAGGTCCTGAGGAGGGTAATCCTCAATAGGTTGCTGGAGTGGGCAGATACTAACAACATCTTGAACGATGCCCAATATAGTTTAAGGTCTTGAAGGTCCACCTCTGACCAATGCCTGAATCTTCATCTCAATATTAATAAATACACGGTTGCCCGGTCTGAATCATTGCACTTAGTGTTTATGGACCTGAAGTCGGCATTCAACACGGTTAACCATGTTAAACTTTGGGCATAACTTTCCAAGATGGGGGTTGATTGGAATATTGTGGCCCTTTTAGCTAATCTCCACTCTGATACCTCTGCCTCGGTGCGTTTCTCACACGGTGCTGCTCGCACCCGGCTGTTCCCCAACTGTAGCGGTGTTTGCCAGGGGTGCATTCTTGCTCCATTCCTGTTCACCTTGTATGTGAACGGGCAAGAGTTTGCCCTTCTTTCAGTTCAGGTAGACTGCCCTAGGGCCGGTGCCAGATCCCTCCCAGTTTTTGTATACTCAGACGCTGATGTCTTTATGGCCGGCACGGCTAGGGGGTTGGCTCTGCTCTCGGTTAAGTTTGTCTAATTTATGGGGGACGTGGACCTGTCTGTCAACTGTTCCAAATCCTACATTATGGTTGTCGGTCTGAAGTCCACTAGGACCTTTAATGTTGCAAATCACACCTTGGGTAAAGTCTCATCCTTTCCCTATCTGGGGGTCCTATTTGAACGCAAAGAGCAACTGGAAGCCATTAATTGAGGGCAAAAGATTAGAGTTTCTTAAAACTACAGGGCGGTTTTTAGTTTATCGCGTAGGTTAGGTTCTTAGTCACTGAGGGTCCACATAAAAATTTATCAGGCCGATGTGTACCCAGTTACGGTATGGAAGTGAGGTCTGGGGGTATGTCAACCTGGCTAAGATCCAAACTGCGGAGAATCAATTTCTGTGTTGAGTAGCACAGATACTACATTGTATTCCTGCATTTTCAGTGCATGCAGAGCTTGTTCTTGGTCATGTGATGGATAGAGTGACCCTTAGCCCCCTTCTCTTCTGGATCAAGGTTTGGACCAGAAAGGATATGAAGCTGAATCGGCTGGTACTTTCTGATTGTCTGGCTCTTGACCTGGCACGCAAAATCCCTAACAACCCTAACCCCTGGACTCCAGCATGGTGGCCTAGCACTATGGGCCTCCCCCCAACCCCCTCTCGGAAAGTCAAGAACTTGGGGGTGACTATGGACAACACCCTCACATTTGGGGACCAGGTTAGCGGGGTGGTGTCGACAAGCTTTTTTATCCTGAGGACCTTAAGGAAAATAAAACCTTTCCTCACAGAAGATAGTTTTAGAACAGTCGTCTCTGCCCTCATTCTGTCCCGACTAGACTACTGTAATGGCCTATACCTGACCATTAATAAAAAACATCTTAATAGATTGCAGATGGTGCAGAACGCGGCAGCTAGGTTGCTGACAGGGACTCCTAGGTTTATGTCAGTCAGAAATGACCTACGCCATCTTCACTGGCTTCCGATTTTACAGCGAGTCCAATTCAAGGCTCTTTGCACGGTCTTTAAGTCCCTGACGGGTTCGGGCCCGGAAGACTTACAAAAGCGCATCCAATGGTATGTTCCAGGGAGAACATTGCGCTCAATGGAAGCAAAGTTGGCAGTTGTTCCTAGAATGAGAAAGGCTAACTGGGGTGGGAAGAGCTTTGTCCTTAGAGCCACCAATGCCTGGAACGGTCTGCCGCTATATCTAAGGACCGGCACTGATTTCCTTTCATTTAGGAAGGGTTTGAAAACCTGGTTGTTTTCAGCTTAGTCTCAGCCTGGCTCTGGGTGGGAGTTTTTTTTCATGTACCTACTACCTTAGGCATGCAATGCTCAGCGCCAGGACACCCTTGGGTAACAGTGTGCTTTACAAACCCATATAACATAACATAACATAACATAACATAATATACATAAAGGCAGCTTTTGCCTCCCTGGGGAGATCGAATATTTTTACCGATCCCAGTTCGCTATCCTCTCATGAACTGAAATGTGTTAAAAGATTGTTCTTGGATCAGGCCCAGTTGGAAAGAGAGCAGTGTGAGCTCCAGAAATCATCGGTGTGGGGGCGCATGCTCCTAAAGACTGTTCAGGGCATGGAGCCATATTTAGCCCAGGTTTGACAGCAGAGAGATAGGTTTCTTTTAGCCAGGTTCAGGTTTAACTCGCTTCACCATCTATTGGCTTCCCAAAGTGGTTGGGCCTTGCCCAATTTTAGGCTGCCCTGGGGCTGTGACAATAGATCCACGCAGGACATCCTACATTTTGTTATGTTCTGCTGCTATTTTGATAGGCCCAGGAAGCAACTTTTAGTCCCCTTGTTGAAGTCCCTGAATTTATCTTAGGTTCGGAGGGCCTTGGTTTACCTACAGATGCACCTAATGAATTTGTCGTGATTGCTGTTATATGTTTTTTACGAGCTGCACTGACGTCTAGGCGGTCGAGACCAGTCTCATTCCTCTGATTTTGCTGGTCTGTGTTCTCTTTTTTAATGATTGGTTTTACTATGTGGAAATGTGTTACTAGGACGATTTTATAAATATATGTACTATATTCTTTTATGGTTGTTTCTGTCAACCGAATAAAGATTTTATGATGATGATGACTGTACTAACATTTCACAAAAGTTCAGCTATCCCTTCAGCAAAGAGGTCATGCATTAGTAGGACATCACAACACTTTCCAGCAGGGCTTAAATGTTTCCCATTACAATCTCAGTTCTCATGGACCTTGTGTTTTTCAAAGTGTGCATTGTCTGACCTTAGAATAAAATCAGTGAAAAATAACTCAAGGCATTTGTAAATGTAGTTGGGGAGCAGAGACAATCTGTGAAGCAAATTGGAGAATGAGGCATTTGCATTCTAGCAACCCTTTTCACTTAGGTTTTCATTATCTCAAGAATAAAAGTGAATACACGTTGCTGATGAGCAACAATTGTGAAGGTTATTCCCTCTTGGTGCTGAAAGTGAAACAATATTTTATTGTTAGTTGGGACCATAAACCTACTTGTTTTTAAGTCCTTGGTATCAGAGTGTCTGTGAGCTACTGATCTGTCTCCGGCACACAGTCTTTGTGTCCATGTGTTAGTGTCTCTTGGTCCTCTTGACCCAGTGTGTAAGTTTTGGTGTCCATGTCTCAGTGACTAACATCCCTGTGTCCCTATGTTATTGTGTCAGTGTCCCATTGTCAATAACAATGTCTGTCCATCACTGTTCCCAATTCAGAGTCCAAATAGCAAAGTACTAGGATCAATGTTGGTGTCCCTCTGTCCACATGAGTCAATTTGCCAGTTACAATGTTCCTGTGTCAGAGTCATATTGTTGATATGCCCATCTCAGTGCCCAAGTCATTGTCCAACTTTCCAGTGTACGTGCATTCCGTTTGGGTGTCCCAGTGTCAGTGTCTCAATGTATCCTTGTTTGTGTCCAAGTGAAAACAATGGACTACCCAATGGCCATACTAGTGTTCCATTATCAGTATCAATATGCCTGTGTTCCAGTGCCAATTTATCTATATATGTGCCCTTGTGTCAGTGTCCCAGTGTTAGTATTACTGTGCTACTGTTGGTATCTCCTGTCAGTGTCCCTTAATCAGTGTCCTCCATTCAGTATTCATGTGTTGGTGCATCCGTGTCTGTGTCTCCTGTAGTAGTTTTGTTATGTCAGTGTTGGTTTTCAGGGGCCATTAACTCAGTGCCAGTGAGTTACATTTGTCAGTTAATCAATCAAAAGTGTATATGTGTGATTAACGCAACATACATTCCGTTTATAATGTTATAATATGCAATGTCATACTCAAGCTTGCATGGATATATTTGCAGTATTTGTTACTGATTTCTAGGAATCTCTAGAAGGTGGACAGTTACATGCCTCATCATTGTTGTTACTCAAACGAACATAGTCTCGCAGAGTGAAAATAAGTGAAAGGGCATCCGGACTGTTAACTGTTCATGCTAAGAGTTTTAACAGCAATGAAATAAGATTAAAAACCAAGTGCAAAGGGAATCTTCACACCAGGTGACACTAGGACAGGCCATATAGGATCATATATCCAGTTACAATTGAAGGCTACTGAGATGAGAGGTACTTGCTCGCTGACTTATCATTGCAGCTGGCCTCATGTGACAAGAATATCAGACTTTGGTATTGTATTGAACATACGCTCTATTTTTCAAAGAGATATGTGGATGTGTACTATCTCCGAAACTCAAAATAGGCTTTATTTTATATTATGATAGAATGGGATTAGCACTTAGAAGTAACAAAATGAGGGTAGGATTGCTATAACTCCATTTCAGCAGTCATGTTGGAGAGGTTCCTTTTATTCACCCTATTAGTAAATGTTGCTGCTTCAATTTAATTTGTCTTCATTGTGGTTACATGTCCTATCATGTGCGCTAGACTAGGATTTTGATTTTAAAATAAATCTTTAAGGTATATCCCTTGTGTTCTAGTGTTCTTGAGTGAGTAATATCTTAATGGAAGATGGTTTGAGGTTCCACTAACCAGCCTCGTAATGTCTCATGGCATTGATCGTTACCTGGAACACATCTCCCTCAAAGATTGCTTAGTGGGTTGTGGGGTTGTTGCAGTACAACAGGATTTCTTTTTGGCACATTGACCGAGTCTTTGATGTCAGATCATCTGGAAAACTGACCTCTATATTTCTAGAAAAGTCTAAAAAACCTATCAAGTGTTTCCTTGTTGGTGTCTGTATGTCAAGTCACTTCCTATTGTTAGTGTCTGTATCCATATGTCATAGCATCCCTATGTTTTTGTCCTAATGCTAGTGCCTTTGTTTCAGTGTCTCAGCATTAGTGCTTGTAAACTTGTCAGTGTTCCTGTGTCAGTGTCGCAATATCATTGTTAGTTTTTGTGTCTTTCTCCCCCTCTGTTTGAGCCTCCTGCCATCGTCCATATCAGTATTGGGTTCCATTATCTGTGCGCCATTGCCAGTATACCAGTGCCTTTGTGCTGATATTACCATGTTGTTATTGTTATTGCTGCTGTCTTTGTTTCCCAGTGTCAGTGGTGAGTCCATGTGTAAGTGTTTGTGACCCATATCAGCTTTCCAATGTCACTAGCCCCATATCTATATCCACTCAGCAGTATTTGTGCCTCTGTGTTTCATTGTTCTTGTCCCAGTGCCAGTGTTTCTCTCTCAGTGTCCTTGTGTCTGTGAGTCTGTTGAGAAGCCATTCTTCCGTACAGTTTTTTGTCCCCCAGTCTCTGGCTCTGTGTCAGTGACCATATGTTGTGTCACTGTTCTGGTATCATCATGCTATTTCTATGTTAGGCACAATGTAAAACCAACAATTGTTTCCACCGGCAACAGATCCCAAAATGCACTGCCACCTCTTCAGAAAAAACTCAGCAGTTGCTTTGAAATTCCTGTTTCCCTATCCCGTTTGCTCCTGTACTTTTTTGCTATATGCCACTGCTTGCTCCTTTGTATCTGTATACCATCTCCCTGCTTTGCATTCTGATATTTCTTGACCTTAAGTGGTGCTCCCGCAATCTACCTAACAACCAAGACCTGGTGACCTAAAAATCTGATCTGGGGTGGTGAGTGTCTTTTAAAGGATAACTTGATAAAATGTTGTGGAATAGTACTTCTTGTTAACCCACTTCAAGATAGAGATAGCTGACACTTCTCTAGCAAATATGGCAGTCGACCATGCAGCATTGTAACGATACCCTACATGGTAGCATTTTTTATAAATCTCCATGCAAATTTAATTGACCCTTTGAGAGTTTCAGAAAAGTCTGAGATTTTTTCACAATGAAGTGCAGTTCTTTAAAATTAACTTGCAAGTTGAACTTATTAGACAATTACAGAATGTTTACCGTGAGGTGTGGTTTCATTTTGAAAACAATCTCTTGACTTTTCAGCCACAGCCATTGTTGGTGGGAAGGGGAAGCAAACATGAATGCGAACAGGTTAGGATTGGCCAGACCCATGTGCCGAAGCTAACACTTACATGAAGTGCCAGAGTTAAACATGCCTACAAGGGGCATGAGACAGCATTTGTTTTCCCCAAAAAGAAAAAAATGGCTGCTATTCTGACTGCGCAGGCAGTGGTTGTCAGTATTAATAATGCAAATGTTTGATTGGCAGGTCGAATAAAGGGGTGTGCTTTGAGTGTGTCTGTGCACAAAAGTGTGTATAAGTCACTGTATAAGGCAGTTTATAAGTCAATCTAGAGAGCTCTTCGAGAGATTAGGGGGCATATTCACAAGGACCTACCGCCGATTTATCTCCACCTTAACGCATCCAAAGTGGAGATAGATTCAACACCCCATTCACAAGCGGGTGCAAACTGCAGACATCGCCAGTATTCCCGCGATAACTGCCCCAAAATTTATCTCCACGGTGAACACCACCAACCAACCCTAATGAGATGCAGAGTAGGCGTTCCCGTGCAAAAACACACGAAAAAACCACAACACCACTTTCACAACGAACTGCCAGATCTGCGATGCGAACCAAAAACAGGCGATAAGCTGCGGTAGCACCAGTGATTTAACACCTGCTTTTTGCTGGTGTTAAGCAGGACGACTACCTGCAGCATGAAAGGGAGCCCAGCCAAGAGCCACACCTCAAGACCCACAGATGCCATGGAGACAATGATCATGCAGCTCGGATACCCATGAGGGCCACAACACCCACCGCCACCACCCCCAGCCCCCCCCCGGACAAACACATACCGTGCACAACACAAGAGCCACAAAAAGCGCATGATGACGCACATTGTCAAAAATAACACACATGTGTGGCCAGAAGAACAAGAAACAGTCACACAGCACTGAAGTAACAACCAAAAACTTTATTGAAATACAACACAAAACACCAATGCGGAAGACTCCTGTCGGGTCCCTCCAGGACAATCTCGATGTCACAGCCTGGAAAATAAAGCACAAAACCAGAACGTGTGCCATGCGCACATCAAAGGAGCGAGACACAGAGAAACAGAAAATGAAAGAAAGGCAGAGAGAGAAAGAGAGAGAAGGAAAGGAAGGGAGAGAGAGAGAGTGAGAGAGAGGGAAGGAAAGGGGAGAGAGTGAGAGAGAGAGAAGGAAAGGAGAGAGAGAGAGAGGTGAGAGAGAGAAAGAGAAGGAAAGGAGAGAGAGTGAGAGAGAGAGAAGGACAGGAGAGAGAGTGAGAGAGAGAGGGAAGGAAGGGAGAGAGAGAGAGACACCGCCGCTCCTGCGCACCCAGGCCTCACTGTTCACCTGTTGCCACCGGTGTGCCTCCAACCACGTGCCGGGATACACTGCAAGCCACCAGGTCTGCAATCTGTAACAAGGCCAGAGTCAATCATGGCAGAGTCCATCACACAGCACACGGCAACAACGCCTGTCCGTCCCTGCGCACGCATAAAGCCGCACCCTACCCCCTCCCACCGGCCAGCGCTGGCTGTCCGCACTTGCGCACCCCGGGCCCACTGCTCACCTGCCGCCAACGGTGTGTCCACCAGTGGGCACACCACGTGCCCGTGCAAGCTCCAGGCCCCGGTCCCGCCACCATGGCATGGCCCACATCATGCGGACCCACCCCGCGGCCCATCAGGTCCCACACATGACGCTGAGTCCTGAAGCATCAATGGCAGAGACCACATCAGTGCACACGTCATCATCGCAGGCTGCACACCTGCTCAGCTATTTCGGGCCCACTAAGCCTGTGCAACCCCAGTCAGGGCCACGTGGTGGTAGGCCCGTGACAGGCGCAAGGCTTCGGGTGCCACTAACCCTGTGCAACCCCAGTCAGCGCCAAGTGGTGCTAGGCCTGTGACAGGTGCAAGGCCTCGGGTGCCACTAACCCTGTGCAACCGCAGTCAGCGCCACGTGGTGGTAGGCCCGTGACGGGCGCAAGGTCTCGGGTGCGACCAACGCTGTGCGCCACAACTCATGGGCCCTTTATGATTGAGAACCGTGGAGTGTCCGTCATCCAGTCACCACCGGCAGTGGGGAATGTGACGTTGTCGGCCCCTTATATTGGCGGGGTCACATGGCCTGTGACGCTTGTGCCGGATGGGTGTGGTGTGTGTGCAGACCTGCCCTCAGGGAGTGGCCGTGACATGCTGACAACTAGACCAGTGACCTGCATACCACCAGCGTGTACGCCTGCAACATGTAGCTATGTGGGCCCCCCTCAGAGAGTAAGCGGAGTGGTCTGGCCTGGCGTACGCCGGACCAGCGCAGGGCTTGCATCAATGACTCAGGGGCTCTGGGCGTGGTTCAGTCCATGTCCGGACAAGGGAGTGACTAATGCATGTGTCCCTGTTGTAGTGTCCACGGCAAGTGGAACACTATAGGCAATGTAGCACACTGTGACTGGCATCCCACTAGATGAGCATCATTGACGTAAGGGAAATCACTGTCCCTACATTCATCCACACATTTATCCATGAATGATGAAGGCCATGACACAACAGTGTGTTTCTGGATGTTTATTGCACATCCAGTGGAGTTTTGCAGCTGGAGCGGTACAGGGCCATGCCAAGCACACTACACAATATGGGCCTGTGGAGCGCCAGCCAGAGTCCATCCGGGGATGACAAGTACTGCGGAAGAGGAAGGGTACAGTCCGCAGTCTGGTCACCGTGTCATTGGTCATCAAACAGGATATGGCAGTCCATGTCGCGGTCCAAGGTGAGTGCAGCGGAGTGTATCAGGGGTCAGTGGAAGGTCATGGGGCCATGTGCGGCACCAAGCAGAAACAGGCAAGGTGGCGGATATGAATGCTAGTGCCTCCTTCTGAACTCAATCCCATCCACGTCCTCGTCCTCGGATGTGTGCTCTGCCCCACCTGTGGGTGTTGCAGTACCAGCTGCGGCACTGTGTGCCACTGACACATCAGGGGCCGGAGGAGGATTGTCGGCCGCACTGTGTGGCAGTGACACATCAGGTGCCAGAGTGGATATGCCTGCCGCACTGGGAGGCACTGACACACCAGGGGGCGAAGATGTGGATGGTGTGGGGGCAGCAGCATTCATCTGCGCCACGCCTTGTAGCAGCAATGCCATGATGAGGATCTGCAGGGCATGGTAGATCCCAGCTACATTTTGCTGATGTGCAGCGGTGGCTGCCATCCTTTCCGCCTCCATCCGCACCATGTCCTCCATGAGCCTCCGCATGTGTGCCAGCTCACGGCTGGGATCACTGGAGCCACTCTGAGCGGACGGGTGTTCTTGTCTCCGAGTCATGACTCCAGCAATGTCAGTCAGGGCTCGTTGGAGACCATGGAGCGGGCCGTGGGTGTCCGTTAGGGACTGGAGCTGGTCCCTGATGGGACCTAGACACCCATGGATGGCGTCCAGTTTGGTAGCCATGAGGTTGAACCTCACCCGCATCTGCTCAGCCGTCTCCCTCTGGCCCTCCAGCACACGGCGTTGGAAGGCCATGTGTTGTTCCTGGGGGTCTTGGGGGACTGCCGGGGCTGTGGGTGCCTCCTGCTGGGTGGTTTGGGTAGTGGGTGGGGTCTCCTCGATGCAACTGGGCTGCCCTGATCCTGGAGGTGAGTTGCGGATGATGTCAATGATGTCTTGGAGGGCTTGGGTGTCGATGCTGGGGGTGTCCTCATTGTCATCAGTGAAGAGTGGCTGGGACTGCTCTGCAGGAGGTGTTGACGGTGCCCCTGCAATGTGAAGGGGAGATGGTGTATTACATTATGTCCGCATGTATGTAGCCGCATGGTACAGGTTCACATTCAGACAGCATGGCATTGTACATTGTGACAGTCTGTGGATCAGGGCCATGATCCAGAGTCATTGTGGGTGTGCACTGTGCTCTGCTTGATTGTGCATGTGTGCCATTGTGGCCATCTCCACCCATCCCCCCAGTACCTGGTGGTCACTCACCCTGTTGCGGTTGTGTTGTGTCCTGTTGAGCAGTGTCCGGTCCCCCGACTCCGGCCACAGTCTCCACACTGATGACTGTCGACACCAGCTCCTCCATGTCATCCAGCTCCAGCTGTGGCGCTGGGCTCCCACCTCCAGTCTGCATTGCTGCCTTCTGGTTGCCTGCGAGTTTCTCCTTGGTCTTGCGCTTGATGTCAATCCATCACCTCTTGACCTCGTCCATTGACCTCTTGTGCTCTCCTACGGCATTCACCTTGTCCACGATGTCCCGCCATATTCCATTTTTGGTGCCCAATGACACGTTGGAGGTGACGAACAGTTGTTGATGGTGTTCCATCACCTCCATGACCAGGATCCTGTTTTCCTGCGGACTGAACTTCGTCTTCCTCTTCTTCTTGTCCTTGCCCTTCCCTGTCCCCGAGGTCCCAGGCTGGTCGTCCGGGGTGCTTGTGGGGTTGCGCTCGTCCTCTGCGCCTGCTCCGGCTGCCTCCATGGTGCTTGGGTGTTGGTCATTTTGTGTTTGTGTGTTTTTTCTACTTTTATAGTGGTTTTTCCCGCCTGCCATGTGTGTATTGCAGGCCTGGCGCTGCTTATCGCTGATTTCCTCATCGCGCTTTGGCCCATCGCATGTTTTTTCGCGTTGAGGTTTGTCTTTTTATCACGGTTGCGGTTGTTGTATCGCGGACATTGGCATTAACATTTTTTGGAGATGTTTAGCACACGTTCTTGTGAATATCCCCCTAGGTCTTTAGAGAAGTTATTACTTTCACCATCGCTGCTGGTATTTTTCCTGGAAAACTGCTTGAGAAAGGTCCGACAAGGGCTAAATATAACAATGAGTACTCCAAGAGCTAGACTCCTGGGTCGCAGTAGGTCTAGTCTATGATACTGGAGCATGTCTCTTCTGTACTCTGCTATTCCAGTGAACTAGAATGGCATTGGACCTTGCCCTTACTGCGGGGCCACCCCAGGTTTTTTGCCTTCCTCCACCTTCCTTTCCTGAATCCGTTTTTGTTGGCTTTTAGTGCTCTGTGCACTTTTTCCCAACTAATCAATAATAAAGTGATTGTACTCTCACCTTAAAAAATGCTAAAATTAACATGCACATAATTGCCACATTCAATTTCCTGAAAACCTCTAGTAAATGGTATTATGTGCACCTAAGGCCTGTATATTAAGTGCTACTAATGGTCTGCAGCACACTTTGTGTCACCCACTAAAGTAGTCCTTTAAAACATCTCTCAGGCTTGCCATTGCAATCTGTAATGCAGTTTTTAATTGCCATTCTTAAAATGTGTTCCACTCTATTGTGCTATTTAACTGCTCTCTACTGCCATAGCAGAAGATACACAAAACGGCATTGCATGGGACCTATTTATCAGTTGTGGGCTGTAGTGTGTACTTGCACCACCTACATATATGACAAGGTATATAGGACCCCCAGGAGCACCACTGTTCTCTGGTAGGGCTCCAGTCAAAGGTATTGCAGTTACACATGGCAAGGAAAAGTGCCTTTGCCGTGTATGACAGCCTACTTTTATATATTAACAATTCAGCCCTAAAGTGTGCCTTGTAAACCATGGAAAAGGATGCTTATATATAAAAATAGGGCACAGTACACATTGCGGTTAGTGTGCTCTCACAGTATAAAAAGGATGGGATTAAAAACCTTAATATCCTCTTTTTGCCCAGGAAAATGCTATAAAAGTTTCAACACTATTTTTCATTTAATTTTAAAAAACACATTTCATGGTGAAATCAGATTTTTTACAATTTGAATGGAAAGGTAACTTATAAAAATGCCAGTTATGCTGCCTGAGCCAGAACTCACAAAAAAGGAATATCCTTTGACTGCACCTTGATGAATTTTCATCAAAGATCTGGATCCGTAGATCATCCAATAATTCTTATTATTAACCCCCTCATACAGAGGTCAAGTCCACCCTTCTAGTACCATCTCATCAGGTTGAGATGAGGTCGCCTGTGATTTAAAAACAATATATCTTTATTGTTTTCAAAAAAATCATGCATACAACTTGCTGATTAACCATCCAAGACCCAATCCAGGCCCGGGAGCAAATGCAGTGGAGATATATCAATGAAAAATAGACACACAGTTTTTATCCAACAGAAACACCAGCAATAATATACACATATATGGCACATAATCCACTTTGGGAGTCTGTGGAGGGGGGGATAATATCACTTTTGCACACCCCACTTGAAGAGGCATCACCAGACAACTGGACGTGCATGGATCAGGGCACCCCATAGCCAGATGTAAGCCCATTAGCACCCCCAATAGGTTTAGTCAGCATGGCACGCGGGATGGTCGGAGCTCCCACCACTAGGTGCAATGTGGATCAGGGATAGGACACATCACCCTAACCTCGGGCAATGTGAAAACCCTTAACACCCCCGCCCAGACCAGGACTCGTCGCCTCACCCTCAGTAGGACCCCTGCAATGGGAATCATGCTTAAGAAAGAGTATACAGGGTCATTCCGGGTGGTCGCAAGTCGTCGCTCACCTCAAGGTTCCCTAGATAAATTGCCGAAATCATTCTGCCAGTTCCATCACCTGCCTGTCTTCTGGCCACCGCAAGGACATCCACCTCAGTGCGCGTCCACTTCAAAAAGTGCAGAGCCAGCACAGTATCTCTGGCGCCGCTTGCGATTTCCATGACATTTTAATCTGGCGTTTAAATAACACAAATGGCAGATCAATAAACCTGTTCAGGTATTTATCTCCCTAGGTCCATGGGCAAATACCCAACAAGCAGGATTCCAGAGTAGTCAAGACCTCCTCATTGACCACTGCGGAGGTGGCTTCCATCACCGCCTCCCATGCCCGGCCATTCACCGAGCAGTCCCATACCATGCGGAGGAAACCCGCATCTGATAATCCATATCTGGGGCATGTCAATGAGGCAGTGGGATACATATGAGGTCGCCTATGAAGTGACATGCCACAACATTGTCGACAAGGCTTCCTGATCAAATATATACTCTGCTGTTCCTATGACCAGGTAGTTGCAGGGAAAGCATTTTTTTTAAGACCATTGAATCTTTTTGTGGTTTAGTGTTCTGCCACACATCTCACCTCCAGAGCAGGAATACACATTCTTGGCTGAAAGAGTTAGTCACCCTGGCTCAGAACTCAATAGCCTGTCTTTGAAGCCAAGAAAGGGAGGGAGGGATTAGCTGTCTGGTAATGAACAGGAACAGCTGGCAGAATAAAGGAATGACTAAGCATTACAGATCATATTCACAAAAGAAAATTTACATGTGATTATATCTACACTTGTAAATTTACTCTAACACTTGGTAGTAAATTTACTTCTTTTCGCTAGTCACCATTTCTGAGTGTAAATTTACTACAAAGTTTAGACTTACATATCACCACATCCTGCAAGCAAGGGGAACAGCCAAATTAACAAGAGTAAAGTTGCTACTGGCACTTTTTCTTCACCACTGGGGCAGGGATCTCCCTCTGGTAAAGTATAATGAAATTTAATGAAATGTTATTGTAAATTAATTTTATATATTGCAATTGTAGAGTAAAATAAAAAAATTCTACAGCACAATTTTAACTTAATTTTGAGTTAAATGTTTAATTTATTTAATTTAAATAATTTTTTTAAACGTATTAAAAATTCCTACCTCAGGTAGAAGGTTTATATTAATTTATTACATGGTAGAAATGACTAAAAGTTAAGTGTAGAGCATTTTTTAATTAGACTTACTTATAAATTTAAAAAGGTCATACAAATATGTTATCATAAAATTATTATATTAAATATATATATATTTTTTAAATTTAAAGTCAAAATAATTTTTGGGGACATTTATCCCTAGGGGGTGTTATTTTATGTCCCTGCCTCCATTATTTTCTGTAGGAGGGTATTGCAGTACCAGAGGTTGTATTGTGCTGGACTTACTCTAGTTCCGAGTTGGAATGCATTCACAACTGTTTTGGGGGCCTTTTTGACTGTACTAACAATAGAATTGCAGTTTGTGAACAGCAATGGGTTTAAACCTTTGTGGTTGGATGTTTGTCTCTCCCTAAACTCCTTTTTATATCTCCCCTTACCTCACTTTATCTCTCCCTAAATCCTCCTATTTTGTAAATAGAAGTCTACATTTTGCAGTCACACCGTCCCACACTTACTACAAAAATGTAGGGGTACTTGTTATTTTTGAGTACATGTTATTGGTAATATTGACATCCAGCATACTTCACTACACACCTTAATTAGTAGCTGGCAACCATCAACATTATGCGAGTCCCAGATACTGCAGAGGTTGCTGACCTCAAGCTGAATACCAGTCAACGAATTTTACCAAAATTCCCAAACCATCTTCAGAACAATAACAGAAAATATGCATCACTTCTTGCCAGAGTTCTCAGGCTCAAGCAGACAGGCCACTGATTCTGCAAAAGCGAAAGGCCTCTGTTTCTTCCTCCCACCCCCATTACCCTCTCCAAAATGTGATACCTTTGAAAAAGAAGAGTCATGACCTGCTTCCAGAACGTTGGATAAGGGTGGGATAGATGTTCGCTTTCTGACTACCATTTGCAGTGTTTTGGATTTCTTGAACAAGAAGAAAATTCTACGTATCTTGCTTAAATGCTTGATTAGGATTTGTAGTGCTTCAAAAGTACATAAAGAGTAATAGATGTGAGAGACCAAAGCCAGACAGTGCACATTGACATGTCCTATGTGGTGACCTTTCACGGGTGTAGATTCAATGTTTGCCCCAAGCACAGGCAGTGTACCCAGGCACTCTCCTGTTTCCCCTTTCATTAACCTCACTGTTCCTCTTTGCTTTTGTGAAATGACTGTGATGCAGAACACCCCAGCAGTGACTGCCACAGCACAGGCATTAACTAGGCACGCATGTGAGAACTGCATCCAGCTGCTGCTTTGTTACTGAATTTTCTGAACATTGTTGTCTTAAACAAAGCTAAAGCCATAGCTTAGGTGCACATAAATATTGTCTGTAACAGCACACGTTCATTCAAAACTTCCAGTGTGTGATCTTATTGCTTTCCCTGTTACTCGTTTATATATTATCACAGTGGTTGAAATCCCTGGTTAGAACAAAATATGGAAGAAGACATAAGGACCAGATTGATAAACTGGCAGGCTCACAGCCCTGTTTTTGCACATAATTGTGCTAAAACCTGACCAGTTGTTTGTCCTACACTCAGGGGTATATTTATTCACAAGAACGTGTGATAACTACCGCAAGAGTAGCGTAACGCAACTTTCAATATCGCAGCCCATCGCAGGAAAATATCCACGTGTCAACGTGGAATTCACAACAAGGCGGTACCATGCGATGGCCTGCCGAACCCGCGGACAAAGTCCGCGATACAACCATCACGATGGAGATAAAAACACAAACCACAACACCAAAAAACACGCGATGGGCCAAAGCGCGATGAGGAAACCAGCGACAAGCAACGCCAGGCCTGCAACACACACCTGGCAGGCGTCAGAAACCTACATAAAAGCAGGGGAAAAAACCCACACACAAACTGACCAACACACAAGCACCATGGAGGCAGCCGGAGCAGGCGCAGAGGACGAGCGCAACCCCACAAGCACCCCGGATGACCAGCCTGGGACCTCGGGGACAGGGAAGAGCAAGGACAAGAAGACCAGGAAGACCAAGTTCAGTCCGCAGGCGAACAGGATCATAGTCACGGAGGTGATGGAACACCATCAACAACTCTTCGTCACCACCAACGGGTCATTGGGCACCAAAAATGGAATATGGCGGGACATCGTCGACAAGGTGAATGCCGTCGGAGAGCACAAGCGGACAATGGACGAGGTCAACAGGCGATGGAATGACATCAAGCGGAAGACCAAGGATAAACTCTCCGCCAACCTGAAGGCAGCAACGCAGACCGGAGGTGGGGGCCCAGCGCCACAGCTGGAGCTGGATGACATGGAGGAGCTGGTGTCCACAGTCATCAGTGTGGAGACTGTGGCCGGAGTCGGGGGACCGGACACTGCTCGACAGGACACAACACAACCGCAACAGGGTGAGTGACCACCAGGTACTGGGGGGACAGGGGAGATGGCCACAATGGCACACATGCACAAGCAAGCAGGGCACAGTGCACACCCACAATCACTCTGGGTCCTCGCCCAGACCCACACACTGTCACAATGTACAATGCCATGCTGTCTGAATGTCAACCTGTACCATGCGGCTATATACATGCGGACACATTGTAATACACCATCTCCCCTTCACATCGCAGGGGCATCTTCAACACCTCCTGCAGAGCAGTCACAGCCACTCTTCACTGATGAAGAGGAGGAGGACAACATCAGCATCGACATCCAAACCATCCAAGACCTCATTGACCACCTCCGCAACTCACCTCCAGGATCAGGGTAGCCCAGCTACATCCATGACACCCCACCCACCACCCAAACCACCCAGCAGGAGGCACCCACAGCCCGGCACCCTCCCAAGACCCCCAGGAACAACAAATGGCCTTCCAACGCCGTGTGCTGGAGGGCCAGATGGAGACGGCCGAGCAGGTCCGGGTGGGGTTCGAGCTCATGGCTAACAAACTGGACGCCATCCTTGGGTGTCTATGTCCGCCCCATGGTCTCCAGCGAGCCCTGACTGACATCTCTGGAGTCATGACGCGGAGGGAGTAATACCTGTCCGCTCACAGTGGCCCCAGCGATGCCAGCCTTGAGCTGGCACACATGCGGAGGCTCATGGAGGACATGGTGCGGATGGAGGCAGAAAGGATGGCAGCCTCCGGTGCACATCAGCGTAATGTAGCTGGGATCTACCGTGCCCTGCATGTCCTCGTCATGGCATTGCTGCCACAAGGCGTGGCGATGATGACTGCTGCTGCCCCCACACCATCCACTTCTCCGCCCCCTGGTGTGTCAGTGCCTCCCAGTGCGGCAGGCGTATCCACCCCGGCACCTGATGTGTCACTGCCACACAGTGAGGCCGACAATCCTCCTCCGGCCCCTGATGAGTCAGTGGCACACAGTGCCTCAGCCGGCACTGCAACATCCACAGTGGGGCAGGGCACACACCCGGGGACGAGGACGTGGTTGGGACTGTGGTCAGGAGGGTCAGCCACTAGCATCCATTGCCGCCACTTTGCCTGTTTCTGCTTGGTGCCGCACATGGCCTCAAGACCTACCACTGACCCCCGATACACTCCGAGGCACTCACCTTGGACAGCGACATGGACTGCCACATGCTGTTTGACGACCAATGACACGGCGGACAGACTGCGGACTGTACCCTTCCTCTTCCGCAGCACAGGTCATCCCGGGATGGACACTGGCTGGCCCTCCATGGGCCCATATTGTGTGGTGTGCTCGGCATTGCCCTGTACCACTCCAGCTGCATGACTGCACTGGCTGTGCAAATAAACATCCAGTGACGCACTGCTGTGTGATGTCTTACGTCATTCCTGTGTGGATGAATGTGGGGACAGTGCCTTCCCTTGTGTCAATGATGTTCATCCTGTGGTATGCCAGTAAGGGGGTGCGACAATGCATCTTGTGTAGCGGGTTCCGTGAACACTGCAGCAGGGACACACGCATCAGTCACTTCCTTGTCCGGACATGGACTGGACCACGCCCAGAGCCCATGAGTCATTGTTGCAGGCCCTGCGCTGGTCCGGCGTACGGCAGGCCAGTCCACTCTGCTTACGCACCGAGGGGGGGCCCTCATTGCTACCCGTCGCAGCCGTACTCGCTGGTGGTGTGCGGGTCACTGGTCTAGTTGTCAGCATGTCACGGCCACTCCCTGAGGGCAGGTTTTCACACACACCACACCCATCCGGCACAGGCGTCACAGGCCATGTGACTTTGCCAACATAAGGGTCCGACGACGTCACATTCCCCTCTTCCGGTGGTGACTGGATGACGGACGCCCCACGGTTCGCACTCATATAGGGCCCATGACTTGCTGCGCACAGGGTTAGTGGCATTCGAGGCCTGGAGTACGTCACGGGCCTACCACCACGTGGCGCAGACTGGGGTTGCACAGGGTTAGTGGCATCCGAGGCCTTGCGGACGGCATGGGCCTACCACCACGTGGCGCAGACTGGGGTTGCACAGGGTTAGTGGCATCCGAGGCCTTGCGGACGGCACAGGCACCCCGCCACGGGACGGTGACTTTGGGTGCACTGAGTCAGTGGCACCTTGAGCTGCTGAGCGGGTGTGCAGCCTGCGATGATGCCCCGTCCCGGCGGTCTGGGCAGCTCAGATTTTGTGTGCCCTGCTGGACCGCAGTGTAGGCCAGAGCCAGCGGGCAGCGGGGGCCTACCGCCCGTGGCGTCGCTTCCAGGATGCCAAGGTTGGTGGCACCCATTGGGCTGAGCGGGTGGGCAGCCTGCGATGATGCCGGGTGCACTGGTATGTCCTCTGCCGTGGAGTAATCAAGACCCAGCACCAAATGTGAGACCTGGTGGCCTGCGGAGCGGGGCTGCATGATGTGGAGGGTGCCATGTCCGCAGGCCCCGGGCTTGTGGCTTGCAGCGGCACGTGGTGTGACCTCCTGTCTACGCGCCGGTGGTGGAAGGTGAGCATTGAGGCCTGGGTGTGCATGGGAGGGCATGCTCCGATGGGCGGCGGGAGGGGTTGGAGTGCCTCTGCCTGGGTGTGCATGGGCGGGCAGGCGATGTTGTCTTGTGCAAGTGTGTGTACTGTGCCAGTCATGTATCTGGGCTCTGTTTCAGCTGACGGCTCTGAATGAGATGTGTGACCTGGTGAAGTGCCCTACATACCGGCACGTGGTGGGAGACACACCGGTGGCAGCAGGTGAGCAGTGTGGCCTGGGTGCACAGGGGCGGCACTCTCTCTCTCTCTCCCTCTCTTCCTCTCTCTCTTTCCCTCTCTCTTCCTCTCTCTCTCCTCTTGTCTCTCTCTCTCTCTCCCTCTCTTCCTCTCTCTCTCTCTCCCTCTCTTCCTCTCTCTCTCTCCCTCTCTTCCTCTCTCTCTCTCCCTCTCCTCTCTCTCTCTCTCTCTCCCTCCCACTCTTTCTCTCTCTCTCTCTCCCTCTCTTCCTCTCTCTCTCCCTCCCACTCTTCCTCTCTCTCTCCTTCGCTCTCTCTCTGTCCTCTGATGTGCGCAGGACACACCTTCTCATGTTTTTTGTCTTACAGGCTGTGACCTACGTATTGTCCGGAGGGGAGCGGCCATGTGTCTTCATTTCATTTCGTTGTTCATTTTAATAAAGTTTCATTTGTTGCTTCGAAAGTGAATGTGTGCTGGTCATTTCTGACGACACATCCATGTCACCAGTTGTGATTGTGCGGCATCAGGCGGAATATTTTGTACATGTTTAGGTGTGGCTGATGTGGCATGTCTTTGGTCGGGGGGGGGTGCCAGGGAGGGGTGGTCCTGGGTGGTGGCGGTGGGTGTTGTGGCCCTCTTGGGTGTCCGGGCCGCATGGTGTGTGGCTCCATGGCATCTGTTGCCCTTGGGATGTGGCCCTGGGCTGTGCTCCCTTTTGTGGTTCTGGCTGCCGTCTGACTTTACATCAGGTCAGAGCAGGTGTAGATTTCCTGGTGCTAAGGCGCCTTATCGCCTGTTTTGTGTTTTTATCGCGGATGTGGCTGGTGGTTGTGAATGTTGAGGTGTGCTGTTGTCTCTGCTTTTGTCACCGGAACACCTACTCTGCGTCTCATTAGCGATATTTGCGAGGGTCCTCTGTGGCAATGTTTTTTGCGGCTGCTATCGCGGGTAAACTGGTGCTGTGGGCTGTTAACACCGGCTTGTGAATGGGGGGGTAAATTTATCACGACTTTGGCTGCGATAAAGTGCCGTTAATTCGGCGATAGCTCCTTGTGAATATGCCCCTCAGAGTAGTAATACAGCATAGTGCATATTGTTGGTGTAAAGTATGTAGCACATGTCTCAAATCAATAATATCCATTAACAGGCGTTGGCTGTGCATCACATTTCAAACAGCTTTAAATGTAGTAACTGGGGTTTGCAGGGGACAACAGTGCCAACATTCTCTTTGTCCTTTTACACCGGTCTCCTCAGTTTCACTTAGAGCCACTAGACCAGAATGCCACGAATAATGGTGCTTTATGGCAGGGATATCTGGGGAAATTCAGCAGCCCATTGGACCACTGTGTGCTCCCATGACACTGACAGCTGACCCTCGGATAGTGGAAGCTGCGCTTTGTAGACAGGTTCACTTGCCCATGGCTACTGCCTGCCCTATGCAGTTGCTTCGTAATCAAGGCATTGCAACTGTAGAAATCCTCGCACTGCATCCACCGTAGGTGCACCTTTCCCACAAGCAGAAGATGGGCTTGGGTGCGCTTCTTTACCACATCCTTTTCCTTACAACTCGAAATGATTCACAGTGTGGACATTGCCATTCACAAAGGCTTTTGAACACTGCAATAACAATTTTGTATAATTTACTCTGGGAATTTACATATGCAAAGCTTGCCACTTTACACAGCACATGTTTTGTATTCTCAAATCCCATCCAGGCATCAAACTCAAATTCAATTATACTCAATTCTTTTTACTCTATGGATACTCCAAATATACACCCTAGTTGCTCAGCTCCTCCGTGACTTTTTAGGAGGAGGTTGAGAAATCAGCAGTGCTGGAACAATTTTCAGAGTGGGACTGCTGTCATCAGTGATACATCACTGAACTCATAGGGATTCTGAAAAATTCAAGCATCACGCAAAGAACACGTGTCACAAATGAGCTATGCTCGTTCAGCACGGGAGTGTGTAAGCGTGTAGTATGTAGCTGGTGTTGCGTTTTGGAGCACACTGTCAGAAATGTATTACTAAAGCATGGTGGGATAGCACATTGTGATTTACAGACAGCACATTTTCTTTGAAATGACCACTAATTTTGCACAGACATGCAGTTTAAGTGATAAAACTATATAGATCACAAGCGATAATGTGTGGGGTTCTGCAAATATCTGTCATTTGCACGTCTGCAAGTGAATAAGTAAAGTGTCCTGATTTGTTTGATCCTATTAAAATCTTTGTTTCCATCAAACTTCGGACCTACAAAAATGCGCATCATTTGTGGTTTCCTAATTGCATATTTATTAGGAAATATTCGTTCAGTTAATTTATATGTATTTACATGTTGTTGTGTGTTGGAAATAAATGGCATCCTACAGCCTTTCCTTGCACACTAGCAAAATTGTCACATAGTTTGCTTTACAAAGACCAGTGAGAGTGCCGCGCCTCACTTTCCACAATACTCTCACTTTGCAGAGAAAGAAAATTAAACACCAATCTTCCATGTTAAAAGACTAAGGGCTCAATTAGGAGTCTGACGGTCCATCAGGCACGTGGGGGGTGCGGCGATGGTGGTCTCCTGACCGCCCTATTATGATTAGAGTGGTCGGACCGCCATTGCCCCGCCGCAGCTGTGGTGATGTGGCAGTCAGGAGGCATCAATATGCTTGGCGGGACCACTGCGGTGCTGCCAAGCATATTAGGAGTTTCCTCTCCCCCATGGTTTTAATGGTGGTTTCTCCTCCATGAAAACCCTGGTGGAGAGGATTCAACGGGGGCCCTACAGGGCCCCCTTGTGCCTCTGCGCCCTGGGGTGCATACAGAGGGGAACAGCATGTGCCCCTCTGTGTGCATGCACCCCAGTACCTGCACGCCATGGACCTTTCAGTCCATGCGTGCAGGAACTGTATTTGCCATTCCATTGCAGGGCCCATTTTTAGAGGCACCGCCGTGGGAACGCGAATAAAAGCCCCCTAGACAGGAGGAAACTCCTAATCTGGTCGGCGGCCCGACCATGGCTTTGGCAGTGCGGCGGTGGTGCGGACCAGTCATCGCACCCCCAAAGTTGTAATCAGGCCCTTAGTAGCAATTTAGCATAAGACATAGCCTGGCATTTCACCTCTGTCTTTGAAACCACAGCCAATGTGACAATATAAAAACAAAATTGAAAGTCATCCTCATGCCCAATCACCTTCAGAACTCCAGCATTGCTGCAGCCCCCCCCCCTCAACCCACCATCCTACTTCGAGCGCCTGTGTCAGAAATGTATCAGCAGTTAGTACTAGTGGTATGAAGAAGGAATATGGGCTATATTGCTGCAAACATTATAGTGGAATGAACCACATGACAGATGTATCTAAAAACGTTGCCAATGTTTTACTCTGTTCCCAGGGCTTGGACTAGGAGACACAATTAGAAACCTCTGGGAAGAGCTACAAGCTAGAGACAAGCAGCCAAGCAGCATGAAATAATGTTATAATTTGATTTTAACATGCTGGAAAAACTTCTAAATGCGCCTGCTTATGCTGCGTAGGTTGGTATAACATGCAAATGCGTCAGGCCTGTGCACTGCTTTATTTGACTATTTAATTAAAAATACACAAAGACACAGCAACACAGGTGTTTACTCAGAAACAACACGTTTAATCTGTACTATCATTTCCTTCCTATCATGCTGCGGCCGCTGCATCCCTCCCACTGCCTTTGCATTTAGAAAACTGAATCAAGATGGCGTGCTCTACTATTTATATATCATTAGGTGATGTCTCCCGCAGCTGTGAGATTGTTAAACGCAGTCCCAGTGGGACTTGGCATGTAAATATATTCAGATGTGACATTTGCAGCATCAAGGGGGAGGCGGTCCTTGCAGGAGCCTGAGTGACTGCTTTCAATCTATATGATGGATTGTCTGACCGCAAAGCCTGAAATCATTGATTTCTACTTGTCTGCTCATCTAGATGACCTTCTCCGAAGCAATGCAATTTACTTATTTACTTTCAACCCATTCTTGAGCTTTTGTTTATATGTGTGTTTTAATTGTTTTTTGTAAATTGGCTTTCTTAATCTCCGTTAATTAGAGATCTAGGATAAGGAGCGTGATTGAACTTGGCGAGTAAAACATCAAAACGTAAAATTCAAACTTTAAACACTTCCACCTTAGCTCTTTCTAAACTAACTAACATGGTTAATTGTAGCTAAGAAATACAGTTACTCACATTTTTATAGTCTTTCCTTCCTTCTTGTTCTTCATTACCTTGTTTCATTATTTTTTCTTTCTTCTGTTCTTTCTTTTTCTTTTCTTTCTTGCGTGTCTACCATTGTCGATAGTTTTCTGTCTTTTTTCCCTTGGCGCTTTCTTGCTTTCTTTCTATGAAATCCACCTGGCTGGTTAATGTTTGGGAGTGTTGAAAGACTTTATTACATTCACCAATGAAATCCGAACAACGCAAGCCAACTGTCTGCCACAGGCAACCCGTAGCTCAAGTTTTAGGAGCCTGGACCACTTCAAGACTTGCCCTTAAAGCAGTAGCGGCCCGTGGTGGGAGTGCTGCCGGGCGCTGACGTGGGGCGGGGGAGGAGCAGGGTGGGCGGTAGTAAACTACGGATTACGGCCGATTAGAGGTAAGTAAACATATAAATAAATAAAACAAATTTCGTTGCGCACGCTGCATCACCAAATGCGATGCTTCGCGCGCAACGAAATTCGTTTTATTTATTTATATGTTTACTTACCTCTGATCAGCCGTAATCCGTAGTTTACTACCCCGCCCCATGTCAGCGCCCGGCAGCACTCCCACCACGGGCCGCTACTGCCTTAAAGTGACGTGAGGGGACAGGGCAACAATAATGTAGTGAAGAGATAAAGAACTTGGGGCCTTATTTATAAGGCGGCGTTAAGTAACGTAAATAAGGTGAAGGGTTTATCGCCAAAGGAATGTAATAAAAAGTGACGTCCCTGTGGCATAAGGGCTTGTAAATATTCCCATTGGAGTCAATAGGCCCAATGATAGTAGATGGTACAGGGTAAATCTAATATAAGGAACCCAATTTCCCACAGATCCTAGCTTTCCAACCTCACTCTATGTCCAATAAACATACGCACATCATTTATTTTCAGCACCTTTAGAAAACCTTGGTGTGACACAATTTGTGTAGACTGAAAATACGTTTTTATCGATGACGGGACTGATTCACAAATATAAGCTGAGACTTGTATTTACTATTTTTTAGGGGTATTCACAAACTTACTAATCGTAATTCAATAATTTTACACCTGCGAAGACTGCACTCGTGGTGTTGACTCCTACATAAAGAGATAGGCTTGTCCTATCTATTTATGTGTGGAGATCTCAGTCCCGACTGTGGAGTGTCCACAGTGGTAAAATTGCTATTAGTAAAATTACACTAGTAGTTTGTGAATACCAGAAAACAAGTAAACTTACCCAAAAGTGTAAGTTTGCATTTGTGAATCAGGCCCTACATATTTATGTATAGCTAATACTAATTTATTTGCATATTGGTGATGTAAGCTGTTACTGTAATAGTAACACAATTGTATTTCTAAAAAATGGAACATTTGTGAGAATCTGTTTATTTTCTTGAATGTTTTATGAAAAAAACAGCAGTGACATAGGGGTCAAATCACTGCCAGAGCCGCAGGATATTCAGTGGGGGCTGCCCAAGGACTACACTCCCCATCAGCCCAAGCGCCGGGAGGCGCTTCAAAAGACCGACGCTGGCCCGCGGCGCGGTGTGCCAGAGCCGCAGGAGATTCAGTGGGGGCTGCCCAAGGACTACACTCCCCATCAGCCCAAGCGCCGGGAGGCGCTTCAGAAGACCGATGCCGGCCCGCGGCGCGGGACGCGCCCAGGCCGTGCCCGGGCAAAGCCCGGGCCAAGGGTGGGCCCGTCCACGCCCGTCGGAGCCCGGAGGAGGCTGGGCTGGGCTATCCCTCCAATTCTGAGGTAAGAATATGGGGAAAAGAAAAACGCCTTTGCGTGACCAAGGAGGGGATGTCGTAAATACCTTGGATTCTTTCCTCATGAAGGCAGCAGACGCCTTGTCAAAAGAAATTGAGAGAACAGAGGGGAGACTCACAGGAGCTGATATGGATTCTGTGTTAATAGCACCCCGCTACAATTTAGCTACAAATGACCAAGTGGGTGCAAATATAGTTTCTGTTATGCAATCGGAGCCCCCAGTACTGATTTCAGACTCTCAGCCAAATGGCACAGTCAACTCAAACCCCACTGGCTCTCCGGTTGAACCCCCGGTGAAGAAAAAGAGAGGAGGTAAATTATCATGTCAGCAAAATTTAACTATGACCATAGGGGGGGGGTAAGGGCCCGCCCAAAAAGACTTTTTTTGGTCCTGGAAAGCCTGGTAAGCCCCTGCAAGATCTGGAAACTACTTTGACCCGCCTGCTCCAACCAGTTTTGAAGAGACTTGAATGTATTGAGGGACAGTTGGCAAAATTCATTGATAATGGGGATTTTGTTTGTACTAATGCTAGGACCACTGTACAGAAGGCGAATTCAATAGGTGTATGTGAATGTGGCAAACCTGTACTTGGTGAGATGCAGCCAGTAGTTACCACTGATTCTGACCGTAAACCAGTTACACTAATGTCCACTGCCCTAATTACTAAAAGTAGAACGGTAATGGACGGGAGGGGTCAACATACTGACAACATTTGTGATAGACGTGGGATGGGTGAACCTTGGGAAAAGAGAAATGCAAATATTTGTCGATCCAACACAAATGTGTTACTGCTGGATAACACCCTCTCGTATCCCTTTATCAATATGGCTAATACTGCTAACTCGGGTCATCCTGCAAACTATGGCAGCTCATCGCTCCAGAACCAACAAGGTATATACCCAGATAGGGCTTCAGATAGCAGAATCCTACCTCGGATTCAGACTCAGAGTTATACCACTCAAGGGGAACTTCAGGGGGAACAGGGGGGATACCAACCCCCCCATACATTTAATCTCCATCTCCCCCCAGCGGCATGTCCCTATGTAATGATTTTAGTAAATGTCCCCCCTTTGAAAACTAATCAAATGGAAACCACCCAACAACTAATTAATAAAGCCATGTATTGGTTTTCTACATTTGGTATGAACTCAGAAGGTTTGAATATTGGCAATCAAATTAACATGGCTAGAAGAGTACCATGGGTGGGAAATACTCCAAAGTCAATTGGGGGAGACTGTGTAGTAATACATTTTAAGAGACAGCACTATGTGAAATACCTCCTGGGCATGATTCCTAACTTTCCTGTGGCGTCTACACAAATCTTTGCTGTACCTTTGGGCTTTTTTTACAGACCTCTGGGGTCACAACAAATGACGAAGACTGGGCTGAACTATACTCCGGGACCTGCTGTTTCCCCTGTCCCTATTCATGCTGCAGTACCCCCCCCTGTTAGAGAAGCAAATGCCTTAGATATACCTCTGACAAATAGGTTTGCGTCTTTGGAGGATTTGGAGGCATGCGATTGACATAGGGCAAATGAGGAGTTTGTGTGCCCTACGACACATTAGGAGATTACCCGAACTAGAGTAGGTCACTCACAGGCTGAAGAAAGGGATAATATAAAAGCATTGGTTTGGAATATAGCGGGGCTCAGATCTAAGAAGGATAATGAAGATTGGCTATCAATATTAAATGGATATGACTTAGTGTGCCTCCAGGAAACATGGGAGGTGGGTACTGTGTCTTATGATGGGTTCCGTACATTCCACACCCCCGCAATTCCATCTCGGCCTGGAAGAGCGAGAGGCGGTATAATAACGCTGATAAAGAACACTTTAGCTATAAAAATAATTGATTTAAATGTGCCATCACCGTATTATCACCTATTAGTTTTTAGTGGGAATTGTCAAGCAGATGTTTTATTAGTAAATTTTTATAATAATTTTTTTGAAGGCAACATGGTAGATGTAATCCGTTCTCTTGAAAATGAAATAGAAAAAGCTATAGGCAGCCACCATAAACATTTGCACATACTATGGGTGGGTGACTTTAATTGCCACTGCTGCCCAAACATTCCAAAGCCAGTTTGTGGAATAGTTGGTGAGGATGGGGTTACACCATATCATTTTATACATCACGAATATGGGGAGGAAATAAATAGGCTCATGGTTACTAGGAACCTGGAGATTTGTAATCCTGCAGAGGAAGAAACTGGTACTTTGGTAAAAACTTTTGGGGATCCCAGGAACGGCTCAACGCTTGACTACCTTGTAGTGGAAACTGCTTTTAAGAAATTTGTATATCAGGTAGGAACCTTTGTTTCAAATTTTAGTGATCATGCCGCTCTGACTTTTACATTGGAATGGAAGGGCTGCTTCAGTAGCAATATTAAAAAGTCGTGGCACCAAGTATAGCTAGGAAAAATGGTATAGTGCTTAAATGGGCAAAAATAAATAAAGCTACACTAATCCCTAAAGTAATTCGTCATACCCAAGAAGAAATTGATACATGCCTTGCTTTGCAGGGAGATCCACAAGGTATAGTGAAAGCTTTTGCTACTCTGTTGAATGTGGTGGAAGATAATTTAAAATCTAACTTCAAGGCAAGCGTAGGAAAAGCTCCACGCTGGTTTGATAGGACCTGCACAAAATCTTTGAGTAGACTCCTTAATGTATTAAAGGAAAAGCCAAGAAATAAAGTTTTGGTGAGCCTCTTACGAGGCGAATATAAATAAATTTAGACAGGTGAGTTTAGCGGCTCTAAAAGAACAGGCATGGGAAAAACTGCGGGCAGCTTCCTTCCTAAAAAATTCTAAAGAGTTTGGGGGATAGTCAACTCCCCATTCTTGAGTGAAGACTCAGATCCCTCTATAAGTACGCACATGGGAGAGGAAGCCTGGGTGGACCATTATACTGCAATATTTGATTCGGTATATCCGAATGATGAGTACTCTTCTAGCTCTAAAACAGATACACCGATCATTTTTTCAATGATAGAGGTGGAAAAGGGATTAAAACAGTGTAGCAGTGCCAAGGCTCCGGGTCCCGATGGCGCTCCGATTGATTTTTTCTTTGAACCATTGGAACTCTAAATTCCATTTTTAACTAATGTTTTAAATGCTATCGCAAAAGGTCCAATACCGGCTTCGTGGAAAACGACGGTAATTGTACCAATTTAAAAAAAAGGAGATAAAGCATTGCCAAAGAATTATCGACCGATTTCATTTATAGACGGCACCTGCAAACTTATGGGCCGTCTTGTTTTAAACCGAATTGAGGAATGGGCAACAGACAAAAATATCTTAATTTCTACTCAATATGGTTTTAAAAAGGGATGGGGACACTAGATCAGTGTCTAAATCTAAACCTAATTGCGGCAAAATATACCAATGCAAAAGAGGGGAACATATTTATGGCGTTTATGGATCTCTCCGCCGCATTTGATTCAGTTTCACACGGGAAATTATGGTTTATTTTAAAAGAAATGGGTGTGGAGGAAAATATTATTTCCTTCATTAGACAGTTATATTCCCAGTCCACAGCTCGTGTAAGATATGGATCCCAGGGAGAATGTACAAGGGCCTTTCCAATTCATCGGGGGGTTAGGCAAGGCTGTGTCTTAGCCCCCCTTTTATTCTCTATGTATACAAATGGGGTAGAGTCAGCAGTAAATGTGGATGTTATCGATGTACCTAGAGTAAATAAAAAACAGCTACCCATACTACTTTACGCAGATGACGCCGTTCTGGTGGCAAGAACTGGAATAGCCTTACAAAAACGAATAAATAATTATGTATCTTATATGTCGGGTCTAGATTTACAAGTAAATGAAACTAAAAAATGTGTTTTAGTAGTGGGGAAACAGCCAAGGAAACTACCAACTTTTTATATTGCCTCACGAAAAATTGAAATAACTAAAACTTTTTTATATCTGGGAGTACTTTTTAATAGAGAAGGGACCTGGAAGGACATGGTTGCGAATAGATGTAATGCCTTGGAAAAAAACGTTATGGCTATCCGTTCTTTTACAAGAAAACTGGGCACTAAGCCTGTAGAACCAATTAAAAAAATGTATGGCGCCAGAGCTGTTGCTTCTGCTACATATGGCGCAGGCATTTGGGGTGTAGCTAATACTGATTCACTACAAAAAAAGGAAGATATGTTCTTTAAAAAGTTATTTGCTATCCCCAAAGGGTGCTCTAACTATATTGTGCACCAGGAATTACAAGTCCCTTTCATTTCTGATCTGACATTCTTAGCCCCAGTTCTACTTTGGCATTCGATTTGGAAGAGAGATACAGTGGGACTTACCCAAGGCATCATCCAAGATTGTATACAGTTTGATAAAGCAAATCGAGTCCCTTGGCTGTGTGATGTTAAAAATACATTGATGAAGTTGGGTTTAGAGACCCTGTACTTAGATCCATCTGCCTGTAGGGGTACACCAAAAAGCGTAATTAAAGCACGTGCTAAAGAACTTAGAGAAAAGGAAAGAGATAACCTAAATGGGGCCAAACCTACAGTAGCACTATATTTAACCCTACCGTGTATTATAGGAGAAATGAATTCATATTTGACATCTGTAACAAATCCCGACATAGATTTATACTGCTAAGGTTTAGATTAAATTGTATTCCCTGTTTGTTAGGTTATCCATCAGGGACCTATTCAGTAAATGAACTTCCAGTTTGTCCCTGTGATCAAATATCTACACAATCGAACTTACATCTGTTATTTTGTTTGCAAATTTTATTCATGTATTCGGAAAAAGTATATTCGCCCGCTGTTGCTAAAATATCATTTTATCCAATGCCGACCTGCCCTGTTTTTCCTCCAAATGCTCCCCAATCCATATGTCAACTACTGTGTAGCATCGTACTTATGTTCGGCTTTATCAAAAAGGAGGTTAGTGAGGTATTAGACTGTCCAAAATTCCAAACTGCACTAATTAGCACTTTAAAATAATTGTCTGGGTGGAGTCTATCTTGATAAGTATTCAAAATATTTTTAGATTTTAGATATTCGTTATTGCAATGTATTTTATTAATTTAATGGTATTGTTCATGAGAGGCACTGTGAGCACTTTAAGCGCTATGCACTTTACTGATAATTCAGTTTGAAAAACGTAATGGATGGTATTACTATTTTAAATGGTTCCTATCTGGTTTTTTATTGTCTGTACACTTTTGTGAACTTTTAACTATACTGTTTGTGATATATTGTCTTTTAAAAAAAAAAAAAATTGAATAATGTATGATCTGTATACTTTTATGACCTTATCAATTAAGATCGAATAAAGTTATTAATCAATCAATCACTGCCACGACAAAGTTTGTCTAAATTCTCAGGGCCTCATTTATGAGGCCCTACCAGCACTTTTTTGACGTTCCGGTGGCGCAATGTGCCACTGGCATATTTATAAGGCCACGTAAAGCCACGTTGCGTGGCTTTTCATGGCTTTATAAATATGGGCCCCTTTCACAAAGAAAACTGCATGAAAGGGGCATTCCATGGGTGTTGCTTGCTGGGGGTGTTCCCAGCAACATCCATGGCTTTTTGACACTGCCCCAGATTTATGAGAAATCATAAGTCTGAGGCAGCGCCAAAAACGTACGCCTCCCAGGGGAGGCATAAGCGAGGCACAATGAGGAGAAATATCTTTATTTCTCCTCGTTTTTTCTCTTTCTATCTGTGCTGCAGAAAGAGGTAAAAGCCTCTTGTGATTGTTTTTGAGCAGGAAGGTTTCCTGCATAAAAATAATCCTCCCCGCAACTCAGGCACCCTTGCACCATGGTGCAAAGGTGCCTGCGTTGGTGCATGGCAGCCCACTGTGCACCAGTGCAGGGGGAAAGGACAGGAATGTTCTATATCTCATAGATTTGGCGCATTCCCGCCAATTTATTTTGCCATAGGGCAGCGCAGCAGCAAGGCCGGCTGCGCTGCCCTATGGCAAAAACCCCTTGAATGAGGCCCTGAGAACTTTTGGAGGATTTGGACCAATAACCATATTTAAGGGACACATTCTCGTCAGACTAAACTTGTATCTCCTCCCTCTCTTTGAAAATCAAAGTCCACAACCGCTGGCACCAATAAATGGCACTAAATAAAATATGATTTCCGATTGTCAATCATCTCCCACTGGAAGGTACCTTCTCCCACCATATGAAATTGTATTCTTCCTTTGGCACTCTGAGTGCCTGCCTACAGTACCAAGAGTCATGGAAGCATCTGATGACATAACCTGCTTCTGACATAGCCTGGCTTCTTTCACTCGCTGCCTTTGTACGCTTAAGGTTCAACATTGCCTGGTTTCTAGATCTGACTTAATGTCCAATGATGAATCTTAGGGTCGAATTTGCAAAGCTTTTCATTTGAGTACTGGTGTGTTACCCTGTCTCAGATGTGAGTTACACCAAAGGGGATGATGGACGGAGTGTTGAACATTGCAAGCACTCACCCCCAGTCAACTGATCTGGGTTTAATCCATCATCATTCTTTAGCTCACTCCGCCACCCCAGTTCAGACATGGCCATATGCAAATCAGTCTGACCCTGTGCCTCATGGGAACAGTCCAGCCCGAACTGCCAAGCCATGTCTTCCCTGGACCGGAAACAAGCATCCTGGGACCGGTTTCTGGCTAACAGCCGTCATCAGCCAGGCTAGCTTGAATCCAGTGGCAAAGTGAGCAAGGGACCCACGTCTGGGCATACCCTGCCAACTTAGGGCGAACAAAGCAAAACCAAAGGGGATGATGGACGGAGTGTTGAACATTGCAAGCACTCACCCCCAGTCAACTGATCTGGGTTTAATCCATCATCATTCTTTAGCTCACTCCGCCACCCCAGTTCAGACATGGCCATATGCAAATCAGTCTGACCCTGTGCCTCATGGGAACAGTCCAGCCCGAACTTCCAAGCCATGTCTTCCCTGGACCGGAAACAAGCATCCTGGGACCGGTTTCTGGCTAACAGCCGTCATCAGCCAGGCTAGCTTGAATCCAGTGGCAAAGTGAGCAAGGGACCCACGTCTGGGCATACCCTGCCAACTTAGGGCGAACAAAGCAAAACCAAAGGGGATGATGGACGGAGTGTTGAACATTGCAAGCACTCACCCCCAGTCAACTGATCTGGGTTTAATCCATCATCATTCTTTAGCTCACTCCGCCACCCCAGTTCAGACATGGCCATATGCAAATCAGTCTGACCCTGTGCCTCATGGGAACAGTCCAGCCCGAACTGCCAAGCCATGTCTTCCCTGGACCGGAAACAAGCATCCTGGGACCGGTTTCTGGCTAACAGCCGTCATCAGCCAGGCTAGCTTGAATCCAGTGGCAAAGTGAGCAAGGGACCCACGTCTGGGCATACCATGCCAACTTAGGGCGAACAAAGCAAAACCAAAGGGGATGATGGACGGAGTGTTGAACATTGCAAGCACTCACCCCCAGTCAACTGATCTGGGTTTAATCCATCATCATTCTTTAGCTCACTCCGCCACCCCAGTTCAGACATGGCCATATGCAAATCAGTCTGACCCTGTGCCTCATGGGAACAGTCCAGCCCGAACTGCCAAGCCATGTCTTCCCTGGACCGGAAACAAGCATCCTGGGACCGGTTTCTGGCTAACAGCCGTCATCAGCCAGGCTAGCTTGAATCCAGTGGCAAAGTGAGCAAGGGACCCACGTCTGGGCATACCCTGCCAACTTAGGGCGAACAAAGCAAAACCAAAGGGGATGATGGACGGAGTGTTGAACATTGCAAGCACTCACCCCCAGTCAACTGATCTGGGTTTAATCCATCATCATTCTTTAGCTCACTCCGCCACCCCAGTTCAGACATGGCCATATGCAAATCAGTCTGACCCTGTGCCTCATGGGAACAGTCCAGCCCGAACTGCCAAGCCATGTCTTCCCTGGACCGGAAACAAGCATCCTGGGACCGGTTTCTGGCTAACAGCCGTCATCAGCCAGGCTACCTTGAATCCAGTGGCAAAGTGAGCAAGGGACCCACGTCTGGGCATACCCTGCCAACTTAGGGTGAACAAAGCAAAACCAAAGGGGATGATGGACGGAGTGTTGAACATTGCAAGCACTCACCCCCAGTCAACTGATCTGGGTTTAATCCATCATCATTCTTTAGCTCACTCCGCCACCCCAGTTCAGACATGGCCATATGCAAATCAGTCTGACCCTGTGCCTCATGGGAACAGTCCAGCCCGAACTGCCAAGCCATGTCTTCCCTGGACCGGAAACAAGAATCCTGGGACCGGTTTCTGGCTAACAGCCGTCATCAGCCAGGCTAGCTTGAATCCAGTGGCAAAGTGAGCAAGGGACCCACGTCTGGGCATACCCTGCCAACTTAGGGCGAACAAAGCAAAACCAAAGGGGATGATGGACGGAGTGTTGAACATTGCAAGCACTCACCCCCAGTCAACTGATCTGGGTTTAATCCATCATCATTCTTTAGCTCACTCCGCCACCCCAGTTCAGACATGGCCATATGCAAATCAGTCTGACCCTGTGCCTCATGGGAACAGTCCAGCCCTAACTGCCAAGCCATGTCTTCCCTGGACCGGAAACAAGCATCCTGGGACCGGTTTCTGGCTATCAGCCGTCATCAGCCAGGCTAGCTTGAATCCAGTGGTAAAGTGAGCAAGGGACCCACGTCTGGGCATACCCTGCCAACTTAGGGCGAACAAAGCAAAACCAAAGGGGATGATGGACGGAGTATTGAACATTGCAAGCACTCACCCCCAGTCAACTGATCTTGGTTTAATCCATCATCATTCTTTAGCTCACTCTGCCACCCCAGTTCAGACATGGCCATATGCAAATCAGTCTGACCCTGTGCCTCATGGGAACAGTCCAGCCCGAACTGCCAAGCCATGTCTTCCCTGGACCGGAAACAAGCATCCTGGGACCGGTTTCTGGCTAACAGCCGTCATCAGCCAGGCTAGCTTGAATCCAGTGGCAAAGTGAGACAGGGACCCACGTCTGGGCATACCCTGCCAACTTAGGGCGAACAAAGCAAAACCAAAGGGGATGATGGACGGAGTGTTGAACATTGCAAGCACTCACCCCCAGTCAACTGATCTGGGTTTAATCCATCATCGATCTATAGCTCACTCCGCCACCCAAGTTCAGACATGGCCTTATGCAAATCAGTCTGACCCTGTGCCTCATGGGAACAGTCCAGCCCGAACTGCCAAGCCATGTCTTCCCTGGACCGGAAACAAGCATCCTGGGACCGGTTTCTGGCTAACAGCCGTCATCAGCCAGGCTAGCTTGAATCCAGTGGCAAAGTGAGCAAGGGACCCACGTCTGGGCATACCCTGCCAACTTAGGGCGAAGAAAGCAAAACCAAAGGGGATGATGGACGGAGTGTTGAACATTGCAAGCACTCACCCCCAGTCAACTGATCTGGGTTTAATCCATCATCTTTCTTTAGCTCACTCCGCCACCCCAGTTCAGACATGGCCATATGCAAATCAGTCTGACCCTGTGCCTCATGGGAACAGTCCAGCCCGAACTGCCAAGCCATGTCTTCCCTGGACCGGAAACAAGCATCCTGGGACCGGTTTCTGGCTAACAGCCGTCATCAGCCAGGCTACCTTGAATCCAGAGGCAAAGTGAGCAAGGAACCCACGTCTGGGCATACCCTGCCAACTTAGGGTGAACAAGGCAAAACCAAAGGGGATGATGGACGGAGTGTTGAACATTGCAAGCACTCACCCCCAGACAACTGATCTGGGTTTAATCCATCATCATTCTTTAGCTCACTCCGCCACCCCAGTTCAGACATGGCCATATGCAAATCAGTCTGACTCTGTGCCTCATGGGAACAGTCCAGCCCGAACTGCCAAGCCATGTCTTCCCTGGACCGGAAACAAGAATCCTGGGACCGGTTTCTGGCTAACAGCCGTCATCAGCCAGGCTAGCTTGAATCCAGTGGCAAAGTGAGCAAGGGACCCACGTCTGGGCATACCCTGCCAACTTAGGGCGAACAAAGCAAAACCAAAGGGGATGATGGACGGAGTGTTGAACATTGCACGCACTCACCCCCAGTCAACTGATCTGGGTTTAATCCATCATCATTCTTTAGCTCACTCCGCCACCCCAGTTCAGACATGGCCATATGCAAATCAGTCTGACCCTGTGCCTCATGGGAACAGTCCAGCCCGAACTGCCAAGCCATGTCTTCCCTGGACCGGAAACAAGCATCCTGGGACCGGTTTCTGGCTAACAGCCGTCATCAGCCAGGCTACCTTGAATCCAGTGGCAAAGTGAGCAAGGGACCCACGTCTGGGCATACCCTGCCAACTTAGGGCGAACAAAGCAAAACCAAAGGGGATGATGGACGGAGTGTTGAACATTGCAAGCACTCACCCCCAGTCAACTGATCTGGGTTTAATCCATCATCATTCTTTAGCTCACTCCGCCACCCCAGTTCAGACATGGCCATATGCAAATCAGTCTGACCCTGTGCCTCATGGGAACAGTCCAGCCCGAACTGCCAAGCCATGTCTTCCCTGGACCGGAAACAAGAATCCTGGGACCGGTTTCTGGCTAACAGCCGTCATCAGCCAGGCTACCTTGAATCCAGTGGCAAAGTGAGCAAGGGACCCACGTCTGGGCATACGCTGCCAATTTAGGGCGAACAAAGCAAAACCAAAGGGGATGATGGACGGAGTGTTGAACATTGCAAGCACTCACCCCCAGTCAACTGATCTGGGTTTAATCCATCATCATTCTTTAGCTCACTCCGCCACCCCAGTTCAGACATGGCCATATGCAAATCAGTCTGACCCTGTGCCTCATGGGAACAGTCCAGCCCAAACTGCCAAGCCATGTCTTCCCTGGACCGGAAACAAGAATCCTGGGACCGGTTTCTGGCTAACAGCCGTCATCAGCCAGGCTAGCTTGAATTCAGTGGCAAAGTGAGCAAGGGACCCACGTCTGGGCATACCCTGCCAACTTAGGGTGAACAAAGCAAAACCAAAGGGGATGATGGACGGAGTGTTGAACATTGCAAGCACTCACCCCCAGTCAACTGATCTGGGTTTAATCCATCATCATTCTTTAGCTCACTCCGCCACCCCAGTTCAGACATGGCCATATGCAAATCAGTCTGACCCTGTGCCTCATGGGAACAGTCCAGCCCGAACTGCCAAGCCATGTCTTCCCTGGACCGGAAACAAGCATCCTGGGACCGGTTTCTGGCTAACAGCCGTCATCAGCCAGGCTAGCTTGAATCCAGTGGTAAAGTGAGCAAGGGACCCACGTCTGGGCATACCCTGCCAACTTAGGGCGAACAAAGCAAAACCAAAGGGGATGATGGACGGAGTGTTGAACATTGCAAGCACTCACCCCCAGTCAACTGATCTTGGTTTAATCCATCATCATTCTTTAGCTCACTCTGCCACCCCAGTTCAGACATGGCCATATGCAAATCAGTCTGACCCTGTGCCTCATGGGAACAGTCCAGCCCGAACTGCCAAGCCATGTCTTCCCTGGACCGGAAACAAGCATCCTGGGACCGGTTTCTGGCTAACAGCCGTCATCAGCCAGGCTAGCTTGAATCCAGTGGCAAAGTGAGACAGGGACCCACGTCTGGGCATACCCTGCCAACTTAGGGCGAACAAAGCAAAACCAAAGGGGATGATGGACGGAGTGTTGAACATTGCAAGCACTCACCCCCAGTCAACTGATCTGGGTTTAATCCATCATCATTCTTTAGCTCACTCCACCACCCCAGTTCAGACATGGCCATATGCAAATCAGTCTGACCCTGTGCCTCATGGGAACAGTCCAGCCCGAACTGCCAAGCCATGTCTTCCCTGGACCGGAAACAAGCATCCTGGGACCGGTTTCTGGCTAACGGCCGTCATCAGCCAGGCTAGCTTGAATCCAGTGGCAAAGTGAGCAAGGGACCCACGTCTGGGCATACCCTGCCAACTTAGGGCGAACAAAGCAAAACCAAAGGGGATGATGGACGGAGTGTTGAACATTGCAAGCACTCACCCCCAGTCAACTGATCTGGGTTTAATCCATCATCATTCTTTAGCTCACTCCGCCACCCCAGTTCAGACATGGCCATATGCAAATCAGTCTGACCCTGTGCCTCATGGGAACAGTCCAGCCCGAACTGCCAAGCCATGTCTTCCCTGGACCGGAAACAAGCATCCTGGGACCGGTTTCTGGCTAACAGCCGTCATCAGCCAGGCTACCTTGAATCCAGAGGCAAAGTGAGCAAGGGACCCACGTCTGGGCATACCCTGCCAACTTAGGGTGAACAAAGCAAAACCAAAGGGGATGATGGACGGAGTGTTGAACATTGCAAGCACTCACCCCCAGTCAACTGATCTGGGTTTAATCCATCATCATTCTTTAGCTCACTCCGCCACCCCAGTTCAGACATGGCCATATGCAAATCAGTCTGACCCTGTGCGTCATGGGAACAGTCCAGCCCGAACTGCCAAGCCATGTCTTCCCTGGACCGGAAACAAGAATCCTGCGACCGGTTTCTGGCTAACAGCCGTCATCAGCCAGGCTAGCTTGAATCCAGTGGCAAAGTGAGCAAGGGACCCACGTCTGGGCATACCCTGCCAACTTAGGGCGAACAAAGCAAAACCAAAGGGGATGATGGATGGAGTGTTGAACATTGCAAGCACTCACCCCCAGTCAACTGATCTGGGTTTAATCCATCATCATTCTTTAGCTCACTCCGCCACCCCAGTTCAGACATGGCCATATGCAAATCAGTCTGACCCTGTGCCTCATGGGAACAGTCCAGCCCGAACTGCCAAGCCATGTCTTCCCTGGACCGGAAACAAGCATCCTGGGACCGGTTTCTGGCTAACAGCCGTCATCAGCCAGGCTAGCTTGAATCCAGTGGCAAAGTGAGCAAGGGACCCACGTCTGGGCATACCCTGCCAACTTAGGGCGAACAAAGCAAAACCAAAGGGGATGATGGAGGAGTGTTGAACATTGCAAGCACTCACTCCCAGTCAACTGATCTTGGTTTAATCCATCATCATTCTTTAGCTCACTCCGCCACCCCAGTTCAGACATGGCCATATGCAAATCAGTCTGACCCTGTGCCTCATGGGAACAATCCAGCCCGAACTGCCAAGCCATGTCTTCCCTGGACCGGAAACAAGCATCCTGGGACCAGTTTCTGGCTAACAGCCGTCATCAGCCAGGCTAGCTTGAATCCAGTGGCAAAGTGAGCAAGGGACCCACGTCTGGGCATACCCTGCCAACTTAGGGCGAACAAAGCAAAACCAAAGGGGATGATGGACGGGGTGTTGAACATTGCAAGCACTCACCCCCAGTCAACTGATCTGGGTTTAATCCATCATCATTCTTTAGCTCACTCCGCCACCCCAGTTCAGACATGGCCATATGCTAATCAGTCTGACCCTGTGCGTCATGGGAACAGTCCAGCCCGAACTGCCAAGCCATGTCTTCCCTGGACCGGAAACAAGCATCCTGGGACCGGTTTCTGGCTAACAGCCGTCATCAGCCAGGCTAGCTTGAATCCAGTGGCAAAGTGAGCAGGGTATGCCCAGACGTGGGTCCCTTGCTCACTTTGCCACTGGATTCAAACTAGCCTGGCTGATGACGGCTGAATAGCCAGAAACCGGTCCCAGGATGCTTGTTTCCGGTCCAGGGAAGACATTGCTTGGCAGTTCGGGCTGGACTGTTCCCATGAGGCACAGGGTCAGACTGATTTGCATATGGCCATGTCTGAACTGGGGTGGTGGAGTGACCTAAAGAATGATGATGGATTAATCCCAGATCAGTTGACTGGGGGTGAGTGTTTGATTAGCTCAAGCGCTCCGTCCATCATCCACTTTGGTATCGCTTTGTTCGCCCTAAGTTGGCAGGGTATGCCCAGACGTGGGTCCCTTGCTCACTTTGCCACTGGATTCAAGCTAGCCTGGCTGATGACGGCTGAATAGCCAGAAACCGGTCCCAGAATGCTTGTTTCCGGTCCAGGGAAGACATTGCTTGACAGTTCGGGCTGGACTGTTCCCATGAGGCACAGGGTCAGACTGATTTGCATATGGCCATGTCTGAACTGGGGTGGTGGAGTGAGCTAAAGAATGATGATGGATTAAACCCAGATCAGTTGACTGGGGGTGAGTGTTTGATTAGCTCAAGCGCTCCGTCCATCATCCACTTTGGTATCGCCTTGTTCGCCCTAAGTTGGCAGGGTATGCCCAGACGTGGGTCCCTTGCTCACTTTGCCACTGGATTCAAGCTAGCCTGGCTGATGACGGCTCAATAGCCAGAAACTGGTCCCAGGATGCTTGTTTCCGGTCCAGGGAAGACATTGCTTGGCAGTTCGGGCTGGACTGTTCCCATGAGGCACAGGGTCAGACTGATTTGCATATGGCCATGTCTGAACTGGGGTGGTGGAGTGAGCTAAAGAAAGATGATGGATTAAACCCAGATCAGTTGACTGGGGGTGACTGTTTGATTAGCTCAAGCGCTCCGTCCATCATCCACTTTGGTATCAGATGTGAGTTACAGCTGAATATCCGGGCTTGATTCACGACGCATTTTCTGTGAGTAAACTGGAGTTGGATAGTGAAGGAGTGTGTCTGTCTCTTTGCAAACATTGTCTCCCCTATGGAGTTGGTAACAACTCCACTTTCGTCAAAGAGGTAGTGATGGTTAGTGACTGTCCTGCAATTGGTCCTCTATTTTTATCTCAGGTCTTGCTGCTTTCTACCTGCTTCTTAACTTCCTGATGCAAAGAAAAAGAGAGAGAGAGAGAGAGAGAGAGAGATTCCTTACTCCATTTGTTTACTTATTCATGAGCATCTAAATTAACATTTACCTTGAATATTTTTTAGGACGACCAGCATTACTCCCACGTCATGTTCAATGGTCAATGTTGAACATGCACCATTTCCATATGGGTTTTCCAAGAACAATGGTGATACTGGATCTCCTCTTCTGCAGCGTAAACCAAATCCTAAAATGTTACTTGTTTGCCAGGAAGTGCACACAACTGAGATCTTACTCAAGCTCTTTACTAAAACAATTCCCTCTTGAGAATGCGCTAAAATGTAGATCTAACTCAGAAGAAATAATGTTGCAATAAATGTGTACGGTGTGCCTGACTTTTTCTGTGACAAGTAATAGATGTTAACATGCATATTATAGACCTTACAGTACACAACATGACACAATAATTTTTAAGGTACATAAATACAAATTTCCGTTGCTGAAATGGTAATCACAGTAATGCTGCTGCTCATGTGTCTCCAGTTAGTAATGGAGGATAGGCTAAGCCTTTGTCAGGGTCCAACACTCCATTGGGGTGGGATGGGGATGTCTGGAGTGGGTCTGGATAGGCGGCCATAAGATGTCCTGGGCCTTGATTATGTCCAAAGAAGGAGGTCCTAAAACACAAAAAAGGTGATGGGAGGAGTGCTTGCAACACGTCTGACCCAGTGAAGCAGATCCCAACAAAGAGTTGTCTTTGTGCCGTTGCTGCCCCTGAGCATGTGAAGAAAGCAAGAAATACAGGAGAGACAGGGGAAGAAAGAGAGTGGGTGAAGAATAAAGACTATGATGAGAAATGATGGGAATATAACGAGAAGAAGAGAAGCATGGGGACACTACAGAGAGGCAGGTGAGGGATCAAAGACAAAGACAGGGCTGTGTGTGTGTGTGAAAGAGACAGGCAGAGGGATCAAAGAGAAACAGAGACAGGTGATAGGTGTGAGAGAGATATAGACTGATGTGATAGGGAATGAAATAGGTGACAGCAATGTGAGACAGACACAGACAAGCGGCAAAGAGGCAGCTGAGAGTCAGAGAGGGGACGGGATGACAGTATCGGAGACAAAATATAAATAGAGATATTAAAAAGAGAGATAGCTGAAAGAGACAAGAAGAGAGGGAGATTCAGTGAGAGAAAAGATAGAGACAGCTGGTGATAGACAACTGAAAGGAAGAGGGAGGTAAGTGAGACTTGCTTGAAGGGTACAGCTCAGAGATGGAACAAAAGGAAGGTAAAAGACACATCTTAGAGAGAGTGTCTAGACATGTCAGAGGGGAGAGATTACTTAGAAAGAGGCTGTTCAGAAGGAACGAGAGAAAGAGGGTCAGGGCAGTTGAGAGAGGAGATAGAGACAATGTTGAGAGAGACAGCTTAGAGAGAATGGGAGACAGGTGTGAGAGAGACGTGCTATAAAGAGAGGTTAGAAAGACTGCTGAGACAGGCGGGAAAGTGACAGCTGAGAACGTGGCAGCTGAAAGAAGGGAGGCAATTGCAAGAATGGTGATAAAGTGAGAGAGCTGAAAAAGAGACAGAGGAGTTATACAGTTTAGAGACACAGACAGAGACAGCTGGGGGAGAAGTGTGGAGGATGAAAGGTGGGAGATACGGAGATGATTTTGAGACAGAAACAGATGAGAAAGAGACACACAAGGAAGTTAGAGAGATGGGAGACATCTGAAAGAGAAGTGAAAAAAAGAAAGAACAGGAGAGAAAGTCAGATAAAAGAGGGGAAGACGTGGGATATTAAAAGGAGTTAAGCGAGAAAGGCACAGTGGAAATAGAGGACGATACAAGTGTAGTGAGAAAGAGATAACAATATGTGAGAAAGACAGGTGAGAGATATAATAAAAAGACTCCTGAGAAACAGATAGCTGAGGGTGGAGTGACAGCTGGTTACCGGTTGTACGATATCACTACCTGTCATATCATTGGGGTCAAAGGACATGTGGTGCTACTTCCACTTACCCTGCCATTTTGTCGAATCGACATCCATGCATCCAGTAATCGTTGTACATGTGCAGAGAGCATAATTGCAAGTTCTTCGATTCAGCTCCTTATACTTTTATCATCGCATTTAGATGGTGCTTGCGATTTTAAGAAGCAATCCCATGCTGATTGCACCCTGTTGTGTTTCGCTAGGCTCGAAGTGATGAAAGTAGCACACAATCAGAAGGGCTGAGAGCAGTCGGAGCAAATCAGCATGGTATTTGCTTTGAAAATGCTGCCTTCATTCTCTTAGGTGACTGCAAATTACACAAAAACACATATTTTTGCATAATGATTGTAAGTTAATGTATAGTATATGCTGTGAAAGGCAAATTCGTTTTTTGCAACACAAATAATAAATAGCAAGAGATGGAAAAATATTACAAGCAGGCAGTTTTCATCAGCTGCAATTTCAGAATCCATTCTCTTTTCCTGGTGGCGTGATTTATTTCCACAATAATTTTGATATGTGCTTCAGATGAGGTGGCTTTGTTAGCTTCTGAACACAGGCACTGCTTGTCCTCTTACAGGAACAATGCCATGCATTTTCTACAAAGACAGCAAACGCAAGCTAAAACACTTTCTGCTACCTCAATCATTGATTTTTGGCCTTCATCTGAAACCACTGCATGACATATTGCTACCTCAATATGAATTGATGACATTGTTCATCACCACCCTGAATGTTTTACGAGGATTGGTAACAGAGCTGCCTTGGGCGGAAATGCAACCCATTTAGGTTTGAGGTTGTCTGAAAAGGGATGCATTTCATTGTAAGGCGAGCCAAGAGGCATTTTCAAACACTAGATTGACATTTTTACACTGCTACATTAAGGTCTAAGTGCGAACAGTTTCCCCTGTCTGGTGTGAAGTAGCGTGGTATGCGGAATAGTGCGGCATAACTGGATACAGTTAACAAACAAGCAGCTTTAGATGTGTATTTCCAGAGGTAATAACCCAAAGCACAAAATGTATCACACCTCAAATTTCTATTTGTAAACCAAGGTCTCAAAGCTGGTGTTTGCTAGTTTAGGCTGTAGTATCTGTTAGGAAAATCTACACTACAAGGATAGAAAGCGTGCTGGACAGTCTAGGAACTAAATTACAATTCACACATTCATACCGGTGTGTGACTTGCTATGACTTGTCTTGAAAACTTTGCGCCTCATTTACAAGAAATGATGTATCGCTGCTGCAGCCCAGCGATGCATCAAAATCAGTTACAAAAGCGTACATACATTTTTTGCGACATGGATGAGCTATGTCACAAAGAAATGATGCTGGTGCCGGCATTATGGCGTCGCAAAAACTGACGCAACTGCTGTAAAAGTGTCATAGGCCAGAATAGCATCACGTAACATGAGCAAACAACCTTAGCGTCACTTTTTACTGCGTGAAAACATGAAAAAATTGATAAAAACTACACAAATTAAAAAACATTAAACCAGATTACACTGAAGGCAGCCATGGAACAGGGAGAAGAAACCAACAATCAGGACAACAACCCCAGCACCAGTCAGGATGTCCAGGCAGACTTCCTGGGTAAGAGGAAGTCCAACTTTAGTGAGGAGAAGAAAGAGATCCTGATCACTTAGGTGACAGACCACCAACACCAGCTGTTTGTCACCTCAAAATTGCCATTATCAAACAAAGAAGCCATTTGGCAGTTCATACTGGTCAAGGTCAACAGCATAAGACAAGCGAAGAGGACAGTGACTGACTTGAAGAAATGCTGGCAAGACATAAAGCGCAAGACGAAAGAGAAAATGGCAAACAACCTGAAGGCAGCAATGCAGACCGGATAAGGGAGCCCAGTGGACCAAGAGGCGCTGGATGCTCTGGAGGAGCAGGTGGTAGCTGTCATACCGGAGGAGTTGGTGGCAGGACTTCCACGACAAGACAGTGCAGCCCATGAGGAACACCAAGACCTACAGGGTAAGTTGCAAAAAGGAGCAATGTGAGGAAAATGGTTATGTTGTGGAGTCCAGCTAACTAAGTACCAGTGCTCCACTGCGCTGTGTGCAGTGCAAATGGCAGGTATGTCGGTCATGTACTGTTAAGCATCATATATATATATATATATATATATATGTCAGTCACACTGGCCAGTTGCATGTTGTACAGCTCACTCCAGCTCCGTCATGTTGTACACTTCTTTGTGTGAAGTGCAGCACCAGTCCACCATCACCTCTGTTAACCGCCACTTGTAGTCGTCTGTACAGCATGAGTCACAAGAACTAAAGTCCCACAATACCAAGCAAAAATGCATGGGATCTCAGTAACCAGAGGTCTGTCATGCGCCACCTACCTGGATCCCAGATGATTCCAATGGGGCGGCAACGCTAGTTCCCTAATCCTGCTGAGACTTGCCCTTGTTTACATGAGGAGACAATGCTCCGGTGGCAAATCCCAGGGGGAATGGGGTTGGGATGGAGAGAGCATGGGTAGTCATAGATGCTGATCTCGTTAACTCAACAGCAACACTGCAGCAGGCACTCACACCAGTCTGATGAATGGTACAGGTAGATATGGTACCTATAAACAAAGAAATATTAAGGCTTTAGTCTAGTATTAATTCTATCTTTTAAGGTATCACCTCACGAAAGCTTTTCAAATCTCAACCAACCTTTATTTTTTTTTTTGTTTTGTATTAATTTGGACTGTCTTTAGAGGCTCCTTTATTAACATTTTCAAAACTGTAAGTGATTATGATTTCATCATCGAACCCACAAGCAAATTTGGACAGGGTTAGGTTCACCCAAGTCCTCTCTGGCAGAGCCCTGCAAACAGTATACACAATTTGAACAAAAATACTGGTTACCTTTGTTTGCAGCAAGATGTTGCGACTGAGCTCAGCGCATACTTAAATCAAGTCTGTTAATGTGTCTCTCGTTTTCTTGTTCTTTTTTCCATCCAGGTGTGAGACTAATGTGGTACGTTCTTTGTGGTGAGGTCGAAGTGGGAGGATCAAGGGAGCTGGCAAGACAGAGTCCTGAAAGCCAGGAAACAGGTAAGTGGCAGGAGAAGAGGCTACACGAAGGAGAGGAGTGTGGATGGTCTTTAAATAAGACTGCTTTAGAACGTCCATAAAGGTCACATTCTAATTGTTTGTAACAAGGAACAGGTGGACATAATTAACTTGATGAGGCTGACTTCTAGAAAGGTGCTTTAGAATGTTCACAGAGGTCATGTTCTAATTGCCTATAGCAAGGAACAGGTACAAATGATACATTTGATGAGTCTGTCTTCTAGAAGGTGTTTTAGAATGTTCACAAATGTTGCATTCTAATTGCTTAAAGCAAGGATCAGGGGATTAATTTGATGAGGGCTGTCTTCCGGAAGGTTCATGTTGAGATCATCTATGCTGGTTGCTTGATGCTTATTCTGGTGGATTTTCTGGATGTTTCCATGGCGCCTGAAACCTGATTGTGCATATGCATGGTAAAACATTTGTAAAAGCTCTTAAGTCTTTTCAAATAAACCGGGGAACACCAGCTGCAGTTAGCTATTACCAACAGCATGTAATATGGTCAAAAGTCAGGGTACAAGATGTTTGTTCATTAATAAGTGTTGGGAGGAATGATATGAGTCATGCGACTATACTGTGATAGTCAAGAGAGGTGAGCTATGGCAGGAATCCTGACACCTGTGCTGCAGTGAACCTCACTTTTGATGACACTCTGATTGTGCTGGTCTTTCAATCATATTAGAGTTGCAACTCTAAGCCACCCTGCGTGCCATGAATGGCCCCACAGATATGGATTAAGGCAAAGAAGTGCAAAGCGCTGCTTTGCCTTACTCTACGCCCATGTGGCTCAGACTGGCCTCCAAAAGTGATGGCTCTGCACTGTGAGCCTCTGGGGTGTCAAGAAAAGAGACCTTATGGGTGCACACTGGGCTTGTAAGCACATGGGTATGGGGGTGAATGCAAGTAATACATACCAGAGGACCATGTGTGTTGAAAAAACCATGATGGGCCTTATTGACCAGGCCATTGCACCACCGGTGCATCACTATTTTGTGACGCACCAGCGGCTCAATGGACCTACCCATATTTACAAGATGACATAAGGCCACCCTACGTGGCTTTTCATGGCCTCGTAAATATGGCCCCCTATCACGCATTACTCTGCGTGGAAGGTAAAATCCCTGGGTATTGCTGGGGGTGTTCCCATGCAACATCCATGGTATCTGATGCACTCCCAGATTTAAAAGGTCTCCTTAATCTGGGAATGCGTCAGATTCGTATGTCTCCCCAGGAGAGGCATAGGGGAGGGGCAACTAGGAGAAATACCTATATTTCTCCTCGTTTCCCCTTTTTTCTATGTGTGCTGCATTCTAATGCACACATAGAAGAGGAAAGCACCTCTCATGATTGTATTTGTGCATGAAGGTGTCCCTTCCTTCCCAAAAACAATCACCCCTACAATGCAGACGCCCTTACATCATGGTGCAAAGGTGCTTGCATTGGGGCATGGCTGCCATTTGTGCACCACTGCAGGGGAAAAGGACAGGATTGCGCTGTATCTCATAGATAGGCCACATTCCTGCCCTTTTATATCCGGGCAGGGCAGCGCAGCAAGAATCCTTGTGGCGCTGCCCTGCGCCAATACATCATCAATGAGGCACAGTTTGTTGCACTGGGGTTCCTCTGGTAGTGCAGTGTATTATAAGCATTGGCTGAGCACATACAACTACCAGTGTGTGTTGATGTGGAGACATTGCATAGGAAAGATGTGAGAAGGCATATGTGTACAGCAAGGTGGCTCACAAATATACATACCCTGCTGTGTCTGACAGTGTCACACTCGTGTTGTAGTTGGATAGGCATGACAGAGAGTGGCCCGTTGGGGCACTACATCCTACACGTGATGTGGCCCTGGTTGAAGAGGGAGCATGTGGCAGGAGGGAGTCTGGAGGCAAAGTGTCTCACCATGCCACATGTCAAAGTCGGAGGATGTTAAATGAGGATCAGTCAAGGTATAGGAAGAAATAGTTCGCCACCACAAAGCCCTTCAGTAAGGGATGATAGGAGGCTGAGGTGAATGGCCCCAGCTGTGTAGGAAACCTGGCTAGGTACATGTCACCAATTCCAGCACAACTACCATGTGGAGTTCCGCTTGAACCACAGCCCACAAATGCAGGCTGCCATGTCAGTCCATTGGATATGGTCACGCATATTTTTGGTGATGCAGGCACATGAGACTCAATGTAGGATCTGGGTAACAGCAGTGTGTGGAAGTAAGTTGTGTCCCTGGTTCAAAATAAGTGCCAGAGGAGACATGAACATGTCCAAGTGAGGGGGCCTGAGTTAAACAATGTTTAATACTCTTCCAATGATGAAATGGGGTGAGGGACCATGCTAGCAATCTACATGGTTTCACTGGGCTTTTCTCCTCAGATTTGCTACACTGTGCCCACTGCCAACTAATATGGAGTCAAGTGTGTGTGCACTTAAATCACATCAGTACCCACCACTCAGAAAACCACCCGAGGAACATGGCCTCACACATTCCTGCTAGTATCAGGATTTAAACTGTGTAGAGGACATGTGTGAAGTACAGATCCCCTCACCACATTAATGCACTATGTGCATGCAATACACCACAATGAGCCAGAGTCCTGTGGTGTACTCTGAGAAAGGCAGACTGCAGGTACATAGCTAATTAATTTCCCAAGCCACACCACTCCCACAGGAGCGAAGGGCTGAGTACTGGTCACAGAGCATGCAGGCTCCATGGGGATTATGGTGCAATGTGCACAGTAACGATGTCAATACGTCCAAAAATACATGGGGGCATAGTCACAAGCCAGGTGTGCTGCTGGAGCTTGACTTTAAAAGATGTTGGTGCCACGCACTGGCCTTACACGTATCTACAAGGCCACATAAAGCCACCCTGTCTGGCTCTTCATGGCTGTGTAGACATGGAGAGAGGCAACGCAGCACAAGTTGCTCATTGCCTCACACTACGATGGGGAGGCGTGCCATGGTGCTCATAGTGGGTGTTCCCAGGTAACAGTCATGGCATGTGAGACATTCCCAGATTAATTACAAGCTGTAACCCTGGGGAAGCGTCAATATCTGACGCCTCCCCAGGTGAATTGTACAGGAGGAAAAACAAGGAGGAATCACATCAGTTCACCACAAATTTGTCTCTTCCTATGTATGTGGCATTCAGCAGCACAAACAGAAAAAGGAAATAGCCTCCATATCTTGTTTCTGGTCAGGATGATGCCCCTACCTGCACAAAAACAAAGATACCAACAACGCATGCACTCTAGCTCCATGGTGCATGACAGCCAATTACGCACCATTGCCGTCGAAGAGGGCAGGAATGCACAGTATTTTATAGACATGGGGCAGTCATGCCCTTTTCTATTTGATGTAGTGCTCCACGGAGTGGAGAGTAGCTGCCTCTTACAGCCTCCGAGATGCAGCTACTCTCCACGGAGTGGATTGGACCGGGCTCTAGATGACATCACTGGTATCATGAGGCATGAGCAAATTTCCTGCCAAAATGGCATCAGCAAGGTTGTCAATAAACTGGGGGCAATCCAGAACATCCTGGAGTCCATGGAGAGGAAGCAGGACTCCTACATCACAACAATGGGTGCCTACCACCACAGTGTTGCTGCTGTGCTGGCAAACCGGCAGGTCCTTCTCAGTGCTTTGCTGCCTTACTTGTTGGCACAGGAAAATGCTGCTGGGAACCAGGGATCCACATCTTAAGACCCTGATGTGTGTGCACCTCCGTCGGCTCTGGGATCTTCAACACCACCCTCACGTGAGGCACCCCACACATCAGAGGAGAAAGATGTGGACTTCAGTTCTTTGCAAAGAAAAACTGCCCAGTAGCATATCTCTGTGCCAAATGGCCAGTCCTTCCAATGCGCTGTGCTAATGCCCATGCCAGTGTACCTCTCAACAGGTACTGTCCTCCATTTGCTTGCCCACCTGTGTGGACTGTCTATGTGGACTTTCTGTCATAATGGCAACTGGATCATCCTCCTCACTGGAACATTCTTTTTCTCAACATGTCCCATGACATGTATTCTCCATCGTCTGTGTCTGGACATCCAATGGCTCACTAACTATCTTGGAGTTGTTGCCCCAAGGACTGCCAGTTTCTCCTTGCTCCTTGGTTGACATGTAAATAAATCTGATTTCACTTATCAGCATGTTGTAATTCTGGTCAGGAGAGGAGTAAGTTGTCCATGGTGGATGTGTTGAATCTCAAGGCACTATCTGACATCTAAAGTATTATTTTGTTCTGTGATCCAGGGGTAAATATGCTTAGTGCATACAAAATAGTACATGTGATCTCTAACTACCACAAAACTATTAAGTCTGAATCTAAAGTCAAATGCGACAGGCCTTGGAATGCCACTATGTCCATTTCCTGAAGGACGGCTGCTTCTTGCCCTCTTTGTGACTTCACTTCCCCGAGCTGATGACATCCAGCTCCCTGCTTCCCTGGCTCACTCATAGGTCTCTCCCATTTGCCGTAGGCCTTTGCTGCCTTCCCGATGCGCCAATATCTTCCCATCTGGAGCCTAAATGTCTATACCTCTGCTAGGGTCACATTGGCTGTTGGAGAGGAAGGACACATGAATCAGACAAAGTTTATTTGTCGCACTTGACCACATTTACATGCATCATTCCCCTAAGATAACAATGGTAAATCACCCAGTTTGTGGCTGTGTGGGTACAGAAAAGGCCAGTGACCAGTCTCATTTCCATGTAGCCATGTGCATATGAGGGCAGATATTGGTATATGCTGTTATGTACACGTAGAATGGTACACATAGTCCATGTATGTGCTCACATGGCAGAGGGTACAATCTAGGGCAAAACAGCTAATTGAAATGAGTGATGTGTAGCAAGTACGCGCATCGTGACCCAACAATGCTTCATTGTTATGGCATACACACAGGCAGCACACATAGGAGCATAGATAACCTCAGTGACAGGCTTTGGAAACATCAACAGATTGTTGCTATCTACCTCACATTCAACAGACCTGTTGTAAATCTTTTGGCCATGCCAACATCACTAGACCATAGATCATCTATTGAAAATTCAACAAGAACATGTGCTCCATGAGATACCCAATAGACTGTTTCAACCTTCCTGTATGGATTGTTACTGAGAAGCACATCAACTCATACTTAGTCCATGTGATGAGTGTGTACATGCATGCCATAGAGTGCATATTAGTGAGTGTTTAGAACAGTATCTGACAGGTATATTGCAAGAAATTGTTGAATAAAGGGGAATCCATGTAAGAACATATGGATACCTGCAGCATTTTGAGTCATGTCTAAGGGCCTGTGTAGGACAGTAGGATCTGCCTCTTATGTTGCCCCCACTTTTTTTTCTGATGTTTACACTGGTTTCTGGCTATAGTCTGGCTGGGACCCTGCTAATCAGGGCCCCAGCCTCTCTGTTCTCTCTAAACGACTTGGAGTGCACTCTAGGTGCACTAGTGATTGGATACTGTGGTACCTTATGAGTCCCTAGTATATGGTACCTTAGGTACCAAGGGCATAGGTACTTCACAGGCCTACCAGGGGCTGAAGCATGTATTATGCCACCCCTGGGAAGCAGACTAAATCTGACACCACAGGCCTGCTACTGCAGCCTGGGTGAGGTGGTGCTAGCACTCCTCACTGAGATATAGGTCCCCTATATCTCTCCTACACACACATATGAACCTATCAGTCACCCCTAAGGCAGGCCCTATCAATCCTGAGGGCAGGGTGCTCGGCTTCTATGTGACGGGGTGCCTCTGCCTGAGCAGGGCCCCTCTGCAGATCTCAGAGTCCATTCTCTGGTGCTGTTTGTGGATGCGGTTAAACCATATACTTTTAAGTGCATTATATCCTCGGGGTAAAATGCTAACTTTGGAATGGCTGCATCGAAACATGTCGTGTTTGGTGTCAAACATCTTGGAATACTACCCCCCCGCCAGTACTGGCAGCGGGGGTAGCATTCCACCCTTCTAGAGGGATAGACATGTACCTACTGTGGAAACACGGTAGAATCCTGCAGAGCCCTGGCATCACAAAATGGATGCCACCAGTCACAGACACTGGGCTGCCCTCCTGCTGATGACCAACACTCGCAGTGGAGGAAGCCCAACAATAGATATCCTGTCCCAAGGGGGTGTGACCACCTCCCAGACAGGGTTTAGTGTATTGGGGCTGGGTGGGTGCACTCTTAGAGTGCTTTGAAGTCCTGCACTGGGGGAGCAGAAGGCTCCTCTGTGCATTTGCCAGTTCAAACCGGCTCAGGGGCTACCTGCCCCTGCTCTGGCACGAAACTGGACAAAGGGAAGTGGGTGTAGCCACCCACTCCCCTGACCCTCCCATAGGTAGGGTCATAGAGCTAGTCCCTCCCTTTCTTTTAGTATAAGAGGGGGAACCTGTGCATTGCACCCTAGATTTCCCTGGACGATGCTCTGAAGACGAATCCCGGACCTTCGACGTTCCACTACCTTTGGAAGACTGAAGAATCTCCCTTGGAGTCAAGGAGTGACTCCCCTGCTTGGCAGGCACCAAAAACTACAAACGACGGTCGCAAACTATGCCGCTCCCGCCGGAGTCCGAAGTCCCTGCAGCCCAAGAAATAGATTTCCTGACTTCTCAAAGGCCATTGTGAGTCCCCAGTGAAGCTGAGGCCAGTGAACCCCAAGAGTAACAAGGAACCACGACCCCTGGGTACCGTGCACTATTGTCGAGTACAACCCCTTCACAACGTTCCACGAACTTGTGCTTTGGACCACGTGTGGTCCCAGCCTCCAGCAGGAATCCCTCCTAAGATCAGAGGCCTACCACGTCCCGAGTGACCGTGGGCCCCTGTGAGCGAATCCTCCTGAGGTGTCTTTGCGATCCCTTGCCAGCTGGCTTGTGGGTCCCCAGAAGACTTTCTAAAGAAACCAAATGGCTCCCCTGGTTGCTCCGGGCCTGCCCTGACTTACTCTCACTGGGTGAGTCCCACAGACCTTGCTGGTCTGCGCCATTACCTCTTCACACTTTCCCCGAGACTTGCTGTTACCAAGGCTTGTTGGCTCCAATCGAGTCGCTGATACCGCAGTAAGCTGCAGACATTGTGGGAGACGCCGAATCCAGCTCCTGGTCATCGTCGACACCTCTTGGACCTCGTGGCTGAAGAGTCAAGGTAACTGTGAATGACCTGAATCTTGCGACGACGGTGGGCATCCATCTTCCTTGCCCCGAGTCACTGCCAAGTGACTTTGAACACTGTCCCCTCTGCTTTCAGGTCTTCCATCTTCCGAATCCAGGCTTGGATTCCTCCGGACACTTCTCCTGTCGCCGCAAGCAGCAAGTCTTCACTGGCTCCCATTGAAAACGACGCCGCGACCCGACACCAAAGAACACCTATGCACCCGGCTCCCCTGGGTGAGGTAACTTCAGCACTACGGTGCTCCTGTGGGTGTGGGCCCTAGAACAACTTACCCTGTAAGTGACTTGCTTGTAGCTTCCTCGAAGTGTCCTAAAACTCTAACTTTCTAAGTGCGACAATTGCGCTGACTCGTACAGGGTTCGCAGCTGTGTTAGACACACCGCGTCCATCTCCTTTGCAACACTATCTAGAACTGTATCCTTCGACTCGTACTGAGTCCGATCGGTGTTCGCCTCGAACACACAAAGGGCCTGTAGCACTGAGATCTCCATTGCACTGACTCGCACAAGGTTCGCGTCTGTGTTAGACACAGCGCGTCCATCTCCCTTGCAACTCTATCACTAACCGCGTCCTTCGACTCGTACAAGGACCGATCGGTGTGTTCGCCTCGAACACGCAAGGGACCTTTAACATTGATATCCCAATCGCGTCTGAGCGCATAGACTCGCACAGGACTCGCACCGGTGCCAGGTCACCGCGTCCGTCCCCTGTGGGTCTCCTACAACTACCTGGGGTGGTTCTTGGGGTCCCTCGATTCTAGATGCCCTAGACCTAGGTCTAGCAAACTAAGATTGTGATATTCGATTGTGCTAAACTTATTTTGATAACATTTGACTTGTACATATGTTCCTGACCTCTAATCTCATAAAGAGATTAGTAGAGAGTGTTTATTAATAAATACATATATATTTGATATATATATCTGTGTGGTGTCTTTTCATTTGGTGATTCAAGAGATTGTGTGGTAAAACAAGCTGCTTTACATTCCTTCAAGACTTAGCCTGAAGGCTGCTCTCCACAGCTACCACTAGGATAGCTTTCTATAAAGGTTGTCTTAAACCTATCTACCATAAGAGTCGAATTGTTCTGGTGCAAGGTGTCCACTTTAATTAGTGAACAGCATATACCAGGCCAACTTCTCACATTGGTGGGCAGCGTGTGGGATTCCAGCTTGCTATTGTTTTACCAGAAAATCTCTATTTGAATTACTAACTGAAAACCACTATAGGTACTTAAGGTACATATAAAGTCAAGCTTAGTATCAATAAGTTCTACTGAACTTAGAGCTGTGTGCCAAGGGATAGCACACCCTTTCTACAGCTCAAGCTAGTATCAGTAGGCCACAAACTAGTGTAGGTAGTACAACACTGAACAACACTAGAATGTCCTTAAAGGGTGGAACCAGTGGATCCACTCAGCCTCAGTATAAGGACATGGCTTTCTCTGACTTGAGAGCCATGTGTGTTGAAAGACACCTGAGGCTAGGACAGAGTCGCTCAACCCTACACCTGATAGATCTGCTGACAGCAGATGATCTTAGATTGGCTCTAGGAGCTAATGGGTCTGAATCAGTGGGTGGGTCAATTACAGTATCTGGGTCAGATGATGAACATCAGAATGACCAGGACTCTGTGATTGAAGGGCCAGGCCTCAAGGGGCCTGAAAAGGACAGAGGAATTCTCCCTAAGAGAGCTGACAGAGTGGAGGAGAGGCATAGGTCCCCTTCAAGGGAATCTGACCACTCTTATCACTCTGGCAGAGAATTTGTCCACCAGAGGAACTCATACTTTCCCCTAAGAGAGACCTCCTCTGAAAGAATGTGCAAACTGCTGCAGTATGAGGAAGCAAGAGTTGCCCTCAGAACCAAGCAGTTGGCACTGGATAGAGAAGCCCTGGAGATCCAGAGAGCTTCTAGAAGAGAGGGGTTAGAACCCCTTGGTGGCAGCAACAGTGTCCCTAGAGGCAGAGAATCTATTCCAGACCATAGGAACCTGAGCAAGGTTGTTCCTCCCTACCAGAGTGGGGATGATATCCACAAGTGGATAACTGCTATTGAGAGGGCCTGTAGAGTACAGCAGGTCCCCCAAAAGCAGTGGGCAGCAATCTTGTGGCTCTCCTTTTCAGATAAAGGTAGAGACAAGCTCCTCACTGTTAGAGAAGAGGATGCTGACGATTACGAAGTCCTGAAGAGTGCACTGATAGATGGGTTTGGCTTAACCACTGAACAGTACAGGTTGAAGTTCAGAGACACCCAGAAGGCACAGACTCAGGACTGGACTGACTTTGTTGATTGTGCAACCAAGGCTCTGGAGGGTTGGCTGGTTGGCAGTAGGGTTACTGATTTCAAGGGATTGTATAATCTGATGATGAGAGAACAGATCCTTAATAATTGCCAGAACCAGTTGTTGCATCAATACCTGGTGGACTCAGATCTGACCTCTCCCCAAGAATTGGGAAAGAAGGCAGACAAATGGGTCAGAACCACGGTGAGGCAGAAGCCCCAGAACCAAGGGGGTGACACTAAGAAGCAAGATCCTAAGGGCTCTGAGAAAGGTGGGGATAAGTCAAAAGACCAGAAGTCTTCACAAGGGCCCCAAAAATCTACCTCTGGTGGGGAGTCACAGTCCAACAAGGGAAAAGGCCAAAAGAAGCCCTGGTGCAAATTCTGTAAACAGAAAGGGCACTGGACTTCTGACTGTAACAAGTCCAAAGACCAAACCACCACCACTCCTGCCCCTAAGGCAACTGTTCCCCCTAGCTCAGCTACTGGTGGAGGTGGTACGCAGAATTATGGTGTAGTAGGGTTGACCCTGGGTTCTGAAGTGCACTCTGACCTAGTCAGAGTGCCCACTCAGGCAATGCTGATTTGTGAGGGAGACCTTAATATGTCCTTCCTAGTGAGCCCCAGTAATCTGGGCAAATACAAACAGCAGCCTGTAATAAATGGCAAACAGGCTTTGGCATTTAGGGACACAGGTGCTAGTGTCACCATGGTGGCAGAGGATCTTGTGGACCCTGGACTGATCATCCTGGGCGAAATGTACCAGGTGACCAATGCAAGCAATGTCAGGACCAACCATAGTCTGGCAGTTGTGAATTTCTCCTGGGGAGGGGTAACTGGCCTCAAGAAGGTTGTAGTCAGTGCAGACCTCCCTGTCGAATGTCTATTGGGCAATGATCTAGAGACTTCAGCCTGGTCTGAAGTAGAGTTATGGACTCATGCTGAGATGTTGGGCATCCCTGCAGAGGTATTTGCTGTGACCAGGTCACAAGCAAGAATGCATGACACTGAACCAGCTCTGGATCCTGGAACAATGGACCAGATGCTTCCCAAGAGGAGGAGCAGTAGGGTAAAGGCAGTGCCTTCCCCTCTGTCTCAGATCACAGATTCACCCCCAGAGGGAGGTGAAGCAGATCCTGAAGAAGGAACTGCCCCAGAGGAACTTGAGCCTGATCAGGTTGAGTTCTTGGGGGCAGGGGGCCCTTCTCGGGAGGATCTGAGTAAGGAGCAACAGTGCTGCCCCTCTCTTGAACCCCTCAGACAGCAGGCTGCTGCTGAGGCTGCTGGGAGTGCTAGTGGGTCCCATAAAGTTTATTGGGATGAGGGACTCCTATATTCTGAAGGTAGAGACCCAGCCCCTGGAGCCACCAGGAGGTTGGTAATACCGCAGAAGTTTAGGGGTTCCTCTTGACCCTAGCACATGACATCCCTTTAGCAGGACACTTGGGCCAAAACAAGACCTGGGACAGGCTTGTTCCACATTTTCATTGGCCACATATGTCAGAGGACACAAAGGAGTTTTGTCGCTCCTGTATCACATGCCAAGCCAGTGGTAAGGCAGGTGGCACAACAAAGGCCCCCTGATACCACTACCGGTGGTGGGGGTACCCTTTGAAAGGGTAGGGATTGACATTGTTGGTCCCCTTGACCCTCAAACTGCATCTGGGCACAGGTTTATCCTGGTGGTAGTGGATCATGCCACCAGGTACCAAGAAGCAATTCCCCTGAGGAGCACCACAGCCCCTCTGGTGGCAAGAGCCCTCATTGGAGTCTTCTCCAGAGTGGGTTTCCCAAAGGAGGTCATTTCTGACAGAGGTACCAACTTCATGTCAGGATATCTAAAAGCAATGTGGAAGGAGTGTGGTGTAACTTACAAGTTCACCACCCCCTATCACCCACAATGCAATGGTTTAGTTGAACACTTCAACAAAACCTTGAAAGGAATGATTAAAGGACTCCCAGAGAAGCTTAGGCGGAAATGGGATCTTCTTCTTCCTTGCCTGCTGTTTGCATACAGAGAGGTTCCACAGAAGGGGGTTGGTTACAGCCCATTTGAGCTTCTGTTTGGGCATCCTGTGAGAGGTCCACTGTGTTTGGTAAAGAGGGCTGGGAGTTACCTCTCAAGCCCCCAAACAAGATGTGATGGACTATGTACTTGGTCTCCGCTCCCAGATGGCTGAGTACATGAAAAAGGCAACCAAAAACCTAGAGGCCAGCCAAGAATTACAAAAAGCTTGGCATGACCAAAAGACTGTACTGACTGTATACCAGCCAGGACAGAAAGTGTGGGTGTTGGAGCCTGTGGCCCCAGCAGCCCTCCAGGACAAGTGGAGTGGCCCCCATACAATAGTTGAACAGAAGGGAGAAGTCACCTACCTGGTGAATCTTGGAACTCCCAGGAGCCCCCTGAGGGTGCTTCATGTCAACAGATTAAAGCCATATGTTGACAGGGCTGACATGGGCTTGCTCATGGCAACTGATGAGGACCAGGAGGAGGAGAGTGACCCTCTCCCTGACCTGCTCTCTCAGAACCCTGATGATGGGTCAGTAGATGGTGTTGCTTTGGCAAGCGGCCTCACTGACCATCAGCAAACTGAGTGCAGACAAGTTCTGCAACAGTACCGACATATGTTTAGCCTGACCCCTAGTCAGACTTCCTGGTGCACCCATGAGGTGGACACTGGAGACAGTCTGCCTGTCAAGAATAAGATCTACAGGCAACCTGACCATGTCAGGGACTGTATCAGGACTGAAGTCCAGAAAATGTTGGAGCTAGGTGTAATTGAGCCTTCAGATAGCCCTTGGGCTAGTCCAGTAGTCCTGGTACCCAAGCCTCATACCCAGGGTGGTAAGAAAGAAATGAGGTTTTGTGTAGACTACAGAGGCCTCAATGCAGTCACTAGGACTGATGCCTATCCCATACCAAGGGCAGATGAGCTGATTGATACGTTGGCCTCAGCCAAGTATCTAAGCACGTTTGATCTAACAGCTGGCTACTGGCAGATCAGATTAGCTGATGATGCAAAAGCCAAGACAGCATTTTCGACCCCTGGTGGGCACTACCACTTTGTGGTGATGCCCTTTGGATTGAAAAATGCACCTGCCACGTTTCAGAGGTTGGTGAATAAAGTTCTGACAGGGATGGAAACTTATTGCTCAGCTTATCTAGATGATATTGCTGTCTTTAGTTCCTCCTGGCAGGATCACCTGGTCCACCTCAGGAATGTTTTGGAGGCCCTGCAGAGAGCAGGCCTCACTATCAAGGCCACTAAATGCCAGATAGGGCAGAGTTAGTTTGTGTACCTGGGCCACCTTGTAGGTGGAGGCCAGGTTCAGCCTTTACAGAGCAAAATCCAAACCATAATGGAATGGGTTGCTCCAACCACCCAGACACAGGTGAGAGCCTTCTTAGTCCTGACTGGGTACTATAGGAGGTTTGTCAAGGGATATGGATCTATAGTGACCCCCTTGAATGATCTGACCTCAAAGAAAATGCCAAAAAAGGTTCAGTGGACAGCTAGCTGTCAAAAGGCATTTGAAGACCTAAAGCAGGCCATGTGTACTGCCCCCATCTTACAGAGTCCAGACTACACCAAAAGTTCATTGTCCAAACAGATGCTTCTGAGCTGGGTGTGGGAGCTGTACTGTCTCAACTGAATGATGAAGGTCAAGACCAGCCAGTAGCTTTTATTAGCAGAAGGCTGACCCCTAGAGAGAAACGTTGGTCAGCTATAGAGAGGGAGGCCTTTGCTGTGGTGTGGGCCCTGAAGAAGCTGAGGCCATACTTGTTTGGCACTCACTTCATAGTTCAGACTGACCACAAGCCCCTCCTATGGCTTAAACAAATGAAAGGAGAAAACCCAAAACTTTTGAGGTGGTCCATTTCCCTACAGGGGATGGACTATACCGTGGAACATAGACCTGGGACCCAACTTGCCAATGCAGATGGACTCTCAAGGTATTTCCACTTTGAACACGAAGACTCAACTGGTCAAGGTTAGTTTAGTGTCCCTGCGTTTGGGGGGGGGTTGTGTAGGAGAGTAGGATCTGCCTCTTATGTTGCCCCCACTTTTTTTTCTGATGTTTACACTGGTTTCTGGCTATAGTCTGGCTGGGACCCTGCTAATCAGGGCCCCAGCCTCTCTGTTCTCTCTAAACGACTTGGAGTGCACTCTAGGTGCACTAGTGATTGGATACTGTGGTACCTTATGAGTCCCTAGTATATGGTACCTTAGGTACCAAGGGCATAGGTACTTCACAGGCCTACCGGGGGCTGAAGCATGTATTATGCCACCCCTGGGAAGCAGACTAAATCTGACACCACAGGCCTGCTACTGCAGCCTGGGTGAGGTGGTGCTAGCACTCCTCACTGAGATATAGGTCCCCTATATCTCTCCTACACACACATATGAACCTATCAGTCACCCCTAAGGCAGGCCCTATCAATCTTGAGGGCAGGGTGCTCGGCTTCTATGTGAGGGGGTGCCTCTGCCTGAGCAGGGCCCCTCTGCAACTCTCAGAGTCCATTCTCTGGTGCTGTTTGTGGATGCGGTTAAACCATATACTTTTAAGTGCATTATATCCTCGCGGTAAAATGCTAACTTTGGAATGGCTGCATCGAAACATGTCGTGTTTGGTGTCAAACATCTTGGAATACTACCCCCCGCCAGTCCTGGCGGTGGGGGTAGCATTCCACCCTTCTAGAGGGATAGACATGTACCTACTGTGGAAACGCGGTAGAATCCTGCAGAGCCCTGGCATCACAAAATGGATGCCACCAGTCATAGACACTGGGCTGCCCTCCTGCTGATGACCAACACTCGCAGTGGAGGAAGCACAACAATAGATATCCTGTCCCAAGGGGGTGTGACCACCTCCCAGACAGGGTTTAGTGTATTGGGGCTGGGTGGGTGCACTCTTAGAGTGCTTTGAAGTCCTGCACTGGGGGAGCAGAAGGCTCCTCTGTGCATTTGCCAGTTCAAACCGGCTCAGGGGCTACCTGCCCCTGCTCTGGCGCGAAACTGGACAAAGGGAAGTGGGTGTAGCCACCCACTCCCCTGACCCTCCCATAGGTAGGGTCATAGAGCTAGTCCCTCCCTTTCTTTTAGTATAAGAGGGGAACCTGTGCATTGCACCCTAGATTTCCCTGGACGATGCTCTGAAGACGAATCCCGGACCTTCGACGTTCCACTACCTTTGGAAGACTGAAGAATCTCCCTTGGAGTCAAGGAGTGACTCCCCTGCTTGGCAGGCACCAAAAACTACAAACGACGGTCGCAAACTATGCCGCTCCCGCCGGAGTCCGAAGTCCCTGCAGCCCAAGAAGTAGATTTCCTGACTTCTCAAAGGCCATTGTGAGTCCCCAGTGAAGCTGAGGCCAGTGAACCCCAAGAGTAACAAGGAACCACGACCCCTGGGTACCGTGCACTATTGTCGAGTGCAACCCCTTCACAACGTTTCACGAACTTGTGCTTTGGACCACGTGTGGTCCCAGCCTCCAGCAGGAATCCCTCCTAAGATCAGAGGCCTACCACGTCCCGAGTGACCGTGGGCCCCTGTGAGCGAATCCTCCTGAGGTGTCTTTGCGATCCCTTGCCAGCTGGCTTGTGGGTCCCCAGAAGACTTTCTAAAGAAACCAAACGGCTCCCCTGGTTGCTCCGGGCCTGCCCTGACTTACTCTCACTGGGTGAGTCCCACAGACCTTGCTGGTCTGCGCCATTACCTCTTCACACTTTCCCCGAGACTTGCTGTTACCAAGGCTTGTTGGCTCCAATCGAGTCGCTGATACCGCAGTAAGCTGCAGACATCGTGGGAGACGCCGAATCCAGCTCCTGGTCATCGTCGACACCTCCTGGACCTCGTGGCTGAAGAGTCAAGGTAACTGTGAATGACCTGAATCTTGCGACGACGGTGGGCATCCATCTTCCTTGCCCCGAGTCACTGCCAAGTGACTTTGAACACTGTCCCCTCTGCTTTCAGGTCTTCCATCTTCCGAATCCAGGCTTGGATTCCTCCGGACACTTCTCCTGTCGCCGCAAGCAGCAAGTCTTCACTGGCTCCCATTGAAAACGACGCCGCGACCCGACACCAAAGAACACCTATGCACCCGGCTCCCCTGGGTGAGGTAACTTCAGCACTACGGTGCTCCTGTGGGTGTGGGCCCTAGAACAACTTACCCTGTAAGTGACTTGCTTGTAGCTTCCCTCGAAGTGTCCTAAAACTCTAACTTTCTAAGTGCGACAATTGCGCTGACTCGTACAGGGTTCGCAGCTGTGTTAGACACACCGCGTCCATCTCCTTTGCAACACTATCTAGAACTGTATCCTTCGACTCGTACTGAGTCCGATCAGTGTTCGCCTCGAACACACAAAGGGCCTGTAGCACTGAGATCTCCATTGCACTGACTCGCACAAGGTTCGCGTCTGTGTTAGACACAGCGCGTCCATCTCCCTTGCAACTCTATCACTAACCGCGTCCTTCGACTCGTACAAGGACCGATCGGTGTGTTCGCCTCGAACACGCAAGGGACCTTTAACATTGATATCCCAATCGCGTCTGAGTGCATAGACTCGCACAGGACTCACACCGGTGCCAGGTCACTGCGTCCGTCCCCTGTGGGTCTCCTACAACTACCTGGGGTGGTTCTTGGGGGTCCCTCGATTCTAGATGCCCTAGACCTAGGTCTAGCAAACTAAGATTGTGATATTCGATTGTGCTAAACTTATTTTGATAACATTTGACTTGTACATATGTTCCTGACCTCTAATCTCATAAAGAGATTAGTAGAGAGTGTTTATTAATAAATACATATATATTTGATATATATACCTGTGTGGTGTCTTTTCATTTGGTGATTCAAGAGATTGTGTGGTAAAACAAGCTGCTTTACATTCCTTCAAGACAGCCTGAAGGCTGCTCTCCACAGCTACCACTAGGATAGCTTTCTATAAAGGTTGTCTTAAACCTATCTACCATAAGAGTCGAATTGTTCTGGTGCAAGGTGTCCACTTTAATTAGTGAACAGCGTATACCAGGCCAACTTCTCACAGCCTGTATCTTGACAACACAGTGCGTATATGTCTGTGGGACTTTACACATTGGCCGTATGTCTCACCAAAGCCTACAAAGTAATGGAAGTGTCCCTGAGCAAGAGACATCCAGCTCCCTGCTGCCCTGGAGTATTGGAAGTTTGGCGTGGGATATGTGTTACAACCCAACCACACCTGTGTCCTGGAAAAGATATGACTTGTGCACACATACTGTGTAAGGAAGTTCACAGCCTAGACCATGCAGCATTTGTGTCACATACTTGGGGTAACATGTTGGCAATTGTGGACCATAATGTGGGTGACAGACATTATAATCAATTACCATCATTGGGTTTGGGGCAGGTGATGGTACATGTGCTATAAGTCTCTACACCATAGCTGACAAAACAGTAGCACAGCTTATTAGAGGCATACATCGCGTAGGCATGCACTCATTGCTAATCATTTTAGATGGCAATTTGGGCCTGTCATTAACACATGAAACCTTATCTTCCTCCTCTACAGACTGATGATGCCCCTTGCACATCCCGCAGCAAACAATTTCTGCAAACACACACACTTGTTACTGCAAGACAAAATCAGGGTACATACCTCTGTGATTGCTGAAAATGTGCACTGTGTACATATGATGCACAGTACATTGTCTTCACAAAAGCCTGATATTGTCTGTATGTTGGACTTGTAGCACAAGGCACAGTTGGAATGCCCTCATAATGGGCATATGTATGCCATGTTGCCATGCATTCATCAGGCACATCACATATGAGGTGCACAGAGTGCAGACAAGGTACAAGACCAGCCTAGATTGTAACAGGGTGCTAGGATGCCTTGCTTTGATGCCTGTATGAACAGTATAAATTGATTGTCCACACTCTGCACAGTATGGCAGTGCTGGAGCCATCTCAAGTTCATATGTAAACTTTACCAGCCTACACACATCAACCTATAACCATGCTTGTTTGCCTCCTTCATTTAGCTCCTTTCACATGACCAATGCACTGTAAATGAACAAAGTTCAATCACGGCCCATACAGGCTCATAAGGGTATGAGGATGTAGTTATGTAACAGAGACATATGTATGACTATTTTTTGGGGGGACAGACACCCTTTCCAACCTGTGGCCTGATGACATGTGTGTGTGCTCCCATGCATCAAATATGTGGGATGGGCCACACATTTCAGAGTCATTAATGGCCTAGCAGCCCGGGTGACACTACTCCCTGCACAGTTCAGGATAGATCCTACCTCACCTGTGGGACTCCCCTGCACTGCATGTTCTGCTTTGCCCATTATGATGTCCTTGTGAACAGGCCCCTGTGTCATGTTCAGGGCCTTACTTTCAATATCTTGACCCATGGCAGCTCAGCAGGCCTTCCTGCTGCTCTGCCGCGCATCAAAATAAAAGTGCAAGATGGTGCTGTATCTACAAAAATGGCACATTCCTGTCCTTTTCTCCAGTGCTGGCGTGCAATGGGCAGCCATGTGCCAACGCAGGCACTCTTGCCCCATGGTGCAAGGGTGTCTGCATTGTAGGGGTGATTGTTTTTGTGAAGGAAGAGACACCTTCCTGCACAAAAACAATCACAAGAGGTATTCTCCTCTTTCTATGTGTGCTGCATTCTGCAGCACACAGAAAAAGGAAAATGGGGGACAAGTAAAGGTATTTCTCCTCCTTAGCCCTCCCTTATGCCTCCCCTGGGCAGGCATAGGAATCTGACACATTCCCAGGTTTACAAAACCTTGTAAATCTGATGGGATGGGCCACACATTTCAGAGTCATTAATGGCCTAGCAGCCCGGGTGACACTACTCCCTGCACAGTTCAGGATAGATCCTACCTCACCTGTGGGACTCCCCTGCACTGCATGTTCTGCTTTGCCCATTATGATCTCCTTGTGAACAGGCCCCTGTGTCATGTTCAGGGCCTTACTTTCAATATCTTGACCCATGGCAGCTCAGCAGGCCTTCCTGCTGCTCTGCCGCGCATCAAAATAAAAGTGCAAGATGGTGCTGTATCTACAAAAAATGGCACATTCCTGTCCTTTTCTCCAGTGCTGGCGTGCAATGGGCAGCCATGTGCCAACGCAGGCACTCTTGCCCCATGGTGCAAGGGTGTCTGCATTGTAGGGGTGATTGTTTTTGTGAAGGAAGAGACACCTTCCTGCACAAAAACAATCACAAGAGGTATTCTCCTCTTTCTATGTGTGCTGCAGAATGCAGCACACAGAAAAAGGAAAATGGGGGACAAGTAAAGGTATTTCACCTCCTTAGCCCTCCCTTATGCCTCCCCTGGGCAGGCATAGGAATCTGACACATTCCCAGGTTTACAAAACCTTGTAAATCTGAGAATGAATCAGGTTCCATTGATGTAGCATGGGACCACCACCCACAGCAACTCCCATGGAATGCCCCTTTCACACAGAATAATGCATGAAAGGGAGTCATATTTACAAGACTATGAAAAGCCATGCAGGGTGGCTTTACGTGGCCTTGTAAATATGGGCAGGCACACTGCTTCACCACTGCATAAAAAAAAGTGATGCACCAGCATCGCAAAGGGCTTGTAAATAAGCCCCTCAGTGTCTGTAATTTAGTTAGCACATATTATGCCATAGTCACCTATATACATATCTGGCCCTTTCAGTTACAAAAGTGTTAAGAGTAATTAGCTACAGTCAAAGGACTAGGCTCCTAACGTGAGGAGGCACCCCTATGATGAAGCATGACACCTATGGTGTGTGAGGGGAGTCGTCCTTAAAAGGGATTCCTTCCCCTGCTCAGTTGGTCCATCTTCTGGTGGTAGTTCTGTGTATCACTTTTGAATATTTTCATATAACCTGGACCCGTGGGCTCTTTTTGTGAGTTGATACCTGGCATCCAACCTGATTGTACATTTCTGACGGCTACTTCTAGTTGACAGAATGTGTGGACATTGATGTTTCCAGCAAATGTGACATAAACACAAAGACAGATAATAATCGCAAACATTTATTATCATGTTACAACTTTCATCCATGTTGGTTCATGGTTCATTCACAAACATGTGTTTCATGTAAAAAACTTTGCACAATGTGTGCACATCTGAGATTGCCTGCATCTGTATTATGGATGTCTTGAGCCTCGGCATCCTCTTCTTCATCATCATCCTCCATCGGGTCCAGAAGTTGTAGGTCACCTTTCAAGAGAACATTAGTCTGCACACAAATGCTGTTCAGTATTGCGCAAACCAAGATGATCTTGCAGACCATTGGGGGGGGGGGAGTAGAGTAATCTACCCTCCGAAATGTCAAGGCAACAGAACCTGGCCTTCAGCAGTCCAAAGCTTCTTTTGGTGATGTTACGGGTCCTGCTGAGAGCCTGGTTATAGGCCTTCTCTGGCTTAGTATGGTGGTGTGCAAGGTGTCTCAAGACCCACATCTGGATGCCATATCCCTAGTCAACTGAAAGTGAAGCAAAAGGACACCTGTCAATACTTTAGAAAACTGTTACTGATACAAGACAGTCCATGTGCATTATGTGTAGTTACATTGTCATACATATCTCTATAATTATTTTCACAAGATGTGTTAGTCATTCTGTTGCTGATAGGTTGACACTTTTCTCTTCCATTACTCTGTGTTATAGTAAATGCTGAGCATGGGCTGATAGATCGTGCACTTCTGCATCATGACTGTGATGTAGATCCTGTTACTTTCTGTGATATCTATTTGGAGTAGCTCTTGATCACTCGATGTTCTGTGCTGACACAACATGTGTGAACTTGTCGATGGTCAGGGATGGCTTTAGCGCTGGTGGCACCTGATGCAACAATCTTTTATGGTGCTCCCCAATATGACCCTCTTCTCAGATTCCCTCACTATCTCTCCAAGAGCCCTCTCTCACATGCATGTACTTTGTTCAAAAGCGCTGGTAAAGGCCGTCTTTAATAATCCACATAGCTATTCACACTAAATACAGATCTGTTCTTTGCAGTTGGCACATTAACCCTCTGTGCTACTTTATGGCGAGTCAAAACTATCACTAGACAAAACTCCAATCTCTCTCTCTCTAGCGGGAACATTAACTACAAGAGTTATCTTACCCTTTTTATTTCTGCCTGATAGCAGGATGCACAAAGAACTCTGCAGCAGGTGCTTGAATCGTAAGGTATTGCTAAACACAGTGACCCCTCCCCCTTTGATCAGTGCAACCCCTCCAGGTCAGCACCCAGTGCAGCCGCAACATTTGCACCACCCTAAAACCAGCCCTGCCGATGGTGGTACATATTTGGGCACTTGGTCCTCCGTAGGTAGATGTTGACATAGGAGACATGCCTTACAATGACACATGCACATGTCCATGGTTAATCACAGATGTGGGTGTTGGGATATATGACTTGCCTGATGAACCATGGAAGGGGTATGTAGACACCCCCACATCTCCCATGGAAAGCCTTCCTTACACACATGGATGCTACACTATATTTGGACCAGCAATACATTGCTCTGTACCCTTCCACCATTAAATGGAAGCAATAGTGGCTTTGTGTGTCTTAACATTGTTAGCTTGTGTGTTTGTGTGACACATGTAGCATGATACATGGTGCATGTATGAGCAACACCCCTCCTACTTCAGTTCCTATCTGCGTCAACAGACACAGTCATGGGTATTATGTCATCCATTTCTACCTGTTAGTAGGTGTGTTAGGTATTAGAGTTTAGCTTACCTACAAGTAGGCCATTCCCATACTGTCCATTCTGGAATCGGTCATTGATGACGTAGTGCCTGAATATGTAGACATCATGCACACTGCCAGGGTATTCGGCCAGCATGTTGGTGAAGAGGCGCAGATGGTCCACAATGGCCTGGATATTTATGGTGTGTGTGAGCTTCTGATTCCTATAGAGATGTGCGGTGCCTCCAGGAGGCACCAGTTACAGATGTGTGCAGTCCATGGCACCCAGCATGTGTGGGAACCCAGTGATGGCATAAAATCATCCTTGGTCTCCAGCTGCAGTTCCTGGGTGTTGGGAAAGAGAAGGTAAGGGTGTCAGGCTGATGATGGCATCCAGGATGGCGGGAAGGAATGAGGAGAAAGATGGCTGGGAGATTCCAGCCACTCTGGCGGCTTTTGTCTGAAAGGACCCCAACGCCAGCATATGTAGTACTGCCATTCGCTTCACTTGTGGAGGGATGTTAGTAACCCTGTCAGCTGTTGACTATAGCCTTGGGGCAATCAGGTGTACCAGGGCTTCAATGGTCTGCCTATTCAGCCGGTAAAGAGTATTTACCTCCTCCTTCCTGAGTCCTATCAGAGTGGTCCTCTAGCGATAAATGTGCTCCCTTCTCCTGCGTTGCCTTCGTGGTGGTGAGGAGGGGTGGGTGGTTGGGGTGGGGTGGATGGTGGTGGTCATCTCCGTGCAACTCTCAGCTGCAAAATAACTACCTCCATGTTGTAGCTCTGGTTGCAAAACTGTCCTGTCAAGCTTCTCTTTATAATAGCAAAGTCGATGCATCATTTCCTGCACATGTGTTTCATATGCCCAGGAAGTTTGACATTACGGTAACGCTGCCCCACTTCTGCAGCCACTGTGACACTTTTAAAAAATGTCATAAATATCCATGCGTCACTTATACGCTAGAAATTTTGACAGAACGCCTACTTTGCATATATTAATATCTGCGTGGCAAAAGCAAAAATTGTTTTGGTCTCAAAATCACACATTGCACAGTAGTTCCTGGCACTGAATAAAACAACTGTGAATCAATATGCTACTTGTGAAAGAACAGAATGAAGTCACTCACAGTGAAGCTAGCCAAGAGAGAGAGGGAGAGAGACAACATTTTATTAAACATAAAAGGTCATGGTTAACGCCAGTCCTAATTAGGGGCCCAATTATTAAATAAAGTGCACCCATGTCCTTGAATTATGTGCAGATATACAACTTTTGTGAATTCACAAGACTACAGAAGTAGGCCAAGAAATAGTACTCCTAGAAAATATTTGTGAACTGCATTTAAGCATGAGCAAATATTTAGGTGTATATTTGCTCAAGCGAAAATACCTTCAGCCCCAGTATGTAGATCTGCGGAAACGTGGCCACATAAGGGAATTGTTAGCATTCAAAGCCTACTATGGATGGAGCCCTAGCATAATCAGAGAGGCTATTTCAGAGCTCTTATATAATGAATATTGCTGCCATAATTTGTTGCTGCATTACATGGCACAAAAGGGACAAGTGTATTTTGTTACAGGACAAGTATATTTAAGAAGCATCCTGCCCCATGGACAAGTAGATATTTCATTAAATTCCACACCCTTTGTGCCAATTCCTTATACCTTGAAACCTGTTTTCAAACACCCTGAAAGATTGCACCTATATATTAAAAGACATATTAAATCTGTACACATTGTATCCTTGAAACATTATAATACGAAGCACTGTTATTCAATGCACACTATCCTTCTGTATTGGCATATACTCATTACTAATGATCAATACATAAACATAATATAAACACAACATTACTACTTTTCCTATTACTCCTATCCTTTGTAGTCCCTGGCGAATGCACTGCATTAGAATGCATTTTAGCACATTCCACCGTACAATGTAATTTGTTACAACAATATTCTCTCCAACTCTGAAGAACCTAGGAATGAAAAACATCAATATACATACACATTATTTCTTTTAGATACACATATAAAACAGCACTTCTCCATGCGCCATTCAAATAGTCAAAACCCTTCAAGAACGCAATATACTTAGTGCCATTCTATATATACATCTGCTTGTGAAGATGGCGGTGTTCCTGTTGCGGCTGATCACCGTGTTCTTCATCTTTGGACAGTCAATGGAAACACAATAAAATCTGTGTTCCAGGACTGATAGGTCGGAGCTCAGGAATGATGGGGCCCTTCTTCTTCCACCTGAATGCTTGAGAAGACAGAAACTTCGTAGTGCGTGTTAACTTATACAAATATATGTCTTCTTTCATAATTTGAATGTCACTGTTAGGTCTAGTTGATGTGACTTATACATATATTAATTGTTCAGTGAGGAGGATATGGGGCGTTAGGTTGTTGTCAGAACATTGTAATATTTGTGAGTGAAAACAGAGTGATCCATGGGCAATAAACTATTTTTGCTTTCTTTAAATTATTTATTTATTTATTTCCCTCAATTGTGGCGCTTATTTTGCCTATTTTATTTTTAAGCAGTCCTGTTCTGGCTTTGCTGAAAGTTGTTGCTGCTTCAATATCATAATGGACACATGGTCCAGCTGTCATCCAAACGTGTCGGAAAATGTAGAAGGCCTGAGCCTGTGGCATGACAAGTCTTTCCTATTTAAATTTTATTTCTAACCAGACAAGAGGTGATGAAAACAATAACATTGAGCTTATCTATGCAAACATCCCGAAGACAGGAAATCCAATACACTTCTTGGAGACGCAGGGAAGACCCTAATAATAATAATGTTGCAAAATCTCGAAACATCAATTAACCCCGAAAAACAAAGAAGAACCAAAACATTGTACTCTAATAGTTCCCAGGAGATAGAAACATTTAAGGGAGACAAAAACTCATGGTATTTGAACTGCAAAATATATGCAACCACCTCTAAAGTCTGCAACTGTACTTTTAAAAGGCCTCTTTAAATCCACACCTATTATTCTGACAATATTGCGATACTGAGCATTGCTTACTCCATGCATACCGTCCTTTAACATTGAAATCTACTTTATATCGGCACGTATTATTTATTCTTTTGTATTTTCCTAGCACTGGGGCCTGTGTGAAGGAAGTTGGTGTGGTGGCTACCTGTGGTAATCTATTCCTACGAATCTCTGGTTGTTTCATATGTTGAAGGCTGCACACAGCTGTGCATATCCCACAACTTATTCCTTACCTCCTCTCACATAGACACATACATATTCCGTCACTAAACTGCACAACGTGAAACCTGAAACACTTTTTTTTTTTAATCTCGGCTTCCCCCGTTACCAAATTGTGTGATTCTAGGCAACTTATTTCTCTTGTTCACTTCCACAGCCCAACGTATTCTTACACATACATATCTTTCATCTAAATCTCATGTTCGTTGCCAACCACAGGAAGTCTCTTTCCTGCCTGGCTCAACGCCCAGAATCTGTGGTCGGCCGGGAATGCTACTTCTGAAGGCAGCCCAAGAAAAATCTATTAACCCTTCAGCACCACTTAATATCTAAAAAACATGTGTTGTCTTTAATTGTAATATGCAAAATATATATAGCTTATTTTAAAATAACATGGCTTTCTTGTAAAGCGCACGTTCACTCAGAATGGTATTTTGACGCTAAACAGCAGATCTTCATTGTTCCCCAACTCAATGGTACTCATTTCATCCACCTCAGAATGATGAAGGGTTGATCAGACCCCGCATCTATCCACCTTAGAAGGATGAAATGTTCAATAGACCTAGTAGCATATGAACCTGTGACCATCAAGTCAAACACAGGCTCACGTTCTCTGTGTGTCATGCACGTTGTGTAAACGCGGTATATTCTAGTCTTTTGCCCCAAGGGCCTACAATAATGTAATGGACCTATATTTTGATCCAAGATGAAAATTGGGTGTAGCTAGCGTGCATTCCATTCCATCACTTTATCTACCCTCTTCTCTCCCTAGTTCTGCGCATGAAATCGGGAGAGAACAGTCTTATCTTGCTAATTCCAATCTTCTGTCTAATGTTCACCATCTGCTCTGACATTTACGTTGCTCTAAGTCTAGTGTCACTAACTACCTCGGCCACGAGACACAATTTCCAAATCTTTCCTATTAACTAACCCCAACTGTGTGCGCTCTGTGGCAGTACTTCCTGGATCTGCCCTAGCATTCAGGCTATTGCTTGTGCCTGCCTCGGCTGCTGCTGAATTTGGACGCAGGTAGGAGTAAATTATTCTGTACTTGGTTGCTCAGTACTGCAATATTTGGTGTAATCTTCAGTGTGAATTATAATTGGTCATCCAAATAGAGAGATATTCATATGCATTTGAAACTGAAGGTATCTTCTTTTCTGACAGGAAACTATATTACTTATATTGATGGCATTTTTAGTCTTTTAACATTGTGGGCCACAGAACATTGTATGTGCTATGTTAAGCCTATGATCCAAAAATATCAAAGGGAATAGCTCCATTTTACATGGTATTACATCTTCTATCATTGTGCTCTGGCCGGTAAGGGATGGCAGTCCTTGACCTCACCTTATTATGTCACTTTTTCTTTTGTGTGGCTTGTCTATCATTTGACGCTGGGCCAAGTCTAGGGCGTAATAGCAACCAGAAAACATAAAAAGGTGGCTGTGTGTTGCGGCGAGAAATGCATGCGAAAGCCTTCCTCCCCATCTTTCTACCACTTGACTGAATATTCAAGTGGGAGGATTCATTACTAATAGTCCAAGCATGCCAGAAAGGTGAGGTGAGAAGCGTGCAGTGTGACGGTCAAGGAACTGAATGTACTTCTTTCAGGGTATAATGAGTTAAAATAGGGGAGCCTATTTAAAACCGTGCTCATAAAGACGTAATTAAGAGTCATGAAGGCAGCTACTTGACAGCTAGACACAGTATTCACTGGATGCACCGCGCACCAGTTGCGTGGTCTCTAATTGAACCTGTCTCAGTTAAAGTGGGTGTGCTTGGCACGTACCCAGATGTTCCTGCTGATCACTTCTCACTGCAGTGCACAAAGAGAAGTACTCCTATATATAAGATCTCGCTAAACAGTAGTGAAAACCTGTGGTAACACTGTGAGAGAAAGATGAAGAAAGGCCCATAAGCCAGATAAGAGAGGGAGAGACGCAAAATGCAGACCGAGAGAAGGAAATAGAGTATAGCTATTAGAGTACACTGCATGTAACTAAAAAAGGCGGAGAACAAAGGACACTTTTTACAATGAAGAGAAAGAGGTTGAAAGGCGTTGGCAGAAATAAACGTTCAAACAATACAATTTACACCAAATAAGTAATCAAAATTCAAAACAAATATGAGCTGCCAGACGCAGTCCCATACACACGTATTTGCGGCACAAAGTGGGAGACGCCAGACGCAACCTCCTGTCGCCAAGTACAGACTTCAAAATATAAATGTGAGGAACTATTTCAACACTTCGGTGTATGTTGTTGTGCATTATGTGGTCAGTTATTTGAAAGTGACTTGTGCGGATTAAATGTGGTGCTGCGCCACATGGGTCAGACATGGGCTAGGGGGGGGGCAAGGGGTAACTATATAATACTATTTATTCACAAAAAGGCAACAGCTTTCATATATAAAAAAACAGTTACAATTCTAGTTATTATTGGTCTCACTAAATACATAAAAGGTCGGTGCGCCAGGCACAGAAGCTTAAAAAGACAACCATAATGCATGCTAAAAAAGACCACAATAAAAAAAGATTTAACCATAAAATAATCGCACTTCAATTATACAAAATGTGAAGCATATTATGTACACGTCTATCTATATATAAACTCACAGAAATATTCACGCATTCTCCTCTGCTGGCCTAAATGCGTACAGAAGGATATCTTAAAATAACATAGCAAAAAATAAACGTCTTTACGTTTCATTTTAACACAGGAAGAGAACAGAAAACCACATGGGAAGGCGTTTTGTTCACAAACCATAATCACACAATACTCATGTTGACTGTCTTTGGAAATAAACATATATACTGACAGTACCTCGCAAAAGCCGAGGAAGTCTGATAACTTGTTTATCATAAATCCTCATGTGCCAGTCACAAGACGTAGAGTGGCACGTCTTATCCGGGACTCGGAACCGCTCCTGAGCCCGCAAATAGCTGAGATTTGCATCATGCAAACTCCTTGCCTTCCTGCACAGGCGTAAACTCTATCTCCGTAGCACAAAATATATTTATATTATAAAAAACCCATAATGTAAGCTCTAAAAAAAACAATGCTTAAGCTAGCGAAAATATAATATCTAACACATCCCGGGGAAACCACTTTCTTCTCTTTCACACAAGAGGAAACCGTAACTCAAGAGGAAATCGTAACTCTGTTAGCTGGACAGATACGGGATTCGTCTTCTTTCTCAGGTCTATTGACTGAGAGTAATCCTTCCTTCCCTATCGATCCTTACAACTGGACAGAGGTATACCTTATATCTATTTACAACAAACCCACAAATGAACACTGGAAGATGTCAGACGCAATCTTCCCTTCCCCGTCAATTCTAGATGGAGGCCCCTCTCTGGCTCTCAGAGAGGCACAGTAACAACGTAAGTCTATTTATAAAAAGAAAAACACATAATCCAAACAACTTCCTAACGTCACCCTTTGGCTCAGAGTCCACTACGCACACGTTTCCTCAGCTTGGGGATGTTCTTTAAATAAGCGAGACCAGTTAGACAGGAAAACTGAAACAAGGAACACAGATGTCACACGGGCGCCCTTACCCGCTGCTCCCAGAAAGACACAGCACATCAGGCAGCCAAAATAACTTACCCGAGTGCTGTTCTCTGTGGTTCAGTCAGGAAAGAGGCACGAAGTATTAGTCTGCGTCCGCGTTCCCAGTGGTCTCCTGTCAGCTGGAGCTGCCATCCGAGTCACGGCACCAAAATGTTGGAGGGAGCGTTTTAGGGGGCACAGGGCACCTTCACGGAATGATCGAAGGAGTGATTTAGGGGCAGAGGGGCACCTTAACTTGAGGCGGGGTGTGTAGGAACGCTCATACTAAAATGAAGGAAACAGATGTGTGAGCCATGGAAACCAAGCCAAAAGGTTTAACAGATTTATTTAGAAGGTGCAACTTCAAGAAAAAGGCATTTAAAATACAGAATACAAAATATAGTGATCTCGCATTCATAGAGAGTCTTACCAAACAGAAGGCATTATTATATAATTCTCAATAGGACTCAGAAGGCATTGAAATCGTTTGAAGAGTGACACTTCAGGAAACCTCAAAGACACATTTATAAATGCATTATGAAAAACATAATTTAAATCAAGGAAAATGTTCTCAGAATGCAAAACACATTTGATCTAAACTGCAGAGAATACTCACGTTTAAACCTAAAAGAAAGCAGCCTTGCAAGTGTAATATAAGCATTAAATTCTCAATAAAAAAACACCAATTTGGAGACAAAATAGCATATACAGCAATTATATTGGCAAGTTAAATTGTATCTTAATAAAACAAAAAACAAGAGCTCTTGGGGAGCACCCACACCCGCCAGCCATCTACCAACAGATGGGTGGGGTAGTCCGACGAGAACCCCGTGGGCTCTCTTTTTATACCCTTCAAGGCTGGGATCTGAAGCAGAAGTGCTCATTGCATTTATCAGAAGTGTCGTGTCTATCTCACTAAATGCGGAACATAGACTAGGTGAAAGGTTATGATCTCAGACCAAGCGCTCGTCGTAAATTGCATAGGGCAAGCAGAAAATATGTAATGTAAGGAATAAAATATATAGCAATGTCCTGGTTGCCACATCTATCACCCTGGCCTGACCTCCTTGTGGTGGGGACTTCTCTGTTCTCATGTTCAGACCCAGGATGTGGTGTGCTATATGTCGACAGGATAGAGAGAGACAGTGAACTTTGAGACAGTGAACTTTGGGCACACGGGTAGGGTGGGGGCTATCCAGTCTGGAGTAGTGTGCCTCGCAGAGAGAAGCTGGCTGAGAATTTTAGTCAGACAGGCTTAGAGCCTGCTGTTCAGAAAAATGGCGGAACTCTGGTCAACTTAACAAAAGGCCTATAGAAAGACCGCAGGGCCTACGTAGGGGTTCATACTGACTGAGTGACAAGGATGGCCCAGGGCATTTGTTATATGGTAAAACTGGACCCTCTCTCATTTGGTCAATTTAACACGGCCTACAAATTAGGCTGGCAGGGCCTATGTAAGGGGTTCATACTTCAGGTGTGGGCAGAACGGGCCTGGGGTACCCTATGATAAAAAATAGACCCTGCTTCACTTTATAATAGCAAAGTCGATGCATCATTTCCTGCACATGTGTTTCATATGCGCAGGAAGTTTGACATTACGGTAACGCTGCCCCACTTCTGCAGCCACTGTGACACTTTTAAAAAATGTCATAAATATCCATGCGTCACTTATACGCTAGAAATTTTGACAGAACGCCTACCTTGCATTAATATCTGCGTGACACAGGCAATTCCGACGCAGACTCCTTTTGTTGCACGAGTCCAAAAAGTGACGCATCCTCAAAGATATGTCACCTTGTAAATATGGAGCAGTGATTGTAATGTAATGCGTCAAAATTTTTGATGCATTGGCGGTGCAAGCTCCTTGTAAATAGGCCCCTGTATTTGTAAAACCAGTTTACTGTAGCTTTAAGTCTAGGCCAGAATGTGTCAAGGAATGTGACAAAAGCAAGCATTAGCAAAGCTAATTGGTGGGGTATTTACATGCTTGTGGTGTTGGTGTGTGTGAATTGCAGTGGCAATATGGGTTTTGGTGATTTCCTTCATAAGAATATTTTAAAAAGTAGTGGGAAGAATACAAACAAAGGAGATGATAATTATCAAAAACGAGAATGGAGTGGCAACTTGTGCAGATAGTGAAGGGTTGCTTTTTTTTTTTTTTTGTCCTCATTTGCCTCAGACCTTAGTGAACATACAAGCCGCCCGTACCATTACTCGATGTTGAAAAGACGTAGGCCATTGGATGGGGACCAGATGGGAGCGCCCCGCCTACCTGTTCTACAGCCGGCTGGAATGACACTAGCCCCACAGTAAAGGGGGGTGGTCTCTCTTCCATTCGGTCTAGATCACCCTGGCGACTATTGATGTTGGCTAGAGAGGAACTAGGGGTGCCCAACATAGTCAGAAGAGTTTCAAAGGAGGCATAATCATAGGACCTGGGTTACCATATAACTCAATAATGACATGAATGAGTGGGAGGGGGGGGGGGTATTTCCCTGTTCCCTGTCTCCCTGAACTAAAGATTTGACCATTCTAGTAATAAATCCCATAGTACTTTCTTTTTGCTGCTCTAAGTTCTACAAAGATCTAGTCTTGACATCGCAAACAATGAAGATAACCACTCAGAGTGCAGGGGGGGGTGCTGTTTCTACCCATCTTTTACATATTTCCCTCCTGGCCAACAATATAGCATAGAAAAGGAAAGATCTTGCGGGGTCCCTGATTTCACTGGATATTCCGAAAATTATTAGAGTGAGATTGATTTGAATTGGGAAACCTAGAATATCTGTGATGGTGCAACCTACTCTTTCCCAAAAATCTGCTATGTTCGGGCACTCCATAAACATATGTACATCCGAGGCTCTCTCCATTTGGCAATTTTTACAGCTGACTGGAGACCCTTTTGACATTTTAGTCAGCCTTAATGGAGATAAATAGGCCCCATGAAGCGTGAACAAGTGGTTCCTCCTAAGCCAAGCTGGTTTTACAGTGGCAAACAGAATATTAAATGATGTCTGCCAAAGCTGTTCCCACTGTTGATTTGGTATGGAGGCTTCCAACAATTCTTCGGCCAATTTAAAATACCCATCAACAGCCTCTTCAATAGCCCAGTATAAAAAGGAGACCTCCTTCCTCCCTGCCGGTCTTATCACTAGCTGCTCCTCAAGGTTGTTGCCTATGCCTATGGGTGTTTTCAAATTTTGGAACCAACTGCAACTGAATGTATTTAAATTTGGACAGACCTTCTCCCACCCTGCTGTGTAGTGATGACCAAGATTCGAGCCTGCCCTCATGGGCAAGATCCCCCCACACCTTTAACCCAGCCTCTCTGAGTGGGAGTGCTAGCCTATCCTTCAGGCAGTCTGGAGTGTCTGGAGAATCCCACAGAGGGGCAAGGCACGAGAAATAGTTTAATCCCGTCAGCCTTTTAATGCTAGCCCAGGTTTTAGCCATTTTCTGCAGGACTTTTAACTTGATCTTTTTGAAAAATTTCGGTTCTCCGAATTTAAACATAAAACCCTCCTGGGAGAGCCCAGCGCCCATTATCATTGCGGAGAACATGGCCCCCACCCCTGTACTCTCTGGGGTTTTAAAAGCATCCTGGAATGTGATAGTTGAAAGGCCCATGCGTAGTATTGCAGATCCGGCAATGCGAGACCTCTCTTCTCCCTCCTGCGTCTCAACTTCTTCCAGGTAATTCTAGTGCCCCTGTATGCCCAGACAAACGAATTAATTGCCTGTTGGAGCTTCACTATAGCTGATTTATCAAAGTGTAGTGGGATGGCGTTAAAGAAGAAGGTGATTTTTGGAAGCACCACCATCTTTACCACGTTAATCCTCCCAAGGATGGTTAGAGGGAGGTGAGCCCAAGACTTCATAAGTTTCTGGCACTCCTTTGAGACACTTGCCAGGTTGGTCCCTGAGATCTTATCGATATCTTGAACTATTCTGACCCCCAGATACCTCATGTCATGCTTGGCCTGATGCCGGCCCTCCGCCATATTCCAGGTCATGACCTCATTTTTCTCTGTGTTCACCTCGTAGCCAGATATCTGCCCAAAGTCTTGTGCCAACCTAATGACCGCAGGAAAAGTCCTGGCAAGGTCTGCAGAAAGGAGAACATGGCGGCCGCAAGGTGAGCAGCCGCTTGCTCCCCGGAGGCATTGGAGGCCCGTACCTGATGAGGAGGCATAGCTGAGACCCGTTTAGCTTTTTTTCAGGCTGCCCTGAGTGTCCCGTTCGTCGTTCTTTCTTCTTCCTTTTGTTTCCCCTCGGCGCAGCTTGGTTCTTGCGGGGGTTGTGCCTTGGAGCCCCGCCGCCCGAGGTTTCTCTGCACTCGTCCCGGTGGGTGGCGGCCGCCCTGGAGCTGAGGAGGGGCTGCAGAGCAGCGGCTCGCGGGCTCCTCCGAGTCAGCTTTGGCAGTCTCGGCAGCGGCAGAACAAGTAGAGCTTCCATCATATTGGAGAAGGCTGCCTTTGGAGGGGAGACGGAGGAGGCAAATGAAGCCCTGAATCTGGGTCGCGGCGTTCTCTGGTCTTCCACGCAGCCACAGCAGGAGCAGATTCAGGGGGTTCAGGAGGTGAGTCTCCCACCTCAGGCAATTCTAGATACTGTGCCCTCAGTTAAGGTATTCAAGAAGGGCAAAAAGCACGGAGGGGCTTCCCAGGGGCCAGGAAAGATAAAGTCAGGGGGCAAAAATACCAAACATTTCCCTGAGGAGAAATTGGGTACAGGAAAGAGCCAGGAGATAAGGGACACTAGCAGTGCAGATACGGTGAGTGGCAGCTCCACTTTTCAGAGGTGTGAGATCAAAGGCAGGAGTATAAAGGCAGGTAGGGCAAAAAGTAACCCCTTGGATCTTAAAGTTAGGATTACCCCCTCGCTAAGGTCATATTTCAAAGTGCAACCAGTCATATTAGATGTGGTGAAGCAGGGAGAGGCCCTTAGAAGGGGTTCAGTCGGACAGTTTGTCTCAAGATCCTCCTCTGAGAGGATGGAGGCTTCCTGGGGTCCTTTGCCCACAGGATCAATCTCTACCACAATTACAGGAAAAAGCTCAATCGGGGCCCTGGACAAAGGAAAGGACATTGACGGCCAGAAAACCCTGGCACCTCCTGGTACAGAAGACAAGAGTGAAGCAGTAGGGGACGGAGGTCTCAGTGACTGCGAAACAAGAGGTCCTTCAGTAGCATCTTTGGAAGCGCTTTTCTCCACCCTATTAGAGGACATCAAGAAGGGGTTCTCCGTTTCTGAGGCCAATCAAGGGGAAATTAGGAATTTGTGTGAGTCACTGGAAAGAAAGATCTCTCTCCTAAACACGAGAACTGACACCTTGGAGAATACAGTGGGAGAACTAAAGGGGGACCTCAGAGCAGCACAGGCGGACATTCTGTCTCTCAAGCGAGAGGAGGGGGTCCTTCGGGATAAGCTAGAGATGTTAGAAAACAACTCCCAAAGAAGTAATCTGCGCATCTTGAATATCCCGGAGGGGAGGGAGGGGGACGACCTTAAATCCTACATGGTCTCACTGTTAAAAGAATCGTTTCAGATTGAGGAGTCAGAGGAAGATCTGAGGAAGGACATTCAGAGAGTCCATAGAGACCCCTTTAGAAAGAACCCCAACAGAATAAAGCCCAGGAAAATACTTATAAACTTCCATACGTACTCCTTGAAGGAAAAGATTCTCAATATGGCTTTTCATTTGAAATACGTTCAGATCTGGCTCGAGCAACCCTCGACAGGCAATGGGAGCAGGGCAGGAAATTAGACGATTTAAAAAAACTCTGTGCTGTGGCTCAACTCAAATTCCCTGCAATGTTGAAAATTATGCATAAAAACAAAATGCATAATGTTAGAACAGTACAAGAGGCAGATGATCTATTAGAAAGTTGGGGGAAAGGAGAAGTATAGTAGGTCAATTTATCCCTGGTTGGGCGATTCTACCATGGTATTCATGTATAAGAATTAACTGGGCAGATTAGAGATTAGACATCAGGATCTCTAAACATACACTTATGTCCTTTTGGGGCTCTGAAAATTAAAATAAAATAAACAGTACCAGAGAGATAATCACATAGGCACACACATAGGGACACATATGGGCATCTTAGTAAGTAGTAGTTAAGGTTCAGGTTTCAACTTTCCTTCTTTTTGTAAATATTCGATTATAAGGGACAGGGCGGGCGGCCCCAGGGAGCAGCTACTGGACTCTATCTGTCCAGTTTAATGGGGGGGGGGTTTGTGGGGGGGGAGTAGGGGAGCACGGGGTGGGGAGCATAGGGGTAAAATACAAAAAATGTCCTCATTCTCCTTATTGTTTGTTCAAACTGCCTTGGTTCGGTTGCGATTGGTCTGGTGTTGGTTCTTTTGGCGACTTAGTCGATTCATGGATCTCATGTTTAAACCCCCATGAAAACAATTCAGCTTTTGTCCTGGAATGTTAATGGCCTGCGTGTGAAAACCAGGAGGGCAACAATTTTGCAATATATAAAAGACTCCCCCGCACAGGTCATTATCCTACAGGAAACTCATCTTTTGAAGGAAGAGATCACTGAGGTTTTTAAAAAACAAAAATGGTTGGATCATTTGATCTGCTCCAATCGGAGTGCTAACATAAGGGGCGTTGCTATATTAATTAAAAAACAAGCAAAAGCCCGTATTTTAGACTCTTTGGTGGACCCGGGTGGCAGGTGGGTCATTGCGAAGGTGATTATCTCGGTCTCTCCGCTCACCTTAGTGGGCTACTACGGGCCAAACCAGGACGACCCGTCTTCTTTCAAAACTATTTTTTCGAATCTCTTGGATTACCCAGATCCAGTAATCATCGCTGGGGATTTTAATATTGTCTTAAATCCCAAATTGGATAAATCGGCTAGTAGTAGAGCTAGGGTCCCTTCTAGGTCCCGGATATACCTTCAATCTATGATGGTGCAAAACGGACTTTGTGATATTTGGAGAGACAGAACCGGTTCTCAGTTGGGAGTCTCGTACTATAGTAGTAAATACGGCCACAAGTCGAGAATCGACTACATCTTGGTCAGTCACAGCTTGAGGGGTATGATCAAGGACATCGGCTATCTGACTCCTCATTTGTCAGACCACTCAGGGGTATGGATGGATTTAGTCCTAATAGAAGGCCAACACCCTAGAGCCTGGACGTTTGATCGAACCCTACTTTTAGACGGTGAGGAGACGAAGTATCTATCTCAGGAGACCGAGAGTTTCTTGGTTGCCAATTTAGGCTCAGCTGCGATTTCGGTACTTTGTGATTCCCTAAAGGCCTTTTTAAGGGGTATGATTACAAGCAGGGTATGTTTTCAGAACAGACAATACAGAGAAGCAGTGGCAAGTAAGGAGGTGGAAATGAAGTTAGTAGAGATGGGTCTGAATAGGGGGATTGGCTCAGAGAAACAGCAGGAAAATTTGCTTAAATTAAGAACACTAAAAAATCAAATAGACAATATCCTTCAGACTAGGGTCGCACGCAGATGGGAGGCAAGTAAACTTGCCCATTTTGAGTATGGAGAGAGTGCAGGCAAGTTCCTGGTGTGGAAGGTTAAGTCTGATAAGATGCGCAACCTGATTAAACAAATTGTTAGCACGGATGGGAGTAGCACTCTGTCCACAGATGAAGAGATAGGCAGCGTTTTCTTTGATTTCTTCCAATATCTGTATCAGGAAGATAGGGCGGTGGACAAAATTGAAGCCATGGAGTGGCTGAGTGGGTGTACGCTTACCCTCTTGAAGGGTTGCTTTTGGGCGTGCCATTGGCACTAATGCATTTCCCAACATGCCTCATATAATTTTAGGGGGAAAAGAGATGAAGAAATGTTAAGTACTTGCCCCAGCTAGTTCTTGTGGGGCAGTTCAAGTTTGGACACCTAACATACAGGGACATGCATGTAAATTGGCAGGAAATGTTGGTTTGTTAACAAACATGGGCAAAGGTTTTGAGTCATGCTCCACATCACCCGCCCGGTCAGCCTTTTTCTGCCCACCAGGTCTCAGAATGTTGGGTAAGAGGGAGCAGAGGTTTGATGCAATTTATTGCAGTAGGCGCTATGTGAGGGACGCATTGGGCCTGGTATGATTTTAAATAGGGGAGTGGTCTTTGCGCTTGTGTGGGGTGCATTACCCTCTATATTCCATATTCTTGGATCCCTGTTGCACGTCTAGTTTGTGTCATTGACCACAGCCTTGTCATCGCTAATGTTATTAATGTTTCTTTTATCATTGTAGTTTTTGGAACTAGCACAACATTCCACGCCGATGGTTAGGTTATAGCCTAGTCCTGTACTTGTGGTCAAGGACAAGAAGGCACTCAAGGTATGGTAAAGGGGTGGCAAATGACTGGGACTGGAGAGGTCCAGAGCTCTCTAAGGGGATAGCTGATGAGGAGACTGCTATCTGGTTGCATATGGGTGAGAGCGGAATGAGCCTAATTGTTTAAAGTCCAAATCTTGCTTTAAAAATTAAGTGTTCGAATCCTGGAGTCTTCATGTTCATATGTCTGCTTCACCCTGTTTTCTTATCTCTATAGGCTTTGAGTATTGTTGCCAACCTGAGTATCCTCTAGCAGCTGGTGAGGACAGAAATTAGGTAGTAACTGGTAGCAATACCATTCTAACTATTGTTTCTTATTTTCGTAGCATGGCATGAAAGCAAGCATACATAGACACGCAAGTAGAACTCCACTTGTTTAAAAAACTCTGGAAAGTGGAAAAGATTAATGGTATTCATTGGGTATTACAGGCCTGGGCAGAGCAGCAGCCACTTTGAAACCATTTCAAAAGATTAGGCCTGGGCAGAGTTTGCGGAGTTCTGCTATGTGGAACTCCATGAAGTGATGAAAAAATTCTGCTGTGCTCCACGAAGTTCTGCAAGCAGTGGAGTGCGGTAAGTAGTTCTGATTGCGCTGGTTTTTAGCACTGGGAGTTTGCCCTGCGCTGTAAAATCAGCACGAACTGCACAACATGCAGCTCAAGAGGGCGCTGCTTCTTTCTGCTGCTAGAGCAGATGTTCTACTTGAGCGGCAATATCCTCAATGTGAGTGGCAGGTTACTCAACACGAGCGGTAGCCCTGCCGCGAACGCCTGCCTTGAGAAATCTCACCGGGAGGTGGTTTAGCATATGATTTTTCCTTGCCGTTACATAGAGTCTTCGGAACCTCAGCTCTACGCGCAGTGGGAAAAACTCCACGAGCGGAGCGCAATTTTACACCCAGGCCTACAAAAGACTTAGAAAAGAAGTAGCTATCTTCAGGTATTCCTTTCTGGGGGAGTTGGGATTGAGCAGTGAACTCACCTCGAGTTGCACCTAATGCAGAAGTTGAGTCAGTAGTGGGTCAAATTGCCAGAGGCAGAGGTCCATGAGCTCTGTCAATAATGTCAATGTGGATTTAGTGGGTCAGAACAATGTGGTTATTGTTTCCATCCCTCATGGTGATAACCCAGCACTCGTTGCCACACCTGCCTCCTCTCAGGAGCTATCTCTTGCAGCTACAGTATTATCATAGTCACAGCCAGCTGCCCCAGATGTTAGCTCCCCAATGTCAGGGTCTATAGATTTAGCAACACAAGTTTCGGGTCCCAGCACAGGACAAGTGCCCCTAAATTCTAGCCCATCCTGTTTGGTGTGCTTCACCTTCACATCCACGTTCTTCAGACATAGCTTGGCGTATCCACGAAGAAATGAGGGAAAAGATACATAAAGGAGAGTTTGGCAATGTGTTTAATTTGATAAATGCAGGTGTAGTCCTTGAAAGGGGAAGTTGGGGAGAAATGGAGAGCATAAGAGGGTGTGGGTCAAGTGGTCTCTGAGTAACTGGGTTACTGGGTTCTATATATATGCAGAAATCCTAGCTGAGAAAGTCCCATCATTGGCCCTACAGCTCCCCTATTCAAGCAACAGCCACAATCCCTGTCAGGGTGATCCACAAACATCACTAAATTAACATGTGTTTAACCTTTGGTAGATTGATACAAAAGCAGCCAGGCTTCACTTAGAGGCAATGTGTAAAGTATTTATGGAACACACAAACAGTATTAAAACAAACACACTACACAAGAAAAATGTCCACACCAATTTAGAAAACTATAGTAGAATCTAATAAATTATTTGCCACCAAAACGACAAAAATCCAATCAGTAGAAACAAAGTTATGGATTTTTAAAGTTTTTAGTAAAAACTAGCACCTAAAAGATCAAAGCGACAACCACAGACATCTAGTCACGGGAGATCGGGTCAAAGTAAAACAAAATGGTTAACCATGATGGAGTGCAGGTCGAATACAAGAAGTGGATTGGGCCTGGTCAGCGCCTACCTTCAGACTTTGAAAAAAAATTAAAGACAAAGGGCCCCATTACGATGGCGGGCGGACTTTGTCCGCCCGCCACGTAACCGTAAACGGGACCGACCGCCAGAGGTGCGGCGGTCCCGCTATGGCAATTAGGATGCGACCGCCACCCTGGCGGTCACATCCCGCACCTTTTACATTGCGGCAGGCGGTGCTGTGAGCAGCACCCACCGCAAGGTAGAATATGCATGTTGTGCATTGGCATGCACAATGTGACAGGCACTGCGCGGTGCCTGCCACCTTGTGCATGCCAATGAAGGGGGGTACCATGGGTACCCCCCAAGTGCAGCCACCCACCCACCCCCGGGGGCCCGCAACGGGCCCCCAAAGCCATTTACTGTATGCCTTTCCATGGCGGAGTCTCCGCCATGGAAAGGCATACACACCGCAGGCATGCTAATATGGATGGCGGTGCCTGCAAGGCACCGCCACCATAATGTCTGCCTTTTCCGCCCAGCCGGCAATCCGACTGGCAGAAAAGCGGCGGATGGACTTTCCGTCCGCCGCGGTACCCCTCGCCATACTAATATGGCGGGGGTGAAACAGGACATTTGGCGGGCGGATCGCCACCGCCGGGCCGACGGCAGGTGGATCGCCACCGCCGGGCTGGCGGTGGCCACCGCTAGTGGGCAAGGCTGCAGGGAGTGTCCGGGGATGGAGTTTCGTCATTGTTGAGCCGCTGGATGAAGTCATGGTGAAGATTTCTATGTTCGGACGTAGTCACTTTTTTGGAAGTTGAAAATCTCCTGTGGGACGAGGAGAGGAGGCTGTAGACAATGAGAGTTCCCAGAGGCTGGAAACCCCTTTGGTGAACGACCACTGAACAGGATTTGTTGCTGCGGAGAAAAACTTAGCGGCCAAATAGGCTATAGGTAGCCCATAGGGCAGGGTGCATTGTAATTCAAATATTGGGCACACACTATTACGTTTTATATGTCCTGGTACTGAAAAAGTGTGAAAATAATTTTTCACTACTGTGAGGCCTACCTGTCTAATAGTATACCATTAGGTTGCCTTATTAAATGTAATGTTAGTGCTAACTTTTGACTGGGAACAGATGGGCATTTCATATTTGGTATCTGTGAAATTATAATTACAAATCCTGTTTGATGGTAAAGTTGATTTTAAGTCACAATTCTGAAAATGCCACTTTTAGAAAGTTGGCATTCTCTTCTACTAGCCATTTGGCGCCTGCAGTCAGTTCCTGGGTCACATTACTATTTGTAGTTAGCTGTTAGCCTTTGTGTATTCCTCCCAAACAGCATCAAAATAGAGGGTCGGTGTTGCAGGATTGGCCATCTCTGGCAGGATGTGGAGGGACGGAGCTGTCACCTACCACACTTGCACTTAAAAGGAACTGGATCAGCTCACACACAAAAGACTTCACACTATCCTATTGTGCCCCCAGAAAGACTGGGTCCAGTGCAAGGAGGCTGGAAATTCCAGACACCTCCATAGGGGAAAACTCCAGAAGCTTCTCCCACTTGAAAGTGGGCACAAGGCATAAGAGTAGACCCAATTCTTCAGATCACTTCTGAACCTGTGAAAGACTCAGAGGAAGGACTGCTCTGTGGCCCTGCTGCTTTGCTGCAAGAACTGCTCAGTTGCTCTGATGCTCTGCTGCCCTGCTGCTCTGCCTGCAAAAAGGACTGCTCTGCTGGGTGAGGAAGAAGAACTGAACCTGCACCTTGAACCTTGCACTACTAGAGTGACTCCAAGGGCTGGTTGGCTGGTCTCCTGTTCTGTGCCACAGGGACACAACAGGCTTCTATGCACAGAGGCAACTCAATTCATCTTAATGCAGGACTGCGCATCACAGCTTCTTTTGGGTGGCTTAGGAAACTGACCCAGGTTGAGACATCTTGATGCCGATAACTGGGCCAGCTTGGCACATCTCGACTCAGACCTGCATATCTGGACGCAAGTCCTCACATCTCCAGTGGCTTCATCGGCCTGGACTCAGCACGATTCATCTCGATGCAGGAACTCGCACCGCCAATTCCCGTCAACTGCTACTTGACACCTGCACTGCCCAGGCCAGCGCAAGGACTAGTGCATCTCAGTGCCCAGGACACAAGATACTTTGAACAGCAGACTGAACTAAGAAGCTCATTATGATGGCGGGAGGATCGCCACCGCCGGGCCAGCGGTGGCAATCCTCCCGCCATCACAATGTGATTCACCCACCGCCAAATTAGGATGGCGGTGGGAATTACATTGGTACCGCGGCGGACGGAAAGTCCGTCCGCCATGGTCCCGCAAGGCGGTCCTTTTCTGCCCACCTTGCGGAACCCGGAACCAGGGCATCATTGCGGCGGTGCCGTGCAGGCACCGCCGTAGTGATTAGGATGAGCCCTTCCGCCTGTCTTTTTGCGGCGGATATCCCGCCGCAAAAAGACAGGCGGAGACTGGCTTTGGGGAACCTGTTGCGGGCCCCCTCTGAGGGGGGGCAGTTGTGCACTGGGGGGTACCAGTGGTAGCCCCCTCCATTTCCATGTACAAGGTGACAGGCACCGCGTGGTGCCTGCCACGTTGTGCATGGAAATGCACAACATGGCCATTTGACATTGAGGTGGGTGCTACAGCCAGCAGCACCTGCCGGAATGTTAAATTGCCAGATGCGACCGCCGCGGTGGCGGTCGCATCATAATTAGGGGTGCGGGACCGCTGCATGACAGGTGGGCGGTCCCGTTACCGCTGGGATGGCGGGCGGACTTAAGTCCGCCTGCCATCCTAATGACCCCCTAAGTCCTGTATCCTACCTTCGCTCTATCCTGGTCATCCTGACTTTGTGACCCGGTCCACCATGACCAGATAACCGCAATTGGTGCTTCTTGCTTCTAAACGCTACTTTTCAATACATTTAAAATTGCATATCTCTAGTCCAACTAATTGGATTTTTGTTGTTCTGGTCTTAAATTTTTTTATTAAAGTTTAATATTTCTTTCTAGATTGGTCTGGGATTTTTTTCTGTGTCATGTTTTCACTTTATTTCTGTTTGAAGTGCTGCAGACTACATTACACATTGCCTTTAAGTTAAGCTTGACTGTTTTTGTGCCAAGTTACCAGAGGGTTAAGCACAGGTTAATTTAATGACTTTTGTGGTTCACCTTGACAAGGGTTTTAGTTGTTGCCAGAGTAGGGTTTCACCCCCAACCAGCAACCCAATTTTTCACAAGGGTCTGTACTGTCACAAATAAATACCAGGTGAGACCAGGAAAAGCCCAGCCTTTGATACTTTAGTCAGGCTGGCAGGAAACCAGTGGGAGGAAAGCTTCCCCCGCAAAGAACTTTGAGTGGCCACAGAGGAGGGGCTACTCATTACCCTTTCCACACCTCTGGGGGGCACACAGGCTATGTACAAGGGGAGAAAGGTTTCTCCATCTTGGATATTGGAAATAAGATGCACAATGGGATTGTTTGTAGTAGGCCAAACAGGAATTGCTGAAAACCCATTGGTTAGGGAAGAAGAAAGAGCCTTCCCCACCCACTAGCTGATGCAGAACATTTTCTGGACCTAAGGAAGAACAGAAGAAGAACTGCACCATTGCATGAGGCCTGAGAGGAGACCTGAAGGGCTGGATCTGCTTCCACTGTTACCCAAGACAAAGAAGTGGACTCCAAGGGTTGGGTGGCTGACCTCATGTGACCTACAGGGACACAACAAGCTGAAAGAGGCCTTTTTCCTGAAGTGCACAGCCGATCGGTAGCAACTGGACCTAGACTGAACTGTGCTGTTGCACTCTTCCTGACACCTTGAGAGTCTCTAAGGAATCTCTGACAGAATATCGACACTGATAATATCGATGTACAAAATTATCGAGACACAAATATCGATAATATTCATATCGACATGCTATACTTATTTAAAAAAATACACAAATATTGAAACATAAATATCGTCAAAAACAAACATTGATATAACTAATATCGAAATCAATACTATCATTAAAACTAATATCGTCAATATTAAATAAACATACAAAATAACACAAATATCGAAACCAAAAATATAGACCACAAAATTATTGTCAATACCACAATATCGACACCTTAAAAATTATCCAAATAACACAATACATAAAAATAAAATATAAAAATATCACAAACACACACAATATATTAAATATATACAATTACAATTAAAAAGATATAATTTAAAAAATACTTCTACATAAGTAACACCATCAAATTATTTCCTCTTTACAAACAGAATATATAAAATAATTAATTTATATCATACCTTAAATACAATATAAATTACAAATTATATACAAGCATTTTTTTTAATAAACAAATAATAAAATAACGGTTAACTGAACATTAATTAGCGTCTCCCAAATAAGGAAACAACTGCCAAAATATTTTAAAAACATTCGTAACATCCAATGAAAAGCACCTACAACTTAAATAACCCAATAAGATTTAAAGAACAATTAGACAAATAATATATAAACTAAAGACAAATCAACATTATTTTATACTACAACAGCAAATAAAGAATAAGGAAAACCTCTACCATATTGCTTCTACAACATCGCGCTGCCAAATTGAAAAGTCGGATTTCAACTTTACAAAGTAAGTAAAATATAAAACTAATGTTATAACTTAATAAAAGATAAGTAAAGTACTTTTAAAATAATTAAGGGGTCTATTACGATGGCGGTTGCATGTCCACCGCCGGGCAGGCAGTGGCGCCCGACGTACCGGCGGTGGACATCCGCCCGCCCGCCATCGCAACCAGGAAAACTGCCGGTCATATAAGTAAAGTAATATTTTTTTAAATTATATCTCCTTTACAGAAAATCCAAACAACACTCAACTAACTACAGACAACATCAAAAAGTGCCTTCAAAAAAAGTAAGTATAAATTAAATTTATACTAATCCAACAACTATTAATCCCAAAGCAAACATCCCACTAACCACGCAAACCCCAAAATACAGAAAATGCTGTTAAACAAATTAACTAAAGTTATATATTTTTCTACAGAAAATAAAACAAAACACTAAATCCAAACACCAACAGAAAATATCAGAACATCGAAAAAACTTCTACAGATTAAAACATGTAAATATAATTTTGTTTTTAGAAATCTGCAATACAATAAAAGCATTTATAATATATGTAAAAATGTTTATATATATTTCTCATAACAGTTAAAACATCAAAATGACTGAAGGTGCAAAATTCATTACTTCACAAAAAGGAAAACTTTTATTATGCTATATGGGATATGTCTACACCCAAGAAAAACAAACAGGAGACAAAGTTAATTGGAAATGCAGCAAATATTATGCAAATGCATGTTATGGGAGGGCTACAACAAAATAAACTACTGTATTAAATGTTAAAGAACATAACCACCCCCTAATATTGCAGAAATAGAAGTAAGAGACATTTTAGATACTCTTAAGGAAGCTAGGACTAGCTCTCAAAAACCTACAACATAAATATTAAAGGACACCCTACCCCGAGTTCCCAAACACATAACTGGCCAATTACCCTCCATCCCTACTTTAAAAAGATTATTAGCAAGAACAAGTACCACCCCACCTGCCCCCAAAACTTTCAGTGAAGTTCAAATACCACCTGAACTCACTACAACTCATAATGAAGAGCATTTCCTTCTTTATGATAATAAATCTAGTGAAAAAGGGATTATAATATTTGCAACTCCCACAAACCTACTCAAACTACAACATTGTGACACATGCATGATGGATGGGACATTTAAAATATGTCCCAAACCATTTTACCAATTTAACACAATTCCATGGACAGTATCACAATAGCAACATCCCCTTTATATATGCCCTGTTACCAAACAAACAAACAACTACCTATGTAGAACTCCTAACAAAACTAAAGCAAGAAACTAATAACTACAACCCACAAAAAATTATCATAGACTTCGAACAGTCAATGATACAGTCCATCCTGAAAAATTACCCTCACACAGCAATACAAGGTTGCTATTACCACTTTCATCAATGCATATGGAGACACCTTCAAAAATCAACCCTGAGGGGCCGATTCCGATCTCGGTCGGAGGCGCACCCAATACCATTCGGTCAGGAAAAAAGCCATGCGAATGCCTGTTTCCCGACCGATCCGTACAGCACACCGAACGAGTAAGTACGATGCGCACAACAGCACAGAATCCGGCCGAGTCGTACTCACCCAATCCAGGTCATGTTCTCCGACCGAGGCGAATCCGGAAACGCAGAATCGAGTCGCACGGAAGGGAAAATGCAGCTCCGTCCGGCCGAACAAGTACGATGCGCTTTCCGTACGCGCCAAACCCGTCGCTACGCACGGCACGTCAAAGCATCCGGGAGAGGCGCACAAAAGCTCCGATTCGCGCCACAACACGATCCACGGCTACGAGGCGAACACGCCAGCGACGAGGATGACGCGAAGCGACGAGGACGACGCGAAGCAACGAGAAGGACGAACGACACGAACCAACCATGAATCCCTTCGTCCCGATCATACCAATATTCTACATTTACTACCGGAACAGGCACGGACGCGTACGGCGCAGAAGGTAAGTCAGACACCAACCACAAAACACATACAACACGTACACGAAACATCACACACACACAGAGGGATGCAGCATTTACTTACACCAGCAACAGCAGCACCATAGGGGCGGGATGCCCATCACCAATGCCACATATGCACACAGGGGCCTGAATGCGCACCACCACCCCTACCCAGGGGGGCCGGATGCCAACAACCACTACCACCCTTAGCCAGGGGGTGCCAGATGCCCACCACCACTACCACCCTTACCCAGGGGGCTGGATGCCTACCACTACTACCACCCTTAGCCAGGGGGTGCCAGATGCCTACCACTACTACCACCCTAAGCCAGGGGGCTGGATGCCTACCACTACTACCACCCTCACCCAGGGGGGGCTGGATGCCTACCACTACTACCACCTTTACCCAGGGGGGGCTGGATGCCTACCACTACTACCACCCTTACCCAGGGGGGGCTGGATGCCTACCACTACTACCACCCTCACCCAGGGGGGGCTGGATGCCTACCACCACGGGGGGGCTGAATGCCTACCTCTACTACCACCCTTAGCCATGGGGGTGCCAGATGCCTACCACTACTACCACCCTTACCCAGGGGGGGCTGGATGCCTACCACTACTACCACCCTCACCCAGGGGGGGCTGGATGCCTACCACTACTACCAACCTTAGCCAGGGGGTGCCAGATGCCCACCACTACTACCACCCTAAGCCAGGGGGCTGGATGCCTACCACTACTACCACCCTTAGCCAGGGGGTGCCAGATGCCTACCACCACTACCACCCTTACCCAGGGGAGCTGGATGCCTACCACTACTACCACCCTTAGCCAGGGGGTGCCAGATGCCTACCACCACTACCACCCTTACCCAGGGGGGCTGGATGCCTACCACTACTACCACCCTTAGCCAGGGGGTGCCAGATGCCTACCACCACTACCACCCTTACCCAGGGGGGCTGGATGCCTACCACTACTACCACCCTTAGCCAGGGGGTGCCAGATGCCTACCACCACTACCACCCTTAGCCATGGGGGTGCCAGATGCCTACCACTACTACCACCCTTACCCAGGGGGCTGGATGCCTACCACTACTACCACCCTTACCCAGGGGGGCTGGATGCCTACCACTACTACCACCTTTACCCAGGGGGGCTGGTTGCCTGTCACTACTACCACCTCTACCCATGGGGGGCTGGATGCCTACCACCAACACCACCCCCACTCATAGGATGGACAATGCATGACACAACCAGCACACCACAACCTAGGGAATGCAAGAAAAAGACATCCCCCAACACCATGACAAGCGTGTGTAGACTGTGTCAAATGCCAACAACACTGAACATGACTTTGAACATACAATGTGACCCCCTAGCACATGTGCCACACATATATGTGTGTGGCCCCCACAATGCAAGCAGGCCATGACCATTGTGGCAATGGGGTCCAAACCCCCATCATCACAGTGACCAAAAGGTAAGTGTGGGGTCCATAGCTGAAGCACATTTTGAACAGTGTGGCAATGGGGTCCAAACCCCCATCATCACAGTGACCAAAATGTAAGTGTGGGGTCCATAGCTGAAGCACATTTTGAACACTGTGGCAATGGGGTCCAAACCCCCATCATCACAGTGACCAAAATGTAAGTGTGGGGTCCATAGCTGAAGCACATTTTGAACAGTGTGGCAATGGGGTCCAAACCCCCATCATCACAGTGACCAAAATGTAAGTGTGGGGTCCATAGCTGAAGCACATTTTGAACATTGTGGCAATGGGGTCCAAACCCCCATCATCACAGTGACCAAAATGTAAGTGTGGGGTCCATAGCTGAAGCACATTTTGTACAGTGTGGCAATGGGGTCTAACGCCCCATCACCACAGTGACCAAAAGGTAAGTGTGGGGTCCATAGCTGAAGCACATTTTGAACATTGTGGCAATGGGGTCTAACGCCCCATCACCACAGTGACCAAAAGGTAAGTGTGGGGTCCATAGCTGAAGCAGATTTTGAACATTGTGGCAATGGGGTCCAAACCCCCATCATCACAGTGACCAAAATGTAAGTGTGGGGTCCATAGCTGAAGCACATTTTGAACAGTGTGGCAATGGGGTCTAACGCCCCATCACCACAGTGACCAAAAGGTAAGTGTGGGGTCCATAGCTGAAGCACATTTTGAACATTGTGGCAATGGGGTCCAAACCCCATCATCACAGTGACCAAAATGTAAGTGTGGGGTCCATAGCTGAAGCACATTTTGAACAGTGTGGCAATGGTGTCTAACGCCCCAACACCACAGTGACCAAAAGGTAAGTGTGGGGTCCATAGCTGAAGCACATTTTGAACATTGTGGCAATGGGGTCCAAACCCCCATCATCACAGTGACCAAAAGGTGAGTGTTGACAAAGAAAGAGCTGCAACTGCCAAACTGCATGGATGATTCCTGGTCACAGAACATAAAACACATCAGTGGCAAAGTAGTGCATGTGTCCCATTGCAACATAAATTGGGGGAGCCAAATACTGCAGTGCAAATAAGACATACCTTTGGCCATGTGCAGACAAACAACACCCATGGGGGCTGACACTGTCAACATTCATCAATGACACAATGACAGAAGTGACCATCAGAATGCAGACCCACATATTTGCACCAATGGGCACACAAATGCAGATACCCTGTGGAGACTGTAGATGTGAGGTGAACAGATACCATACCATGGCAGCAATGGGACACACAAACCATGATCATTGTGCTGACCGATGACCTAGGAGTCCCAGGGACAGCAGGGGAAACCCACCAAACGACACACAGCCAATGGCACACCCAAGATATGCCAATGCAGTGGTGCAGATGCACAAACACAAACAGGCAGACCCACACTGCACATCATACACAACAGGTGAGGGGGGTGCCAGTGTCCCCAGGCAACCACACAACACATGAGGAGACCTGAATACCAATCATACAGATGTGCATACAGTGCCACACAAAGGTAACTCATGGATCCAAATCCCCTATGTGGGCAAGCAGGCATTGTCAGATGAGAGGGAGCACAAATCACACATGTCACACAGGCACGTAGGAACAGCAACTGACACAGGAAGACACAGACACACCACAGCACTACCCCCAGGGCCCCCACAATGTGGTGACCCTGGGCTGCATTACAATCCCACTGTGATGACAAAGTTAAATGTCGTTCACACTGTGAACCACAGTCATGTGTCGTGAGCAACAAACTACCATCACACCTACACAAGCACAAATCAATCAGCATGGCCAGTAAGCCAAGGCCAACATGGAGGCAGGGGCCTAGCCGGGCAACAACTCCCATCTGCACACACTCAACACCACACCCCTCGACCTCCAACAATGTGCAGCAGTGAAGCACACATGCACTGGTGACATTGCACATGCACCCATGACTATTCCAGGGTGGTGGGTGGGAACCAAGGTGCAGAAACACATCACACATGGCCACTCAACAAGACTCCTGAATGTCTGACACACTGCACACTACGCTGTACATGGACATGACGGCAATACCACACCAACCAATGGGATCCCAGCCACAGTCACACACCAATGAAGAAGCCAAGGTCACCTACAAAGAACACACATAGACAACAACCAACATCGCAGCCCGGACCCTGAGGAGTGCCAGCAGTCACACACACAACGTGTCACAATCACTGAAAGATAACACAAACTGGAAATCACATGACAGGGGCAAACAACAAGTGCCAAGGGGAAACCTGACTGTGACCCATCTGCGTCTGCACACAAACTCAGCCCTGACAGCAAACACACCTATGGGTGACACCCTGTTGACCAGTAATGTGCCATGCACCCACATCACAGAGAACCCAGGGAGAAGACTTTGGGGGAACATAGGTCAACTCAGCAAGCATCACAAACAGGTACAACACTAGGGATCACAGCATGCACAGCAAAACGGAAGTGAACACACAGACATGCACATACAACACACACCTTGGGCGCAGGCAATGTCACAGGAGTACACACTGCCATGAGGGGACTCCTCTCCTGTGTGAGGAAAGCTGTGCCATATGTTGCCTCAGTAGGGCCCCATCATGTCAGCTGAGCACTTGGTCACAGAATCAACAATTAGCACCAAATGAAGGCTCCCGTCACATCAGCCTGGTCATGGAAGTGCCAACGAAATCATCAGCACAGATCCAACACACTTGTATAGCAATGTTGCACTGACAACACAGATGAGTCCTTCCCCATTGATGCCCAAACCTGCATGTCCAGTGGAGATGGCCACACGGTCAGGGAAGTAGACGAATTGAACAATGGCAGGCACAACAGATGTGCAGGGGTGGAAGCCACAGATGTGAAATAGCTAATCTAAGTAGGAAATCCCATTCCCAAATACTGAACACATGACACCCTCAGATGCTGCTATGGATGACATGGATACACCACAGGATAGGACACATTCCCCCTGGACCACATGGGTTCCTGCACAGTAACACTTCATTATCATGAGACCAAATATCACCATCACTGCAGCAAGGGCATGGTTAGCATCATCAACAACATGTACATCAGAAGCATAAGCACTAGAGAACAGAAAGTTGCTTTATTCAGCATATGTGTGTAATGAAAACAAAGTCCAGAAAAAACACAAAGGCCAATGGCCAGTCCATTGTCAAAGTCCAAACAGGGTGACAGTGGCAGATGTCACCCTACGCATGCCTGCACAAAACCAGGGACAATCCACTAGGAGGGGCAACCGGGGGGCAGGCCAGGCACCGCAGGGACAGGATCAGGGCTCACCAGGAGGAAGCAGGGAAGGGGTGGTGGGTGCTGGAGAGCCACTGACAACTGCAGTGGAGGTGTCTGACATGGTGTGTGCCGGCACAACGGGGGGGCATGACTCAGATGTTGTGGGTGCCGGCACGACTGCAGTGGACCCTGCAGATGTAGTGGACAGGTCCGCCACTGCAGTGCCCAAGTCAGACAGGGTGGTAGTGGACTCCACTGCAGTGCCTACCACCAGGGGAGGAGAATGGGGAACAGGCAAGGTAGGCTGGACAGAGGGGAGGACACCCTCACCACATCAGTGGCACAGACAAGCGCAGCGGGGGGTGGTGCCGGGAGAGCAAGTGGCAGGGGGAGAAGGCCGGATCCTCTTGGGGATGGTATATCTGTGGGTGGGAGAACCTGGGGCAGGGTGTGGTGGGGGCACCTGTGGAGTGGGGGCCTGAGGGATGGAGGAAGGAGACCTGGTGCCTGAGCTGCAGGGCTGCGGCGGGGTCTTGCTCTTACGACTCCGGGGGACTTGCGGGTGGGGGCCTCAGTCTGTCTGCGCCTGGGGAGGGTGTCCGGGGGCGAGGGGCACTCTGCTCCATGTGGGTGGGCTTCCTCTTCCCCCTGAATGCTGTATCAGCTGGATCGGAGGGGAAGAGGCCGAGGTCACTGAGGAAGAGCCGCTGGGTCTTTGGGGTTGCAGGTGAGGCAAGGGAGGGTGCTTTGGAGGGAGAGGCAACTGAGGACTGCGCAGTGCTCGTGGATGCGTGTGTGTGTTCCAGGGCCCCATCCCCTGTGAGTCTGGTTTCAGTCCCCTGACTGTGCGTGCGTGTGCGTTTTGTTTGTGGCGTGTGTGTCTGTGTGCTCGACGTGTGTGTGCTGGTGTGTGCCTGTGCCGGTGTGTGTGTGCTTGGGACGGGTAAGGTGTTGGGGAGTGTGGATGGAGCAGAGGCAAGAGGGGTGAGGGACTGTCTGAGGAGGGACACTGCTGCCATCAGGGAGGAGTCCATGGACCTATTGCCCCTCTGTAGGTCAGACATGCCCGATGAGATGCCCTCCATGAACGACACCAGCTGAGTCAACAGAGCGGTGTGCGCATGGAGGACACTCAGCATGGCTGTCTGCCCTACATGGAGCTGGCGAAGGAGGTACACAGACTCCTCACTCAGGGCAGCAGGGGACACAGGGGCAGGGGGTGCGGTGCCTGGCCCAAAGGAGACACGCTCCCGAACATGGGAGCCTCCACGGACCTGGGGAATGGGAGCCGATGGGAGGGCGGTGGTGGTGCTGGTGGTGGCGGGGACAGCAACACTAGCTGGGGTGTGGTGGCTGCTGACACCCGCCTCCATAAGGGAGTCATCCTCTGAGTTGCTCTGGTCCTCAGCTGAGGTGGATGGTGCTGAGGACTCCTCGGTGTGGCTCCCCTCGCCCTCCGTGCCACTGGGTCCCTCCGACCACTCCTCGGCTGCTGACCCAGTCTGGCTCTCCGGCTCCTCCTGGTCCGTGGAGCTGTCCCCTTCCGTGGCCGTGGATGTATCTGCAAACAATGGGGAAACAGACAGACATCAGTCACCTGCACCAAACGCACACACCACTGTGAGCACAGCACATTACAGAGCAAGCCCTGGCATCATTAGTTGTACACTGCTAAAAGTGCCCTAACTGAACAGGAGAAGCCAATTGTCAGTCTGATGCCAACCATGGCACTCACATCCCACATGGCCTTGCACCCATCTGTCTGGTGTCTGTTGGATAGCAACACCCCAGTGTGGACACATGCACCAACTACACAGTAGTTGGACAGTGCAGAGGACACGGTGTAGCATGTGGACATGCACACATCACAACTCTTGCCACTGAGTCAGTACAGGTTTCCGGATGAAAGGGACGCCCAGAGTCAAATAGGAAATGCATGTGATGCATACCAGCGACAGACACCATGATGCACCCATGTCCTGATAGCCATCGCCACAATGGTGTGCATGTAGCACATGTCACTCCCCTGCAGGATCACCAATAAGTAGACACATGCCATGGCGGAGGCATGACTGCTAAGTCATACATCACTGTCTCAGTGATGTATGACTTGGCAGCCAGACAACAACACTCTGCACTGTGTCACAATAGTAGGTCATGGGGAATGCAAGTCCTGGAGCTGTACAAGTGCACATGTACATCCCCCACACAACACATCATCTTAACCCTCATCTGTCCAGGTCATACCGATTGGACATATGGGAGACCTGTGACACTACCCTCTGAACCTGAGCACCTCACAATCTGCTGTGAATGGGGAACAGCTGCCTGAACTTCACATTCGCATACCCCAGTCTGCACGGGCAGCTGATCAAACACCTATGTGACACACAAGTATCGTCTCCTATGGTCACATCTCCAGTGGCATGCTGAGCCCCTACAGAGAAACACCCCAGCAGTCCTGGCAACAAATCCACAGCACACTGACACAGAGGCAGACACCTGAGGGGTCAAATCACTGCGCACAATGTGTCAGCAGATACACAGGAGTAGGAGTACAGAGTGCATTGCATGGCCTGGAGTAGGCATGACTGTCCTGCCCCACATGAATGAGGGATGAGCCCTGGACAGTGGATAGCTGGCTATGTATGTGTGACACACGTAATCTGCACACTCCTGGGGCCCAAACATTGTTCCCACCTGCTGCATGGGTGTGTGCCACACACCCCAGGCACATGTGGTGGCTCAGCTCAGCAAGTGGACCGCATATCAAAGCAACACGCAGATTACATGTCCGAACACAGGCGTTGTGTGAACAATGGACCCACCCATGATGCCCACAACAGAGTTAGGGAAACAGATGCTGTCCCCCACCTTTAGTGAAGCAAACTGCAAGGACACAGTCCCAAGTGACACAATTCCCTGAATGTAAGGGCCACACCTGGGTATCAGATGAGGAGTGGGCAGTGCACAATAGAGGGACATGGCTCCTGGACAACATGACTGCTGTACTGTGGCAGTTGAACCAGGCCAGAGGAGGGCACATAGCATGTAATACAGAGTTCACAGTGCAGTCTTTGACTCACCCCCTCCTTGCTGCTGTCTGGCCTTCAGCTGCCCATCCAGGTCTGGAAACACCACTGCCAGGATCTGGAGCATGTGGGGGTCAGGGTCCGTGTTCCGCCCCTCCTGCGAGGAGGCGACAGCTTCAGCTGGACCCGTGCAATCCTCCGGGTCCAGCCCCGAAGATCCTGCCACCTCTTCTGGCAGTTGCGGATCCGGCGCTTGTAGACCCCCACGGACCGGACAGCCCGGACGATGTCCTTCTAGATCTCCTGCTTCCGATGGGCATTAACCTGTCAGGATGACAAAGTGAAAAGGCCATTACTACACATGCAACATATCCGTGCATGACACAGTTGTATATACATGTCTCAATCACAGGGGCACATGATGGACACAGGCAGTGCAAAGCTGCCCATGGACAGTTTGCCAGAAGTCACTACATGGTATCATTGCATGGGAAGTAAAACCTTGTTCAAATGCACTGTCACTGCACCATACCTGTCCAGTGCATGTCACTACACACTATGGGGGGTGACAACTACTCAGTGAGCCTGCTAGCCAGTGGCGTGCAGACTTTCAGCCTTGCTAGTCAGACAAAATGCACATTCAGAAAGGCAGTGCACAGAACACTCACCTGCTCCCCTGGTGTCCCATACAGCTTGCTGTACTGTGGAAGTAGGCTGTCCAGCAGGGCCTGGTTCTCCTCAAGGCTGAAGGCTGGGGCTCTCTCCACAGTACGTGCCATTGCAGGGTCCAGAGGGGCAGAGACAGCAGCAGTGCAGTGGCAGATGTCGTCCTGGAGCATGTAGTGCAGGCAAGTGAGCTCTCAGGGGAACAGCCAGCAATATATATGTGCTGGAGAGGCAGATACTGTCCCTTGTGTCCAAAGTGATAGGTCCAAGTCGTTTGCATCTTCTGAATCTGGCCAATCCATGGAATAGCAGCACCAATTCACGCCCACAGCATCCTTCAAATCTTCAACTTCATGACATACATGATTTTGCAACATTGTTGTGGGTGACCAACTGAATTTCCAGCAACCGACTCGTTCGAATTTCGAAAACGCGTCCGTTGCCAGGCTAGGCCATTGTCAATGGGTGCGCACCGATCGGTCCATTGCGGTACAACGCGTACAGGGGTACAACGCGTACCCGCACACATTGAATGCAATGGGCCGGCCGGGGGCACCGATCGGTCCATTGCGGTACAACGCGAACAGGGGTACAACGCGTACCTGCACACATTGAATGCAATGGGCCGGCCGGGGGCACCGATCGGTCCATTGCGGTACAACGCGTACAGGGGTACAACGCGTACTGGCACACATTGAATGCAATGGGCCGGCCGGGGGCACCGATCGGTCCATTGCGGTACAACGCGTACAGGGGTACAACGCGTACCCGCACACATTGAATGCAATGGGCCGGCCGGGGGCACCGATCGGTCCATTGCGGTACTAACGCGTACAGGGGTACAACGCGTACCCGCACACATTGAATGCAATGGGCCGGCCGGGGCACCGATCGGTCCATTGCTGGTACAACGCGTACAGGGGTACAACGCGTACCCACACACATTCAATGCAATGGGCCGGCCGGGGGCACCGATCGGTCCATTGCGGTACAATGCGTACAGGGGTACAACGCGTACCTGCACACATTGAATGCAATGGGCCGGCCGGAGGCACTGATCGGTCCATTGCTGATCAACGCGTACAGGGGTACAACGCGTACCTGCACACATTGAATGCAATGGGCCGGCCGGGGGCACCGATCGGTCCATTGCAGTACAACGCGTACAGGGGTACAACGCGTACCCGCACACATTGAATGCAATGGGCCGGCCGGGGGCACCGTTCGGTCCATTGCGGTACAACGCGTACAGGGGTACAACGCGTACCCGCACACATTGAATGCAATGGGCCGGCCGGGGGCACCGATCGGTCCATTGCTGATCAACGCGTACAGGGGTACAACGCGTACCCGCACACATTGAATGCAATGGGCCGGCCGGGGGCACCGATCGGTCCATTGCTGTTCAACGCATCCCTGTACAAGTGACTGGCATATGTCACCATGCCTGTCTCAGATGGACATATGCCAGCCACAGATAGCTCCCAGGGAGTGAGGGGCACACCTACAACACGACAGCCTGTCCAAACTGTATAATAAGGCATGTAAGGCTGCATTTCCTATTGTGTGTATGTTGGTGTACATGTTGTCCTGTGGGTGTCACCTGGGGGCAGCAACCCCCAGGCTGTGCACGTGTTCATGGGGACAGGATCCTGGGTTTTACGTGTACATGACCACTGTGATGTGCAACTGTTCATATCTGTGCATGTGCCATGGTCACATTTCACGGTGGTGTATGTGTATGTCATGTCACATACCCCGTGAGTCCCATGTGGGACTGTATGTTTGAGCCAGGGTGTCCCAGTGGCACAATAGTGATGGTCCTCCACAGTCTGTGTGCATGTAGTGTTTACAATGTCTCTGATTTCATGTGCACAATGGGAGACAGTCTCCACATCCACGTTGTGTGTGCATGGACTTTGATGTTGTGCGTGTGTGTGTCACAGACGTCCATGTCTGTCCGGCAGTGGCAAGTGGGACCACAATCTGTGGGGGTCATAGTTGTTTTGCTGTGGTGTATACATGATACTCCATGTAATACCTGTGTCCATGTGGCAATACAGGGTCCCTGGGAATGTACCTGTCGTTGAGCTGTGATGCCTGGGGCACATCTGTCCTCACATGTCACTGTGGGGGGTGATTGTGACACGGCAGCAGGAGATGGGAACTGTGACACGGCCTCATGATATCCAAAGGGCCAACCTGGGACTTATTGATGCCACTTGTTGAACCGTGATGACAGCTGTTGGCCATGTATGTACCATACATGTCCTTACGGAACTGCACACTTCATGTAGTTGTGCCTCATAATGATGTATGTTGTGATATTGAGTGTGTTCAATGCCGCATATGTGGGGTGACTGACAATCTTGCTTTCTTCTCCTCTACACTGCAGGGCTCCTGCTGTCCATCGACCATTCCCAGACCTGGCAACGATGGTGGAACGGGACAGCATCCGACGGTACCGCTTCACCAGGCAGCTGATTGAGGATTTGGCAGTGCAGTTGGCCCCACATTTGCAGCCTGGCCGGCCGTATCCTACAGCGCTGACCCCCAAGGTGAAGGTGATGGCAGCCCTACACTTCTTTGCCACCGGTACCTTCCAACATACTGTGGCGACTGCTGGTGGGATGTCACAGACCATGTTGAGCCGTGTGCTCCGCGATGTTTTGGCGGCAATGTTGCTATTCCTGAACCGGTACATCTATTTCCCTAGACTGCAACGACTCACTGACGTGAAGAGTGACTTCTATGCCCTGGGGAGGATGCCGCATGTCATTGGCTCCATTGATGGGACACATGTGGCTTTGGTACCACCACAGGCCCAGGAGCAGGCCTACAGGAACCGCAAGCACTACCACTCGGTCAATGCACTGGTGGTGTGTCTTGCAGACATGACCATCACACACGTGTGTGCCCGTTTCCCTGGTTCAGCACACGATGCCTTTGTGATGTGGAGTAGTCGCATCCCCAGGATGATGGCACAGATGCAGAACCAGCGTGCCTGGCTTGTCGGTGTGTACTGACTTTGTGCCATTGTGTGTGATCTGATCTGTAGTATTCCGCCCACTTTTCCAAGTCAGCTAATGTGCACTTGTCTGTCCGTAGGTGACTCGGGATACCCCAACATGCCGTGGTTGCTGACACCCCTCAGGAACCCTGTGACACCAGCCCAGATGCGCTACAATGAGGCACATGGTCGGACCAGGAGAGTGATTGAGCGGACATTTGGTCTCCTGAAGAGCCGCTTCCGCTGCCTGGACAAGACCGGAGGGTCCCTCCCATATGCCCCTGCGAAAGTGTGCAATATTATCATCGTCTGCTGCATGCTCCACAATCTGGCAGTGCGGAAGGAGTTGCCTCTCATCCAGGATGACAATGACCAACATACGCCACCTGTGGAGGATCCTGGCCTGGACCACGATGCCAGTGATGATGATGATGATGATGATGAGGGTGATGTCCGCACACAGCTAATCACCAACTTCTTTAGCTGAATGTGAGTATCCTGAGGTGTCATGTCAATGATGTGAGTTGGCATGATATGTGTAGGTGGTGCTCTGGTGCTGTTGGAGTGTGTCCATGGGCTACTTGACTGGATGTGTGTAGCGATGTGTGCTTACAGGTGGTCTGTACTCCCCAACAGTGTTGACATGCTAACTTGGTTCTGGGTGGGTGTCTTGTAACATGTATTGTGCATGAGTTTTGCTGTTCTGTCCTGTTCTCCATTGCTTTTGACTGTGTGTCATTTCTGTCCTTCACAGGGTACTTTCAGATTCGTTTGGTCAACTGTGTCCACCGACGACGTGATTGTACTTCCAGGGTGGTAGCTGTTGTGTCCCTACAGGTGATGTGCGCCACACCCATGGACTTCCTTCCTTCTACAGTTGTTGACTGTGTGCCCGCTGCCAGGTGGGATTACCTTGCATCTGTAGTGGTTACGACATGTTGCAACTGTGTAATAAACCTGTGCTTCACTTTGTGATGTGCGTTGTCTGTGGTCACACATTTGACTGCCATTTGCTCACTGCACCTGTGGGCTACTTGACGACAACTGGGAATAGGTGTGGTGTCTGTGCATTGCACCGTCTTCCCTGGCAACATCAGTGTAGGCAATGAGTCAGATGGCCTAGGTGTGTATGTGTTCTGTAGCCCTGGTGGTGTGTCTCCCTAATATGTGTCACGTTGCCTTTACTCACATGCCTGTGTTGTACTTGCTGTTACAGTTCGCATACACAGTGTAATTTTGCAGTTCATCATCCCCATAACAGCACCCACGTTGGAATCACAACAGAGGCAAGTATGGTGTATTAGTGTGTTTATTGTGATACATTTGTGTGAATAGTGCATAGGATGGGTAGTGCTGTACATATATCTTGCAATCAGAAGTTCCTAGGTGAATTGAAAGTCCTGGTAGACAAAATCTCCGGTATCGGGGCCACAGTTGTCTGAGACATTGGTCCAACTTGTACTCCCCATGCAATGTGTGGGAGTTGTGTTGCCGTCAACAGGGTGAACAGTCTGTGCACAAAGGTGAACATCCAGAACAGGTTCAGGCTTCCTGGGAGTTGCGCTTGGCCATCGGCCTCTCACTTGCCCCTCCTCGGACGACCCCTCTTCTTTGGGGGGGCCCCTCAAGTACAGGCTGCTTCGGTGCAGGGGACTCTCCGCCAGAGTCATCCTCCCTCCCTGTGGCAGTTGCAGTTTGTTCAGCACCAGATGTTGTTGGCACACAGGGAGGTGTGGACTGGTTGCTGTTCATCTGGCGGAGGCATTGTAAAATGTCCCTGTGCACCGCCGTCATCTCATGCAGTGCGTCCCACTTGGACTCCACGCGGGACATGTGTGAGTCCACGCGGGACATGTGTGCGTCCAAGCGGGCATGATGGGCAGCCTGCTGCTGTTTCATGTCTCTGAGGAGCCCCACTACCTTGCTGAGATCTCCGGTGCTGGACTGGTACGCATCAGCTATGCGTACCAGTTGTGGGTCATCATGCACACCAGCAACCTCTGCAAGCAGCGACCTCTGTCTCCCACCCCTCCCACCACCCCTGCCGACATGTGCAGTGCGTGCAGTGGCACGCACAGATGACCCTGGTCCACCTTGGGGGTTGGTGGTGGTGGTGTCCATGCCCCACGTTGGTCCAGGGTCCCTGTGCTGGTGTTGCTCCTTGTTCTGTCCATGTCGGCGGGGATGGTATTTGTGGTGACAGTCGTTGGAGGGGTGGGTGCAGGGGTGCAGCTGGTGGTCCTGCTGGTGCTGCAGCTGGTGGTCCTGCTGGTGCTGCATGTAGACTTGCACCGGATGTGCCAGGTTGGTCTTCTTCGTCCGAGGAGGGCAGAGGCTGTACGACACCAGTGAGCTCCGCATCCTCTTGAGCCTGGGACTGGGACTCCTCAGCGTCTGCTGCTGTGTCCCCATCATCACCTGTTTTTGGGAGACACACACAATGTATGTTATGTTTCTGCAGGCATCAATGGTTGACACACCTGACAGTTGTGACTGTGCCTCTGGGTGCGGGCCTGTACATTGCATTGTCCTAAGTCGTCACAGTCAGGGGTTGATATTGGTGTGGCACATTGTCCTGCATTATTTGGGCATTACTATGTATTTGTTGGGGTGTGAACATGGTCTGCATTGGTTGTATTTGGTTGACAGCCGGCCCTCCTTCCCACCCAGCCAGTCAGTTATCCCACCATGGACTGTGCTTGCATTGCAGGGAGTGGAAGTTGTCTCTCAGGATGTCAGTCAGTGGTGTCCTGCTGTTTGTTGGTGCACAGTTGCCAGCAGGGCCTTGTGCTCCCCACAGCAGTAGCCAGTGTCAGCCATCTTGTGAGTCCTTCTCCACTCCCTGTGATGTGAGCATGGTTCAGGGTAGTGTTGATGGGACAGTTGTGGGGGTGAGCAATATCTGTGACTACTACTCCCATCATGCTATTGCCTCCACCCCCCTTCCCAGCATGCCCATGCTTCCTTCCTTTTGACTCTGCTTCCCTGTGGGGTGGGCTGCCTGTGCTGACAGGATGGCTGGGAGTGTTGTCCTGGCAGTTGTTTGGCTAAAAGTCCCAAGAGTGTCCCTGTGCTTCACACAACATAACTCAGGGTGGTGGTTCTTTGTGGGATCTTGAGTTAGGATGTGAGGCATTGCATTCTCCCAGGTGGGTTCTGTGGAGTTTGTGTTGAGGGGGGGTGTGAGGGGAGGTGCTTTTGACTATGGTCAGTGCTGCAAGTCCTCCTTCCCACCCAGCCAGCCAGATATCCCACCATGGAACGTGTTTCCATTGCAGGGAGTGGAAGTTGTCTCTCAGGATGTCAGTCAGTGGTGTCCTGCTGTTTGTTGGTGCACAGTTGCCAGCAGGGTCTTGTGCTCCCCACAGCAGTAGCCAGTGTCAGCCATCTTGTGAGTCCTTCTCCACTCCCTGTGATGTGAGCATGGTTCAGGGTGGTGTTGATGGGACAGTTGTGGGGGTGAGCTATGTCTGTGACTGTGACTCCCATCATGCTATTGCCTCCACCCCACTTCCCAGCATTCCCATACTTACTTGCTTTTGTGGGGAGTTCAGTGTGTGTGGGTGTGAGAGCAATGGCAAGATGGCTGACAGTGGTGTCCTGCTGTTGGTTGGTGTGCAGTTCCCAGCATGCCCTTGTGCTCCCCACGACACAGCAACAGTGTCAGACATCTTTGATGGGCCTTTCCACTCTCTGTGGGATGTGCATGCGTGAGTGTGAGCTTGCTGGGCCATGTGGTGGGGGATGTAGAGCTGTGACTACGACTCCCATCATGCTATTGCCTCCACCCCCTTCCCAGCATGCCCATCCTTCCTTCCTTTTGACTCTGCTTCCCTGTGGGGTGGGCTGCCTGTGCTGACAGGATGGCTGGGAGTGTTGTCCTGGCAGTTGTTTGGCTGAAAGTCCCAAGAGTGTCCCTGTGCTTCACACGACATAACCCAGGGTGGAGGTTCTTTGTGGGATCTTGAGTTAGGATGTGTGGCATTGCATTCTCCCAGGTGGGTTATGTGGAGTATGTGTTGAGGGTGTGTGTGAGGGAGGTGCTTGTGACTACGGTCAGTGGTGCGAGTCCTCCTTCCCACCCAGCCAGCCAGATATCCCACCATGGAACGTGCTTCCATTGCAGGGAGTGGAAGTTGTCTCTCAGGATGTCAGTCAGTGGTGTCCTGCTGTTGGTTGTTGCACAGTTGCCAGCAGGGCCCTGTGCTCCCCACAGCAGTAGCCAGTGTCAGCCATCTTGTGAGTCCTTTTCCACTCCCTGTGATGTGCGCATGGTTCATGGTGGTGTTGATGGGACAGTTGTGGGGGGGGCAATATGTGTGACTACGACTCCCATGATGCTATTGGCTACACTGACTTGCCCAGCATACACAGAATTCCTTCCTTTGAGTGGTCTTCACTGTGTGTTGGTGTTGTAGTGGTGGCTACATGTCTGGATGTGTTTGTTAGTTCTATTTGTGCCACTGCCTAGCTGTAGTTGTAGTTGTGTTTGTACATGTGATGACACGGTTAAATGTAACTTTGAGATGGCATGTGTTGTGTTTATCTGACTGACATACACATTTTGGGATGATTCTGTTCTTGTTGCTGTGTAATTGCTATGAGTGCATGGTTTGACTCTCCCCTTGACAGTGATGTGTGTGTGTATTGTGGCAGAATATTGTGTACATTTGTTGTGTACTCACCAGGCTCTGGGATGTTCTATAGTCCATATACGCTCACTGGCGGAAGGATGGCCCGCACCTTCTCCTCCCAGGGCCTGAGGTATACTGGCTTGGCAGGAGGGCCACTGCCGGTGTATTGGCTCAGGAGGTAGTCTTTCTTGAGCAGGTCCCGTACCCTCCTGCTCATGTCATACCACCTGTTCTGGATGTCGGTCTTTGTGCGCAGACATGGTGATTGTGCGTTCACCCTGTTGATGATCCTCTCCCACATCTTGGTTTTCTGGGAGATGGGGGTCTGTTGGACCAGTGTGCCAAACAGCTGTGGCGCTACCCTGAGGATCTCGTCTACCATGACTTCCAATTCACAATCTAGGAACTTGTGATTCTTCTTGGGGGGCATGGTGATGGGTGGTGATGGTGAGTGATGTGTGTGTTGGTGTGCAGGTGAGGGTGTGTGAGTGTGTGTTTTGCTGGGTGTATGTGAGGTAGGTATTTGTTGGTGTGCTGATGGTGTGTGGCTTGTGTGAGGGATGAGCTGTGGGTGTGTGGTTGCTGTCTGTTGGGTGCTGGCAGTAGAATGGCATTTGCAAAGGATCATGGTTGGGATTTGTGTCCTTTATATGGGTGGAGTTGTGGGTGTGTCTTTGTTCTCTGTCCCCACCCCCACAGTATTTATTGGCTTTGTAATTGCTTGTTTGGCCTTTTTTTGTGTAATTTTTCCTTTGTACTGTCTGTGCATGTTGGAAACGTTCTTGTGACCGAGTCGGACCCTGCATTTGTCTCGTACGGTGTTCTCCGTTTCGTTCACGCTGTGTTTGTGCAGTTTTCTATGCTGCGTACGCGTCGGTCGCGGTGTTTTGTGTTACTTCGGCTCGGTTTTGTATGCGTGTCGGTCGTACGGCTTGTCCTCCGTACGACTCGGTCGTGGTTTTCGCGCCTTGAACGACTGGACAACAACGCCCATGACAGCAAGGAACTTTTCAGCATCGTCAAAGAGTTCTCCAACCCCAGCGCCGGAAACAACGACATCACCCCCTCGCAAGACCTCTGCAACTCACTCTCCGCGTTCTTCCACCGCAAGATCACCGACATACACAACAGCTTCGATGCACAAACAACGCACCCTACCGCCGAACCAATGCCCGCCACCACCACCCTCTGCAACTGGACCCCGATCAACACCGAAGACACCACCCGCACGATGAACTCCATCCACTCCGGATCACCAACCGACCCCTGCCCACACCACGTCTTCAACAAAGCCGACGCCACCATCGCACCCCATCTCCGGGACATCATCAACTCCTCCTTCCACACCGCCACCTTCCCGGAGAGCTGGAAGCACGCCGAGCTTACCGCCCTCCTGAAGAAACCAACGGCGGACCCCACCGACCTCAAGAACTACCGCCCCATCTCGCTCCTTCCGTTTCCGGCCCAAGTCATCGAGAAGACCGTCAACAGACAGCTTGCCGCCTTCCTCGAGACGAATGGATCCCTCGACCCCTCGCAGTCCGGGTTTCGGGCCAACCACAGCACCGAGACCGCCCTTATCGCAGCCACCGACGACATCAGAACCCTAACCGACAACGGGGAAACAGCTGCCCTCATCCTCCTGGACCTCTCCGCGGCGTTCGACACCGTCTGCCACCGCACCCTAGTGAAGCGCCTCAGCAACATCGGAATCCGAGAGAAAGCACTGGAATGGATCATCTCGTTCCTCGCCGGAAGAACCCAGAGAGTCCGCCTCTCCCCGTTCAGATCCGAAGCCACCGAAGTCATCTGCGGCGTTCCACAAGGATCCTCACTCAGCCCGACCCTCTTCAACGTCTACATGAGCCCCCTCGCAGCCATCGCACGCCGACACAACCTCAACATCATCTCCTACGCCGACGACACCCAGCTGATCCTCTCCCTCACCAACGACCCCACCACCGCCAGAGCCAACCTGCACGACGGGATGAGAGACGTCGCCGACTGGATGAGGAACAGCCGCCTTAAACTGAACTCAGACAAGACGGAAGTCCTCATCCTGGGCTCATCACCCTCCGCCTGGGACGACTCCTGGTGGCCCCCGGCCCTGGGCACCGCACCCAAGCCAACGGACCACGCACGCAACCTGGGCTTCATCCTGGACTCCTCCCTATCGATGACCAGACAAGTCAACGCCGTCTCATCTTCATGCTTCAACACCCTGCGCATGCTCCGCAAGATCTTCAGATGGATCCCCACTGAAACCAGGAAGACCGTCACCCAGGCACTCGTCACCAGCCGACTGGACTATGGGAACACCCTCTACGCCGGAACCACAGCCAAACTTCAAAAGAGACTCCAGCGCATCCAGAACGCCTCCGCACGACTCATCCTGGACATCCCCCGACACAGCCACATCACCGTACACCTGAAAGACCTGCACTGGCTCCCCGTCAGCAAGAGAATCACGTTCAGACTCCTCACCCACGCACACAAGGCCCTCCACGACCTGGGCCCAAAGTACCTCAACGACCGCATGTCCTTCTACACGCCCACACGCCAGCTACGATCAACCAGCCACGCCCTCGCCACCGTACCACGCATCCGCAGAACCACCGCCGGAGGAAGATCCTTCTCCTACCTGGCGGCCAAGACCTGGAACTCCCTCCCCACTCACCTTCGGCGAACCCAGGACCATCTCGCCTTCAGGAAGCAGCTCAAGACCTGGCTGTTCGAGCAGTAACTTACCCCCTCCCCCAGCGCCTTGAGACCCTCCCGGGTGAGTAGCGCGCTCTATAAATGCCGTGATTGATTGATTGATTGATTGACTTACCGGTTTGGAGTTTGCGTGTACGTTTTGGTTGGATTTGTTCCGGGTGCGTGTCGGTCGGTTCGATTCGCGTGTTTTTCCGGCCGGATTGCTGTTTTCCGTGCGGCTCGGTCGTTCGGCTTGGGTTCGGTACGTGTCGGTCGGATTTTGCACGCTTTGCATCGTACTTGGCGTGTCGGGCGCCACAGGTACGTGTCGGTCGGAATAAATTCCGGCTCCGAGTCGGTCGGTGCTTTTTCCGGCCCGAATCGGAATCGACCCCTTAGTGTAGAATATGCGACTAACAGTAATTTTGCATATGAAATTAAAAAGCTAATTGCACTAGCCTACATCCCAATAACTGAAGTAGCTGAACACTACAATTTAATAATAGAAAGCTCCTATTACCAAACAAATGAACATAAACTAAGTCCCCTACTAGACTATTTCGAGGATTCCTGGGTGGGAAGGCTACACAGATCTGGACACAGAAGACAGCCAAAATTCCACATTCCATGGTGGAATGTATGCAACAGTACCCTAAACAAAGAAGCAAAAACTAATAACGCTGTCGATGGATGGCATAATGCTTTCCCAGCCCCAACAGGCCAAACCCAACCAACCCTACATAAATTACTAGAATCAATCCAAAAAGAACAAAGCTACCAACAATTAAGACTAGAACAATCTGTCACACAACTACGTCCAAAAGTAACTAAACAAACTAAAACAATGTACGAGTATTTACAATACAAAGTAAGACTCTACCCAAACACTAAAGGGATAGAATATTTAGAAACAATAGCAAAATCCCTACTTTAAAACATTAACTAAGCTCTTAACTAAACATTTCTTTTCTAAAATAGAATGTCAAAAATGTTTGCCCTTTTAAGAAAAATATTTGACATAATAAATATATTTTATATGTTAAAAAATATCAATAACAATTATATAAATAACATTTCGCTCCCAGTGTAAATAATTTTAAAAAACGTACATTTTTGTAGCTAAGGAATATCATCCAGACAGCCCAATAAAATCCAAATCTATAGATATTCCAAAACTTAGTTAAAACACCCAAAACAAAATGGAAAAATACAACTGTGTAAAAAAACTCCACCGACCAAATATCCATAGTGTAGAACCATAAAAAAAAACAAAAATAAATTTAAAAAAAGAAACGCTTCAAGAAAACCCGAAAAAGAAAGGAGATGTAAAATAAATATTAGTTTACTAGAAACTAATACATATTTCCTTTAAAAAAAAAAACGACATCCTTCTCCCAATGCAAATTCGGAAACGTAGAAAACCTGTGGGAAAAAATACACAATCCCTCCCGCACAAACATGCAGTAATATTTTTTCAAAACATACTAATAATTAGTTAACACAGTACTCTAAAGATAATTAAATATATATACCAAAATATAACACTAAGGGGCTTATTACGATATCGGGCGGTTCGCCACCGCCGGGCCAGCGGTGGAGATCGCTCCGCCATCGTAACGCGATAAACCCTCCACCACATTACGATGTTGGTGGGTACCGCGGCGGGCGGAAAGACCATCCGCCGCTTTTCCGCCGGTAGCAATCGAAATGATTGTCCGGCGGAACGTTCATCGGGCTTATAATGGCGGCAGTGACTAGCAGGCTCCGCCGGCACGATTATGATGCCGGCGGTAGTCAGCCTTTTCCCAGCGGTTGAACCGCCTTTGAAAGGCAGGCGGCGAATGTCTCCGGGGGCCTGTTGCGGGCCCCCCTTGTGTTGGGGTGGGGTGGGGGTGCACTGGGGGGTACCCATGGTACCCCCCTACATTTCACTGCACCAAGTGGCAGGCACAGTGTAGTGCCTGCCACGTAGTGCAGTGAAATGCACAACATGCTCCTTCATGCATCGCGGCGGTGCAGCTGTCAGCACCGCCCGCCACAATGATAATGGTGCGGAATCCGACTGCAGTGGTAGCGGTCACATCCTAATTGCATGGACGGGACCACCGCACGCATGGCGGTCGGACCCAATCACCGCTACGGTGGCGGCCGGATCAAATCCGACCGCTATCGTTATAAGCCCCTAAATTACCAACGCACTACACATAAGCTAAACTACAAACGAAACCTCACAACAAACATAAAATACAATCCTTATATACACTATAAACTACCTAACTACCTTCACCCTACTCCTAAATTAAGTCTAAAAGTAATTCAAATAAACTTACGTTAACCGATGTGACACAGCTTCCAACCGCGAGTTTCTCCCTTTAGAAATGACCAAAAAACAACACCCATAGCCTAGAAAATAGAACTTAGTTAAAAAAAATGGCCGCCTAATTGAACTAAAAAAAATACTTTTCCACAGTAAATACAATGTAAATTAGATATGTTCAACAAAAAATGTTTCAAAAATATTAATGAATATTACTTATGTAAAAAATAATTTTTGTATTGTGTCAAAAATTGTACAATGCATAATAATAAATATCACAACACACATAATATTTATTTATTATTATTAGAACAAATTGTTTACTGTTTGCCAAAAATTTGAAAAATTGTATTAATATTAAAAATATTTTTTTTACAAGATGCTTTTTTAACTTGTTAATATTATTTTTTGATACAAATTAAATAATATTGTACAAAATATGATATTATTTAATGTCAATTATGTGAATAAAAAAATTAAAAAACAGCGAAATTTTTTTTACAAAATATATATTAACAATAATATAAACTGTATATAATTATGTAATACATATTGACAATATAGAAGAAATTGTATAACTGTTACAAGATAAATATATATTAAATAAATGTATACAAAACAGTGAATAACTGCATCTTATGTTTGAAAAAAAACATATTTTCTACATTATATAAAACCTAAAATTGTTTCTTACTTACTATGCTTAAAAATTGTATTTTTTATGTTTAAATATTTACCAAATATGTGACATATACAAAAATAAAAAATGTATTATTATTTTATTTATAACAATATATATGAAAGATTGTAAATAAAATAAAAATCACAGAGGGGCCGATTCCGATTCGGGCCGGAAAACGTACCGACCGACTCGGTACGGGAATTTCATCCGACCGACACGTACCGGCGCCGTCCAACCCAGGTAGTACGATGAAATGCATGTGAATCACGACCGACTCGTACGGAACACAAAACGAACGACCGACCCGGACAGAAACAAGCTATCCAGCCGGGAAACCACGCGAATCGAACCGACCGACACGCACCAGGAATCAACCCGAACGAAACGTACCCGCGAACTCCGACCCACGCAGTACAATGCAATGCGTGGAAAAGCAGACCGACTCGCACGGAGCACAAGCCGTGCGACCGACACGCATACAAAAGCCAGCCGAAACAACACTAAACTCCGCGACCGACTCGTACGCCGCACATGAAACCTAGCTGAAACACAGCGGGAACGACTCGGAGAACATCGCACGAGACAACTGCAGCGTCCTACTTGGTCAGAAGAACGTCTCCTACATGCACAAAAAATACTAAGGAAAAAATACCAAAAAAAGGGCCAAACAAGCAATCACAAAGCCAATAAATACAGGGGTGAAAAAAAAATGGAACAAGGACACACCCCCAACTCCACCTATATAAAGGCCACAAATCCCTACCATGATCCTTTGCAAATTCCACTGACCTGCCAGCACAGAACGCCATCAGACAGCAACCACAGACACACTCACAGGTCATCCATCACACAAGCCACACACCATTAGCACCTCAACAAATAGCACCCTCACATACACCCAGCAAAACCTACACTCACATACCCTCACCTGCACACACACACACACATCAATCCCCACCACTACCCATCACCATGCCCCTAAAGAAGAATCCAAAGTTCCTAGACAGTGAATTGGAAGTCCTGGTAGATGAGATCCTCAGGGTAGAGCCACAGTTGTTTGGCACATTGGTCCAACAGACCCCCATGGCGCAGAAAACCAAGATGTGGGAGAGGATCGTCGACAGGGTCAACGCACAATCACCATGTTTGCGCACAAAGGAAGACATCCAGAACAGGTGGTATGATGTGCGCAGGAGGGTCAGGGACCTACTGAAGAAGGATTACCTCCTGAGTCGGCACACCGGCAGTGGCCCTCCTGCAAAACCTGTATACCTCAGGCCCTGGGAGGAGAAGGTGCGGGCCATCCTACCACCAGTGAGCGTATATGGACTAACAAACATCCCAGAGCCTGGTGAGTACACAACTAATATACACAATATGGTGTGACAATACAAGGGGATAGTCAAACCATGCAGCCTTAGCAAATCCACAGCAACCAAAAGATAATCATCCCAGGTTGTGAATGCTAGTCAGACGAACACAATACCTGCCATCTCATAGTGATATGTAACTGTGTCATGACATGTACAAACCTAACAACAAATACAGCAAGGCAGTGGCACAAATATAACCAACAAACACTGTCAGATATTTTGCCACCACTAGAACACCACCTCACAGGGAAGCTCACTGAAAGGAAGGAATTCTGTTTATGCTGGTGAAGTCAGTGTAGCCAATAGCATGATGGGAGTTGTAGTCACAGATATTGGTCACCCTCACAATTGGCCCATCAACACCACCCTGAACCATGCTAACATCACAGGGAGTGGAAAAGGACTGACAAGATGGCTGACACTGGGTACTGCTGTGGGGAGCACAAGGCCCTGCTGGGAACTGTGCACCAACAAACAACAGGACCACGCTGTCAGCCATCTTGCCATTGCTGTCACACTCACACACAGTGAAGTCCACTCAAAAGGAAGGAAGCATGGGCATGCTGGGAAGGGGGGTGTAGGCAATAGCATGATGGGAGTTGGAGTCACAGATATTGGTCACCCTCACAATTGGCCCATCAACACCACCCTGAACCATGCTCACATCACAGGGAGTGGAAAAGGACTGACAAGATGGCTGACACTGGGTACTGCTGTGGGGAGCACAAGGCCCTGCTGGGAACTGTGCAACAACCAACAGCAGGACACCACTGACAATGGAAGCACGTTCCATGGTGGGATAACCCACCTGGGAGAATGCAATGCCTCACACTCTAATTGAAGATCCCACAAAGAACCACAACCCTGGGTTATGCTGTGTGAAGCACAGGGACACTCTTGGGACTTGTAGTCAAACAACCGCCAGGACAACACTGTCAGCCATCCTGTCAGGCACACTAGCCCACAGGGAAGCAGTCAAAAGGAAGGAAGTATGGGCATGCTGGGAAGGGGGGTGTAGGCAATAGCATGATGGGAGTGGTAGTCACCGCTCAACATCCCCCACCCACATGGCCCAGCAAGCTCACACTGAAGCATGCACACCTCACAGGCACTGAAAAGCCACTTCAAAGATGTCTGACACTGGCCTCAGCTGTGGGGAGCACAAGGCCCTGCTGGGAACTGGGCACCAACAAACAACAGGACCACATTGTCAGCCATCTTGCCATTGCTGTCACACTGCTGGGAAGGGGGGTGTAGGCAATAGCATGATGGGAGTTGTAGTCACAGATATTGGTCACCCTCACAATTGGCCCATCAACACCACCCTGAACCATGCTCACGTCACAGGGAGTGGAAAAGGACTGACAAGATGGCTGACACTGGGTACTGCTGTGGGGAGCACAAGGCTCCGCTGGGAACTGTGCACAAACCAACAGCAGGACACCACTGACTGACATCCTGAGAGTTAACCTGCACCCACTGCAAGGGTGGCATGCTTCATGGTGGGATAACTGGGCTGGGGGGAGAAGGAGGGCCGGATGGCAACCAAATACCACCAATGCTGGTCATGCACACACCTCAACATTCACATTGAAATGCCACGGGTTGGCAGGACAATGTGCTACACCAATATCAACCTCTGACTGTCACAATTTAGGAGAATGCAATGTACAGGCCCGCATCCAGAGGTACAGTCACAACTGTCAGGTGTGTGAACCATTGATGCCTGTAGAAACATAACATACAATGTGTGTCTCTTCCAAAAACAGGTGATGATGGGGACACAGCAGCAGACGATGAGGAGTCCCTGTCCCAGGCTCCGGGGGACACTGAGCTCACTGGTGTGGATCAGCCTCTGTCCACCTCGGATGGCGAAGACCTAGCTGGACCCTCCGGTGTGAGTCATCATGCAGCACCAGCAGGACCAACATCTGCACCCCGTGCACCCACCCATCCAACAACTGCCAACACACAGGCCACCCCTGCCAACACGGACAGACCAAGGACCACCGATGACAACAGCACAGGGACCCAGGCCCAATGTGGAGCAACCGACAAGGAGCCCAATAACAACCCCCAAGTGGGCCCACGGTCACCTGTGCGTGCCACCGCAGGTCCCGCACGTGTCGCCAGGGGTGGTGGGAGGGGTGGTAGACATAGGTCGCTGTTTGCAGAGGGGTCTGGACTGCATGATGACCCACAACTGGCACGCATTGCGGATGCGAACCAGAATAGCATTGGAGAGGTCAGCCAGGTAGTGGGGATCCTCAAGGACATTCAACAGCAGCAGGCTGCCCATCATGCCCGCTTGGACTCACACATGTCCCGTGTTGAGACACACATGTCCCGTGTCGAGACACACATGTCTGGCATGGAGTCCAAGTGGGACACATTGGAACAACTGACAGCGGTGCATAGGGATATATTGTCATGCCTCCGCCAGATTAGCACCAACATGGCCTCACCTCCCTGTGTGCCCACAACATCTAGTGCTGCAACAACTGCAAATGCCACAGGGAGGGAGGCTGACTCTGGCGGAGAGTCCTCTGCACCGCAGCAGCCTGCACTTGAGGGTCCCCCCAAAGAAGAGGGGCCGTCCGAGGAAGGAAAACTGAGAGGCCGATGGGCATGTACATCCCCCAGGAACCCAACACCTGTTCTGGAACTTTTCCTCTGTGTGCAAACTGCACGCCCTGTCGAATGCAACCCAACTCTCCCACATGACATGGGGAGCTTAAGTTGGCCCAATGTATCAGATGACTGTGGACTTTACTCAGGACATTTCTGCTACCAAGACTTCCAACTCACATGGGAACTTTGGATTCCAAACCAATGTACAGCACCCACCATCCTGTGCACTATCCTCACACATGTATGGAAATAAACTCACTAATACACCATACTTGCCTCTGTTGTGATTCCAACGTGGTTTCTGTCATGGAGATGGTGATCTGATAAATGACACTGTGCATGCTAACTGCTACAGCAAGTCCAACACCGTCATGTGAGTCATGGCGACGTGGCACATATGAGGGAGACACACCACTAGGGCTACACAACACATACACACCAGGGCCATCAGACTCATTGCCTACACTGATGTTGGCAGGAAATACAGTGGAATGCACAGACACCACACCTATTCAGAGTCTGTGTCAACTAGCCCACAGGTGCAGCAAGCAAATGTCAGTCAGATGTGTGACCACAGACAACGCACATCCCAAAGTGAAGCACAGGTTTATTACACATTTGTAACATGTTCTTTCCACTACAAATGCAAGGTAATCCCACGTGGATGTGGCCACAAAGTCAAAAAGTGCAGAACATAGAAAGTCCAGGGGTGTGTGGCACATCACCTATAGGGAAACGACTGCTGCCACCCTGAAAGCTGAATCATGGAGTCAGGGGATCCAAGTTGACCCAACAACTCTGTTAGCACCCTGTGAAGGACAGACATGACACACAGTCAAAACCACTGAAGAACAGCACAGAACTGCAATACTCATGCCCAATACATGTCACAAGATAACTACACAAACCCAAGTTAGAATGTCAACACTGTTGGGCAGTACAGACTACCTGCAAGGACACATCGCTGCACGCATCCAGTCAAGTAGCACATGGCCACACTCAAACAGCACCAGAGCACCACCCACACATATTATGCAAACTAAAATCATTGACATGACAACTCTCTGGATACTCACATTCAGCTGAAGAAGTTGGTGATGAGCTGTGTGCGGACATCACCATCATCATCATCACTGGCATCGTGGGCCAGGCCAGGATCCTCCACAGGTGGCGGACGTTGGTCATCATCATCCAGGATGAGAGGCAACTCCTTCCGCACTGCCAGGTTGTGTAGCATGCAGCAGACGATGACAATCTTGCACACCTTTGCTGGGGCATATGGGAGGGCCCCTCCTGTCTTGTCCAGGCAGCGGAAGCGGCTCTTCAGGAGACCAAAGGTCCGCTCGATCACTCTCCTGGTCCGACCATGTGCCTCATTGTAGCGCATCTGGGCTGGTGTCACAGGGCTCCTGAGGGGTGTCAGCAACCACGGCATGTTGGGGTATCCGGAGTCACCTACAGACAGACAATTGCACATTAGCTGAGTTGGAAAAGTGGGCGGAATACAACATCGCAGAACACACACAATGGTATAAAGTCAGTACACACCGACAAGCCAGGCACGCTGGTTCTGCATCTGTGACATCATCCTCAGGATGCGACTACTCCTCATCACGTAGGCATCGTGTGCTGAACCGGGGAAACGGGCACACACATGTGTGATGGTCATATCTGCAAGACATACCACCAGAGCACTGATCGAATGGTAATGTTTACTGTTCCGGTATGCCTGCTCATGTGCCTGTGGTGGTACCAAAGCCACATGTGTCCCATCAATGGAGCCAATGACATGTGGCATCCTCCCCAGGGCATAGAAGTCACTCTTGACATCAGTGAGTTGTTGACGTGTTGGGAAATAGATGTACTGGTTCAGGCATCTCAACATTGCCCCCAAAACATCGCGTAGCACACGGCTGAACATAGTCTGTGACATCCCACCAGCAGTCGCCACAGTGTGTTGAAAGGTACCGGTGGCAAAGAAGTGTAGGGCTGCCATCAACTTCACCTTGGGGGTCAGCACTGTAGGGTACGGCCGGCCAGGTGAAGCGGTACCGTCGGATGCTGTCACGTTCCACCATCGTTGCCAGGTCAGGGAATGGTCTATGGACAGCTGGAGCCCTGCAGTGCATATGTGAAGAAAGCAAGATTGTCAGTCACCCCACATATGTGCCGTCCACCATACTCAAATTCACATGATACTTCATTACGAGACACAAGTACTTGATGTGTGTGCCGTTCTGTTTGGACATATATGGCACCTACATGGACATCATCTAACATCTCTGTTCAACAAGTGTTGACAACAGGTTCCAGGGTGTGCTATGGGAAACCATTAGGCTGTGTCACGGTACCCATTTACTGCTGTCACGTTCCACACACACACCACAGTGACATGTCTGGACAGATGCGCCACAGGCATCACAGCTCATTGACAGGTAGATTCCCAGGAACCCTGTCTTGCCACATGGACACTGGCATGACATGGCGTATCATGTACACGTCAGAAAAACAAACATGGCTCCCACAGGTAGTGGCCCCTGTTGCCTCTACAGGACAGACATGGACGTCTGTGACACACAAACACACAACATCAAAGTCCATGCACAAACAACGTGGATGTGGAGACTGTCTCCCATTGTGCACATGGAGTCAGAGACATCGGAAACACAACATGCACACAGACTGTGTAAGGCCATCACTATTGTGGCAATGGGTCACCCTGTGACGTACATGCCTTCCCACTTGTGAGCCTGGGGGTATGTGACATGTCATACACATACACAACCTGGAAATGTGACCATGCCACATGCTCCAAAATGAACAGTTGCACATCACAGTGGTCAGGTGCACAACACACAAAGGATCCTGTCCCCATGAACAGGTGCATAGCCTGGGTGTGGCTGCCCCCAAGTGCCACCCCAAAAACCACATGTTTACCACCATACACAGAAAAGGTAATGCAGCCTTACATGCCTTAGATACAGTGTGGACTGGGTGTGGTGTTGTAGGTGTGCCCCTGAGTCCCTGGAAAGTTTATGTGGCTGGCATAGGTTCACCAGTGACAAGCATGGTGACATATGCGTGTGACCTGTACAGGGACGCGTTGTACAGCAATGGACCGATCGGTGTGCCCGCACGGCCCATTGCATCTGTTGTGAGCGGGTACGCGTTGTATCCCGGAATACGCGTAGTACAGCAATGGACCGATCGGTGTGCCCGCACGGCCCATTGCATCTGTTGTGAGCGGGTACGCATTGTACAGCAATGGACCGAGCGGTGTGCCCTCACGGCCCATTGCATCTGTTGTGAGCGGGTACGCGTTGTACAGCAATGGACCTATCGGTGAGCCCGCACGGCCCATTGCATCTGTTGTGAGCGGGGACGCGTTGTATCCCGGAATACGTGTTGTACAGCAATGGACCGATCGGTGTGCCCGCACGGCCCATTGCATCTGTTGTGAGCGAGTGCAGCGTTGTACAGCAATGGACCGAGCGGTGTGCCCACACGGCCCATTGCATCTGTTGTGAGTGGGTACGCGTTGTACAGCAATGGACCGAGCGGTGTGCCCGCACGGACCATTGCATCTGTTGTGAGCGGGTACGCGTTGTACAGCAATGGACCGATCGGTGTGCCCGCACGGCCCATTGCATCTGTTGTGAGCGGGTACGCGTTGTACAGCAATGGACCGATCGGTGTGCCCGCACGGCCCATTGCATTAGTTGTGAGCGGGTACGCGTTGTATCCCGGAATACGCGTTGTACAGCAATGGACCGATCGGTGTGCCCGCACGGCCCATTGCATCTGTTGTTAGCGGGTACGCGTTGTACAGCAATGGACCGATCGGTGTGCCGGCACGGCCCATTGCATCTGTTGTGAGCGGGTACTCGTTGTATCCCGGAATACCCGTTGTACAGCAATGGACCGAACGGTACACATGCATTGGCTGGGGCCTGGCATGGCAACGGACGCGTTTTCAAAGCTTCAACGAGTCTGATGCAGTGAATTCAGTTGGCCAGCCACAACAATGTTGCAAATTCATGGGTGTCATGAAGTTGAAATTTTGAAGGATGCTGTGGGTGTGTATTAGTGCTGCTATTCCATGGATTGGTCAGATTCAGAAGATGCAAACGACTTGGACCTATCACTTTGGACACATGGGACAGTATCTGCCTCTGCAGCACACATATAATGCTGGCTGTTCCCCTGAGGGCTCACTTGCCTGCACTACATGCTCCAGTACGACATCTGCCACCAACACTGCTGCTGTCTCTGCATCCTCTGGCTACTGCAATGGCACGTACTGTGGAGAGAGCCCCAGCCTTCAGCCTTGAGGAGAACCAGGCCCTGCTGGACAACCTCCTTCCACAGTACAGCAAGCTGTATGGGACACCAGGGGAGCAGGTGAGTGTGCTGTCCACTGCCTTACTAATTGTGCATGTTGTCTGACTAGCAAGACTTACAGTGTGCACACCACTGGCTAGCATGCTCACTGAGTAGTTCTCACCCCCCAAAGTGTGTAGTCACATGCACTGAACAGGTACAGTGCAGTAACAGTGCATTCCAACAAGGTTTACGTCCCATGCAATGATACCATGTAGTAACTGCTGGCAATCTGTTCATAGCCATCGTTGCACTACCTGTGTACATCATATGCCCCTGTGATTGAGACATGTATATCCGACTGTGTGATGCACGGATATGTTGCATGTGTAGTAATGGCCTTTTCACTTTGTCATCCTCACAGGTTGATGCCCACCAGAAGCAGGAAATCTGGCTGACCATCGCCCGGGCAGTAAGATCCGTGGGGGTCTACAAGCACCGGATCCGCAACTGCCAGAAGAGGTGGCAGGACCTTCGTGGCTGGACCCGGAGGATCGCAAGGGTCCAGCTGAAGCTGTCGCCTCCTTGCAGGAGGGGCGGACACCGGACCCTGACCCCCCACATGCTCCGGATCCTGGCGGTGGTCTTCCCTGACCTGGATGGGCAGCTGAAGGACAGACAGCAGCAAGGAGGGGGTGAGTCCATGAATGCACTGTGAACTCTGTCTGACATGTTATGTGCCCACCTCTGGCCTGGTTAAACTTCCACAGTACATCAGTCTTGTGGTCCAGGACCCATGTCCCTCAATTGTGACATGCCCACTCCTCATCTGATACGCAGGTGTGGTCCTTACGGTCAGGAAATTGTGTCACTTGGGTACAGGGTCCTTGCATTTTGCTTTGCTCAAGGTGGGGGACAGCTTTTGTTCCCGTGACTTTGTGGTGGGCTTCATGGGTGGGTCGATTGCTCACACACTGCCTAAGTCATGAAATGTAATCTGGGTGTAACTTTGATATGTGGTCCACTTGCTGATCTGAATCACCACATGTCCCTGGGGTATTTGGCACACCCCCATGCTGCGGGTGGGAACAATGTTTGGGCCTCAGGAGTATGTATGTCAAGTGTGTCACACATGCTTAGCCACCTGCCTACTGTCCAGGGCTCATCCCTCTTACAGGTGGAGCTGGACAGTCATGCCTACTCCAGGGCATACAATACACTCTGTACTCCCACTCCCGTGTATCAGCTGACATGTTGTGCTCAGTGACATGTTTCCTCAGGTGTCTGCCTCTGTGTCATTGTGCTGTGGCTTCGTTGTCAGGACTACTGGTATGTTTATCGGTTAGGGCTCAGCATGCCATCTGAGATGTGACCATGACAGACGATACTTCTGTGACTTATAGGTGTTTGATCACTTGACTGTGCACACAGGTGTATGCGACTGTGACTTTCAGGCAGCTGTTTTTCATTCACAGAACACTGTGAGGTGCTCAGGTTCTGAGAGTTGTGTTTCATGTCTCCCATATGTCCAATTGGTATGACGTGGACAAATACGAGTACAGATGATGTGGTTTGTGGGGGATGGACATGTGCACTTGTCACTTACATTACTTGCATTCCCCATGTCCTAGGATTGTGACACAGTGCAGACTGTTGTTGGCTGGCTGCCATGGCCATGTAACTGGAGACAGTGATGTATGACTTTGCACGCATGCCTGTGTCATGGCATTACACTCCCTAAGAGTGATCCTGCAGGGGAGTGACATGTGCAACATGCACCCCATTGTGGCATTGACTATCCGGACATGGGTGCATCATGGTGTCTGGTGCTGGTATGCATCACATGCATTACTATTTAGACTCTGGCCATCCCTTTATCCGGACACCTGCACTGACTCAGTGGCAAGAGATGTGATGTGTGCATGTTCACATACTTCACAGTGTTCTCTGCAATGTCCAACAACTGTGTAGGTGGTGCATGTGTCCACACTGGGGTATTACCATCAGACAGGCACCAGACAGATGGGTGCAAGGGCAGGAGGGGTGTGAGTTCCATGGTTGACCATCAGACTGACAATTCGCTTCTCAGAATCTGGGAGAGGACTTTTGGCAATGTTCAACTAAGGATGCCAGGGCTTGCTCTGTAATGTGCTGTACTTACTGTGGTGTGTGCAGTCAGTGCAGGTGACTGATGTTTGTCTGTTTCCCTGATTGTTTGCAGATACATCCACGGCCACAGGAGGGGACAGCTCCACGGACCGGGAGGAGCTGCAGAGCCATACTGGGTCAACAGCCGACGAGTGGTCGGAGGGACCCAGTGGCACGGAGGGCGAGGGGAGCCACACCGAGGAGTCCTCAGCACCATCCACCTCAGCTGAGGACCACAGCAGCTCGGAGGATGACTCCCTTGTGGAGGCGGGTCTCAGCAGCCACCAAACCCCAGCTAGTCTGTCTGGGCCCGCCGCCACCACCACCACCACCACCGCCCTCCCATTGGCTCCCATTCCAGAGGTCCGTGGAGGCTCCCGTGTCCGGGAGCGTGTCTCCTTTGTGCCAGGCACCGCACCCCCTGCCCCTGTGTCCCCTGCTGCCCTGAGTGAGGAGTCTGTGTACCTACTTCGGCAGCTCCATGTAGGGCAGACAGCAATGCTGAGTGTACTCCATGCACACACCACTCTGTTGACACAGCTGGTGTCGTTCATGGAGGGCATCTCGACGGGTATGTCTGCCCTACAGAGGAGCAATAAGTCCATGGACTCCTCCCTGACGGCAGCAGTGTCCCTCCTCCAACAGTCCCTCACCCCTCCTACCTCTGCCCCATCCACACTTCCTGGCACCCTACCTGTCCAAAGCACATGCACACCTGCACAATCACCCAAACACACAGACACGAGCAGCACAGACACACCCAAAAGAAAGGCAAGACGTGCACACAAGCATCCTCAGGGGACTGATACCACACACACAGGGGATGGGGAACAGACACACACACAGGCATCCACAATCACTCCGCAGTCCTCCAAATCCTCTCCCTCCAAGACCCCTTCCCTTGCCTCACCTGCAACCCCACCTACACAGCAGCTCTTCCTCTGTGACCTCGGCCTCTTCCCCTCCGATCCTGCTGATCCAGCATACCGGGGGAAGAGGAAGTCCACCCACACAGAGGGAGTGCCCCTCGCCCCCGGACACCCTCCCCCAGGCACAGGCAGACTGAGGACCCCATTCGGAAGTCCCCCCGGACCAGGAAGGGCAAACCCCACCACCACCACCATGCAGCTCCACCACCCAGTCTCTCTCCTCCATCCACCAGGCCACCAATCCACAGGTTCCACCGCCACACCCTGCCCCAGGTTCCCCCACACACCGATACCGCATCCCCAAACTGCTTAGGCCCTCCCCACCTGCCACTTGCTCTTCCACCCCCAAACCAGACGCTCTGCCTGTTTGTGCCACTGGTGTGGAGACAGGGTCCCCCCCCTCTGTCCTGCTCACCTCATCTGCCCCCCCTTCCACTCCCTTGGAGGCATGCACTGCAGTGGAGTCCACAACCACCCCGTCTGAATCGGGCACTGCAGTGGGGACCCAGTCCACTCCATGAGACCAGCCCACTGCAGTGGTTGCAGCACCAACACCATCTGACTTGTGCCCTACAGTGGTGCCGGCCCCCCCTGAGTCAGACACCTCCACTGCAGTTGCCGGTGACACTCCTGCACCCACCACCCCTTCACTGCCTCCTTCTAGCATCCCCTGATCCTGTCCCTGCGGTGCCTGGCCTGCCCCTCGTATGCCCCTCCAATGGGGATGTCCCCTGTCCGTACCAGTGCAGGCAAGCAATGGCTGATGAGTTGTCACACATCACCCTGTTGGGACTGTGTATTTGGACTGGTCATTGGCCTTAGTTTCTTTTGGAGTTAAACATTTTGTTTGACATTTGCTGAATAAAGCCTCTTTTTGTTTACTTGTGGTTTTTCTTTTGATGTACATGATGTAGATGAGTATCATCATGCATTTGCAGTTGTAATAGTGTTCAGATCAGGAAAATGAAGTGTTGCTGTGATGGACTCCATGTAGTCCATGGGATATGTGTCCTGATGTAGTCTGGATCTACAGCATCCTTTGCTGCAGTCTGAGGGTGTAATGTTCAGCATTTGACACAGGGATGTACGTTTTGCATTTGTAAATTAACATCTTTGTCTTACACTGATGCACATCTGGTGGGCTTACCACTGTTCAATGTTTCTATTTCCCTGACTGTGTGCCCATCTCCACTGGACATGCAGTTTAGCACATCAATGTTGAAGGACTCATCTGTGTATACAGTGCAACTTGCTTGACACGTGTTTTGGGTGTATGCAGATGACTGACGTGACACTCCCGTACCCAGGCTGATGTGAGCAGAGCCTTCGGTGTGTTGTAGTTGTTGACTCACTGACTGAGGGCCTGATTCTGATGCGGTTAGGAAATCTTCCCGATCTAATCGGTTTGGAAATGGTTCCCGACCGACTCGGATTGGGAGAGTCCGACCGACCGAGTATGATGCATCCGGATGCTTCCAGATACGATTTGGTTGGACTCCCATTGACTTCTATGGGAAGCCTATGTTCCTAACCGCATCGTACTCTGGCCCTCGGTTGGGAAGACACGTTCCCGATCCGATTGGGAAGGAGCAAATGCCATTAGGAGGCCTTCCTAACCGCATCGGAATCGGGCCCTAGGTGGGAATGCTTTCCTAACCGCATCGGAATCAGGCCCTGAGTGTTCTGCTGACATGTTTGAGTCGTGCACAGACAAGGTTTGGCACAGCGGACGTTCCACAGGAGTGGAGTGCCCTCATGGCACTGTGTAATCCCGTGACATTGCCTGGGCCCGTGTTGTGTGTTGTGTAAGCATGTCTGTGCGTGTTCCCTTCCCTTTTCCTACACAGGCTGTGTCCCTACGGATGTTCCTGTTTGTGATGCTTGCTGAGTTGTTCTGTGTTCATCCAGCATCTTGGACCTGGTTTCTCCAGGATGTGGGTGCATGGCAAACTAATGTTCATCAGGTTGTCATCCCTAGTTGTCTTTGTTGTCAGGGCTGGGGATGTGGGCAAACGCAGATGGGACACAGTCAGGATTCCTCTTGGCACTTGTTGGTTACACAAGTCATGTAATTTACAGTTTGTGTTAGCTTTCAGTGATTGTGACACGTTGTGTGTGTGACTGCTGCCACTCCTCAGGGTCAGAGCTGCAATGTTGGAAGTTGTCTACGTGTGTTCTTTGTGGGTCACCTTGGCTTCTTCATTGGTGTGTGACTATGGCCGAGAGCCCATTGATTGTGGTGGATTTCACGTCATGCCCATGTACTGCGTACTGTGCAGTGTGTCAGACATTCACGAGTCTTGTTGACTGGCCATGTGTGATGGGTTTCTGCACCTTAGTTCCCCCCACCACCCCTGGGATTGTCATAGGTGCATGTGCAATGTCACCAGTCCATGTGAGCTTCACTGCTGCACATTGGTGTAGATCAAGGTGTGTGGTGTTGAGTGTGTGCAAATGTGAGTTGTTGCACGGCTAGACCCCTACCTCCATATTGGCCTTGGCTGGCAGGCCGTGCTGATTGATTTGTGCTTGTGTAGGTGTGATGGTAGTTTGTTGCTCAGGACACATGGCTGTGGTTCACAGTGTGAATGACGTCTACCTTTGTCATCACAGTGGGATTATCATGCAGGCTAGTGTCACCACAATGTGGGGTCCCTGGGGGTAGTGCTGTGGTGGGTCTGTCTCTTGCTGTGTTAGTTGCTGTTCCTACAAGCTTGTGTGACATGTGTAATTTGGGCTCCCTCTCATCTACCAATGCCTGTTTGCCCACATAGGGGAATCCGATCCATGAGTTACTTTTGTGTGGCACTGTGTTGACATCTGTGTAATAGGAATTCAGGCCTCCTCATGTGTTGTGTGTTTGCCTGGGGACACTGGCACACCACCCCCCTCACCTGTTGTGTTTGATATGCAGTGTGAGTCTGCCTGTTTGTGTTTGTGCATTTGCACCACTGCATTGGCATATCTTGAGTGTGCCATTGGCTGTATGTTGTTTGGTGGCTTTCCCCTGCTGTCCCTGGGACTCCTAGGTCATCAGTCAGCACAGTGATCATGGTTTGTATGTCCCATTGCTGCCATGGTATGGTATTTGTTCACCTGACATCTACAGTCTCCCCAGGATATCTACATTTGTGTGTCTATTGGTGCAGATATATGTGGGTCTGCATTATGATAGTCACTTCTGTCATTGTGTTATTTGTGAATGTTGACAATGTGAGCCCCCATGGGTGATGTTTGTATGCACATGGCCAAAACGATGTTTCATTGCCACTGCACTGTTTGCCTCACCCAATCTATGTTGCTATGGGACACAAGCACTACTATGCCACTGATGTGTTTGTTGTTGTGTGACCAGGAATCATCCATGCAGTTTGGCTTTTGGAGCTTTTACCATGACTGCACTTACCTTTTGGTCACTGTGGTGATGGGGCTTTAGGCCCCATTGCCACACTGTTCAAAATGTGCTTCAGCTATGGACCCCACACTTACCTTTTGGTCACTGTGGTGATGGGGCTTTGGGCCCCATTGCCACACTGTTCAAAATGTGCTTCAGCTATGGACCCCACACTTACCTTTTGGTCACTGTGATGATAGGGTGTTAGACCCCATTGCTACAGTGGTCATGGTCTGCTTGCATTGAGGAGGCCACACACATTTATGTGTGACACATGTGATAGGGGGTCACATTGTATGTTCAATGTCATGTTCAGTGTTGTAGGCATTTGACACAGGCTACACACGCTTGTCATGGTGTTGGGGGGAGATGTAATTTTCAGACATACTCCTTATGTGGGAGTATGCTGGTTGTGTCATGCATTACCCGTCCTATGAGTAGGGGTGGTGGTAGTGGCAGGCATCCATCCCCCTAAGGGTGGGGATGGTAGTAGTGACAGGCATCCAGGCCCCCCTGAGTAGGGGTGGTGGTAGTGGTAGGCATCCATCCCCCTGTGGGTGTGTATGGCATTGGTGATGGGCATCCCACCCCTATGGTTCTGCTGTTGCTAGTGTACGTCATTTGTGCATCCCTATGTGTGTGTGACATATTTCGGGTACATGTCGTTTGTTGGTGTTGTTGGTGTTTGACTTACCATCTGCGCCGTACGCGTCCGTGCCGGTCCCGGTAATAGATGTAGAGTATAGGTAGGACCTGCGCGATGGGATTCATGCTTGGGGCGTCTCGTTTGGGTTTCGCGTGTCTTCGACTCGTACTCGTCGCTGGCTTGTTCGTCTCGTAGTCGTGGATATTCTTGTGGCGCGAATCGGAGCTTATGTACGGCTCACCCAGATGCTCAAACGTGCCGGACGTAGCGACGGGTTCGGCGCGTACGGAAGGCGCATCGTACAAGTCCGGCCGGAAGGTGCTGTGTATTTGCTTCCGTGCGACTTGAATCGGCGTTTACGGATCCGGCTCGGGCGGGGAACAGGAGCTGAAATGGGTGAGTACGGTTCGCTCGGAATCTGGGCTGTTATGCGCATCGTACTTGTTCGTTCGGACGAGTGTTCGAATCGGTCGGGAAACACGCGTTCGGCTGGTATTTTTTCCGGACGAATACTGTTAGGTGCGCTTCCGGCCGAGATCGGAGTCGACCCCAGAATGTCTTTGCTTGAATCTTTCAATAAAAATAAAGAAATAAAAAAAATATAAATATTGTTATTTATTTACTTTCTATTTTTCTTATACTATATTTGCAATAAAATAAATGTCTTGCATTTAATAGCTGTTATAAATTGAAATTTTAATAAACAAATATTACATACTATTACCACTTAAACATACATTATTTTCATAATCTTGCTCCAAAATAAAAATATACATTTTACTATTCTCATTGCAAACTAAATTAACTCATAAAAAAGCACTGCTCACTAAACATATAAAATATACTATTCCCACTCCAAACTACAATAACTCAGGGAAGGTGCTGGAGAGTAAATATATATATAATGTAATATTTCCACTCCAAACTACATTAACTGAGGGAAAGTTCTAGACACTAAACATATATAATTAACTATTCCTTCTCCAAACTACATTAAATCAGGGAAGGTGCTGGAAAGTAAACATATATAATTTACTATTCCCACTCCAAACTATATTAACTCAGGGAAAGTGCTGGACACTAAACATATAAAATATACTATTCCCACTCCAAACTACACCAAAACACAGAAGGTGCTGGACAGTAAACATATATAATTTAATATACCTACTCTAAACTACATTAACTGGGGGAAAGGTCTGAACACCAAACATATATAATTAACTATTCCTTCTCCAGACTACATTAAAACAGGGAAGGTGCTGGAAAATAAACATATATAATTTACTATTCCCACTCCAAACTATATCAACTCAGGGAAGGTGCTGGACAATAAACTATTCCCACTCCAAACTACATAAAAATAGGGAAGGTCCTGGAGACTAAACAAATATAATATACTATTCACACTCCAAACTACAATACAATAGGGAAGGTGCTGGTCACTAAACATATATAATGTATTATTCCAACTTCAAAAAACATTAACACATGGAAGGTGCTGGACAATAAACTCATATAATGTAATATTGCCACTGCAAACTACATTAACACATGAAACATTCTACACACTACACATATATACTATACTATTTCCACTTCTAAAAACATATCAAGAAAAGATTTATGCTAAATTTTGTTAATTATTTATAAATAATATTTTCTTTTAATTTTGACAATATAATATAATACAAAATACCTAATGTAATATGTTTTTAAATGTAATATTTTACTTACAAAATTGTTTATTAAATAACAAAAATCCTCCCAAAAATTGAAAAATATTTTTGATTACATTAATAATTATATACACAAACATTTCACCTCCTTTTTTATAAAATGTCTGAAATTAAAAATATTTATTACACATTTTCCACAAAAACATCACACTTATCCCATCTAAACACAACACACCTCTCCCAAAAAATTATCAAATTTGTTTTCTAAAATATATTTTTTTAAATCAATATTCCTATCCCCTATAATAATAACATCTAACCACTAAATTTTTTTAAATTGTATTTAAAATTTTAATTTTTTTAAATGTTGTTTAGTTTTTAAAAACCACTCCACAAGCTTATCTGAAATAACCACAAAATCCCACTATTAATGTAATTTTATTTTAATTTTTAATTTTTAATTTATTTTTTACATTTTATAACATTTTTATAAAATTTCCCACCCCCATCATCTATAAACACAACACCCCACTATTCTTAAAACATTTTTTTATAATTTGTTTTGTTTTATACATTTAAATTATTTTTATTAATATTTTAAAACACTCCCCACCCTTATCCCCTACAAACCCAACATCCTGCTCCTAAAAAAATATTTTAACATTTCTTAATTATTACTAAATCTTTCCAAAAAAATAAAAAAAACATTTTACAACACTCTCCACCCTCATTCCCTATAAACCCAACATCCTGCTCCTAAAACAATTTTTCAATAAAACATATCCAATTTATTAAAAAATATCATTATATTTAGAATTATACACTATTAAAAAAATAATAAACTACATTACATTTAAAAAATCGATATTTTTTTCAATGATATTTCCTACATCGATATTTTTAACAACGATATTTTAAACAACATACAAAATCGGTATTCTGGACATCGATATTACATACCACGATATTTTTAACTGTCGACTTTAAAAACACGATATTATGATACAACAATATTTTAAACTCAATATTATGTCTACTTACCGTCTCTAAGTGCCTCCCAGAGGTCCTGGGGGCCTTATAAGTGTATTCCTGTGGTTTTCTGAGCACCAGATTAAAGTTTAGAAACTTTTCAAATCTTTTCCTCCAGAGCTTCAGAGGGACCTGTCAGAAAAAGTATCCATCAGCTAGCTCCATGCATCAGAATGGATTTCAGTTTCATTCTGATCAGAGATCTCTGCACCTCTGAAAATACAACTAAGGGGTCTATTACGATGGCGGGCGGACAAAGTCCGCCCGCCATCGCATTGTGAAATGGGACCACCCGCTATGTGTGCGGCGGTCCCGCATACACAATTAGGATGCGCGAGCCACACTGGCGGACGCATCCCGCATTTTTTACATTGCGGCGGGTGGTGCTGTCAGCAGCACCCGCCGCAATGCAAAAAAGGCATTTGTGCATTTGCATGCACAACGTGGCTGGCACCGTGCGGTGCCTGCCACGTTGTGCATGCAAATGCGTGTCCCCCCCACCCACCCAACATCCTGGGGGCCCGCAACGGGCCCCCAACTGCGAACATTCTTTTTTACTTTTGCCTTTGATTTACTAAGTTGTACCTTCCCAGTGATGATCTCAAGTAACATTTGTTTATTTCAAATCTAATTTAGCAATCAGTGGTAGTACATGCTTCCACTGGCTTTTTTGCAAAATTGAATGTGCTCATGCTCTGTTCCTTGCTCCCCCAACTCCTGCCACGCTGTCTGTCTCCTCCCACCCTCTGCCCTCCTACACTTGTCTTGCCCATCCTCAGCCTCTCTCTTCCCCTTCTTCCTCTGACTCAAGGAAAACATTGAACGCCCACGAGTCTCATAATGGATGAGTCTCGAGATGTGCTTGAGCCCTCCATGCCCCAGATGGTGGACTTGGTGATGCCCTGGGTGTTATCCTGTGGCACTTTACCTGTCTCTTAGTGTCCCTCTCCAACTGCCTTTCTTGTGCTCCATTCTGGCTGCCACAGTTAGCTTTGCTAATGCCAGGTATTCATTAAAAATGTGCTGTCATTAGCAAAGCCAATAGAAGTGACCACAAAGCATTGGCAAATCGAGATAACTACATCAATTAAGAGAGTGATCCCTCTGCATCAAGGGGACAGTGTCAGCTTGGAACAAAGAAAGCCTCCCCAAGGTTGCACCAGAAAACATAATATAGTGGTATATATCAAAAAGAATCTCTAAATGCTGTGCATTCAATGTAAAATAACAATCTCTTTTTATAACACAATTATATCATTTACTGCATATAATATGATCATCTGAAACATTGAAAACTTGTGTGGTTCAAAATAGGAAAAAGACACCTCTCTCCGGTGCTATCAGCATGAGCTGAGACACATCGTGAAATTATTGCTCATGTAGTCCCAGCTTCATCCCCTCAAAATCCTATTGATCTGCTCAGAACTCCTCAACCATGTGGTCCTCTGCCTGTTAGCTTGTTATGGAGCAGTTAACTCCATTTTCAACCAGACCTCAAACTCAAAAAATGGATCAGTATGCAGAGTCACGTTTCAAGCTTCACTCACTCTTAAATCATTGTTCTCTTGTAAGGGAACCTTCTGTAATAATGCCCCATACTGAAACCACTTAGAAGAGGGTGTCACTGTGAAAATGACAAGAGAAACATCAAGATTGATTGACATTGTCAAGGCCTGTTTGCAAAGTAGCTGCACATCCTTTACTTCTGACTCACAGGAACTACAACCTCCAGAGACCTGACCATCGACTCAATAATGTACGACTGACATAGTTCTGCTCCTCGGAGTGCCGGGTTCTGCTTTGGGGCACTTGAAAGAGGTAAATTGAGTGAGACATTGTAATGGTTTTAGTTTTCAGTTTCAGTTTATTTATTATTGCCCGGTTACTTAAAACCATTGCAAAAAGATTAAAACAATCAATAACATGATCAAAAAATACAATATAAATAACATTGTGCCACAATTTACAGAAACATCTGCAGCAGAACCAACATTATAACTTTCCAGCTGGTGCTCCGACAATGGCAATACCTCAAATATTAAACAATATACAAGGAACACTCTGTAAGACTAAGTTCCTAGCATAGGTTGCTGAACTCAATTTATGTTCCGTTACATTACTGTGCCAGGATGAGCAAAAATGCAAAAGTGACCCAAAGGGTGATTCGGAAGATCCCAAAGTGAGATGTAACTCCCGCACAATCAAATAACAATATTGATGAGACGAAATAAAATGAACACTAAAAACTGGATGGATTTGTTTCCCAAAATATGCAGAGTAGCAAAAAGTGATCATTGAAAGGGATGGAGGGATAAAATACTATATAATTAAAAGAAGCCATACTAAAACAAAATACAGGGTGAATTCACTGATCAGAGTGAGCAAGGTTGCAGAGGTAATCGGGAAAGGGATGTGCCAAGTCTAAATCTAAGGTGCCTTTTCCCAAGCAAGTCAATAAAGTGTCAGTAACACACCATCCGATCCTTGTGGGATCTGTTGAATAGTTTGATGTCTCCCCTTTGATAATTTATCTTCATCCAGAAAGGAGTGGCAAATACCTATAAGCAGTTGGACAGATCATGAGAACTAGCAATTGTGGGTGAGACCATAACCAAGCCCGTTACAACTAATTGGTCCTCAGAACTTGTGGCTCCCTGGGCAAATGAAAAACCTAATTAAAACAAACACTTATCTAATCGAACATGTACCTTTTATTATATGCGGAATTAAACTCACAGGTTTTAGTTTGCACATGGCAAGCAAGTTCAAGACATCAGGAGCAAGCAATTTTAAGAAAGTAACTAAAGAAGCAGTCAATAGAGTAACAAATATGTAAGGAAAAGTCAGGAAACCCCAACAGACCCCAACAATCTGTCTTGAGCTGCCATTTTCCCTTCCACATTTGTTAGAAACTTCACTAAACTGCAGTTCAGTTTTGGACCAAAGCTAGCCAGCACAGCCTGCCTTTATGTGCAGACTCCTTTGGTCAAAAGCTGCTTTTAAAAGCAATCTGTGTTCATCCATCAGCTATCTACAGGAGCATATTAGGTGTGGCAAATCCTCAATGCCTTCATCGCATAAGCAGCATCTGCATGAGCTTGGGTTATGCTGCCATGGATGTAAATGTAGCTTCAATGGAAGAAGACCTAGCTGATACTTCCAAAACCTCTCTTGTGGGACACTGTAATGGGGCTTCCCTGGAATGGGTAAGTGAAAGTGGGAGACAGGTAAGTAATGCATCTGGGTAATTCACAAGAGGAGTTCAATCTGCTGCCTGTGAATAAACACACCTTTTCATACTATTCACCCAGCAGAGTAGGTTTAGGGCATTGATGCTTATTGGTCCCATATCATGGGCAGCCCCTTCAGCTACACTGATATATTAGCCACCTGCACAATACATCTTGGGAATGGTAGTTTTGATTTTTAACATGTCAAACAGTGAGTTTTCCTAGTGCGCAAGGTTCTGTCTTTACTGGGTACTTATTTCTGTACTTGACAGTGCTGTCTCATCTGGAAGCCAGAAAAAAAATAATCTGTGTGACAGACATGGAGGCTGTACCTGACTAAAGTCATTGTGGAGGGGGCGCTGGGGAATGAAGCAGTAGAAGAAGGAGGATGAAAATTAGGACAATAAGGGCCATTAGGTACACCACTAGGAGGGATAGGATGACCAGAACCATGAGGACCAGGACAAGAAGAAACAGACCTTGTTGCCGATATGAAGAAAAGAGGACACAAGTTCTTCTGGCAAAATAGTACAGACTTTAATATAATGAAAAGCAAGCGCACAAGCGGAAGGTCAGTCGGCTCCAAATAACTGGAATCTGAGCTTTGAATTAGAGCGACGGACAGCTTCTTTTATGCACATCCTATCATGAATACATAACACATTTACATAATCAATAAACATCTGCTAAGCACAGCATTGTTATCAAAAGTTATACTTTCTACAAAAAACAGCTAGTCACATGGTTATGAAAATGCATCTCAGGTGCATGTTATCATTAGTTGCTCTTTCTCATCACCGCTACACTACTGGTGAACTTGGTGTGTCATATTTGATGAATAGCAACACTCTACTCCCTACACATCTGCTGCCTGGCAAAGCCTAACTTCCCAATTATCCTGCTCTGACTGCCTTATATACTTTCTTTCTCAGAAGCGTATTCTTTCAAAGCGGGCTTGTGACCTTTATCTTCTGCTATACCTAATTATATTTCTCTATTCTACTGAAGCTCTTATCTACTGTCCCTCTCCCCGGGGTCCGGTCTCCATCTGTGCTCTTTTTTTCAATCTTCTACCGAAGATAGCTTAGGCCTGTATTTCTCTTTTAACACTTAACACTGAACACACCTTCCTACTGGTGCTTCCATTGACATGAGCAGGCCTTATTTTTCAACATTCATTATAACATTCACCTTTTAGTTTATTTTTCAACAATTTCTTCTCCTTCCCTATTGCTCAGAGTCATTTCTTAGTACACGTTCTCCTCAACACCCTGCATTTTATTAACCAATCTAGTAGTGAACATTCCCCCTAGTTTCAGACTTACCCTTTTAACACAACCTATCACTACCTGGATGAGACAGAACAGCAAAAACAACATCACAAAAACAGGCAAGAAGGCCTTAAATAGTCCCGACATCCAGGAGGGTACCCAAGCAGACCACACCGCAAAAGACTCATCCACCATCTTCTTTTGCAAGGTGTGCAAAGTTTGTATGGCCTATGTTGCTGTTCCACTTTCAGTGTCATTAGCTGGGATGTAAGTACAACAGGCCGTGTGAATCTTGCCACATACTCCTCCTTCCATTGCCATCATTAAGTCTAAAACATATCTGTGCTGCATAAGCATTACTCTCATGGCTTGCAGCTCTTCTTTTAAGGCATTGAAGCCATCTTCAGTGGTATTTATAGCCTTGAGCAGCTCCCACCATGTGATCTGTAACCAACGTGCGGTTGCTTTTGCTTGAACGAATGGTAGGATGTTGACAAAAAAAGATCTGGGCATCATCAAACAGCTTGTGCTCCTGCAGGACGTCTTTCCAGGCTGTAGTACCATAATACTCTGCAGTTCTCTTCCTCCAATAATGATGCAACAAAGTCATTGGATGGCTCATAGGATGATCATGAGGTTTAAAAACATCTACTCCCGGAATCACTAGAGAAGAAGTGTGCACAGTCAATAACGAGCAGAGTCCTTGCCACCTAAAGGGAGTCGTGTACTCTGCCATTCACCACCTATCCAACAGTAATCCATTAGACTGGAGGTGCCCCATTGCATGTTGGAACTTTGTAAAGGTGCAGTTGATGTTCCTTCCCACCAAGACTCTTCCATTACCCCTGAAACACAAAGATAAGAATGGGTTTTCTACCTGCTCGAAGAGTTGTAGGCGTTTCTACCTAAGTTAACCTAGCTATATTCTGATCCCACACTACCTGACACTTCCGTTGTATATTATTGTCTGTCTGATTCCCTGCCATGAAGATAGGGCCTGCACCCAAATGTAGCACCATGATGCCACTGATCATGAACATATACTGACCCATTCACTTGGAGATATGGCCTTTCCTGACAATCACTGGGATTAGGTATAGCAGAATAATTCTGGCAGAAAAAGCGAAGGTTGGGCTATCCCTAAAAATCCCTGCGGCAGTATCCTAGCCATTCAGGTTTCACCCGTGTACCTCATAATCGCTGTCTTGGCCATTGCATCACTAACTCTTTGCGGTCTGTTAGAACATTCATTACCTGTGCTAACTCTTCTTCGTAATGTGTAGTGTTTACTAGGAATGTTCCCTGTCTGACCTGCAGTGGTTGCATATGTGCTCATATCCCACAAAAAAAAGGTGTAAAAGACACATGATAATATTTGGTGGTACCTCCTTACCAAGTGTAACCTATCTGAGTCGGTGGCATATGGAATCAAAGAGGAAACAAAACAGGAAGTATTAGCCGTCTGCATACCTATTTCTGACATATGCTGGTACCGCACAATATCCAATAAGCCAGTATGAATACTATGAGATACATTTTCTTGCTCATGTACTGCTCTCTGCAAATGCTTAATACTATTACATAATTCCATACAGTAAGTAAAATACCATTTTAAGGTAACTGCAGGCATGAGAAGGCATAAGAAGAAAAACAAAATATCAATACATAACTGATCGCTAGTAGAGTCGACAAAATATTCCTGTCACACATTGAAGGGAGATATTGTTATTATTGTGTCTCATTTTCCCTTTCTTGTTCCCTTTCTGCCTGTGGAAGTGTCTGGGGCAAGGCAGGATCCAGTTGCACATGGCTCAGATGAATCCACAGTTTCCGATCATCCACCTTCACTGCAGTGGGAGTACTCATCGTCACCAAGAAAGGACCATCGTAACAAGGATCCTTCCATCTTCAGGCAAAGTTCCTCATGTACACCTGCTGACCAACAGGTATCGGAGTGGTCTGCTGAGCTGAGGCAGTCTTCTCTTTTGCAATACCTATTTAGAGAAAAACTTGACAGATTTCATTGACTCAATCAGATAACAACTCATTTCATCTCTTAAAACCTGAGCTATCTTTATGGGCATACGTCTTTTGCCTTGCTATTGTTAAAAGAGTGAGCATGTGACATTCTGTCACAATTTGATGTGGCGTTAAATGGTGATCACTTACTGGCTGATTTCTGAAAGCGTACAAGGATAGTGGTAGGCAGTATAGACATTTATTTTGCATTGTAGCACATAGTTTGCTTATTTTATTCTTGAGGAGGCCATTCAGGGGCTCCACTATTCCATTACTTTGGGGGTGATAAGCAGATGTCAGTTTCTGTTTTATTCCTAAGGCATTGCAAATGTGTTGGAATACCACATTAACAAAATGTGGCCTGTTTTCTGAGCGGATAGTTTCCGCCATACCCCATCTTGGAATCTCTCTCTTATCAGAAAATTGGCTGCTGCTTTAGCATCATTATTGTCACAGGCTCCTGCTTCAATCCATCATAAGAATGAGCAAACAATTACAATAAGATACCTGTAATTGCTACATCTTTCTATCATGTCAACAAAATCTAAATGTAGATATTTAAATGGACCTGTTGGGCATGGTACTGTTGAGGTAACCACTTTTAGAGATGGCCTGGGGCTATACTGTTGACATACTACACATTCTGCAATGTACATAGTAATCATTTCAGATAGGTGTGGAATAAACCAATCTGCCCGTAATGAAGCAAGAAGAGACTCTTTTGCGGTGTGTACTGGGAGGTGTAGTTGCTCTAGAGCCTTGTACAACAGGGCTTGTGGCATTACTGGCTTTCCTGTACTCTCTTGCCTGTAAATAAAATCTGTTGGTGACAGAATTCAATCTCGCTTTTCCCACAGCTCCCTTACGTGTACTTGTAATTGTAATTCTCACAAATGTAATTTCGCTGTCTCTGTACATGGGGGTGGTAATTCTGTATCCTCCTGTTGTCTACTTGTCATCATGCCTAATGTATGGTCATCACATTGATTATAATTTGGAGATTCTTTAGCTGCTTCTTTCGCTGCCCAATCTGCTAGCGAATTTCCTCTGGAGATAAAATCCTGCTGATTAGTGTGTGCTGCACATTTCACCACTGCTACTTTAGATGTAAGTGTCAAAGCTTCTAGTAATTGTGCCAATAAATCCTTATGCATTACAGGGGACCCATCAGATTTAAGAAATCCCATCCTTTTACATCTGTGAATGCTAGAATGTACAGTGGTGGATGATATAGGCTGAATCTGACTAAATAGTGCCCTCTAGTCCCTCAGCTTTCTGCAAAGCTTCAATAATGGCCACTAATTCAGCCGCTTATGTTGAAAAATGAGAAGGCAGTGGTATCTGGCTAACAATTTGTAATGTATCAGATGATCCTTGCTGTTCAGCTCTTACAACTGCTGCTCTTGAATGTCATACCATAGTATCCTTTTCAATAAAAGAGGATCCATCAACAAAGAGTAGCATGTTCCCTGGGATGGGATCTTCTCCTACTTTGCTTTCTTCTTCTTGTGTGTAATTAGCACAGTCATGTATCTGCTCATCGTCAGTAACTGGGTGTGCGAAGAGTGTTGCTGGATTAGCAGTGTGACAGCAAATTACTTGTAAAGATGGTACTAAAAGAATTACTTCATACCCAGATGCACTCTTGGTTGTGAAGGTGCTCTTAATTCTATGTAAAATAGCAAATACTGCATGCTCTACATACAGCGTTAACGGCGATCCCATCACTATTGTGGTGCTTTTCTGACCTGTAAATGCTGCAGTATCCAGTGCTTGCTCACATGGGTAGAGTCCTTTCATGGCGGGATCTAGCAACCCACTGTAGTAGGTTATTGGCTTGTGTTCCATGGATGTCTTTTGAGTCAATACAGCTGTCATTGTCATTCCAATACAGTGACAAAAGAGATAGAATGGTTTGCTGTAGTCAGGTGTACCTAACACTGGAGTACTTATGATTGCATTCTTCAGCTCCTGAAATGCTGTCTCTCTTTCATCAGTCCAGCTTATTTTATTTCCATTGTCATGGGACTCTTTGAAAGCAGTCAAAAGCGGTGAAGTCGAGAGAACATGGCGGCTGCTAGTGGCTGAAAGCTGAGCTGCCGCGAGCGCCCGGAGCACCCGGTTCCCGTCCTTCGTCTTACCGCCTCACTGCCTCGCCGTCTCATCGTTGCAGAGCTGCTGGGCTGTTTTCTTAGGCTCTCCTCTCCTCTTGGGCTGCCGTGCCAGGACTGTTGGGATGTGCGTGGGGAGACGGGCGGATAGCCATTTCTCCTGCCCGTCTCGTTGGACCGAGGCCACCCTGGAGCTTAGGAGGGGCCGCAGAGCAGTTGCTCGCGGGCTCCTCCAGGGCACAGGGGGCAGCATCAGCACCTGTTGGCACCCTGATTCACAGAAACACGATGGGGGCAAGCGGAGGAAACTGCAGGAGCCGGCTCCAGTAAAAGTGGACATTCTGGAGCAGATTGAGTCGTCTGGGCCATCTACGGAGTTATCGGGGCAGCTATTGAGGGAGCCACAGGTTCTGGGAGCTCAGGAGGCTCAGGTTTGTCTCCAGATTTGTCCCACATCTCAGGTGAGATTGACTTTTGCTATTCAAACTAAAGGGCAAAACAAAAAAGAAAAAAAACGCGGGGGGCTACCCAAGGGTCTGCTAAACTTAAATTGGGTGCAAATAGTAACAAACAGCCCCCAGAGGAGCAGGGAAGAGACGGCCTGGGTAAAAGTCAGGCTCTGGGTGGTCCCCCTATTGCAGAAATATTTACCAGTAGTTTAGCCTTTCAAACATATCAGGTTAAAGGCAGAAGCATTAAGCCTGGGAAGTCTAAAAGTAATCCCTCTGTAATCAAGGTTAAGATCACCCCGTCTTTACGGTCATATTTTAGAGTACAACCAGAGATATTGGACATTACGAAGCAGGGCGAGGTCCTCAGAAGTGGGTCAGTAGGGCAATCATCAGCGAAATCAGTCCCTGAAAGTATGGAGTCCGTGGGTAGCCCGCTTATCCCCGCAGCAAAATTAACTCCTGTTACTGAGAGTTCGCTGATGGTGGGACCTGATAAAGAGACGGACCCTGTAGGTCAGATGGCAGTAGTTGACCAAGGCGGGGGAGGGACAGAGAATGGCTCCAAGGATCAGGAAAGGAGTGGCCCCTCAGTAGCTTCTTTGGAGGTCCTTTTCTCCACATTATCAGAGGATATAAGGAAGGGTTTCGCAGTATCTGCCGCAAATCAGGGTGAGATCAAACATTTTTGTGAGTCGTTGGAGAGGAAGGTGGATCTTTTGAACTCCAGGACTGAGACCTTAGAGAATACTGTTGGAGAATTAAAAAGCCATCTTGGGGCGGCTGAGACTGACATTCAGGTACTTAAAAAGGAGGAAAAGGCCCTGCGTGGCAGAATGGAGACGTTGGAGAATAACTCCCGCAGGAATAATCTTAGCCTTTTGAATATTCCGAAGGGGAGTGAAGGAGCCGACCTTAAGCTATATATCATCTCTCTGCTTAAAGCCTCTTTGCAGCTTACTGAATCAGAGGAGACCCTGAGTAATGACATACAGAGAATACATAGGGATCTGTTTCGTAGGAATCCCAATCGAACCAAGCCTAGGAAAATTCTCATCAACTTCCTTACCTACTCTTTAAAGGATAAGATTCTCAATATGGCTTTAAAGGCCAAATCATTGAAAGCCAGGGACTTTTCCTTTGAAATCCGCTCAGACCTTGCCAGAGTAACTCTTGATAGGCAGTGGGAGTTGGGGAGCAAGTTGGATAATTTTAAAAAACTCGGTGCCGTTGCTCAGTTGAAATTTCCAGCATCTCTTAAAGTTATGTATAATAACAAAATGCACAACATAAGATCAGTTCAGGAGGCAGACGAGTTGCTTGAAGTTATGGGGAAGGGGGTTTCCTAATGGTTTCCTAATGGCAGTATTATACTCTCAAGGTTAAGTTTGGGCTTAGCCTCCTCTTCCTAGATCTTGCCTTTTCTCGGTTCCTTACTTAGAATGACATAATGATGACTTAAAACTTTTTTCATTACTCACTTTTCTTCTTTCCTTAGCTGGGGTCGAAATTTCTTCTTTCTTTCTTTTTTACTTAAAATGTATACACATAGAGACGGGACTGGCTGCTCCGGGTGGCAGCATCTGGACTCCATCTGTCCAGACAAATGGGGGAGGGGTTCTCCGGGGGGGGTGGTGGGGAACACGGGGTGTGGGGTGGGGTGCACAGGGGCATAAAACATAAAATGTCCTCATTCGCTTCAGAGTTAGTTCAGATAGTCGCTGTAGGATTTCGACTGGTCTGGTGTTGATCCCTCACTAGTTCTAAGTGGGCCGTAGATTGTGGATTTAAACCGCCATGAAAACAATTCAGATATTGTCCTGGAACGTCAATGGCTTGCGCGTGAGGTCCAGAAGGGCTAAAATCTTGCAATATCTAAAAGATTCCCCCGCGCAGGTCATTGTCCTCCAGGAAACACATCTTCTTAAGGAAGAGACTATTGAAATTCTTAAAAATAAAAAATGGGTAGACTCCTTTGTGAGCTCGAACCAATCTGCTAATATTAGAGGGGATCTTATTTTCTTTAAAAAACAAACTAATGCCCGGATTTTACATTACCTGGTTGACCCATGTGGCCGATGGGTAATTCTGAAGGTAATTATAATGGGTCTCCTGCTCACTTTGGTAGGTTATTATGGTCCAAATAAAGATGACCCCTCTTCTCTTAAAACCATCTTCTCACATCTCCTAGATTTTCCGGACCCGAATATAATGGCCGGGGATTTTAATATTGTTCTTAATCCTAAACTTGATAAATCCGCAAGTAGTAGAGCCACTGTTCATCTGAGTCACGGGGGTATTTACAGACTATGAGGGTGCAAAATGGCCTTTGTGATATCTGGAGAGAAAGATCTGGTCAGCAGCTTGGTGTATCCTATTGTAATAGTAAGTAACAACATAAATCAAGAATGGACTATATTTTGGTCAGTCATTCTCTAAGAGGTAAGGTTAAAGACATCGGATACCTTACTTCCCACCTTTCCGACCACTCTGGGATATTATTGGATCTAGACTGGGTGCAGGCCCAGCAGCCCAGAGTTTGGTCTTTCGATAGAACCTTACTTCTTGAGGAGGCAGAGATGTCCTTTTTATCTCAGAAGACTGAATACTTCTTGAGGAGGCAGAGATGTCCTTTTTATCTCAGGAGACTGAATATTTCTTGAGTGTAAATTTAGGCTCTGCTGTAACTACCGTGGTCTGGGACTCCCTTAAGGCGTTTCTTAGGGGTCTAATCACGAGTAAGGTGAGCTTTAGGAACAAAAAATATAGCGGGGAGATTGCATCTATAGAGGCAGAAATGAAGGCGGTGGAGTTATAAATCAATAGACAGGTTGTTTTGGAAAAGCAGCAAGAGGACCTGGGTAAACTTAGCAAATTAAAGGAAAAGCTGGAGTCTATTCTTCAAACAAGGCTTATGCATGGATGGGAGGCAAGTAAGATCGCTCATTTTGAGTATGGGGATGGGGCAGGTAAGCTCTTGGCATGGAAGGCTAAGTCGGACAGGCTTCGTAATAAGATCAAAGAAATCGTCATAGACGATGGGGTAGCCGTTGTTTCTTCGGATGAAGAGATCGGCGACGCCTTCTTCGACTTCTTCCAAGACCTCTACCGAGAAGATCGAGTTGTAGATAAGCTCAAGGCTAAGGATTGGCTGGGTAGGACTACACTCATGTCCCTGAGCTCCAAGCAGCAAGAAGATATGGAGCAGGACATCACGCAGGAAGAGGCGAGGAAGGCCATTGCTGCCTGCAAGAGAGGGAAAGCCGCAGGGCCTGATGGGCTGCCAGCTGAGCTTTACAGGTCTTTGGGTGAAGTGATAATCCCGGTACTGACACAATTATTTAATGAGATCTTATCGGACAGCCTTAAGCCCCCAGGATCTTGGAATGTCGCTATAATTACTTTAATTTTGAAACCTGGTAAAAATCCAGCGAGCTGTGGGTCGTATAGGCCCATCTCGCTGTTGAACGCGGATTATAACATCTTTGCTGCGATCCTGGTGGCCAGGCTGGGCCTTGTGGCCGGCGATATCTTACACCCTGACCACAAGGGGTTTGTTAAGGGAAGGCACTTATCGGACCTTACCTATGATCTTATTGGGACAATAGATATCGCCTCTACCTATTCACTCCCTCTTGCTGCCATAACACTCGATGCCACGAAGGCTTTTGATAGGGTTAATTGGGTCTACCTGTCGGAAGTCATGGTGAAATTTAACTTGGGCAGGAAGTTCTGTCGAACTGTTCAGCTGATATACCAAGAGCCATCAGCCAGACTTCTGGTTAATGGCAACCTGACCAAACCTTTCAAGATTACAAGAGGGACCAGGCAGGGCTGCCCCCTCTCCCCTCTCCTTTTCGCTCTGTACATTGAGCCCTTTGCTCAGCGGCTCAGGGAAGAACTTAGCATTGTGCCATTTAGGCACAGAGATTGGGAGAGGAAGGTGGCCATGTATGCAGATGATATCTTGGTTCTCTCTGCAGCCCTGGCAACTACTTTCCCCGCTGTGATTGGATTGGCACAGGACTTTGGGCAGGTCTCAGGGTATGAGGTGAATGCCGGAAAGACTGAGGTCATGATGTGGAATCTTGAGGGGTGCCAGCATCAGGCCTGTCTTAATATGCAATAACTGGGGGTTAGAATAGTCCAGGATATTGCTACGATTGCAGAGGATAATCTAGAGCTTGTTTCAAGGGAGTGTCAGAAACAGATGAAATCCTGGGCCCATCTTCCTCTAACCATCTCTGGGAGGGTTAATTTGGTTAAGATGGTGGAACTCCCTAAGATTACCTTTCTTTTCAATTCTATTCCTCTCCACTTCAATAAACCGGCTCTAGATAAACTCCAGCAGGCCATACACTCTTTTATCTGGGTTTATAGATCTACCAGAATAGCCTGGAAAAAGCTGAGACGTAGGAGAGAAAAAGGGGGTCTTGCTTTGCCAGACTTGCAATACTATGCATGGGCCTTTCAGCTTTCACATTCACGGATGTTGTTAAAAATGCCAGTAAGCACTGGGGCGGGGGATATGTTCTTGGCTATGTTAAAAGGTGCCAGCTTACCTGAGGAGGATTTTCTGTTTAAATATGGAGAGCCAATTTTTTTTTAAAAGGTTAGGTTTAGAGTTCTCCAGGCAATGGCCAGAACGTGGGCCAGTCTTAAGCGACTCGCCGGCCTTAACTACTTCTCAAGTTTAGCCCCTCTTTGGGACTCACCAGGTACACTGGAGTGTTTAAGGGACAGGCTGGCTTTACCTCTTAGAGAAGCTGGTTTGATGGTTTGGGGGGACCTCGCCTATGAGGGTACACTCTTGTCATGGGCACAGCTCAGTGAATGAGTCGGAGCTGGTCTTTCAAGCTGTACCTTACCAGGTAGGTCGCTCCCCGCCACACAGCTCCGCCTGTGGTGTCCTGCCCGCTGCTGCTGCTGGTAAGCTCGCCCTCTGCTTGTGGCCTCGGTGCCCGTTTTTTGTCTGTTTTCCCTCGCTGCCCCCACTGTATTTTGTCCATTTTCTTCCTTCAGTACCCTCGCTGCCCCCATTGCTGTGTGCCCGTTCTCTCTCTGTTCCCCTCGCTGCCCCCACTGTATTTTGTCCATTTTTTTTCCTTCTGTACCCTCGCTGCCCCCATTGCTGTGTGCCCGTTTTCTCTTCTGTCTCCCTCGCTGCCCCCACTGTATTTTGTCAATTTTTTTTCCTTCTGTACCCTCGCTGCCCCCATTGCTGTGTGCCCGTTTTCTCTTCTGTCTCCCTCGCTGCCCCCACTGTATTTTGTCCATTTTTTTCCTTCTGTACCCTCGCTGCCCCCATTGCTGTGTGCCCGTTTTCTCTTCTGTCTCCCTCGCTGCCCCCAGTGTCCTTCTTGCCTTCTGTACCCCTCGCTGCCTCTCTCCAATCCCGCCGCTGCGTCCCCTGTGGCCCCGCCCCCCTGACTGCCCATTTGCTGCCCCTGCCTCCCAGCTGCTCCTCCCTCCCACCTCCCCATATATGGCGGCAGCTGTGCGGCCGCGCCGAAGGCGCGCCTAAGGCAAGCCCGTCTGCGCCCGTCCGTGCCTGGACCGCGCCCAGTGCCAGACCCCTGGGCCGTGCGCCCCCGGCACCAGCCTCGAGGACCGACGCTGATACGATGCCACCACACTCCACGCTCTCAACCCCGGACGGACGCACAACTGCTTCAAGGCCGCCCCGAAACGCACCCATGGTCTCCCACCCGCCGGAACTGCAGCTACACCAGCCTCAGAGCCACCGAAGCGCCCAACAAGAAGGACCTCAACCACCTCCGATGCATCCTACTGAACACCCGCTCCGCACGCAAACACGCCGTCGAGCTCTGGGACCTGCTCGACACATCATCACCAGACGTCGCCTTCCTGACAGAGACCTGGATGAACGACTCCTCCGCCCCCGACATCGCCATAGCCATCCCAGACGGCTATAAGATCACCCGCAGAGACCGCGTCAACGCAGTAGGAGGAGGAATCGCCATCGTCCACAAGAACACCATCAGGGTCTCGACCAGCACCGACAACACTCTCAGCACCGCCGAACACATGCACTTCCAGATCCACACGGACCCCAACACCACCCTCAGAGGCACCCTCGTCTACAGACCCCCTGGGCCCTGACCCCAGTTCAGCGACTCCATCGCCGACTTCATCAGCACGCACGCCCTGACCTCTACCGACTACATCCTCCTCGGAGACCTGAATCTTCACCTGGAGAACAAGAACGACAGCAATTCCACCACCCTGATCGACAACCTCGCCAACCTCGGTCTGAGCCAGCTCGTCACAACACCGACCCATTCCGCTGGCCACACGCTCGACCCCATCTTCTCCTCCAGCTCCCACGTCTCCTTCAGCCACACCACGGAACTCCTCTGGACCGACCACCGCTGCATCCATTTCACCTTCCAGAAACCCACCACACACCACCGCACCCAACAGATCCCACGCCACTGCTGGAGCAAAGTCACCGAAGACCAACTACAGGCAACCCTCGCTCTCAGCCCTCCCTCCGACCCATCCAACACCGACGACGCTGCCTGCAACCTCAGAAGATGGATGGACGACTGTGCCAACACCCTCGCCCCGCTGAAAAAACCCACCTACGCTGACACCACCAAAAGAGCCAGCTGGTTCACCTCGGAACTCCTAGCTTCTAAGCGTACCTGCCGGAAACTAGAGAAGAAATGGCGCAGTGATAAGACACCGGACAGCCACGCAGCCCACGAAGACGCCATCCGTAACCACCACCACCTCATCAAGTCCGCCAAGAGAATCTCCTTCAAAGACCGCCTCGACAACAACGCACACAACAGCAAGGAGCTTTTCAACATCGTGAAGGAACTCTCCAACCCCAGCTCCAACACCAACGACATCCCACCGTCGCAACCCCTGTGCGATTCCCTCGCCACCTTCTTCCACCGCAAGATCGCCGACATCCACGACAGCTTCAACACCCAGACAGCCCCAACTAAGATCGATGCACCAGACCCGCCGCACACCATCGACCACGATCCCCTGCCAGCCTGGGCCAGCCTGGGCCAGCGTGAACATCGAGGACACCATCAAGACCATGAGCACAATACACTCCGGCTCCCCGTCAGACCCTTTCCCGCACCACATCTTCAACAAAGCCAGCAGCTCCATCGCACCCCACCTGTGCAACATCATCAATCTATCCTTCGAGACCGCGACCTTCCCAGAGAGCTGGAAACACGCAGAGATCAACGCCCTACTCAAAAAACCCAAGGCGGACCCGAGAGACCTCAAGAACTTCCGGCCCATCTCCCTGCTTCCATTCCCAGCCAAGGTCATCGAGAAGATCGTCAACAAGCAGCTAACCCGATACCTCGAAGAAAACAGCATCCTGGACCCATCCCAATCGGGGTTCCGCAGCAACCACAGCACTGAGACTGCCCTCATCGCCGCCACCGACGACATCAGGATCCTGCTGGACAACGGTGAGACCGCAGCCCTCATCCTGCTGGACCTCTCCGCCGCCTTCGACACTGTCTGCCACCGCACTCTACGCGCACGCCTCCATGACACAGGGATCCGAGACAAGGCCCTGGAATGGGCCACCTCCTTCCTCGCCGGCAGAACCCAGAGAGTCCGCCTCCCACCATTCCGATCCGAAGCCTCCGAGATCATCTGCGGCGTACCCCAGGGATCGTCCCTCAGCCCAACACTGTTCAACATCTACATGGCCCCGCTCGCACGCATCGCCAGACAGCACGACCTCAACACAATCTCCTACATCGACGACACCCAACTGATCCTCTCCCTCACCAAGGACCCCCTCGCCGCCAAATCCAACCTCCATGAAGGGATGAAGGCCGTCGCCGATTGGATGAAGATCAGCCGACTAAAACTGAACACAGAGAAGACAGAGGTCCTCATCCTCGGCTCCAACCCCTCAGCCTGGGATGACTCCTGGTGGCCAATGACGCTGGGAGCAGCCCTGACACCCACCGACCACGCACGCAACCTGGGAGTCATCCTCGACTCAACGCTCTCCATGGCCAAGCAAGTCAACGCAGTCTCATCCTCCTAATTCAACACCCTCCGCATGCTTCGCAAGATCTACAGGTGGATCCCGACAGACACGAGTAGAACAGTCACCCAGGCCCTCGTCAGCAGCAGACTCGACTATGGGAACGCCCTCTACGCGGGAGCCCCGGCCAAGCTCATCAAGCGACTGCAACGCATACAAAACGCCTCCGCACGCCTGATCCTCGATGTACCACGCCACAGCCACATCACCCCCACCTGAGGAACCTGCACTGGCTCCCCGTTGACAGGAGAATCTCCTTCAAACTCCTCATCCACGCACACAAGGCACTCCACAAGACTGGCCCAGCCTACCTCAACAGACGACTCCTCTTCTACGTCCCCAACCGCCAACTCCGCTCCGCCGACCTCTCCCTCGCCACCGTCCCTCGCATTCGAAGAACCACCACCGGCGGCAGATCCTTCTCCCACCTCGCCGCCAAGACCTGGAACACCCTTCCACTAAGCCTACGACAGACCCAAGACCTGCTGACCTTCAGGAGGCTACTCAAGACCTGGTTGTTCGACCAGTAGCAGCACCCCCCCTTTTTTTCTCCCCCAGCGCCTTGAGACCCTCGCGGGTAAGTAGTGCGCTTTACAAATTCTGTGATTGATTGATTGATTAAGTACATTCAGCTACGGAGTTGGGCCCAAACTCAGCAAACTCTTAGAATTACCATAGGCGAGGGTAACATCTTGGAACACCAGTTAGTGGCCAGGCCAGCGGTAAAGAGGGAGGTTTCTTGCTGGTATTGGGACATGGAGGAGGCCGTGGATGGTGATTTTAAACTGGCCGATGAACTGTGGGGAGAATCTCTACCGAACGAACAGTGTGAGCAGTTGAGGCAAAATTCTTTTAGATCCTCTTTGATATCGTAAAACCAGCCTGGCTGAAGAGAAACCACCTGTTCACTACACACAGGGCCTATCTCTCTCCATTGAGGTTGACTAAAATCTCGAGGGGGTCTCCAGTCAGCTGTAGAAAGTGTGGCCTGCTTGAAGCTTCGGACGTACATATGTTTAAGGACTGTCCAGACATTGCAGTTTTTTGGGAAGGAGTGGAGAAATCGCTGGTGGACATCTTGGGCCTCCCAATTCAAATAAATTTGGCCTTGATTATTTTTGGCTTTTCTAACCAAGTTACAGGAACTGCCAGACTCTTTCTATTTTATGCCATTCTATTAGCCAGGAGGCAAATATGTAAACGATGGACAGAACACTCTCCCCCACGCATTCCGACTGGCAGGCCTCACTTTTTGAGACTTCTAAAATGGATCTGTCTAGAGCCTGTGGCAGAAAAAAGACTGCATTTTGGGACTGGCTGATAAAATGGGCCGGGCCTAATCTGTAGGTAGATATACAATGGTTTAAATATTCACATAAACAATCAGTGGGTCCTATGATTATGTCTCTTTGACACTCTTCGGACTACGTCTGGCACCCTCAGGTATCTCGTTGGCCAACGACGATTGTCACCAGGTTCATTTGGACCTTGTCGAAGAGTAACCTCTTCCCCTTGTCGGGGTCAGCGACACTCAAGTCTGTCATAGTACCTGTAGGCGGGCGCTTCTCGAGATTCCAACTTAAGGCCTACTTTTCCCAGATTACTGGGTATTGGTACGAACGGCTTGTCTGTCCAGTGAGGTTGGAGGCAAATGAGGACAAAAAGAAATTAATTTTTAAAAAAAAGCGGTGAAGTCAGAGTGGCATAATCAAATACCCACTGTCTCACATAATTGCAGAGTCTTAAGAACTGCTGCATCTGCTTTGTGGTAGTGGGTTTGGGCATGTTTCTGATGCTCTCTGCTCTGTCAGGTGTCACCCTCACCCCGTCTTTGGAGATTATCTGTCCCAAATAGTGAACTTCTGTCTGCACATATTGTAATTTGTCTTTGTCCACTTTGTATCTGTTTTCTTCAAGCATGCAAAAGAGATCAATAGTATCTTCCCGGCATGTGTCTTCAGTGGGGCTACCCACCAAAATGTCATCCACATTCTGTAAAAGGGTGCTTTTGCATTTTGTGTTTGTTAAATCCTTTTCCACTGTCCTGTTAAAGATACTCGGGGACTCACAATAGCCCTGTTGGAGCCTTCTATAGCAATACTGAGTTTGTCTGTACGTGAACCCTGTTACATATTGACTATCTGGGTGCAGTGGAATGCTACAAAATGCATTTTTCAAATCAATCACTGAAAAGTATGTAGCATCTGTAGGAATGTTTGTCAGTATGACTGATGGGTCAGGTACCACCTGAAATTCTGGGATTACTATATCACTCAGGGGGCAGAAATCTTGAATCATTCTCCAAGTTCCCCCCTTAGCCTTTTTTATAGAGTAAATCGGTGTATTACAGGGTGATGTTCTCTTGTATATTATTCCTTGCTAAAATAACACCTGTATGGTGGGAAAGATGCCTTCTTTTGCTTCTTTGAATAAAGGATACTGATTTACCCTAGGCAGTATCACTCCGGGTTTCAAAGTGATTTTTACCAGTAATCAGCCCCACATCATGTGGTCCCTTTGTCCACAGACTCTCTGGTACCCATGCCAAATCCTTTTCTCTCATTGTACTGTCTTGTGCATGTTTTAGCACTGTATTGTAACTGCACTCTAATTGAAATATCCATTTGAAATGCTACTGTTTCAATGTATGCGCTATCTTCAAATATTTCTCCATCTGATATGTCCCTCAATCTTACCTCAGGATCTGTAAATACTACTGATGCCCACATTACTACTTGTCTCCTGTCAAATGCTATCAATAATGCATAACGTGGCTTTATTTCAAGCGCCATTATCTCTAACACCATGTAAGGTTCTTCTATGGAATCCACAGGTCTATTGGGTCTGAACAATAGTGCTTTCTGTATCTGTACTGTTTTTGCAAATAGCACTGGTGTATTTGCTATCAAAACATATATGCCACACAAAAAGCCTCTATAGGAATTGCTCTAACCTGCTGTCCCAAGTCTTCATGAGCTAAAAGTGACAACATCGTACCTGGAGTAATACCAGGTGTGGAACATTCCATCAACCTATCTTCCAAAAAAGAGATGGTCATATTCAGCTTACTCATCAGGTCTCTTCCATACAGATTGACTGGTGCGTCTGGGGAATACAAGAATGGTCCTTCAATTTGCATGTCTCCTATTGTCATGCTCACTGATTCAGTAAAGGGAACCCTCCTGACAGCCCCAGAAAACACATGTGTGTCCATTAATTTGTGAGAAAGTGGTAATGTTCCTTCCTTCATACAAGATTTGGTGGCCCCAGCGTCAATTAAAAAACTATAGGGGCAATCTTCTATGGCTACCGTCACAGTGGGTTCCTCATCTGATCTGTGGGTCACTGATAGTATTGGAAGCATAATGGTTGTCTGTTGGCTCTCTTATTGTGTATAGCTATTGATTGGCATCCCTTCGGACATTTGGGGTTGCACAGTAAAGGGATTACCCCCCTGTACCGTTACTCCTCCCATCTGGACCTGTGTGTGTCCTCCTGCAGTATTTCTGACAACCTTGGGTATATTCTGTGACATTTGACCTTGTTGTGTGGCCCACTGAACCTGTGGAAGTTGTTGGGGATCCCATTGCATCTGTTGTGGCCCCATCTGCCTCTTCCCTGCGATTGCCCATTGTTCTTCTTCACTCTACATTCTCTTGCAAAATGACCCATATTACCACAATAATAACACTGTTGTCCTACCCTATATCCTCCTTGTCTTCTTCCTTGCACTGACCCTTGGCCTCCTGAAAAACCTCCTCGTCCCTTTCTCATGTTACTTACAGGCTGCCCTCCTGGTGCCTGCACCTGCACTGGCGTTGTGACAGCCATTTAAGGTGTTGCTACAAGTGCCCCTTCTGTACTTGACTTTTTAAGTTTCTGTTGCACCAACTTAGCTGTGGCTCTTACTGCCTGCTGTATCCTTTACTTGCTCTTTTCTTGTTTTCACTTAAAATAATGTATTATGTGGCCTTGTATTTCTTAGTCTCTATTCCCACCACTCTGTCTAGGCTTGATTGTGTATCTGTGGGCAGACGTTGTTTCAATACATTATAAAATAGCATTACATTTCCTCCAGTATTTTCCCAATTACATCCTACATCCTGTACCCATTGTTCTTTCATTCTGGTGATGAATTCTGCAATGTCTTCTGTCGGTTGTGTGCTCTCTGTCATAAGGGCTCCAATGTCTGGCCTGCCTGGGTATGTCTGCTGAAGGACGTCTCAGACATATTGACGAATATTATTGATTGAAGACCCATTAAACTGTATATTTATCAATGTTATTTGAGGGAATCCTGCTCTGACAAAAATGGTACTTACTTTGTCTCCCACCAGAGAACTTAAACTTTTGACATCGCCTAAGGCTAGGTTCACTCCAGCTGTGTGTTTTTCAAAGCATCCTCTCTATTTTCCTGCTCAGTCAGACAGCGGAGCTAGTGCCCTCTTTAAATTCTCTTTATCCATTGGTGGCCCTGCTACCTATGTGGGCAATGGTTCACCCTTGAATATAAAGGGTAACTGGGTTATCTGGCGAGGATTTACTGGTCTTGGGCCTAACTTCGAATCTGGTCTATAACTTCTGATCAGTTCAGTTGGTTTGTCTCTAACATACTCCTCCCATACTGCAAGGCCCTCTTGCATATAGGGGTAGTTCCATACTGGGTTGCCCCATCTCTACCATATACAATCTTCGGCAGTTGCTAAATCGATAGGGTCAAAAGACCGTTGTTGGGGCCATTGCTTCCTCCCATCCCCATCCTTTTTTGTCCATTCTGTCAATTCATCCGAAAAGGGCTGACAATAATAACTACACTCACTATATTCTATTACCTCTATGAGTGTTAGATCTGACCTACTCTTTTTTAGAATTGACTTCTCAAACATTTGTGGAGTGTCTCTTACTGCCATAAATGACCCTCGCACAGGGCGCAGGCAGAAATTATATGGTTTGCGGTCAGTGTCTTGTTCACTTGCACCCCTGTCATGCCTGTCTTCCCACTCACCATCTTCCTCTGCCCTCTTGTGGCCTGCAACTCATTTGGGGGTTTGTGATATTGTGGAGTCTCTATGCCCCTCTCCCATCCTTCTTCTTCTCTTATACATTCCTCAGTTGGCTCTCTCAAAGTTTCTGCACAAGTGTCTCCCAGCCTAGGAACTACATGTCCCATAGTCTATGTCCTCGAAGGGGAGCAGGGCTTCTAAAGCATTCTGCCTGTCTAACAGTGTGCTGGAGTTTAGTTTTAAGCCTATCTCTTCAGTCCAGTTCTGGACCAGCCCGAAGAGTCATAGGGGTGAGGTCAAGAGGTGCCTCGTTTCCCTGTGATTTCCGTCTCTCCTCTTTAAGTAGAACTCTAACAGAATCTTGGTACCCTGCCGGTAGCAGAATGGGGTAAAGACCATAAGGTGGGGCCCTTCCCGAGGACTGTGCTACTGCCTCTTTGGGTGCTGTTGGTTTCATGTTTGTTTTCGTATTGTGGAATACTCACCATAATGACAGGGTAGCTTTCCTTTTCTGCCTCTTCCTTTTGTTACACTTAGAGCAAATGTAAGTCAATGTATGTTCAATTATGTCTTCGTCAAATGTCCCGTCCTTTGACCATGACTGGGTGTGGCCCTTAGTGCTTTTGTGCCATTGTTTACAATACTTTTGAATCTTCTTCTTGTCTGAAGGGAAGGTCTTTATCATATGTTCCAGAGGGGTCTCCATGGTCCCCTATGGATGTGTGCGCATTCCCTATGTGTAATAGAAAAGTCATATTTTAATCCCTTGTTCGTTAGCCAACTGTTGTGTGCCCCTTTTTGAATCTATCTCCTCCAAGTAATATATTTGTGTTCTATGAATGTTGCTAGCCTATAGTAGTGGGAAACACATACTAGTCTTATTCATTGGTACCTGACCTGGAACCTGCCAAGCACAACAATGTTATCGAAAGTTATACTATTACAAAAAACTGCTAGTCATGTGGTTCTGAAAATGCTTCTTAGGTACACGTTATCATTAGTTGTTCATTCTCATCACCGTTACATTACTGATGACCTTGGTGTGTCATAATTGTTGAACAGCAATGCTCTACTCCCAACGCATCTGCTTCCTGCCACAGCCTAACTTCCGAATTATTCTACTGAAGCTCTTATCTACTGTCCCTCCCCCTGGGGTCTGGTCTCCATCTGTGCTCTTTTTTCATTCTACTACAGAAGACAGCTTAGGTCTGTATTCATTCTTTAACACGTAACACTGAACACATCTTCCTGCTGGTTCTTCCATTGACAAGAGTAGGCCTTCATTTCATTTCCTACATTCATTGTAGCAACCTAATAAATGAGGACCAGGGTTGCCAGTGCCAGTGGGGACCAGAAGCAAATAGACCATGAGGAACAGAACAATGAAAGACAGCACTAGGGGTACTGGGACCAGGTGGAAAGGATCAAGACGGTCAGGAGGATGTGGAACTAGGGGATGTGGACCGAGTAAACAGCCCAAAGGAACAGAAGGACCAGAGGTAGAAGGAATAGTAGACCGTGCACCATAACGACAAGGAGGGCAATGAGGGCCTGTGCTCACCAACCTGGACCAGAGGGGCGAGGACAACCAGGGCCAGGAGATGCAGACCCAAGTAGACAGCCCAAAGAGGAACAGTATCAGGAGACCAATAGAGAGAAGGATCAGAGAATGGAGGGCCACAACTACAGACATCAAAACAAGGAGGGCCAAGGGGCCAGAAGCAAAAGGAACAGGACTAGTAGGAGCTGGCGACCCTAGATTAGAATGACCAGGGGGTTAAAAAGGATGAGAAAGTCTAGGCCAAGTGGGACCAGGTCCAGAAGGTCCTGGAGTGTCGGACTCAGGGGGGGTCCTAAACCAGGGTGAAAGGAACTGCATGAACCAGGGTTACCCACAACATAGGAACTAGGAGGACCAGTGCCAGAGGGATGAGGAATACCAGACCCAATAAGACTGTTACTAGGAACACAATGATAGAGGGCCCCATTGTCAGATGGACAAGAACAAGGCAGAATACACAAACCAGAAGACCAGAAGAATTAGTAGGAGTAGGATATGGCAGAAAGACCGGGGACTAGGAGGGCTAGGGAAACTAAGGCCAGTGGAACTAGCATCAGAAGACTCGATACATGACGGTCAGACAAAGGAATACCCGAACTAAGACCAGGACTACATGGACCAAGGTGGCCAGGAGCAGAAGGATTAGGAACAGGCAAATGAGGGGACTAGATAAACAGGGGGAGCCAAACCAGTAGGACTGATGGCTGAGAATTAGGGTGAGGAGGATGAAAAGGTTCAGGACTGAGAGCCTGTGAAACAGGAGACCCAGGGTCCAAACAATTGGGGCATGAGTAATGGGAATTACGATCAGTCAAAGAGGTCCGTGAAGTACAGGGCCCGGAAGATTTTAGAGTAACATTAACCAGAGGTCATGGATTATCAGAACTAGGAAAGGCTAAAATGACCTGTGACAGGAGGATCAGGACCAGATTGAAGAGGACTTAGAAGATCAGGACCTGAAGGGCAAGGGCTACTCTGCTGAGGATACTAGGACAGGCAGCACAGGGATTAGGACAACCGAGGGGGCAGTACCAAGGGCACCCAGAAGTCCAGAGCAAGAGGACTAGGTAAACTAACAGGATCATGACCGGGAGGACCAGAAACAGGGCTAAGAGGGTAATAAAGATTAGGACCTAGGAGACCAGGGCTCGGATTACCAAGTGGGGCAGAGCAATTATTACAAGAAGAAGGACCATGGTGAAGACGATCTAAGGTAAGAAGGCCAACCAGCATCTGAAAGACCAAGTGGAATAGACAGTGATGGGCAGAGGACCAGGACCAAAATGACCAGGCTCAGGAGGACCCAAACAAGGAGAACCTAGCTCAAAAGGACCTGGATCAATGACTCCAGTACCAGTAAGATTAAATGGACAAGGAACAGATCCACTGAGAACAAGGAGAATCCAAACCAGGAGATCAAAGGCTAGGAGCGGCAGGACATGAGAAGCAAGATGGACCAAGACTGCACTACCAGGGCTAGGAGGTTGACGGTGAGGAGAACCACAACAAGGTGACTAGCACTTAGAGGACGTAGGAAGCATAAAACAGCAAACATGACAAATTCATTGGAGAGCATCTGTAGGTAAACCAAGGCCAGCCGAACTTGAGGAAAATCCAGAGACTTCAACAGGAGGGCTAAAATTCACTTCCTGGGCCTACTAAAATAGCCGCAAGACACCCTACACTTTGCTATGTTTTGCTGAGTCCAACTATTACAGCCACAGGGCACACTACAATCGGGCAATTCCCAGCCATTTGGGGAGGCCAGGAAATGTGAAGCAAATTGAACCTGAACCTGGCTAGAAACCTATCTCGCTGGTGGCGAATCTGGGCTAGATAAGGCTCTATGCCCTGAACAGTCTTCAGGAGCATGTGTCCCCAAAACTGAGGGTTTCTGCAGCTCTCGCTGTTCTCTTTCCAGCAGGGCCCGATTCAAGAACAACCTCTAAACACATTTCAGTTCATGAGAGGACAGCAAATTGCGATCAGTAAAAATATCAACTCATGCCCATTGGAGGCAAAAGCTGTCTTTACATATGTTATCCAAGGGATTTTATGTGCCAGATCAAGGGTCCCAAGTAATTACCAGTGGCTGAGATTAATTCAAGCATTCCATCCATCACTTTTTGTATACTTGGTGAAAGCATGAGAACGCCTTCCAATGCAGAGTAACTCGAGGCAGCAATTTGCGCTGTCTTGCGTTCCTGTGGATTTATTAAGCCATGCAGAGCCATGCAAGGTGGGTTTGCATGGCTTAGTAATTCCCATTTAAGGGCTCATGTTGCATTACGTCGCCTTATTAAATCTGTCCCTAAGTGCGTAGTAGTAAGACTCCTTATATGATGAAAGTCTTCGTTCATGGACCAGTGGGATGCATTTTGCATGACGTGTTGGAGAGTAGATACAGCTTCCCTACATATTGGGAGTGTATTGACTGCATCTCTGAGGATATAGGGTGGAGACCCAGAACTGACGTGAGGGAGAATGAAGAAAAGGCCACCCAAAAAAATACTGTGAGGTCCTTCTTAGCAAAATGCTGCTGATTAGTTCTTCCTGAGTGATGACATAGGGTAAATGGTAGAAATAAAGTGTAGGTCAAAGGTTTCTTTTGTTAAAGGTGTCAAAGTTTCTAAGCAGGGCTGCCCTTTTGTCTGTGCCTGATGACTAATCAGAAAGGCTGATGACAGCCAGGTGCTAAGATGTCATGCTTCACTGTGTCCTTATTTTGGACATGTCTTCTTGGAGCTAGCACTATTGCTACTGCTGTGAGAGCCATCACCTAACACAAAGGCTGTGTCTCAGGACAGCCAGGAAATAATATTTAAAAGGGAAACACCCCAAATCAGTTCTGAAACCTCAACAGTGGATCCACACCCCTCTCTTGAAAATGAATATTGGGGTGGAACTGTGAAATTATTGATCAGTATGTCACAAGAATAGAGGTAAAAAAATGTTCATTCAGTGTCTTATTTCATACAATATTTGTTACGATGTCAATTAATAAAAATCCCTGTGAGTTTCTTTTTTTCTGTTTCTTTGGTTCCTACATGTCTTTCTCTGATTTAATGGGGAAATTCATTCATATTACAATGACATTCAGTTCAATTAATTATATTCTCATTCCTTTGCTTGTGGCTTCTCGACGGAATAGTTTCTCTGATGGCTGACAAAGTATGGGCTGTCGAAGGAAGGACTTTATACCATCTACCCTATTTAGAGTAAAACCTGGCTGTAAAGGACAGAAAAAAATATGACCCCTTCACTCTGGGAGAAAACTCCCAGCATGTGCGAACATTAGTGTTTTGTTTTTCAAAAATAAACTCCTGCTTTGGGAGTTAGATTTTAAATATTTTTTTGGGGAGTTTCCAAGGTGGCCATCATGTCTGACTATACTGTCCTTCAAACGTTTCAAGCGTAGACAGGAACCACCATGACAGCAGTTCCTGCCAATGTAGAGAGTTGTCTACAGGACCAGCAGACAACTCTATATTTGGTGGGCGGAGGTCACTCAGGATGTTGTAGTAATTGTCCTCCACCAATCTGTTAACTCCAGTTAACTTTGTCCTCGAAACTCTAAATCAGGTCCATAGTTTTTCTTACTTATGTCATTAGATTGGATGAAGTCTCTCAATTATACTGTGTTGGTCACTTCATAAGGGGCCATATGCAATTGTTTCTATTTTGATAAAATCACCCTAAATATTAGATGGCTTTATGTTATGGGATACATTTCCTTTTCTGGTTTTTGCTTTTACAAATCATTGTTTTCAGGTGTTTTAGTCTGATTTGTTTAATTGAATTGAACCAGAATTAATAATTCCAGAATGCACTGGTTTGCTGCAGAAAAATAGGTGTTCTCATAACATGGAGCCTTTAAGGTAATCGTATATCTGACCCTTGTTCATTCCCATAGATTTGTGAGTAAGAGGAAGTATATAGCTTTAGAAGAGTAAATAGCTTCAACTATTCTTGCAAAAGTTGTAATCATCTTTATTATTAGTCACATCTGCAGGTAAATGTAAAGGAGTAGGAGCGATACTGGAGCACGAGACAGCCCCATAGAGAGCCTCTCAAGTTGCTATGTCTTGACCCACGGTGTAATGGAGCTGCATTCTTAGACTTGTCCGTCAAAATGACGTGAAAACATTCAAACATTTGGGACCTGTAGACCTATAAGTTATTGACTGCATTTAAGACAGTTTTAGCACTAAGGGCCTCATGCCACAGAATGATAAGGTTTGTGACCACACAAATGCTTATCATTATGTACAAAACCCTTTTTATGAATAGGAAATTTCTTTAGGCTAGTTAAAGGACTTTTGCTATTGTTTCTGGATTGCAAACAGGAGGGTTCATTAATGGGGTATCCTCCCTCCCCTTTCCAATTAGGAAAGGAATTTATTGATAGTTTGATAGCAATTGCTGTTGCAAACCATTGATGAGCTAACAACCCCGCATTGGGGTGGTAACTAATTTGCGAAGAGGAAGGGGTCCCTCTATGACAGAATGTTGACAGCCTCAGGGAGGGGAGAGATGTTTTCCAAAAACTGCCAGCCAAACAGTGCAGAATCTCTACTATTTTGTCAGCAGCAGAGTAAATAGTGAAGTTTTTCTGTTATTTGTTCGCCCACCAGCCAGACATGTGTAGAATCTCCACTATTTAATGAGTGGTAGGGTAAATAGTGACGTGTTTCTGCTATTTGCAGGCCGCAGCAGAACAATTCAGAATTTCTACTATATAGCCACTGGCCAGGTAACAAGTGAAGTTTTTCTGCTATGTACAAGGCCTCCCGCCAAATAGTGTAGAATATCTACTATTTAGCCAGCAGCCAGGTCAATAATGACGTTTTTCTGCTATTTCTACAGTTGCCAGCCAAACAGTGCAGAATCTCTACCTTTCATCCAGCGGCAAGGAAAATAATGACGTTTTTATGCAATTCGTATGGCTGTCAGCCAAACAGTTAAGAATCTCAATTATTTGGCCAGCAGCCAGGTAAATAGTGAAGTTTCTCTGCTATTTTCAAAGCCTCAGGCCATATAGAAATTATTTTTACTATTTAGCCAGCGGACGAGTAAATAGCAGAAAAAATTCACTATTTTATTTGGCGGCCGGGTAAGTAGCCGCTACCATTATTTTATGCTTATATTGATCTTCTTTTATGTACAGAATCAAGTAGAAAACAAAACTCTGTCTTGTAGTTCTAAAAATGTATATACAGAAATAAAAACATAATTGAATGTAGCTTCACGACAAAGTGGATGTTATTTTCCACCAGACTTTCCCATGCAGACCATGACCAGGTAGGTGTTATGCCGACTGTTTTGCACATTGTTAGCTGTTTTCACCTTTAGGCTGTGGTTACTTAATGTGAAAAGGCACAGATTATCCTCCCATGAGCTCTGTGACCTTGCGGGTCCCTACACAGAGCCATGACTTGCTGACTGTGTTGACTGAAGCACCATGACTTACAAACTAATATCATGGGTCTAAAAACACAAGTAATATTAACTTTGCTGAAAAATTACAACCTGTGCATTTAAAAAAAATAACTATTGGCTAGTCTGAGTATTAGGAGCAGTTTGGAAGAAAGTATAGGAACGCATGTTGACCTTAAATATGAAAAAAAAAAAGCATATATGTAACTCTCACAAGGGTTAATACCATGTTAAGTTTTGTCATATGAATTGATGCCTTTTAGCTTGTATATCTTTATATCTGACTTTTAGAATTAGACATGGCTTTCAGAATTGAAGACCCTTCATTGATCATGATTATATCCTATTTGTCATCTCAAAAGAGATAATAAAACCATAATTTTAGTTGTACCTATCTGTCTTCTAGTAGGGTAGAAGATCAAATTTTCTAATGCCCAAAAACTAGCGGGGCATATTATCAAGAAACGGCGTTAAAATTATCGCCACTTTAGCGGCAGAAAACTGCCGCTAAAGCGGCGATAATGGGCTTGATAATATGCCCTTGAGAATTCCAATAGAAGCCCATGTTCTGGTGTCAACATGGGCTTCCATTGGAATTCTCCAGGGCATATTATCAAGCCCATTATCGCCGCTTTAGCAGCAGTTTTCTGCCGCTAAAGCAGCGATAATTTTAACGCCGTTCTTGTTAATATGCCCCTAGCATTTCTTAACACCTCTCATTCCCAGCTGCATTAACGTATTAGAGGATAAAGGTTTTACCAATGGCAGATCCACCCCTGGTTCCACTGTCAGCTAATCAGAGCTGCTACAAGCGAACATGGCTTCAGAGTGCAATCAATTAGAACGGGTAATGATGGTACTTTGATCGCACTTCCCTTGTCATGTGCCAATATGTTAGTAACCAGAACTGTATAAAAAAATCTTTTCAATGTGGTGCTATATGGTACAAATGCATCATACTACCCTGAATACGTAATACACTTTGGCCATAGAGCTCAGTGTTTAATATGAGAAACAGGTCCACAGCACTCCCTATAACAATTAAATGAATTATTTTTAGTCCTTTTAGTAGTTTACAGATCAAGCAGTTAAATGACAGGAGCCAAGTATTGTTTCATTGAAGCTTGTATTTTCAGTCAGGAAAAACAGCCAACGCATGTTTCGTCACACAGGTGACTTTTTTAAGGCTGTAATTACATATATACAGATATATCAATCAACCATACATAATAAGGCAATCTGTTTCTTAGCGATATTTTTCATCAAATTAATGTTGTAAAGTATATCCGTATATTGTGACCCGGAACTAGGAAGGAAAGAAGACAGAGCCTCTGCTCCCATGCCAGTTCTTATCATTCATGTTTTATATTGTGCACATCATGCAAATGAAGTGTTAGAAAAATAGAACAGTAGTTCAAGTGCAGATTCCCACAAACGCGTGAGTAAGAGATTCTACCACTTAATAGAGAGTAAAGAGAATAGTACCTTAACCAAGAAGAAGTGAATTTGTGAGAGTTATGAGAATAGAAGTTGACTGTTATAAAACTGACCTAAAAAGGCGGTCCAAAAAAGCTGGTCCTGTACGAAGGCCAAAGATAGGCCACAGTATTTCATAGACTAATCTAGAGAAAAAAATAAAAATGATTAATAAAATGTCCAACGACAACCGGGAGGGAAGGAGAGATGTCTTTCCCGTGTCATATATGTTTTGGGACTTACATCAAGTCGTGTACTCTGATGTGTCCTCTGCTGCGTGGATAGCTGTCCAGCTGTCCAAAATCAGTATCTTAAGTATAGGAGAATAGCTTCAATAGCGCTTCTTATTCCAATCATAAGGTAGTCCTAAAGGGAAGTTTCTACTATTAAACGGCATCCATAGGTCAGACTGCGATAAGTAAGTTGCTAGACGAGGCAATGTGTGAATGTAAAAATCCTACCTTAAAGGGGGATCCAATAACATCCCACTGTTGTCGATTTTGTCATATAACGGTGTAGGAGGGAAGGGCCATGATAAGCCCCCTGCAGATAAAGAAGCGTAGATCGGAGTTAATGAATTGTAAAGTAAAAATATATGGGGGCCTATTAGCAATAACCAGCGATAATTATCGCTAAGCGCAGTTAGCGCTAGGATAATTATCGCAGGTTTCTATCGCGGAGATAGCGTGCTATCAGCAACGCTTATCTCCAAAGCGATAGAAACCCTGGAGAACAGTGTGAATATCGCTTGAAAACAAGCGATATTCACACTGTGACCAGTGTTAGCTTGGCGATAGGGCGAGGGGATTTAGCCATGTAATCCACCTCCCATTGGATTACATGGCTAAGTCAGGTTTAGACCAGGCGTTAACAAACCAGCGCTAATCGTGTTTAGCGCTGGTTCGTTAATCACCTCCCCTGCCTCGCTAATAGGCGATAGCGACCTTAGCGACTGTTTCCAGTCGCTTTTAGGTTGGGAACGCCTACTTTGCATGCCATTAGCGATAAATATCGCTGGCATGCAAAGCGGCACCCAACCCGGTCGCTATCGCCTAGAAGCTGTCGCTAACAGCAGTTAGCGACAGCTTGCTAATAGGGCGTTTGAATTATCGCCGCTTTAGCGGGAAAAAGTCCCGCTAAAGCGGCGATAGAGCCCTTGATAATATGCCCCATAGTATTTTAAAACACCCGTAATCTCGTCAAGAAGCTAACGCACATATTTCCACTGTATTATAATGAAAAGTGCAAACATCGTAATGCGTTTGGTCCAAGTTCCAAAAGTCCAATTATATTCTGAGGACGTACACAGTGCTGAATTCAATGTATGTCAGACCTCGATACTTGTGAGATACTCAAAAAGTGAAGAAATTGCGGAACTCGGTAGTCGAATCACGCCGAAGGACATTTTCTATATGTGATCGTCATATATAAAAAGAAATGTATCTTAATAAGAGGCATCAGAAATATTGGTGGATGCCCCAACTAATAGTTTCTAAACCGTAATCGTAGGTGAATAATAAGTGATATTCTACCCCCTCTTTCAAGTCTATTTCGAAATCAATCTAATGTAAGGTATATATGATTCCAACAGCATTGCACAGAAAAAACACAAATATCCTATGGGACTGTTCACTTGTAAAGCTTGAAGTCTTGATCATGTTTTTATATATAGAAAGCCATATAAGCTACGTTAAAATGTTTGTACTAATTCAGCAAAAGAAATAAAACAAAGAAAGACAAAGCCCTCCTCATTTAAAGCTGGATTGCCAAATGTGAGGCCCATAACCGACCCCAAGGTGCCCAAAATAGATCAAGTGTGGTTCATACCTCTATTCAGTGCAACGTCTCTGCTACGAGTTTCCAGACTCTGGAAGTGGACGCACCGGTTACTAAAAGTTTCCTGATCGGTGACGTATAACACTGATAGTAAGGATAGCAAGTAGAATGGCAGTAGTAGGAAGGTGGCCGCCATCTTCAACATGTATCCCGTTGTAGGTTCAAATGGGAAAAATATGCAAATTGTAAAAAGCAGTCATCAAATAGCAAGCCTTGTCCCTGTATTATATTCCGACAGCAGATAATATATGGAAATTCCTTCCAAAAGTCAACTGTTCACTTAAAATCATGTATGGGTGAGCAAGTAGTTGTGTATGGTGCCCGCTATATGTAATATGTCTATACCCCCGTATGAGGACGGCAATGTGGGTGGGAGGGGGGGGAAGGTGGGTAGATTGGGAAAAAGGGAAGCAGGGTGGATCAGTGAGTAGAGAAGGAGGTTTATAGAGTGTGTCTGAATGATAAAAAAAGTGACAAACATATTTGTAAATATTGGTTATCATTATCATCTCACACAGAGATAATATCGTCAAGCCATTTACAATTCGCAAAATCCGCCTAGTTGCGAAATGTGATAAAAAAGACCATAGTATCTAGTTAGAATTTAGACATGGTTTACACGTCTCCTAATAGATGTATTACATAAACCCACAATCCATTACATGTTTGTTGTTACATACAGATATCCACATTATATGGGAAACAAATATTAAGTAGGCAGATTATTGTAGGGTCACATGTAAATATGAAATGCTTACAATCCCAAATTCTTTAATCCCTCAAGAACACATGTAATTCCCTAACCGTATTGTGCCCCAGTTCTACTGCCCTCAATTTCGTTATCCATTTTGTCTACTCCTTTCTAAGGGTAAGTGTTCTGTCGCCACCCCTCGGGTTGTCAGCAATGTGTGCCAGTCCATGAAACCTGATATCTATCACTTCTGAACCTGCATGGATGGTGTTGTAATGTGTTGCTAATGGATAGTTGCAGTTATTGTTTCTGATTGCGCTGATTTGTTCTTGTATGCGTTCCTTCAATGGTCTTATCGTGCTGCCCATATATATCAGTTGACATGTGCAAACTAAAAAATAGATTACAAACTTAGTATTGCAATTGATGTATTGTTGTATCTGATATGTGGTCTTGGTGTTATATCGGAAGGACCTAGTCCTATCCAAAGCATATTGGCACACATTGCATCTTGTGCAACAGAAAAACCCATTAGGTATCCCCGGTAGCCAGGAGCCCTTAATGTCACTGGATGTGTGTGTAGTGTAACTGGGGCAAAGTAGGTTCCTAAGTGTTTTGACCCTGCTGTATGTTATCAAAGGTCTCCTGGATATGTGTTTTTTCGAAGAGCTGTCAAGTTCCAATCTGTGCCAGTGTTTCCTCAGTATCTTATAAATGTCCTGGATTTGGGCACAGTATCTGGTGACCAGTGCTAAGCATTGTTTTCTCTTATGTTGTCATGTGGTTTGTGGCCTCATGGCCTGCCCTGCTAAGTTGGCTGCGGCCTGGCAGCCATGATGCCTTTTCTGCACACGTTACTTTGTAATGAGCAGAACAGAAACGTCTGTTTGTGAAAAAGTCCCCATGAAGGACAACGAATGGGAGAGAAAGAGAAATAAAAATCCGCAGGAAAAATGCAGGGTGCAGCCGAAAGCGGAGGCTAGGTTCAATCCATCAAGGTGTAGGTGCAGAAAAACGCAACACCCTCCAAGAGGACATCGTTGGAACCATCAGAAAAAAGAGACGCCATCCAGTCCAACAATTCAAAACTACAGTCATGCTCCTCATAAGAGGGAGGAGTGAAGAGCAATGCGGGACAACTTGCGTGATACTCAATATAACTTTGTTGTAGGAGAGTCTGCGCTGCCGCACAAACATCCCATTGCGCCAATATTCCAAGTGCAGCCGCACGCGCCATATAGCCATCTCCGGAACAGTCCCGCTCATGTGCCTCTAAGGGACCCATCAAGGGGACAAAATCCGGGTGAGACAGAGACGCATTGGAAAGGCAATAATCCAAGGACCAGGAAAAAGGACAGCGGATGCAAGTCATCACAGGTTGCACGCAAGTGAAATACGCAAAGCGAAATGAAAGACTGTAGGACACACTGAGGGTCGCCAATGGCAGGACGCTGAAGCCAGCGAGCATGCGTTCACGGAGCATCTGAAGTCGACCGTGGTCGAGAAGGGCCCAATGAAGTGCAGCCATTGCGCAGTAAACAGACCAAAAGCAAAATACCAGCCACCAAAGCGAGGATCAACGGAATGCCGCCGAAGACGCTGGAAAAAATGGAATGAATAAAAGCCGGTATTACACCAAAGATAGTTTGAAAGGAGGTCACAAGGCCAGAGCCCACAACTTTAAAAAGTGCACCAGACCCTCGGTGCGCGATGCATTAAAAACGCGGTGAATCAGTTCACCGAAATGCTGTGGGAGGTTAGTGTTCAAAAGGGCCTGTATTTCACTGTGGGAACTTGCCACCTGGAGAATGAATGTCTCCCGGGCGGATGTGAGCATAACCTCCTGATTCAATAATAGCGCCTTTATTCTGCTCAATTTATTGAAATCCGCCTTCAAGGTAGGAATGGAAGGCCAAATGGAACTATCTATGATGTCGTGCGGGGGAGGAAAAAGCACATTTTTGCAGCAGACAACTCTGTGGGAAACTGTTACGATATAGGGTATACTGGCCAGCATGCCACAGCAGTCCTGATTATTCAGAAGCAGATAGCTACCATTTGCAAGCACAGTGAAAGTAGGAGAAATAGCAGGAGCAGAAATACCCTTCAAAACACAAGCAAGATTCGGAGCTGAAACGTTACAAGCGCCATGCAATTTAATGTGTTTGCAAATAAGCGAATGACCCACAGTAGAATCACAAGTCCCGCCCGTGAGAAACACCTCCTTCCCGTCCCGAAGACATTTAAACGTAAAAGGTAGGGACCACAGTTCATGCAAGAAGGCACTGCCCAAAGGTTGGAAACGGCCAACGGGATAATGTTTCATGCAGGAACTGAATTCAAATAAAGAGAAAGGCAAAGCGATAACCCCGTGTACTAGCCACACCGCAGAATCTAATTCCGCAACAGAGAACGGTAATGGCTCTATTTTCTCGATATGTAAAGGAGTGTATGTGGCATCCTTCATGGACATGAACTGCTGCTTGTCAGTCAAATTAAAAGGTAAAAACAAGGCAGTGGTGTTCAGAAAATGCCAAGGAACTTTACCCAACTTAAGTGTCTGCAAAGTCCATGCAAACTGCATAACTGAACGCAATTGATTCTGACCATGATATAACACAGAAACATCATCTTGTACAATATCAACAACAGAGGACACAATATTCTCTAACGTGTAAATGCGGGAAGACAGGGTATTAATACTATTGTCAACAACAGCAAGCACCTTTTCCAAATTTGCCTGATCAATCTCCCGAAGGCGGGAGGCAGCTTCAATTTGCGAAAGCTTCCAGAGTTCATTGTAAGTTTCATAAATGAATCTCTTAGGTCGAGGGCCACGAGGCCCCAGAACAAAATCGGACAGATCAATGTTGCCTGAAAGGAGGGATAAATGCTGTTTCACAGAATCTAAGGAGGAGTGTTGCAACCACTGTTTACATAATTTTCCAACAGAATACGTTGTAATTGTACGAGTACCCTTCAAGCCAAGGACTGGAACTGGTGCACGATAAGATGGGCCAAATTCTTTTTTGTTCTCCACTTTCTCTCGAACCAGATCTCCAATTTTCGGAAGCCAGCCGGCAACCGGAATCTGCAATGCAGGTAAATGTTCATTTGCAAGTTTGTCTCGGTCTTCTTGTAAGCCCTGTAACATAGCAGAATGGTTATCTACATCAAAGATGGCGGACTGTGCCGCCATGTCTAGACCATCAAGGTCGGGCACAAACATTCGTATGCCAAAGAGCATTTCATATGGGGTCCGCCCACCCAGAGGTTTTCTAGGGAGATTATTAAGTGCACGTTGTACGGTATACAAGTGGGCCAGCCAGTTCCTGCCAGTACCTAAGACTTTAGCTGTCAAGGATTGCTTTAAGTCACGGTTCATTCGTTCAACGATCGAGTTGCCCTCAGGCCGATACGGAGACGAAAATTTCACCCGCACCCCCAGGAAACCCATTGCGTCCTTGTAAGCCTTAGAGGCAAACTCTGGACCTTGGTCCGAATGGAAGGTGCCACATGCGAAAACTCCCACAAAGACACGCAAATCCCTTATGACATTTCGAGCGTCAGCACCCCGTTGTGGCCAGACCCAGAGGAACCGTGTGCACGAGTCCACTGCAACCAAGATGTATTTATATGCAGTGTCTGAAGAGAATGGACCTCAGTGATCCAGGTAAACACACGCAAAAGGTCTGTTTGAAATGCAGAGCGATGTTTGTGGTGGACGTGTAACCATGGAAGGCTTAATCTGCTGACAAACGTCACAAGAAAGCACATAGGTACGGGTTTGTTTGTATAAACCACGCCACCAGTAACGCTGCTGCAAGATGGAAACTGTCGCAGACACGCCTGCATGAGCTGAAGCCATGTCTTCGTGTGCGGCCGTTATCAAGGAAAGCCTGCGGTCCGCGTTGGGAATCAGCCGATCACCAACGTCTGGAATACTTACGAAAGGAGCCTGTTCGGGACCTAAATGATAAGTATATTTGGAAGGGAAACCCCATGGATATTTGGTACCTTCCGTCGTTGCAGCAATAGCTGCCAAGATATCAGTATCTATTTTAGTCATGGATCTTGTAACTGCTGCGACTGAACACGTGGCTACTGCTGATTTGGCAGCTTCGTCTGCCAAACTGTTACCAACAGCGTGTGCGCCCACACGCTGATAGCCAAGGGTGTGAACCACCTGTGTGAGAGGCAGACGTTGTTTCAAATCTGCCACTCGAACCCAAAGCATTTTATGCTTAATTGTGCTACCTTTGGCGTCTCTGTAGTCGTTCTGCGACCAAAAGAACAGATTGTCATTGAAAGACTGAACACAGTAGTAAGAATCGCATACAATTAGAGTGGTCACATCCGGAATAGCGAACTCAAGTGCGAGCACCAATGCACGCAGCTCGGCCAATTGTGCAGTACTGTCCCCGAGTGCCTGAGTATGCACTACAGTAGTCTTGAACTTACCGTTCACAAAAGTACCTGCAACAATAGCACATGCGGCTGAATAGGCATGCTTGGAACCGGTGGCCGGTTGTGCCGAACCATCGGTATAGATAACACAGTCGTAATCCTCAAGCGGTAGCAAGGACAGAGGAGGAGGATGAACGAATTCATACTGCAAAAACTCCTGAGTCTGAAGAGAAGAATCAAAAATAAAAGTGACATCCGGAGACGTCAAAGAGGTCGCCCATTGAATCCAACGGGGGTGCAAAGCTTTAGAGTTCGGTACACTTGCCTTTGTCACTGCCTCTAGGGCAGGATATGGTGTTACCACCAGAATGCGTTTTCCCTGTTCCAGTGCGCGTTCCTTTAGAATCGCCATCTGCACTGCAGTCAGAACTTTCTCCACGGATGAAAAGCGCATTTCCGCGGAAGTGTAAAGATGTGACTTGTATGCGATGGGTACTGTGTCACCTTCATTAAAGGTTAAGTACGTGAAACCCACTGCCCCTGGAATTATTCTAATCACCAGGTTGGTGCGGTTATCATGAGTCAACAAGTATTTAGACTCAAGAAGGTCTGTCTTCAAAGACTGCAGAATGGAGGAATGCTCCGGAAGCCAGCATGACTTCGAAAAATTAGGTTGTATCAAGGCATACAGTGGCTTGATACGCTGGGCATATTCGGGAATGTAAGTACGCCCGAAGTTCAGAAAACCCAGCATAGACTGAAGTTTCTTCAGAGTAGTAGGAGGGCACAAAAGTGCACATTTCTCTAGGAAATGGGGGGCCAAGCCCTTACCTTCATTGTTGAGCTCATAGCCCAAAAACAAAACGGTAAATTCAGCAATGTGAGATTTGGCAAAGTTAAACTTATAACCTAAAACCGCAAATTCTAAAATAATGCGGTCCACTCTGGAAAGATGCTGAAACAATTCGTCGTTTGTCAGATACATTTCATCGACGTATGAACATGCATCTGGGTCTATGCCGTCTAACAAAGAGACAACACGGGCAGCGAATACGCCTGGACTGTTCTTGTAGCCCCTAGGTAAATGCCGGAATTTGAATAATTTACCACCGGAGGTAAAAGCGCTCCATTGGCTACTCTCCGGGGCTAAGTTGTGCGTGTAGAATCCATTGGATAGGTCAAGTGTCGTTTTATATTTTTTACGAACGAGACTGTCTACAAGCGCAGAACTGTGTGTGTTTTGCACTGCAAAGGTCCGACAATGAGAGTTCAAATGTCGGTAATCCAAAACTAAGCGGTACGATCCATCGGGTTTAGAAACCGCGAAAAGGGGATTGTTCATAGGTGACACGCAGGTGTGTATCACTCCCTGATATTCTAACTGAGTCAGAATTTCGGAAACAGGACCTTTAGCTTCCCGTTTGATGGGATATTGGGGTTAGGGCTGTGGCAGCGACCGCAAAGGTATTTCATGGGGGGGAGAATCCTCATCCCATCCCACGTGGTTGCGGTATAACGCTGGAGCCAGGGACACAGCCCACTCAGCTGCTAGAGCCTCCGCTTTGTCCTTTGGGACATGACGAGAAAAGCTCGGAAGGATTACCTCCTCTCCTTTACGCGCAGCAAGTACGAATGGGGGCGGCCAATCCGCCTCTGCTAACAAAATGTCATACGAAGAGGTCAGATTTTCCCCAAAAATCCCTTTTATAACACGCTGTACATCACCTTCGATCTGAATTACAATATTATATAATCTGTCAGGGGGTGCCACTCGGGTGTCTGCTGTCTCAACAGTAATGAATGTATCAGTTGCTGTCGCCTCCACATGAGGACGTAGCGCCTCCCGCACTATGGTAACTTCCGCGGCGCTGTCTAGGAGTGTCACTGCCCACGTCCAATTCAGGAGTCTTGTTCTCACCGTCTGTGGCATATCTCGCTGTAACAGCGGCAACTTTCTTCTTCTGAAATTGTGGGCGAGAACGCGGAAATTCTTCTGCTTTCCCTCTGACTTGTTGTCGAGGTTGGTCTCATCCCTGTGGAGCCTCTCGACCCCTTCCTCTATCCTGGCGATCTCCTCCACTGGCCTGTGAAGTTGTCGGTGCCCGTGAAGAACGAGGAGAACGCGTATCAGGGACCTGAAACCTATCCGGTGATTTAATTCTCGCCCTATCTCGCAAATCATAAGTGCGTTCAGAAGAGACTGAAACCGGGGATGCGCCTCGCGACCCCGGCTTCTTCTGTTGCTTACCCTGTTTCTTCAACCTCCAGCTCTTTTTAGTAAAGACTGGTTTCTCATCTTTCTCAGATTGAGATTTTTGTTGTTGTTGTTGCGATTGTGTCTGCGATTTAGCAAAAGGCTTAACTCCCAGGCTATTTCTGCCAATTGTTTTGTAAGGCTGGGCAATAATTTTCGGTAATTCGCGCGGCTTGTCCGGATCTGGGACCAAAGCCAAAGCATTCGCTACTTGAAAGTTCACTGCATCGCCCTTGACATTCGCAAGGATCAAATCAGCTACTACGTCGAACACTCCCACCAGTCTCATCCCTAATTCCACAGCCGCTTCAGGGCCATGTTCATCCTGTACTCGTTTAATTACAGAGGGGAGAACCGTCATGGAAGGAGTGCCGAAACACTTCGCATATACTGCTGCGAATACCCTACCCCAGTTGCTGCATTCTGCCAACTCGGGGACTAAGTCTTTTGGCAAACTAATCGTCAAAATCCTGTGTTTATCCACAGGAGTGGTGTTAGGAAAAACTGCCTCCAGCTGGTCAAATTTTTCTGCAAGCCAATAAGGAAAATCATCCTTATTTTGTGGGCGCTTGCCCATCACGGAATTCACCATGACAGGACTTATGGTTACACCACCTGCACCAGCTGGATGGGCCGCAACTCCAGGAGGGGCTCCCTGGATGTTGCCTGTAACATATTGTACTAAAGCTTGATGCACTCGTATCAAAGACGAATGCATATCACGCAATTCAGCGACTGCTACCAACATATATCGCGGATGTGGGGTATACCCGGCCAAAACAGGCCAAGTGGCCCCATCAATAGATAAGGGGCCTAAACTAACCTTGGTAGTCGGTTGGGGGAGGGCGCCATCAAACCAAACACGGTGTTGCCAAGCCGTGAGCGGTACTTCAAGGTTCCTATACGGTCTATAGTGATTAGGAACTACGGTGGCTTCATATTCATGGAACAAATTATCGTTCGCATCCACCGCCGGAAAGGTGACCCAAGAGTAAAACACTTCAAAGTGGTAAGCTGGATCTGCTTGTACCACAAAGATTAGATCGACACCGGCATCAGGCACTCCATACACTGTCAAGTGAGCCCGGAGCGCTGCACGACTATGTGCCGCAATTTGAACAGCCATAGTAGGCTAGAAGTTTTTGACAATCTAATATGAGGCAGCACAATAGAGGGTATTATTTAAGAACCTTTTAACAACTTCAAGCTTGAAAGAACCTATAAAAACGTCAATATAGGAGGTATCACCGTCACAGACGCTCCCGGAAGCGTCTGCGAAGGGGGTTGTGGACAAGCACAAGCACTACTCAAGCGTCTCGCAGATAAGCAGCCCACTCGTTGGTTGCGCCATGTTGTAGGGATTCTGCACATACACAGAGCTATGCACAAGATAATAGGACCTCGGAAAATATTGGTGAGCCAATCATAAGCCTTAGCACCTAAAACCCCCACCCGACTAGCTTTAGCGTCTCATTAGCAAAAATACTACCAATGATTAGACAACCCAGAACACGGTATCTCTCTCTCAGGACTCGCAGGAGCAAGAACACCCTTTCATAACTCACTCATACCTGTCCACAACGCGCGTAAGAAGAGACACTGTATAGTTTAAAAGGTTTATTTCAACTAACGTGCTCTAAGATACAGTACACGTGTCAGTACTATCAGCATAATGCATAAAGATAATATAATCAGCATAGTTACAATTCCATAGAATACAAACGGGGAAAGCATTTCATAAAGCAGTGGATATAGAGCTAAATGACTATACCACCCTCCCCGTGCTATTAGCTAGTTTATTATATAAACAGAAAACCTCTGGGCTGTGTTAGGCGGACCCTCATACCTCAATCTCTAGATGCAGCTTTTACATCAGTAGACAAAAACAGCTCTTCTCTCTGGAAAGGTTTTTCTCCAAGTGCTTCTAACAGTGTAATCACCATATTAAAAGCACACAAATTTCTCCAGTGCAGCTGCACATAGTGTTATGTCTAGGTGCAAGGGACAGGCCAGATCAGCAAGAACAGACTTCTGATTTCGCTCTCAATCTTCTCTATTTCTGGAAGTAAAGTCTCCCTTTATCTTTCGGCATGTTTAATAAGTATGTTCATCATGCCGAATGAGGAGGACAGGATCAGATTTTCCCATTCATTCAATAAATCTGTGTCTAAGTCTTCAAAAGAGGGGAATATGATGACCCTTAATCCTCTAGGGACTTGTTTTAGATCAATGTACCTTTTAAGGATGGTGTCATCCCACCATCTAGGCAATTCTTGGTTTTTTACTCGTTCAAGTTTTATAACTTTTGTCTAAGCCCTTCTCTGTTAGTGCTAGTAGTTGTTTCCTTCCTAGAGGTTGTTCGATCATTGAACAGATCTTCTATTAATTTATTTCTGTCGTCATCAAAGGTTGCCATTATCACTATTTAATAGTAGTGTAAGGTCTGTGTATCCTGCAAACAAGAGAGTGCTGAACACCATATGATTTGGAATCAGTTAGAACGGGTAGTGATGGTACTTTGATCGCACTTCCCTTGTCATGTGCCAATATGTTAGTAACCAGAACTGTCTGAAAAAATCTTTTCAGTGTGGTGCTATATGGTACAAAGGCATCATACTACCCTGAATGCGTAATACACTTTGGCCATAGATCTCAGTGTTTAATATGAGAAACAAGTACCACAGCACTCCCTATAACAATCAAATGAATTATTTTTAGTCCTTTTAGTAGTTTACAGATCAAGCAGTTAAATGATAAGAGCCAAGTATTGTTTCATTGAAGCTTGTATTTTCAGTCAGGAAAAACATCCGACGCATGTTTCGTCACACAGGCGACTTTTTCAAGGCTGTAATTACATATATACAGATATATCAATCAACCATACATAATAAGGTAATCTGTTTCTTAGCGATATTTTTCATCAAATGAATGTTGTAAATTATATCCGTATATTGTGACCCGGAACTAGGAAGGAAAGAAGACAGAGCCTCTGCTCCCATGCCAGTTCTTATCATTCATGTTTTATATAGTGCACATCATGCGAATGAAGTGTTAGAAAAATAGAACAGTAGTTCCAGTGCAGATTCCCACAAACTCGTGAGTCAGAGATTCTGCCACTTAATAGAGAGTAAAGAGAATAGTACCTTGACAAAGAGGAAGTGAATTTGTGAGAGTTATGAGAACAGAAGTTGACTGTTATAAAACTGACCTAAAAAGGCGGTCCAAAAAAGCTGGTCCTGTACGAAGGCCAAAGATAGGCCACAGTGTTTCATAGACTAATCTAGAGAAACAAAATAAAAATGATTAATAAAATGTCTAACAACAGCCGGGAGGGAAGGACAGATGTCTTTCCTGTGTCATATATGTATAGGGACTTACATCAAGTTGTGTACTCTGATGTGTCCTCTGCTGCGTGGATAGCTGTCCAGCTGTCCAAAATCAGTATCTTAAGTATAGGGGAATAGCTTCAATAGCGCTTCTTATTTCAATCAGAAGGTGGTCCTAAAGGGAAGTTTATAGTATTAAACGGCATCCATAGGTCAGACTGCGATAAGTAAGTTGCCAGAAGAGGCCATGTGTGAATGTAAAAAAACACCTTAAAGGGGGATCCAATAACATCCCACTGTTGTTGATTTTGTCATATAACGGTGTAGGAGGGAAGTCTCTATTTCCCTTTTTGAATATCGGTATTATTGTGGAATGAGATCAGGACTTTGGGGGACCAATCTTCTGAAATACGTTCAGACGTTTGTTAGAAGAGGTGCCCATAATTCAATGTTTTCTTTGAACAAATCTGCAGGTACTCCATCTGTGCTCAAGGCCTTACCTATCAAGCATCTATTGATGGCAGCAATAATCTGAAACAGCTCCACCTTCCGCTTTGCCAGTCATCTCATCTGTCCACCCGCACAGAGATCATGAGACATTCTTCAGGCAACAGCATTATCCTTTACCACTTTAAAATGGTTAACCCAGACATCAGATGCATTCACCATTTCAATCCCAGACACAGTGGAATTATTAAAAAATGCTTGATTGATCACCTGCCAGAAGGCCTGGGAATCATTTAAAGAGCAAACCAGTAATAGAGATTCACAAGCTTAGTTCTAATTTCTTTTTTCCTGCTCGCAAGATCTCCAACATTTGCAGACTAGGTCAACATCCTGTGGGATTATTTTGATGGCTTTTAACAAGTCAGTATGTGTTTTGGAAATAAAGAGTCAAACCATCAATGAAGTTTGGGCTTACAAGGAGAGACAGAGACAGTCAGTAATTTCCTAATGGAGTGACACAATGAGTTAAACCACCTCGCACCATGGGCCAAACCTCCCTGCTTCATCCAAGCATGTAAATAATTCCACTCTATTGGTGTTAGCAATACTGCAAAGCTGTTTGGATTTGTCAATGCGTTCCCCAGTATCTACAGTAGACCCTTATTTTTTGTAGCAAATAGAGGTACAGGATTGTTTCAAATTTCGGTGACAGGCTAGCAAATTGACAAGGAAATTGAAAGTAAATTGTGGTTGCCAAATGCATTATTTAATACAGCATAATCAAAGAAAATTAAGGTCATTGAAGAACAAGATAAAATCCATGAATGGAATACTCCCTGTTTGTATACGTTTGCTTTAAAATAGGGGATTTGGTAAAAGAGTCACCTTCTTAGTTCTTAACTCTAGCCAAAGGAGTTGGGAGTGGGGGGTGGCTAGCTTTCACCAGAGAAATCTGCCTGTAACTGTAGAGAAACTAGGATTGCAAGCCCACCCTTTGCTCTCCCTGAACTCGCTGGGGTAGCAGATGTAAATAAGTCATAAAACCCTGGACATGGTGGGGGTTTGGGGCCCATGTCTCATATATATACTTAACCATAACCTTAGCCCTAACCTGAAGCCTACCACATCACATCATAATATCACTGAGCCCAACTTTAAACTTAAAGTTAAACATACAGTAACACTAACCTTAAACCTAACCCTAATCTTAACCATGCCTGAACTCTAAATGTATGTTTCTCCTAGCCCCTAAAACATATGCTAACGCAAACACCTACCTTTTTTAAAGTTCTCAGAAATTGACATTTTGATATGTTGCCTTCTACATTATTTCACATTGATATAGCAAATTTTCAGTAGATGGGCACAACCTTGTCAGGCTGCACTTGTTTGAACCCAGTTTGTTTTTTCTTAGTCTCTTCACTAGTACCCAATACCCTTCTTTCACCCCTATTTCAAGCAGTTAAACCCAGAGGCTTCAAAGTACCATATGCCCCATGAACAGGAGACATGAACATTCCCACTTTGCCAACATGTTACTGTACTGCTACACTAACACATCCTCAAACTCAAGACTCACATTTCCAGCAAAACAAAGACTGGCAAGAACCAGCTGTCCTTGCTGTGGAACGTGAAACATTTTCTTCCAGAAGCTGACTTCTTAATAGCTGCCCAGTTTCTGATCACAATGGAGGTAATGCTCTGTTGGTCACTGTCCCAGAGAGCCACTTGACTTCCTTGAACAGTGTTCTAAATAGAAGAGCATGTAACATTAAAAGGTTTTCATAAATGATTTAGAACTAGTCTGGCACTCAGAGAAGTCTACCTCCTCCCACTTCAGATTCATATTCAAGAATTGTAGTGTTGTCTATGATGGAGCGGGGTTTTCTATATCTCAAACTTTGGGTGTAATCATTAAATAACCCCGGCCACTGGTTGTATGGACATTTGTTAATTGACAAGGAGAAGTAAAAAGAAGCAATCATCTGCATTGAACACATAGAGACAACATTTTTAACCCATTTTCATTATTTATTCAATGACTAATCTTTTAAATATCAACATTGAAAGTTAATCTAATCAATAATCAATATTTTAGTATCAGAAAAAATACAATGATGGTTAAAAATACAGTTAATATTGTAAAACTACAGTAAGCATGATCCATGAAGGAAGTTCCCTGATCTAAATTAAATTGGAATAAAATAGATTAAGGTGCCAGTTCAGATACCCAATAAAGAGTAATGATGAGAGAATCAATGTATAAGCTCAAAACCTTTACATATCAAGCTGGACATCAAAGAAATTGGTTAAGCACACCTGCCATGTAGAGAGGTATATATAAACTCTGAGATGAGTCTCCAGCAAGTGTGAATGAGAGAAGCTTTAAGAGAAAGCTCAAAGGAACAAGCCCCCCTCTGTTCTAGGAACTCACACTAATATAAACACACAATATTTTAGGTGGCAACATGTTTTCTTTCGTCTTCCGCATCACCCAGTAGGAGCTTGGTAAGCTCCTGGGAATCAGTAAACTACCCATCTTATCATGTCAGTACAATGGTCTATAGACATTAGTCCTTGAAAAGATCAATATCCCACCATAACTGGCAACCACTCCACATGTATTACTTTCCTCTCTCTGACACTTTAAATATATTTTCACATCCAATCACTCTTCAACAAGAGTGCATCCTTTTCCAAGAGGTGCTGTCCTTGCACCACTGCTATGCCTGTGTTTTGTAGCTTACCACAGTACAAATGTTCTGTAGTGTATAGTTATTTAGCCTATTTATAATAAAAATACATCTCTATTCTGAAACGTCCTATGAAGGATACACAAATATTCTTGTTCCAACAATTTGCCACCCTAGATTCATTAGTGAAGTGTCCATTGCTGTGGAATCCTATTTTTAAAATGGCAACAAAGTCAACAAGTTCTATGAGGTTTATTGCTTTTCACTCTTTAGTTAACATCTATGCAGGTTTGATTTAGCTCAATCTTCCTTCCTGCTATTTCTTCAACGTCCCAAGAATTACTTTTCCTTTCAGGTTTACTTCGCTAAACAATCAGCTCATGCATCCATGTAATCACCTATACCATTATAAATGTCTTTATTTCTTAACAGCTTCAAAATGGAATCTGTCGGCCATGTTCATGAACATTTTGCACTGATAGTAAGTCACTAAAAGTGACACAAACTGGTGAAAAAAAATGTTGATTCAATGCAAAATCTTGTTTTGCCCTGACAAGTAGCTCTAAAGGAATCCAAAGTAGTGCTATTCGCTGCTTTGCGAATGAAGAGGGCATCCCATGGGTGGTAAGGGCATTCCCATCCAACCACCCATGGTTTTTGATATAAAGAGCTATCTAGCAAAATGTGTGCACAGGGCGTAGCTCCAAACAGTTAGGCCTCCTTGAGGTGGGCACAAATTAGTAGAAAAATGTACTTTCTACAAACATTTACAAATGTGCATATGAGCTGAACTGTACAGTACACATATAAAGTGGCAAACATTTTTTTATTAGTCTAAGCATAGTAACTTGTAGAGTGCCCTCCCAGTACAAAACCTGTGCTAGACTCATGCAGACACCTGAGCACTATGGTGTGTGTGTGGTGGTAGGCAGCAAGAAAGTGCACCAGCACTATGAAAGAGAGCTGCAGCACCATATCTTGATTGTTACTGCACCATACTGCTCTCTTCTTTTCGCCCAATGCAGCACAGCTATTTCGGTTGCTGACTCACCCTGCGAGAAAAAATAGTACATTTACCTTGCTTGCTTGTGTAGTATGCCAAAAATAGTCTTTGCATGTCCTATCTCTTATCTTTACTTCTTCAGGTTCTTGGTACCTGTATGTTTGCTATGCAAGCCAAACAGGTGATAAACAGTTGTTTTGATATGTTTTGTGGCCATTGTACCCAGAAAAGATAGGTTTTGTTTTTCTGCCTTTTTCTGTGATCCAAAGTGCCCTGCATTGGTCCTCGTGTTTCATTCCTCCTAGAGTTTGTAGCAACTAATTTTGCTCATCCATTTTCAACAATAATTCACAATTCACATTCCCTTGCTAATGTTTGTGCCTGTTCAATTCACTTCACTTTCCTCATTCTGACTATCTATGTGCCTCCCCATGTCCACTTTGATTGTTTGTATACCATTGTATATTTGTCAGTTAGTTCTATAATATTTTTAAGGTTATTATTTCAATTGGTATCGTTTGTAGTTTGGCATCTTGGTAATTGGTGAGAGAGTATTTGTATGTCTCTTCTCACTATACAGCAAAGCTGCAAGTAGGTGCTCTTTGTCTGTTATTGAAATACAGATTACATTTGGCAAATGTCATGGTTTGACTTTAGTCTGCCTATATTTTCAACAAATTCCCAATTGTTATTTTTGGTACGTTTGAAGTGGTATCAGTCTGCTTGAATTCAGTGGGCGCTTTCACTCAGGGGAATATTGTAGGGCCTGCCCCAGATGCAGAGGGGATGTGATTCATTGCAGAAGGTTGACTCTAGAGCCGAGTGGAAGCTATGTGTGTGTGTGTTAGTTGGTTTTAATGAAGGTTTATTTTCAGGTCCAGAAAACCGTCATGTATTTAACTTCCTGGGTTGCTTTTGCTTACAAACCTTACATGGGACCTGTCCCATATATATTATGGAAGAGGCCGCAGGCTCCTAAATTATTGCCTGGGTTCAGATAATGATAGCCCTTTTTCAATTTGACATTGGGAATAAGATGTGCCATTTGATCACACTAGGGGGAGATTTAACTCCCCAGATGCTGATAAATGGCAGTTGAAAGGACTATCAGATTTGAGAGTGTATATATGTAAGGGGAACTGTTTTACCAATTGATGTTCTTATTAGCATGGGGCCAGATGCACTTACAAACTGGTCACAAACAGTGGTCACAAATTGCGCACTGACTTTTTGTGACGAATATTTTAAATTGCAAACCGACATTTGTATGAATAGGTCAGGCAATCAAGGAAATGCATGGGGTTGTAGAACGACTTGCTTAAATAATATTCATTAGGCAGGTAGCAAGTTGCAATCCACTGTGATTGGCTGCAAAGACAGGGGCGGAGGCGTGCAATTGACAGCAAACCAACATGCATGTCATCACTTTCAAAATGATTTTTTTTTAAAGCAGCCAGTTTTCCTTAAAAAAAGGTGGCTGCTTTTAAAAACGTTGGTAAGAGTTGTTGTGATCTCTTATATCACTCCCTACTGCCCTGAAGTTTCCAACCGGATTCCCAAAGAGGAAGGTGTTTACAGGGGAACACTCCCCCTTTGCGAACTTGATCAATGGTTTACAAACAAGATTACGGTTGCCAACCATTGATAAGATTACTGAACCACAGTATGGAAGGTACACCTCTTCCAAATTGTGATTCAGTAATCATTTCGAAATCTATTTTACAATTCGAAAAAATATATTTCCTAATCACACAATGGGTTGTGTACCAATGCTCCCTTTAATTATTTTTCTCCTTGTGCACCAGTAAACTGTCTGTGAGTGCACTTTAGTCAGCAGTGTACAGAACCATGAACAGCTTGAGTGAGCTGTGACAGCAAGGTATGTAACCACTGCTTATCTTTACAATTAACATTCTCTGTCATCATTTTACACTCTGTTGACAGAAGGCTGAAATATAAAATAAGAAGTCTGGACTGTGAGCATAGCCAGACAGGATACGGGTACCTCTAGCATTTCTAGGTCTGGTGAGAGAGGTGTAGAAAAGAGAAATATCCTGCATAATTTTTAAAGCTACAGAATCAATTTTCTGCATTCAGCACACACATGGTATTGAAATGTCAGGGGTTATGCTTCACTGGTTTCAAATTGCAAAGCAAGTACAAGTTATTAAGTTTCATTTATGGTCGAACCACTCTCTCTCTCGAATTACAACTGGTTGGCACGTTCCATTCAATTGCCTTTCTTCTGTTTACAGAGCTGAAAACCTTCCTTCTCTAAAAAGGTCTAAAATGCGCTGGCAGGTAAGTTTTACTTCTTCCTTTCTCACTGTGAAAAACCCCCCAAAACTCTACCCTTCCATGGACAAGTCTCCGTCTGCCACAATCATAGCACCAGGAAACATTCATTTGTTACGACGCACTTTACAAGTAGATGTTCTTCATCACCATCCTTTTCTCAGATATTTTTCTTTCTAAGCAGATTGTTGCAAGGAACTAAATATACAAGGGACCTTTTATTGCTACTACACTGTAGGTTTTGCTTTTTCGAGATTCCTTTGTTTTTTTTCTAGCAGCCAAAGTGGCATTTCTGTCATACACATAACCATACAATCCACCTAATAAATGCAGTGCACATGAATCAAAGCCCAATTTCACTATCCTAGGTTGACCTGCTATATGGCTGTTTCCACCAGCAACTTGCTTTTCCCTCACCGAATGTTTTCAATGTGCATAAACAACATTGACAAGTCAGTGGGGGAAACTCCAAAATGTAAAACTGCTTTTCTTTCTCATAAGGTTTGAAATAAATCATGGTGCATTTGATATACTGACTAAGTCTGGGCGGTGAACTCCGCTCCGCTCGCGGAGTTTTCCGCACTCCGCGTTACGCAAGCTCGCGGAGTTCCGAAAAACTCCACTTCGTGCAGCTGAGCAGAGGTTTTTTTCCTTGCACGCGTTCGTCAACGCCAAGTTGGCGAGCGCGAGCGTGGAAAATCAACCTCCCGGTGAGATTTCTCAGCGCGGGCAGTCAGATTTCTCATTGCGAGTGGTCGCGTATGCTCGCGACCGCTCGCATTGAGAAACTGTCCGTTTGCGTTGAGAAAGCTGCCGCTCGAATAAAAATCTACTCAAGCCGCAGAAAAGGAAGCAGCGCCTGCTTGCGATGTGCATGGTGCCGTTCGCAATGATTGCACAGTGCGGACAAGCATCTGGCAATGAAAATCATCACGAACAGCATTCATCTAACGCTCTCCGCCGCTCACGGAGCTTCGCGTAGTGCGGCAGAGATTTTTTTTCCACTTCGAGGAGTTCCGCGTAGCGTAAATCCGCAAACTCCGCCCAGGCTTAATACTGACTTTATTTCACAGTTTTTAATTATATTTAAAACTAAATGACATCCGCCTGTTCCTATTGTTTATCAGCTTGCTCACACCAAAGACTGGAAGCAAATCTGTGGTCATTTAGTTTGAGTGTGTGCACCACATGTCTTCGTGCGCAGCATTATGAGTGAAGCTGGGCGGCTGCGCATGTGCACAGCAAAGGAGGGACTGTGTTTTGTACATATATGAATGGCTTTTTGCGGTCACAAGCCCAGTTTGTTTACCGAATCTGAGAGTTTCTGATGGCAAAAATCCTTTGTAGATCTGGGGCCAGATGTACGACTGTTTTTGCATGCGCAAACGGGTTTGCGAACCCGTTTGCACATGCAAAAACAGCATAGTAATGTTAAGAATGTTAGTTGTTCTCTTTTGGGCTAGCTTTGATGCAATGGTGTGGTTTGAAGGATAAAAATTGAATAGTTAAGTGTTTTATCCAGTTCAGGGGATTTGGTGTTTTGCTGAAGATTTTCGGTGAGGTTGGCAGGGTGATGTTGAGGATGTTTGTTTTGATGATGTTCTGATGTGTTGAGCAATGTGTAGAGAAAGTTGATCATTGTCTTTGTACAGTGGTAGCGGGGTAGTAGCCGAAGACAGTATGGTGGAAGTGGTTGAATAGAAGTGGAAAAGTGGATGGGTGTCTGGAGGTTGGTGGTGTTTTGGGGTAATAAGGGAGTTAGGGGCAATTTGCGTTTTGGGTAGCAAGGGCCTTTTGGGGTTCAGGGATGAGTAGTGTTTGGTGTGGTAAGGGTTTTTAGGATTCAGGGCTGGGTGGTGTATAGGGGTAGTAAGGGTAATTTAGGGGTCAGGGCTAGGTAGTGTGTAGTGGTAGTGAGGTTTTTGGGGGGTTCAGAAATGGGTAGTATATACAGCTAGTGTAGGTATTTCAGGGTTTAGGGCTGGGTAGTGTGTTGGGTAGTAAGAGATTTTTAGGGTTCAGGATGGGGACTGATGAGGGGATGTAAGGTTTGTTTAGGATTCAGTAATAGGCAGTGTATAGGGGTAGTAATGGGATTTTTGGGCTCGGGATGGGTAGTGTATAAGGGCAATAAGGAGTTACTAGGATTAAGGGATGAGTAGTGTATGAGGGTAGTAAGAGGTTTCTAAGGTTCAGAGATGGCTAGTGTATGGTGTGATAAGAGGGGGTTTTTAGGGTTCTGGACTGAGTAGGGTATACAGATAGTAATATTTATTTAGGGTTCAAGGCTGGGTAGTGAGGATTTTTTTAGGGTTCAGGGATGGGCAGTGTATACGGCTAGAAAGTAGTTTTAACGTTCAGGGATAGGCAGTTTATAGAGGTAGTATGGGATTTCTAGAGTTGAGGATGGGGAATATTGAGAGGAAGTAAATGATGATTTTTTAGGATTCAGTAATATGGAGTGTATTGGGATAGTAATAGGTATGTCAGGGGTCAGGGATGGGCAGCTTATAATAGGGTTAATAATAAGGGTCTTTTAGGATTCAGGGATAGGTAATGCTGTGTTGTAGTAAAGGTTTTTTCTGTTTAATGAAGGGTGGTGGTGAGGGTCACTACGGAACTTTTTGGTCTTAGGGATGATATTGAGTGTTGACAGGTAGTTTGTATATATTATGCATGAGGTGGTAACCACTGCTGAGTTAGAGTAAGGTCAGCTTTTCATGAGGAAGAGCATTTTTGATTCACTAATAACTTTAGTGCCGTTTGACAAAACTTCATGAAACCTACCCCAAAAAGTTTATCCACCTCAGCTCTGTCACAGAAAGTTTCATCCTCATCCATCAAATGGGGGCCAAGGAAATGGGAATCCTTAAACATTGATATCCCATGTTAATTCCCATAGGAATCTTTGCTGTCTGAAACAGCGATTTAACAAAAGGTTAGAATGTTTCTCAGAAACCGTGCATTATGTGATTTGGAGTATATCTTTTCAGCCATTTTCGAGACATTTGCATTTAAAGAGGTGCTCAGATTGGGCTTGAAGGGGTTGGAAAGTTAGGTATATCTGGACAGTTGGTCCCACATGAGTCCTACAATTCCAGCAATTAAAAGAATCAGGCCTTCTAATGGGTCAAGGGAGATTTTTCTCCAGTCGTCCACTTCAGTACCTTGGGTAAAGTACCTGTCCCAGAAATTCACAGAAGAAAAAAAGGTTAAAGTGATATTATAGTTAGGCATGGAAATCAGATTTTAGTTTATGATAAAAAGTAGAGATTCATTGAGAAAACAAAGGTTAAAGTACATTATAGTTAGATTTTGCAATGAGATAAAAATGGACATTCAAAAACAAAAAAACATGAATTTAGCCAATTATAGTTTACTGAACTAACTATAATTTGTACCCGCTATGAACTGCTTACGACCTCACATATTACATCACTCAAGACAATGGTAAATAACATCACTGATGACATCTCAGATGACATCATCCAGTCATTTGACAGGGTCCTACAGGTTTTCTGGACTTCAAGTAGCTCAACATGCTATACCTGTGACCAATTTTGTGTTCACCATAATGGGATTACACTCTTAAAGGATTCACATGACCCACAACTGCAAGTCAAGAGGTTGATAGATATGCATTTGACACTGAAAAGACACCTTCTGCCAGCCCCTACAGACAACTCTTTGTATTTTATGCAAAATATAAAACATACATTCCTGAGATGTGCACAATGCTATACAACTTTAGAGCCATGCTTACAATGCAAGTGGGCCACCACTACATTCTGCATTATTCAAAAAGCTGCAGTGTCTCAAAATCTTCAGTGCAGTTTTGAAAATAACCATCTACACCTTATAAACCACCCAGTTACACAAGATATGTCTATAATACTGTATTACAAATATTTAACCTGGGAACTTGTGACTGTCAACTAACTGCAAGGTCAGGCATTTAATCTCCATTTGACCTCCTTAAAAAGCGACCATTGATAAAGACAGCAGGGTTGGCGCCATGTGCATATAGGTCATGATCACATACAAACAGATCTTCATAGCTGTAGATTCGCATTTTTCACCTAACATACATGATCCCATGCTCTCAAACAACAATGTACATAGATCAACAGTTGTAAATAGCCATATAGCCATATAGCCATATGCAGCAGGGGAACAGTGCGATGGAGCATCAGCTGAGAAAAAAAAGATGCACCAGAAGGGATACAAGGAGAATTGCTGCTGGGAGCTCCACGTGATATACACCATCACTCACATTTGCACCAGGGCAGACCTAGCGTTACACTTGATGAGAGCATTGCATGATGAACCAACATCACTGCTGAACATAGTGTACACTGTGAGCAGTGTCTTTAAGTTTCTATTTGCTACACTATTTGGTAATATTGTATGTTTTACTAATTAGATATGTGTAATTAAATTAGCCTTACTCTACTCTAAATAACTAATTGCTTCCATTTGACTGTATTGAATTTACTTGAGAATGTACAAATCAGTTCGATTCCCCTCTGCTCCTGCTTGTATCGTCTCCACAATCATCCGACAGTATTTTTTCAGTCACATCCAACAGGCTCTGATATTACCTTAGGCAAGGAAGTGAATGATTCTGTTACCTCAATGCTGCTAAATGGGCGGAATCCTTGTAGTTCACCTGAAATATTATTCATTTCAGGGCATTTCCCTCTCATTGGAAACAGCCCTACTAAGAAAAGAAGTTTGGTTCAATGATGCCTATCTGAGATTTCAATGACGTGGGCCCTCTCTCAGGATAAGACCAAGAGAGGCCCGGTGTCCATCTTCAATTGTGTAAGCCCAATTGCTGGCTGTACGAAGGCTTTTGTCAGAGGTACTTGTGAAAAGCTGTAGCCTTTGTCTTCTGTTACTTCTCTTCTTCACTCCTTGCGCCTAACACTTCTTCCTCCTACTCCTTAATGTGTTGTTTTCTTTTTACCATTAGCGCTAACATCATATTCAATTGATAACATTACATCTGTTTAAACCATGACTGGTCCTAGAACAGCCCATATAATAACTCTCACACTATTATCTGTCAAACATACCAATTAGACATACAATTAATACTACTATAAACTTACCAGTGCTGCTATAAGGACTGCCCAGGCTAAATACCACTAAGGCAACAAATGGTATGCCAGTATCACTACTGCTATGACTGTTACTTCTGTGCAAGCTCTAAAATTGTTGTCTCATAAGGGCTACACTTTCAAGGGGCGTGAATGGAAAAAAATGAATTACATGCATAAAGACATTGTTTCATAAACTCATTCACACAAAATACAAATATTTGCAGTATAAAAGATCATACTACTTTCCACCACATGGATTTCATCAGTTATATACTTTCATGTGCTCTCGAAATATATAGCCTCCTTCCTCAATTCACACATTAACTTAATTCCCAATTGAAAACTTTTCTAGGCTACTACTGAAGATGACAAAACCTGCAGAATTCTCACTAAAGTATAACCTAGAACCTAATGGAAGAGTATCTGTCACATTTGCTGGGATTCATTATCTTCTCCTAATACCTGACTCCCACAATCAAAACGATGTTGAATCTCCCAACATGTCTACATTTTTTAAAGAAGTTGACGATTTATTTGTCACTAGCAGGAATAGCAAATACCTCACCATATTACCCACCCTCCCCTTCCAGAAAAATAACAGTGTTTCCAAATAGTAGCATTTGTGTACAGATTACAAAGGATGGAAATCATTCACATTTTGCTGTACACACCTTACAAATGGGTTTACTTATGTGCCTATGAATAAGCAACCCTACTTTGCTGCAGAATGTAATACATGCATACATCAAACCCATAGTATCTTATAGCATCATCCCATAATATGTACCACGTACGCAAATTGTTTCAGTTTCACTTGCCCGTTTGGGCAGATACCCCATATCAGTGATGTCATCAATGATGACATAGAACATGTCATGAGTGATGTAATATGTGAGGTCATAAGCAGTGCATGGCAGGGGAGCAAGTTATAGTTAGCTCTGTTAACTATAACTGAATTTCTGTTGAATTTTAGTTCAAAACGTTAATGTTGCCACTTACATATTTACCTAACTATAATGTCACTTTACCCTTTGGTTTTATCAGTGATTTCTAAGAAGAAAAAAAGAATCAAAACAGAATGTTTAATCATACCTAACTATAACATTATTTTGATCTTTGTTTTTGTGAGTGAATTTCTTGGTCTTTTTAACATAAAGTAATATTTTATTACCATACATATAGCCAATCCCCTGCTGCACACGGTGCATGGCAAACCCCCACAGGCATCCAAACCCACACTGCTCACAGCCTTTGGCTGTGTACAGCAGGGCATTGACAATAGGGCTGACTTGCAGCCAGACAAGTGGAGAGGTGTGGTGCAGCGGCCAGGGCAGATGACTTCGGAGCACAGGGTTCACGGTTCGATCCCCGGCGGCAGCTCAGCTCAGCACCATGTGACTCTGGGCAATAGCTCACTTAATTTCCACTACGGCCCCCAGCGCCTTCAGACCCGTAAGGGTGAGTAGCTGCGCTATATAAAAACGGACTTACTTACAGACCATGTGGCCAACCCGCCTGGAGGCAGCCAAACCCACGCTGCACAGGGTAATTTGTTGGGGCAACGACAAGCAACACATTGAGGGCTGCGGGTGGATCCTAGGTCCCGGCAACCCCAGCTGGCTCCATTCATGCTGTTGGAGCTAGCGTAGCTTCCGCCCAGAGAACACAGCTAATTATGCTGCTCCCTCCGGTCAGGAGCTATCTGTTGATCTGTTTTCCTGCATGTATCAGTGTAGTCAGGGAAGTAGATCTAAAGTCTGCACTCAGGTGGTTGGAAGCAGACTTTGTGTTTGCTCCCGTATCGTGGAAGTTTTAGAAATGCTCCAGCCAGGTGGGAGCAAACACAAGTGTCCCTGCCCACGCCAGTGCAAGCAAGGAAACTGCTGTGCCCCGGGGTGGGGTCCCTCGGACAGGCACAGCAAGTGAGCTGGCCCCAGGGGATGGGGTCCCCGAGGCCATTAAAGGTGCAGAGAGGAGGAGCCACATAGCCCCTCCCCTTTATTAAAGTAATCGGCCCCAGGGGATGGGGTCTCCCGGCCTTTGAACATTTTGGCCCCAGGGTTGGGCTCCCCGGGTCTATAATGATTTGGGGAATGGGGCCATGTGACCCCCCTCCCCTTTGAAATGCAGCCCGGGGTGGGCTAGGTCTGGGCAGAACTTGCTGAGTTTTGCTCTAGGGATTTCTGCAGGGTTACAAAAAAACTCAGTGAGATTCCGCAGAACTCCGCGAACCGGTGGAAAAATACTCGTCTGCTTTTCGTGCTATTTTTTACACATCTGTAGTGCATTTCATGCTGAAAATCAGCACAAACTGCACCATGCGGTGCACATGGGTGCAGCCCTTTTGTTTTACCTGCTTTCTCTGCTGTTCTGTGCAGGGTGCTGTGCCTATTTTTGATTTTTTTTAAATCTGTGCCAATCCTCCCCATCCCACTCATCCACTACTTGTATACTTATTTTTTATCTGTGTGTGTCTTTCTGCGTGTGTATTTTGTTTTTGTCTTTATTTTTTACTTTTTCATGACTTTTTGTACTTTTTTCTGTTTTCCCTTTCCTAATGTTCCACTTCCTTCAGTTCTTCCAAGCTGCTTTTTGTTGTCCTACTTCTTTTTTTTTAACCTGGCCCCATGACAGAACAAGCAGCATGCGTTGTCGCCAGTGCCACAAGTCTCAGACCCTGTGAGCACTGGCACCGCTCAGGGGTGCAATCCCGCCGCCGTTTTTACTGAGGTGGTCATGCTGTTTTTTTTAGATCCAGCACCACCTTCCCTCCATGCTGGAAGCAGGCAGCATGCCTGGGAGAGGGTACGCCCTGCGTGAGCATCAGCTGCTGTGGGAGAAAGTGCAGTGGTGTGTGCGCTGCAGCACTGGGATGCAGCACACCACACAGCAACTGATGCACCGCTGGGTGGACATAATCGATAGGAAATAGGACCAGCTTGACCTGCTGGATGTTGAGGTTGCAGGGCTAGGTGTGTAATTATTTTTTGTTTTCTAAAATAATAGCATGCTGCTCACACTCAGAGATAAGTTAAGTTTACGGTGCGAATATTATCTGATCCAGCTTGAGCTAGCCAGGTGCTCAGTGCTACCTACTTGGCGCTCACTTGGGCTGATAATTTAAGAAGTGAAGCAGACTCCTCTGTCCTGTTACTAAGATAGTAGTATCAGGGAGTTAGCGTTCTATTTGCCTTTCTTTATGTAGCTCATACAGTTCCAATCTCCCAGTGATGTGTAGTATGCATTGAAAAGGGAGACTGAGTTGGCCCATCAAGGGGGGTGGAGAAGCAAAGATTCTTCTTTGCAATGCATTAGTAGTTCAAAATGTAGTTTAGGTTTAGGAAATTAGTAATAGGGCTTAGGTTTAGGAAATTAGGAATAGGGCAATGGGCTATCAGATTTAGAAAAGTACAATGCTACTGCGTCTGTTTGCCTATTTTTTATTAGAGATTAACTGTACAACTATTTTATTTGAATCTTCTTTATTTCTTATTTCAGCACCCAAGGACAAGAGGGCATTATCAGAGCATGGTGAAGGGGCTGCCATCACCAGCACCATGGCGGGTGTAACTTCCAGCGCTGCAGCAGATGGTTCTGCTGGCCTCAGTAAGTCCTGTTATTATTATTTCCATAACGTTTACCTCTCCCCAGTAGTAGAATAATTTTGATTTGTTCATTTTTTTATACTGTCTACTTTTCGAATGTTTGTTAAATTCTTGCTATCCCTGCATTACACTTTCTTTCTATAGTTCATATTTCTGTAGCTGGCTTCCATCTGTCTTTAGCTTTCTTATGCTTTTTAGTAACCTTTCCCTCTCCCCTTATATGTCTTGTGGTACTGTAAGGCTATGAGAACAGATTTTGGTACTGAAGATTGCAGGCCCAAGTAAGCTATTATTCACCACACATGGCTGTTGAGAAGGCTTTCTTGCTCATGCTCAAACAGTCAAAATGACTCCCCCAATGTTGTGTTATCATTCATTTATACAGTATACCAGCAGTTTCCATGACAGTGCAGCATGGCAGGAAAGTAATGACATCCCATTGCATTTGCCAACTAAGACCATATGTCCTTCATTGACCATTCCACCACTTCATCATAGCTCTGTCCCTCCATTTTGAGAAAAATGTTTTTGGTTGGCTTGACTACCTGACTTTTCTAACAAGTCAACCAACAAACCTCCCAAAGTGATAGTTTTGATAGAAGATACAGCTAACCGAACTGCAGTGAGGTATTGCTGTTGTACTTTGTTAAAATATATTAATAATTACTTAGGAGGCAAATCTGGTCCCTAAAATGGCTAATTTAAGTTCTAGCCACACAGACCACCAGTGCCTGGGCCAGCGGCTGTGCCAGTGCAACAGAGTTGGCCCAGGAGGTTGGAGGTAGAGGAGTCCCAGCGGTGGCAGGGACGAGTGGTGGTAAGTCACATTTCTTGCTTATTGACAAATTAAGTATACTGTATTTGTTAATCGAGGCAGATGTCCCACCCATCATCACCTCTCGGCCCATGGTATTTCACCACCCATGACCTAACTGCAGTAAGTCGGCACTGCAGCGTTGGCTGTGCAATGTGCGTCTGCTTCAGTTAATGCAGCATTACAAATATTTTATTGCATTACAAACCTAAAGCAAGGTGTGTTTCCCAGTGCTCACTCAGTCATCTCTTACTAGTACTTCACTTCATTATTCTTTCCTAAATTCTGTCCCAGCCTACCAAAACAACATTGAAAAATCCATTCTTGCCATGTGCCACACTTTTCTGGCCAGGTGATTTATGTACAAATATTTCATGGCTTCCATAAAGGATTTACACCTGTTCAAAAATTTCCCTTTCATCATTCGTCAACTACATTGACTAACTAAGCAAAAGCTTAGCACATGATGATCAGTGACACCCCGCTATTCTAAAGTAAAACCTCTAGCTAGCTTAATCCCTCTAACTTACTTGCAGTAGAGTAACTTTCCTTACTGCCAAGTGAATGTATTTGGTGAAAATAATTTGTGGTGGAGGGAAAGGTCAGGGAGTAAAGTGGTACTAAGTGCCTAATTCAGAGTTTGGTAGATGGGAGACTGTGACAAATGTGGCAAATTAAATATATATCCTGTTCCCTTACCTGTACTGCAGAGTTGCATTTGTTCCACTGTCTACTTACCGAAGACATGATATCCACGTTATAAGTGACGTGTGTAAAGTAGTATTATTATTATTCATGTGTGTCTTTGGAGTCAGGGTAGAATTGGAAGGCAGTCTGAGAAGAGCAGCGCCATTGGAATTAAAGAAAGATAATAAATTGTCCATTAGAGCTGCCCCAGCTGCAGACTGCAGAGAGTAGTGCACCAGACGCTAGCATGCTTCTATTAATGTTGCACAAGAAGAATATACTATTAATTGTGCTGCATAATGCCCTACCCATTAATGAGAGGTCATTTTTCTTTTCACACACAGAGGGCCCGATTCACAAAAGTAAACTTACATTTTTGTGTAAATTTACTACTTTTCAGTATTCACAAAGGTAAACATAGACCAAAAGTCTAACTTTACTACTATTCGTTATTCACAAAGATAAACTTAGACCAAAAGTCTAACTTTTCTAGTAGTAACTTTGCGAATACCGAAAAGTAGTAAAGTTAGACTTTGGTCTAAGTTTACCTTTGTGAATACTGAAAAGTAGCAAACTTACACAAAAGTGTATGTTTACCTTTGTGAATCAGGCCCAGAGTGTCTGTTTAGTTTTTACTATAAAATCCTTTAAAGAAAAAAAAACACTTTTATTCTAATGGTATTCTGGCTTAATTCCTTGCAGTCAGTGTTTTATGTGATGCATATGTGGGAAAACCTGGCTCTGTGACTAATCACATCAAAATTTCCAATGGCCCTAGGGGACCAGCAATGTTCTGCTACTGTACCACCATATAAACAAGTGTTTGCACTGAGCATTATTTACAATTTGTCTTTTTTTTTCTTTCTTGATACAGCTACTCCTGCCGGTCCACCATCATGGCAGGAGACAGTCACCCATCTGCGGCGCCACCAGATGGAGGCCATCCAGGCCAAATATTGCTGGCTGGTGGCTTTGGAGGAGGAGGAGGCACATGCCACTGCCCGAGTCCCTCAGACCAGCGGCCTGTGCCTCCATCCCAGCCACACCATCACCAACACAGCTGGCAGTCAGAATCCCCCACTGCTGCCCCCTCATCATCCACAGACCGCCTCCTCCACTGCATCCTAGGGAAGTGGAGCTGCTTCACCAAGAGGTGGCATGCCTTCACACCTGGCTAGATGCCATCTAGGTCTTTTTAAAAAATATATAATTTCTTTGGTGGGAGGGACATTTGCTGTGGGTGGAGAAAGTGGGAATTGGGAAGGGCAGTTCGGACAAAGAGGACTTTGTTGGGCTTACTTTGGAAATTGGTCGGGCGATTTATATATTTATATATTTGTTTGAGGAGAGGGGTGGGGCTGTTGTTGTTGTTGGGACCACTGCCTGCCCATAAAAAAAATTTCCCCTGCATGTCCCTGGGGACCCCTTCCCGTTTACAAGTGCTTTACCACCCTTCTGAGAAGGGTGGTAAGTGCGACTGTTTTACGACCGCAATTTTGGTCGCAAAACATTCTTAGACTCAGACTCGCTATTAGGAAGGGACGCCCTTGGAAAGCCCCTTTCTAATAGTGAGTCGCTAACCCTATTTAGCGAGTAGCAAATCATTTGCGACTCGCTAAATAGGGTTAGTACATGGCCCATTTGTTTTTTGCATGCGCAAACGGGTCGCAAACCCGTTTGCGCATGCAAAAAAGGGTCGTACATCTGGCCCATGATTCCAAAATTATGATCTCACGAGAGGGTCGTGGGAGCCAGACAGGAAGTGCAGCCCCCTGCATTTCAGCAGCAGTGTATAAATGTGATTTGTAAGCAAATGGTATTGTGTCCCCCTCATTGAACGTCAAGTAAGTGAAACCCACTGTCCCAGAAACTATACGGATTACCAGGTTTGTGGTGTTGTCACACGTGAACAAGTAGTTAGTTGCAAGCAAGTCAGTTTACAAAGAATTCAGAATAGAAGTATGTACCGGAAGCCAGCTGGCAGAAGAAAAAGTCAGTTGTATCAACGCATAAAGCGGTTTGATACGCTGGGCATAAACGGGAATGTATGTCCTCCTGAAATTCAAAAACCCCAGCAAAGACTGAAGTTTCTTCAGTGTAGAAGGGGGTTGCAATTGTAGACATATCTCCAAGAAGTGAGGGGCCAAGCCCTTTCCTTCATTATTGAGCTCATAGCCCAAAAAGAGCACCCCCAAATGGGCTATGTGCGATTTTGGAAAATTGAATTTATATCCGTAGTCGGCAAAGGACAAAATAATCCTGTCGACTCGCACAAGATGCGGCATAAGCTCATTGTCCGTCAGATAAATGTCATCTACGTACGAGAACGCATCAGGGTCTATGTTGTTCAACAAAGACACAATCCGTGCCGCAAATGCCCCGGGGCTATTCTTATACCCCATAGCCAATCGTGTAAATTTTTTCTGATTCCCGACGGCAGTGAATGCTGTCAAATCACAGCTCTCAGGAGCGAGATTGTGACTATAGAAACCATTAGAAATATCAAGTGTAGTTTTGTACTTCTTACGAACAAGATTGTTCACCAGTGCAGAGCTGTGAGTGTTCTGCACCGCAAAAGTGCGACAATGACTGTTCAATTCTCGGTAATCCCATACAATCCGATAAGAACCATCAGGTTTTGATACCGTAAAGAGAGGATTATTCATCGGTGATGTACATGATTCAATCACTCTTTGATACTCCAACTGTGTTAGAATATCACAAACTGAAGCTTTTGCTTCACGTCTGATTGGATATTGCGGTTGTGGCTGAGGCATAGAGCGTAAAGGTATTTCATGAGCCGGTGAATCAACATCCCAACCCACCTGATTACGATACACCGCTGGGGCTAGGGCCAGAGCCCACTCGGCTGCGAAAGCCTGTGCATGTTCCTCAGGGACATGACGCGAAAAACTCGGAAGGATCACATCCTCCCCTTTAGATGCGGCCAACACAAAGGGTGGAGGCCAATCCGCCTCCGTTAACAAAATGTCGTACGAGGCGGTTAGATTCTCCCAGAAAACCGCCTTGATTGGATGAGGTAAATCCCCTTCAATTTGGAAAATTATTTCATAGAGCCTATCCGGGGGCCATCCCGGGTGTCTGCAGTCTCTACTGTAATGAAGGTATCAGTTGCTGTCACCTCCAGACAGGGACGCAGAGCCTCTCGCACTATGGTAACTTCCGCTGCGCTGTCGAGCAGAGTCACTGCCCATGTCCAATGCAGGAGTCGAGTTCTCACCATCTGAGGCATACCTCGCTGTTAGAGCGGCAACTTTCTTCTTCTGAAATGGGGGTCAAAAACGAGGTAGATCCTCTTGTTTTCCTTTGACTTTAAACTGTCGAGGCTGATCTCGTCCCTGTGGCACAGGTTGACTTTTGCCACGATCCTGGCATTCCCCTCCACCGACTTGAGAGCAAGATGTGTCCTGTGAAGAACGAGGAGAACGCTGATCAGGGACTTGAAATCTATCAGGAGACTTAATTTTCGCGCGATCGTGCAAGTCATAAGTACGCTCAGAAGACTCAGGTGTCGGTGAACCAGCACGCAAACCTCACTTCTGTTGTTGCTGCCCCTGTTTTTTATTTTTCCAGTTCTTTTTAGAAAAGAACGGACGCCCATCTTTATCAGTCTGGGCTTTTTGTTGTGTTTGTGTTTGCGTTTGAGTAAAAGGCTTAACTCCCAGACTATTGCGGCCTATGGTCGTATAAGCCTTTGCAATAAACTTTGGTAATTCGCGCGGCTTGTCCACATCAGGGACAGCCTTCAAGTGGTTTGCCACTTGAAAGCTTACTTCATCTCCCTTGACATTGGCAAGGATCATATCAGCAACCACGTCAAACACCCCCACCAAACTCATCCCCAGCTCCACAGCCGCTTCGGCTCCATGTTCATCCTTAACACGTTTAATCACTGAGGGGAGCACGGTCATGGAGGGAGTGCCGAAACACACCGAATATACAGCTGTAAACACCTTGCCCCAGGTGTTACAATCAGCCAACTCGGGCAGCAAGTCTTTAGGCAAACTAATAGTCAAAATCCTGTGTTTATCTACAGGAGAGGTATTTGGAAAAACAGCCTCTAGTTGTCCAAATTTTTCAGCAAGCCAATAAGGTAATTCATCCTTATTCTGTGGACGCTTGCCCATTACTGAATTAACCATAAGGGGAATGATGGTCACACCACCAAGTCCCGCAGGTTGTGCAGCAACACCAGGTGGTCCCACCCGGACATTGCGCTTGATGTACTGTATAACAGCCCTATGTACGCGTATTAAAGATGTATGTAACACGCGAAGGTCTTTAACAGTTAAGTAACGTGGGTGCGGGGTATACTCAGCCAAAACGGGCCAACTGGCCCTATCTATTGATAACGGACCCAAACGGACCAGTGATACTGGGTGAGGAAGGGCACCATTAAACCAAATTTGGTGTTGCCAAGCTGTAAGCGGAACTTCAAGAGCCCCATAAGGCTGATAGGCGTGAGGGGTGGCCGTGGCAGTGTATTGATGAAACAAATCATCTGTCCCTTCCACCGCCGGAAAGGTGACCCAAGAATAAAACACCTCGAAGTGGTAAGCAGGATTTGCTTCCACCACGAAAATAAGCACAGCACCCACATCAGGCACTCCATATTGAGCCAAATACGCCTTGAGCGAGGCGCTGCTGTGAGCCGGAATATCAACCGCCATCACAACAAACAAAGAATAACAACCTAGAGCGCGGCAGAGCAATAATGGGTTATGAATAAAAAGAAACCTTTTAAAACTTCAAGCTTGAAAGAACCTATAAAAACATCAATATAGGAGGTTAAACCATCACAGCTGTCTCCGGAAACAGAGGTGAGGGTATTGTGGACAAGCACAAGCACTACTCAAGCATCTCGCAGATAAGAACCAGATCAAACGTTGGCGGCGCCATGTTGCAGGGATTCTGCACATACACAGAACTATGCGCAGGAAAACAGGACCTCAGTGAATAGGGGTGTACCAACCTACCACATCAGTACCCAAAATCCCAAACCGACTAGCTATAGTGCCTCATTCGTTCTCCTCCAAAGATCACAGAGCTACAAATGATTAGACAACCCAGAACACAACACTCCCGACTCTCTCAGGAATCGCGGGAGCAAGACGTACTCTTTCGCTCACTCACTCATACCTGCCCACAATAAGAAGAAGCAGAGTCACTGAAATAGTTCAAAATGTTTATTTTAACTATCGTGCTCTACAATACAGTATACGTGCCACTACTAGCAGCAAAATGTATAAACTCAGCACAGTTAGCATTGTTACAATTCCATAGAATACAAAGGGAGAAGTCATTTTATAAAGACTGTGTAAATAAGGGCCTATAGTCCTGACCACCCTTCCCTTGACTAGAAGAAGTTTATTTTATAAAAGGACGATCTCTGAGCTTTGACAGCAGACCCCATACCTTAAAGCCTGGATGTAAGGTTTACATCATAGGAACAGCAGAGCTCTTCTCCATGGAACGGCTTTCTCCAAGTGTGTTAAAACAACATGCAACAACATAATATCAGAGCAAGAGTCTTCAGTACTGCAGCTGTGTGTAGCATGTTATGTCTAGGTGCTAGGGACTGACCAGAACAGAATAACAAGGGGCATTGTTTATCGACCTTGCATATCGTGTTCAAACTAAACTCCAGGAAAGGCAGAGAACGCGAAAGGCAACCCGTTCTCATGTGAAGGGCACAAACAAAGTCTTGCAAAAACAAAGTCATGTAGTAGCGTGCGCAAAAGCAGCATCATGGCAGCGAAGCTCATGCTAACTTAGCAATGTTGATAATGTGCCTAAGAACCATATAGCACCCCTTGTAGTCCACCCAGGGAATTGTGTTTTCGACTCCCGGTATTGTCTTGCAAGAGCTGTAACTTTGTAAACTGACTAATTAATAAAATGTACATGCTGTACTGACTTTATTATTAAAGATTAGCAGTCAACAAAACAGATCACATGAAAAAGTTCTCTGTGCAATAGATTAAAATGAAATGTATAACTTTACGATCTCACGAGTCTCCTGCGAGTCACCCACGATCCACCCGCGAGAGCGATCACATACCTTAAAAATGGATGTACATAGTGAAAACACATAGTTTACAGTATTGGAAAAACTGATCAGTGCCTTTTTGAAATATAAATATGAAGTTTATGAAAAGATACATACAAAGAGTATGAAAACAATGCTGGGAATATTTCTGTTAATGTGAGTTAAAAAACACTAAGGGGCCGATTCCGATCTCGGTCGGAGGCGCACCCAATACCATTCGGTCGGGAAAAAAGCCATGCGAAAGCCTGTTTCCCGACCGAACCGTCACGCGAGTCCGGCCGAGCGAGTACGATGCGAGTCGCCGACCGACTCGTCCGGGCGTCCCGACAGCTCCGACCGACTTCGCTCGGACTCGAACCGCTCCGACCGACTCGCTCGGACCCGGTTCGCACCGCGCAATGGAGACGTTTCCCGGCCGGGTAAGTACGATGCGCGCCGCGGGCGAGTCCGACCGAGCCGCGCACTCCGGCTCGTAAGAGCTGTCGGAGCCGTACTTTGGGGGTCCGTGTCGGACCCCTGTACGCGTACCCGTGCGAGGCGCACACAGGGGACCCAAGGGTCCCCCTACCTGTGCGTGTACGCCGCGAGCGCTCGCGGCGTACTCGCTGTAGGAGGCGCCCTTGTCCGCCTCGCACCCATTGAGGCAATGGGAGCCCGCGTACGCGTTGTACGACCGGCTCCCATTGAGTTCAATGGGAGTCCGACCGACTTCGTGTCCGATAACATACGGCCGCATCGTACTCGTTCGGTCGGACTGCACGGGTCCGATTCGGTCGGAAATCTCTCCGGGTCCGGCTCGGTCGGAGAGATTTCCGGCCCGAATCGGAATCTACCCCTAAGAAGTGGAACATTCTCAGCGCAAACATTGTTGGAGTAGTTTGTGCCTATGTATTTTTAAAATATATTTTTTAAAAGTCTTTCAAATTCACTGAAAAATCCAAAGGTTAAAGTAACTTTATACTTAGGAGTAATAAAAATATGTGTTTTTGATTAAAAAACAAATTTGGAAATACACTGAAAAAACAAAGTTTAAAGTAACATTATAGTTAGGTGAATTTCTCAAGGACAACGATAAAATTCTGAACTAAAAACACAGAAGTTCACCAGTTATAGTTAGCAGTACTAACTATAACTTGCGCCCCGCCGTGCACTGCTTATGACCTCACATATGACATCACTCATGGCTTGTTCTATGACATGATTAAGACATCACTGATGACATCATTGATGACATCATCCAATGAGTGTCTTTGTTTTATAGTTTACATAGTGGGTGGTAACGACCATAGTAACTCTCAACCTAATTTTGTACAGCCTGTGTTCAGCTAATGGGTGTAAGTGTTTCAAATCATCAAGTCAAAATCTTTATTCGGTCCAATTGAGAATAGACAATAAAAGTACATGAAATACAGTACAAATTAATCATAATTAAAAATTAAAACTGTTAATCGAATGTTAAAATTATATTAAAAAAAGCCGAAGCTGAAGCATGCTTTTAAAACTTCATGAGCTAGCGAATAACCAGGTTAATGGACTTCAGGGATACAGTTCATAAGTGTAAGTGTTTACAAAACGCATGTGTTCTAATCCACCATAGCTTTGTAGAGGTATTGAACACCTTATAAATGTTTGCATTCAAGAGTAACTGTGTGCAGGTGACAGTTGACTTGTATTCATTGTACTCCACACAACATATTCGTTCTGCAGAAAAAGGTTCCAACAGAAGAAAGATTCTACGTAGGAGATAGTAACTTGTATAAGGAGCCTTGAGTTATTAGAGGGAATCGTGTCAGATTGATAATTTATACTACACATGAAAGAGTGCGCGCACCAGGTACTAACCTATGTACACGTGATTGTTTTGCTTCAGAAGAAGGGCTATCTGTAAAGTTTTGACCAAAGTATGATGGGTGCAGGTAGTATGATCTTTAGCACCTTCAGAACTTGGTTATTTTGAGCAATTAGTCTCTTCTTTGTCCACTGTTGCATAGAATGTACACTGTTCTTAGTAAATTCTTTTGCATACTTTGTGGTGTATTTCTCATGAGATTTTCACTGTGTGCAAACAGTGTGGTATAGAATTACCTCTGTCCAAAGAGTAAACACTGTTTACAGTACTCATTTCTCCACTGATATCAACGTCATTTCTTAATGTAGGTTTGGTGTGTGTCAGGTGTTTGATGCAGATAAAAGTTGTTCGTAGTGGGGCATTTGTTTTGGAAATGGCATACACTATTTTGGCTTTTTCTGAACAGTTGCATACAGATTTGCACTGTACTCAATGAGGGTTTCCCATATATCTGTGGTTGATTGTTAATGTGAACTATGCTATGTGGAAAGCCTTAGCTATTTATACAGAAATATGCAGGAGTACGAAGCTTGAGTGATGTCATCAGTGATGTCATTTTAGATGTCATCAGTGAAATCATAAATGATGTTATAGAACATGTCATGAGTGATGTCATATTTTATGTCATAAGCAGTGCACTGGGGCACATTTTATAGTTAGTGCGGCTAACTATAACTGGTTTATTTCTGTGTTTTTTTGTTCAAAACGTTAATGTTCTCACTGAGAAATTCACCTAACTATAATAGTACTTTAACCGTTGGTTTTTCAGTGAATATATATATATATAGTTTTTAACAACATTAATACAAACTTGAGAAACAGATTTATGAATCTATGAAGGCATATTAGAAGAGTTTTTATATGTCAATGGTGAGTTGATGTGCAATGTCACCAGTAATGTCAGTGATGATATTATCTAAGATGCCATCTAGGATAGCGCATGAGGTCACCAGAAGTGCGCTATTTATGGTTGCTCAGCCAACAAGAACAGAACAGTTTCAGTGCTTTTTATTTTTTGCTTCGAACCATAACATCACTTTAACTGTGTTTTTTCCGAGGTAATTTTAATCATGCACGCCTTATGAACAAAAGACCGCATAGCTTACAGTCAGGAAAATCTGTCTTCCATATTCATATATTTAACTGTCTCAACCTATCTGAAGCGGTTTAAGCTGTAGTGGAGAGCCAAATTCCCAATTGGAGTTGACATTGACAATGCAGCTTTTCTGCCCTTCCTTTAACATCCCTGGATGGATCTGCATGGAATTTCACAAGCTGAAAAGAAGTGCTCTGGGTTTAGAATATTTCACGAAGATTTTCCAAATGCTGCAAATGTTATCAGCAAACCAGTACATATGTGATAAATAATATAAATATAGGCCAGCAGCCTGTTGGAGGAGTTTACTCGTCAGTACAGGCAGCAGGGATGGGTCTTCTTTACCTTGGACTAAGCAAGGAGAGAACTGAAGTCTTTAATAAGCGAGCCTCGCTAGCTTTTTTTCTGTGAACTTTCTCAACAGAGAAAGAGCGATATTGATTAGCCGTACAAGTGTCTATAAGGAGCAGTTGCTTTGTCAATGTAGATAACGAATAACTGACATAATATCGAAAGGCACAATATCGACCTACCATATTATCGACACATAAATATCGATTACACTAATATCGACATCCTATACTTATTTAAAAAAATACACTAATATCGACACCAAAATATCGTCAAACACTTACATCGATATCACTATTATTGAACACAAAAATAGCGTTCTATAAAATATCGAACATATTTAAAAAATATACAAGATGACGAAAATATCGATAACAACAATATAGACAGCAATAATATCATTAAAAAAAATATATCAACATGTTAAAAACATTTAGAACATACTGTAAATGGAAAAACAAACGGCAGACCAAGGTCAAGCACATTCAGTCCATGAATACTAGTAATTCGTAAGGTGGTGCGATCTCTTCCCACACCCGCCATCCAAAGGTGTGATGCAGGGGCCAATTTTAAAGAGAAGATGGAAGGTGCATTTGTTTCAAAGTAAAGTCAATCTGCGTCAATAGTATATTCAAAAAGTGTTCTTTCAGCAGGCTGCTGGTTACGATGCCACGCACGGAGGACCTTCCTGATCATTAGTTTCTACGCTTATCCGCTGATATATTTTTGATGTGGATAAAGATACGACTATTATGTCCTATTACCGACAAAAAGCTCACACGTCCGTTTAATTTCGGAATTGTGAGAAATTGTTTACATTTACCTGTGAGGGAGGTCTACTCTTTTGCCGCAAAGAAGTTACTACAGACAGTTTCATATGAAAGTAAGGTCATTGATGATACTGGATTTTGAGGCCCATTTTATACCCAATGCGCTTAGAACCCTTGAGATACAAGAGCCCTGATGAAGTTCCCCCTGGCAAAGAAATGGGAACAAAACGCGTTGGCTGTGCGCCAGTTTTTAAAAGTTTGATTGAATAAAAGAACACTTTTTGAATATACTATTGACGCAGATTGACTTTACTTTGAAATTAGTGCACCTTCCATCTTCTGTTTAAAACATTTAAAACATACAAAACTTAACCCAAATAATATATATTTATCAATAAACATACACTACATACAAAATAAATCAAATACAACCTGTTTTAAAATTATAAAAATATATCATCATAAAATATATTATAAACATACTATTAATAACTATATACTATTTAACATCAAATACAATATAATACACATTTAATAGACTAAAGCAATAAAATAAAAAAAATGCTATAACTGATTCTTAATTAGCGTTTTCCATATATGGAAAACAACGACCAAAACAATTAAAACAAAAAATGACAACCAATGAAACACACACACAAAAATAAACCAATGAAATTAAACAAATTATTAATTAAACACTATATGAAGACAGGAAAATTAATCATTATTTTACACCTCAAACCAAAAAGAAACAAGAAAGCAAAACTCTGCCGGATTGCTGCCAGAACACAGGACTTCATTAAAGAAAATTATATTTCCTTCTCCAGAAAGTAAGTAAAATGACATTTATAATGTGATACTACTGCTAGTCTTCAAAAACAACTATTTATACTGATAAAATACTTAATATATATATTTTTAATTTATATCTCCTCTACAGATAATTCTGAAAACATCCAAACAGTTACAGAACATTGTGAAAAATTGACTTGGAAATAAAGTAAGTATTAAACGAAATTAAATTAAAACAATTACCTAAAATACCCAACCAAAGTCCAAATATATCCCAACTTCCCCCCCACTTCGTTCACAATTGAACAACATTTTTTTTTTTCTACCAACAGAAATATCAGCAACAAAACAGATATCAAACAGCAAAGAAAGTGCATCAGCATAGAAAATGACTTCAAATTCAACATTGCAAGTATATAATTGACAATATATATATATTAATAAATAAAACAGTACAGTATTATTTTTAGTAATTGTCATATACATTTTTCTTAGCATTTGAAACATCATAATGACTGAAGGCGCCCAATTCATAACTTCACAAAAAGGAAAGTTTTTACTATGTTACATGGGGTATGTTTATACCCAAGAAAAACAAACTGGACTGAAAGTAAACTGGAAATGTAGTAAATACTATTCCAAACAGGGGTCGATTCCGATTCGGGCCGGAAATTTCTCCGACCGAGCCGGACCCGGAGAGATCTCCGACCGAATCGGACCTGTGCAGTCCGACCGAACGAGTACGATGCGTCCGTATGTTATCGGACTCGAGTCAGTCGGACTCCCATTGAAGTCAATGGGAGCCGGTCGTACAACGCGTACGCGGGCTCCCATTGACTCAATGGGTGCGGAGTCGGACAAGGGCGCCCCCTACAGCGGGTACGCGGCGAAGCGATTCGCGCTGTACACGCACAGGTAGGGGGACCCATGGGTCCCCCTGTGTGCGACTCGCGCGGTTACGCGTACAGGGGTCCGACACGGACCCCAAAGTACGGCTCCGACAGCTCTTACGAGCCGGAGGGCGCGGCTCGGTCGGACTGCTCGCGGCGCGCATCGTACTTACCCGGCCGGAAACGTCTCCATTGCGCGGTGCGAGTCGAGTCCGAGCGAGTCGGTCGGAGCGGTTCGAGCCGGGAGCGAGTCGGTCGGAGCGGTCGGGACGCCCGGACGAGTCGGTCGGCGATTTCGCATCGTACTTCGCTCGGCCGGACCCGCGTACGGTTCGGTCGGGAAACAGGGCTCCGAATCGGATCCGGTAAAGCCGAATCCGATTCGGAGCCCTACCGGCCGAGATCGGAATCGGCCCCTAAGTGTTATGGGAGGGCTACAACTAAGGAAACAACTGTTCTGTATGTTAGGGAGCATAACCACCCCCTAACGTCACTGAAATTGAGGTTAGAAATGCTCTAGACGATATAAAAAAGCTAGCACTAGTTCACAAAAATCTACCACTGAAATACTTAAGGAAATGCTCCCCAAAATACCACAACATGCTACTGGCCAAATGCCCTCAATATCTTCCCTAAAAAGAACTATAGCTAGAACGAAAAAGCTACTACCACCACCACACTGCCCCAAAAACATTTGAAGAAGTAGAAATTCCCCCAGAATGGTCAATTAGACATAATGAAGAACAATTTCTTCTTTATGATAACAAATCTAAAGATAAAAGAATAATTATGTTTGCAACTGCTAATAATTTAGTAAAACTCCAACAGTCTGAAAGTTGGATGATGGACGGGACTTTTAAAATATGTCCCAAACCATTCTATCAACTATATACTGTCCATGCATTATACCAAAATATTAACATCTCTTTTCTCTACGCATTATTACCAAATAAGCAAAACTCCACATATATTGAACTACTGTCTAAAATTAAACAGAAAACCAATAATTATTTTCCCCAAAAAATAATTATTGATTTTGAGCAGGGAATGATAAATGCAATACTAAAAACCTACCCACACACAGCAATTCAGGGTTGCTACTATCATTTTAATCAATGTATTTGGAGACACCTCCAAAAATCCACGCTAAGGGGCTCATCAGGATGGCGGTGTTTGGCACATCCGCGGTGCTGGTCGTGGCGGAAAACGTCCTTTTCTGCACTCCAGCGGCAGTCCTTGCTTCCACCATATTACAATGGGCAAAGATAGCCCATTTCCCGTCCGCTGCAGAGTTTCGGGATCCGCCAGGACTTTCCTTCCGCAACGGTGGCGGAGGGAGCCGATAGAGAAAGACCGTCGTGTGGAATGACGTTACGACCGCCGGACAAATCACGATGCCTCAAACAGCACATCACAACGCAGCGGAGAAACCAGCCACTCGGAGACGGCGGAAGCACTACTGCGGAGATCGAAACTCGAATCCCGGGCACTTCCACGCGTTCCTGACCTCTATGGATCCAGCTCTTCAAGCCCTTCCGCTGCTGTACCGGATCCACTACCAGCATATAAGAAGTCGCCGCGGTCAACACCGCAGGTACGTAAATAACACATCTCCTCATACAACCACAACACACAACTCCTGTGCTGATATACGGTTCCTGTCCACATCAGACACTCTGGTGGAGACAGGAACATTTCCCCCAGTGTACTCACACATGTCCTGCTGGCTAGAAATCCACACCTCCGCATCGGGGTCACCCAACAAAATTGAAATCACTGCAATGTCCCGGTCACGTCACCGCAGCGGTGAAGACGCAGGAAAACCTGCGAACAATGTAGTAGGCAGGGCCGGTGCCAGGCATTGGCAGTCTGGGCAGCTTCCCAGGGCTCCACCTTCACCCTACCCACATGGTGGGCGGCATCAGTTGGCCACAGCCCACAGCACGCTTCCCACATCCATTTCTGCACATGCTGTGTGCCCCTCTTGTGCCCCCCCTCAATGCACTATTTAGCAGCCAGGTGTGGCTCGACCTCGCACCTCACACATCAAAGGGCATGGTAGATTGACTGGGAAGGTGGGGGTGAAGATGAACACCCTGCACAGAAGGTCAGGGGCCGGACAACCCTCCTCCTCACACCTGCCTTCCACTCATGTGAATCAAACTGAGTAAATTAAGAAATGAAGACTCACCCTGCATATCAACAACCACTGAACTGTTCACACTGCATGTCAAGTCCCTCAGACAGATCCCACACTGACACTCTGCCACATACACATACCATATATCAGCAGCAATGTATGACAATAAATGGACTACCCCAAAGTGGAGTGCACAGTGCTGGAAAACCATGGAGCAAGCCACATAGTATTTGTACATGACATGCAAGAGGAGGAACATATCACACTACCCTTAGGCCATCAAATCAGACATGGGTGGCACAGTGATTGACATTAAACCAAAGTGACATCTGTGCAATATCTCTGGGATACAGCAATGCAAGCTATGCAAAGGCACAGGAATGATAGGAAGTGTCAGAAGCCATACAGTGACCAGCCCCACATCTGTGTCAACTACCTTGACATGTGTATGCCACCAGAACAATACACATGGCTCATTGTCACACTCCCTGACTGTCAAACCCAAGTAGGACCTTCACACATACCCCTCATCTACCCATCTCACACCTGCAATACTCAACACCTGTGAGAAACACACATAAAGGTGCAAATAAGGTCCTGTGAGTTTCCTGACAACCAATCACACACCCTGGTGTGTATCTACAAATGTCAGACTCCCACTCAGGGATGTCTGAACCAATGCTGATCAAAAACCAATAGCCAAACACAAATCTCACAAACAACATCCAAAGAAGTCCAACAAGCTCAGCCATGTGCAGGCAAACAGTGGATAGGCAATGTGACCCTAGACAGAACAGGAATACACAACATTTTCACTCTGGACAAATGCACAGACACCATACCCCAACCCAATCAAAAATTGGATTATCAAATGCCAATCATGAACACTAACTGTGATCAATGAGACAAATCATCTAACACAGACATAGACACCACACCAGTTATCAAGTGAGCATGGTGTCAATGTGTACCACAAACATGCACATGCACAATCCTGACAAGTGACAGGTCAAATATAGGAGGACATAGCACTATTGTGCACTCAAAACAAGCTCATGAACAAGACTCCACATTGCTGCATGTGACATTCACACAAGAAATGCACACTACACATTCAACACACATCTGAATGTATTACAATGCACAAACTACTCTCACACAATGCCATGCAAATAGAACATCACACACACATGCACCTGTCAGTAGAAAGAGCCAACACAGGCCAAACACTGCATCCATCAACCACAAAAACACAATATATGCAAAAACAATTCATCACATAGTCAACTCAGCTGGACATCAGGGGGACGCACACCAGGCAAGTACAAGACAACATACACTGACAGCACAGCATGCACAGTAAGCAGTGTGTGAACACCAACAAAACCAGTAGCACACATATCTGAGTGCTCCACCATGAACTTCCACACCACAAATCATCACAGCACACAGATCACATCACACCCAGGAAGGGTAGCAGTACCTCAGCAAACAGACATAGAGCTTAGCCATCACCCACAGCTGCACAACTCAGGAAAACACAGATGCAAACAACATGACTAGAGGACTGTGCTGCTCAAACATATGCACTGCACTTGAGCAACCATGACTGCAATCAAGTAGAAGAAAATAACACATAACTAATTGTGAGATTGTCCTGAATGGCAAATTGGTCCTGTACACAGATCATCCTCCCACAGTATAGTGTCACACTATGAAGTGTTGTAGAGGGTCACACAAGGCATGGGGTGGAAGACATGAGACTGAAGTGGTGTGTACATCAGTATTGGACAGGTGAGGAGTGTACAGTGCAAAAACACATAGAGGAGTAACTCACTATGTGTAGGCATCAGAAGCACCTACAGGGGATGGTATGACTCCTCATACCACATACTATACTTGTCCCAAAAATGTGTCAAGTGACAGCAATGCATGAGAAAACTCACAAATAATGTCAGTGTGGCTAAGCAGGTCAGCACAATAAGCACAAACTTAAACAAGACCTATGGCTGATCAACAAAACACAACACAGACTTTGCAGTGACACACTCTGCATACTCACAACTGACAGCGACAACAAGTAGGTGTCCCCCAGGAGTGCAAGGACACACCGACACACTGCACAGTGCTCAACCTACAACTCCTCCATGTGTCCACAATCTGAAGCACATGTCTGACAATGTAAACAAACAGGCACTCATTACCTGGATCATACATGTGTGTAGTTGGCATGTGCAGGGGCACATTCACCTCAACACTGCTGACAATGACAGGCCAATCACACTGTATGACTACTCAAGTGCACACATTCAAATGTACCCATGTGACTATGAAGACAGGCCTACACAAGATGACTATACATCAACACTGCTGTTCACAAATCAAGAAAGATCCCACAGATATGACGGACCCTGGCCACCCCGCAAGTAATCCTGTGGATAGAATTCACCTCTGTTGTGGTATTGCATCCTAACATGACATGTGTACAATTTAGCAAACCTGACCATAGAATGATTAGGATAAGAGTAGATCATCACAAACAACCATCATTTCCCCCTCAAGCCTCAGAGTCAAGAAGAACAAAAATACCTGTCACCTCTAGCAACCTCTGAAAAAGTAAATCAAGTAATTGCCAATGTGAAAGTGGCATACAGAGCATGTGTCACATGAACCTATACCCATACATAAAACTTTGTATTTAGCAAGGGCAGCGACAAAGCAGACAACATGAGTAACAGTCTTTATTACATAATATCCAGATAGGCATCAAAAGTGCAAACTATCAAGGCCATTGGCCAGTACAAATTCCTAGTATGCACATGTGTGCATGACACACTGCACAGGAAATGGGCATCAAAAGTACAAAACAGCAAGGCCATTGGCCAGTACAAATTCCTAGTATGCACATGTGTGCATGACAAACTGCACAGGAAATGGGCATCAAAAGTACAAAACAGCAAGGCCATTGGCCAGTCCATATTTCTAGTCTGCACAGGTGTGCATGAGAAACTGCACAGGAAATGGGCATCAAAAGTAACAAACAGCAAGGCCATTGGCCAGTCCATATTTCTAGTCCGCACATGTGTGCATGAGAAACTGCACAGGAAATGGGCAACAAAAGTAACAAACAGCAAGGCCATTGGCCAGTCCATATTTCTAGTCCGCACATGTGTGCATGAGAAACTGCACAGGAAATTGGCAACAAAACTAACAAACAGCAAGGCCATTGGCCAGTCCATATTTCTAGTCCGCACATGTGTGCATGAGAAACTGCCAGGTGATGTCTATGACACTCATACTGCAGCATATGTCACAAGGCCACATCTCATCTGTCAATGACAAGGGTCATGGTTTTAAACACATGAGAAACCACATGTTGTACAAATGCAGAACAGCTGCACTCAACACTGAGGCCACTTAGAAGCCATTGCATCACACTAGAGACATCACAGAGTTTCCCACTGGCTCACGGTTGGGATTTATGCAGTCACTCACACCCAAAGTCACACTTAGCTGAATACTCACCCCCAACTTGCTGCTGATGGGCCCTCAAGCGTCCATCCAGCTATGGCTGTGTCACTGCCAAGATGCGGGCCATTAGTGGTGTCATGCTTCTGCGCGCCAACCTGCCACTCCGAGGGAGCACCCCCAGCATAATCTCTGCAATGTTTTTGCTCAACCGGCAGATGTCATCCCACCTCTAGTGACAGTGTGTGTGCCGTCAGTTGGAGACACCCACAGCCCGCACCTTGCATGCAATGGCCCTCCATATCGCCTTACGCTGGTGGACCTTAAGCTGCAGGCATGGGAGACAAGAAGAGGAAGATTCAGTGATACTGTTTTATGTACCACTGTGTGTCAGTACAGGAGCATGAAAATACATAGCACACTAATACATAAATGTTGAGCAGAGGCCATACAGCATGACACGTAGTACACTTGCATCGGATAATCCCATAGAAATGTATACATGTATGATGATGGACACAGTACATGGCCATCTCATACACATGCAGAGTGCCAGCACAGCAACGAATGTGAAGGCCATTGGCCAGTCCATATTTCTAGTCCGCACATGTGTGCATGAGAAACTGCACAGGAAATGGGCATCAAAAGTAACAAACAGCAAGGCCATTGGCCAGTCCATATTTCTAGTCTGCACATGTGTGCATGAGAAACTGCACAGGAAATGGGCAACAAAAGTAACAAACAGCAAGGCCATTGGCCAGTCCATATTTCTAGTCCGCACATGTGTGCATGAGAAACTGCACAGGAAATTGGCAACAAAAGTAACAAACAGCAAGGCCATTGGCCAGTCCATATTTCTAGTCCGCACATGTGTGCATGAGAAACTGCACAGGAAATGGACATCAAAAGTAACAAACAGCAAGGCCATTGGCCAGTCCATATTTCTAGTCCGCACATGTGTGCATGAGAACTTGCACATCAAATGGGTAACACCGTCCACTGCCATGGGAATCACCACAGCTCAGGGGCTACATATGGGCAGTCCAGGCACCGCTGTTGGAGAAATGGTGTGGGGAGGAGGACTTGACTTAAATATTTGGCTTTAAGTTGAAATAGGAGGGGGCTGATTGTCGGGGCCAGTTGGAGGACTGGACCTGGGAGAGAGAGAACAGGCTGAGGTAGAGGCATCCGTGGCTGTGGGAGCCTGAGGGCTGCTTAGACCGGTGGAATGGTGGCACGGGGAGGTGGAGACATGCTGCGTGGAGGAACAGTGGTTGAGGGTGAATGTTGAGGGCTGGGTCTCAACTGTCTGGGGATTCGATAGCCCACAGGTGTCTTGGCCAGAGTGGGAAGTGAGGTGGGCACAACAGCCTCACTCTCCACCAAAGGTGTATCAGGTGCAGGTGGCTCTCCCCGTGGGGATTTCCTGGACCTGGTGGTATGCTTGGGGTGGCCTTGCCTCTTCCCCTGCATCCCCTGCATACCCTGCATCCCCTGTTGTTCAGGTAAACCCCCCACTTTGCTCTCTTGTCCCTGCTTCACAGGGGTGTGGGTGGGAGTTGATGTTGTGGGTGAATCTGCCTTTGAAATGTGTTTGGGCTTAGTCGTTGCAGGCACCAGGTTCACAGCAGACAGGGCAAGTGTTTGTGGGTCTTTGGGAGCAGGTGTGGGGATGGGAGTGCCCTTGGATGGTGGTGATTTTGATGAATGTGATGTTGATGCCTGCTCCTTGGCCTGATGCCCCTGAGTGTCACGTGATGGGCTTTTGGTTTTGTGCTCATGTGTGCCCATTTTGTGTTGTGGTGATGGTGTCTGTGGTCTGGTACGCTTCGAGTGCTGCTGTTGTATGCTGCATGTGGAGGACTTGGTGCCTGAGGGCTCTGGTGTGTGGGCACTCTCATCAGGTGGTGCCACTGGCAGGGTGGTTGCTGAAGGGACAGGAGCTGGACTGGGAGCCTGTGACTGCTGAATGGCTGCCGTCACTGTGGAGGACAAAGACTGGACAGTTCGGTGTAGGCCACCCACGTCAGAATGAATGCCCTCCATGAAGGCAACTACCTGTGCCAACTTCTTGTCATGATCCTGGAAGGCATTCAGGAGAGCAGTCTGACCCACACACAGCTGGCGCAAAAGGTCTACCGCCTCCACACTGAGGGCAGCAGGGGAGACAGGGGCAGGGGCAGCAGTGCCTGGGGGGAAGGAGACTCTACCCTTCCTTGGGCTGCATGTACAGACAGCACTTGTGGGAGCATCCGGGAGGGTGGGCACTGGACGGTGTGTGGCGGAAGAAGAGGCAGATCTGGAACTTCCTGTGCCCGCCAACATCGAGGAGTCACCGCTGGAGTCTGAAGGTGTGGGGGTTGGTGTTTCTGGGCGTGAATCATCCAGGGCACTCCTGTCCCGCTCCGAGGCGCTGGTCACATTAGTGTCAGTGAACTCATGTGTAGCAGTTGTGCCAGAAGCTTCCCCACTGGTGTCCATCCCCTGTCCTTCCCTGCCCTCGGTAGACGCTGCAAGAGACAGAGACATAGGTTCAGTATAGTGCCATACTCACAAACATTATATGCAAGCAAAGCACAACACTTTCAAATGATACTCCCATGTTGGACTCCTCCATGTACATTCAGCATGTGCTACATTTATGCAATCATCAGAAAATGCATGGAAACATGCATAGTTGATAGTAATGCTCCATGTGGCGTTGACACAGCGAAATAGCTGGCCCTGTGTCTCCCTGTAACCACACATACTATTCTCTGTAAGCATACTTACGTGCCTGTAGGTGAGATAGCTATATATCAAAACATGTTGTCTCTGTCACATATGGAGTCTCTTTAAGGGAACACCACAGATAATAACTCCAAAATGTCCTTTTGCAATGGCTACAAGCTCCTGATATCCACCATGTTGTGCTTCGAAGCACAACTACAGTTGCACATTGGTGTCAGCTCTGTAGATGTCACAAATTATCTGTTGTGCACACACATCTATGAATGCACACTAACATGATGCTCACTGCTGTTCACTGCCAGGTGATGTCTATGACACTCATACTGCAGCATATGTCACAAGGCCACATCTCATCTGTCAATGACAAGGGTCATGGTTTTAAACACATGAGAAACCCCATGTTGTACAAATGCAGAACAGCTGCACTCAACACTGAGGCCACTTAGAAGCCATTGCATCACACTAGAGACATCACAGAGTTTCCCACTGGCTCACGGTTGGGATTTATGCAGTCACTCACACCCAAAGTCACACTTAGCTGAATACTCACCACCAACCTGCTGCTGATGGGCCCTCAAGCGTCCATCCAGCTATGGCTGTGTCACTGCCAAGATGCGGGCCATTAGTGGTGTCATGCTTCTGCGCGCCAACCTGCCACTCCGAGGGAGTACCCCCAGCATCATCTCTGCCACGTTTTTGCTCAGCCGGCAGATGTCATCCCACTTCTTGAGACAGTGTGTGTGCCGTCAGTTGGAGACACCCAGAGCCCGCACCTTGCGTGCAATGGCCCTCCATATCGCCTTACGCTGGTGGACCTTAAGCTGCAGGCATGGGAGACAAGAAGAGGAAGTTTCAGTGATACTGTTTTATGTACCACTGTGTGTCAGTACAGGAGCATGAAAATACATAGCACACTAAATACATAAATGTTGAGCAGAGGCCATACAGCATGACACGTAGTACACTTGCATCGGATAATCCCATAGAAATGTATGATGATGGACACAGTACATGGCCATCTCATACACATGCAGAGTGCCAGCACAGCAACCAATGTGAAAATGACCCTCATCTGTGATGCAGTATGTGAGTGAGCATGACATACAATACATTGGAAATGATGTGTCGGGGCTGACTCACTGTGTCCAACACTACACACCCCTCAATGTCCTTGACCAGTGAATGGCTACATGTGTCATGGTGGTCACATTTAGGGCCATGATCTTACATTCTCACACTCTTCTCACAAGGTGTAGTCCTGTCTTGTGCAATCCTCAGGCCTAAGATAGCTCATTGAGAAATATTGTGGTGGACAACACATATGTTTCACTCATTCCATTTAGTGATGGGTCCTTGTAACATTGGGCAGTTTCTGTGCAGGCCAGAGGGACTCACACTGAGGTTAAACATGGGCCATCAGAGAAATCACATGCATGTACAATATGAGAGGGTAAACAGTGCCTACACATGCGAGACTGAACACAAAATGAAATCAATAGAAGGATGACATCTCCAAATTACATTTATCTGATGTGTCATAGGTGAATTACCACCAAGAGTGTTACACTAGGCATTGTACTCTTGTGCATAATGCACACATCACCATAGGGGCAATTTGAGAACTGTACACACATCATTCAGTACCCTCTGGACAAAATACATTTGTAATGTCACAAATGAGCATGTGAAGACGTAATGGACTATGACATCACATAGCACAGGCAATGTTTGTTCAGACTTTGACTGACTCAAACCAGCAGTCTAACTGTATGGCTGCAAAAACACTGCATTTCGCTCCCATCCTTCAATGCAGTCATGGATCTGCGGAAATAAGGCTACACACCCCATTGGCATGAAGTCAGCATGCTAGGCAGTGTATCACACATTTACATTAACCAGTCTCAGACCAACGTTTGTTGTTTTTTGCTGAAGAAGGGCTGTAGAAGTGTCCATGTTGCCATCCTCCCCACATACTCAAATGCAATTCTTAATAGGCCATGTATGGAGCATGCTATAGGGAAAAATATGGATGCATGCACATTGACTTGCACTCACAGGCACATACTACTGCAGAGCAACATCATGTGAGCATTCTGAGCACTCTCAAACTTTTATTCTGAAACACTTACCAGTACATCTGGCGCACCATACAGCCTCCAATACTGTGCAAGGACCTCGTCCACCAGGACCTCCAGCTCCTCTGTGGTGAAGGGACGGGCCCTGATGTTCTCAGTTCTCGCCATCACTGGGTCCAGAATACAGGAACAGCAGCAGTTGGTGTTGAAGAATGACAGGCAGCAGTGTCTGAATGCAAGTGAAATGTGTGGCTCTCTCACAGAGATGTATAGGCCCCTGGGGTTGTTTCAGTGGTACTCAGCTGCTGCAATTGTTCTGCCTGGTTAGCATTTTTCAATTGTATCCAATAACCAGGACCGCGGAAGCGGAGCACGCCTACCGCGAGTTTCAAAATTGTATTTCACTACCGCGATCGCGGTTCCCATTGGCTGCAATGGCATTGACATAGGCGGTGTCACACCGCGGGGGCCAGGCGGTTTCTACCGCTATTTGGCATCTTTCAATTGTAAATAATGACCGGGCCCGCGGTAGCGGAGCAAGCCTACCACGGGTTTCAAACTTGTATTTCACTACCGCTGTCGCGGTTCCCATTGACTGCAATGGCATGGGCATTGGCGGTGGCACACCGCGGGGTCCATGCGGTCTCTACCGCAATCCTGCATCTTTCAATTGTGGCCAATGACTGGGCCCGCGGTAGTGGAGCACACCTACCGTGTGTTTCAAAATTGTACCTCACTACCGCGATTGCGGTTCCCATTGGCTGCAATGGCATGGGCATTGGCGGTGGCACACCGCGGGGTCCAAGCGGTCTCTACCGCAATCCTGCATTTTTTCAATTGTGGCCAATGACCGTGATCGCAGTGGCGGAGCACGCATACCGCACCTATGGACACATTATGCTCTAGCAATGGCAATAGCCAATTTTCATCATTGAACACTATGGGGTCCATTAGGATGTCAGGCGGTGGCACCACCGAGGTGCGTAAAAATGCATTTTTCCGCCCACGAGCAGCGGTACTCACGTCCGCCATATTAGTATGGCCAAACATAGACCATTTCCCGTCCGGCGCCGTGCGACGCGAACCGCCATCAAAGTGCGCCCGCAAGTGTGGCGGTGGGAGCCAATGGAGACACACCACCGTGCGGAATGACGTCCGCTCCGGTCCACAAATTAGGATGCTCCAAACAACCAGTCGCACCGCAGCGGAGAAACCGCCCAATCGTAGACGGCGGAACCTCGACAGCGGAGCGCGAAACCAGAGACCCGGTCAACAGCGCCCGGACACGACCGCCATGGACCCAGCACTCCACGTTTTCCCGGTGCTGTACCTGATACATCACCAGCAAATCATGGACCGTCGCGGACGCCGCCACAGGTATGCAACAACACAACCCCACACACAACCACAAAACACAAACCATGGACTGGCACAGGGTCCCTAACCACATCAGATACGCTGGTGGGGATAGGAACACATCCCCAAGTGCACACACACATGACCCACTTGCCACCAATACACCCCTCCGCATCCAGGTCACACATCGACCGCGATCATGCAGCAATGTCACGGCCACGTCACCGCAGCGGTGAAGACAAGGGAATACATGCGCACAATGCAGAAGGCTGGGCCAGTGCCAGGCATGGGCAGGGCACAAAGACCACAGGGCCACAACTCCACCCTCACACACTAGCCCCCCACTGAAGGGACATGCCATGTGCCCCCCCTGTGCACCCCCATGCACAACAACAAGCCAGGTGACACCACACCCTGCACCACACACAAAATAAATAGGGACACAGCCACAGCAGGAGTGGCTGCACAGGAACACACAGCACAGAAGCACAGGGCCAGGGCTACACACACACACACCACAACAACACCACACCAATGGCAAGTAAACTCAGTACAAGCATCAAATGGACACACACACATACAAGCAACAAACATCTCACTGGACACACAGCCTGCCAAGTCACACACACATACCCCACACTGACACACAGACACATACACAGACCACATGCCACCAGCAATGGAGCACACAAAACAGGAAAGCCAAAGTGAGGTGCACACAAATGGAAGGCCAAGGAGACAACCACCAAGCATGTGTACAGCACATGCAAGACAAGGAACATAGAACAACACGCCCAGCCCATCTAATCACACATGGCTTGCATAGTGATTGAAGTCAAACCACAGACAGCACAGTGCAACAACCCAGGGAGACAGCAAGGCAACACATGTATAGGCACAAGGATGAAAGGAAGGCCCTGAAGTCAAACTGTGAACAGCCACACATATGTATACAAATACTTCACAGGAATACTCCAGCAGCACAACACACAGGGCCCATTGACACACTCCATGACTGTCAAACACTAGTAGGAATCCACACACATACCCCCCTCACATCTGCAGCACACAACACCAGTGTCAAACAAACAGAAGGGTGGCAATAATGTCCAGGCAATACACAGACAAACAATCACACTCCCTGGGGTTAGCCACAGACATCACATACACACAGGGATGCCAGAACCAATGTCTGCACAAAAACAACAGACACACACATAACCCAACAGAACCACACACAGAACCACAACAAGAACAGACATGTCCTGTGCAGCAAAAATGTGGAAAGGCAATGGGAGCACAGACACAACAGGAGTGCACAACCCCATCAGTCAGGAACAATGCACAGACAACATACCACAACACAGACAAGAAGTGTACCATCACAGATAAACACAGCCACAGCAAACAAACAACAGATGCACAGCCAAAAAAAAACACATACCAAACACAGCAGGACATAAGTGGATGCATACCAGCCAATGACAAGGCAACATACCCCCACAGCACTGCATGCACAACAAGCAGTGTCTGCACAACAAGCATACCAGCCACACACAGAAATGAGTGACACAACATGAGCCCACAGAACACCAATCAGCACAGCACAAAGACAACATCACACACAGGAAGTGAAGCAGTACCACAGCAAACACACATACATGCAACACAACACCAACAGATGCACAAGTCTGGCACAGAAAGGTGGAAACAACTTGACCAGGGGACTGGGCAGCACACACAGTTGAAGTGCATATGAGCAAACATGACTAACAAACAGCCCAAGAACATCACACAGAACCTATTGGGGAAATGTCCTGAGTGGCACATTGCCATTGTCCAAAGAACTGCACCACAAAGCACAGTGTCACATATCAAGTGATGGGGAGGCGCACACACATGTAAAACAAGGGGACAGCTGACATCCAAGTGAAGTGCCATGGCAGGAGTGTACCATACACAAATAGAGGGAGTGCAGACTCACAATGGGTAGGCATCCCAAGCACAGATAGGGGATGGTAAGACACCACACACAACATCACATACTGGAGGCAAACAGGCACCATGTGACAGCAATGCATGAGAAAACACAACCACAATGTCAGTGTGGATCAGCAGGTCTGCACTGTCTCCACAAACAGTAACATGACAGATGGATGAACAACAAAACACAACACTGACTTGACAGACACACACACTGCATACTCGCTAGTAACAGAATTAACAAGTAGGAGTCAGCCACAACTGCATGGACACACCAACACACTGCACACTGCACAACATACAACTCACACATGTGCATACAACCACATCCACAGGGATAAACAATCCAAACAACAGGCACACACATCCTGGGTGAAACATGTGTGTAGTTGACAATGCAGGGGCACACACATATCAACACTCCAGACAAAGTCAAGACCTTCACACTGCACACTTCTTGACCACCCAAGAGCACACATTGAAAGAATCCCATGGGACTAGGATGACTGCCCATCACAAGATGACCACACACATACACTACTGGGCACACAAAATAAGAACACACATACATGATGAGCCTGGCCAGCATGCCTGTAGACCTCTGGACAGAATCCCATTCTGAGCTGGCAGTGCACCACAACTTGACTTGTGTACAACACAGCCAACATGAACAAACAAAGACAATTGCATCACACCTCAAACCTAATACCTTGCCCACACAAGTTTCAGGGTCAGGAAAAACTGAAGTCCCTCACCCCTGCAAAAAATAGAGTAAGTGAGTAAAGAAATTGGCAAGGTTGAAGTGGCACACACAGCATGTGGCACAGTAAACCATATACACACAGCAAAATAACTTTATTCAGTAAGGACACTGACAAAACAGACAACAGGAGCAACTGTCTTTATTCACAAATTGCACAGATAGGCAACGAGAGTAGATAATAGCAAGGCACAAAATGCAGGGCATGTCCATGAGAAGCTGCACAGGCAGGGGCAAAACAGCAAGGCCAGTGGCAAGTCCAAGGTGCAGAGCATGTCCATGAGAAGCTGCACAGGCAGGGGCAAAACAGCAAGGCCAGTGGCCAGTCCAAGGTGCAGACCATGTCCATGAGAAGCTGCACAGGCAGGGGCAAAACTTCAAGGCCAGTGGCCAGTCCAAGGTGCAGGGCATGTCCATGAGAAGCTGCACAGGCAGGGGCAAAACAGCAAGGCCAGTGGCCAGTCCAAGGTGCAGAGCATGTCCATGAGAAGCTGCACAGGCAGGGGGCACACAGCAGTGAACGAAAAGGCCAGTGGGCAGGACAAAGTGCAGAATGAGTCCATGAGAAGCTGCACAGGCAGGGGGCACACAGCAGTGAGCGACAAGGCCAGTGGGCAGGACAAAGTGCAGAGTGAGTCCATGAGAAGCTGCACAGGCAGGGGGCACACAGCAGTGAGCGACAAGGCCAGTGGGCAGGACAAAGTGCAGAGTGAGTCCATGAGAAGATGCAGAGGCAGGGGCACACAGCAGTGAATGACAAGGCCAGTGGGCAGGACAAAGTGCAGAGTGAGTCCATGAGAAGCTGCACAGGCAGGGGGCACACATCAGTGAGCGACAAGGCCAGTGGGCAGGACAAAGTGCAGAGTGAGTCCATGAGAGGATGCACAGGCAGGGGGCACACAGCAGTGAACGACAAGGCCAGTGGCCAGTCCAAGGTGCAGAGCATGTCCATGAGAAGCTGCACAGGCAGGGGGCACACAGCAGTGAACGACAAGGCCAGTGGGCAGGACAAAGTGCAGAGTGAGTCCATGAGAAGCTGCACAGGCAGGGGGCACACAGCAGTGAATGACAAGGCCAGTGGGCAGGACAAAGTGCAGAGTGAGTCCATGAGAAGATGCACAGGCAGGGGGCACACAGCAGTGAACGACAAGGCCAGTGGGCAGGACAAAGTGCAGAGTGAGTCCATGAGAAGATGCACAGGGAAAGTGTGCAACTGTACCCTAACCATGGTCAGCAACACTGTCTGGGGTGTCACGATGTGCAGCACAGGCCATGCTGTGTGAGAGACAGGCGTGTGAGGTCTACCAACACTCAGACTTGGCTGTCAGTCGTACTGGGAGCTGGCTGTGTGTCGGGCCCAGTTGGAGCACTTGACTGGGGAGAGGGAGGCACAGCTGAGGTATACCTATCAGTGTCTTGGCAAAACGGAGGGCTGCTTGGACCAGGTTGTATAGTGGCACGTGGAGGTGGAGTCATGCAGACATGAGACACAGTGTAGATGGGATATTGTGGAGGGGTGCCTTTCCACTTCTTGGGGAGTCGCAATGGCTTCACTGTCTTGGGAACAATGGGAAGTGGCGTGGACACATCAGGCTCACTCAACACCAAGGCTGCAGCAGGTGCAGACGCTGGCCCTCCCTCTGGTGACGTGCTTGAACCTGCGCAACACTTTGCATGGCCCTGGCTTTGCCCCTCCATCCCCTGCCTACCAGGTGGTCCCCCCACAGTGCCCTCCATTCCCTGCTTCACTGGGCTTGCTATGGGAGTCGAGGTAGTGGTTGAATCGGACTTGCAGCCCTTCTTATGCCTACCCTTGGCACTCACCACCTTCTCAGTGGGCATGGAAATTGTATGTTTGGTTTTGGGAGATGCTTTCGGGACAGGAGAGTCCTTGGCTGGGGATGTCCCTGAGGCACGTGACCCTGACGCCTGCTTCTTGGCTCTTTGTCCCCTGGTGTTGCCTGATGGGCTCTTGTCTGTGTGCACTGTGGTGGCTTTGGTCATCTGTGGGGATGGTGTCTGCGGCCTGGACGGCTTGGGCTTCTGTTGCTGCTGTGTGCTACGTGTGCCGTATCGTGACTTAGAGGTCTGTGGAGCGTAGTCACTGTCGTCCGACGTGGCCACTGGCATGGGTGTGGACAAAGGGACTTTGCTGGACTCCCAGATTGTGCCAGTTGAAGGGCTGATGTCACTGCAGTGGACAATGACTGGACAGTCTGGTGCAGCCCACCCACGTCTGAATGTATGCCCTCAATGAATGCAACCACCTGAGCCAATTTACTGTCGTGGTCCATGAATGCATTGAGGAGAGCTGTCTGGCCTACACACAGCTGGCGCAAAAGGTCCACAGACTCAGCACTGATGGCAGCAGGGGGACCGGGGCAGGGGCTGCGGTGCCGGGGGTGAAGGACACCCTTCCCCTCTTAGCGGTGCGAACACGGGCAGCACCAGAGGAAGTGGCTGGGAGGGTGGGCACTGCACGCTGTGTGGTGGAAGATGATGCAGAGTCCCCGTTCCCTGTGCCCGCCAACATGTCTGCGTCACCGTTGGCATCAGATGACGTACTACTTTGCGTCTCGGGCTGTGATTCCTCCAGCAGACTCCTGTCCCCCTCCGAGGCGCTGGTCACATCTGTCTCACAGGGCTCCTCTGCAGCTGTTGTGCTAATTTCCCCATCACTGGTGTCCGTCCCCTGTTCCTCCATGACCATGGGAGATGCTGCATGAGAGAGAGATTGAGGGTCAGTGCAGTGGCAGCAACAGAACAAACATATGCAATACAGACAACCATTAAGATATCTAGATCTACATGTTGCACGCCACCCTGTGCAATTACATCATTCAAACCCACCTCTGTCATCACAACAGTGCGTGTGCACTATGAAACCAGGACAAAGTGAGCAATGTGATGACCACACAGCACAACATCCTGCATGTGGCTCCATTACAACAGCAACACAGATAGCTCATACCTGTCTCACACCACCCACAATGCCATTTAAATGCCCCATACCCGTTTCCCAGTGTTAAGTACAGGTAGGACACATGCATGACAGCTGCACCCAGCACAGGCACACGCTTACACTCACAGGCCACTGCATCACCAACCTCACATCGCCCAGCGCTGGCACATGCTGTGCACACATGCAGCCACACACAGCCATAGTCACCCTTCCCAGTACACTCACCCCTAATTGCCTGCTGATGCTCCTTCAATCGTGCATCCAGCTCAGGGTGAGTCACGGCCAAGATGCGGCACATTAGTGGTGTCATGCTGTGCCATGCCATCCGGCCAGTGCGAGGGATCCACCCGAGTGTCATCTCCGCAACGTTCTTTGCCAGCCGTGAGATGTCGTCCCACCTCTTGTGGCAGTGGGTGCGCCGTCGGTTTGATACTCCCAGAGCACACACCTTGTTCGCAATGCCCCTCCACACGGCCTTACGCTGGTGCACCTTGAGCTGCAGGCATGGGAGACAAGAGGGGGCAAACATCAGTGACACAGTGTCATGTGACAAAATCACTCAGGACAGTAGCATGATACAGATTAATCACAAATCCACATATCTCACATGCAGAGACAGGAATGCTTTTCACATGGTACATCTGCATGTGAGAATCACACGTAAATGCATGCATGTATGAGGGGGGACACAATACTTGCACATCTCATGTACAAGCAGGATGCCAGCACAGAAGACCATGTGTACTCTGCCCACATCTACTAACCATTTTTAGGTAGAGCAAGACATACGTCACAAAACAACATGTGTATGTGGCGAGACCCACTGTGTCCGACAATGCGCAGGCGTAAACGAACATGCACTGTGAGTAGCCCACTGTGTCATGTATATCACATTGAGGGACATGATCTCACAAACCCACGTCCTTTCTCACAGTGCCAGTCGTGTGCAATCTACAGGGTTGATATGGCACATTGATGGGGAGTCAAATTTGAATATGAACATGTTACACCCTGTACAGTCAGTGATGTGTTCTTGTTGTATTGGGCGGTGACTGTGCAGGCCAGGTGGGCTCACACTGAGATGGACAACAGGGAAACGCAAAGACATGCACACTAGCAATCACTGGCCTGAATCCTCCATTACCAACTTGCTGCTTCACTGTATGGCTGACAAGACAAGACATGTCCCTCCAATCTTGATGTGCAGGCAGGGAGACTTGAGGAGTAGGGTACACACCCCTTCACCCAATGGAATGCAAGTTAGGCAATGCATGACACAAACCCACACTCACATGCACATACTGCATCAGACCGACTACATGTGTGCCCCCCCTGCACTCTCACACCCACTGTGGAAGACTTACCACGACATTTGGGGCACCATATAGCCTTGGGTACTGTGTGAGCACCTCGTCCACCAGGACCTCAAGCTCCTCGCCGGTGAAGGGACTGGCACGGATCTTCTCTGTCCTTGACATCACTGTTGGTTTAGAGACAGCAGCGGCAGCAGCCGGTGAGGGTCTCAGGCAGCAGTCCCTGGAGGCAGCAGCAGGTGAGGGTCTCAGGCAGCAGTCCCTGGAGGCAGCAGCAGGTGAGGGTCTCAGGCAGCAGTCCCTGGAGGCAGCAGCAGGTGAGGGTCTCAGGCAGCAGTCCCTGGAGGCAGCAGCAGGTGAGGGTCTCAGGCAGCAGGCTCTGTGAGCAGTGGAAATTCTGGGCACTCTCCCACACATGTATAGCCCCCTGGTGTCGTTTCAGTAGTCCTGGGCTGCTGCAATTGGTGTACCAGGTCAGCCTTTTACAAATGCATCCAATGACTGGCACCGCGGTGGTGTAGCACACCTACCGCTATTTTCAAATTGCATCGAGCTTCCGCGATCGCGGAGCCCATTGGCTGTAATGGCATGGGCCATGGCGGTGACACACCGCAGGGGCCAGGCGGGCGCTACCGCGGGATTGCATCTTTTGATTGCATCCAATGACCGGCACCGAGGTGGTGTAGCACGCCTACTGCTCTTTTCAAAATTGCATCGAGCTTCCGCGATCGCGGAGCCCATTGGCTGTAATGGCATGGACCATGGCGGTGACACACCGCAGGGGCCAGGCGGGCGCTACCGCGGTATTGCATCTTTTGATTGCATCCAATGACCGGCACCGCGGTGGTGTAGCAAGCCTACCGCTCTTTTCAAAATTGCATCGAGCTTCCGCGATCGCGGAGCCCATTGGCTGTAATGGCATGGACCATGGCGGGGACACACCGCTGGTGCCAGGCAGTAGTTTCCGCAATTTGGGTGCCATAGACACACATGAGGCACCGCGATTTGGGTGGCGAAGCATGCCAACCGCCATTTGGCCATGTCTCTGGGGTTATCAGTACCGCACCCGTGCATTGGGGTGTGTTGCACACACACCGCTGGTGCCAGGCGGTAGTTTCCGTAATTTGGGTGCCATAGACACACATGAGGCACCGCGATTTGGGTGGCGGAGCATGCCAACCGCCATTTGGCCATGTCTCTGGGGCTATCAGTACCGCACCCGTGCATTACACCGCTGGTGCCAGGCGGTAGTTTCCGCAATTTGGGTGCCATAGACACATATGAGGCACCGCGATTTGGGTGGCGGAGCATGCCAACCGCCATTTGGCCATGTCTCTGGGGCTATCAGTACCGCACCCGTGCATTGGGGTGTGTTGCACACACACCGCTGGTGCCAGGCGGTAGTTTCTGCAATTTGGGTGCCATAGACACACATGAGGCACAGCGATTTGGGTGGCGGAGCATGCCAACCGCCATTTGGCCATGTCTCTGGGGCTATCAGTATCGCACCCGTGCATTGGTGTGTGTTGCACACACACCGCTGGTGCCAGGCGGTAGTTTCCGCAATTTGGGTGCCATAGACACACATGAGGCACCGCGATTTGGGTGGCGGAGCATGCCAACCGCCATTTGGCCATGTCTCTGGGGCTATCAGTACCGCACCCGTGCATTGGGGTGTGTTGCACACACACCGCTGGTGCCAGGCGGTAGTTTCCGCAATTTGGGTGCCATAGACACATATGAGGCACCGCGATTTGGGTGGCGGAGCATGCCAACCGCCATTTGGGGATCACTTGCCTCTCAGTACCGCACCTACAGTACACTACACTACACTAAACTACAGGACAGTGTTGGTATGGACAATACAATGTGCACACATGTCAATGTGTTGATGTGCATTGTCAATCACAGCATTTTTCTTTCCAATTGATGATGTTTGTTTTAGCATGTCCCCTCATGTTAGATCATGCACACACTCGTCATTGATGCTCAGACTGTGGTCATTGTGTTGTTGAGGTGTGCCAGATTCAATTGACGCCTGAATGTGTGTCATGTACAGCAGCTAGGTAGGATACCGTGGGGTTGCCTTGTCACACATGTGCAGGATGACAGACTCCCAGGCGTGCCCATGGGGAATGTGGCCATATCCCAATGTCCATTCACTTTGACCGAGGTGTTGTTTGGGGGACTTGCTGTGTGTAATTAGACAAGTGTGTGATTTGTGTAGTTGAAGGGGTCCCTACATGTCAGCTGGTCTGTGACTCAATTCATATGACATTCTTTGTTGGCGTTGTGTCAGCCATGATGTGAGATGCTGTGCACATCCCATGATGTATTGCATTACAATGTGTCCACTCTCATCTCAACTAGGAGGAGACCAAATCTGCATCGTCACTTGACAGTGCTGGCAGACATGGAGGATGAGGCGATCATCCGGAAATGCCGTCTGGATAGAGCCACCCTAAAGACCCTTTGTGATTTGTTGGAGCCCCACCTGCAGCCTCGCCGAACATATCCAACAGCTTTCACCCCAACGTATAAGGTGATGGCGGCACTGCATTTTTTTGTCACTGGATCATTCCAGAACACGGTGGCCGAGGTAGGTGGGATGTCACAACCTATGTGCAGCATGGTGCTGCGTGATGTTCTGTCCGCCATGATGATCTACAAGGACAGATATATACATTTCCCCCAGGGGGCCTGAATTGGCAGCTTTAAAGGGAGATTTCTATCCCCTCGGACACATCCCCCATGTTGTTGGTGCCATTGATTGCACCCATGTTGGGCTAGTGCCACCACAGGCCCGTGAGCACGTCTACAGGAATCGTAAACATTACCACTCCATAAATGTGCAAATGGTATGCCTGGCAGATATGATCATCTCACACATGTGTGCAAGATATCCAGGCTCGGCCCATGACTCATACATCCTGCGTAGCAGCATTGTACCCCAGCTGATGGCCAATCTGCTTCCTGAGCGTGCATGGATTGTGGGTGAGTATGCCTAGTCATTTGGCGTGCTGTGTGTGTGACCTGCTGTCCTCTGCTTCTGAGACATTGCAATGTTTCTTTGTGTGTGTCACACATAGGTGACTCTGCATATCCCAACCGTCCTTGGTTGCTGAGCCCACTGCGGAACCCCAGGACACCGGCTGATGTCCGCTATAATGATGCCCATGGGAGGACACGTCGTGTGGTGGAGCGTATCTTTGGACTGCTGAAGTCACGTTTCCGCTGCCTGGACAAGACCGGAGGGGCACTGATGTACTCACCCAGGAAGGTGTGTCAGATTGTAGTGGCATGCTGCATGCTCCACAACCTAGCCATTCGCAAGGAGATTCCCCTGCTCCTGGATGATGATGAGCAGCCAAGGGCCCCGCCTGCAAACCAACCTGTGTCTAGTGATGATGACAGTGGAGAGGAGGAAGGTGTTGACCTGCGTCAACAGCTCATCACCCGCTACTTCACTTGAAGGTGGGTGACAATGTGCAACATACCCATTGTCTGATGATGTTGCTGTTGTTGTGAAGGTGTAAGTGAGATTTGTGACAGCAGCCAGTTGTAGACTCAGTGTTTGCTGTCAATGTTCATGGGACAGTTCATTTATGAACATCTACAGGATGTGTATGTTGGCACTTGTTGCCCATTGTTATGTGTGCATGTGGGTTGTTCTTGTTGTGAAGTGTTGTGTGATGTCTGTGATGCCACACCCAGACTAGGGAATGTTGTTCTGTTGTGTTTTCCTAGGTGCCTTTGACCTCTCCTTGCCTACATACACTCCGTCCCCTGGTACATTGTATTCCTGTAGAAAATTGTACATCCTGGAATAAAGACGGAGCAGGTACAACAACATGTGTGTAATGATTTGTTTATTTACAAAGGTGACATGTGAGGGGGGTACATTGACAGTGAGGTGATTAGTGGAGCAGTGAGTTGACAGTTATGGTAAATGAGATAATCGAGTGGTCACCACATAGGTGTGGTGACCCAGTCCAACAGACAGATGCCATTCACAAGGCAGTGTGGGGAAGGGCAGTCCAAAAAGTCAATGCAGTGGTGCAGAGGGTTGACATCATGGCTGGCTGCGTGACTGGCGTATGGCAGGTGCTTTGCCAACAGATACTCCCAGGGTTTTCTTTGGACGGCCCCTTTTCCGTTTGGCAGGGGGGGCCTCTGCTATAGGGCCAGTGGGGTCTGAGGACTCACCACTCTCTGTGGCCGCAGGGGAGGATGGTGAACTGTCATCCTGCGGACCACCAGTGGGAGGGGGAGGTGTTGTTTGTGGCGCAGGCCTGTCCCTCAGTACCACCACTAGTTGGCCCAAGAGGTCCACAATTTGTCCCATGCGGGTGTCCATGGACCTCCTCAGCAGGAGGAGCTCATGTGAATCTTGTTCTGACCGGGCCGTTTGTCCCTGGGCCCGTTCATATGCCCCAAGGACTCTGTGGATGTGGTCCAGGGATTCGGTCCCAGGCTGTGATCATGTGTGGGTGACCCTACCCCTCCCACCTGCACTGCTGCCACGGACCGGTTGCCTCTCCACTGTCGGACCACACATCCTCTCCCTGCCCTCCTCAGTTGGTGGGGTGGGGTGGTCATCCTGTGGGACAGGGAGGGTGTTGCAGGCACCACTGGTGGTTGTGGTTGTGGTAGTGGTGGAGGACGCACCGGACGTAACAGCAGGGGCATGCAGATTGGTTGTTGTAGCTGCAGGTGTGGTGGGGGGACGATGGGGTCCTGGGACCTGTTGCGCCCTGGAACACCAGATGGGCCGGCCTCGGTCTCCTCGTCCAAAGATTCCTGGAAGTCAACATCCGAGAGTCGATGTTCCGGGGGGGGGGGAGGTAAACTGGCCCTGCAGGTTGCTGGTGTCGTCCTCTGCAGTCAATTCTTGGTCACCTGTGGGTCAGATGGGAAATGGTCATTGGGGTGCACCCCATAAGATTTGTGTTAGCTGTGTGTCATTCACTGTTAGTACACTACACAGTTGACTGATCATCACATTGTTTCCTATGTGCACTACTGTGCCTCCTGACATGCTGCGGTGGTATATTCATTTCTTGTCCATGGTGTGAGGTGTCAATATGTACCATGCGCCACGTGCATAATTTGTGATTACAGGGACATGTTGACATCTAGGGCCTTGCGCTAAATATGATTTTTGTGCGGACTTTTTGTAGATTTTTTTGTCCTGTCAGCCGTCACATCTGGGCATGTCCTGGCCATTGTCATCTCCTGCATACCTTTGTCTTGTCATGTGCATATCTGGATTGGTACCACATACCATGCTTTCTTACTGTTCATATGGTCCTTGTTACACTGGCAAAACACACAAGATGATGGGCGGAATGTTGCACATGGCTATGTCTGAACTGGGGTGGCGTGGTGAAGCAAAGTAACGATGGATTAAACCCAGATCTGTGACTGGGGGTGAATGTTTGCCAATGTGCAGCATTCCGTCCATCATCTTGTGTGTTTTGCATTTCGCCCTAAGTGGGAAGGGTATGCCCAGACGTGGGTCCCGTGCTCACTACGCCACTGGAGTCAAGCTATCCTGGCTGATGAAGGCTGATAGCCTGAAACCGGTCCTAGGATGCTTGATTCCGGTCCAGGGAAGAAATGGCTTGGCAGTTCGGTCTGGACTGTTCCCATGAGGCACAGGGTCAAGACTGATTTGCATATGGCTATGTCTGAACTGGGGTGGCGTGGTGAAGCAAAATAACGATGGATTAAACCCAGATCTGTGACTGGGGGTGAATGTTTGCCAATGTGCAGCATTCCGTCCATCATCTTGTGTGTTTTGCCTTGTTACTCTGGCCCCATGGCACTGAACCTGTCATTCATTGCTGTGCATGATTGTTCCCAGTCTTTCCTCTACATGTGCATTGGTGTGTCACACTTTGGTTGCTGTGACAGTTTCCTTTGCTTAGCTGTATGCACACTGTGCGTGGCAATATGATTGGTGTGCATATTTGTGCATTGAGAGGACTGGTGTTGTCATATGGCACCATTCTTTTTGTGTCGAATGGCTAGGTGCACGTACTGCCTACTTACCTGTTGTGTGTTAGCATTTGTCTTTGTTTTGTGACACATCTGTGTGTGTGCGTGGTGGAGGCTTGCATCCTGCTCAGTGGTGGCACAAGACAGTATAATATGTCTGGCTAGCTGTTTGTTTATTTGGAGTGATCCAATACATGCCACATGCATCTGGGTGGTATGGGGAGAGCCATCTTGTTGGACTGGGGGACAGGGGGCATGGTGGGAGTACTAGTACAGGCCTCCCCCCCAAACAGCCCTCCATGGCAAGATGGCTACCTACCTGTTAGTTTGTTTGTTGGGGATGTAATGGCTGACACATGCTTCTGGGTGGGGTGGGGGTGTGCTCTATCCTGCTGAGGTGTGGGACAGGGGGCATGGTGGGAACAGTAGTCCAGGCCTCCCCCCAAACAGCCCTCCATGGCAAGATGGCTACCTACCTGTTGGTTTGTTGGTTGGGGATGTAATGGCTGACACATGCTTCTGGGTGGGGTGGGGGAGTGCTCCATCCTGCTGAGGTATGGGACAGGGGGCATGGTGGGAGTAGTAGTCCAGGCCTCCCTCCCACATACAGCCCTCCATGGCAAGATAGCTACCTACCTGTTAGTTTGTTTGTTGGGGATGTAATGGCTGACACATGCTTCTGGGTGGGGTGGGGGAGTGCTCCATCCTGCTGAGGTGTGGGACAGGGGGCATGGTGGGAGTAGTAGTCCAGGCCTCCCCCCCCAAACAGCCCTCCATGGCAAGATGGCTACCTGCCTGTTGGTTTGTTAGTTGGGGATGTAATGGCTGACACATGCTTCTGGGTGGGGTGGGGAGTGCTCCATCCTGCTGAGGTGTGGGACAGGGGGCATGGTGGGAGCAGTAGTCCAGGCCTCCCCCAAACAGCCCTCCATGGCAAGATGGCTACCTACCTGTTGGTTTGTTGGTTGGGGATGTAATGGCTGACACATGCTTCTGGGTGGGGTGGGGGAGTGCTCCATCCTGCTGAGGTGTGGGACAGGTGGCATGGTGGGAGCAGTAGTCCAGGCCTCCCCCAAACAGCCCTCCATGGCAAGATGGCTACCTATCTGTTGGTTTGTTGGTTGGGGATGTAATGGCTGACACATCCTTCTGGGTGGGGTGGGGGAGTGCTCCATCCTGCTGAGGTATGGGACAGGGGGCATGGTGGGAGTAGTAGTCCAGGCCTCCCTCACATACAGCCCTCCATGGCAAGATGGCTACCTACCTGTTAGTTTGTTTGTTGGGGATGTAATGGCTGACACATGCTTCTGGGTGGGGGAGTGTTCCATCCTGCTGAGGTGTGGGACAGGGGGCATGGTGGGAGTAGTAGTCCAGGCCTCCCCCCCAAACAGTCCTCCATGGCAAGATGGCTACCTACCTGTTAGTTTGTTTGTTGGGGATGTAATGGCTGACACATGCTTCTGGGTGGGGTGGGGGAGTGCTCCATCCTGCTGAGGTGTGGGACAGGGGGCATGGTGGGAGTAGTAGTCCAGGCCTCCCCCCAAACAGCCCTCCATGGCAAGATGGTTACCTACCTGTTAGTTTGTTTGTTGGGGATGTAATGGCTGACACATGCTTCTGGGTGGGGTGGGGGAGTGCTCCATCCTGCTGAGGTGTGGGACAGGGGGCATGGTGGGAACAGTAGTCCAGGCCTCCCCCCAAACAGCCCTCCATGGCAAGATGGCTACCTACCTGTTGGTTTGTTGGTTGGGATGTAATGGCTGACACATGCTTCTGGGTGGGGTGGGGGAGTGCTCCATCCTGCTGAGGTATGGGACAGGGGGCATGGTGGGAGTCGTAGTCCAGGCCTCCCTCCCACATACAGCCCTCCATGGCAAGATGGCTACCTACCTGTTAGTTTGTTTGTTGGGGATGTAATGGCTGACACATGCTTCTGGGTGGGGTGGGGGAGTGCTCCATCCTGCTGAGGTGTGGGACAGGGGGCATGGTGGGAGTAGTAGTCCAGGCCTCCCCCCCCAAACAGCCCTCCATGGCAAGATGACTACTTGCCTGTTGGTTTGTTGGTTGGGGATGTAATGGCTGACACATGCTTCTGGGTGGGGTGGGGGAGTGCTCCATCCTGCTGAGGTGTGGGACAGGGGGCATGGTGGGAGCAGTAGTCCAGGCCTCCCCCCAAACAGCCCTCCATGGCAAGATGGCTACCTACCTGTTGGTTTGTTGGTTGGGGATGTAATGGCTGACACATGCTTCTGGGTGGGGTGGGGGAGTGCTCCATCCTGCTGAGGTGTGGGACAGGTGGCATGGTGGGAGCAGTAGTCCAGGCCTCCCCCCAAACAGCCCTCCATGGCAAGATGGCTACCTACCTGTTGGTTTGTTGGTTGGGGATGTAATGGCTGACACATCCTTCTGGGTGGGGTGGGGGAGTGATCCATCCTGCTGAGGTATGGGACAGGGGGCATGGTGGGAGTAGTAGTCCAGGCCTCCCTCCCACATACAGCCCTCCATGGCAAGATGGCTACCTACCTGTTAGTTTGTTTGTTGGGGATGTAATGGCTGACGCATGCTTCTGGGTGGGGGAGTGTTCCATCCTGCTGAGGTGTGGGACAGGGGGCATGGTGGGAGTAGTAGTCCAGGCCTCCCCCCCAAACAGTCCTCCATGGCAAGATGGCTACCTACCTGTTAGTTTGTTTGTTGGGGATGTAATGGCTGACACATGCTTCTGGGTGGGGTGGGGAGTGCTCCATCCTGCTGAGGTGTGGGACAGGGGGCATGGTGGGAGTAGTTGTCCAGGCCTCCCCCCCAAACAGCCCTCCATGGCAAGATGGTTACCTGCCTGTTAGTTTGTTTGTTGGGGATGTAATGGCTGACACATGCTTCTGGGTGGGGTGGGGGAGTGCTCCATCCTGCTGAGGTGTGGGACAGGGGGCATGGTGGGAGTAGTAGTCCAGGCCTCCCCCCAAACAGCCCTCCATGGCAAGATGGCTACCTACCTGTTAGTTTGTTTGTTGGGGATGTAATGGCTGACACATGCTTATGGGTGGGGTGGGGGAGTGCTCCATTCTGCTGAGGTGTGGGACAAGGGGGCATGGTGGGAGTTGCAGTGCTGGCTGCCTGTGCACATGCACCCATGGTAATGTTGCTAGCTACATTGGTGGTGATTGGGAGGGGGTGGATGTTGGATCTATGAGACATGTTTTTGTGAGTGTGTGGTGCAGATGAATGGAATTGGTCCTAGGAGGTGTATCTTTGTAGTTGTGCAAGGCAGTACATAGCAGTGTGGTGGTAGTCATTTGTTTGTACTTACCAGCCTCCACTCCCCGGGTACTCCTGTGAGACTCTCTGGATGCAGTATGGCAAGCACCTTCTCCTCCCATAGGGTGAATGGTTTTGGTGGTATGGGAGTGCCACCGCCAGTCTTGTCAGCCAGCTGACAGTTCTTGGTCCTCCTCTCTTTGACAACCCTCTTCAAGTCATGCCACCACTTCATGATTTCCTTTCTGGATCTTGGGATGGTCCCTACTGCATTGACCTTCTGGACTATCCTTACCCACATTTGAGTCCTTGTGGCTAATGGTGTCTGTTGGACCAGGCTACCAAACAGTTGTGGTTCCACTCTGACTATCTCATCTACCATTACCTTCAACTCACTCTCTGTGAATTTGGGCATTTTATGTGTTGACATGGTGTGTGATGTGCAGAGGTGTTGTAGGTGCAGGTGTGTAAGTGGTGGTGGTGTGGGTGATGTGTATGGTGTGTGATGTGCAAAGGGGTTAGGGGTGCAGGTGTGGAAGTGGTGGTGGTGCTGTGTGTGGTGTGAGTGGTGATGGTGTGTAGCTTTGCCTATCCTTTGTTCTCAGGGGTTCCGCCCTTCAGTTCTGGGTTAGTGCAGAGGATTGTGGTCAAGGAAGGGGCTGGTTTTATGCTCTATGTGGGTGTGTCCACATGTGGGAGTGCTCTCAGGTGTGTTGTGTGTGTTGTCCTTTTAATTTTTTTTGTGTGTGCAATGTTGTGTCATTGGGGTGTGTTTTCTGTTTTTGGGTGGCATGGCTACTTTGGTGTGGGCACTTTGTGGCCTTATTGTGGGATTTTTAAATCAACCGCAAAATTTGTCACGGAGAGTCCGTGGTGGTGGCTTTGCTGCAGCTCTTCCGCATGCTCTCCCATTCATCACTGTTAGCGACCGCGGCAGTCGGAAAGAGCGGAACGTGCCGCGGGACCATCGGGGATATCCTAATTTCCCGTGCGGTGTCTCCGCTATCCTTGCGGCGGGTTGGTGTTTTTCCGCCGCGGATCCGTCTGCCGCAAACGTGTTTTGGCGTTCTCCGCACGCTACGGGCGTTTTTTCTTTCCCCCGTACCGCCGCGTTCGGTGTTTTTTGGCAGTTTATCCTAATTTGGCCGCCGGTTTCTCCCCGGTGCCGGCGGGCGGTTGTTTTCCGCTTCCATGGCGGTCGGGGTGATATTCCGACCGCCATCCTAATAGGCCCCTATATCTTCACAATGTATTACAGCACCTGTTTGAAGAATTGAATGCTAGTGTGACATTCAACTCACTGATGCCTACACATGCCATATCAGTGCACATGATTACATGCATTAGCATGTACTTACTCACATGTCACCTATGATATTTGTGTGCATGTACACAGATTTGGTGTGTAATGGAGTCTCATATTTGTGAACATGTCAATATGTGAGATGGCTAATCAACCCACAGTAATGATGGACTGACCACATAATGTGCCGATTTCACTGTGCACATTGCTGTATTGATTTTGATAGTTGATCAGCTTACGCACACTGTGCTCATTGTGTAGAAAAGTTGTGCTCTGTGCAACTTAAGCAAGAAGGTGTGGCAGGTACAGCAGCTATGTAGAAGTCAGCAGTGTTGCTGTTTCCAACATGTGCTGTGTCAACTACTCCCAGGGCTGCGGACACAAGATGTAGGAGTATACCATTTACCATTCACCTAGTAAGATTCTGTTTTTGAGGTAGTCAGTATGTACATACTGACCACATGTACGACTACATGAGATCAAGGTGTCTCTGCATGTGACTTGTGCATTAAGCTGTTGTTACAGTCCAGTCATTGTTGGCGCTGCGTCAGTCAATATGTAAGATGTTTGACACACCTTATAGGGGAATTAAATTGACATGTGTCCCCTTTCATATTATGTAGGAGACGACCAAATGTGCATCGTCCGTTCCCAGTGCTGGCGAAGATGGAGGATGAGGACATCATAAGGAAATTCCGTCTGGATCGCCTTACCCTTTAAGACCTATGTGGTCAGTTGGAACCCCATCTGAGGCCTCACAGAACCTATCCGACTGCTTTGACACTCACAGTTAAGGTGATGGCGGTCCTGCATTTCTTTGCAACTGGTTCGTTTCAGTACACGGTGGCCATCGCTGGTGGGATGTCTCAACCTATGTTCAGCATGGTGCTAAGTGATGTCCTGTCCGCAATAATGACATACAAGGACCGCTAATTTCACTTCCCAAGGAGATATGAATTGGCAGGTGTGAAGGGTGATTTTTATGATCTTGGACACATACCTAATGTTGTTGGCGCCATTGACTGCACACATGTTGGCCTAGTTCTACCACAGGCACATGAGCACATCTACCGGAACAGGAAGCATTTCCATTCCATTAATGTGCAAGTGGTATGCCAAGCGGATATGATTATCTCCCATGTCTGTGCCAAATTCCCCGGTTCTGCACATGACTCCTACATACTGCATAACAGCATCATCCCACAATTGATGGCAAATCTGCATCCGGAGCGTACGTGGCTTGTTGGTGAGTACACAGAGTCAAGTAGTGTGCTGTATGTGTGACATGCTGTTCTCAACGGTGAGCAGTCAAAATATCGAAAATAAAATATCGACATACACTAATATCGAAGTCACAATATCGAAGGGACAGAATATCGATGTTAAGAATATCGATGGACAGAATATCGACCCTAAGGTAAGTAATATAGATTTTTTATATCGATGTAAGTAATATCGAAGTTAGTAATATCGAAATCAAATATATCGATGTTACTAATATCGATGTTACTAATATCGATATTTGTATTATTGTTATGTATTTTGTTATGTTTTTAATATGTATGTGTTATATGTGTTTTTGTTAAGTGTTCTACTTGTCTAAAAATATATGTATACAATTTTTATATGTTAATAATGTTTTTTTTAAGTTACTTTTTTTTTTTTGTACCGTAGCGGGTTGTGAGTTTATAGGGGAATAGGGTGGGAAGTAATTTAATTATACTAAATTAATTATTAATTTTTAGGAATTATAAATTAATTTTAATAATTTTTTGCTTTTAAGTTCTGTAGCGGGTTGTGGGTTTATAGGGGAATAGGGTGGGAAGTAATTTAATTGTAATTAAGTTATAATTTATTTTAATTAATTGGTATCGATAACTATATTATTGTTAATTAATTAATAATTTGTAATTAATTTTTATTAATTGGTTATTAATTTTTATTAATTGATTAATTGATCATTATGTTAAGTGTATTATTTTATTATTGGAGTGTGTTGTGCGTTTATAGGGGAATACTTTTGGAAGTAATTGAAATCTAATTAAGTATATATTAAATTTATTTTTGGGTATTGATAATTAATTTATTGGACATTAATTATTAATTGGTAAATTTTTTTAATTAGAATTTTTTGGTTCTAAAAATTAATTTATTGTTGTTTTATCATTAATTGGTAATTAAATATTATTAAATATTATTTATTGATAAATGTAATTAATATATTAAGAAGTAATTATTAATTGATAATTAATGGTTAATTATTATTATTGGTATAAAAAAGCATTTAATTGTTCAATATTAGTTAATTGGTAATTAAGTTTTAATAATTTATATGTTTTTTGTTATTAAAAATATTTTATTGTTCAATATTTATTATTTAGTAATTAATATTTATTAGTTATTATTTATTTGTATTTATTATTAATTAATTGTTAATAAATTTTCTATTGGTAATTATGTTTTTAATAATTATTTATTGGTATTGGTAAATAGTTTAGAGTTATTTAATAATTCATTAATTATTTAAAAAAATATTTTATTTATAAGTATGTTATTTGTAACTTCTACGCTATCCAACACTTTCCCTACTGTTGCACTCTCTGGAGTTGGAATAGTAATTTTTACCCCTACGCTATCCAACACTTTCCCTACTGTTGCACTCTCTGGAGTTGGAATAGTAATTTTTACCCCTTCGCTATCCAACACTTTCCCTACTGTTGCACTCACTGGAGTGGGAATAGTAATTTTTACCCTCACGCTAGTCCAACGCTTTCCCTACTGTTGCACTCCCTGGAGTGGGAATAGTAATTTCTACCCCTACGCTATCCAACACTTTCCCTACTGTTGCACTCTCTGGAGTTGGAATAGTAATTTTTAACCCTACGCTATCCAACACTTTCCCTACTGTTGCACTCACTGGAGTGGGAATATTCATTTTTACCCTCCCGCTATCCAACGCTTTCCCTACTGTTGCACTCCCTGGAGTGGGAATAGTAATTTTTACCCCTACGCTATCCAACACTTTCCCTACTGTTGCACTCTCTGGAATTGGAATAGTAATTTTTACCCCTACGCTATCCAACACTTTCCCTACTTTTGCACTCACTGGAGTGGGAATATTCATTTTTACCCTCCCGCTATCCAACGCTTTCCCTACTGTTGCACTCCCTGGAGCGGGAATAGTAATTTTTACCCCTATGCTAACCAACACTTTCCCTACTGTTGCACTCACTGGAGTGGGAATAGTAATTTTTACCCTCCCGCTATCCAACGCTTTCCCTACTGTTGCACTCCCTGGAGCGGGAATAGTAATTTTTACCCCTACGCTATCCAACGCTTTCCCTACGGTTGCACTCACTGGAGTGGGAATATTAACTTTTACCCTCTCGCTATCCAACGTTTTCCCTACTGTTGCACTACCTGGAGTGGGAATAGTAATTAATTTAAAAATATTAAAAGTAAATGTAATTTTTTTAATTTTTTATACATAATTATTTAATTTTTATTTATGTTATTGTTTTATGTGTATAGATGTATTTGTAATTTATAATATTTTTTAATAATTTATAATTTATTAAAATAATTATTAAAACTGATTATTAAGTAAGTATATATATTATATATTATATGTATATTTTTAATTAATGTTTTATTAAATTATATATGTTACTTATTAATTTTAAACATTATAAAATATTTTTAACTATGTTTATTTTATTTATAAGTATTATTTAGTTTATTTTACATATTTTTTTAACAAAAAAACCCCCGATATTTTTGATAACGATATTTTTGACATCGATATTTTTTTCTCGATATTTTTGTACTTACAATGTTGTAGATAGGATATCGATATTGTTGACATCGATATTCTTGCTCCGATATTTTTGTAGGTCGATTTTTTGACCTTCGATATTTTGTCGGTGATTCGTTCTCAACTACTGTTTATATTAGTAAATTGCTCTCTGTATCTCACACCTAGGTGACTCTGCGTATCCCAACCGGCCTTGGTTGCTGAGCCCACTGAGGAATCCAAGGACCCCGGGTGATGTCTGCTACAATGATGCACATGGGAGGACACATCGTGTGGTGGAGCGTACTTTTGGGCTTCTGAAGTCTAGATTCCGGTGTCTGGACAAGAGCGGAGGTGCACTACTCTACTCTCCCCAAAAGGTGTGTCAGATCATAGTTGCATGCTCTACAACCTGGCCTTGCGCAAAGAGATCCCCCTGCTCCTGGACGATGATGAGCAGCAGATGCCCCCCTCTGCAAACCCACACATGCCCAGTGACGACGATAGTGGAGAAGAGGAAGGTGTTGACCTGCATCAACAGCTCATCGACAGCTACTTCCCTTGAGTGTAAGTGACATTGTACAACAATGACATTGTCTGTTGTCTTTGATGGTAATGGCAAGGCATAGATGATCTTTTTGACTGCTGGCTGTTGTTGGCTCTGTGCTAATGGCTGATGTGTGTGGCACAGGGTATTTTTATCCAGGTACCTCATGTCTATGTTGATGTTGTTGCTCATTGTTATGTGTGCTGGTTTTTGTACGTTGATGACTAGTGGTGTGTTTTAGCTGTAATGGCATCACCTGACAAGTAAATGTCATTCTCTTGTGTCTTTCTAGGATCCTTCACCCTCTCAATGCCTCGTCACAATCAGAGCTTGTGGTATATTGGAATCTGAGTTGACATTGTACATACTGTGATAAACATGGCACTGGCACAAAGACATAAGTGTATAAAGAGTGTTTATTTACAATAAGTATTTGTGACAGAGAAGTGATTATTTACAAAATTGTGCAAAGTGAATTTATGAGTTGTCAGTGATGGTAAATGAGACAAATAGAGTAGTCACCACATTGATGTAGTCACACAGTCCAACAGACTCCTGCCATCAACATGGCAATGTGGGTAAGGATAGTTAATAAAGTCAATGTCAAGGGGAACACAGGTGCCATCATAGCTGGCTCAGCGACTTGCGTTTGGATGGTGCATTGCCACGTGATCCTCCCCTGGTGTTTCTCGGATGGCCCCTTGTGTGTTTGGCAGGGGAGGCCTCTGCTGCAGGCTCAGCGGTGTCTGTGGAGTCATTTTGTTGCAGCTCACCCCTCTCTGTGGCCCCAGCTGAGGTGGTGGGAGTATCAGCAGGCGGGCCACTGGAGGGGGGTTGAGCCATCATTTGGGCCGCATGTCTGTCCCTCAGAACACTGACAAGCTGGCCCATGAGGTCCACAAGTTGGCCCATACATGTGTCCATGGACCTCGGCAGCAGGCGGAGCTCACGCACTTCTTCCACAACCTGGCCCATCTGTCCCTGGTTCTGTGTTTATGCCCCAAGGACTCTTGCGATGGTGTCCAGGGCTTCGGTCTCAGTGTCCTCCTGTATTTGTCCCCCAGTTGCCCTCCCACCTGCCCTGCTGACACAAACCTGTGGCGTTGGCACTCAACGCACCTGCACACTCTCCCTGGCATCCTCTGATTGTGTTGTCGTGTTGGTAACCACTGAGGCAGGGAGAGTGTTGCAGGCAGCAGTGGTGATGGTGGTGGTGGAGGCCGCACAGGTCGTCGTAGCAGCGGTCAGCGCAGTTGTTGTTGCTGTGGTGGGGACAATGAGGGCCTGAGACGTGGTGCGCCTTGGCAGTCCAGATGGGCCAGGTTGTTGCTCCTCATCCGAGAAACGTAGGGAGTCTGCATCCGAGAGTTCATGTTCCGGGGGGAGACAGGCTCTGCAGTTTGGTGGTGTTTTCTGCTGCAGTTGCTTGTGGATCTCCTGTTGAACAGAGGTTAAATGGTCATTGAAGTGCACTCCACAAGCTTGGTGTTAGACTTTTGGATGTTACATTTGATACACCAAGCACTTTACATTGCAATCACTTGGTATGGCTGCAAGATACTGAGCATCATGACATGATGTTGAGGTACATACATTACTTGTCCATGGTGTGACATGTAAATTGAAACCATGTGCCACATACAGATTGTGTGATTACAAGGACATGTCATCATCTGACAACTTGCAGCACATCAACTTTATGTAATGCGTCTTTTTTGTTTGCTCTTCATGGAATCATTTTCAGCTAAGCAAGAACTAGCCATTGTAATGTTATACATACCTTTTTCATATCATGTACTTTACTTTGTTTGTGAGTTTGACCATGCATGTTTTGTGTTCAAATGGGCCTTCACGCTCTGACACCATGGCACTTACACATTGCATTCTGTGCTGTGCATGATTGTGCCATGAATTACTTTCACATATGACTTGGTGAGTCAAAGTTTAATTTCTGTGACAGTTACGTGCGCTTAGCTGTCTGCACACTGGATGTGTCTTTTGGATCTATGCCAAGTTGGCTGACATGTGAGTGCTGTGTGGTCATATGGCTCCATGCATTTTGAGAAGGACGGCAGGGTGCATGCACTGACTACCTACCTGTTCGGTGACACAGTGGAGGGAAATGGCTGCCACATGAATGTGAGTGGGGGAGTGCTCCATCCTGCTCAGCTGTGGGACAAGGGGGCCTGGTGGGAGTTGTAGTGATGGCTTCCCACCCACAAACACTCCTCCCTGTTAAGATGGCTACCTACCTGTGAGTTTGATGAGTGCAATGAAATGGCTACCACATGGTTGTGGGTGGGGGAGTGCTCCATCCTGCTCAGCTGTGGGACAAGGGGGCCTGGGGGGAGTTGTAGTGATGGCTTCCTTCCCACACACACCCCTACCTGTTCAGAAGGCTACCTAGCTGTGAAGTGGAGCAGAGGAAGGGAATAGGTTATACATGGCTCTTGGATGGGGGAGTGTTCCATCCTGCTCAGGGGTGAGACAGGAGATCTTGAGAAGGCTACCTACATGTTAGTTTGAGGAGTGCAATGAAATGGCTGCCACATGGTTATGAGTGGGAGGAGTGTACCATCCTGCTCAGCTGTGGGACAAGGTGGCCTGGTGGGAGTTGCAGTGATGGCTTCCCACCCACAAACATCCCTCCCTGTTGAGAAGGCTACCTATCTGTTAGGTGAAGGTGAGCAATGCAATGGCTGCCACATGGTTGTGGGTGGGGGGTGTGCTCCATCCTGCTCAGCTGTGAGACAAGGGGTCCTGGTGGGAGTTGTAGTGATGGCTTCCTACCCACAAACACCCCTCCCTGTTAAGATGGCTACCTACCTGTAAGTTTGATGAGTGCAATGAAATGGCTACCACATGGTTGTGGGTGGGGGGAGTGCTCCATCCTGCTCAGCTGTCGGACAAGTGGGCCTGGGGGGAGTTGTAGTGTTGTAGTGATGGCTTCCTTCCCACACACACCCCTCTGCGTTCAGAAGGCTACCTAGCTGTGAAGTGGAGCAGAGGAAGGTAATAGGTTACACATGGCTCTTGGATGGGGGAGTGTTCCCTCCTGCTCAGGGGTGAGACAGGAGGGCATAAGAAGGCTACCTACCTGTTAGTTTGAGGAGTGCAATGAAATGGCTGCCACATGGTTATGAGAGGGAGGAGTGTACCATCCTGCTCAGCTGTGGGACAAGGGGGCCTGGTGGGAGTTGTAGTGCTGGCTGCCTGTACACATGCCCCCATGGAAATATTGCTGGCTACCTTTGGGGTGATTCAGAGGAAGGAAATGTTAGATCTGTTAGACATGTGTTGGGAAGAGTGTGTTGTACGTAAGTGAATTTGTGTTTAGGAAGTGTAGCTTTCTAGTTGTGCAAGACAGTAGATAGCAGTGTAATGGGAGACATTTGTTGGTTCTTACCAGCCTCCACTCCCCCGGGTATTCGTGTGAGACTCTCTGGATGCAATATGGCAAGCACCTTCTCCTCCCATTCGTTGAATGTTAGTGGTGGAATGGGAGGGCAACCGCCAGTCCTCTGAGCCAGCTCATGGTTCTTGTTGGCACGCTCTTTCACCCTGCTCTTGAGGTCATGCCACCTCCTCTTGATGTCCTTCAGGGTGCGTGGGGTGGTCCCTACTGCATTGACGTTGTTTACTATCCTTTCCCACATTTGATTTTTTCTGGCTACTGGTGTCTGTTGGACCATGCTTCCAAACAAATGTGGTTCTACTCTGATTATATCATCTACCATCACTGACAACTCATTGTCAGTGAATTTCGGCATCTTCTGTGCCATGGTGTGTGATGTGCAAATGGGTGAAAAGTGCAGGTGTGAAGGTGGTGGTGGTGATGTGTGTGGTGTGTGTGTGGTTGTGATGGTGTGATGTGTGCTGATTTGCCTCTCCTTTGTGCTGTGGGGTTGGGCCCTTCAGTTCTGGAGTTGTGCAAAGGATTCTGGGCAGGGAAGGGGCTGGTTTTATACTCAGCTATGTGGGTGGGTCAAAATTGAGTATTCGTGTCAGGTGTGTTGTCTGGGTTGACCTGGGATTTGTATTTTTTACTTGCCATGGGGATGTGTCATTGGGGTGTGTTAGATGTTTTTTGAGGCTGAGCCAGATATACAGCCACACTTGGTAGCCTTGTTGTGTGGTTGCTTTCGACCGCCATTACTCTTTCCGCGCGACCGCGGCGGTCGGAATGCAATAGGCCTTCCGCTGGCTCTCCCAATCATCATTTGTTCCGATCGCGGCGGTCTGAAACAACTGATTGTTCCGCTGGCACGCCATCGTATCGTAATTTCACTTGCGGTCATTCTGCTGGTCGAACGGCGGCTTTTGCTCTTTCCGCAGCTTTCCGGCAGAGTTTCGTTGAATCCGTCCGCCGCGGTTGGATTTTTCTGGCAGTGCATCCTAATCTCACCGCCGGTTTTGCCGCGGTACATGCGGACGGTTAATTTCCGCTACCACGGCGGTCGGAGTGCTTTTCCGTCCGCCATCATAATCAGCCCCTAAGTGTTGAATATGCAACAAATAGCTCCTTTGCATATCAAATAAAAAAACTTATAGCACTGGCCTACATCCCAGTTACTGACGTGGCCGAACACTACAACTTATTGATGGAAAGTCCATACTATCAACAAGATGAACAAAAAGTAAGTCCCCTTCTAGACTATTTTGAGGATACCTGGGTGGGAAGACTCCACAGATCTGGACACGGAAGGCAACCTAAATACCACATTCCATGGTGGAATGTATATCACAGCACACTAAATAAAAAAGCTAAAACAAACAATGCTGTTGAAGGATGGCATAATGCCTTCCAAGCAACAACAGGCAGAGCTACACCTACTCTACATAAACTACTACTATCTAACCAAAAAGAACAGAGCTACCAACAACTAAGAATGGAGCAATCTGTAACACAAATAGGCCCAAAACTTACCGAACAAACTAGACAAATGTTTGAATACTTATAATATAAAGTAAGACTATATCCAACAAGGAAAGCCTACTTTAACTTAAAAATCCTCAAAATATCCAAATAGTCATCACCAAAATCAAACAAACAAATAAATATAATTTTTATATTTTCACAAATATAATTAATTTGTCAAATATATTTATAAAGAAACCAAAAATACATATTGACATATTAATGTTATTTACGAAAAATTAACACAATAACACTACTTTTTTTAACATTTCCCTCCCACAATAAATATTTAAAATTACTTACCTTTTCTGTAGCTGAAGAAAGGAAATCCCAACTTTTGTAACTAAATCCAGGTATATCATAATACCAATATAACCAAAGAAATCCCCCCAAAAAATGGAAAAATCCAACTGTTTCAAAATTAATCCTCCGTCCGTAACTCCATAAACGATAATCCATAAAAATTCAAGAAAAAGGTTTAAAAAAAAGAAACGCTCCATGAAAACGAGAAAAATTAAGGAAGTGCAAAATAATTATTAGTTGATTAAACTAATACACACTTCCTTAACAACAAAAACGCAATCCTCTCGTAACCGCCACTTCTAACGACCAAAACCTGTAAAAAAACACGAACAATCCCACCCACACAAACATACACATAAACTATAACATAATACTATTACAAACATTATTTACACCATATTCAAACATATTTTCACATATTTACACATTTCTAAAATAGGCCTCTAAATTAACGGACGACATATCACTAAAACCTAACTTACACATAAAAATCACCAAAACTTCAAAAACCTAACACTACACACACTACCTAGCACCTAACTACCTTCAAATTAAACTAAAAGTATAGTTTAAATAAAGAAAATTAAACTTACATTCCCCGATGCGACGCAGCTTCCAACCGCGAGCTTCTCCCCTCAGAAATGACCCAAAACAAACGCGAGCGGTTACAAAATACAAGTTATAAACAAATAAGGGTGCTTTAAACATTAAAGATTAATGTATCTTTTTTTAAAACTGTTATAAAATGATTAATACATTGCTAAAATGTTTTGTAAAAAAACTACAAATTATAACTTATATTTCAAAAATTGTGTTATATTTTTTCCTCATTGTAAAATTATAATAATAAATATTATAAAACATATAATATTTATTATAATTACATAATTATACATGCTATATACAATGTTTAAAAAAATATGTACTAAATGCAATAACTGTTTAAAAATGTATACATATTATAAAAAATATTTCTATTAAATAAATCCATGTAATAATTAATATTATTTATAATTTATATATAAATAATATTGATTAAAAAGTATTATTATATGTTTAAAAAATGTAATACAATATGAACAACTGTTTGTATTAAAAACATATGAAAACAAATATATTATTAAAAATGTACAGTATATGTAACAATATAATAAATGTTCACAATACAAAATAAAAATGTACAACTGTTATTAAAAAATATTATTTTTAAACAAATGTTTAAAAAGCAATGTAAAACTAAATTTTTTCATGTTACAAAATGTACATTACTGTATTAAAAAGTTTAGCAATGTTTAACCTTTTTTTTAGCAAAATTGTTATATATAAAAGTATACATATGTACCAAATATATAGGGGCCGATTCCGATCCCGGTCGGAGGCGCACCTAATACCATTCGGCCGGTGAAAAAGCCAGGCGAATGCCTGTTTCCCGACCGAGTCGCACATACTTCCGAACGAGCAAGTACGATGCGCACAACTGCCCAAATCCCGACCCAGTCGTACTCACCCAATACAGGTCCTGTTCTCCGACCGAGGCGGATCCGGAAACGCAGAATCGAGTCGCACGGAAGCCGAAATGCAGCCCCGTCCGGCCGGACAAGTACGATGCGCCATCCGTACGCGCCGAACCCGTCGCTACGCACGGCACGTCAAAGCATCCGGGAGAGGTGCACATAAGCTCCGATTCGCGCCACAAGACGATCCACGGCTACGAGACGAACACGCCAGCGACGAGGACGAGGCGAAGCAAAGAGAAAGACGAACGAGACAAACCAACCATGAATCCCATCGTGCCGATCCTACCAATATTCTACATCTATTACCGGAACTGGCACGGACGCGTACGACGCAGAAGGTAAGTCAGACACCCACCACACAAACAAACCACACGTACCCGACAAATCACACACACACATAGGGATGCAGAAATTACTTGCAACAGCAGCACCATAGGGGCGGGATGGCTATCACCAATGCCACATATACACATAGGGGCCTGGATGCCAACCACTAACACCACCCCTACCCAGGGGTGCTAGATGCATACCACTACCACCACCCCTACCCAGGGGGTGCTAGATGCCTACCACCACTACCACCCCTACCCATGGGGTGCCAGGATGCCTGCCACTACCACCACCTCTACCCATGGAGGGCCGGATGCCTACCACCACCACCACCCCACCCAGGGGGTGCCAGATGCCTACCACTACCACCACCCCTACTCAGGGGTGCCGGATGCCTACCACCACCACCACCCCTACCCAGGGGGTGCTAGATGCCTGTCACTACTACCACCCCTACCCATGGGGGCAGGATGCCTGTCACTACCACCACCCCTACCCAGGGGTGCCAGATGCCTACCACTACCACCACCCCTACCCAGGGGGTGCTAGATGCCTACCACTACTACCACCCCTACCCATGGGGGGCAGGATGCCTGTCACTACCACCACCCCTACCCAGGGGGTGCCAGATGCCTACCACCACTACCACCCCTACCCAGGGGGTGCTAGATGCCTGTCACTACTACCACCACTACCCATGGGGGCACAGGATGCCTGTCACTACCACCACCCCTACCCAGCGGGTGCCAGATGCCTACCACTACCACCACCCCTACCCAGGGGGTGCCAGATGCCTACCACTACTACCACCCCTACCCATGGGGGGCAGGATGCCTGTCACTACTACCACCTCTACCCATGGGGGCTGGATGCCTACCACCACTACCACCCCTACCCAGGGGTGCTAGATGCCTACCACTACCTACCACCCCTACGCAGGGGTGCCAGATGCCTACCACCACTATCACCCCTACCCAGGGGTGCTAGATGCCTGTCACTACTACCACCCCTACCCATGGGGGCAGGATGCCTGTCACTACCACCACCCCTACCCAGGGGGTGCCAGATGCCTACCACCACTACCACCCCTACCCAGGGGGTGCTAGATGCCTGTCACTACTACCACCCCTACCCATGGGGGGCAGGATGCCTGTCACTACCACCACCCCTACCCAGGGGGTGCCAGATTCCTACCACCACTACCACCCTACCCAGGGGTGCTAGATGCCTGTCACTACTACCACCCCTACCCATGGGGGGCAGGATGCCTGTCACTACCACCACCCCTACCCAGGGGTGCTAGATGCCTGTCACTACTACCACCCCTACCCATGGGGGCAGGATGCCTGTCACTACCACCACCCCTACCCAGGGGGTGCCAGATGCCTACCACTACCACCACCCCTACCCAGGGGGTGCTAGATGCCTACAACTACTACCACCCCTACCCATGGGGGGCAGGATGCCTGTCACTACTACCACCTCTACCCATGGGGGGCTGGATGCCTACCACCACTACCACCCCTACCCAGGGGGTGCTAGATGCCTACCTCTACCACCACCCCTACCCAGGGGGTGCCAGATGCCTACCACCACTACCACCCCTACCCAGTGGGTGCTAGATGCCTGTCACTACTACCACCCCTACCCATGGGGGGCAGGATGCCTGTCACTACCACCACCCCTACCCAGGTGGTGCCAGATGCCTACCACTACCACCACCCCTACCCAGGGGGTGCTAGATGCCTACCACTACTACCACCCCTACCCATGGGGGGCAGGATGCCTGTCACTACCACCACCCCTACCCAGGGGGTGCCAGATGCCTACCACCACTACCACCCCTACCCAGGGGGTGCTAGATGCCTGTCACTACTACCACCCCTACCCATGGGGGGCAGGATGCCTATCACTACCACCACCCCTACCCAGGGGGTGCCAGATGCCTACCACTACCACCACCCCTACCCAGGGGTGCCAGATGCCTACCACTACTACCACCCCTACCCATGGGGTGCAGGATGCCTGTCACTACTACCACCCCTACCCATGGGGGCTGGATGCCTACCACCACTACCACCCCTACCCAGGGGTGCTAGGATGCCTACCACTACCACCACCCCTACCCAGGGGTGCCAGATGCCTACCACCACTACCACCCCTACCCAGGGGGTGCTAGATGCCTGTCACTACTACCAGCCCTACCCATGGGGGCAGGATGCCTGTCACTACCACCACCCCTACCCAGGGGTGCCAGATGCCTACCACCACTACCACCCCTACCCAGGGGGTGCTAGATGCCTGTCACTACTACCACCCCTACCCATGGGGGCAGGATGCCTGTTAATACCACCACCCCTACCCAGGGGGTGCCAGATGCCTACCACCACTACCACCCCTACCCAGGGGGTGCAAGATGCCTGTCACTACTACCACCCCTACCCATGGGGGCAGGATGCCTGTCACTACCACCACCCCTACCCATAGGGGTGCCAGATGCCTACCACCAATACCACCCCTACCCATGGGGTGCTAGATGCCTGTCACTACTACCACCCCTACCCATGGGGTGCCAGGATGCCTATCACTACCACCACCCCTACCCAGGGGGTGCCAGATGCCTACCACTACCACCACCCCTACCCAGGGGTGCTAGATGCCTACCACTACTACCACCCCTACCCATGGGGTGCTAGGATGCCTGTCACTACTACCACCTCTACCCATGGGGTGCTGGATGCCTACCACCACTACCACCCCTACCCAGGGGGTGCTAGATGCCTACCACTACCACCACCCCTACCCATGGGGTGCCAGGATGCCTGCCAACTACCACCACCCCTACCCAGGGGGTGCCAGATGCCTACCACCACTACCACCCCTACCCAGGGGGTGCTAGATGCCTGTCACTACTACCACCCCTACCCATGGGGGCAGGATGCCTGTCACTACCACCACCTCTACCCATGGGGTGCCGGATGCCTACCACCACTACCACCCCTACCCAGGGGTGCTAGATGCCTGTCACTACTACCACCCCTACCCATGAGGGCAGGATGCCTGTCACTACCACCACCCCTACCCAGGGGTGCCAGATACCTACCACCACTACCACCCCTACCCAGGGGGTGCTAGATGCCTGTCACTACTACCACCCCTACCCATGGGGGGCAGGATGCCTGTCACTACCACCACCCCTACCCAGGGGGTGCCAGATGGCTACCACTACCACCACCCCTACCCAGGGGGTGCTAGATGCCTACCACTACTACCACCCCTACCCATGGGGTGCTAGGATGCCTGTCACTACTACCACCTCTACCCATGGGGGGCTGGATGCCTACCACCACTACCACCCCTACCCAGGGGTGCTAGATGCCTACCACTACCACCACCCCTACCCAGGGGTGCTAGATGCCTGTCACTTCTACCACCCCTACCCAGGGGGTGCTGGATGCCTGTCACAACTACCACCTCTACCCATGGGGGGCTGGATGCCTACCACCAACAACACCCCCACTCATAGGATGGGTAATGCATGACACAACAAGCACACACCAACATAAGGAATGCAACAAAAAGACATCCCCCCCAACACCATGACAAGCGTGTGTAGACTGTGTCAAATGCCTACAACACTGAACATGACTTTGAACATACAATGTGACCCCCTATCACATGTGTCACACATAAATGTGTGTGGCCCCCACAATGCAAGCAGACCATGACCACTGTGGCAATGGGGTCCAACCCCCATCATCACAGTGACCAAAAGGTAAGTGTGGGGTCCATAGCTGAAGCACATTTTGAACATTGTGGCAATGGGGTTTAAACCCCCATCATCACAGTGACCAAAAGGTAAGTGTGGGGTCCATAGCTGAAGCACATTTTGAACATTGTGGCAATGGGGTTTAAACCCCCATCATCACAGTGACCAAAATGTAAGTGTGGGGCCCATAGCTGAAGCACATCTTGAACATTGTGGCAATGGGGTCTAAACCCCATCATCACAGTGACCAAAAGGTAAGTGTGGGGTCCATAGCTGAAGCACATTTTGAACATTGTGGCAATGGGGTCTAAACCCCCATCATCACAGTGACCAAAATGTAAGTGTTGACATTGAAAAAGCTGCAACTGCCAAACTGCATGGATGATTCCTGGTCACAGAACAACAAACACATCAGTGGCAAAGTAGTGCTTGTGTCCCATAGCAACATAGATTGGGGGAGGCAAACAGTGCAGTGCAAATAAGACATACCTTTGGCCATGTGCAGACAAACATCACCCATGGGGGCTGACACTGTCAACATCCATCAATGACACAATGACAGAAGTGACCATCATACTGCAGACCCACATATTTGCACCAATGGCCACACAAATGGAGATACCCTGTGGAGACTGTAGATGTGAGGTGAACAAATAACATACCATGGCAGCAATGGGACACACAAACAATGATCATTGTGCTGACTGATGACCTAGGAGTCCCAGGGACAGCAGGTGAAACCCACCAAACAACATACAGCCAATGGCACACTAAAGATATGCCAATGCAGTGGTGCAGATGCACAAACACAAACAGGCAGACCCACACTGCACATCAAACACAACAGGTGAGGGGGGTGCCAGTGTCCCCAGGCAACCACACAACACATGATGAGGCCTGAATACCAATTACACAAATGCACATACAGTGCCACACAAAAGTAACTCATGGATCCAAATCCCCTATGTGGGCAATCAGGCATTGTTAGATGACAGGGAGCACAAATTACACATGTCACACAAGCTTGTAGGAACAGCAACTAACACAGCAAGAGACAGACCCACCACAGCACTACCCCCAGGGACCCCATATTGTGCTGACACTAGCCTGCATGATAATCCCACTGTGATGACAATGTCAGATGTCGTTCACACTGTGAACCCCAGCCATGTGTCCTGAGCAACTAACTACCATCACACCTACACAAGCTCCAATCAATCAGCACGGCCTGCCAGCCAAGGCCAATATGGAGGTAGGGGTCTGGCGTGCAACAACTCACTTATGCACACACTCAACACCACACACCCTGATCTCCACCAATGTGCAGCAGTGAAGCTCACATGGACTGGTGACATTGCACATGCACCCATGACAATACCAGGGGTGGTGGTGGGAACTAAGGTGCAGAAACCCATCACACATGGCCAGTCAACAAGACTCGTCAATGTCTGACACACAGCACAGTATGCCGTACATGGGCATGATGTGAAATCCACCACAATCAATGGGATCCTGGCCATAGTCACACACCAATGAAGAAGCCAAGGTGACACATGAAGAACACACGTACACAACTACCAACATTGCAGCTCTGACCCTGAGCAGTGGCAGCAGTCACACACACAACGTGTCACAATCACTGAAAGCTAACACAAACTGTAAATCACATGACTCGTGTAAACAACAAGTGCCAAGGGGAATCCTGAATGTGTCCCATCTGCGTTTGCCCACATCCCCAGCACTGACAACAAAGACAACCTGGGATGACAACCTCATGAACATTAGTTTGCCATGCACCCACATCACAGAGAAACCAGGTCCAAGATGCTGGATGAACACAGAACAACTCAGCAAGCATCACAAACAGGAACATCCCTAGGGACACAGCCTGTGTAGGAAAAGGGAAGGGAACACGCACAGACATGCTTACACAACACAGGCCCACGCAATGTCAACAGATTACACACTGCCATGAGGGCACTCCACTCCTGTGGAAGGTCCGCTGTGCCAAACCTTGTCTGTGCATGACCCAAACATGTCAGCAGAACACTCCGTCAGTGAGTCAACAACCACAACACACAGAAGGCTCTGCTCACATCAGCCTGGGTACGGGAGTGTCACGTCAGTCATCTGCACACACACCAAACACGTGTCAAGCAAGTTGCACTGTATACACAGATGAGTCCTTCGACATTGATGTGCAAAACTGCATGTCCAGTGGAGCTGGGCACACAGTCAGGGAAATCGGAACATTGAACAGTGGTAAGCCCACCAGATGTGCATCAGTGTAAGACAAAGATGTTCATTTACAAATGCAAAAAGGACATCCCTGTGTCAAATGCTGAACATTACACCCTCAGACTGTAGCAAAGGATGCCATAGATCCAGACTACAACAGGACACATATCCCATGGACCACATGGAGTCCATCACTGCAACACTTCTTCGTCCTGATGTGAACACTATTACAACTGCAAATGCAGGATGCTACTCATCCACATCATGTACATCAAAAGAAAACCCAAAAGTAAACAAAAAGGGGCTTTATTCAGCAAATGTCAGGGTAAACACGGAAGTCCAAAAGAAACTAAGGCCAATGGCCAGTCCAAAATCACAGTACCAACGGGGTGAGAAGTGACAACTGGTCACACATTGCTTGCCTGCACTGGTACGGTTGGGGGACATCCCCCTTGGAGGGGCATACAAGGGGCAGGCCAGGCACCGCAGGGACAGGATCAGGGGATGGCAGAGTGAGGCAGTGAAGGGGTGGTGGGTGCAGGAGTGTCACCGGCAACTGCAGTGGAGGTGTCTGACTCAGGGGGGCCGGCACCACTGTGGTACACAAGTCAGTTGGTGTGGGTGCTGCAACCACTGCAGTGGGCTGGACTGATGTAGTGGACTGGGTACCCACTGCAGTGCCCGAGTCAGACGTGGTGGTTGTGGACTCCACTGCAGTGCATGACTCCAAGGGAGTGGAAGGGTGGGCAGATGAGGTGGGCAGGACAGAGGGGGGACCCGGTCCCCACAACAGTGCCACTAACAGGCAGAGCGTCTGGGTTGGGGGTGGAAGAGCAAGTGGCAGGGGGGAGGGCCTAAGCAGTCTGGGGATGCGGTATCGGTGTGTGGGGGAACCTGGGGCAGGGTGTGGCGGGGGAACCTGTGCAGTGGTGGCCTGGGGGATGGAGGAGAGAGACTGGGCGCTGGAGCTGCGTGGTGGTGGTGGTGGGGTCTTGCTCTTCCTGCTCCGGGGGGACTTCCTAATGGGCTCCTGTGTCTGCCTGCGCCTGGGGGAGGGTGTCCGGGGGCGAGGGGCACTCCTCTCTGTGTGGGTGGACTTCCTCTTCCCCTGGTATGCTGGATCAGCAGGAATGGAGGGGAAGAGGCCGAGGTCACACAGGAAGATCTGCTGTGTAGGTGGGGTAGCAGGCGAGGCAAGGGAAGGGGTCTTGGAGGGAGAGGATTTGGAGGACTGCGGAGTGAATGTGGATGCCTGTGTGTGTGTGTGTTCCCCATCCCCTGTGTCTGTGGTATCAGTCCCCTGAGGATGCTTGTGTGCACGTCTTGCCTTACTCTTGGGTGTGTCTGTGCTGCTCGTGTCTGTGTGTTTGGTTGACTGTGCAGGTGTGCATGTGCTTTGGACAGGTAGGGGGGCAGGAAGTGTGGATGGGGCAGAGGTGGGAGGGGTGAGGGACTGTTGGAGGAGGGACACTGCTGCCGTCAGGGAGGAGTCCATGGACCTATTGCTCCTCTGTAGGGCAGACATACCCGTCGAGATGCCCTCCATGAACGACACCAGCTGTGTCAACAGAGTGGTGTGTGCATGGAGGACACTCAGCATTGCTGTCTGCCCTACATGGAGCTGCCGAAGGAGGTACACAGACTCCTCACTCAGGGCAGCAGGGGACACAGGGGCAGGGGCTGCGGTGCCTGGCACGAAGGAGACACGCTCCCGAGCACGGGAGCCTCCACGGACCTCAGGAATGGGAGCCAATGGGAGGGCGGTGGTGGTGGTGGTGGTGGCGGGGCCAGACAGACTAGCTGGCCTTTGGTGGCTGCTGAGACCCGCCTCCACAAGGGAGTCATCCTCCGAGCTGCTGTGGTCCCCAGCTGAGGTGGATGGTGCTGAGGACTCCTCGGTGTGGCTCCCCTCGCCCTCCGTGCCACTGGGTCCCTCTGACCACTCGTCCGATGCTGACCCAGTCTGGCTCCGCTGCTCCTCCTGGTCCGTGGAGCTGTCCCCTCCTGTGGCCGTGGATGTATCTGCAAACAATTAGGGAAACAGACAAACATCAGTCACCTGCACTGACCGCACACACCACAGTAAGTACAGCACATTACAGAGCAAGCCCTGGCATCCTTAGTTGAACATTGCCTAAAGTCCTCACACAGATTCGGGAAGCCAATTGTCAGTCTGATGGTCAACCATGGGACTCACACCCCTCCTGCCCTTGCACCCATCTGTCTGGTGCCTGTCTGATGGTAAGACCCCAGTGTGGACACATGCACCACCTACACAGTTGTTGGACATTGCAGGGAACACGGTGAAGTATGTGAACATGCACACATCACATCTCTTGCCACTGAGTCAGTGCAGGTGTCCGGATAAAGGGATGGCCAGAGTCTAATTAGAAATGCATGTGATGCATACCAGCACCAGACACCATGATGCACCCATGTCCGGATAGTCAATGCCACAATGGGGTGCATGTTGCACATGTCACTCCCCTGCAGGATCAGTCCCAGGAAGTTTAATGCCATGACACAGGAATGCGTGCAAAGTCATACATTACTGTCTCAAGTCACATGGCCATGGCAGCCAGCCAACAACAGTCTGCACTGTGTCACAATCCGAGGGCATGGGGAATGCAAGTTATGTGACTGACAAGTGCACATGTCCATCCCCCAAAAACCACATCATCTGTACTACTATTTGTCCACGTCATACCAACTGGACATATGGGGGACATGAAACACAACTCACTGAACATGAGCACCTCACAGTGTGCTGTGAATGAAAATACAGCTGCCTGAAAGTCACAGTCGCAAACACCTGTGTGCACAGTCAAGTGATCAGACACCTATAAGTCACAGAAGTATCGTCTATCATGGTCACATCTCAGATGGCATGCTGAGCCCTAACCGATAAACATACCAGTAGTCCTGACAACGAAGACACAGCACAATGAGACAGAGGCAGACACCTGAGGGTACATTTCACTGATCACAACATGCCAGATGATACACGGGAGTGGGAGTACAGAGTGTATTGTATGCCCTGGAGTAGGCATGACTGTCCAGCTCCACCTGTAAGAGGGATGAGTCCTGGACAGTAGGCAGGTGGCTAAGCATGTGTGACACACTGGATACACATACTCCTGAGGCCCAAACATTGTTCCCACCAGCAGCATGGGTGTGTGCCAAATTCCCCAGGGACATGTGGTGAGTCAGAGCAGCAAGCGGACCACATATCAAAGTTACACCCAGATCACATGTCAGAACTTAGGCATTGTGTAAGCAATTGACCCACCCATGAATCGCACAACATAGTCACGGGAACAAATGCTGTCCCCCACCTTGAGCAAAGCAAAATGCAATGACACAGTCCCCAAATGACACAATTTCCTGACTATAAGGGCCACACATATGCGTATCAGAGGAGAAGTGGGCATGTCACAAATGAGGGACATGGGTCCTGGACCACATGACTGATGTACTGTGGAAGTTTAACCAGGCCAGAGGAGGGCACATAGCATGTCAGACAAAGTGCACAGTGCAGTCATGGACTCACCCCCTCCTTGCTGCTGTCTGTCCTTCAGCTGCCCATCCAGGTCAGGGAAGACCACCGCCAGGATCCGGAGCATGTGGGGGGTCAGGGTCCGGTGTCCGCCCCTCCTGCGAGGAGGCGACAGCTTCAGCTGGACCCTTGCGATCCTCCGGGTCCAGCCACGAAGGTCCTGCCACCTCTTTTGGCAGTTGCGGATCCTGCGCCTGTAGACCCCCACGGATCTTACTTTCCGGGCGATGGTCAGCCAGATGTCCTGCTTCTGGTGGGCATCAACCTGTGAGGATGACAAAGTGAAAAGGCCATTACTACACATGCAACATATACGTGCATCACACAGTTGGATATACATGTCTCAATCACAGGGGCATATGATGTACACAGGCAGTGCAACAATGGCTATGAACAGTTTGCCAGCAGTCACTACATGGTATCATTGCATGGGAAGTAAACCTAGTTGGAATGCACTGTTAATGCACTGTACCAGTTCAGTGCATGTAACTACACACTTTGGGGTGTGACAACTACTCAGTGGGCATGCTAGCCAGTGGTGTGCACACTGAAAGTCCTGCTAGTCAGACAACATGCACAATTAGTGATGCAGTGGACAGCACACTCACCTGCTCCCCTGGTTTCCCATACAGCTTGCTGTACTGTGGAAGGAGGCTGTCCAGCAGGGCCTGGTTCTCCTCAAGGCTGAAGGCTGGGGCTCTCTCCACAGTACGTGCCATTGCAGGAGCCAGAGGATGCATAAACAGCAGCAGTGTTGGTGGCAGATGTCGTCCTGGAGCATGTAGTGCAGGCAAGTGAGCTCTCAGGGGAACAGCCAGCATTATATGTGTGCTGCAGAGGCAGATACTGTCCCATGTGTCCAAAGTGATAGGTCCAAGTCGTTTGCATCTTCTGAATCTGACCAATCCATGGAATAGCAGCACTAATACATGCCCACAGCATCCTTCAAATCTCCAACTTCATGACACCCATGATTTTGCAACATTGTTGTGGCTGGCCAACTGAATTCACTGCATCAGACTCGTTGGAGCTTCGAAAACGCGTCCGTTGCCATGCCAGGCCCCAGCCAATGTGTGCGCACTGTTCGGTCCATTGCTGTACAACGCGTACCCGCTCACATTGAATGCAATGGGCCGGCCGGGAACACCGATCGGTCCATTGCTGTTCAATGCGTACCCGCTCACATTGAATGCAATGGGCCGGCCGGGCACACCGATCGGTCCATTGCTGTTCAACGCGTACCCGCTCACATTGAATGCAATGGGCCGGCCGGGAACACCGATCGGTGCATTGCTGTACAACGCGTACCTGGGATACAACGCGTACCCGCTCACATTGAATGCAATGGGCCGGCCGGGCACACCGATCGGTCCATTGCTGTTCAACGCGTACCCGCTCACATTGAATGCAATGGGCCGGCCGGGAACACCGATCGGTCCATTGCTGTACAACGCGTACCCGGGATACAACGCGTACCCGCTCACATTGAATGCAATGGGCCGGCCGGGCACACCGATCGGTCCATTGCTGTTCAACAGCGTACCCGCTCACATTGAATGCAATGGGCCGGCCGGGAACACCGATCGGTCCATTGCTGTTCAACGCATACCCGCTCACATTGAATGCAATGGGCCGGCCGGGCACACCGATCGGTCCATTGCTGTTCAACGCGTACCCGCTCACATTGAATGCAATGGGCCGGCCGGGAACACCGATCGGTCCATTGCTGTACTAACGTCCTGTACAAGTCACTGGCATATGTCACCATGCCTGTCACAGGTGAACATATGCCAGCCACATATACTTCCCAGGGAGTGAGGGGCACACCTACAACACCACAGCCTGTCCACACTCTATCCTAAGGCATGTAAGGCTGCATTACCTGTTCCGTGTATGGGGGTCAACATGTTGTTTTTGGGTGGCACTTGGGGGCAGCCACTCCCAGGCTGTGCACGTGTTCATGGTGACAGAATCCTTGGTGTGTTGTGCACATGAACACTGTGGTGTGCAACTGTTCATTTCAGGGCATGTGGCATGGTCACATTTCACGGTTGTGTATGTGTATGTCATGTCACATACCCCCTGAGTCCCATGTGGGACGGTATGTACGTCCCAGGGTGACCCATTGCCACAATTGTGATGGCCCTCCACAGTCTGTGTGCATGTTGTGTTTACAATGTCTCTGATTCCATGTGCACAATGGGAGACAGTCTCCACATCCACGTTGTTTGTGCATGGACTTTGATGTTGTGCGTGTGTGTGTCACAGACGTCCATGTCTGTCCTGCCGAGGCAACAGGGACCACTACCTGTGGGGGTCATGGTTGTTTAGCTGTGGTGTATTAATGATGCACCATGTCATGCCAGTGTCCATGTGGCAATACAGGGTCCCTGGGAATCTACCTGTCGATGAGCTGTGATGCCTGGGGCACATCTGTCCTCACATGTCACTGTGGTGTGTGTTTGGAACGTGACAGCAGTACATGGGTACTGTGACACAGCCTAATGATATCCCATAGCACAACCTGGGACTTGTTGAGGGAACATGTTGAACTGTGATGTTAGATGTTAGCCATGTAGGTGCCATACATGTCCTTACGGAACGGCACACGCATCATGTACTTGTGTCTCGTAATGATGTATCATGTGATATTGAGTCTGGTCTATGCCACATATGTGGGGTGACTGACAATCTTTCTTTCTTCACCTATGCACTGCAGGGCACCAGCTGTCCATCGGCCATTCCCTGACCTTGCAACAGTGGTTGAACGGGACTGCATCCGACGGTACCGCTTCACCAGGCCACTGATTGAGGAATTGACGGTGCGGTTGGCCCCACATTTGCAACCTGGCCGGACATACCCTACAGCGCTGACCCCCAAGGTGAAGGTGATGGCAGCCCTACACTTCTTTGCCACTGGTACCTTTCAACACACTGTGGCGTCTGCTGGTGGGATGTCACAGACCATGTTCAGCCGTGTGCTCCGCGATGTTTTGGAGGCTATGTTGAGATACCTGAACCAGTACATCTATTTCCCTAGACTTCAACAACTCACTGACGTGAAGAGTGACTTCTATGCCCTGGGGAGGATGCCGCATGTCATTGGCTCCATTGATGGGACACATGTGGCTTTGGTACCACCACAGGCCCAAGAGCAGGCATACAGGAACCGCAAACACTACCATTCGGTCAATGCACTGGTGGTATGTCTTGCAGATATGAGCATCTCACACGTGTGTGCCCGTTTCCCCGGTTCTGCACACGATGCCTACGTGATGAGGAGTAGTCGCATCCCGAGGATGATGTCACAGATGCGGAACCAGCGTGCCTGGCTTGTTGGTGTGTACTGACTTTGTACCATTGTGTGTGTTCTGCAATGTAGTGTTCCACCCTCTTTTCCAACTCAGCTAATGTGCAATTGTCTGTATGTAGGTGACTCCGGATACCCCAACATGCCGTGGTTGCTGACGCCCCTCAGGAACCCTGTGACACCAGCCCAGATGCGCTACAATGAGGCACATGGTCGGACCAGGAGAGTGATTGAGCGGACATTTGGTCTCCTGAAGAGCCGCTTCCGCTGCCTAGATAAGACAGGAGGGGCCCTCCCATATGCCCCAGCAAAGGTGTGCAAGATTGTCATCGTCTGCTGCATGCTACACAACCTGGCAGTGCGGAAGGAGTTGCCTCTCATCCTGGATGACGATGACCAACATCCGCCACCTGTGGAGGATCCTGGGCTGGACCACGATGCCAGTGATGATGATGATGATGAGGGTGATGTCCGCACACAGCTCATCACCAACTTCTTCAGCTGAATGTGAGTATCCAGGGATGTTATGTCAATGATGTGAGTTTGCATGATATGTGTTGGTGGTGCTCTGGTGCTGTTTGAGTGTGTCCATGTGCTACTTGACTGGATGCGTGCAGCGATGTGTCCTTACAGGTAGTCTGTACTCCCCAACAGTGTTGGCATGCTAACTTGGTTCTGGGTGGGTTTCTTGTGACATGTATTGGGCATGAGTATTGCAGTTCTGTCCTGTTCTTCAGTGCTTTTGACTGTGTGTCATTTCTGTCCTTCACAGGGTACTTTCAGAGTTGTTTGGTCAACTGTGATCCCCCGACACCGTGAATCAACTTCCAGGGTGGTAGCTGTCGTTTCCCTACAGGTGATGTGCGCCACACCCATGGACTTCCTTTCTTCTACACTTGTTGACTGTGTGCCCACTGCCAGGTGGGATTACCTTGCATCTGTAGTGGTTACAACATGTTGCAAATGTGTAATAAACCTGTGCTTCACTTTGTGATGTGCGTTGTCTGTGGTCACACATCTGACTGACATTTGCTTACTGCACCAGTGGGCTAGTTGACACAGACTGGGAATAGGTGTTGGGTCTGTGCATTGCACCGTATTTCCTGGCAACATCAGTGTAGGCGATGAGTCAGATGGCCCTGGTGTGTATGTGTTGTGTAGCCCTGGTGGTGTGTCTCCCTCATATGTGTCACCTTGCCATGACTCACATGCCGGTGTTGTACTTGCTGTAGCAGTTAGCATGCACAGTGTCATTTCACAGATCATCATCTCCACTTCAGAAACAACGTTGGAGTCACAACAGAGGCAAGTATGGTGTATTAGTGAGTTTATTGACATACATGTGTGAGTATAGTGCACAGGATGGTGGGTGCTGTACATTGTGATTGTAATCCAAAGTTCCAAGATGATTTGGAAGTCCTGGTAGCAGAAATGTCCAGAGTAAAGTCCACAGTCATCTGATACATTGGTGCAACTTGAGCTCCCCATGTCATGTGGGAGAGTTGTGTTGCATTCGACAGGGTGAAGAGTTTGGGCACAAAGGTGATTTTCCAGAACAGGTGTTGGCTTCCTGGGGGTTGTGCATGGCCATCTGCCTCTCAGTTGTCCTTCCTCGGACGACCCCTCTTCTTATGGGGGGACCCTCAAGTGCAGGCTGCTGCGGTGCAGGGGACTCTCCGCCAGAGTCATCCTCCCTCCCTGTGGCAGTTGCAGTTGTTGCAGCACCAGATGTTGTGGGCACACAGGGAGGTGTTGACATGTTGGTGCAAATCTGGCGGAGGCATTGCAATATGTCCCTATGCACCGCCGTCTGTTCTTGCACTGTGTCCCACTTGGACTCCATGCGGGACATGTGTAAGTCCAAGCGGGCATGATGGGCAGCCTGCTGCTGTTGAATGTCCCTGAGGATCCCCACTACCTGGCTGAACTCTCCGGTGCTAGTCTGGTACGCATCAGCTATGCGTACCAGTTGTGGGTCATCATGCAGTCCAGACCCCTCTGCAAGTAGCGACCTATGTCTACCACCCCTCCCACCACCCCTGGCGACACGTGAAGGACCTGCGGTGGCACGCACAGGTGACCCTGGGCCCCCTTGGGGGTTGTTGCTGGTGTTGTTGTCCGTAGCTCCACGTTGGGCCGGGGTCCGTGTGCTGTTGGTGGTGGTGGTCCTTGGTCTGTCCGTGTCGGCAGGGGTGGTCTGTGTGTTGGCAGTTGTTGGAGGGGTGGGTGCAGGGGGTGCAGCTGGTGGTCCTGCTGGTGCTGCATGATGACTCACTGCGGAGGTGCCAGGTAGGTCTTCGTCATCCGAGGTGGGCAGAGGCTGTTCCACACCAGTGAGCTCAGTGTCCCCCGGAGCCTGGGACAGGGACTCCTCAGCGTCTGCTGCTGTGTCCCCATCATCACCTGTATTTGGAAGAGACACACAATGTATGTAATGTTTCTACAGGCATCAATGGTTCAAACACCTGACAGTTGTGACTGTACCTCTGGATGCGGGCCTGTACATTGCATTGTCCTAAGTTGTCACAGTCAGCTGTTGATATTGGTGTAGCGCATTGTCCTGACAACATGAAGCATTTCAATGTGAATGTTGAGGTGTGTGCATGGCCAGCATTGGTGGTATTTGGTTGACATCCGGACATCCTTCTCCCTCCAGCCCAGTTATCCCACCATGAAGCATGCCACCCTTGCAGTGGGTGCAGGTTGACTCTCAGGATGTCAGTCAGTGGTGTCCTGCTGTTTGTTGGTGCCCAGTTCCCAGCAGGGCCTTGTGCTCCCCACAGCAGTACCCAGTGTCAGCCATCTTGTCAGTTGTTTTCCACTCCCTGTGATGTGAGCATGGTTCAGAGTGGTGTTGATGGGCCAATTGTGAGGGTGAGCAATATCTGTGACTACCACTCCCATCATGCTATTGCCTCCACCCCCTTCCCAGCATGCCCATACTTCCTTCCTTTTGAGTGTACTTCACTGTGTGTGGGTGTGACAGCAATGGCAAGATGGCTGACAGTGGTGTCCTGCTGTTGGTTGGTGGCCAGTTCCCAGCATGGCCTTGTGCTCCCCACAACTGAGCACCGGTGTCAGACATCTTTGATGGGGCTTTCCACTCTTTGTGAGGTGTGCAAGCTTCAGTGTGAGCTTGCTGGGCCATGTGGTTTGGGGATGTTGAGCTGTGACTACCACTCCCATCATGCTATTGCCTCCACCCCCTTCCCAGAATGCCCATAATTCCTTCCTTCCTTTTGAGTGTACTTCACTGTGTGTGGATGTGACAGCAATGGCAAGATGGCTAACAGTGGTGTCCTGCTGTTGGTTGGTGGCCAGTTCCCAGCACGGCCTTGTGCTCCCCACAACTGAGCACCGGTGTCAGACATCTTTGATGGGGCTTTCCACTCTCTGTGAGGTGTGCATGCTTCAGTGTGAGCTTGCTGGGCCATGTGGTTTGGGGATGTTGAGCTGTGACTCCCACTCCCATCATGCTATTGCCTCCACCCCCTTCCCAGCATGCCCATACTTCCTTCCTTTTGAGTGTACTTCACTGTGTGTGGGTGTGACAGCAATGGCAAGATGGCTGACAGTGGTGTCCTGCTGTTGGTTGGTGGCCAGTTCCCAGCAGGGCCTTGTGCTCCCCACAACTGAGCACCGGTGTCAGACATATTTGATGGGGCTTTCCACTCTCTGTGAGGTGTGCATGCTTCAGTGTGAGCTTGCTGGGCCATGTGGTTTGGGGATGTTGAGCTGTGACTCCCACTCCCATCATGCTATTGCCTCCACCCCCCTTCCCAGCATGCCCATACTTCCTTCCTTTTGAGTGTACTTCACTGTGTGTGGGTGTGACAGCAATGGCAAGATGGCTGACAGTGGTGTCCTGCTGTTGGTTGGTGGCCAGTTCCCAGCAGGGCCTTGTGCTCCCCACAACAGAGCACAGGTGTCAGACATATTTGATGGGGCTTTCCACTCTTTGTGAGGTGTGCATGCTTCAGTGTGAGCTTGCTGGGCCATGTGGTTTGGGGATGTTGAGCTGTGACTCCCACTCCCATCATGCTATTGCCTCCACCCCCATTCCCAGCATGCCCATACTTACTTCCTTTTGAGTGTACTTCACTGTGTGTGGGTGTGACAGCAATGGCAAGATGGCTGACAGTGGTGTCCTGTGGTTGGTTGGTAGCCAGTTCCCAGCATGGCCTTGTGCTCCCCACAACTGAGCACCGGTGTCAGACATCTTTGATGGGGCTTTCCACTCTCTGTGAGGTGTGCATGCTTCAGTGTGAGCTTGCTGGGCCATGTGGTTTGGGGATGTTGAGCTGTGACTACCACTCCCATCATGCTATTGCCTCCACCCCCTTCCCAGCATGCCCATACTTCCTTCCTTTTGAGTGTACTTCACTGTGTGTGGGTGTGACAGCAATGGCAAGATGGCTGACAGTGGTGTCCTGCTGTTGGTTGGTGGCCAGTTCCCAGCATGGCCTTGTGCTCCCCACAACTGAGCACCGGTGTCAGACATCTTTGATGGGGCTTTCCACTCTCTGTGAGGTGTGCATGCTTCAGTGTGAGCTTGCTGGGCCATGTGGTTTGGGGATGTTGAGCTGTGACTACCACTCCCATCATGCTATTGCCTCCACCCCCTTCCCAGCATGCCCATACTTCCTTCCTTTTGAGTGTACTTCACTGTGTGTGGGTGTGACAGCAATGGCAAGATGGCTGACAGTGGTGTCCTGCTGTTGGTTGGTGGCCAGTTCCCAGCATGGCCTTGTGCTCCCCACAACTGAGCACCGGTGTCAGACATCTTTGATGGGGCTTTCCACTCTCTGTGAGGTGTGCATGCTTCAGTGTGAGCTTGCTGGGCCATGTGGTTTGGGGATGTTGAGCTGTGACTACCACTCCCATCATGCTATTGCCTCCACCCCCTTCCCAGCATGCCCATACTTCCTTCCTTTTGAGTGTACTTCACTGTGTGTGGGTGTGACAGCAATGGCAAGATGGCTGACAGTGGTGTCCTGCTGTTGGTTGGTGGCCAGTTCCCAGCATGGCCTGTGCTTCCCACAACTGAGCACCGGTGTCAGACATCTTTGATGGGGCTTTCCACTCTCTGTGAGGTGTGCATGCTTCAGTGTGAGCTTGCTGGGCCATGTGGTTTGGGGATGTTGAGCTGTGACTCCCACTCCCATCATGCTATTGCCTCCACCCCCTTCCCAGCATGCCCATACTTCCTTCCTTTTGAGTGTACTTCACTGTGTGTGGGTGTGACAGCAATGGTAAGGTGGCTGACAGTGGTGTCCCGCTGTTTGTTGGTGCCCAGTTCCCAGCAGGGGCTTGTTCTCCCCACAGCAGTACCCAGTGTCAGCCATCTTGTCAGTTGTTTTCCACTGCCTGTGATGTGAGCATGGTTCAGAGTGGTGTTGATGGGCCAATTGTGAGGGTGAGCAATATCTGTGACTACCACTCCCATCATGCTATTGCCTCCACCCCCTTCCCAGCTTGCCCATACTTCCTTCCTTCTGACTCTGCTTCCCTGTGGGGTAGTGTGCCTGTGCTGAATGGATGGCTGACAGTGTTGTCCTGGCGTTTGTTTGGCTACAAGTCCCATGTGTGTCACTGTGCTTCCCACAGCATGACCCAGGGTGGTGGTTCTTTGTGGGATAATTAATTTTAGTGTGAGGCAATGCATTTTCCCAGGTGTGCTGTGTGTAGTTTGTGTTAGGGGTGTGTGTGGGGAGAGCTGCTGGTAACTATGGTCATAGCTGTCAGTCCTCCTTCCCACCCAGCCAGATATCCCACCATGGAACGTGCTTCCATTGCAGGGAATGCAAGTTGTCTTTCAGGATGTCAGTCAGTGGTGTCCTGCTGTTGGTTGGTGCCCAGTTCCCAGCAGGGCCTTGTGCTCCCCACAGCAGTAGCCATCTTGTCAGTTGTTTTCCACTCCCTGTGATGTGAGCATGGTTCAGAGTGGTGTTGATGGGTGTATTGTGAGGGTGGGCAATATCTGTGACTACAACTCCCATGATGCTATTGGCTACACTGACTTGACCAGCATACACAGAATTCCTTCCTTTCTGTGGGATTCCCTGTATGGTGGTTTTGTAGTGGTGGCTACATATCTGACAGTGTTTGTTGGTTATATTTGTGCCACTGCCTAGCTTTATTTGTTGTAGGGTTTGTACATGTCATGACACAGTTACATATCACTATGAGATGGCATGTGTTGTGTTTATCTGACTGACATACACATCTTGGGATGATTCTGTTTTTGTTGCTGTGTATTTGCTAAGGGTGCATGGTTTGACTATCCCCTTGACACTGATGTGTGTGTATTGTCACACAATATTGGGTATATTGGTTGTGTACTCACCAGGCTCTGGGATGTTTTCTAGTCCATATACGCTCACTGGTGGTAGGATGGCCCGCACCTTCTCCTCCCAGGGCCTGAGGTATAGTGGTTTGGCAGGAGGGCCACTGCCGGTGTGTTGGCTCAAGATGTAATCCTTCTTCAGTAGGTCCCTGACCCTCCTGCGCACATCATACCACCTGTTCTGGATGTCTTCCTTTGTGCGCAAACATGGTGATTGTGCGTTCACCCTGTCGACGATCCTCGCCCACATCTTGGTTTTCTGCGACATGGGGGTCTGTTGGACCAGTGTACCAAACAGCTGTGGCTCTACCCTGAGGATCTCATCTACCAGGACTTCCAATTCACTATCTAGGAACTTTGGATTCTTCTTGGGGGGCATGGTGATGGGTGGTGGTGGTGAGTGATGTGTGTTGGTGTGCAAGTGAGGGTGTGTGAGTGTGTGTTTTGCTGGGTGTATGTGAGGGTGCTATTTGTTGAGGTGCTGATGGTGTGTGGCTTGTGTGATGGATGAGCTGTGAGTGTGTGTGTGGTTGCTGTCTGTTGGTGTTGTGTGCTGGCAGGTAATTTGAATTTGCAAAGGATCATGGTAGAGATTTGTGTCCTTTATATGGGTGGAGTTGTGGGTGTGTCTTTGTTCCCTGTTTCCCCCAGTATTTATTGGCTTTGTAATTGCTTGTTTGGCCTTTTTTTGTTGTGTTTTCCCTTTGTACTTTTTGTGCATGTAGGAGACGTTCTTCTGACCGAGTCGGACCCTGCAGTTGTCTCGTGCAAGCTTCTCCGAGTCGTTCACGCTGGGTTTGTGCTGTTTTATGTGCTGCGTACGCGTCGGTCGCGGTGTATTGGGTTGCTTCGGCTGGCTGTTTTGTATGCGTGTCGGTCGTACGGCTTGTGCTCCGTGCGACTCGGTCGTGTTTTCCACGCGTTGCATCGTACTTGGCGGGTCGGAGTTCGCGGGTACGTTTCGTTCGGGATTCTTCCTGGTGAGTGTCGGTCGGTTCGATTTGCGTGCTTTTCCGGCCGGATAGCTGTTTTCCGCGCGGTTCGGTCGTTCGTATTGTGTTCCGTACGAGTCGGTCAGATTTTGCACGCTTTTCATCGTACTTTGCGGGTCGGGCTGCACCGGTACGTGTCGGTCGGAATAAATTCCGGCTCCGAGTCGGTCGGTACGTTTTCCGGCCCGGATTGGAATCGGCCCCTAGATGTCTGAAAAATAAAGATTGTATTTATTTTCTCTATGTGTAACAGTTTACATTATATGCACTTAAAAAAAGAAATGTTATTTTTTCATTACTATGGGGTCCATTACGATGGCGGGCAGACAAAGTCCGCCCGCTATCGCAACGGAGAAAGGGACCGCCCGCCACATGTCGCGATTCGAATTAGGATGCGCCCGCCACACTGGCGGGCGCATCCCCCATACTCAGCATTGTGGCGGGCGGTGCTCACAGCACCGCCCGCCACAATGCTGGAAATGCATGTTGTGCATTTGCATGCACAGGGTGACAGGCACCGCGACGGTGCCTGCCACCTTGTGCATTCAAATGCAGGGGGGTACCATAGGTACCCCCCATGTGCACCCCCCACCCCCCAACACCCTGGGGGCACGCAACGGGCCCCCAATTGCAATTACCGTATGCCTTTCCATGGCGGCAACGCCGCCATGGAAAGGCACACCTCCGCCCACATCGTAATATGGATGGCGGTGTCTTGCAGACACCGCCACCATATAATGCCCCATTTCCGCCGGTCGACGAGTCGACCGGCGGAAAAGCGGCGGACGGTTTTTCCATAGTAATATGGCGGGGGGTAAATGTGTGGCGGGCGGAGGGAAATAGCGGGCGGATCGCCACCGCCATGCGGGCAGTGGCGATCCGCCCGCTATTGTAATGACCCCCATGTTTGACAATAAAGTAACATATCAATTCAAAAATTACATCTCATTATTTACTTATTAATTTAATAATGTTTCATTTTCTACTAAAAAAATATTTTAAATCAATATACTGTATATAATAATATGTCTTTAATAAATATATATATATATATATTATCATTTTAACCTATGTTATTATTTATACACATTCCCACTACACACTATATTAATTTATTTAGTTTATAAAACTATCAACATATATAATTTACTATTCCCACTACAATTTATATTAAGTCAGAAAGGTGCTGGACACTAAAGAGATTTAATTTACTATTCCCACTCCAATTAGTATTAAATCAGGGAAGGTGCTGGACACTACACATATATAATTTACTATTCCCACTCCAGTTAGTATTAAATCAGGGAATGTGCTGGACACTAAACATATATACTTTGCTATTCCAACTCCAGTTAGTATTAAATCAGGGAAGGTGCTGGACACTAAACATATATAATTTGCTATTCCCACTCCAGTTAGTATTAAATCAGGGAAGGTGCTGGACACTAAACATATATAATTTACTTTTCCCACTCCAGTTAGTATTAAATCAAGAAAGGTGCTGGACACTAAAGATATATAATTTACTATTCTCACTCCAGTTAGTATTAAATCAGGGAATGTGCTGGACACTAAACATATATAATTTACTATTCCCACTCCAATTACTATTAAATCAGGGAAGGTGCTGGACACTAAAGATATATAATTAACTATTCCCACTCCAACTATTTTTACATCAGGGAAGGTGCTGTACATTAAACATATTTTATTTTATATTCACAATTATAAAATCTTACAATATGTAAATCAGTTAATCAGAATCCAATTTATAAATCATATTAATAAAAAATAAAGATATTTTAATTTATTATTACAATTTTTAAAATACTATATTTTCCATATACATTTAATTTTTTAATAATTATGAAACATAACACATATAATTTTAAAACCTAATTATGAATTTATTTTAATATTTGGGAATTATTAAAAAAATATATATTATTTGCAATTTCACATATATAATTATTTAAAAACACAAATAATATCTCTTAATTATTAGTAAAATTTTAAATTTTAATATATTTCAAATTTATAATACAATAATTTTAAAAACAAAATAAAACGTATCCCAAAAATATATATATTTATTATAAAAATTTCTTTTTAAAATTTTTAATTAATATTTAACCAAAAATATACTAAATTCCACACCTTTATTCAAAATAAACAAAACATAACACTCCTAAAAACATTTTTTTCAAATTTTAAATTTTGTTTTTTATTTATTAAATATTAAAAATATTTAAAAACACTCCCCACCCTTATCCCCTATAAACCCAACATCCCGCTCCTAAAACATTTTAAAATTAAAATTGCAAATTTTTCAAAATTTTAGTAAAATGTATTTAAAACACTCCCCATCCTTATCCCCTATACACCCAACATCCCGCTCCTAAAACAACAATTTTAAATTAAAGTTATAAATTTATTAAAAAAAAATATTTTGAAAACACTCCCCACCCTTATCCCCTATAAACCCAACATCCCGCTCCTAAAACAACAATTTAAAATTAAATGTATACATTTTTAATTTTTAAAAAATTTTAAAACTACTTTTTCAAAACACTCCCCACCCTTATCCCCTAAAAACCCAACATCCAGCTCCTAAAAATTAAAATACAATTTAAAATTTTTATAACATTAATTACCTAATATTATAACAAAAACAAACATAACAAAAAAAAATTACTATAACGATATTTTAACATAAAAATATTTTAACAGTTGATATTTCATACATCGATATTTTCTACAACACAAAAAATCGATATTTTTTACATCGATATACTTACCATCGATATTTAGTACTGTCGATATTCTAAACTCGATATTAAAGCATGTCGATATAAAAAAGTCGATATTATGTCCACTTACCGTAGATAACAGCAATGCCCCTATACTGGGCGTGTACTAATAGCACTGGCTAGAAAAGAGAAATTGCTGATGGCACAGGTGAAATACATCACACAATTCCATTGCAAAATCCAGAGCAAACAGGCACTCCTTTCTGGCCATGCAAAGCTCCAGGTGAGGCCTTGAAGTTCCAGGGTCCTCCTATTAGCTAGAATCTTTCCCAGAGTTGTGGTCCACCTAGAGAGCGCTCCTGTAGATGGATGTAGCATTGTGTCTGTAGAGTGGGGTCACTGGAGTGAAGAAGTGCATGGACCTTTCTCCATTACAGGGAGTGGACTTCACACTCCTCTCAGTACTGCATTGACAGCAAGAATTAATCTAGAGTTCATGCTTGGGGCAAAAACGTTAGATCCATCAGAATATAAAATATAATGACAGGTTGCTCTTTGGGAGGTATGGAGTATGTACTTACTGCAAGTAAAGCAGTCTCCTTGTTCACTCCTAAGGTTCCCTTGAAAGTGGCCATTCTTACAAATGCTGAGAAGGGTACATCATTTTTGTAGACTTGTATAATATTGCAAATAAAAGATAAACATTTGAAAAAGTTATGTGGGTAATAAAACCCCAATATGAGTAATGTTTATTGTGTTGCAAATGTAAGCACTGTACTACAGCCAGCAATTACCACTTGACACTAAAACTGCTGTTTCTATTTTTCTAAGTTTGCCTTTTTGCGTAAAATAATAAGTATAACATAAAACATTACTGAACTTAGACCTAGAATGATCACTTCATTTGTTTAGGCAACAACCAGCAAAATTATATGTCCAGTCATTGAGAATTTAGATGCAGGAACACTTGTACGACGAGTTCTCTGATTTTTTAATTAGGGTTGATTTAGAAAAAAGTAACCAGCTTTCAGAAAACTGTAGTCTTTTGAAAAAAATAATCTCATGATTACTCTCGTTTTTAGTAAAAACCGATGCACTAGTTAATTCGCCTTAAACAGCTGTTTCATCTTCCTTCGGTTCTATTACTTTTTTTTCGGGGCGGGAGGAAGCACTCAAGAACTCGATCTGAAGTTAACAGAGCGCTTTACATGAGCGCCAGCTGCGTTATATATGTACACATTCATTTTTATCAGGCACGAGGATATTTAGGGGCCGATTCCGATTCGGGCCGGAAATCTCTCCGACCGAGCCGGACCCGGAGAGATTTCCGACCGAATCGGACCCGTGCAGCCTGACCGAACGAGTACGATGCGTCCGTATGCTATCGTACTCGAGTCGGTCGGACTCCCATTGAAGTCAATGGGAGCCGGTCGTACAACGCGTACGCAGGCTCCCATTGCCTCAATGGGTGCGAGGCGAACAAGGGCGCCCCCTACAGCGGGTACGCGATGAAGCGACTTGCACCGTACACGCACAGGTAGGGGGGACCCATGGGTCCCCCCTGTGTGCGACTCGCGCGGCTACACGTACAGGGGGGTCCGACACGGACCCCTGAAGTACGGCTCCGACTGCTCATTCGAACCGGACGGCGCGTGTCGGTCGGACTGCTCACGGCGCGCATCGTACTTACCCGGCCGGGGAACATCTCCATTGCGCGGTGCAAGTCGTGTCCGAGCGAGTCGGTCGGTGCGGTTAGACCCGGGAACGAGCTGGTCGGAGCGGTTGGGACGCCCGAACGAGTCGGTCGGCGATTTCGCATTGTACTCGCTCGTCCGGACGCACGTACGAATCGGTCGGGAAATAGGGCACCGAATCGGATCCGGTTATGCCGAATCCGATTCGGAGCCCTACCGGCCGAGATCGGAATCGGCCCCTAAGTGATTTCCCGAGAATCACAGGATGTTGAATGTCCCTACCGAGAATTGAACCCAGCTCCCCAGGTGCGAGGTCGACGCTCTAGCCGTTTAGGCCACATCCTCTCCTAAGTATACGCTCCATATACTGCTCCAGTTAAATACTACAAATTGGATCCAAAAAAGGCGTGTTGTGAATTTCACGCCTGCCTTCCACCTTCTTTGAGCGCTTTCTTTCAGTAAACAATCTCTTTCTCAATTACTGATCTTACGTGTTCTGTGCTCCTATATTGGAACTTCAGTTTATTATTATTATGCACCATTATGGTCACTGCCATTTAAGTCTGAGACATGGGAACATTGTGAAAGTGGCACTTTCCATTATGAATACAGAACAAAATTATGCGCTTTGTCAAAAAGAAGATGTGAACTAAATTATGGGCTTTGTCAAAAGGAAGATGTTTTCCTTTTATCTTTTTTCAAAGGTCTATGTGTTCCGAGTGTTATTATTTCCTCTCTACTTTCAGGTAATCTGGGATAATTATTATTTTGTTCCATATTGTAGCTGATCGGAATAGGACTCTCAGCTTTAGGTGCCAATACCCTTTTTTTAAGCCAGCATTGCACAAACCCAGTTCTGACCAAGTTGACTTTAGAAATACACCCCCCAGTGGGGCTTATTTACATGCCCCTTGTGCCTCCGGTGCATCACTTTTAATCAGTACTTAATTTGTAAAACAATAAGTGCCAGGGCTCTAGTCAGCAGGCTACTTCAGCTTGCACTGCCCATTGCTGCTGTCATTTACAGTACCAGCATAACTAATAAGTCACACTACTACAAGTGTGACAATTCTGACAATTTCTGGACTCCAAAGTTAAAAGAATGGCTTTGGCAGCAGGTATTATTCATTCTTAACCCCTTCGATGCTCATGACGGAGCGGTTCCGTCATGAGCATCGGTTGGGCTGTGCTTATGACGGAACCGCTCCGTCATGAGCACAGCCCCTGGGGGAAGCGCTGGCGCTTCCCCCCTGGGGCATCGATCTTGCCCCCACAGAGGGGGATGGCAGTGGAAGACACGCGCCGACGTCTCCAGGAAGCGCCGGACGCGCTAGAAATCATTTATTCCCAGCGCGTCCAGGAAGGAGGTAGGTTTTTCGTCTCCAGTGGGGCGGGGGGGCCGAAACAGGATGCCTTGAGGCATCGGGGGAGAGGAAAGAGTATTTCCTCTCCCCTGATGTCTCAATGCAGGGCATTCCTGCTTCACTATCGCGCACAGCGTCGCGATCGTGGAGCAGGAATGCCCCACTAGACACCAGGGATGTTTTTTTTCGATAAAGGAAGCGACCCCTTGGGCAAGGGTCGCTTCCTAGGGGGGCAATTTACATTGAAGACTTTTCTGCCCCCCCCGGGGACAGATCGACCGTTTTTTCAGCCGTTTTTGGATCCAGGGGGGGCAGAAAAGCCCACTAGATCCAGGGATTCATTATTATAATGAAATGGAAGCGACCCCTTGGGCAAGGGTCGCTTCCAGGGGGGCATTTTTCTTTGTTTGGACATTCTGCCCCCCCCAAGGCAGATCGCCCCGTTTTTTGGCCTTTCTGCCTCCAGGGGGCAGAAACCTCCACTAGACACCAGGGCGTTTATTTTAATTGTGATGGGAGTGACCCCTTGGGCAAGGGTCACTTCCAGGGGGCCATTTTATTTTGTAATGGGAATTCTGCCCCCCCTGGGGGCAGATCGGCCTGTTTTTTGCCTTTCTGCCCCCAGGGGGGGCAGAAACCCCACTAGACACCAGGGAAGTAGTTTAAATAAAAATGGAAGCGACCCCTTGGGCAAGGGTCGCTTCCAGGGGGCAGATTTTTTTATATGGGTATTCTGCTGGGGGCAGATCAGCCTAGTTTTTTGCCCTTTCTGGCCCCGGGGGGGGGGGCAGAAAACCCCACTAGGCACCAGGGATTTTGTTTTGCGAGTAATGGAAGCGACATGGTTGCTTCCTGGGGACAGATCTGCCCCTTTTTTTGGCTTTTCTGCCCTAGGCGGGAGGGGGGAGGCAGAAAACCTTACTAGGCACTAGGGATTTATTACTTTTGCAAGGGGGCAAATTTCTGTCTGCTGTTTTCTGCCCCACCTGGGGGGCAGATTGGCCTGGCAGACAACCTCACCCGATCCCTTGGGCAAGATCACCCCCTATTTTTCTCAGCCCTATTTGAAGGCCCATCTGGCCGATTGACCATTTGGGTAGTAACATAGCGTGTTATAATGTTAATTGTTTTATTTTTTGTGAATTGCAATTGTAATGCTTTATTTCTCCTTTTTTGTTCTAGTTGAAGGCTTTTGCTCTTTAGACTGTTCCAGGTTGCGGTTTCGTTACTGGTGGTTCTGCTGTTTGTGTAGTTGCACGTGTTTGGTAAGAGAGTTTTTTTGTACAATGTAAATGAGTTTCATTTCTCTGCATGAATTTGTTTTTTGCAAATGGTGTAATAATAGCAGTATGTTTGGCTTCTGTTTTTTGAGTGTCAAAAACATTTTGCATTTGTGCTCGATGTGTATTTTGTTGTCTTGTGAGTAATTGGTTTTGTTTTTTTCTTTCTAGTGGGATATCGTTTTTGCTGTGTCTCTGCAGAGTAGGTGCTGGTGAGTGTAGCTGTCTCTTGTAAGTGAATTGTATAGTTTTTGAGTATATAGATCTTTGTGATAAAGGCACACATTATTTTACTTGTTTTGCACAGTGTTGGTTGTTGTTGACTTGTTTGTGCAGTCTCCTTTTGTGTAAGGATAATGGCTAGCCGCAGGATTACTGCTCAGCAGGTTGTTGGTATGCTTTTTGAGTCTTCCTCTGACCATGGTTCAGAGACTGACTCTGCATCTGAGTCAGAGGAGGCAGGGGACGATTCAGGCAGTGAGTTTTCTCTCCACATGGAATTATTGGATACTGAAGATACTCTTAGTGCGGATGAAGTGCCTGTGTTAGAGGAGGAGATTGATGTGCCGATAGTGCGGCAAGAGGCATCTGGGCTGCAGCCTGGGGCTGCAAGGCTTTCCGTTGGTGTAGTGCGGCAAGAGGCATCTGGGCTGCAGCCTGCGGCTGCAAGGCTTCCCGTTGATATAGTGCGGCAAGAGGTATCTGGGGCAGCAAGGCTTCCCGTTGGTATAGTGCAGCAAGAGGCATCTGGGCTGCAGCCTGGGGCTGCAAGGCTTTCCGTTGGTGTAGTGCGGCAAGAGGCATCTGGGCTGCAGCCTGCGGCTGCAAGGCTTCCCGTTGATATAGTGTGGCAAGAGGCATCTGGGGCAGCAAGGCTTCCCGTTGGTATAGTGCGGCAAGAGGCACCTGGGCTGCAGCATGGGGCTGCAAGGCTTCCCGTTGAAAGTGCTGACCTCTGGGTTGCCCCAGGCATGGTGCAGCCGGCATTGCCAGACTTTACTGGTGTTCCAGGGTGTAGAGTGAATACTGAAAACTTTTTGCCGATACATTTTTTTCAGTTGTTTATGGACGATGTGTTTTTGGCAGAGATTGTTGAGCAGACTAATTTGTATGCCGAACAGTTTTGAGGGACAACAGTGCCAGTCTTAAGCCCCACTCTAGAGCTACCCGGTGGACTCCCACAAATCTGGAAGAGATGAAGAAGTTCTTGGGTTTAACTTTTTTGATGGGCTTGCTAAGGAAGCCATCAATGTCTTCATATTGGTCTACTAGTCCCTTGATGGCAACTGCTATTTTTCCGGCAGTCATGAGTCGTGATAGGTATTTGCTTCTGCTTCGGATGATGCATTTTGTCGATAATGGTTTAGCGTTGCCACGAGATCACCCTGAATGTGACCGTCTTTTTAAGATTCGGCCTGTCATTGATCACTTTGTTGATCGATTTTCTGAGATCTATGCTCCAGGGAAAGAAATTGCAGTGGATGAGTCTTTGGTGTTGTTCAAGGGCCGCTTGGTTTTTAGGCAATACATTCCTAGTAAGAGGGCACGCTATGGAATTAAGCTGTATATGCTGTGTGACAGTAGGACTGGATATGTCTCTAATTTCAGAGTGTACACCGGTAAGAAATCCAGGATTAACCCCCTGGTTGTCCGTCCACTTTTGGAGTGACTGAGAAAATTGTGTGGGAACTTGGAAGAGGATTTTTAACAAAGGCCACCATTTATATGTAGATAACTTCTACACTGGTGTGCGGTTGTTCAGGGAATTGGCCAAAGTGGACACTGTTGCTTGTGGCACAATCCGCTCTAACCGTAAAGGTTTCCCAAAAGAACTTGTTTGTAAAAAGCTTGTGCGGGGACAGTGCAGTGCGTTGCGTTGCGAGGAGCTTCTAGCTGTGAAGTTTTCAGACAGGAGAGATGTCTACATGCTGTCTACCATCCATGATGAAAGCACTGCACCTGTGACTGTTTGGGGTCAGGTTGCTGAAGCGCGCAAACCTGTGTGCATTTTAGACTATAATAGGCACATGGGTGGTGTTGACAGAGTAGATCAGAGGTTGGAACCTTACGCTGCTCTTCGTAAGGCTTACATTTGGTACAAGAAGTTGGCTATCCATCTTTTCCACTTGGCAACCTTTAATGCTTTTGTTGTGTTCCAGGATTCTTGTCCTGAGTCAAAGATGACTTTTGCTAAGTTTCAAGAGTCTGTAATAGGCAGCCTTGTTTTAGTGGAACAGGCAAGTGTTCCTAGAGTTGGAGTGGTGGAGGATGTTGCTAGATTGAAAGATCGCCACTTTCCTGATCACATTCCTCCCACACCCTCAAAAGACTTTCCCAGTAGGAGATGTAGAGTCTGTTGGCGAAGAGGTATGCGGAAGGAGACTCGCATGTACTGCCCCGAGTGTCCTTCTAACCCTGGGCTGTGTGTGCCTGCTTGTTTTAGAATGTACCACACGCAAAATAATTTTTGGGAGCATCCATGAGTGGTAAAGTGAACTGCCTGGCCTCTATTGTTTAATATTTTTGGTTCAGTTTCAAGGTTGGCATTTGTGTAGTGTATTGAGTTTCAGATGTTGTGTTAGTAGATTTGTATCTATTTGCAATTTGTTTGTGTTTTCTTATTTTTATAAAAAAATCCTAAATGTGATGGCGGTGTGCGTGGAGTGGCGCTTGTGTGGCGGTGTGCGTGGTCTGGCGTTTGGCTGGCGGTGTGTTTGGATTGGCGCTTGGCTGGTGGTGTGCGTGGACTGGCACTTGGCTGGCGGTGTGTTTGTACTGGCGCTTGGCTGGCGGTGTGTTTGGGCTGGCGCTTGGCTGGCGGTTTGCGCGGACTGGCGCTTGGCTGGCGGTGTGCGTGGACTGGCGTGTGGCTGGCGGTGTGTTTGTACTGGCGCTTGTCTGGCGGTGTGTTTGCACTGGCGCTTGGCTGGCAGTGTGCGTGGAGTGGCGGTGTGTTTTGATTGGTGCTTGGCTGGCGGTGTGTTTTGATTGGCACTTGGCTGGCGGTGTACGTGGACGGGCGCTTGGCTGGCAGTGTGCGTGGACTGGTGCTTGGCTGGCGGTGTGCGTGGACTGGCGCATGGCTGGCGGTGTGCATGGACTGGCGCTTGGCTGGCGGTGTGCGTGGACTGGCGCTCGGCTGGCGGTGTACGTGTGCGAGTAGTGACTAGCTGCTGGTCACTACACACACTGCTAGCCAAACACCACTCAACGCAATCCGTGAGCTGGTGTGGTTGCTGTGTCAGGAATGTGGGCGTGTGAAAGTGATGGGCCCTTGAATGGCGCTGTCTGCTGGTGTGAGTGTTGTAATGTGCTGGGCCCGCGGCTGGCGTGAATGGTTTTGTATGTGTCACACGTATGAAAGGTGTATGAATGGCCTGTAAAGAGGTTGGTGCCTTGTCGTGGCTTTACAGCTCACGAGCTGTGAGTCAATGGTTCAGTTTCTTGTCCTTTCAAGTAACAGTGCATTTCATTTTTGTGAAATCTCTGGTTAATACAACTGTATATACTGAACCATCACTCACCCTCGTGCCAAATCCAACCAGTATGTATGTGTGCTTGAGGAATAGGTGGTTGTGCATAAAAATGTGTCTTTTCTGTTTTTGTCAAGCAGGGTGTACCTTGTCCTTTTTTGTGAATGTTGTAATGTGTTGGTTTTGTGCCTGGTGGTGTGAATGGTCTTGTGTGTATCATGTATGAAAGGTGTGTGAATGGCCTGTAAAGCGGTTGGTGCCTTGAAGTGGCTTTACAGCTCACGAGCTGCGAGTCACTGGTTCAGTTTTTTGTCCATTCAATTATTGACAGTGCATTTCATTTTTGTGAAATCTCTTGTTAATACAATTTTATATACTGAACCATCACTCGCCCTCGTGCCAAATCCAACCAGTATGTGTGTATGTTTGAGGAATAGATGGCGGTGCAGTAATCTTTGTCTGTTTTGTCTCTCTGCCAAGCTGTACATTTCATTTAAGAATAACCTAACAACTGTAGTTTTTGTCGTAAACTAAACACCCATGGGAGTGCATGGTGATGTCTCTCTTGTGGATCCCAACAAGTTATCTTACCCACAATGTCCTGCAAACCTCAAAATGTGACTGACATTTTCCTTGCATTTTTGTGCCCAAATTTTCACACTGCAGAAAGTAACAACAAATTTCCAACCCCCAGCATTTCTCCAAGTATCCCAATAGAAATGGTACCTCACTTGTATGGGTGGGCCAAGTACCTGCGGCAGGGAATGGCCCAAAACCTATTGATGTGACATCAAAATTACCTATCACAAACCAACCTGGTTTTGCATGGGGAGTCCCATGAGTTTTTGGCCCGGGGCTTGGCATCCATGTAGGGAAACCTACCTAACCCATACATTTCTGGAAACTAGACACCCGGGGAGTCCAGCGAGGTATGGCTTGCGTGGGTACCCCATCATTCTCCTACCCATACCCATAATCCCCTGCAAACCTCAAATTTCGCTGAAAAATCCACTTTTTTCTCACATTTCTGTGTGGGAAATTTCTGGAATCTACGTGGATCCACAAATTTCCTCCCACCCAGCATTCCCCCAGGTCTCCCGATAAAAATGGTACCTCACTTGCGTGGGTGTGTGAAGGACCCACGACAGGCAAGGCCCCAAAAGCTATTGAGGCGACATCAAAATTACATATCACAAACCAACCTGGTTTTGCATGGGGGTCCCATGAGTTTTTGGCCCGGGGCTCGGCATCCATGTAGGGAAACCTACCTAACCCACACATTTCTGGAAACTAGACACCTGGGGAGTCCAGCGAGGTATGGCTTGCGTGGGTCCCCCATCATTCTCCTACCCAGAATCCCCTGCAAACCTCAAATTTCGCCGAAAAATTCACTTTTTGTCAAATTTCTGTGTGGGAAAGTTCTGGAATCTGCGTGGATCCACAAATTTCCTCCCACCCAGCATTCCCCCAGGTCTCCCGATAAAAATGGTACCTCACTTGCGTGGGTGGGTGAAGGACCCGCGACAGGCAAGGCCCCAAAAGCTATTGAGGCGACATCAAAATTACATATCACAAACCAACCTGGTTTTGCATGGGGGTCCCATGAGTTTTTGGCCCGGGCTCGGCATCCATGTAGGGAAACCTACCTAACCCATACATTTCTGGAAACTAGACACCCGGGGAGTCCAGCGAGGTATGGCTTGCGTGTGTCCCCCATCATTCTCCTACGCAGAATCCCCTGCCAACCTCAAATTTTGCCAAAAAATTCACTTTTTTGTCAAATTTCTGTGTGGGAAAGTTCTGGAATCTGCGTGGATCCACAAATTTCCTCCCACCCAGCGTTCCCCCAGGTCTCCCGATAAAAATGGTACCTCACTTGTGTGGGTAGGCATAGTGGCTGCAACAGGAAATGGCCCAAATCGTACTGTGGAGACTTCAAAATTACCTATAGCAAAACTACCTGGTTTTGGGGGGCACCTGAGATTTTGGCCCCGGGCTCGGCGGCCATCTTGGGAAAGTACCAAACCCAAACATTTCTGAAAACTAGACACCCGGGGAGTACAATGAGGTATGGCTTGCGTGGATCCCCCAACGTTTTCCTACCCAGAATGCCATGCAAACCTCAAATTTAGTTGAAAAAACACATTTTCCACATATTTTTGTGTGGAATCACCGTGCCGGCACAAATGTCCTACCACCCAGCGTTCTCCTTGTTCTCCTGAGTAAAATGATACCTCACTTGTGTGGGTGTCCAAAGCAGAATTGGCTAAAAACGTATTTTTTTAAAAATGTAGCGCTTAGAATTCTCGGTGCTATACTCTAAATCTCTATGTTTTGGGCTCTTCCTAGCCACAGGCCTTTGGCCCACCCACACAAGTGAGGTATCATTTTACTCAGGAGAACAAGGAGAACGCTGGGTGGTAGGACGTTTGTGCCGGCACGGTGATTCCACACACAAATATGTGGAAATGTGTTATTTTCAACTAAATTTGAGGTTTGCATGGCATTCTGGGTAGGAAAACGTTGGGGGATCCATGCAAGCCATACCTCATTGGACTCCCCGGGTGTCTAGTTTTCAGAAATGTTTGGGTTTGGTACTTTCCCAAGATGGCCGCCGAGCCCGGGGCCAAAATCTCAGGTGCCCCCCAAAACCAGGTAGTTTTGCTATAGGTAATTTTGAAGTCTCCACAGTACGATTTGGGCCATTTCCTGTTGCAGCCACTATGCCTACCCACACAAGTGAGGTACCATTTTTATCGGGAGACCTGGGGGGAACGCTGGGTGGGAGGAAATTTGTGGATCCACGCAGATTCCAGAACTTTCCCACACAGAAATTTGACAAAAAAGTGAATTTATCGGTGAAATTTGAGGTTTGCAGGGGATTCTGGGTAGGAGAATGATGGGGACCCACGCAAGCCATACCTCGCTGGACTCCCCCGGGTGTCTAGTTTCCAGAAATGTATGGGTTAGGTAGGTTTCCCTACATGGATGCCGAGCCCGGGCCAAAACTCATGGGACCCCCATGCAAAACCAGGTTGGTTTTGTGATATGTAATTTTGATGTCGCCTCAATAGCTTTTGGGGCCTTGCCTGTCGCGGGTCCTTCACCCACCCACGCAAGTGAGGTACCATTTTTATCGGGAGACCTGGGGAATGCTGGGTGGGAGGAAATTTGTGGATCCACGCAGATTCCAGAACTTTCCCACACAGAAATTTGACAAAAAGTGAATTTTTCAGCGAAATTTGAGGTTTGCAGGGGATTCTGGGTAGGAGAATGATGAGGGACCCACACAAGCCATACCTCGCTGGACTCCCCGGGTGTCTAGTTTCCAGAAATGTATGGGTTAGGTAGGTTTCCCTACATGGATGCCGAGCCCGGGCCAAAAACTCATGGGACCCCATGCAAAACCAGGTTGGTTTGTGATATGTAATTTTGATGTCGCCTCAATAGCTTTGGGGCCTTGCCTGTCACGGGTCCTTCACCCACCCACGCAAGTGAGGTACCATTTTTATCGGGAGACCTGGGGGAACGCTGGGTGGGAGGAAATTTGTGGATCCACGCAGATTCCAGAAATTTCCCACCCAGAAATGTGAGAAAAAGTGGATTTTTCCTGCGAAATTTGAGGTTTGCAGGGGACTATGGGTAGGAGAATGATGGGGGACCCACGCAAGCCATACCTCGCTGGACTCCCCAGGTGTCTAGTTTCCAGAAATGTGTGGGTTAGGTAGGTTTCCCTACATGGATGCCGAGCCGGGCCAAAAACTCATGGGACTCCCATGCAAAACCAGGTTGGTTTGTGATATGTAATTTTGATGTCGCCTCAATAGCTTTTGGGGCCTTGCCTGTCGTGGGTCCTTCACCCACCCACGCAAGTGAGGTACCATTTTTATCGGGAGACCTGGGGGAACGCGGGGTGGGTGGAAATTTGTGGATCCACGCAGATTCCAGAACTTTCCACCACAGAAATGTGGGGAAAATGTGTTTTTTGGACAATTGTTTAGGTTTGCAAGGGATTCTGGGTAACAGAACCTGGTGGGAGGCAGTCAAGTCACCCCATCCTGGATTCCCCTGGGTGTCTAGTTTTCAAAAATGTATAGGTTTGCTAGGTTTCTCTAGGTGCCGGCAGAGCTAGGGTTCAAAAACTACAGCTAGGCACTTTGCCAAAAAAGGGTCATTTTTCACTGCAAAATTGAGGTATGTCCACATTGCGTTTTGCGCCGTTTCCTGTCGCGGGCACTAGGCCAATCCACGCAAGTGAGGTACCATTTTTATTGGGAGACCTGGGGGAACGCGGGGTGGGTGGAAATTTGTGGATCCACGCAGATTCCAGAACTTTCCACCACAGAAATGTGGGGAAAATGTGTTTTTTTGACAATTATTTAGGTTTGCAAGGGATTCTGGGTAACAGAACCTGGTGGGAGGCAGTCAAGTCACCCCATCCTGGATTCCCCTGGGTGTATAGTTTTCAAAAATGTATAGGTTTTCTAGGTTTCCCTAGGTGCCGGCAGAGCTAGGGTTCAAAAACTACAGCTAGGCACTTTGCCAAAAAAGGGTCATTTTTCATTGCGAAATTGAGGTATGTCCACATTGCGTTTTGTGCCATTTCCTGTCGCAGGCACTAGGCCAACCCATGCAAGTGAGGTACCAATTTTATCAGGAGACCTGGGGGAATGCGGGGTGGGTGGAAATTTGTGGATCCACGGCGATTCCAGAACTTTCCACCACAGAAATGTGGGGAAAATGTGGTTTGTTTGACAATTTTTTAGGTTTGCAAGGGATTCTGGGTAACAGAACCTGGTGGGAGGCAGTCAAGTCACCCCATCCTGGATTCCCCTGGGTGTCTAGTTTTCAAAAATGTATTGGTTTGCTAGGTTTCCCTAGGTGCCGGCAGAGCTAGGGTTCAAAAACTACAGCTAGGCACCTTGCCAAAAAAGGGTCATTTTTCACTGCGAAATTGAGGTATGTCCACATTGCGTTTTGCGCCGTTTCCTGTCGCGGGCACTAGGCCAACCCATGCAAGTGGGGTACCATTTTTATCGGGAGACCTGGGGAAACGCGGGGTGGGTGGAAATTTGTGGATCCACGCAGATTCCAGAACTTTCCACCACAGAAATGTGGGGAAAATGTGGTTTTTTTGTCAATTGTTTAGGTTTGCAAGGGATTCTGGGTAACAGAACCTGGTGGGAGGCAGTCAAGTCACCCCATCCTGGATTCCCCTGGGTGTCTAGTTTTCAAAAATGTATAGGTTTGCTAGGTTTCCCTAGGTGCCGGCAGAGCTAGGGTTCAAAAACTACAGCTAGGCACTTTGCCAAAAAAGGGTCATTTTTCACTGCGAAATTGAGGTATGTCCACATTGCGTTTTGCGCCGTTTCCTGTCGCGGGCACTAGGCCAACCCACGCAAGTGAGGTACCATTTTTATCGGGAGACCTGGGGGAACGCGGGGTGGGTGGAAATTTGTGGATCCACGCAGATTCCAGAACTTTCCACCACAGAAATGTGGGGAAAATGTGTTTTTTTGACAATTGTTTAGGTTTGCAAGGGATTCTGGGTAACAGAACCTGGTGGGAGGCAGTCAAGTCACCCCATCCTGGATTCCCCTGGGTGTCTAGTTTTCAAAAATGTATAGGTTTGCTAGGTTTCCCTAGGTGCCGGCAGAGCTAGGGTTCAAAAACTACAGCTAGGCACTTTGCCAAAAAAGGGTCATTTTTCATTGCGCAATTGAGGTATGTCCACATTGCGTTTTGTGCCGTTTCCTGTCGCAGGCACTAGGTCAACCCACGCAAGTGAGGTACCACTTTTATCGGGAGACCTGGGGGAACGCGGGGTGGGTAGAAATTTGTGGATCCACGCAGATTCCAGAACTTTCCACCACAGAAATGTGGGGAAAATGTGTTTTTTTGACAATGTTTTAGGTTTGCAAGGGATTCTGGGTAACAGAACCTGGTGGGAGGCAGTCAAGTCACCCCATCCTGGATTCCCCTGGGTGTCTAGTTTTAAAAATGTATAGGTTTGCTAGGTTTCCCTAGGTGCCGGCAGAGCTAGGGTTCAAAAACTACAGCTAGGCACTTTGCCAAAAAGGGTCATTTTTCACTGCGAAATTGAGGTATGTCCACATTGTGTTTTGCGCCGTTTCCTGTCGCGGGCACTAGGCCAACCCATGCAAGTGAGGTACCATTTTTATCGGGAGACCTGGGGGAACGCGGAGTGGGTGAACATTTGTGGATCCACACAGATTCCAGAACGTTCCACCACAGAAATGTGGGGAAAATGTGTTTTTTTGACAATTTTTAGGTTTGCAAGGGATTCTGGGTAACAGGACCTGGTGGGAGGCAGTCAAGTCACCCCATCCTGGATTCCCTGGGTGTCTAGTTTTCAAAAATGTATAGGTTTGCTAGGTTTCCCTAGGTGCCGGCAGAGCTAGGGTTCAAAACTACAGCTAGGCACTTTGCCAAAAAAGGGTCATTTTTCACTGCGAAATTGAGGTATGTCCACATTGCGTTTTGCGCCGTTTCCTGTCGCGGGCACTAGGCCAACCCACGCAAGTGAGGTACCATTTTTATCGGAAGACCTTGGGGAACGCAGGGTGGGTAGAAATTTGTGGATCCACGCAGATTCCAGAACTTTCCACCACAGAAATATGGGGAAAATGTGGTTTTTTGGACAATTTGTTAGGTTTGCAAGGGATTCTGGGTAACAGAACCTGGTGGGAGGCAGTCAAGTCACCCCATCCTGGATTCCCCTGAGTGTCTAGTTTTCAAAAATGTATAGGGTTGCTAGGTTTCCCTAGGTGCCGGACAGAGCTAGGGTTCAAAAACTACAGCTAGGCACTTTGCCAAAAAAGGGTCATTTTTCACTGCGAAATTGAGGTGTGTCCACATTGCGTTTTGCGCCGTTTCCTGTCGCGGGCACTAGGCCAACCCACACAAGTGAGGTACCATTTTTCTCGGAAGACTTTGGGGAACGCAGGGTGGGTGGAAATTTGTGGCTCCACGCAGATTCCAGAACTTTCCAGCACAGAAATGTGGGGAAAATGTTTTTTTTTGGACAATTTTTTAGGTTTGCAAGGGATTCTGGGTAACAGAACCTGGTGGGAGGCAGTCAAGTCATCCCATCCTGGATTCCTCCGGATGTCTAGTTTTCAAAAATGTATAGGTTTGCTAGGTTTCCCTAGGTGCCGGCAGAGCTATGGTTCAAAAACTACAGCTAGGCACTTTGCCAAAAAAGGGTCATTTTTCACTGCGAAATTGAGGTGTGTCCACGTTGCGTTTTGCGCCGTTTCCTGTCGCAGGCACTAGGCCAACCCACACAAGTGAGGTACCATTTTTCTCGGAAGACTTTGGGGAACGCGGGGTGGGTGGAAATTTGTGGCTCCACGCAGATTCCAGAACTTTCCAGCACAGAAATGTGGGGAAAATGTGTTTTTTTGACAATTTCTTAGGTTTGCAAGGGATTCTGGGTAACAGAACCTGGTGGGAGGCAGTCAAGTCACCCCATCCTGGATTCCTCTGGATGTCTAGTTTTCAAAAATGTATAGGTTTGCTAGGTTTCCCTAGGTGCCGGCAGAGCTATGGTTCAAAAACTACAGCTAGGCACTTTGCCAAAAAAGGGTCATTTTTCACTGCGAAATTGAGGTGTGTCCACATTGCGTTTTGCGCCGTTTCCTGCCGCAGGCACTAGGCCGACCCACACAAGTGAGGTACCATTTTTCTCGGAAGACTTTGGGGAACGCGGGTGGGTGGAAATTTGTGGATCCACGCAGATTCCAGAACTTTCCACCACAGAAATGTGGGGAAAATGTGGTTGTTTTGACAATTGTTTAGGTTTGCAAGGGATTCTGGGTAACAGAACCTGGTGGGAGGCAGTCAAGTCACCCCATCCTGAATTCCCCTGGGTGTCTAGTTTTCAAAAATGTATAGGTTTGCTAGGTTTCCCTAGGTGCCGGCAGAGCTAGGGTTCAAAAACTACAGCTAGGCACTTTGCCAAAAAAGGGTCATTTTTCACTGCGAAATTGAGGTATGTCCACATTGCGTTTTGCGCCGTTTCCTGTCGCGGGCACTAGGCCGACCCACGCAAGTGAGGTACCATTTTTATCGGGAGACACTTTGGGGAACGCGGGGTGGGTGGAAATTTGTGGATCCACGCAGATTCCAGAACTTTCCACCACAGAAATGTGGGGAAAATGTGTTTTTTTGGACAATTTTTTAGGTTTGCAAGGGATTCTGGGTAACAGAACCTGGTGGGAGGCAGTCAAGTCACCCCATCCTGGATTCCCCTGGGTGTCTAGTTTTCAAAAATGTATAGGTTTGCTAGGTTTCCCTAGGTGCCGGCAGAGCTAGGGTTCAAAAACTACAGCTAGGCACTTTGCCAAAAAAGGGTAATTTTTCATTGAGAAAATGTGGTGTGTTCACGTTGGGTTTTGAGCCATTTCCTGTCGTGGGCACTATGCCTACCCACACAAGTGAGGTACCATTTTTATCGGGAGACTTAGGGTAATTCAGATTTGTAAAGCAACTGTTATTACCTATTGACTTTCGATGCATTTCTGCCTTCCAAATGAAAGACATTGTGTAAAAAAAGAAGTCATTTTGAAAAATGACCGATAATTCTCATGCTAGTATGAGTATTCCCAATTTCAAAAATGTGCAAATATCTACTGTTTCTAAACTCTATAACTTGTTCCCATTTCAGAAATACATAGGTGTCGTTCATACCGATTTTTCCATGTATACATTTTCCCACAATAATTGCTATATACCCGGTACATAATAAAAAGCCATTGCAAATTGCTGCTCAGTTTTTTACTCTGGGTTCGTCGGGTTCTTGGTGAACCTACAAGTCCTATATATCCCCACAACCAGTAAGGTCCAGCGGATGTAACGGTATATTGCTTTCAAAGAGCTGTCATAATTAGAAGAAGTTACAGGTGAAAACGTTGACACAAAAGGCTGTTTTTTTCAACTAATTTTCAATTTTTCCTATATTTAACTGTACGTTTCTATAAAGAAACCTTGATGGATCTACACAAATGACCCCTTGCTGAATTCAGAATTTTGTCTACTTTTCAAAAATGTATAGCTTTCCAGGATTCAAATTTGCTTTCATACCCATTTCTACCATTAACTGGAAGGAGGTTGAAAGCACAAAAAATAGCAAAAATAGGCTATGTCCCAGAAAAATGCCAAAACTGTGTAAAAAATGTTGGTTTTCTGACAAAAGTCTGTCATTCCCTAAAAGCTGGGAAAATGGTGATTTCAGCCCCACAAACGCTTTTTGGATACCATTTGCAGGGAAAAACCCAGACGCTTTCATTTGCAGCCCTTTTTTCCCATTTTTCCCCAAAAAACCAAAATTTAGCTGTATTTTGGCTAATTTCTGGGACCCCTCCAGGGGAATCCACAAACCCTGGGTACCTTTAGAATCCCCATGATGTTGGAAGAAAAGGACGCAAATTTGGCATGGATACCTTATGTGGTCAAAAAGTTACAGGGGCCTAAGCGCGCACTACCCCAAATAGCCAAAAAAAGGCTTAGCACAGGGGGGGAAAAGGCCTAGCAGCGAAGGGGTTAATGTATATTGAATTAATAAACAACAGCTGTTATGCTCATCTCTGAATTAAAAAAACAGCGCCACTATGTGTCAGACTGTCATAGGTACTGGTGCTGACAATTAAGTGCTGGTGCCGAGCACCGGAAACCACCGGCTCAAATTAAGCACTGCTTTTAATATGGGAAAAAGTTATGTACCGGAGGCGCAAGGGGCTTGTAAATAATCCCACTGTAGTTATACAAGGAATAACGTTGAGCGCAAGTACTTGTGATTTAAACAAAGTTACACTGACAACAGTCTCACATTGAAAACCTGGTGGTCTAAAAAAAACAAGCTATGCTGATAATCTTCATTACAACATGATTCACTGTACCTCAGTCTCTAATTTCAGCGTGCAGTGTCTCAGAGGAGCATAATCACTCTGCTTTTGTTTCATAAAACAAAACAACCCTATCGAGCTTTTGTTTGTCTCGCCGACAAATCATTCCTGCTCAGACTGAGGCACAACTAAGGGAGACCGCTCCCCTCATTCCTCTTGAGCTGTACTGGTTGCTCATTGGTCTAAGATGTGTGTTTCCTGTTTCTTGAATTTCCTCAAGGAAGGTATGTCCTCCAGCGAGGTCTTCAGTAAAAAGGAGAACTGATCAAAGACCTGTGATGGCCTGCTGCTGGAGTCCAATCCCCTTCCAGCATTTGGATACAGTTGTTGGTAGATGCTGACATCTCCACCGATATGCATTATTTCTACCTTCTCTGTGACGTACCTCTGCAAGAAGGTGGTGGGGTTAAGATATTGCTTCTCACACCTTCTCACACCTACTTCAAGTGCTCCTTGAGCGTGCTTTCAGATATTCTGGACCTTATTTATGAAGCCCTGCGTCACATTTACGCCGCCGTTGTGTCACTTTTTGTGACGCTGCGGCGGCGTAAATGATGCACCACGTTGCTCCATATTTACGAAGTGACGCATCTAGGCAGATGGGTCATTTAGTAAACCCCTGTGCTACATTATACCTGCGTCATGTATAATGTATGCATGGTGGGCATTCCCCCACATCAAAGGCTCGTAGAAGTGGCACATTGAAATCTATAAGATTTCAGTGCGCCACTACTAGGACGCCAATTTGTCAAAACCTTACGCATGCCTCAAACCAAGTGTAAGGGTGACGCAGCCCCTTTCAAATGGGGCTTGCCCCATGTGAAAGGACACATTGCTGGAGTTGCATCTATTTTTAGACACACCCCATCAATGTGTCACTTTTGCGCCTACAGATACGCCAGTAATACTGACGTATCTGTAACTTGTTCCGACATGATGCGCCATACTGTAAATGTGGCGCATCCATGGTGTCGCAAGGAGCGCGCACTAAGAAGTGTTGCATCACTGCTTTGTCGCAGCGATGCAACATTTCTCAGAAATAAGGCCCTCAAATCGGAGCATGCCACAGCAATTATTGGGAACCTAAGACTTCCACAACACGTCCGAGTGGAATTAGCCACAGCCTTCCTCGAGTGATGGCAGGCTCTCAGTGGAAGGATAGAAAAAGACAAACAGTGAAAGAGACTACTCAGTTTCATGTTTAACAGACAAGACTCTATTTTAGGGATAAATGTTATTTTTGATTTGCACAGACTTTCTCAGTGAGAGTGACAGAAAAAAAAGCATGGATCGCTCCTGATGAATGCTTTCCAATGTGTCTACTACAAAGAGACTTAGATATCATTTCATCTTTAAATGTGGCATTGTTTGTGGTCTCTTCTCCTGCCTCTTCAGGGGACGCCCTCGAGTGTGATGATGAGTGTGATGAGCAGGTAACTTAAACCAAGGGAAAAGTTTATTCGGGTTTATAAATCCGTGCATTTCTTTAATACCCTTTTTGTAATCTTAACCTTCTTTATGTTGATAGTCAACCCAGCTCTCTGATGGCAAATAAGCAGGTGAAATGACTGTTGTTATGAGAGTGGTATTATTTGGAGAAGTTTCTCCTCCTGAAATCCTAACCAGATATATCCAGAGAGCAAGTGACACCATGCACGCCATGTTAATGTTAAGTGAATTTGTAAAGCGCCCGGTTCCCCGAAGGTGTCCTGGCACTAGCTCATAGCAATGTACAAAAAGGCCTGAAATGAAAGTGGAACTAGATGTTAAACAGCCAAGTTTCAACTCTTTCCTGAAGGTGATCAGATTTGAGGCAGAGTGATTGGAGTGAGGAAGCTCGTTCCATGCCTTGGCTGTGCAAATAGTAAAACTTCTGCACCCCAGTTAGCTCTCTCAAATTTAGGAACGGTCAGGGTTTTATCCCCCAAGGAATGGAGAGTTCTGTTTGGAACATACCAACTAAACCTCTGCCTAAGTTGGGGGGCCAATGTTGTGTAGTGCCTTAAAAGCTGTAGCAGAGCTTGAAATTTGATCCGGTGCCTTACCAGTAGCCAGTGAAGTTTTTGAATTTCAGATTCAAATGATCTGAATTTGGGAGTGCCAGACAAAAGTCTGGCTGCAGCGTTTTGCAACAGTTGTAGCTTGTTAAGATGTTGCTGCTGTAAAATGAGGTACAGTCTGTTACAATAGTCCAGCTTTTACAGGATAAGGGAGGTCACAACAGTTTTTTGAGACTCAAAGGGAATGAAACGCAAAATCTTTTTAATCATCTTCAGTGTAAAGAAGGCGGAGGCCATCACTGAGTTTACCTGGTCACCAAAGGCAAGTTTGTTGTCCATTTGGACACCCAGGTTTTTAGCTTTCCTAACAGGAGTAGGCAGAGAGCCTAATTCATCAGCCCACGAGGAAGGGGACCAGAAGGAAGTATTATTTCCGAAAAGAATGACTTCCATTTTATCGGAATTCAGTTTTAGGCAGTTATTACTCATCCCCTTGCTAATGGCCAGAATGAAGTCATGAAATTAGATGCCTGTATTTGTGTCCTGCTTAGATAGTGACACCACAATTTGTGTGTCATCGGCATAAGAGGTTTTATTACATATGCCAAGGATGATACATAGACATTAAACAGGGTCAGACAGAGCGAGGACCCCTGTAGGACCCTGCAAAGGAAAGAGAAAGGATCCGAGACAAATCATTCCAAAGCAACAAAATGTTTCCTCTTGGAAAGGAAGGCGCGCAGCAGAGTCAGAGCTGTCCTCTGCACTCTGATTATGGCTAAACGGTCCAGCAAAAGATCATGGTAGACTGTATCAAATGCTGCAGAAAGATCAAGCAATATCAGGGCAGCATTGCCTCCAGCATCTAAAGCCTCCTTGATTTCTTCTGAGGATTTAATCAGGGCGAATTCTGTGCTGTGACCTCCTTTAAATCCATATTGAGTATCATTTAGTGGCTGTTTTCCCTGAATGAAATTAAATAGTTGGGTGTTCATGGCTTTTCCCACTAATTTCACTAGCAGAGGGAGCCAAGAGAAGACTGGATTTTTTTTCTTAAAGGCAGCATAGAGGCCACCTTCCATGCCTTGGTAAAATGGCCTGTTTTGAACATAGCATTGACCAGAGTGGTGAGATTGTTGACATTAATTCTGGTAACATTTGTACCACTGCTACTAGACAGGGATCCAGTGGGGAACCTGACATTGCTATTTGAATAAGATCAAGAACTTGATTGGGTGAGAGTGGGGCAAATTCGGACAAGATGGTCTGAAGATGCTGAGTCATTTGAACAATTGCGGAACATATTTGTGGGTGCACTTCAGGTGAGGCACCCTTGTGGTAGGAGAAATCATGGAAATAATACGAAAAAACAAAAGAGTGGGGGGAGCCCACCCTGGCATAAGGCCACAATGTCAACCCAAAAGGGGGCCATATAATATTTCTGCCTCTCCTCGAGGACAATTGAGCAGTTTGTCATTATCTGCCCCCTTCAGGGTGATAGAAAGCCCACTAGACACTAGGGATTTATTCACCCAAAAACAAACGAAGCAGTGGGGCAGCCCACTGTAGCATAGGACCAAGACTTCATCCCAAAATTGGCAGATTGGGAGGTTGCCCATAATCCGCATCCCTCTCTGGTGTGGCAGAAAGCTTACTAGACACCAGGAAAACCATTAAAAAAACAAAGGAGTGGTGGTGGCCCACCCTGGAATAGGGCCATGTCCCGACCCCAGGGGCAAAACAGTCTTTCTGCTCCCAGGTAGCAGATGAAGGGTTTGTCTCCAGGAGATAGACAGCCTTCCAGACAGCAAGAATTTTAAAATGGCACCAAAATAAACAAAAGGATGAGTGCAGTTCACCCTGGCATCAGGCCATAACCCCACCCCTGAAGGCTCAATAGAGTCTGTCAGTCATTTTACTTTATTTCAGCCAAAGGCCATACAATTACACATAAAAAGAGACAAACATATAAAATACATTTAATTATTGTCAGCTTATACACAGCATTTCTGACTCTTCAATGAATCCTTTTACAGTAAATTAAACTTATGCAGATTTTCGAACATCAAGATGGAGCAAGTGCACAGGGCAAAACACAAAGTGCAATCTGGGGCAGGGATCAACTGGACACCACCATAGAGCTAATCGTGTGATGGATCTTGGCTAACTAAATCAACAATACAAAAAATACTTCCTTTTAGCCTCTCAACTAGTATAGTGTTAGGAAATACATAATCTCCAGTCAATCTTTCGTAACATGCTAGTTGCTTTAAAAATATTCATTAGAAATGTGCAGCTTATGTTAAAAACAGCATAAAAAGAAGAAATAAAAACAATGAAGTAAAAACAGTGCTCTAAAAGAAGAAAGAAGTATTATTCTAAAAAATTGCCCAAAACCAAGAGACTGACTAGTCACTCAATAGAGTCTTTCTGGGGGCAGATAGGAGGTTTGTCCCGACCAGGGAGATTGTCTCAAATATCCCCCAATGGGGGGAAGAAAGCTCACTAGACACTATGGAGTATACAATTAGGCCAGCACAAAGATGTAGGGTGACCAACCGTGGCATTGGGCCATAATCCCACTCCAAAAGAAAAAACTCAGGGGGATATTCACAAGAATGTGCGCTAAACATCTCCAGAAAATGTTAACGCAACTTTACACATCGCAGCCCATCGCGGGAAAATAACCCAGTGCTAACGTGGAATTCACAACACGGCGGTACCATGCGATAGCCTCCCGAAACCGCAGCCAATGTCCGCGATACAACCACCGCGACGGCGATAAAAACACAAACCCCAACGCGCAAAAAGACGCAGTGGGCTCAAACGCGATAAGTAAACAGTGATAACCAGCAAGAGGCCAGCAATACCCACGCGGAATGCGGAAAAAAGCACATACGGAAAATGCCACCAAAAAGGAAATGAACTGCGGAGTACCACGGATGCACCCTGACCGACTGCAGAGGACAACATGAACCCCACAATCCCCACGGAGGAACACCCAGGAATCCAGGGCACGTGGAAGGGCAATGAGAAGAGGAAGAGGAAGACGGGGTACAGTCTGCATGAAAACACGATTATCGACACGTATGAGATAGAACAACACCACCAACTGTACTTCACCTCCAACGTGTCATTGGCAACAAAGAGGCAAAGATGGCACACCATCTCGGACCATGTGAATGCCGTCGCAGCGCCGAGGTGGCCAATGGAAGAGGGAAAGAGGCGCTGGATTGATGTGAATGGCAAAACCAAGCAGAAACACGCTGCCAACACGAAAGCAGCAACGCACTTCAGAGGAGGGGGGCGAGCAGAACACCAGGAGCTGAATGACATGGAGAAGATGGTGGCCACAGTCATCAGTGGGTAGACGGTGACAGGAGTTGGGGCTCCGGACACTGCCCAACATGACCCGACACTACATCAACAGGGTGCGTACCGACCAGGGAGGCGGGGGATGGGGGGAAATGGGCACAATGGCACACATGCACAATTAAGCAGAGCACACTGCACACCCACAATGACCCAGGATCATGTCCCTGATCCCACAGGAACACTACAGCACACACACAAACACCAAGTAGTCCCACGAACACCATGTGCCCAAAGGGGCACCCACCCAACACATCAACAATCACACAACCAACACATGCACGCGTGCGAAACACAGCAAACATGCATATACGTCAGCCACACTGACAATGCAAGAGACACCACATGATGAGTAGGATGGCTGCAGTCCAATCATTATCACAATGTACACGGCACGACACTGAGGGTGGCTGAGTGCGGACCACAACCGGAGAAGGAGCAGGTCACACTTCGGACACAGCCACCTGCACAAACAACCCCTGATGTCAACGACACATCTGCGGACAAGCCATGCCCAAGAGTCACAACTCGACAAAGAGCACAAGTTACCCAAGTCTGCAACATCTCAGCACTGTGGAAGCACGGAACTGAAAGGCACACCGTATGAGAGGATAAGTGGCAGCCAAATCAGAGCCGCAGTGAGTGACTTCACCCACCGTGCAGCATATGCACACTAAGAATAAGTGCACCTCGACATTGACAACATCCTGGTACAAACAGCAACACCTCCACAACAGAACACAGGACACAACTGGTGCCGCATATGTGCACAACATGGCCAATCACATCTGGCACAGCAGCAAACTGTGACATGACAATGTACAAGGACAACCTGCATCCTGCAAATATTTATTATTCACACATGCCGTGCTTGTGGACATTTAGTACTGTCCCATGATTGCCAAGGACGGCCAAAATGTGACGTGCTCATGAGAAGAAATTGGCAATGAGGGTGTTCCTACGGGCTATTCCTGCTGCCGCTGCAGTGGCATGTGGGCCACCTGCCCCATCGTCCTCATCATCGTCCCGTGCCTCTGGAACTGGGATTCATGGGGCATTGGTGCATACACAGATGTTGTGCAACACACAACATGCAACGATCATCTTGCACACGATGTCTGGGCTGTACAGGAGCATTCCACCTGTGACATCCAGGCACCTGAAACGTGACTTGAACACGCCAAATGTGCGTTCCACGATGCCCCTGGTGCGTATGTGGGCTGCATTGTACTGCCTCTGGGGGGGTGTTCGGGTCTCGGAGGGGTGTCAGCATCCAAGGGCAGAGTGCATATCCTTGATCACCTGTGACAGTGCAGAGAGATAAGAGTCAATACTTGGTTCGGTATGATGTGTTGGCAGGCCCACTAGTCCAGTGACGCCTGGGCTGGCTGTGTGTGGGGTGTGTGTAAGCCAGCCCTCAGGGAGTAGCTGGTGCTGGCAACAACTTCAACAGTCATCAGGCACTCAGGAATGCAATGTTCGAACAGCTAGGGAGCATGACTTGAGTTGCACAGAGTTAGTGGCCCCAGATGCACAGCGGCCCACACGGGCCTCCCGCCACGGGACGCTGACTTGCGGGAGACTGGGGTAGGGACAATGAGGGCAGAGCAGGGTCTTGTATGTATCAAAGGTGGTTTTCGCAGAGTGTCTCCGAGGTGAGTGGGAGGTATACCCCCAGGGCATGGGGCAGAGGGCACATACCAGCTGTGTCCGGCAACATGGTGGATATGAATGCCACAGACTCATGCCAAACACCAAGTCTGTACCTGCCAGTTGCTGATGACAACCCCCAGGCTACAGGCTCAGACATCAACAATGTTCTGCCGGAGGCTGACGGTGACTCACGGCACACAGGGTTAGTGGCACCAGGTCAGTCCTTGCGAGTGATTGACCTCTTCCGTAACGGTGATCCGTGTTCCCACCGGACTGACACACATCTGTCTCTCACTCCTCTCCCTGCGTTCACTGGCATGAACTCTGCCATTGATTAATGAATACTCAGTTCTAGATGTGGGACATACTGGACTGCAGTGTAGGCCGGCTGCTGTGGTGGGGTATGTCAACGAATGTGGACAACTGGGGGCCTGTGTCACGGAGGACAGCGATGGTCTGAGGAGGCTGCCAAGCTCGTGGGCATGGGTCTTAGAGCTAGCACCGGCATGTGGTGGGCCCTCTTTGACACACGATGGTGTCGGCAGGTGAGCAGTGCGGCCTTGGAGCGCTGGGGCAGGCAAGCCGGGTCTGGGTATCAGTGGCCTGGGGTGCAGCAGGCGCACAGGCTCGCAGGCCCCGCTGCTCATGGCGTTGGCCTCGTGACAGGCAGAGAGGCGCCGCCCTGGCAGTGATGTTGGCCATTCCAGGAGAGCACCACGCTCAGCGCCACAGTGTTTTTATCCACACCCCTGCGCAGGCCTGGCGTAAGCCGGGACAACCCACTACACTCACGCACACAGGGGGGGATGCAGCAAACGACATTTCCGCGATCTAACCCACAGCCTGGGGTGACATGGTTGCTTCCACTGTTCACTACTCCCCAGACACCAGCAGTTAATGTCTGCATGGACATATCTGTGGTTTGTATGACCAGGTCTGTCCAGCACATTCACGCCACACTTGTCGTTGTGTACATTCCCATTCATGGGTCACTCGCATCCTTTGCACATCCCTGCTTTCCGCCTCTCCACATGTTCAGCTGTTGTGTGGCTGTGGTGCCATGATATGGCTGGCTTGTGTACATGGGAAGCCCAGTATCCCAATGGAGTTGTGTTGTCGTGTCTGGTAGGTGGGCATGTTGATTGACATGTTGTATGTCGTTTGGTCACGTGTGCATTCCCACAGTTGTGCGTTGTGTGATGGTGGCTTTGAGGTGTGTGGTGTGTTGATTTGGTACTTACCAACGAGCAGTCCAGTTCCATAGATGCCATCCTGGAAGCGCTGGTTGATGATGGACTGTCGGAAGATGTAGGAATCGTGCACACTGCCTGGGTAGTTAGCGACGACATTGGTGAACATTCCCCGGTGGTCCACTATTGCCTGCACATTGATGGAGTGCATGTGTTTCCTGTTGCGGTAGATGTGTGCCGTGTCCGCAGGGGGCACAAGTGGGACATGTGTGCAGTCAATGGCCCCCAACATGCGTGGGAAGCTAGCAATGGCATAGAAGCCTTGCTTGGTCTCCAGCTGTTCCTGCGCAGTGTGGGGGAAGTGAAGGTACTGGGGTATGAAGCTGATGATGGCATCCAGGACAGGTGTGAGGAACTTTGATAGAGCTGGCTGTGAGACTCCTCCGACTCTGGCAGTTGTGGGTTGGAAGGTACCAGAGGCCAATGTGTGCAGCACAGCCAGCAGCTTTGTCTGCGGAGGGATGTTGGTTGTCCACTGTGTTGGGACCGGCAGCCTGTGGCCGATGTGGGTCATGATGCGGAGGATGGTTGTCCTTTTGAGCCTGTAGTGGGCAATGACTTCCTTGGGCGTTAGGTCTGTGAGACTGGTGCGTTTTCGGTAGGTCCGCTATCTTACTCTGCGCTGCCTCTGTGGTGGTCCGGGGGAGGGGGCCGGTCCGGGTCCTGGGGGTGGTGGGTGTTGTGGCCCTGTTGGGGCTCCGAGCTGCATGATGTGTAGCTCCATGGCGTCGGTTGTTCTTCGGCTGTGGCTGTGTGCGGGGCTCCGTTGCCTGCTGCAGGTAGTCGTCCTGCTTAACACCAGCAAGAGACAGGTGTTAAATAGCTGCTGCTACCGCGGCTTATTGCGTGGTTTTGGTTCGCATCGCAGATCTGGCAGTTCGTTGTGAAAGTGGTGTTGTGGTGTTTTCGTGTGTTTTTGCACGGGAACGCCTACTCTGCATCTCATTAGGGTTAGTTGGTGGTGTCACCCGTGGGGATGAAATTTGCGGCAGTTATCGCGGGATTACTGGCGATGTCTGCAGTTTGACCCACTTGTGAATAGGGCGTTAAATCTATCTCCACTTCTGATGCGTTAAGGTGGCGATAACTCGGCGATAAGTCCTTGTGAATATCCCCCTCAGTCTTTCTTCCCCGTCGGAGAGAGGGATTAGCCCCAATTTGCCTCACAAGGGGGCAGAAAGACCAGTGGATGCCAGGAATATTTTTTATTAAATAATAGAGTGGGGTCTGGCTCACCTTGACATCCAGCCCCAGCCCCATGTTCAGCAATAAAGTCTCGAAGTATTTCTGTTCTCCTGGGGACTACAGCATCCCCATCTCTATGGCAATCTAGGTGAAATGTTGATGCTGAATGGCAGCAGTAGTTGGGCTCAGGCCTGGCTGTCACCAGGGAAACCTACCAAACCCAGACATTTCTGAAAAAACTAGACACCCATTTCAGTCCAGACCTTTCCCTCACAGAAATATGAGAAAAATACATGTTTTTAGCCTACATATGAGGTATGCAAAGCTTTCCAGTTGAGAAAATATCATTATATCCATGCAATTAATTCCACCCTAAACTCCCACAGGGGCCTAGTTGTTAAAAATGTAATGCCTTCTTCATGTACTGCTCTAATACTTTTATATTACATCATGTTGGCATGTTAAATGATAGCATTCCTAACAAAACTCCTAACATGTTCAATGAAATCATTTTGAGAATGCTGTGCATGGTAGAGTGCTGAGTTACAGTTAATGTAGTGAGACTATTGAGCTCACAACACTGTGTTCAGAGGTAATTGAGTTATCGTTTCGGTTGGATCACAAATTATAACTGTAACTAGTGGTTGTGTAGTTTGAGTTTGTTTTGTATACAAAAAATAATGATGTTTTCCTCATTATACCTTATCCATAACGTTTGGGTTTTTTAATTGAATTTCAATGTTTTTTGTTACTAAAAATGTGTTTCAAATCGCAGACTGGAGTGTCATTGAGTGGAGTGTCATTAAGAGGAGTGTCATGGAGTACACTGGAAGAGAGTGTTGTATACTGGAGTGTCATAAAGTGGAGTAGAGTGCTAACCAGGAGGACACAGACTCATCCTTAACATCCAGCGAAATAACCACATACCTCCGCATCTCAACATAATCCACTGGCTCCCAGTCCAGGAAAGATGTAAGTTCAAGCTATTCACCCATGTCTACAAAGCTCTCCACAACACCGGTATAGCTTACCTCAACCACTGCTTCAACTTCTACCGACCCATCGGACCCCTACGATGTGCATACCAGGCTAGAGCATACCACCCTCTCATCAAGAAGACCAGAAGCGGAGGACACTCCTTCTCATACCTTGCAGCCAAGACCTAGAACGACTTCCAGAAACATCTCAGAACCTCCCCCTCCCTCATGGACTTTCCAAGGAACCTCAAGGCATGGCTCTTCCAGATGAAAAAGGCATGATTTCCTCCTCCTCCCTCAGGCCTGCCCTACTCAACACCTGGATACCTTCATGGGTTAGCTGTGCTCTACAAATTCATAAAACATAACATAACAAAGAGTGGAGTGGTGTAACACACAGTGGAGTTAAGTGTCATAGAACAAGTGGTGTGGTGTGTTCTAGAGTGGAATGGAGTGTCATAGAGTGGAGTGGCATGTCAGAGAGTAGAGTGGCATGTCATAGAGTGGAGTGGCATATCGTACAGTAGAGTGGAGTGGCATAGAGAGGAGTGGTGTGTCTTAGACTAGAGTGGAGTAGGGTGTCATAGAGTGGTGTGTCATAGAGTGTCTTAGAGGGGAGGGGCGTGGAGTGCAGTGGCATACAGTATAGTAGCATGTCGTAAAGAGGAGTGGTGTGTTGTAGAGTAGAGTGGCGTGGAGTATCATACAGTAGAGTGGAGTGTTGTGGAGTGTGTAAAGTGGAGTGGACAGTCGTAGAGTGGAGTGGTGTGTCAGACTAGAGTGCCATGTTTGGGTGTTGTACAGTGTTGTAGCATGTAGTAGAGTCGCAAGTAGGGGGATAGAGTGGAGCAGAGAGTTGTAAAGTGCAGTGGCATAGAGTGGAGTTATGTGCTGTAGATTAGAGTTGAGTGGCATATCATAGAGTTGCGTGTTGTACAGTGTCGCAGAGTGGAATATATTGGCGTATAGTGGAGGGGCATAGAGTGCAGTAGAGTGTTTTAGAGTGGAGTGGCGTCTCGTGGAGTACAGTGGAATGGCATGCCATAGAGTGCCGTATTGTACAGTGTGTTACAGTGGGGTGGCATTGAGTGAAAAGGTGTAGAATGAAGTAGCAGAGTGGAGTGTAGTAGAGTGAAGTCGTGTGCCATAGAGTGCAGTGGAGTAAAGTGGTGCGGGGTGGCATAGAGTGGAGTAAAGTGTTGTAGAGAGGCATAGAGGGGAGTTGGGTGTCATAGAGTAGAGTGGCGTGGTGTGGCATGATGTGGCATAGAGAGAGCTGCATCGTGTGTTGTAGAGTGGAGTGGTCTGTGATAGAGTGGAGTGGTGTGTCGTAGATTGAAGTGGTATGTTATAGACTAGAGTAGAGTGGCATGTCATAGAGTGTCTTAGGAGTGGAGGGGCATAGTCATAGAGTGTCTTAGAGTGGAGGGGAATAGAGTGGAGTTAATTACAGTATAGTGGCGTGTCGTAGAGTGGAGTGGCATGCCATAGAGTAGAGTAATGTAGAGTGTCGTAGAGTGGGGTGGAGTGGAGTGGCGTAGAGTGTAGTGGCCACATAGAGTGGAGTGGCATGTCATAGAGTAGAGTGCCGTGTCGTAGAGTGTAGTGGCATGCTGTACAGTGTGATAGAGTTGAGTAGAGTGGTGTAGAGTGTAGGGGGATAGAGTGGAATAAAGTGTTGTAGAATGAAGTGACAAAATGGAGTGGCATTTCGTGGAGTAGGGTGGAGTAGAGTGGAGTAGCATGTTGTTCAGTGCCTTACAGTTGAGTGGTGCAGAGTGGAGTAGAGTGGAGTAGTATGTCATAGAGTACGGTGGAGTAAAGTGGCATGGAGTGGTGTAGAGTGAGTTGCGTAGAGTATCATAGAGTGGATTACAGTATCATAGAGTGGCATAGAGTGCATTAGAGTGTTGCAGGGTCGAGGCACATAGAGTGGAGTAGAGTAAAGTGGCAAAGAATAGAGTTGAGTGCCGTAGACTGCAGTGGTGTGTCATAGAGTAGAGTGGAGTGGCATGTCACAGAGTGGCATGTCGTACAGTGTCTTAAAATGGAGGGGCGTAGAGTGGAATGGCATACAGTGTAGTTGCATGTTGTAGAGTGGAGGGACATGTGATAGAGTTGAGTGTCAAGGAGTGCCAGAGGAAGTTGCTCAGAGTGCCATAGAGTTGAGTGTCAGAGTTGAATGGCGCGTTGTAGAGGGGTGTGCTGTAGAGTGGAGGGGTGTGTCAGAGTGGAGTGCCATGTCATGGAGTGGTGTGTCATACAGTGTTGCAGAGTGGAGTAAAGTGAAGTAGAGTCTAGGGGCATAGAGTGGAGTAGGATGTTGTAGAGTGCAGTGGAGTTGCATGTCAAAGAGTGGAGTGGCATGGAGTGTCTTAGAGGAAGTTGCACAGAGTTTCATAGAGTTGAGTGGCGTGTTGAGGAATGGAGTGGAGTGTTGTGGAGTGTTGTAGAGTGGAGTGTTATAGAGTGGAGTGGCGTTTTGTAGAGTGGAGAGGTATGTCATAGAGTGAAGTGCTGTGTCATAGAGTGGAGTGCCATACGGTGTCGTAGAGTGGAGTAGAGTGGTGTAGAGTCTAGGGGTATAATGTGGAGTAGAGTGTTGTAGAGTGCAGCAGCATGTTGTAAAAAAGAGTGGAGTGGTGTGTTACAGAGTGGCATGTCATACAGTGTCATAGAGTGGAGTAGATTGATATAGAATGAAGGGGCATAGAATGTAGTAGAGTATTGTAGAGTGGAGTGGCGTAAAGTGGAGTGGAATCTTTTGGAGTACAGTGAAGTGGTGTGTCATATAGTGGCATGTTGTACAGCGTCCTATAATGGAGTGGCATAGAGTGAAGTGGTGTAGAGTGGGTTAGTAGAGTAGAGTGGAGTGAGTGGAGTAGTGTGTAAGAGTGCAGTGAAGTAAAGTGGCATGAAGTGGCATAGAGGGAGTTGCGTAGAGTAGAGTGCAGTGTCATAGAGTGGCATAGAGTGCAGTAGAGTGGCATAGAGGGTAGTCGAGTGGCATAGAGTAGAGTTGAGTGCCGTAGAGTGTAGTGGCATGTCATAGAGTAAAGTGGAGTGATGTGCCACCAAGTGGCATGCCTTACAGTGTCTTAAAGTGGACAGGCATAGAGTGGAGAAGCGCACATTGTAGTGGCATGTCATAGACTGGAGTTGCATGTTATAAAGTGAAGTTGCGTGTAGAGTGGACTGGTGTGTCGGACGAGTAGTGTAGCATGTCGTGGAGTATCTTTAGCATTTCCATCAACATTTTAGAAAGCATAGCGGCAAAATAGATGAGCTCTTGTTTTGTACATGTGATATACTTTAATAGTATATTTTTAACCTATAGGAAGATGTGAGGAACTTTATCAAAGTGTGATTATTTAGGGAAAAGTATTTTTATTGTTGTATATATTTTTTAAACAGGTAGCGGAGTGCTGCGAAACTATCTTGGAAGTACTCTGGAACCTATTGAAATAAAAAAAATGATTTATGACAAACAATAAAACAATAATTGCTATTGTTGTTTGTCATAAATACTTTTTTTTGGCAAAAGATACAGTGGTAACATGTTTCCCTGCACAAACTGGTGCAGGCAGGGAAACTAATGTGTCCAAGGGGTGGACTACCCAGGACACAGCAGGAGAGCCGACCCCAGGGAATTAGGTCCCTGGGTTTCAGAGAAGGAGCCACGCAGCCCCCTCCTTTTAAAGTTGAGTTATGGCCCTGGGATTTGGGTCCCCAGGGCCTTTTTGAGGCTCTGGGGATGGAGTCACCAGGGGCAAAAACAGCTCAGGGAGGGTGGCCCTACTGACTGCCTTCTCCATATATACAAATTAACATATGTGCAAAAACAGCAGTTTGGACATAAAGTGCATAATGCATGATTATACCTTACGTTTTTGTAAATATATTTTTTATCACGTTTATGCCCTAAGTGAGCAGAGTCTGTCCCTTTGTATCCCTTACTTAATTTCTAATTTCTACAAGTCATAACTATTTATTTCCTCAAAGTATTTATATAGATATGTATGCCTGAGATCTACAGTTGTTGACGGATGGTATACTTCACATCAGTGCAATGCCAAATGTGCAAATTTATGCAAGAGAATGTAAACTACCATTCTACATATAACTGTAGCTTACCTCCAATTCCCTTCAGTGATAAGTGCAAAACGTGCAAAAGCATTCATGAGAAGATGTTGCTGCAATGTAATTGAAAACTTATTTCAAAACTATATAAAAACCCTTTGAAAATTAACTTTTGTTTTTTGATTTTTGATTTTTTGATCATCGTTGGATAGATGTTTGTCTTAACTAATTTAGAGGTAGGTATATAAATCCTCACTGCCATTCAAACCATTCGGTGATTTAATGTCTAGATTTAAAATGTACCGTGCCTCCAACTGTCTTAACATCAGTTCTTGGTTGCCACCTTGCCTCAATTTTAGCACTGTATCAATTACATAATACTTGAAATGGCTGAGGTTGTTGTCATGATTTTGTTTAAAATGATGGGGTACCGAATAAGTAAGATCAGAATTTATGATGGCTCTTATATGTTGTAGTATTCGTTTGTGTACTTGTAATTTAGTGCTCAGAATATAGCGAAGCTTACATGAACACTGAAGAACATACACTGCAAATTCAGTATAGCAAGCCAGAAATGTGTCAATCTTAACTGGCCTGTCATCGAATGGGGTAGAGTACTGTGAGATACTGACCACAAATTAGCACGCTCTACATATATATTTGAAACCACAATTGGCAAACTGAAGGAAGCGAACACGCCAGGTAGTGTGTAATCACTCAGCTTCTTTATTTACAGCAGATTAAGACACAGACGTGTGTCAACTTCTCCAAGCCTTTAATAAGTGTACAAGCCCCACCACCTCTGAACACACATATACATCACCCGTAGTAGACATAGAAAGCATACTACACCAGACCCTTGCTTCCCCATAATTACAGGATATGGGTCCTAAATCTGTTTAAAATGCTCACATTAAAAGAATTTCACAACAAGAAATGTGCCAGCACTTGGTGAATGAATTAAACAGTAAATAGATAAAAACATTCAAGTATTTCACAAAACATCCCATAATATTAGACCCTCAGATAATTAATACCATTTCCCAGGAATGCTTCCCTATACCTTTACTTCATCACATAAATGATATGCATCACCTGTGCCAGCCCCAAACCTTTTTCCACCTCGTTTGCAATTAATAACTCAGACAAGGGGGAATATCTCTTAGAACCCGGGCTTTTTATGTATTTTACATTTTCCTGGAGAGTGTAGGGCATGCCAGTTAAAAATATAAAGTTAACAAAGTTAATTTCTGATTAATGTCCTCCGCAATTGATTGGAGTCATGCCAACTAATCACGGGCCAGTGCCCAATTCATTATCTATAAATAACCCCTCATCCATTCCTACTTCACTGAGAAGGACAAAGACAATTTGATCATCATTACAGTAAAAAGAGAGTCAGAGGAACAAAAACAAATACCTAATCTGATGGCAATTCGATCCAAAGGTATAGCAGCAACTCAAAAGCAGCATTGTCATAGAACACAACTTCGGAAAATAGCAGCGACTCAGTAGAAGCATCATCAGCAATACAGAGAAAGATACACAGAAGCTTAATATTAACCATGTTATATACATCATTATCATGGCACAATATTATAGAGGATAAAAAGGCATAAATAGATAAAAATACCATAAAATCTCCAAGAAATATGTAATGTCCAAGAAATAGCAGCAACCTTATGGCAGCATAAATTCAATTATTACATCAATGAGGTGGTATAAATACGATGATGTATAGATAAAAGCCAGATATATATCACTTGATCATGAGATTAAAATGTATCTAAACAGTTGTTAAATTAATTTTCATTATCCATCTCATCTCACATGTACCTCCATCTCCTCACCCCTATTAAGACCTGCTGGAAATGTTGTGTGGAGATCCAGAACATATCTTGATTCGAAACTGCTCAACTGGGTTATCTGCTACCCCCTCTAAAATTCTTGTAGATCCTATCTATGGCAAAGAACACAAGCTTCCCTGGCTCACTGTTATGTTTTTCAAAGAAGTGCCTTGCTACTGGGTATGTGAAATCCGCATTTCTTATGTCGCATTGATGTCCAGTATGTGTTTACACAAGGGAAAGATGGTACTACCCACAAACATAAGAGAAAATGAATAAATAAATACAATGATCAATACCACAGTTATAAAATCTACCTATCTTCCTTTTGTACCCATCAGAGGTAATATACTCTACAGTATTGCTGGCAGTCCTGCAGGCTTTACAGTGCCCACACTTAAAAAAAACCTTCGATGTAGACAACCAAGTATCACTTCTACGGGTCTGTGTCTGGTAGCTATAGGTCAACTCATCACTCAGGGACCTACTCTTACTGTATGTAATGGGCAATCTTGAGGGCAAGTCCGGGCCTGTTACTGTGCCATTTTTGACAATCGCTTAATGTTTACTGAGCCCATTCCTAACCTTCCAAGCCAGGAAATTAAAACATGTAATAAGCTGCACCTTTTGATCTTGCCTATCAGGCATAAGATTAGGGCGAAGCAGTTGGTCCCTTTTTAGAGACTCAGCTTTCTTAGCTGCTACCTCTAATACTTTGGGTGTATAACATCTTTCCTTGAATCTCTTTGTCATTTGGGAGACCTGTCTTGTAATTTCCTGTTCATGGCTACAGATTTTCTTTATTCTCAAAGTCTCTCCATAAGGAATACTTTCTACCAAATTCCTGGGATGTTGACTCTTTAGGTGCAATGTGCTCTACGGTGAACGAAAGTTTCCCGTCTTGCACCTTTAATGCTATATCAAGAAAAAAGATTTCCTCCAAATTCATAATAACTGTGAATTTCAAGTTAAAGGGGTTATTATTCAATTTTGTCACAAATTCCAAAGCTTTTTCTTTGGTACTGTTCCACAACACAAACAGATTGTCTATGTAACGGGTCCATATTAGAATGTTCTGTACATATTCATGGTTGTCATCGGCCCAGGCCACCTGCTTCTCCCACCAGCCCATCATCAAACTAGCGAAGCTAGAGGTGAAGCAGGTGCCCATTGCGGTACCAACCTTTTGACAGTAAAAGTGCCTGTCAAGGACAAAAATATTTTCTTTCAATCAAATACAAATCATGTCAATCCAAACTGTTGTGTTCAAGGTAACATGCTGGTCTGCTTTTCAAAAATTGTTCACAAGCATCTACTCCAAACACATAATCCATACTCATGTATAGAGAAACCACGTCTGGCATGATCATAAGGTACGAGTCTGCCCACGTCATATTGTTACTTTTAGATAGAAAGTCTTCACTGTCTCTGCAATATGCAGGAAGTGTCAAAACAAAGGGGAATAGGAAAGCATACATATAAATTGCAGTATTTTCTAAAAAACCTTCATTTGAGGAGACAATCGGTCTCCCTGGGTGATTGTCATAATCTTATGTACTTTGGGAAGTACATAAAAGGATGGGATTCAGGGATGACCTGATCTTAAAAAATTGCACACATCAAAATCTAAAATCCCCCTGTCTCTCCACTCCATCAGACATTCTTAATATTGATGTACAGAGGTTTTATACTTTTCTATCATGATTACCTCATAACATTCAGATTGTGATAACTGTTGCATGACCTCCTCTTCGTACATGCCAACATCCATTATCACAACATTACCCCCATTGTCTGAGTTCCTAATCACTATGGAGGTTTCATTTTTGTAAGGACTGCAGTGCTATTCGTTGGGTTAATGTGAGATTGTCAAAGGTTATCCCTTCCTTTCCTCTGAGGGCAATCAGTTCTTTAATTACCCTCTCATTGAACACATCCAAATTATCATGCAGCATGGCTGGGATTAATTGTGATTTAGGCTTATAACCACTACCACTCGGTGTCTGTGTGTCAATACCCAAACCATCCAGTACTTATTCCAATTCCACTTCAGTATTGCCACATTCACTCCCTCTATGCAATATTTCCAATGCCATAAGCCCATCCACCTCCCCAATTTGTAAATCACAACTCACAGGGCCACCAGACGTAATGCCAATTTTAAGCTTAGACATTTGATGCATTTTACTCAATTTTAATTTCCTTATGAATATGTATAGATCAATTTTTAACTGGGCATAGTTGAAACCGGAACTCGAACAGAATGACAGTCCTAATTCTGAAGGGAAATCTTATCTTTAAAAAGTTAACGGTGTGATAAGTTCATTCTTCTTCTGGTGCATCGTTCACTCGTGCTGCAGTGCTTCAACTGCCCCCTCTCCTGATCCTGCACTTTTGTTCACACTTCTTCCTCTTCCTCCTCCTTTTCCCCTTAATGGTGGTCGTTCCTTCTTGGGTGTGCCAGCTTGCAGTAGCAAACGATACTCGTTGTGAAAACCTGAAGTTGGCATTCTTCGTGCCTGGTCACTTGTTTCATCATTATCTGTGCTAAGATCTGTACTGGATTCTGTAGAGATTCGATCTTGCCTTTTCTTTATTTCCTCCTGCAGCATCTCCTACCTGCAGATATCATATTTTCTTGCAAAAGTGACGATTCGCCCTTCTGCACATGGCATGTAGTGTTTCCAGTAGTTTGCAATGCTTGCAGATAGAGGGGTGTGTAGCGCGCTGTGATTGGCTTATTTGGATTAAAATTGGGAGCGCACTCATGTGGGCAGAAGTAATGTGTTTGGACCAATCCTACTGGAGCCGTCTCACGCCACCTCTACTAGGCCGTAATAAAGCTCCAGCCTGTGTGTCTGGGGAGCCAGGGCAAAACCCCAGGCTTACTGGTCCCCGGGAGGGTATTCTGGTTGTGTATTCCCCCCGATGTGTGATCCCCATTAGGGGGAGCGGCTGAAGCGTACGTATCTCCCTCCATTGTCCTGCGCAATTCCTGTAGCATGGTTTCCCATTGTAATGTTAACGGGACTTTGCGGAGCCCCCGAATATCTTCTATATGGAGCGCGGAGGTTTCTGCTCTAGCCCAAACCATTAGAGACTGACTCCATGCCACTATCGAGGGTGGCTCCAGTTTTTTCCACTGCTTTGTTATCAAGCGTTTTTTGCGGTTATCATGCCCCAAATCTAGGAAGCAAGATGTTGCCCTCAATTTCTTGCTCCTAGCATATAGAGGCTGTATAAACTCCTCCCAGGTGTGGCCCAGTTGGCGATCCGTTATTGCCATCAGAATTTCGCATATGCGATACCAGTAAGCATGTAGGGAAGAGCAGGCCCACAGCATATGTAGTAAGTCGGTACCAATGTGATTGCATCTAGGGCATGCCCCGTCCTCTCGCCCATATATCCTGTTAATCTTTCCCAGGGTAAGGCAGGCCCTTTGAATGATGTAGTGTTGTATGAGTCGAAAGAGTGAGTTACGCGGGATGCAGGGCTGAGCAGTACCTCCGACCATTCCTTGTCAGTGAAGGCCTCCCTCTGTCTCTTTCCCACCGTTGCCTGACCGGAATCATTGATGTCGCCATGTGTGTCCTGAGTGAGTCTGCGAACCATCTGGTTTGGTGTCTGCCCTTTCCCATAACATGGAGATACTGCACCGTTAAGTGTATGAGGTGTTCAGTGCTCATGTCTCCCCAGCGATTCCTAAATGTGGCCAGCATTGTGTAGTATTGTAAAAATTAGCCAGGCAGTACCCCATATGTTTCTACCAATTCCTCAAATGAGATGAGCAATCCCTCATGATAGAGATCGCCTAGTGTCTGCACTCCCGACGACAGCCAGGTCGATAATTCTTCTGCGGTTATTGAGCCTGTCCCTCTGGGTGTCCCTAGCAGTGGGAGGGCTGATGCATAGGGGATTATCCTACGGGTCATGTAGAGGCACCTGCAATATACTTTATGTGCCACCTGGAGCATTAGTTGTTCTGGCAACCGGGTTCTAGCGCATGGGTGAAAACACTCACAGACTGTCCTCCTCAGACCAGAGGGGCTCTAAACCCGCCACATCTGAGAGCTGCAGGCCTGCCAGCCACTTCGCCAACCATTGCAGCTGTGATGCCAGGTAGTACTGGTCCATGCTAGGGACCGCTAGACCTCCCCCATTGACTGGGAGACAGAGCTTCGCGAGCGCCACCCGGCACTGACCACCGTTCAATATGAATTCTCGTAGTAATGAGTCTAGCTTCCGGAACCGAGATGGGACTACATATATAGGCAGATTCGCAAAGTGGTATCACAGCCTAGGGAGCACCACCATTTTTATTAGCGCAATATGACCCGCTGCTGACAGTGACAACAATCTCCAGAAGGTCATCTGTGATCGCAGCGCAGTGATTGCTCTAACCATGTTGCCCTCCAGGAGATCTTCCCGTGTATTGTAAACACGGATCCCAAGATAGCGAAACGTGTCCGGCTGCCAGGGTGTACAGACCCCACTGCATGTTAGCCTGAGGTCAGTCTGTCCTTGACCAAAGGTATGCAAGCATGACTTGCTCCAGTTCACTCTCAGGCCTGAGAGTTTGGTGAAAGTCATCAGTGTACTTGTGAGCGTAGACGGGAGAGGGCGCACATCTTTAAGATATATCAGTATGTCATCAGCATAAAGGGATACTGCATGCATGCCATCTCCTAAGAGGATGCCCCATTCCGCATCTTGTTCCCTCAGCATTGCCGCCAGAGGCTCCACTGCTAAGGCAAATAGCAGGGGAGACAGGGGACATCCCTGCCGGGTACCGCGTTTGATTGGTATAGGCCCGGAAATGTGTGCACCAGTTTTCCCTCTTAGCTGTTGGCTGCGTATACAATAGTTGCACCAGTTGGAGGAATCGACCTGTGACTCCTGGTTTAGTGAGTACCACAAATAGGTATTCCCACTCAAGGGAGTCAAACACCTTCTCCAGGTCTAATACTAGGCAGCCTGAATAGGGCCAGATTGGGGGAACATATTCTGCTATCCTGAAATATCGGCGAAGATTTAGCAGCATACTACGGGCCAGGACAAATCCATTCTGGTCAGTTCTCACCAATAGGGGAACCAGAGGGGCCAACCTATCGCTGAGTACCTTAGCCAGGACCTTATAGTTCTTATTTAGTAGTGACAACGGACAGTACGAGCCAGGCTCAGTTGGATCTGTATCCAGTTTGAGGAGACACATGAGCAACGCCTCTCGCATGGAGGGAGGAAGGGAACCTACGCTAAGTGCACTATCATACACCTGCTGTAGGTGCGGCACTACTGTGGTCGCGTATGTTTTGTGGTAGTCTGAGGGAAGGCCATTCGTGCCCGGTTCTCTTCCTGTAGCCATTGCTCTTATCGCTGCCCCAATCTCCTTTGTGGTGATTGGCTCATCAAGTTCCAGCGCCTGCATCTGGTCTATTGTTGGTAGTATTATCTGGGTGAGCATTGAAGCAAATCTCATTTTACTAAATGTGTTCCTTGATGCATAAAGGGCTGTTTAGTGCCGCACTAACTCTGCATGTATTTTTATTGGTGTGTGTAACAGCCGGCCTTCTCCAGTTCGGAGGGTCGTTATAGGTTTTGATGCATGATCTTGTCAGATAAGCCATGCCAATAGCCGCCCGATTTATGTGATTGCGCATGAGCACGGGCCAAATGTGCCGTATAATTAACTTGGCGCAGACGCTCCAGCAACCCTGCCAGTTCCCCTCTCTTCGCTTCAAGTGTCACTATTCCCCTTGATTTGTTTGCCCAGTCTATTTCCAATTGCATCAGTTCTGCTTCTGCCTGTGCCACCTCCTCTTCCAACCTCCTACGGATATTCCAGCCAATGCCTAGGCACCTACCCCTAATGGACACTTTGAATGCCTCCCACTCCATGAGAACGTTGTCAGTCTTCCCAGCATTGAACTCAAAATACTCTGCCATGGCTGTTTCCACTGCCTCTCGGAATGACGCATCCTCTAAAGCTGCCGATTGGAGGCGCCACATGGGTATTGGTGGGTGGGACGATGCCCAGGTTAGGTGTATTAATAATAGTGGATTGTGGTCAGAGTGGGTGCGCCCAAGATATTCTGCTTGTTTTAGCATGGCATGGAACACTGGAGAGCCCACTATTCTATTTAGGAGCACGTGCAGATCATGCGGGTGTGAGTAATAAGAGTATATTCTTGTGGTGGGGTGACGTACCCGCCACAGATCCATCAGTGACCAATGATGGAGTCAGTTGCGCAGTGTCTGAGCATTATTGGAGGAGTGTGTGCCTGGCAGCAGGGGGGAAAGTGCGGTCTAGTATAGTGTCCAGAACAGCATTATAGTCGCCCCCTATTATCCATGGGAGACCGCTCCAAGTAGCTAAAACCCTCGTGAGAGACTGGAAGAAATGTGCCTATGTTGGGAGCGTACACCACCCCCAGTATCAGCGCAGTGCCATTTAAGCGGGCTTTTATAAAAACGTATCTCCCGTTGACATCAATTTTAACCTCTTCGGCTACAAACGAGGTCCCTGCTGGCACCCAAACCAATGTGCCTCTTGCATATAAGGAATAATCAGTGGCATAAATTTGGCCCCGCCAGCGGTGTCGCAAGCTCCAGCTATATGGGTCTCCTGCAGGAGTGCCACCTGTGCTGCTCTGCGCTTAAGGTAGGAATATACTGAGTAGCACCTCGCAGGTGTATGCATTCCTCTTACATTCCATGTTATTATTTTTGTACCCTCCATTTGTATTGCATCAGTGTGTTTCAAGGGGTAGCCCACCTATTGGATCCCGCAGGATAAGCCCGCCCACGACCCGGTGCAACTGAAGTAGAGACAGCATTTGTATTGTAGTATTGCTCACTATCTAGGCTGTGAAACAAACAACTTGTGTACCAAAACTTGTACAAACTTATTAGAGCAGGTCTGCAACAGGGATCTGCCCAAACTAGTGCATCAACTTGCGGCAATAAACAAACCACTCCATGTGTGTCAGTGGGGGTATGCATCACGCGTATGTGTAAGGGTATAGACTAAGGCCCATTCCACCCTTATGCTTATTGTAACTCTGTGTAGGGTGATAGTATACGTCTGGGTGACTGCTCGTGTCCCCTAATCTTCTGTATACTACCTCGTGCCTTGAAGTTAACCTCCCTCCCTGTGTGCACCCTGTCTCTGTTTTCCACCCTGATCGGATTTCTATTGCTTGGGAGAGGAGTTACTTCTATTCGTACTGTCACGCCGGTAACTCTAACACAGGACAGTGTGGGTATACTGCAGTCAATCGCGGACTTTCGCCTATGGGGCCTCAGTCCTTCAGGTTATATTATGTGGTCTGCTGTTTGTGGTGTCACATCGGGTGGGGTCAGTGAGTCGGATTGCGAAGTCTGCTCCACCACCGAATCTGCTTCACTGGCTGTTTTTTCTCTGTTGTCATCTGGGTCTGAGGCCTGTTGCTCAGGATGGAGCTCCGCCACAGTTCGTATGGCATTCCGTCTTTCCGCAATCATTTGCTCTAGATTGGGGACTGCCACCAGCTGCTCCATTTGGCCTGTGCATCTCCGTCTGCCTTGGCTGCGTCTCCTGGAGGTCCCAGATGTGTTCCTTAGATCTGGGGGTGTGATGCCCCAGTGGTGCGCCCTGTTCGTTCCAGCCATTCCCATGTATCTGCTGTGTTGTCAAAGAATCTGGTGATTCCCTTGTCCGCCACCCACAAACGAGCCAGGAAGAGCAAAGAATAGCGAATGTCCAGTTCACGGAGCTTGTGTTTGACTGCTAAGAAGGAATGTTTTTGCACCACTGCAGTGTAATAATCTGGGAATAGCATCATTGTGGCATTATTGAACTTGAGGTCTTGTCTGCGGCGTGCCTCCGGTAGTACACTGTCACGGTCTCTATAGTGGAGCAACCGGAACCGGAACGGTCTGGAGTTTTCACGGGGTTGCCGTTTTCTTGCCGGCATACTTGCCGGCATGCGATTCTACCTTTCTACCACAAATTGTGTGGATAAGGCAGTGGGGGGCATCCATTCACGAACCAGCTCTCTGCGAACTTTACAGCGTCCTGGCCCTCAGTTCCTTCTGGGAGCCCTATTACTCGGACATTGTTGCGGCGCGATCTGCCTTCCGCATCTTCTCCTCTGTCTCTAAGCGTCGCTATGCGCCCATATAGAGCCTGAAAAGTGGTGGTATTTTCACGAGTGATTGGCTGCAGCTCCTCCAGCTGCATTGTGGTAGTGCGTTACTTATCAACCAGTTTTCACGTGTCAGCTCTCAGGTGATTAAAGTCAATTGTAATTTTGTCTATCTTGCTTCCCAGCACCTCTCTGGTGTTTTCGAGGGATGCCCCAATCTTCTCCACTGTGGCCAGTACACTGTCTAGTTTGTTGCTCAATGCTACGTCCACTTGCGCTGGTTTAACCTGTGACTCATGCTCCGGAAGTCCTCCCGAGGATTGCGCCGAGCCCGCCGGAGTTGCAGGTGGGTTGGATCGAAGGCGACCCATGACCAATTGTTGCGCAGTGGGCATTTGCCAAACCACGGGGCCTTTCCAGTAGATGCTTGCTCTCTATCTTATGAGGCTGGTATAGCTTATGCCTTGTCCCACCTAGGGCAGCTGCGCCTTGTGTTGGGGCGCCTCAACTGCCTCTTCTCCTGGCAACAGGCCGAGCTAGGGTTCAGCCATACGGCTTAGAGTCTCTGCCTATCGTGAGCTACAGCTACCTCCACTCCTTACCCCCGCCAACACAAGGAGACCCAGACCACTCTGTGTCGTGTGAGTTAGCTACTCATGAGGGTATATCCCTTCGCTTGCGCTGGGTAACAGATGCAGCAGTGTCACATATGCCCCCTCTGTTGCCCACCACCAGAGCCTAGATCCTGTCAGACAGCATGTCTGAAATATGAACCCCAGGGTAGCCTGTTATTCACGCTGTGTGCCTTTACAGTTCAACTGTCTCTTTCCTATTGACTCCCCCTTCTAGTGGTAGTGCGTGCCTCTCTCCCACTGTATATAATGACGCACTACCCAATTATGCCCTCAGTAGATTGATTATTTTAGCCTTCAGAACTGATTTAGTCCCAGAGACAGTGCTTGCAAGTCCCCGCAACCAGCCTAGGTCCGAGCCGACCCCCAGGTCTGGTCAGCGGGCCACCTTGCACCTTAGAGTTCACAATTAGGTGAGGAGCTTCGCTGCATTAGTCACCCATTGTCCGAAGTGCTAGACCTGGTAAATGTTCGGGCGAGTGACAGCCTGAGCCCGAACCGGCTGCCGGGCCGCCACGTAAGGTTGGTATCGCCCACCGGAGGGAATATATGGTAGCCCGTCTGGGCCGGAGCTGGCCCCCGAGTGTGTTCAGAGACCCACTCCATGATAGCTAATCTCCAGGGGATGTGTTGAGCTATTGTAGCCCCTCAGTAATGTACATGTCGGCTCTCCCCGATATGCTCCAGTCTGCTGGGCGGCCTAAGCCTGACCCGACTCCCATGCCACCCTGCTGAAGAAGTGAGGGCTGCCCCAGGGGGAGGAGGGAAGGAGGGAAGGGGGAGAAAAATCGGCTTCCACTGTCAATGAAGCTCCCGGCCCCCCTCCCCAAGAGTAGTTACAGGCCCCCCCTCGTCTCCACGCTACGGCCTGTCTCTATCGGGCTCCCCATGATGAGACCGATTCCTGGCCTAGGCTCGATCCAGCCCCCAGGCTTGCCCACTCTCTGGTGCGAGGCGGTAGACCCAGAGGCGCACCAGGCAGGGACACACAGGTTGGAGCCGCCCCGCCTCCCGCCTCCCACCCCTGCACTTGCCTGCTGAACTGAGAGCCTTCTGTTTGATTGGGCCTCAGCCGGCCTTGCCAGGCGACCGCCAACGCCGCAGGTGCACCCGGGCCGCTCCACATCAATTCTACGGCGCTCACCGCTGGAGCAGGCCTCCCCAGGTCCGTGTCTCTCCGGAGTACAGACGTCTGCTGCGAACCATGGCACCACGGCCCTGGGTCCGCAGTGCTTGCCTCCGCCTCCCGATGCCTTCAAAAGTCTGAGTGCAATCTCAGCAGCCGGTTGGCTGCCACCATCAGCCCAGCCGGGGTCTGCGGCTCCTGGCAGGCTGCCTCTGCAGCACAAGGCCTCTCCCCAGCACCGGTGTCACAATGCCGTCCTGGGTGACCACCTATACATCACACCCCTGGCACCTCATGAAATCCTGCAGTCAGGCAAGGGGGTCTTTCGGGGGGCAGGATGGAAGTATTAGGGATCACCCTACAGCGATACAAGGTGGATAACGGGCGTGAGGTGTGGAGCCTCAAGAAATTACGTCCGCCATCTTGGCTGGTTGGCCACGCCCCACCTACTTCCAATCTTTAATATGGTGGTGTCAGCAAGCACTCATTAAAGGAAGTTTATTCACAATGCCGTGAATGGTGATCACATCCACCTCTGTGAAGGTGCTCTGTGCCCGTCACAACTTAAGCCCCAATATTTGAAATCACAATCGGCAAACCGAAGGAAACGGGCACACCAGGTAGCGTGTAATCACTCAGCTTCTTTAGTTACAGCAGATTCAGACACTGACACATTTCAGCTTCTCTAAGCCTTTTTCAAAGTTGCAAGCCTTACCACCTCTGAGCATACATGTATACCATCTGTAATAAACATAGAAAACATACTATACCGGACCCTCGCTTAACCAGTCCATAATGATGGGATGCGGGTCCTAAATCTGTTTAAAATGCTCACATTAAATGAATTTCATAACAAGTAATGTGCTAGCACTTGGTGAATTAATTAAACAATAAATAGGTGAAAACGTTCAAGTATTTCAGAAGACATCCCATAATATTAGCCATGTCCCGGGGAAACCTGCCCTGTCTTCTTTTCCTCTTATCACAGCTCTACGCACCAAGGAACTTATACTTGGCCTAAAGTCTGGTGCACCCTCTGAACCTTGCATGCCGTCCACACTCAGACTTGCTCCTGACCCAATTGCTTACTTCCTGTGCAAGGTCTTTAAAAACGCACTCTTGTCCGGGCACTATCCTGACATCTGGAAGGAAGCTATTGTCTCACCTCTCCTTAAAAAAAAACAACACGATCCCTCAGAGTTGAAGAACATTCAATCTATCTCCCTTCTCCCCGCCCCAGCCAAAATCCTTGTGGAGTCCCGCAGGGATCTTCGCTCAGCCCCATTCTTTTAAACCTTTATGTGACCCCCTGGCTAAACTGGTGAGATCGTTCGGGTTCCAGGTGCTCTCCTACACGGATGACACACAAATCATTGCCTCCATATCTAATGATGCCATTGGTTGCCCAAAAGTTCAATCATTGTATGACAAGCATCATACGCTGGATGAAGGACAACTCATTAAAAATCAATGCAGACAAAACCGAGATGCTAGTCTTTGGACCACAGAACCCCATCTGGTCCACTGCGTGGTGGTCCGCAGATTGCGGTCCCCTTCTGGTTCCGGTTAATACCGCTAAAAACCTGGGGGTCCTCTTCGAGGTGGACCTGTCCTTCAATGCCCAGGTGAACCGCACAGTCAGGACCTGCCTCTACATCCTTAAAATCCTGAGGAGGGTACTGCAATACATCCCTACGGAACTTCACCGGCCCACAATCATCGCTCTAGTCACGTCCTGGCTGCACTACTGCAAAGCTCTGTACCTTAACATCAGCACAGGCTCCCTGAACAAGCTTCAGGTGGTGCAGAACGCTGCGGCAAGGCTGATACTTAACATCCCAAAGTATCAGTCAGCCAGGGAAGGAATCCAAGCCCTGCACTGGCTTCCCATCAAGAAGCGCATCTCCTTCAAGGTTCTGAATTTGGTGTACAAGGCAATGCATAGTAACAGCTCACCTTATCTTAAAACTTTGTTTCAGTGGTATACTCCAGGGAGGACCTTGAGATCCTCCTCTCTTAAAAAACTGCTCACTCCCAGATCTTGCAGGTCCAAGTGGGGTGGCCGCTCCTTCTCGGTGGCAGCCGCAAAACTCTGGAACTCTTTGCCCCTTCCCATTTCCAAGGCGGACTCGCTTCCGGTCTTTAGGAAAGTCTTAAAGACCAGGTTATTTGCCTCCTAGCGGGTTGTTGGTGCTGCCACTGCTCCCTGTTCGCTTAGCGCCTTGACACCAGCTGGTATTAGTGCGCTCTATAAATACTATCCTATCCTATATTACACTCTCAGATAATTAATACCACTTCCCAGGAAAGCTTCCATATACGTTTATTTCATCACATAAACGATATTCATCACCTGTGCCAGCCCCAAAACCTTTTGCACCTTCTGTGCAATTAATAATTCAGACATGGGGGAATATCTCTTAGAGCTGAGGCTTTTTATGTATTTCAATCAATTGTGGAGGACATTATTCAGAAGATAACTTTGTTAAGTTTATATTTTAGTTGGCATGCCCAACGCTCTCCTGAAAATGTAAAATACATAATATTCCTGGATCACCCATGGGCTTTACACCTGTTTCTACTACAAACTACAAGTAGGTTGACACCTCAAAATTTAGGAAAAATGGACAACGCCTTGGACAAAATCCAAAGATGACGTTAAAAAAAGTTTTTGGGATACAAGTCTGCCTGCTCCTGAAAGGTGGGACGATGGTAATCAAAGTGTAGGAAACGTTTCATTGATGCCATTTTTTTTTTTTAAAAGTGCTTTTTGGTTTTTCCTATTTTTCCCCAAAATCCAAAATTTTTAGGTCTTTTGGCTATTTTCTTGTTTCTCTCCAGGTGAATCTACAAGTGATTTGTACCTTAGGAATACCCGGGTGTTGGAAAATAAGGATGCAAATTTGGCTTGGATAACTTTTGCGCAAAAAAGTTATGTTGTAAGCACAAACTAACCCAAAGCATCCAAAAAAGGGCTTAGCCTGGGGACGGGGGAAGGGGGAGGCTTATCAACAAAGAATATAAAATGATCAGAATATTGATGGGAAGATTATCGGGTTTTATAATATTTGCAGATTGTCATAAAAAATATTGTTGTGTACTATATCACTGTAATTTGAATCATTTTTCAAATGCTTGCCTTTTTAGTACAATAATTTTAGGAGAGGCATGTTAGGTTTATAGGGGAATAGGGTGGGGGAAATTAAAAAAATGTACCTTTAAGTTTGGAGTGGGAGAAGTAAATTAGACTTTCCTCAAATGTAATACATTCTCCAATGTGGCTACGATTTTATGATTATAATATTCGTGATATCATTACATTGTTAGCATTGGTTTGTATTTTTTAACTCTTACATTCTAAAATTTTACTCATTTATAGTTTAAGTAGTTTGTTTACTTTTAAATGTAGCTTGTATAAAGTATTATTTTTCGTATGTTATTATTACATTTATTTTCCAAACATCTCTTTTAATTTATACTATTTTTGCTATGATTTATTTTCAATAATTGCAAGTGTTTTGGAATTTTTAATGCTTTGATGAAAAACACATGTTCTACTTCAGAATAATTGCTTTTACACACATAATGTACTTGTAGTGTATATTCATTTTTATTTGTGGCTATACAGTTTTTTAAAATATATTGTATAGTAATTTTTGATAAACATGCAATTTTTTTATCTTTACTTACTTTTTCTTAAACATCCTAATATATTAAAAAGTACTGATAACATTTATGATACATTTTTAAGCATTATTAGTTTATAATTATACATAAAACCTTTTTGTATATTTTTTAAACACAGAAAATCTGTTTAACTTTTTAAACATATTGTTTATTACTTTATAAATAATAAAAGATAAAATAATTTTTTAACATCGACTTCCATGGGAAGAAAGTATTTTTATAACTTTCATTTTTCTGCCAGATTGTTTCCATTTTCTTTTTTTTGTAGTCATTTTGGGATGTTCATGGAGTTTGGGGTTTGGGTTTTCCATTGCTGGTCTCCGGTTCAGGCAAACTATTTTAAACTTATTTTCTAAGGCTGTAGTGGTGGTAACTTGGACAAAACTGAAGTACTCATTCCGGGACCCACCCCTTCAGCCTGGTAAGACTCCTGGTGGCCAGGGGCTCTGGGATCTCCCCCCACCGCGACGGAACACGCAAGCAACCTTGGCATCATACTGGACTCCTGACTCACAATGAACTGCCAAATCAACGCAGTTTCCTCCGCCTGCTTCCACATGCTCCATCTGTTCTGAAAGACTTTCAGATGGATCCCCACAGAATCCAGAAGGACGTTCACCCATGCTCTCGTCACCAGCAGACTCGACTAAGGCAACGCACTCTATGCTGGCGTCACCCAGAAACAACTTAAGAAACTATAGAACATCCAATATGCCGGCACCAGACTGGTCCCTGACATCCCTGCCGCAGCCACATCACACAACACCTCCAACAACTCCGCTGGCTCCCAGTCAACAAGAGAGTCACTTTCGAGCTCCTCACTCATGCCTACAAAGCCCTACATGACGAAGGATCAGCATACCCGAACCACCACCTCATATTCCACGTACCCGCCAGACAACTCCGACCCTCCCAACTCACCCTCACCTCCATCCCCAGGATCCACAAGACCAGAACCGGAGGAAGGTTGTTCTCTTTCCTCACCGCCAAGACCTCAGGCAATCAGCGTCGCTGACCCAATTCAGGAAGGACCTCAAGACCTGGCTCTTCGAATAATCCTCTCCCCAGTCCGACCAGCAGTCCCCTCCCCCAGTGCCTTGAGACCCTCACAGGTGAGTAGCCACGCTTTACAAGCCCTTGATTGATTGATTGAATTAGAGTTGATTAGACTTATTAAGGATAGTTTTTGTAATTGGATGTTTTTTAGCATATGTTTTAGAATAGTATGTGTTAGTTTGTTTAGAGTATTGAAGCAGGGTTTATTGTAAAATGTAATGTTAAATTGTATATTATACATGTGTTTTATGTGACTTTAATCCTTTTTTACTGTACTTTGCACCAGGGCTATAAGTGTTTATTGGGTGGGTTTATATGTTTTTTCATTTACAAGTTTTTATTTTCAGACGTTAGGATTTATTTTTAATTTGGATTCATACTATATTTTTTAAGGAAAAAACATTGGTTATCTTTTTTAACCAATTTTATTTTCTTCTTCTTTGATGTTTTGATGTCCACAAGACCAGAACCGGAGGAAGGTTGTTCTCTTTCCTCACCGCCAAGACCTCAGGCAATCAGCGTCGCTGACCCAATTCAGGAAGGACCTCAAGACCTGGCTCTTCGAATAATCCTCTCCCCAGTCCGACCAGCAGTCCCCTCCCCCAGTGCCTTGAGACCCTCACAGGTGAGTAGCCACGCTTTACAAGCCCTTGATTGATTGATTGAATTAGAGTTGATTAGACTTATTAAGGATAGTTTTTGTAATTGGATGTTTTTTTAGCATATGTTTTAGAATAGTATGTGTTAGTTTGTTTAGAGTATTGAAGCAGGGTTTATTGTAAAATGTAATGTTAAATTGTATATTATACATGTGTTTTATGTGACTTTAATCCTTTTTTACTGTACTTTGCACCAGGGCTATAAGTGTTTATTGGGTGGGTTTATATGTTTTTTCATTTACAAGTTTTTATTTTCAGACGTTAGGATTTATTTTTAATTTGGATTCATACTATATTTTTTAAGGAAAAAACATTGGTTATCTTTTTTAACCAATTTTATTTTCTTCTTCTTTGATGTTTTGATGTCCACAAGACCAGAACCGGAGGAAGGTTGTTCTCTTTCCTCACCGCCAAGACCTCAGGCAATCAGCGTCGCTGACCCAATTCAGGAAGGACCTCAAGACCTGGCTCTTCGAATAATCCTCTCCCCAGTCCGACCAGCAGTCCCCTCCCCCAGTGCCTTGAGACCCTCACAGGTGAGTAGCCACGCTTTACAAGCCCTTGATTGATTGATTGAATTAGAGTTGATTAGACTTATTAAGGATAGTTTTTGTAATTGGATGTTTTTTTAGCATATGTTTTAGAATAGTATGTGTTAGTTTGTTTAGAGTATTGAAGCAGGGTTTATTGTAAAATGTAATGTTAAATTGTATATTATACATGTGTTTTATGTGACTTTAATCCTTTTTTACTGTACTTTGCACCAGGGCTATAAGTGTTTATTGGGTGGGTTTATATGTTTTTTCATTTACAAGTTTTTATTTTCAGACGTTAGGATTTATTTTTTATTTGGATTCATACTATATTTTTTAAGGAAAAAACATTGGTTATCTTTTTTAACCAATTTTATTTTCTTCTTCTTTGATGTTTTGGTTTTTCTGGATCATTTATTTATTTTTTTCTAATATTTTTGTTTTTGATGAAATCCTTGGATGACTGGATTTATATTGGATGTTCAATTTTTCTTTGGCTTATCTTTGAATTTTTTTGCGCTCTTTTTTATCAATTTGTTTTTAGGATTGTATTTTTTAGTTTGTCACTTCACTGAGTAGGACTTCATCTACAAAATTATGTTATCCAATTTTATTTATGTATGTTATTATCGCCTGGGCAATGTTACATTTTCTCAGCATATGCTTGTTTATTAAATGTTTCTATACATGAGTTTGTAAGATTTTAGCGTATCTTTATATAAGGAAAATATTTTTTAGTTTATTTACAATAATTTTGTTTTTTTGCATTGGATATTTTTAAATATTTAAAAATGTATTTTAGTTACATTTAATTGGCAATCAGAAGTTTTTGACTTTTGGAATATTTTTTAATCCAGGCTGGTATTTAGAAATAAATATTAATAAATTATGAGTGTTTGTGTTTTCAGTGAGGTTATGTGGTGTTGTTTAGTATGTTTTTAAGCGAGGGTTCTTGCTATTGCGTCTAGATATGGTAGTGCGGGATTTTAGCATTCTAAGTAAAAAGTCTTACTTGGAATGCTAGGAGTTCATGTATTTGTTAAGTTTGTTTGGGAAGTTTTGGTTTGAGTTGGGATAGGAGTTGTTCCTCTTGTAGCTCCTGGGAGCTTTGTTCTTTTTTTGATATCTCTTGGAATTGGTAGAGTGAATGTTGGCTTCTTCCAAGTGTCTGTTGGAAGGGACTGTTCCACCCTTCAATTGCATTATTTGTCTTGTTTCTTGGGACATGATGCTGTCATAGACATTTTGTCAAAAAATGTAATACTTGGGCTGGCAGTTGTACTCACATCTGTGCAGGCACCCCACTCAAGTATCCTTAAAATAACCCATTAATGGAGCTAATTCGTTTTCATGTTGGTAATAAGGAGATTCACTTTGCTTCTTATAATGTCTAGTGAATTATTTTAGAGAGAAATATGCTAAACCTAATAATTTTTTAATTGTGTTGACACATTTTAAGTTAGTTGCATATTCTATGCTTATGGTAGATTTTTGGAGGTGCCTAAACATATGCTCTGGTTAAAGTGACAGGAGGTTCCCTGAATTGCAGTGTGTTGGTAGACTTTTGTTATATTCCCAAGCTAGGCCCATGTAGCGAAGCAGCTTATTTTTTACACTGTCCTCGCAAAATAAAATGTTCAGCTATGACCTTTTGCACATATTTGCATGCACAACAATATGGATTAGTGTCCCTGAAACTAAACTTGTTTACACATCTAGCTTCGCACAACATTATCACAATGCCCTGAACATCATGTACATGGTCTCGTTTTGCACTATGAACAAATGTCATCTCTATCTTCATCCAGGGGGCGATAGGGCTATCTACATATCCATAACATCGCTAATCTATACGCACTTCGCAAGGCTGCTTTCTATTATAAAAAATGAGCATCCCGATGATTAGCAGAGGAGGCTCTTCCGCTGACACTGAGGTCCTTGCATGCTGAGAAATCACCACGCAGCGGTCTGACATCTCGTGAGAGGTTGCCAGTTCGTGACCAAGACGGGGTCCTTCATTCTCTCCCACCAGGTAATGGGGTTGAATCGTCCTTTGGGGGGATTCTGGGCTCTACAACTACACACACTCTAGGTACACACCGACTCGGTACGGGATTTTAGTCCGACCAACACGTACCGGCGCTGCCCGACCCGGGTAGTACGATGAAATGCATGTGAATCACGACCGACTCGTACGGAACACAAGCCGAACGACTGACCCGGACGGAAACAAGCTATCCGGCCGGGAAACCACGCAAATCGAACCGACCGACACGCACCAGGAATGAACCCGAACGAAAGGTACCCACGAACTCCGGCCTGCGCAGTACGATGCAATGTGTGCAAAACCAGACCGAGTCGCACGGAGCTCAAGTACGACCGACACGCATACAAAAGCCAGCCGAACCAATACAATACTCAGCGACCGACGCGTACGCCGCACATGAAACCTAGCTGAAACACAGCGGGAACGACTCGGAGAAGTTCGCACGAGACAACTGCAGCGTCCTACTCGGTCAGAAGAACGTCTCCTACATGCACAAAAATTACAAAGGAAAAAATACAAAAAAAGAGGGCCAAACAAGCAATGACAAAGTCAATAAATACAGGGGAAAAAAAAAAATGGAACAAGGACACACCCCCAACTCCACCTATATAAAGGCCACAAATCCCTACCATTATCCTTTGCAAATTCCACTGACCTGCCAGCACAGAACACCATCAGACAGCAACCACAGACACACTCACAGCTCATCCATCACACAAGCCACACACCATTAGCACCTCAACAAATAGCACCCTCACACACACCCAGCTAAACCTACACTCACCCACCCTCACTTGCACACACACACACACATCAATCACCACCACCACCCATCACCATGCCCCCAAAGAAGAATCATAAGTTCCTAGATAGTGAATTGGAAGTCCTGGTAGACAAGATCCTCAGGGTAGAGCCACAGTTGTTTGGCACATTGGTCCAACAGACCCCCATGGCGCAGAAAACCAAGATGTGGGAGAGGATCGTCAACAAGGTCAACACACAATCACCATGTTTGCGCACAAAGGAAGACATCCAGAACAGGTGGTATGATGTGCACAGGAGGGTCAGGGACCTACTGAAGAAGGATTACATCCTTAGCCAGCACACCGGCAGTGGCCCTCCTGCCAAACCACTATACCTCAGGCCCTGGGAGGAGAAGGTGTGGGCCATCCTACCACCAGTGAGCGTATATGGACTAACAAACATCCCAGAGCCTGGTGAGTACACAACAAATATACACAATATGGTGTGACAATACACACACATCACTGTCAAGGGGATAGTCAAACCATGCACCCTTAGCAAATCCACAGCAACCATAAGATAATCATCCCAAGATGTGAATGCCAGTCAGACAAACACAATACCTGCCATCTCATAGTGACATGTAACTGTGTCATGACATGTACAAACCTAACAACAAATAGAGCAAGGCAGTGGCACAAATATAACCAACAAACACTGTCAGATATTTTGCCACCACTAGAACACCACCTCACAGGGAAGCTCACTGAAAGGAAGGAATTCTGTGTATGCTGGTGAAGTCAGTGTAGCCAATAGCATGATGGGAGTTGTAGTCAAAGATAATGGTCAGCCTCACTATTGGCCCATCAACACCACCCTGAACCATGCTCACATCACAGGGAGTGGAAAAGAACTGACAAGATGTCTGACACTGGGTACTGCTGTGGGGAGCACAAGGCCCTGCTGGGAACTGTGCAACAACCAACAGCAGGACACCACTGACTGACATCCTGAAAGCCAACTTGCACTCCCTGCAATGGGAGCACGTTCCATGGTGGGATATCTGGCTGGGTGGGAAGGAGGACTGACAGCACTGACCATAGTTACAAGCAGCTCTCCTCACACACCCCCTCAACACTAACTCCACATAACCAACCTGGGAGAATGCAATGCCTCACACTCTAATTGAAGATCCCACAAAGAACCACCACCCTGGGTTATGCTGTGTGAAGCACAGGGACACTCTTGGGACTTGTAGCCAAACAAACGCCAGGACAACACTGTCAGCCATCCTGTCAGCACAGGCACACTACCCCACAGGGAAGCAGAGTCAAAAGGAAGGAAGTATGGGCATCCTGGGAAGGGGGTGTAGGCAATAGCATGATGGGAGTGGTAGTCACAGCTCAACATCCCCCACCCACATGGCCCAGCAAGCTCACACTGAACCATGCACACCTCACAGGGAGTGAAAAGCCACTTCAAAGATGTCTGACACTGGCCTCAGCTGTGGGGAGCACAAGGCCCTGCTGGGAACTGGGCACCAACAAACAACAGGACCACACTGTCAGCCATCTTGCCATTGCTGTCACACTCACACACAGTGAAGTCCACTCAAAAGGAAGGAAGTATGGGCATGCTGGGAAGGGGAGTGTAGGCAATAGCACGATGGGAGTGGCAGTCACAGCTCAACATCCCCCACCCACATGGCCCAGCAAGCTAGCACTGAAGCATGCACACCTCACAGGGAGTGAAAAGCCATATCAAAGATGTCTGACAATGGTGCTCTGATGTGGGGAGTACCAGGCCCTGCTGGGACCTGTGCACCAACCAACAGCAGGACACCACTGAATGACATCCTGAGAGTCAACCTGAACCCACTGCAAGGGTGGCATGCTTCATGGTGGGATAACTGGGCTGGGTGGAGAAGGAGGGCCGGATGTCCACCAAATACAACCAATGCTGGCCATGCACACACCTCAACATTCACATTGAAATGCCTCAGGTTAGCAGGACAATGTGCTACACCAATATCAACCTCTTACTGTGACAACTTAGGACAATGCAATGTACAGGCCCGCATCCAGAGGTACAGTCAAAACTGTCAGGTGTGTGAACCATTGATGCCTGTAGAAATATAACATACATTGTGTGTCTCTTCCAAAAACAGGTGATGATGGGGACACAGCAGCAGGCGAGGAGGAGTCCCTGTCCCAGGCACCGGGGGACACTGAGCCCACTGGTGTGGAACAGCCTCTGCCATACTCGGATGGCGAAGACCTACCTGGCCCCTCCAGCGTGAGTCATCATGCAGCACCACCAGGACCAACATCTGCACCCCCTGCACCCACTGCTCCAACAACTGCCAACACACAGACCACCCCCGCCGACACGGACAGACCAAGGACCACCAATGACAACAGCACAGGGACCCTGGCCCAACGTCGAGCTACGGACAACGACCCCAGTAACAACCCCCAAGGGGGCCTAGGGTCACCTGTGCGTGCCACCGCAGGTCCCGCACGTGTCGCCAGGGGTGGTGGGAGGAGTGGTAGACATAGGTCGCTGTTTGCAGAGGGGTCTGGACTGCATGATGACCCACAACTGGCACGCATTGCTGAGGCCTACCAGAATAGCACTGGAGAGGTCACCCAGGTAGTGGGGATCCTCAAGGACATTAAACAGCAGCAGGCTGCCCATCATGCCCGCTTGCACTCACACATGTCTCGCATAGAGTCCAAGTGGGACACATGGCAAGAACTGACAGCGGTGCATAGGGACATATTGACATGGCTCCGCCAGAATAGCACCAACATGGCCACACCTCCCTGTGTGGCCACAACATCTGGTGCTGCAACAACTGCAACTGCCAGAGGGAGGGAGGAGGACTCTGGCGGAGAGTCCCCTGCACCGCAGCAGCCTGCACGTGAGGGTCCCCGCCCAAAGAAGAGGGGTCGTCCGAGGAAGGAAAACTGAGAGGTCGATGGCCATGTACATCCCCCAGGAAGCCAACACCTGTTCTGGAAATTCTCCTTTGTGTACAAACTGTTCACCCTGTAGAATGCAACACAACTCTCCCACATGACATGGGGAGTTTAAGTTGGACTAATGTATCAGATGACTGTGGACTTCACTCAGGACATTTCTGCTACCAAGACTTGCAACTCATCTGGGAACTTCGGATCCCAATCCCAATGTACAGCACCCACCATCCTGTGCACTATACTCACACATGTATGTAAATAAAATCACTAATACACCATACTTGCCTCTTTTGTGATTCCAACATGGTTACTGTCTTGGGGATGATGATCTGCTAAATTACACTGTGTATGCTAACTGCTACAGCAAGTACAACACCGTCATGTGAGTCATGGTGACGTGACACATATGAGGGAGACACACCACTAGGGCTACACAACACAGAGACACCAGGGCCATCGGACTCATCGCCTACACTGATGTTGCCAGGAAATACTGTGGAATGCACAGACACCACACCTATTCAGAGTCTGTCTTAACTAGCCCACAGGTGCAGTAAGCAAATGTCAGTCAGATGTGTGACCACAGACAACGCACATCCCAAAGTGAAGCACAGGTTTATTACACATTTGCAACATGTTGTTTCCACTACAAATGCAAGGTAATCCCACGTGGCAGTGGCCACACAGTCAACAAGTGCAGAAGATATAAAGTCCAGGGGTGTGTGGCACACCACCTGTAGGGAAACGACTGCTGCCACCCTGAAAGCTGAATCATGGTGTCGGGGGATCCAAGTTGACCAAACAACTCTGTAAGCACCCTGTGAAGGACAGACATGACACACAGTCAAAACCACTGAAGAACAGGACAGAACTGCAATACTCATGCCCAATACATGTCACAAGATAACTACACAAAACCAAGTTAGCATGTCAACACTGTTGGGGAGTACAGACTACCTGTAAGGACACATCGCTGCACACATCCAGTCAAGTAGCACATGGCCACACTCAAACAGCACCAGAGCACCACCCACACATATCATGCAAACTCACATCATTGACATGACAACTCTCTGGATACTCACATTCAGCTGAAGAAGTTGGTGATGAGCTGTGTGCGGACATCACCATCATCATCATCACTGGCATCGTGGCCCAGGCCAGGATCCTCCACAGGTGGCGGACGTTGGTCATCGTCATCCAGGATGAGAGGCAACTCCTTCCGCACTGCCAGGTTGTGTAGCATGCAGCAGACGATGACAATCTTGCACACCTTTGCTGGGGCATATGGGAGGGCCCCTCCTGTCTTGTCCAGGCAGCGGAAGTGGCTCTTCAGGAGACCAAATGTCCGCTCGATCACTCTCCTGGTCCGACCATGTGCCTCATTGTAGCGCATCTGGGCTGGTGTCACAGGGTTCCTGAGGGGTGTCAGCAACCACGGCATGTTGGGGTATCCGGAGTCACCTACAGACAGACATTTGCACATTAGCTGAGTTGGAAAAGTGGGAGGAATACAACATAGCAGAACACACACAATGGTACAAAGTCAGTACACACCGACAAGCCAGGCACGCTGGTTCTGCATCTGTGACATCATCCTCGGGATGCGACTACTGCTCATCACGTAGGCATCGTGTGCCGAACCGGGGAAACGGGCACACACATGTGTGATTCTCATATCTGCAAGACATACCACCAGAGCATTGATCGAATGGTAATGTTTCCGGTTCCGGTATGCCTGCTCATGTGCCTGTGGTGGTACCAAAGCCACATGTGTCCCATCAATGGAGCCAATGACATGTGGCATCCTCCCAAGGGCATAGAAGTCACTCTTGACGTCAGTGAGTTGTTGACGTGTAGGGAAATAGATGTACTGGTTCAGGCATCTCAACATTGCCTCCAAAACATCGCGTAGCACACAGCTGAACATAGTCTGTGACATCCCACCAGCAGTCGCCACAGTGTGTTGAAAGGTACCGGTGGCAAAGAAGTGTAGGGCTGCCATCACCTTCACCTTGGGGGTCAGCACTGTAGGGTACGGCCGGCAAGGTTGCAAATGTGGGGCCAAGCGCACTGCCAAATCCTCAATCAGCTGCCTGGTGAAGAGGTACCGTCGGATGTTGTCACGTTCCACCATCGTTGCCAGGTCAGGGAATGGTCTATGGACAGCTGGAGCCCTGCAGTGCATAGGTGAAGAAAGAAAGATTGTCAGTCACCCCACATATGTGCCATTCACCATACTCAATTTCACATGATAGATCATTACGAGACACAAGTACTTGATGTGTGTGCCGTTCGGTTCGGACATATATGGCACCTACATGGCCATCATCTAACATCTCAGTTCAACATGTGTTGACAACAGGTTCCAGGTTGTTCTATGGGTAACCATTAGGCTGTGACACAGTACCCATTTACTGCTGTCACGTTCCACACACACACCACAGTGACATGTCTGGACAGATGCGCCACAGGCATCACAGCTCATTGACAGGTAGATTCCCAGTGACCCTGTCTTGCCACATGGACACTGGCATGACATGGCGTATCATGCACACGTCAGAAAAACAAACATGACTCCCACAGGTAGTGGCCCCTGTTGCCTCCGCAGGACAGACATGGACGTCTGTGTCACACACACGCACAACATCAAAGTCCATGCACAAACAACGTTGATGTGGAGACTGTCTCCCATTGTGCACATGGAATCAGAGACATCGGAAACACAACATGCACACAGACTGTGGAGGGCCATCACTATTGTGGCAATGGGTCACCCTGTGACGTACATGCCTACCCACATGGGACCCTGGGGGTATGTGACATGTCATACACATACACAACCTGGAAATGTGACCATGCCACATGCTCCGAAATGAACAGCTGCACATCACAGTGGTCATGTGCACAACATACAAAGGATCCTGTCCCCCATGAACACGTGCTCAGCCTGGGTGTGGCTGCCCACAAGTGCCACCCCAAAAACCACATGTTTACCCCCATACACAGAAAAGGTAATGCAGCCTTACATGCCTTAGGATACAGTGTGGACTGGGTGTGGTGTTGTAGGTGTGCCCCAGAGTCCCTGGCAAGTATATGTGGCTGGCATACGTTCACCAGTGACAAGCATGGTGACATATGCGAGTGACCTGTACAGGGACGCGTTGTACAGCAATGGACCGATCGGTGTGCCCGCACGGCCCATTGCATCTGTTGTGAGCGGGTACGCGTTGTATCCCGGAACAAGCGTTGAACAGCAATGGACTGATCGGTGTGCCCGCACGGCCCATTGCATCTGTTGTGAGCGTGTACGCGTTGTATCCCGGAATACGTGTTGTACAGCAATGGACCGATCGGTGTGCCCGCCCGGCCCATTGCATCTGTTGTGAGCGGGTACGCGTTGTACAGCAATGGACCGATCGGTGTGCCCGCACGGCCCATTGCATCTCTTTTGAGCGGGTACGCGTTGTACAGCAATGGACCAATCGGTGTGCCCGCACGGCCCATTGCATCTGTAGTGAGCGGGTACGCGTTGCACAGCAATGGACTGATCGGTGTGCCCGCACGGCCCATTGCATCTCTTTTGAGCGGGTACGCGTTGTACAGCAATGGACCGATCGGTGTGCCCGCACGGCCCATTGCATCTGTTGTGAGCGGGTACGCGTTGTATCCCGGAATACGCGTTGTACAGCAATGGACCGATCGGTGTGCCTGCACGGCCCATTGCATCTGTTGTGAGCGGGTACGCGTTGTACAGCAATGGACCGATCGGTGTGCCCGCACGGCCCATTGCATCTGTAGTGAGCGGGTACGCGTTGTACAGCAATGGACCGATCGGTGTGCCCGCACGGCCCATTGCATCTGTAGTGAGTGGCTACGCGTTGTATCCCGGAATACCCGTTGTACAGCAATGGACAGATCGGGGCGCACGCATTGGCTGGGGCCTGGCATGGCAACGGACGCGTTTTCGAAGCTTCAACGAGCCTGATGCAGTGAATTCAGTTGGCCAGCCACAACAATGTTGCAAATTCATGGGTGTCATGAAGTTTAACTTTTGAAGGATGCTGTGGGCGTGTATTAGTGGTGCAATTCCATGGATTGGCCAGATTCAGAAGATGCAAACGACTTGGACCTATCACTTTGGACACATGGGACAGTATCTGCCTCTGCAGCACACATATAATGCTGGCTGTTCCCCTGAGGGCTCACTTGCCTGCACTACATGCTCTAGGATGACATCTGCCACCAACACTGCTGCTGTCTCTGCATCCTCTGGCTACTGCAATGGCACGTACTGTGGAGAGAGCCCCAGCCTTCAGCCTTGAGGAGAACCAGGCCCTGCTGGACAGCCTCCTTCCACAGTACAGCAAGCTGTATGGGACACCAGGGGAGCAGGTGAGTGTGCTGTCCACTGCCTTACTAATTGTGAATGTTGTCTGACTAGCAAGACTTACAGTGTGCACACCACTGGCTAGCATGCTCACTGAGTAGTTCTCACCCCCCAAAGTGTGTAGTCACATGCACTGAACAGGTACAGTGCAGTAACAGTGCATTCCAACAAGGTTTACTTCCCATGCAATGATACCATGTAGTAACTGCTGGCAAACTGTTCATAGTTATCGTTGCACTGCCTGTGTACATCATATGCCCCTGTGATTGAGACATGTATATCCAACTGTGTGATGCACGTATATGTTGCATGTATAGTAATGGCCTTTTCACTTTGTCATCCTCACAGGTTGATGCCCACCATAAGCAGGAAATCTGGCTGACCATAGCCCGGGCAGTAAGATCCGTGGGGGTCTACAAGCGCTGGATCCGCAACTGCCAGAAGAGGTGGCAGGACCTTTGTGGCTGGACCCGGAGGATCGCAAGGGTCCAGCTGAAGCTGTCGCCTCCTCGCAGGAGGGGCGGACACCAGACCCTGACCCCCCACATGCTCCGGATCCTGGCGGTGGTCTTCCCTGACCTGGATGGGCAGCTGAAGGCCAGACAGCAGCAAGGAGGGGGTGAGTCCATGACTGCCCTGTGAACTTTGTCTGACATGCTATGTGCCCTCCTCTGGCCTGGTTAAACTTCCACAGTACATCAGTCTTGTGGTCCAGGACCCATGTCCCTCAATTGTGACATGCCCACTCCTCATCTGATACGCAGGTGTGGTCCTTACAGTCAGGAAATTGTGTCACTTGGGTACTGTGTCCTTGCATTTTGCTTCGCTCAAGGTGGGGCACAGCATTTGTTCCCGTGACTTTGTGGTGTGCTTCATGGGTGTGTCAATTGCTCACACAATGCCTAAGTCCTGACATGTAATCTGGGTGTAACTTTGATATGTGGTCCACTTGCTGATCTGAATCACCACATGTCCCTGGGGTATTTAGCACACCCCCATGCTGCTGGTGGGAACAATGTTTGGGCCTCAAGAGTATGTATATCAAGTGTGTCACACATGCTTAGCCACCTGCCTACTGTCCAGGGCTCATCCCTCTTTCAGGTGGAGCAGGACAGTCATGCCTACCCCAGGGCATACAATACACTCTGTACTCCCACTCCCGTGTATCAGCTGACATGTTGTGATCAGTGAAATGTTCCCTCAGGTGTCTGCCTCTGTGTCATTGTGCTGTGGCTTCGTTGTCAGGACTACTGGGATGTTTATCGGTTAGGGCTCAGCATGCCATCTGAGATGTGACCATGAGAGACGATACTTCTGTGACTTATAGGTGTTTGATCACTTGACTGTGCACACAGGTGTATGCGACTGTGAATTTCAGGCAGCTGTTTTTCATTCACAGCAGACTGTGAGGTTCTCAGGTTCAGAGAGTTGTGTTTCATGTCTCCCATATGTCCAATTGGTATGACGTGGGCAAATAAGAGTTCAGATGATGTGGTTTGTGGGGGATGGACATGTGCACTTGTCAGCTACATAACTTGCATTCCCCATGTCCTAGGATTGTGACACAGTGCAGACTGTTGTTGGCTGGCTGCCATGCCCATGTGACTGGAGACAGTGATGTATGACTTTGCAGGCATGCCTGTGCCATGGCATTAAACTTCCTAAGAGTGATCCTGCAGGGGAGTGACATGTGCAACATGCACCCCATTGTGGCATTGACTATCCGGACATGGGTGCATCATGGTGTCTGGTGCTGGTATGCATCACATGCATTTCTAATTAGACTCTGGCCATCCCTTTATCCGGACACCTGTACTGACTCAGTGGCAAGAGATGTGATGTGTGCATGTTCACATACTTCACCGTGTTCTCTGCAATGTCCAACAACTGTGTAGGTGGTGCATGTGTCCACACTGGGGTATTACCATCAGACAGGCACCAGACAGATGGGTGCAAGGGCAGGAGGGGTGTGAGTTCCATGGTTGACCATCAGACTGACAATTGGCTTCTCCTAATCTGTGTGAGGACTTTTGGCAATGTTCAACTAAGGATGTCAAGGCTTGCTCTGTAATGTGCTGTACTTACTGTGGTGTGTGCGGTCAGTGCAGGTGACTGATGTTTGTCTGTTTCCCTAATTGTTTGCAGATACATCCACGACCACAGGAGGGGACAGCTCCATGGACCAGGATGAGCTGCAGAGCCAGACTGGGTCAGCAGCCGACGAGTGGTCGGAGGGACCCAGTGGCACGGAGGGCGAGGGGAGCCACACTGAGGAGTCCTCAGCACCATCCACCTCAGCTGAGGACCACAGCAGCTCGGAGGATGACTCCCTTGTGGGGGCGGGTGTCAGCAGCCACCACACCCCAGCTAGTCTGTCTGGCCCCGCCACCACCACCACCACTGCCCTCCCATTGGCTCCCATTCCAGAGGTCCGTGGAGGCTCCCGTGTTCGGGAGCGTGTCTCCTTCGTGCCAGGCACCGCACCCCCTGCCCCTGTGTCCCCTGCTGCCCTGAGTGAGGAGTCTGTGTACCAACTTCGGCAGCTCCATGTAGGGCAGACAACAATGCTGAGTGTCCTCCATGCACACACCACTCTGTTGACACAGCTGGTGTCGTTCATGGAGGGCATCTCGACGGGTATGTCTGCCCTACAGAGGAGCAATAAGTCCATGGACTCCTCCCTGACAGCAGCAGTGTCCCTCCTCCAACAGTCCCTCACCCCTCCTACCTCTGCCCCATCCACACTTCCTGGCACCCTACCTGTCCCAAGCACATGCACACCTGCACGATCACCCAAACACACAGACACGAGCAGCACAGAAACACCCAAAACAAAGGCAAGACGTGCACACAAGCATCCTCAGGGGACTGATACCACACCCACAGGGGATGGGGAACAGACACACACACAGGCATCCACAGTCACTCCGCAGTCCTCCAAATCCTCTCCCTCCAAGACCCCTTCCCTTGCCTCACCTGCAACCCCACCTACACAGCAGCTCTTCCTCTGTGACCTCGGCCTCTTCCCCTCCGATCCCGCTGATCCAGCATACAGGGGGAAGAGGAAGTCCACCCACACAGAGGGAGTGCCCCTCGCCCCCGGACACCCTCCCCAGGCGCAGACAGATGGGGGCCTCCACCCGCAAGTCCCCCGGTCCCGGAAGAGCAAGACCCCCCACCACCCTGCAAGTCAAGCACACAGTCTCCTTCCTCCATCCCTCAGGCCCCCACAACACAGGTTCCCCCACCACACCCTGCCCCAGGTTCCCCAACCCACAGATACACCATCCCCAAAATGATCCGGCCTTCTCCACCTACCACTTGCTCTTCCAGCACCACACCCCCGCTGCACATGTTAGTGCCACTGGTGTGGAGACCGTGTCCTCCCCCTCTGTCCTGCCCACCTTACCTGAACCCCATTCTACTCCCCTGGAGATGGGCACTGCAGTGGAGTCCACTACCACCCCGTCTGACTTGGGCACTGCAGTGGGGAACCTGTCCTCTCCATCTGGCCAGCCCACTGGAGTTGTGCCGGCACCCACACCATCTGACTCATGCCCCCCAGTTGTGCCGGCACACACCATGTCAGACACCTCCACTGCAGTTGTCAGTGACTCTCCAGCACCAGCCACCCCATCCCTGCCTCCTTCTGTTGAGCCCTGATCCTGTCCCTGCGGTGCCTGGCCTGCCCCCCCGTATGCCCCTCCGAGGGGAATGTCCCTGGTCCCTAGCAGTGCAGGCAAGCAAAGGGTGACATCTGCCACTGTCACCCTGTTTGGACTTTATTCATGGACTGGCCATTGGCCTTTGTGTTTTTTCTGGACTTTAATTTTCCACATAACATTTGCTGAATAAAGCTACTTTCAGTTCTCTAGTGGTTTTGCTTCAGATGTACATGATGTTGATGATGCTAACCATGCCCTTTCTGCGGTGATGTTGATTTTTGATGTCAGGTAAATGAAGTGTTACTGTGCAGGACCCCATGTGGTCCAGGGGGAATGTGTCCTATTCTGGTGTGTAGCCATGTCATCCTTTGCAGCAATATGAGGGTGTCATGTTTTCCATATTTGCAAATGGGATTCCCTACCTGTTTTTTCAATATCACATCTGTGGCTTACACCCCTGCACATCAGATGTGCTTGCCATTGTTCAATTGGTCTATTTCCCTGACCGTGTGACCATCTCCACTGGACATGCATGTTTGGGCATCAATGGGGAAGGACTCATCTGTGGTATCAGTGCAACTTGCTATACATGTGTATTTGATCGGTGCAGATGATTTGGGTGACAATTCCATGACCAGGCTGATGTGACGTGAGCCTTCATTTTGTGCTAATTGTTGACTGAGTGACCAAGTGTTCTGCTGACATGATAGCGCCCTGCAGAGACAACGTATGGCACAGCTTTTCTTACACAGGAGTGGAGTCCCCTCATGGCAGTGTGTAATTCCGTGACATTGCCTGAGCCCAAGGTGTGTGTTCTGTGAGCATGTCTGTGTGTGTTCACTTCCATTTTGCTACGCAGGCTGGGGGCCCTAGTGATGTTCCTGTTTGTGATGCTTGCTGAGTTGAGCAATGTTCCCCCCAAATCTTCTCCCTGGGTGCTCTGTGTGTTTGCTGTCAGGGCTGAGTTTGTGGGCAAATGCAGATGAGACACAGGCAGGATTCCCCTTGGCACTTGTTGGTTACACAAGTCATGTAATTTACAGTTTGTGTTAGCTTCCAGTGATTGTGACACGTTGTGTGTGTGACTGCTGCCACTCCTCAGGGTCAGAGCTGCAATATTGGAAGTTGTCTATGTGTGTTGTTTGTGGGTGAGCTTGCCTTCTTCATTGGTGTGTGACTGTGTCCGGGATCCCATTGGTTGGTGTGGATTTGACGTCATGCCCATGTACAGCGTACTGTGCAGTGTGTGAGACATTCACAAGTCTTGTTGACTGGCCATGTGTGATGGGTATCTCCGCCTTAGTTCCCCCCACCACCCCTGGGATTGTCATGGGTGCATGTGCAATGTCACCAGTCCATGTGAGCTTGACTGCTGCACATTGGTGGAGATCAAGGTGTGTGGTGTTGGGTGTGTGCAAATGAGAATTGTTGCACGGCTAGACCCCTACCTCCATGTTGGCCTTGACTGACAGGCCGTGCTGTTTTATTTGTGCTTGTGTAGGTGTGATGGTAGTTAGTTGCTCAGGACACATGACTGTGGTTCACAGTGTGTACGACATCTACCTTTGTCATCACAGTGGGATTATCATGCAGGCCAGTGTCACCACAATGTGGGGTCCCTGGGGGTAGTGCTGTGGTGGGTCGGTCTCTTGCTGTGTTAGTTGCTGTTCCTACAAGCTTGTGTGACATTTGTAATTTGGGCTCCCTCATCTAACAATGCCTGATTGCCCACATAGGGGAATCCGTTCCATGAGTTACTTTTGTGTGGCACTGTGTTGACATCTGTGTAATAGGGATTCAGGCCTCCTCGTATGTTGTGTGTTTGCATGGGGACACTGGCACACCACCCCCTCACCTGTTGTGTTTGATATGCAGTGTGAGTCTGCCTGTTTGTGTTTGTGCATTTGCACCACTGCATTGGCATATCTTTGTGTGCCATTGGCTGTATGTTGTTTGGTGGGTTTCCCCTGCTGTCCCTGGGACTCCTAGGTCATCAGTCAGCACAATGATCATGGTTTGTATGTCCCATTGCTGCCATGGTATGGTATTTGTTCACCTGACATCTACAGTCTCCACAGGATATCTACATTTGTGTGTCCATTGGTGCAGATATGTGGATCTGCATTATGATGGTCACTTCTGTCATTGTGTTATTTGTGAATGTTGACAATGTGAGCCCCCATGGGTGATGTTTGTCTGCACATGGCCAAAGCGATGTTTCATTGGCACTGCACTGTTTGCCTCACCCAATCTATGTTGCTATGGGACACAAGCACTACTATGCCACTGATGTGTTTGTTGTTGTGTGACCAGGAATAATCCATGCAGTTTGGCATTTGCAGCTTTTACCATGACTACACTTACATTTTGGTCACTGTGGTGATGGGGCTTTAGACCCCATTGCCACAATGTTCAAAATGTGCTTCAGCTATGGACCCCACACTTACCTTTTGGTCACTGTGATGATGGGGCTTTAGGCCCCATTGCCACAATGTTCAAAATGTGCTTCAGCTATGGACCCCACACTTACCTTTTGGTCACTGTGATGATGGGGCTTTGGGCCCCATTATCACACTGTTCAAAATGTGCTTCAGCTATGTACCCCACACTTACCTTTTGGTCACTGTGATGATGGGGCTTTAGGCCCCATTGCCACAATGTTCAAAATGTGCTTCAGCTATGGACCCCACACTTACCTTTTGGTCACTGTGATGATGGGGCTTTAGGCCCCATTGCCACAATGTTCGACCCCATTGCCACAGGGGTGTTCGACCCCATTGCCACAGTGCTCATGGTCGGCTTGCATTGTGGAGGCCACACACATTTATGTGTGACACATGTGATAGGGGGTCACATTGTATGTTCAATGTCATGTTCAGTGTTGTAGGCATTTGACACAGACTACACACGCTTGTCATGGTGTTGGGGGGGATGTAATTTTCAGACATTCCTTATGTTGGAGTATGCTGGTTGTGTCATGCATTACCCGTCCTATGAGTAGGGGTTGTGTGGGTGGTAGGCATCCATCCCCCTATGAGTGGGGGTGGTGTTAGTGGTAGGCATCCATCCCCCTATGAGTGGGGATGGTAGTAGTGACAGGCATCCAGCCCCCATGAGTAGGGGTGGTGGTAGTGACAGGCATCCAGCCCCCCATGAGTAGGGGTGGTGGTAGTGGCAGGCATCTAGCCCCCCATGAGTAGGGGTGGTGTTAGTGGTAGGCATCCATCCCCCTATGAGTGGGGATGGTAGTATTGACAGGCATCCAGGCCCCCCTGAGTAGGGGTGGTGGTAGTGGCAGGCATCCAGCCCCCCATGAGTAGGGGTGGTGGTAGTGGCAGGCATCCAGCCCCCCATGAGTAGGGGTGGTGGTAGTGGTAGGCATCCATCCCCGTATGAGTGGGGATGGTAGTAGTGACAGGCATCCAGGCCCCCCTGAGTAGGGGTGGTGGTAGTGGCAGGCATCCAGCCCCCCATGAGTGGGGATTGTAGTAGTGACAGGCATCCAGGCCCCCCTGAGTAGGGGTGGTGGTAGTGGCAGGCATCCAGCCCCCCATGAGTGGGTATGGTAGTAGTGACAGGCATCCAGGCCCCCCTGAGTAGGGGTGGTGGTGGTGGTAGGCATCCAGCCCCCCATGAGTGGGGATGGTAGTAGTGACAGGCATCCAGGCCCCCCTGAGTACGGGTGATGGTAGTGGCAGGCATCCATCCCCCCATGAGTAGGGGTGGTGGTGGTGGTAGGCATCCATCCCCCTATGAGTGGGGATGGTAGTAGTGACAGGCATCCAGCCCCCCATGAGTAGGGGTGGTGGTAGTGGCAGGCATCTAGCCCCCCATGAGTAGGGGTGGTGTTAGTGGTAGGCATCCATCCCCCTATGAGTGGGGTTGGTAGTAGTGACAGGCATCCAGGCCCCCCTGAGTAGGGGTGGTGGTAGTGGTAGGCATCCATCCCCCTATGGGTGTGTATGGCATTGGTGATAGCCATCCCGCCCCTATGGTTCTGCTGTTGCTGGTGTACGTCATTTGTGCATCCCTATGTGTGTGTGACATATTTCAGGTATGTGTCGTTTGTTTGTGTTGTTGGTGTTTGACTTACCGTCTGCGCCGTACGCGTCCGTGCTGGTCCCGGTAATAGATGTAGAGTATTGGTAGGACCTGCGCGATGGGATTCATGCTTGGGTCGTCTCGTTTGGGTTTCTCGTGTCTTTGACTCGTACTCGTCGCTGGCTTGTTCGTCGTAGCCGTGGATCGTCTTGTGGCGCGAAACGGAGCTTATGTACGGCTCTCCCGGATGCTCAAACATGCCAGACGTAGTGACGGGTTCGGCGCGTACGGAGTGCGCATCGTACTAGTCCGGCCGGAAGGTGCTGTGTATTTGCTTCCGTGCGACTCGAATCGGCGTTTACGGATCCGGCTCGGGCGGGGAACAGGAGCTGAAATGGGTAAGTACGGCTCGCTCGGAATCTGGGCTGTTATGCGCATCGTACTTGTTCGTTCGGACGAGTGTTCGAATCGGTCGGGAAACACGCGTTCGGCTGGGTTTTTTTCCGGACGAATACTGTTAGGTGCGCTTCCGGCCGAGATCGGAATCGACCCCTTAGTGTAGGGTTTGCATAGTAGGAGTACTTTCAATTACTGCCTTGTTTTAAATGCCTGCATATATACATTGTTTTAGCACCATGGTAGAACTGTATCTACTATTAACGCTTTTGGTGCTTGTAATCACTTTTATCTGCTTCTTTCATTAATCATTGCAGCACATGTATTCTATACAAGAATAATGTTGGTTCAATAAATATATTGAAAATGTCCCACTTTGTATTCTCTGTATACTTCTCTGAGAACAAGTGAGCACGAGTGACTGAGCGAAAAGTTTTGTACTTTTTCCACGATCCCTGAGGGGCCAGGGTTGTCATGTTTAGTGGCCAGAAACCATTCGCTCCTTGGTAGGTTAGGGGGGCTTACGGTGGCACTGCGAGCTAGCCATCCTATTGGCCAACATATCCTGTGGGGGTGTCCACATTAGTCTTGGCACCAAGCCCCTAGTTTATGTTGTACATACAATGCGCAGAGCCTACGGATTAGTAGGAACTACACAACACTTTAAGCATGGTCGAAACCATTGCCTTTTCAAAATCTATGACGATTATTTTTGGGTTACAGCTGTTAGCTTGTTCTTTTATATGTATTAGGATTACATTGTTAGCTGCACAATGGGCCTGATTTAGTTATCGGCGTACGAGTTACTCCGTCACAACGGTTACAGATATCCCATCCGCCGGAATCTAAATCTCATAATATCCTATGAGATGTATTTCAGCTGACGTGATATCCATCACCGTTGTGACGGAATAACCGTCCGCCGAAATCTAAATCAGGCCCATGTTATATAACAGTGCATATGCTAATAGCATGTTATATGTTGATATTGACCATGTATTGCTTATATTTGATTTAATGGCGGAAGGTTCAATTTAAAAGTGTGATCCATCATCCATGTGTTATATTGAGTTAAGGTTAGTAAATGTGTAGGTAGCATAAATGATTTTATTTAATCATTATCATGTTATATTGTGATAAACCGGTGCCTTTTTATGTGTGATTAGTAAGTGTGGAGTATGTATATATGTTCATATTTTTTGGGTGCTACTGGAGTTTTCCTTGCTGTTCTTTGTTTTCTGGCAATTAATCTTTTTCAGTTGGTGTCCCAGGAAGTTGACATGTTACTTCTTCACAAACATATGGTAAAATAGTTTTGAATGCCAGTCCTGTTGGCTCATGTGTGTCTGTACTGGCTTCTTTTAGGTCCTGTAAAATATTTCTTAGTTCCATTTAAGTAATATTATGGGAATTATTATTTTCCAAAATTCTTTCAGGAAATTAGTGGTAGGCTTCTCATAGGACTCATAGGACGCAGTTGAATAATATTTAGTGTACTGGTGGTGCTCTCCTTACTATAATGATTCCTCAAAAGTGTATTAACAGCTTCTCTTTTTGGGATTTGGTGTATTTTGCTGTTTCCCACATTTTATCTGTATGTTTCAAAGTAAAGCAAATATACATTAGTTTTATAAAAAAACAATAGGCAATGTTATATTTATTTAACCATTTTTGCACTGCAGGTGCACATTTTTTAACTTACTTTCTGGCCATTATTTTTACCTCATTTTAGTTGTAGAATTCTGTTTTGCAGGTCTGTTGGAGTTGTTTCTGGCATAGATTTCTTTTGTTTCAGTCTGTTGAGAGGAATAATATGTTAGCTGTGTTGGTTTATTTATTAATCCAAGATTTCTATAGGGGATTGTTTGTTTTATTTTATTTTTTTAAATGTTAAAGTTTTATTTTTATTTTTATTTTAGGTTTGTGCTTTTGTTACTATATTTAGTTTTGAGGTAGTCTTTATTGAATTTAGAGTAATTCTGCATCTGTGTCTTTATTTCCTTTTCAATGTAGCACTTTTTCTGTCTTGTAGAGTATGCACCTGTAATTTGGAGAAATAAATATGTAACATATAACGTGATTTTGCTGATTTGTCATCTTAACGTTTTAGTTATTTCTTCATTTTGTTAGCTTTCATTTATTGCAAATGTATTTTCCTTGTAGTATTTAGTTGCTTCTTGAAGTGCTGCAGTCTTTTTTAGGTCTGCAATCCAGAAGAGTGATGCTGTTCTGCTGGAATTATTTTTAGGATACATTTTGTTGTGCATTTATGTGACCTCTTTGTAATGTTTGTTTATTGGAAAAGTACTTCTATTTGTTAACTTTTTTAAAGTTTAATTTGACTGGTTGGCTAGCTTGAACTTTTTGTTTCTAGCACCAGTTATGGTAATTCGAATAACTGCTTTTGTTATTCTTTTATTTATTTTGTTATCTCTTTTTTACATCTTTTTATGGGCCTATACATGTTATATAATGTGCTATATTTAGAATTCTGTAAATTTACAAAATTTAGTTTTTCGTGATTGTTGTTATGTTTTAATGTGTAGGAAATATTTGCTATTTCCTTATATTTATTTAGTATATTGTTTTATTTTATTTTTAAAAATATTTTTGTCATCAATATTTTTGTGTTTACTGTTTAAGTATAGGGCTGTGATATTTTTGTTTTAGATATTTTTGAGAATGTCAATATTGTTTTTCTCATTATAGTGTCATACAACCGATGTAAGGATCTTAAATGATGTCATCAGTGATGACATCAGTGATGTCATCAATGATGTCATTTGAGATGCCATTAATAGAGTAATTTGATATATCATCAATGGTGTCATTTAAATATTGTAAGTGAGTAATCTATGAGATCATAAACAGTACATGATGGGGGAGCAACTTGTAGTTAGCTCATGATACTATAATTGTCAAATTATTGTGGATTTACATTTTTTAAACATTAGTTCTTTTCAAATCAAACTGTAATGCCCCTTTTATAATAATTTCTGGGTTTTTTAAATGTACACTAAGATTTTATTACCATACCTAACTATACCATCACTTTAACATTCATTTTTTGTGTGAATTTCTGTGATTTTTAGATCATATTCTAAGCTGAGCATACACCCAACCCCCCACTATGGGTCGTCGGGTCTGCTGTGTGCAGTCTTCAGCCATTCGCAGTGATGGATTGGCCCCTTTCCCAACCCACCACAAGTGGCTATTCCCCTCTGCACGTGACCTAAGGCCTGGACAATTTTGGTTGGTACCAAGGTCTGGTCTATCAGTAAGCCACTCTATTTTTTTACGTGTTTTTTTTGGTTCTGCAGTACCATGATTGGTACCACACTACCACAGGGTTGGCCTAGCTGAATACAATGGTCTTAAACCTGATACTGTTGCAAAGGCTACGGTTTGTTTTTTAAAATTTAACATAAGGCGCAGTCCATTTGAGATCCCCCACATGACACTTGGGGGCATATTTATGTTAATTATCATGCAGTGCAACTCAGCAAGTCAACCTGCTGTGCTGCACTGCACAACAGGGAAAGGACAGTAATGCACCGTATTTAAAAAATATTGCACATTCCTGCCTTTTCCCCAGCGCTAGCGGCATTTTGGCTGCCTAGCGCCAATGCAGGCACTCTTGCACCATCGTGCAAGGGTGCCTGTATTGCATGCAGGATTGTTATTGTGCAGGAAGGAGCACCTTCCTGCTCAAAAAACAATTCTGAGAGGCATATTCCTTTATCTATGTGTGCTGCATCTATGTGTGTTTAGGCATTTCAAAATGGTAAAACATATTTCAAGTAACTTAAGTATTTTACAAATGTTAAAATTAATGATATGGATTCAGTACTTAAGTTGCTTATTAATGTATCACGCCCTATGTATTTACTTATGCTGTTGAAGAAATCCCCTCGAAAAGTTTGGGGCAGTTTCAAATTACTTCTACAGCATAAGTAAATACATAGTGCTTGATACATTTCTAATCCACTATAGAACAGAGCTAAAAAAAAATACTCCAACATAACTTAAGTTATTTGTAGTTTGTTTTACCATTGTGAAAAAAAAGTAAAACAAATATTTTGGTTTTCAGTTTAGTCAACAATTGGTACAACATTACAGTACATTTTTAACACATTGAATCATATATAATTTTAAAAATAAAATGCAAATTACAATATGAAAAATATTAAACCTTGATACATTAATTTTTTTTTCCTAATGAGCCACTTTCTGTGCCTGATTTAGAGTTTTCCAGATGGGATACTCCAACATATCTATGATCATCATTTGCAAAAGTCCCTTTAAGTAATCTATTTTTGTTCATTATTGATTTATAATCAGGACATAACAAAGGACATAAAATAATGTTTTTGGGTATGTGTTACTCTATCACCAATCTGTTCACATTCCTGTCTGTTTTTTTCAAAAATGTATGCCTATCAAATTCATTTTTCAAAAAACAGACTGGTTTAATGCACATTTGTGAAGGGGTAAGACATCATGCAAATCTGTCACTTTTAACATAAATTAAATTGTATTTTTATTATAAACATATTTGCAATATGTTTTTAATACAAAATGTAGCCATTTATTCTCATGTTTCTAGTCATTTTGGTTCACATGCTCACTATTGTTTATTTATAATACTAATTCACAAATACGACGTTTGGAAAATCCACTGTATCATAAGTGCATTTTAAGCTATATCACTTGTAATCGGGCTAACATAACATTTTTCACAATTGTGATGGAGCATCTGACCTGACACAATTAACTATTTTGGCCTGTTTGGTACAACTGTCCCTTATAACGTCAAACAAACTCATGTATAATGTTTTTAAGGCAGGCATGTGTCTGCTGAAAATAGTCTTTTGGAAGTGATCAGAAACATATTGGTATCAATTTCCACAAATGAATATACAACACACACCATCATACACCTTGTGCAAAACTTACACCTTCAAGAACTCTTCTTATGCGTTGGAAATATGTCAACCTTTATGTTAATGCCACAATTTGTTGCTGTAACAAAAGAAAATTATTTAAAATGAAAAATTCAAAAAAGAACTTACCCCCTTGATGCTGCTGTTGTGCTCTCAACTGCCCATCAATCTGGGGATAGGTCACTGCAAGTATGCAGGCCATTAGAGGTGTCAGGGTGTGGCACACACACTTTGCATGTTGGGAGGAATAGCCGAGCTGGGCCACTGCTGACTTCTTGGTCCAGCGTCATCGGTCCTCCCACCGCTTCCTGCAGTGGATGCTGTGCTGATTGTAGACCCCCAGGGTCTGCACCTCCCTGGCGATGGCCTTCCAGATCTCCTTCTGATCAGAGTTGACCTGTATGGAAACAAAACATGAAAAAAACAAAACAAATGTTTGTGACGTTTTGTTTGTTTGTTTTCTTTTGTGTAACACCATTTTGCGAAACCAATCTAAAACATTTTGAAAAAGTGACAACAGCATCTTTTGTATTTATTTGTATTTTTATTAAAAAACATTTGTAGTAACCTTAGCCCTTGTTATGTACTTAATTTTGCTAATCCAGGGCAGTGGCATCATCTAGGCTGAGTAATTTGTGGGATAGTACAAATAGCAAAGATCAATTGGATTTGGTTTGTAAAAAAATATATATATATTCCAGAAGATTTGATAATGTGAGGCGTCAACAACTATCAGATAAATTGCTCTCCACCCTGCAATTTCAACATAAGGAAACAAGCTCTGAACTTAGGGGCCGATTACGATGGCGGCGGACTAGAGTCCGTCCACCATTGTGGTGGTGACCGGGACCATCTGCAATACATGCAGTGGTTCCGCACACCACATTAGGATACGACCGCCACCATGGCAGACGCATCTTGCATTTTTAACACTGCGGCCGGTGCTGCTGACAGCAGCACCCGTCGCAATGTTGAAAATGCATGTTGTGCATTACAGTGCACTACGTGGCAGGCACCACACGGTGCCTGCCACTTAGTGCACTGAAATGTAGGGGGGTAACATGGGTACCCCAGTGCACATGCACCCCCCATTGGGGGCCTGCAACGGGCACGCGGGTACAGGATCTCCACCAGACTTTTCATGACGGTGTTGCCGTCATGGAAAGGCTGGCTCACAGCCTGCATCATAATATGGTGGACGGTGCCTGCTAGGCACCGCCACCATTTTATGCATGCAAACGGCTGCGCCAGGCAATCGGTCCGATTGCCTGTGGCGGTTCCGTGGCGGATGGTCTTTCCGTCCGCCACGGTCACAGTCTGGATCCCCCCGCCATCGTAATGTGGCGGGGGAAATTCGCGGTCCGATAGCGGAAGGACCCCCACCGCATGGCTGGCGGTGGTGGTCCTTCCGCCATCGTAATGACCCCCTTAGTTCAGAGGTGGAAACAGACCCATAAGAGAGTGGTGCAACAGGTGGAGCTAGCTTAAGTAGAGACATACCCACAGTCATTGAGGAGCTGCGTCTTTTACAATTGGATCGGACATTAAACCTCAGACCACGACCACAATGTCAGGACAAAGATGGAAAGGGAAGAGGAAAAGCAAAAGAAAAAACCGACGCAGACGGCGACAGTCAGATGAACAAAACAAAACAGACATGGAACAGATGCTGATAGAGTCAGAGGACACTAACACAGTAAGAAATCTTACCGATATGGAGCTGAACAATGAAGAAAAAATGATTTTATCACTGGGATTTTCATACTGTTCTCCTACCAACTTTGACTATGGACATACTAGAATAGACTTCTTTAAATTCATGAGAAAACTAAAATTGCATAAATATTTCATCGGCAGACATAGCCAGTTAAGGGAATATATCCAACAACAAGACACGTGTAACTTAGTAGGGGACATACAACTGCTACATGATATGGATCAATTAGAGAGGGAGACTGAACATGAAAACATCATCAGATCGACAACTGAACTAGCTACTGCTATGGAGGTGGACATTAATGGAGTGTGGAAACCTCCTTTAAACCCAAATCTGTGTACTTACCTGTGATGCCTAGAGATATAGTAGATATATTTGCTGACTCTGTTATTACAGATCTCAAGAACTAGTTATTGAATCCAGTCTGGAGTTCCTAGGCACAGATTCCAATGCTAACCATAGATATACACAGGTCATTAAGAAAGTGCAAGACAGAAAAGATGTGGTGGGACGATGGTCAGATAAAGGGGGCAATATAGTCCTATGGCCTATTGAAATGTATACGAATGAAGCTGACAAACAGCTACATGATAAGGAATGCTATTGTAAAGTCAATCCTTCTAGTTTGAAAGAAATGAATGAAAAATTCCACAGTGACCTGTATAAATGGAGAGGTCTTGGTTTAATATCTCAAGATGAATTCCGGTATTTAAACGTAGAACATCCAGTCACTCCAATTCTCTATCTGATCCTCAAACTTCATAAAAGCACTCAGAATCCTCCTAGGCGGCCGATTATCTCGGCAATAGGAGGACTTTTTGAGCATACCTCAAGATATATAGACTATTTTCTTCAAGAACATGTCCGCTCTTTGCCCTCTTTCATAATGGATACAGGAGACTTTCTTTGCCGGATTTATGATATAGCATGGGATGACTCCTATGTCCTTATGACCATGGATGTTATGGCCCTGTATACCAGCATTAGACACTCTGATGGTATCAGAGCCGTACGTCACTATTTGGACACCAGACCTATTCATCTCCTCCAGCATACACATATGCTGATAGAAATGACTGAGTGGTGTCTTAACAACAACTTCTTTCTCTTTGACAATCAGACTTATAGACAGATCAGGGGATGGCCATGGGTACCTGCTTTGCCCCCAGCTATGTGAATTTGCATATGGGCTGGTGGGAGGAGCACGTACTCGAGGTGGAATATGCAAACGAATGGTCTGAGAATATCATCCTATGGACAAGGTATATTGACGACCTGTTTATCTTATGGAAAGAGTCACCAGAATCAGCCAGATCTTTTGCAGAGAAATTCAACACTAATGATCTGAATCTGTCTTTCACATATGCCATAAGCTAGGAAGAGGTGCAATTTTGGGATCTGGCTGTGTTTGTTAAGAAGAATAGAATACACACCAAGACATTCAGAAAACCCAGCTCAGGTAATTCCATACTCCATGCCAGCAGTTTCCACCCGACTAAACTCAAAAATAGTATTCCATAAGCGGAGAATTTGCGTATGAAGCTTAACTGTAGTGGGGAGGACACACTGAAAGAACATCAAAATGAATTACATTGCAGACTATGTAAATGTGGATACAATGAGGCAGTGCTAGCTCCAGCCAAAGAGAAGGCACACACCAAAAAGAGAGAAGATCTACTATTTGGCACCTGTAAAAAGAAGTCATAAGCAAGGGAGACTAGCCAGATTTGCTTAATCACCAGTTACTCAGCCTATCACAAGAAGCTCAGAAATATCCTACATAGGCATTGGAAACTGATCAAAAGCGATCCAATCATTGGACGAGACATACCACGTACCCCTTCAATTTTCTTTAAGCGGGCAAAATCAATGCACAATGAATTGGTGCAGAACTGTCCCCAAAGTAAGTCAGGAACTGATTGGATGAGGGGATGTTGGAGTTTCCAAAAAACGCCACAAGTGTAAAGCATGTAGGTTTGGTCGCAATGCCAAGACCAGTCACACACCCCTGCGCCAAACACCTATCACCATATGCATGGTGTTTAATTGTACAAGTGACTATGTGGTTTACGTTTTACAATGTACATGTCCCAAGCTGTAAGTAGGGAGCACAACATATATGGCCCATGTGAGGATTCTTCAGCACTTACGAGCCATAGCAAAGGATGATAAGAGTTATCCTGTAGCTAGGCACGAGCAACACAATGTCAATGCTAATGAATTAGTCTACTTTGTTGTTGATGCAATCCCTAAAAACCCCAGGGGAGGCAATAGGGAATTACAACTAAGGAGATTAGAATCATGCTATATTCTAATGTTAAATAGCAAAGTTCCGTATGGTTTGAACTCTGATGAGAATCTTTTTGTACATTTATGAATATTTCCAACGCTTGAGTGTAACCAAGATAGGTGTGCCTTAGGATCATTTTCCTTATGATTTGTAGGAATGGTGTTTCATCGCCTAAGCAATTGAGATTGTCTTTTTTTTTCATTTCAATTTATTTATAACTTTTTCATTGTTACTCTATTCCAATTACATTTGGAGTGTCAATTCATTGTTGTGTGATAACACAGAAGATATTAGATTTATATAATGTAGTAGTACATTATGAATTTGAATTTCATGTAGTAACAGGTTGCAAAAATTATAAGCATTTGTCTGATTAATGAAGTATATCTAAAACCCTGGGAATATGAATGTTTGAGCACTAGCAGATTCATAACCTTTTCTGAATGGTTTTAAGGCAGGGCAACATCAACGTTTATATAACCCACTAGGGTTGTATCTCTGCCCTTCCTTTACTCTATCTTCATCTTTTCGTACATACAAACCAGCATAATATGTTCATTAAATGCACTAGCACTTTACTACTGAGTATTCAAGTAAATAATTTACTAGTATGCTCTTTAACATATCATGCATTAACAATTATGTTTGATCTACATTCTAAGATTCTCGTGGGAGTCGATATTGTTTTGAATTCTATGGTACCAACCAATGCTTTAAAGTTTCAATATTCAATTTGTACATGATGATTCAGTTTTAATTAGGCTTAAATTTGTACTTGATGAAATCTTACTGGATGAGGTTGTTGACACAGTGGAATTGAGCCACTATTGCATCTTGTAAAGTATTTAGTTAATTTCTTTTGATGCTATGGTTGCCATGACAACGCTATATATACAACTCTTGCAATGGTGCCTAACTGTGTAAGCAAGGTGGTGTTACCATAAACGCACCAGGAGCTAACTGTAAAATAAATGTGAATATTCTCACCCAGCGTGTCGGTGCCTGTTTCGTGAACAAGTGTGGAGCAGGATTGGAGTGGATATATATATATATATTCACTGAAAAAACCACAGGTTTCAGGGACGTTATAGTTAGAAATTAGCATTTAAAAAACCTTTGATATTCACTGAAAAAACCACAGGTTTCAGGGACATTATAGTTAGTTGGACATTTCACTCGTAGAAAACCAGAGAAATTCGGTCATTCTAGTTAGTTGAGCTAACTATAACTCGCGCCCCGCAATGCACTGCTGATGACATCACATATTACATCACTCATGACATGGTCAGTGACATCACTGATAACATCACTGATGACATCTCAAATGACATCACTGATGATATCATCCAGAGACTGGGTGATTTTTAAAAGTTTAAGAATGTTAATTATAGATACGCAAAGGTGTATTGAAGAATGAGTAGGTGTATGAGTGTCTGAATGGATGATTTAGTGGGTGCGTTACTGACTGTTTAAGTGAGAGATTAAACATGTCTTAGTGAATGCATGGGTGAATGACTAATCTGTGTGAATGTCTCTATCAGTCTGTCAGTTGGTGTGTAAGTGGCTGCATGGGTTGGTGAGTAGCTACATGAGTGTCTATATGGGTTAATGATTGGTTATCTGATTACCTGTATGGGTGCCTGAGTGTCTGTGTGGGTGGGAGGGGGGACAGACTCCCTCCATGGATGTGTGAGTGGGTGATTCAGTGGGTGTATGGGTTCATGAGTGCATCTGCGAGGGGCTGTATGGGTGAGTGAGTGTGCGTATGGCTGTGTTGGTGAGTGACGCGAGAGAGCGCGCGCAACGAAATTCGTTTTATTTCTTTGTTTGTGTACTTACCTCTGTGCGCCGTATTCCGTAGTTTACTACCCCCCACCCTGACCCTCCCCCTCCCCGCATCACCGCCCGGCAGGACGCCCACCACGGGCCGCTCCTGCTGTTTACCTATCTACAGTTTCTAAATTACATTCTTCAACTACATTAAATTATTTATTTCTCTGAAGTACATTTTCTACACTCTCATTTACATCGCGTATAATAAAAAGATCAAATATATAAATTATTTCCTTCAAACACAATTTTGCAAATGCAATAAGAAATAGCACAAACAATAATCCAAACAGTAATTGTTCACATCTTCCCAATAGGCCGAATAATGTTTCCAAATCGATTTGCATTGAAAATATCCAAAATAAACTCGTTAATTCGTGTTCACATCTTCCCAATAGGCCGAATGATGTTTTCAAAATTTTGGCATCAAAAATATTAGATATGAATTTGGTAATTCGTAAGGCAACCTACATTTGAATTCCAAATGGGCATCATTGCAATGTGTCCATCCTTTATTACACTTTAAATATACAGTATAGTGTCCAGATGTTGTAGTAGGTCCATCATGGGAAATAATAGTCACTGCTTTAAAAGTTCTTCCTGAAATTGACACTTGACTTGCCACAAAAAAAAGTATTTTAGTTTCCAATTTTCTTCCATTTGCTCTACAACGTTGCAGCAGCATTAATATGACATATTTTCCAAATCTTTCTATATATAATGTTGACAACATTTCTGATTTACAATGAGAGCATTTCATATCTTGATTAGCTCTTTTTACTAATTTGTTAAAAGACACTGATTTACAATCTGGTATTGTAAAATATATGAATTTTTCCATGTCTATTTCAGTGGTAGAAGAAAATGAACACTCTTCACATTTATGATCCCATCTGTAACTTAGTCCAAACAAATTTTCAATTTCTATTCCTTCATCTTCGAATACTGCAAGTATAAACATAAGAAATTCTTGTGCATCTTGTTGTATATTGAGTGTAAATTGTGAAGAACCAGTACATATATCCAAAAGATGCTGAATGCCAGAAGCAGTATGGATTTTAATTCTATCAGTTACCAACTTTTGAAAAATATAATGTAATAAAGAACAGAATCTTTTTTCTCGATTTTCCATAATTTCATGATGAAGATCTTCTAGGTAAAAGACAACATTCACAATTACATTAGCATGGCAGTTGATACCTGAACTATTTTCTAACTGGTATCCTACAATATCATCAACAGTGTCCAATTTCATTCTCTTTGCACCTTCATCATTTTCTTGAATTGTTTTCTTTTTTTGAATCTCACTAGAATGTTTCTCATATTTCCGTTTTGGACATACTACATGTTTCTCATATATGGGATAGTCACCTACCTTAGGGGCATACAGTCTTCTTAACCAATTGTACTCTCTTACACAATTTGCATCAGCACTAACCTTTTTCTCATCAAAATCAATCAAATACAAACCAGATAATGTTCTTACTCGAGACAATGCAATGTATGCCATGCCCTCTTTAAACACTGTACTTCCAATATTTACCAAAGCACTGTCTACACTTAAACCTTTAGATTTATGAATGGTCACTGCATATGCTAAAGAACGAGGAAACTGTTTTCTACGAACATACAAGTCTTTTACAAACAAAAAATGAACAGCACAACGTCCAATATGTTTTACCTCTTCAATCTGATCAAATTTATTCTTCAAAAATTCAATTCCATCTCTCTTCTGATGATTAACAAAATCAACAACTTTTCCCATTGCTCCACTTACTAAACCTTTTTCTACATCCAAATTACGCTGTAATATTACCCGACAGTTTACACATACATATAAAGTCTTTTCTAAACCAGCAGTCTTGGATACAGACTTCTCCAAAGGATCCAATTTTGACTATAATTTCTCTGAGAGAAGAATAGTAACTCCTTCGTGTTCCATTTTATTATTGGCTTCCGTTTTCACTATTGGTTGTTTTTCCAGCTTCAATAGTTCTTGATTGAATGCAGAACACTCTTCCAGTGTTGGCATTAGGCAAACTATAGACTTCTTTTCTCCAATTTTTTTGTACATTATTTCAGGCGCAATATTTTCATTTGGAAACAAGTTTCTTAGTAGCCAACTTTGTAAAGCTTCTTTACCATGTTTTATCAAAACACCAATTCTAATATCTTGAAGAATGTTTCCATAATGTTCATCACTTGCTTGTCGCATATTCTTAATAAGTTCTTTATATTCAAAAAGAGACCAAATGTTTATATTTTCAATACTTCCCAAAGATTTCCTAGTGTCTTCATGGAGAAGTGTTTTAAAAACTGGTTGTCCTTTCACAGGAGTAAGTTGTAGTAGATCGCTGAATACAATTACATGTTTTCCTCCAAATAAAACATCATAATCTGTTTTTAAAATCTGTTGCATTCTTAAATGTACAAAGGCAAGCATTAAGTTTGAGACCATGCTCACCTCATCAATGATCAAAAGTTTCATTTTTTTTAGTACTCTTGAGACTTCATAACAAGCTTCTCCAGATAGCTTATGATATTCCAACTTATTTTCATGTTCAACTGGTAGCATGAGTAATCGATGTAATGTAATCCCTTTAATGTTGTATGCAGCTAACCCAGTTGGAGCGGTTACAACACAAGATAAATGTGATTCAGTGGTTTTCTGTAGATAACTGGTCAAAACTTTAATTAAGAAACTTTTTCCTGTTCCAGCTTGACCACTGATATACATTCGAATAGGTTTAAATGATGTGCATTGGCATTCTTTTTTTCATGCAGTAAACCATGCTGCATCTGTTGTGTCACTTGCGGATATATTTCTTTTTGTTCAATATTTAGTTGTTCTTCGAGTTTCCCAACTCAATAATGTCCTGTTGTGCTTGTTGCATTGCCGTTTCTACTTCAATGATGGCTGTTGCTGCCTCATTTTCAAGAATTGGTTGTACTAATGGATCTTGACTTAGTGGAGCAGAACTTTGACTATCTTGAGAACTGTCTCTAGCTATTTCATCTGCAATAGTAGTTTCTTGTTCAATATCTTCATTTAGCATTTGTAGATAATTTGGAAAAATTGTGCATTGAATGCTATCTTTACATGCATTAAAAGAATCTTCATAGCAGTCAAAATCTCCAAATAATTCCATTTCACTACGCCAAGGCTTAAAAAGTTGCAGAAGTGCTAAATAGAAAAATTCCCTTTTATCTGGAGTTTCGCAACTGAGTTTCCTGTGGTTAATAAGATTTCCTTTGGCATGTTTTACCAAACATCCTTCACATCCAATTACTGCATATTTTTCTTCATTTATATTTTCTGTAACATTTCTCTTAAAGCTGTAATGTTGCAGTATTTCATAGAGACATATGTTTTCCAGATGTGGACTTCTTTTAGGATAGTACGTATCCAACATATTCGTTTTAACAATATCTGTACTTTCTGGTTCATTCAATGCTAAGTATTCAATTTCTTGTACAGATTTCAATACTCGATTTCGTGTTGCAGCAAGACCTAGGCTTACCCAAATGATTCCTCTTGACTTTGAATATAAACTTGCAGAGGTCAACCGATCCGAACATTCGTAGGATCCAATCTCTCGATGGGAAAGCATCTTCAAACTAAAGCTGTACAATTTGTCACTAAGAGTCTTCTCTTGTGAAATTTCTTCCCACATTTCTTTCAACTCTGTCTTTTCAGATTTGGTTACATATGACGTATCATAGCGAGCAACAGCAATCGAATTATCTGCAACATACTGGATATCCATATTTGCATTCCACATCGTCAAAATCACTGGATTGTAGTCATTAATATACTTTGAATCTTCAGTTCTTTTTATGTTGTAAGTATTCTTCAGAGATTTTCGAGTTATAGTATGCCCTACTGCTGACATGAAACTGTTGACTCTTCCTTTTGAATTTACTGGACGTGGGAATCCAAAACGACATTTTGTATAAAATTTTCCCTTTGACTTGTATTTCCGTCGACAATATTTCCCACATCGATGAGTTTGAAACCGTAAAACTTGCTGTCTCAAGTTGTTTTCTCCTCCTTCTTTTGGTATGGCACAGGCAACATATTTTTCAATGAAAGACAAAACACTTTCATCAGTATCAGTTCCAAATTTTGGTGCATTCTTGATCCACAACAGCATGTGAATATGAGGTGCACCTCTGGCTTGGTACTCCTTTCTCCAAAAGAAATCAATAACATCTCCAAGAGGTGGATTATTTTTATTGCAGATAAAAAAACATCATAGCTTGAAACCTATGATTAAAATATCTGCACACATTTACAGGATCCAACGAACACTGTTCTCCAGCTGTCTTCAAATCAATGTTTTTTACATTTGAATTTGCTTCTCGTAGAAATTCAAGTAAATCGTCCCATGCGTATTCAGCACAGCTAAGAGTAACAAACCATGTAGGGGTTAATAAGTTCCTTAACATACATTTAAGTTCTCCGTGACGACGATACCAATACTCATTAGTACGACGTTGACACGCCATCAAATTAATTAGCTGAGATTCCAAATGATCGTCTCTTTGTTGAACTTTGTCGAAAATTCCTTTGCAGAAAGATGTGTAAGATGAACTCCTGTTTTTAATATGTGGTTCACTGCATATGAAAGTCAAGACAAGTCACTTTCAAACAGAAGATGAAATAAATATGGAACACACTGTTGAAATCTTGGATCTTCTGAGTACAATCTTGTCGTACGATATTCTGAAGCTGGAATCTGTACTGGTCGTTCATCATATCGTCCACCTTTTCCAGTGGGGAAGAGCTGTGGTAAACAACGAGTTCTAAACTTTTTTCCCAAACACTCATGGGAGTTACCTTCGCTTTCTTCATTTAGAATAATTTAATAGTGTTTCCTATCACTTCTTTTGAATGTAGAGGATGTATACTGTCATGTTCATAAATTTCTTCACCACTGGAGTTGTCCACTTTTTCGATTTGGCCAGTTGAGATTTCTCTATCATCTTCTAAAGATATTTCTTGTTCTTCTACATATACATTTTTATAATAAATAATGTTTTGTATAAGATATAATGTAGCCTTTTGAAGTTTGCAAACATCTACTAACTCTTGCCATATTGTCCGACTCTTTGTTGGTACACCATTAACTAGAATAACTACAGGTTCACTTTCCTGTCTCTCCACTCCAACAGTTTCATTATTTTTCTTAAAATCTAAAGGTAAATACACAACTCTTCCTTTTAAACCTCTTTGTAAATCTGCTGGAGGCAGCTTAACTGTTTTAGGCTCCATACGAACTTTAGCCTGAAACGGGCGCACAGATTGAATAAGAATGGACTCATACATATTTAAATCTACCAGTTCCGGAGGAATAGCTACCAACTCTAGGTTATTATGCACAGCTCTAACTGGCATTTTGTTCTCTTCTAATTTGTTGTAACAATATTTACAAATACGTTGATCACTACCCAACTCAAAACGACCGTCCACCAACAAATAAGCACCAAATTGCTCCCACTTATCATTGTTTTCCTTTTCACTTTAACACATTAACATTCTTAGTTTGAGTTCTATAGTGAGTACGCCGACAACAAATGCAAACATAGGGGGTCATTATGATGGCGGGCGGATCGCCGCCGCCCGTATGGCGGTGGCGATCCACCCGCCATTTTCGTCCGCCCGCCTAACATTTCCCACCGCCATATTACAATGGTGGTGGGGACCCAGGCGGACGGAAAGACCGTCCGCCAGTTATCCATCGGTAGGCAATCCGCCCGATTGCCTACCGGGCGGAAGAGGCCTGCAATATGGTGGCGGTCGCATGCCTTTCGATGGCGGAGACTCAGCCATGGAAAGGCATGCAGAGAATGCCTTTGGGGGCCCTTTGCAGGCCCCCAGGTGGTTGGGGGGGTGAGTGGCTGCACTTGGGGGGTACCCATGGTACCCCCTGACATTTGCATGCACAAGGTGGCAGGCACCGCGCGGTGCCTGTCACATTGTGCATGCAAAAGCACAACATGCCCTTTTAACATTGTGGCGGGTGCTGAATACAGCACCGCCCGCCACAATGTTAAATATACAGGATGCGACCGCCATGGTGGCGGTCGCATTCTAATAGGCACAGCGGGACCGCCGCACCTCTTGCGGGTGGTCCCTTTTTCCGTTGCGATGGCGGGCGGACTTTGTCCGCCCGCCATCGTAATGACCTCCATAGTTTGGTTTTTCACAAGAAACTACCTTAAACTTTGTAATTTCTTCTGCAAACTTCTCAGTAGTACCAACTTCGACCTCTTCCTCAACACCTACACTTATGAAACTCTCACTTTCTCTAACCTCCTCTTGAGGTCCAAAGAAACAAAACTGTATATTATCAGAAACTTTTTTTACATCCAATCCTGAACCATGCAAAAGAGCTGTGCTTATTTCACTTAAAGATAATGCAGGACTTTTTACATAGTACAATCTTCTTACTAACTTCCGCATTTCTGAATGATGTACTGCTAACATTCTTAAATGATGAAAAGTACTTTGACACACTTTTCTAGAAAGACAAGCAAAAGAATGACCCTGCACGCCAGTATATTTTCTCACTTTACAAGGATCTAGTCCTTGCAATATCCTAATCTTCTGTTTAACACTTTTATTACCATAATCTCGTAAGAAATTTCGTAATATATCAATAGATTCCTGTCGTATACTACAAATACGACTACAATCCCACTTAAACTCTGGAGCTTGTGTACGTCTCCCTTGAACTTCTTCAGCTATTACTTATTCCACATTTCTAGGAACCATCTTTTCTTTTTCAATTGGACAACCGTTTTTAACCTCATACAACGACCTCTGGTATCAACTGCATGAACTAATGCATTTTGTTGAAAATAGCTTTCTTCGTTAAAAAAAGGTTCAGCACTAGAAGTGTGCTTCCATTCACTCGAATTTTTTTTGCAGAAGTTAGTTCTATTAACCAGTCTTTTTCTTTTACTTTTCTCCTTCAAAAAGTACATTGTTTTATTCAATGTTTTTATTCTCTTCAATACTAATATAAACAATTTTTTTTCAATTCAAAAGCCTTTTTGACTACTCTTTCAATCTGTTCTTTCTTCTTGTAAAATGCAAATCTTCTTTTATATTTTTTGCAATCTTTCAATAAATTTTGTAGTACTCTACTTTTATACATTCTCTTCCTAATGTCTTTATATTCTTTCATCCTTTTTTCAACATGGATTGTTTTCCTATAACCTGATTTTGCATTAATTTGTCCTTTTTTCGTTTGCTTCTGATTGCTTGTAGTACTTTTCTTTCTCTTATCCCCATTTTGAAAATCGATTACATTTTTTAAAACACTTTTAACAAATTCTTTCTTTCTCTTACAAGAAGACTTTTGCTTCAACGTCACATGTTGTACTTCATCTAATTTCTGCTTTTCTCTCTCCTTTAAATAGTTCTGTTTTCTTTGTTGTCTTTTCTTTTCAACTTTTTTTGCCATACTGAATATTTCTTAATAATTATGGAGAATATCTAAAAAAAGTAAAGTTTATTATCTTTCTAAAAATTATTTAATATTATTAAAATAATTATATACAAATATTATCATCTTTAAATAAAAAAATACATTGAGTAGTGGCTAGGTGAATAGATGAGTGCAACAGTAGGACCTGGGTGATTCTACACCTGCAAGGGTAGTACATAACTAGTGCCTGAGTGATTGCATCACTGAAGGGGTAAAATCTGGAGGATTACTGGAATACATAGCAAATGAGTGGGTGATTTTATAACTGCATGAGTACTGCTTGGGTGATTGCAGGAGTACTGAAGGAATGCCTGAGTGATTGGAGGAGTGGAAAAGTAGTGCCTGGGTGATTTTATAAGTATATGTGTACTGGCTGAGTGATTACATAAGTACAAGGGTAGTGCGTGAGTGATTGAAAGAGTACAAGGGTAGTGCCTGAGAGATTATATAAGTTCATGAGTAGTGGCTGGGTGATTGAAAGAGTGCATGGGTAATACCTGGGTGATTGCATGAGTGCATAGGTAATGCCTGGGTGATTTCATGAGTGCAGGGGTAATGCCTGGGTGATTGCAACAGTGCATATGTAGTGACTGGATCATTGGAAGACTGCATGGGTAGTACTTGGGTGTTTTTATAACTGCATGAGTGCTGGGCCTAGCCAAATATAAAGCAGCAGACTATTACATGACTCAACCATAAGTCTCTCCATATTGTTAAAAGCATGCATACATATGTCTCTACCTTTTCAAATCATCATCATATCTAAAAGAAATATATATATACAATATTTCTGGAATATAGTGAAACCTAGAAACTGAGACATGTAATAGTTCTGCTTGAGTGATTGCATAACTCCATGTGTAGTGCTTGTGTGATTGTATGACTCCAAAGATAGTCACTGGGTAACTGCAGGAGAAGATGGATAGTGACTGCCTAATTCATGAGTGCACACATAGAGATTGAGTGCATGGATAAGTGTATAAATAGCACCTGAAGGCATAGATGAGTCACTGAGTAGTGCCTAGGCGAATAGATGAGTGCAACAGTAGAACCTCGGTGATTCTATGATTGCATTGTTACTACCTGGGTTATTACATGAGTGCATAGGTACAGCCTGCATGATTGCATGACTGCAGGGGTAGTACATAACTAGTGCCTGGGTGATTGCATGAAAGCAGAGGTAATATCTGGGGGATTTATGGAGTACAGAGGAAGTGAGTGGGTGATTTTATAAGTCCATGAGTACTGCCTGGGTGATTACAGAAGTACTAAGATACTGCCTGAGTGATTACAGGAGTGCAAAGGTAGTGTCTTTGTGATTTTATAAGTGCATGAGTACTGGCTGAGTGATTACATAAGTACAAGGGTAGTGCGTGCGTGATTGAAAGAGTGAAAGGATAGTGCCTGGGTGATTGAAGCACTGTATAGCCAATACATTGGTGATTGCATGAGTACAGGGGTAACGTCTGGGGAATTAAAGGACTACCTAGGTAACACCTGGGTGATTGCATGACTACAGGGGTAATATCTGGGGGATTTATGGAGTACAGAGGAAGTGAGTGGGTGATTTTATAAGTCCATGAGTACTGCCTGGGTGATTACAGAAGTACTAAGATACTGCCTGAGTGATTACAGGAGTGCAAAGGTAGTGCCTTTGTGATTTTATAAGTGCATGAGTGATTACATAAGTACAAGAGTAGTGCGTGCGTGATTGAAAGAGTGAAAGGATAGTGCCTGGGTGATTGAAGCACTGTATAGCCAATACATTGGTGATTGCATGAGTACAGGGGTAACATCTGGGGAATTAAAGGACTACATAGGTAACACCTGGGTGATTGCATGACTACAGGGGTAATATCTGGGGATTTACATGACAACATGGAAAGTGACCGGGTGATTGCAGCATGTGTACTTCTTGGGTGATTGCAGCACTACTGAGGTAGTGCCTGAGTGAATAAAGGAGTGCAAAGGTAGTGCCTGGGTGATTATATAACAGCATGACTACTGGCTGAGTGATTACATAAGTACAAGTGTAGTGCCTCCGTGATAGAAGGAATGCTATGTTAGTGCCTGAGTGATTATATAAGTACATGAGTAGTGGCTACATGATTCAAAGAGTGCATGGGTAATACCTTGTTGATTGCATGAGTGTATAGGTAGTGCCTGGATGTTTGCATGAGTGCAAGAGTAATGCCTGAGTGATTACAGCAGTGCATATGTAGTGACTGGATCATTGGAAGACTGCATGGGTAGTACTTGGGTGTTTTTATAACTGCATGAGTGTTGGGCCTAGCCAAAGATAAAGCAGCAGTCTATTACATCACTCAATCATAAGTCTCTCCATATTGTTAAAAGCATGCATACAAATGTCTCTACCTTTTCAAATCATCAACATATCTAAAAGAAATATATATACAATATATCTGGAATATAGTGAAACCTAGAAAGTGAGACATGTAATAGATCTGCTTGAGTGAATGCCTAACTCCATGCGTAGTGCTTGGGTGATTGTATGCTTGCAAAGGTAGTCGCTGGGTAATTGCAGGAGAAGATAGATAGTGACTGGCTATTTGCATGAGTGCACTCATAAACATTGAGTGCATGGATAAGTTTATGAATAGCACCTAAAGGTATAGATGACTCATTGAGTAGTGCCTAGGTGAATACATGAGTGCAACAGTAGGTCCTGGGTAATTCTACGACTGCAAGGGTAGTTCCTGGGTTATTACATGAGTGCATAGGTACAGCCTGCATGATTACATGACTGCTGGGGTAGTACATAACTAGCACCTGGATGATTCAATGACTACAGGGGTAGTATCTGGGGGATTACTGAAGTACATAGGACGTGACTGCTTGATTTTATAAGACCATGAGTACTGCCTGGGTGATTATAGAAGTACTAAGGTACTGCCTGAGTGATTACAGAAGTGCAAAGGTAGTGCCTGGGTGATTTCATAACACCATGACTACTGGCTGAGTGATAACATAAGTACAAGGGTAGTGCCTCCGTGATAGAAGGAATGCAACGTTAGTGCCTGAGTGATTATATAACTACATGAGTAGTGGCTACATGATTCAAAGAGCACATGGGTAATACCTTGGTGATTGCATGAGTGCATAGGTACTGCCTGGATGTTTGCATGAGTGCAGGAGTAAAGCATGAGTGATTACAGCAGTGCATATGTAGTGACTGGATCATTGGAAGACTGCATGGGTAGTACTTGGGTGTTTTTATAACTGCATGAGTGTTGGGCCTAGCCAAATATAAAGCAGCAGAATATTACATGACTCAACCATAAGTCTCTCCATATTGTTAAAAGCATGCATACAAATGTCTCTACCTTTTAAATCATCAACATATCTAAAAGAAATATATATACAATATATCTGGAATATAGTGAAACCTAGAAACTGAGACATGTAATAGATCTGCTTGAGTGATTGCATTACTCCACGCATAGTGCTTGGGTGATTTTATGACTCCAAAGGTAGTCGCTGGTAATTGCAGGAGAAGATGGATAGTGACTGGCAAATTCCATGAGTGCACACATAAAGGTTGAGTGCATGGATAAATGTATAAATAGCACCTGAAGGCATAGATGAGAACCTGAGTAGTGCCTATATGAATAGATGAGTGCAACAGTAGGGCCTGGGTGATTCTATGACTGCAAAGGTAATACCTGGTTTATTAAATGAGTGCATAGGTACAGCCTGCATGATTGCATGACTGCAGGGGTAGTACATAACTAGTGCCTGCATGATTCCATGACTACAGGGGTAATATCTGGGGGATTACTGGAGCACATAGGAAGTGGGTGGGTTATTTTATAAGTCCATGAGTACTGCCTGGGTGATTACAGAAGTACTAAGGTACTGCCTGAGTGATTACATGAGTACAAGGTAGTGCCTGGGTGATTTTATATGCGCATGGGTACTGGCTGAGTGAGTACATAAGTACAAGACTAGTGCCTACATGATTCAAACAGTGCAAGGATAGTGCCTAGGTGATTGAAGCACTGTATAGCTAATGCATTAGTGAGTGCATGAGTACAGGGGTAACGTCTGGGGGATTAAAAAAGTACATAGGAAACGCCTGCATGATTGCATGACTACAGGAGTAATATCTGGGGATTTACATGACTACATAGAAAGTGACTGGGTGATTTTATAAGTGCATAGGTACTTCTTGCGTAATTGTAGGACTACTGAGTTAACGCCTGAGTGAATAAATGAGTGCAAAGGTAGTGCTTGGCTGATTTCATAACAGCATGACTACTGCCTGAGTGATTACATGAGTACAAGTCTAGTGCCTCTGTGATTGAAAGAGTGCAACATTAGTGCCTGACTGATTATATAAGTGCATCAGTCCTGGCTATATGATTCAAAGAGTGCATGGGTAATACCTTGGTGATTACATGGGTGCATAGGTAGTGCTTGGATGTTTGCATGAGTGCAGGAGTAATGCCTGAGTGATTAGAACACTGCATATATAGTGACTGGATCATTGAAAGACTACATAGGTAGTACTTGGGTGTTTTTATAACTGCATGAGTGTTGGACCTACCCAAATATAAAGCAGCAGACTATTACATGACTCAACCATAAGTCTCTCCATATTGTTAAAAGCATGCATACAAATGTCTCTACCTTTTCAAATCATCATCATATCTAAAAGAAATATATATACAATATTTCTGGAATATAGTGAAACCTAGAAACTGAGACATGTAATAGATCTGCTTGAGTGATTGCATAACTCCATGCGTAGTGCTTGGGTGATTATATGACTCCAAAGGTAGTCGCTGGGTAATTGCACGAGAAGATGGATAATGACTGGCTAGTTGCATGAGTACACACATAAAGGTTGAGTGCATGGATAAGTGTATAACTAACACCTGAAGGCATAGATAAGTCACTGACTAGTGCTTAGGTGAATAGATGAGTGCAACAGTAGGGCCTGGGTGATTCTATGACTGCAAGGGTAGTATGTGGATTATTACATGCATGCATAGGTAGACACTGCATAATTCTATCACTGCAAGGGTAGTACATAACTACTGCCTAGGTGATTCCATGACTACAGGAGTAATATCTGGGGGATTACTGGAGTACATAGCAAGTGAGTGGGTGATTTTATAACTGCATGAGTACTGCTTGGGTGATTGCAGGAGTACTGAGGGAATGCCTGAGTGATTGGAGGAGTGTAAAGATAGTGCCTGGGTGATTTTATAAGTGCATGGGCACTGGCTAATTGATTGGAGGAGTGCATCAATCCTGAAAGGGTGATTGGAGGAGTGCAAAGGTATTGCCTTGGTAATTGAACCAGTATATAGCTAATGCATTGGTGATTGCATGAGTGCAAAGGTAATGTCTGGGTGATTAGAGCAGTACATAGTTAATGTCTGGGAGATTGCATGGGTTAAGGGATAATATCTGGGGGATTATAAGAGTACACAGGAAGTGCCTCAGTGATTTTATAAGTGCATCGATACTGCCAAGGTGATTAGAGTAGCATTGTGGTAGTGCCTCAGTAATAGAAGGAGTGTAAAGGTAGTGCCTGCATGATTTTATAAGTGCATGGGCACTGGCTAAGTGATTGGAGGAGTGCATAGAACCTGAAAAGGTAATTGGAGGAGTGCAAGGGTAGTGCCTGCATGATTAAACCAGTGTATAGCTAACGCATTGATCTATCACATGGTGTACACTTTTCTACTGCAGCTTCACAATTCTGTAACTACTCAGGGTGTTGGACGTACTCAAAATAAAGCATAAAACCTTCACATGAGTCTGTTACAAATCTCTCCATATTCCTGTAACTATACATGCATATATGTCTACCTTTTAAAATCATAATCATATATATCAGAAATAAACAAATAGACTGAACTTTACATTTCAAAGACACACCTATATTTCTGCAGTGTATTTCAAATGTACCTTTCCCCAGACTCATAGAAAGTAGCCTTATCAGTAATCCCTTCTGCTAACATGTCTTAAAACTCACTTTTGTGCTGCAGCTTCACCATTCTACAAATATTGGGCCTAGTCAAACATAAAGCAGCAACCTATCTCATGTCTCCACCATAACTCTTGATCTAAAAAATAATGCATCTTGGTCCTCCTTCAATACTTGCAGCGAAGAAGCTATACTCAAAATACTCATGGCTTTGAATCCCGCCAACCACTTCACTGACCCTCTTCCCGCAAATTGCATAAAAGACTTCATCCCACTGCTACTGCCTCTTTGGACCAAGATTATAAATACCTCTCTCCTTCAAGGAACCATCCCTGAAATCCTTAAATCCGGGCAGGTATCCCCCAGCCTAAAGAAGCCAACGGTTGACCCCGCAGACTTAAATAATTACCGACCAATATCCAACATCCCTACCCTGGCAAAACTCCTAGAAAGATGTGTACATCTTCAGCTTGGAAAACACATAGACCATTTCAACCTGCTCAACCAATACCAATCCGGCTTCCGTGCAGGTCACAGTACTGAATCAGCTATGACCCACATAATAGACGATGCACTACAAATCCTAGACCAAAACAAAACCTGCTTACTTATCTTACTCAACCTTTCTCCGGCATTTGACACCGTCAAACACGACAACCTGCTAGACCTTCTGAAACACAGAATGGGATTATCCGGATCTGTTCTAAACTGGTTCACCTCGTTCCTCCAAAACAGATCACAACGATTCAAGGTTAATCATTCCCTGTCTGAACCCGTCCCAGTCACCTTAGGAGTCCCACAAGGATCATCCCTCTCTCCGACACTTTTCAATTTATTCATGGAACCACTCACCGAAGTTCTCAACTCCTCCAACGTACAGTATCATATGTACGCAGATGATACACAACTATACTTAAAGATCCATTCACTAGAAGACATCAAATCTCTCAACACAACTCTAGGAAAAACTCAGACCTGGCTGGCCAAAAACCATCTAAAACTGAATACCCTCAAAACCGAATTCCTCCTAATCGCTCCTCCCTCCCAAGTTCCCATAATCCAAGATTGGATCAAACACCTAACAGCACTCAACTGCCAACCTCTTATCGTCGACTCAGCCAAATCACTGGGAGTAACTCTGGACAGAAATCTAAACATGCAGAAACACATCAGCACCGCAACAAAAGGAGCAAACTTTCAGTTGAACACATTGAGAAAACTAAAACCTTTCCTGCATGAAAAGGACTTCAAACTGGCAGTACAAGCTCTAGTTATCCCAAGATTGGAATATGGGGGGAAACATCGGTTACATCGCGGTGTTTACACCGCAATACCTTTACAACGCGGGTATTACAACGCAAGTGATTACAATGACTTGCGCTGGATGGCGCTCTAAGCTAAGGAATAGTATGATTTACTATTCCAACACCTTCCCTACTGTAACGTAGGCTGGAGTTGGAATAGTAAATCACACTATTCCTAAGTCCAGCGCCCTCCAACGCAAGTCACTGTAACGACTTGCGATGTAATGCCTGCGTAAACACCGCAATGTAACGTTGTGTATTCAAATATGGGAGTGTCTCTCTCTGCGGCCTTCCCAGATCCTCTTTGGCCCCTTTAAGAGTGTCAATCAACGCAGCAGCAAGACTTATTACTGGCTCCAAAAGAAATGCTGACATTTCCCTGGACCTAAGATCCCTTAACTGGCTACCTTTCGAAGCCAGAATTCAACTAAAAATCGCATGCATGACGCATAAAGCCATTCATCACAACACTCCCAGCTATCTGGCAACAAAAACTGGTGCCTTCATGTGGCAACAGAGCGTCCAGAAGTCCCAATAACCTTTTACTGAAACCACAAAGATTCATCAAGAAGAAAACATACAATCGAGCCTTCTCGGGGATGGCGCCCAGGATCTGGAATGCTTTGCCCCCAGAAACTAGACTGAATCCCTCTACTGCATCTTTCAAAAACGAAGTTAAATCCCTTCTCATGGCTAAATTCACTTGAGCCAGGGTTATCGTGATTATACTATTCTTGATTTGTATGGAACTATATGTTATTTACTATATGCATATGTATCTTCGATATTGACCTTGTAAAGCGCTCTGATACCCGCAAGGGTCTTGTTCCCGCTATATAAAACCTTCAAAATAAATAAATAAATAAAAAACTCTAACCATATTCCTAAAAGCATGCATGCTTCTATCTATACCTATTGCCAAAAGCATTACACATATTAGAATACATGTGCAAGTAGAAACATAACCACACTCACAAAACCATTAAGGCCTTAAAACTTGACAGACTACACTTAACATTTCAAACACACCTTGATTTATGCGGCAAATTTCAAGTGAACTTTTACACAGAATCTTATAAAGTACCATAATCAATAATTCCTCTCCCAACAACATCACTTTTCTACTACTACTGCTTCACTATTCTAGTACTAATCAGGTATAGAGCATAGCTAACAGCAAAGCAAAACTTCACTTATCTTCCATGAAAGTCTCCCCACATTTCTAAAAGCATGTATGCATATGTCTGTACCTTTTGCTAGCAGCATCATATATAAAAATAATATACAGATAAATGTATACCTCTATTTTATACATCTATCATCTTCAAACGTATAACACATACCATAATATATGTGCAAGTAGACACATATCTCAGTCACAACACCATCCACAGCTCAAAACTTCACAGACTACACTTCAATTTTCAAACACACACTGAAAATTATGCGGTATATATCAAATATACCTTTCCACACATCATACAAATTCCTCTAATAAATAACATCTCTACAAACATATCTCAAACCTCAATTTTTGGCTGCTGTTTTACCATTCTACAACTATTTATAATGTTACATCAACCCAAATACAAAGCTAGTACCCTTCACATGTCTTTACTAAAAGTCTCACCATATTCCTAAAAGCATACATGAATATGTCTGTAGCATAACACTATCCAAACCTTAAAAATTCACAGAACAAACTTCCAATTTCAAGCAAACACCAAAAATTATGTGGCATATTTCAACTGTACCTCTCTAGAAACTTTAAAAAAGAAGCCTAATCACTAATACCTTATGTCAACATCTTTTAACCGCTTAACCGCGGCGGCAATTCCGCTGCGGTGCGGCGGTTTAGCGGAGTGGGTGGGGCCGCGTCGGCCAACGGACGTTCGCAGCACTACAGAGGTAGTGCTCGCGACGGCCATTGGCCGACGGGCGCTCGCAACGGGTTAAACAACACTATTATGCTGCATCTTAACCATTCCACTACTACTCTTAGTCTTCAGCCTACCACATAAAAAGCAACAACACCTCTTTGTTATACATCATGCACCTTCAAATGTATAAGACATATGAAAATACATATACTAGAGACATACTTAAGACAGAAGTCCATGCACACATTAAAACTTGACAGACTCCACCTCCAATTTTAAAGCAACACCTAAAATTATGCGGTATACTACAAATGTACATATCCACACACTAAAACAAACTACCATAATCACTAATCCTTTTTCCAATATACACATATTACTATTCAAAATCAATTTCAAACAACATTTAACTACAATAAAACAAACTACAATACACATCTCTACATTTAATAATATATTTCAAACATTACAGTTCGTGAATAATTTTTAAAGATTAAAAATAAAGCTATTACATAATACACCTCACAAGTGTATAACTCACCTTCCAAATTGATTTGTAGAATTTAAAATATCACAAACTCATAAAAGATTTTCTTAAGCACACAATCAATGTAATGCACCACTCTCAGCAAGGTATAACCAGTACTGGCAAACTTTCCCTCTATTTCTCCACACAAATACATATAAGTAACAAATCACATTGCTTCCTACATTATTTCAAATTATAAAACACATTTCTATTGGTTAGACATATTAACCCTTCCCAACTGACTTCTAAAAGTGCCCAAACTGCTTCTGAAATTTTTTGGAGCCGCGACTCCACCGTGCACCAGCGCGATGGAGCCGCTAATCCATACGGGAGTTCAAAAATGTATTACAAATAAAAATACCACTATTTTTTAAGAACACGCCACTTCTAAATATAGTACTGACTTGGGAAATCTTACTTTAATAACATATCACTTATATATAAGTTACAATTCCATATTTTAAAACCACAGATAACATTCAACCCTTCCGCCATTCTGCTTAATGCCAGTTTCCATAGTAACAGTTCATGGAACATTCAACTGAACTAACAGGTCACAAGTTCACCATATTTTCAAGTTCAGCACACAATGTTGCCAATGCAAACAGCAGGTGTGGTTGACGTTTGCAAAATATGACCTTATCCTATCTACTGTACCTTTAAAACATTTTTTACTGACCAATAACAAACATGCTTTTTAACCCCTTCGCTGCTAGGCCTTTTCCCCCCCCTGTGCTAAGCCTTTTTTTGGCTATTTGGGGTAGTGCGCGCTTAGGCCCCTGTAACTTTTGACCACATAAGGTATCCATGCCAAATTTGCGTCCTTTTTTCTAACATCATGGGGATTGTAAAGGTACCCAGGGTTTGTGGATTCCCCTGGAGGGGACCCAGAAATTAGCCAAAATACAGCTAAATTTTGTTTTTTTGGGAAAAATTCGAAAAAAGGGCTACAGATGAAAGCATCTTGTTTTTCCCTGCAAATGGCATCAAAAGGGGTTGTGGTGCTGAAATCACCATCTTCCCAGCTTTCAGGGACAAGCAGACTTTTGTCAGAAAACCAACTTTTTTACACAGTTTTGGCATTTTTCTGGGACATAGCCTATTTTTGCTATTTTTTGTGCTTTCAACCTCCTTCCAGTTAATGGTAGAAATGGGTATGAAACCAATAATGGATCCTGGAAAGCCATACATTTCTGAAAAGTAGACAACATTCTGAATTCAGCAAGGGGTCATTTGTGTAGATCCTTAAAGTTTTCCTTATAGAAACTAACAGTTAAATAAAGGAAAAATTGAAAATTAGTTGAAAAAAACAGCCATTTGTGTCAACGTTTTCACCTGTAACTTCTTCTAATTATGACAGCTATTTGAAGGCAATATACCGTTATATCCGCTGGACCTTTCTGGTTGTGGGGATATATAGGACTTGTAGGTTCACCAAGAACCCGACGAACCCAGAGCCAATAACTGAGCAGCATCTTGCAATGGTTTTTTATTATGTACCGGGTATATAGCAATTATTTTGGGAAAATGTATACATGGAAAAATTGTTATGAAAGACACCTATGTATTTCTGAAATGGGAACAAAATGTAGATTTTAGAAACAGTAGATATTTGCACATTTCCGAAATTGGGAGTACCCATACTAGCATGAGAATTATAGGTCATTTTTCAAAATGACTTATTTTTTACACATTGTCTTTCATTTGGAAGGCAGAAATGCATCGAAAGTCAATAGGTAATAACAGTTGCTATACAATTCTGTGTTACCCTAAGTCTCCCGATAAAAATGGTACCTCACTTGTGTGGGTAGGCCTTGTGCCCACAACAGGAAATGGCTCAAAATGCAACGTGGACGTACCACATTTTCACAATGAAAAATTACCCTTTTTTTGCAAAGTGCCTAGCTGTAGTTTTTGAACCCTAGCTCTGCGGGCACTTAGGGAAACCTAGCAAACCTATACATTTTTGAAAACTACACACCCAGGGAATTCAGGATGGGGTGACTTGACTGGCTCCCACCAGGTTCTGTTACCCAGAATCCCTTGCAAACCTAAAAAATTGGCAAAAAAACCACATTTTCCTCACTTTTCTGTGGTGGAAAGTTCTGGAATCTGCGTGGATCCACAAAATTTCACCCACCCCGCGTTCCCCAAGGTCTTCCGAAAAAAATGGTACCTCACTTGTGTGGGTAGGCCTAGTGCCCGCGACAGGAAGCAGCGCAAAACGCAACGTGGACGCACCACATTTTCACAGTGAAAAATGACCCTTTTTTGCAAAGTTCCTAGCTGTAGTTTTTGAACCCTAGCTCTGCCGGCACTTAGGGAAACCTAGCAAACCTATACATTTTTGAAAAGTAGATACCCAGGGAATCCAGGATGGGGTGACTTGACTGGCTCTCACCAGGTTCTGTTACCCAGAATCCCTTGCAAACCTAAATAATTGGCAAAAAAAACACATTTTCCTCACTTTTCTGTAGTGGAAAGTTCTGGAATCTGCGTGGATCCACAAAATTCTACCCACCCCGTGTTCCCCAAGGTCTTCCGAAAAAAATGGTACCTCACTTGTGTGGGTCAGCCTAGTGCCCGCGACAGGAAGCAGCGCAAAGCGCAACGTGGATGCACCACATTTTCACAGTGAAAAATGACCCTTTTTTTGCAAAGTGCCTAGCTGTAGTTTTTGAACCCTAGCTCTGCCGGCACTGAGGGAAACCTAGCAAACCTATACATTTTTGAAAAGTAGACACCCAGGGGAATCCAAGATGGGGTGACTTGACTGGCTCTCACCAGGTTCTGAGACCCAGAATCCCTTGCAAACCTAAACAATTGGCAAAAAAACCACAATTTCCTCACTTTTCTGTGGTGGAAAGCTCTGGAATCTGCGTGGATCCACAAAATTCCACCCACCCCGCGTTCCCCAAGGTCTTCCCCAAAAAATTGTACCTCACTTGTGTGGGTAGGCCTAGTGCCCGCGACAGGAAGCAGCGCAAAACGCAACGTGGATGCACCACATTTTCACAGTGAAAAATGACCCTTTTTTGCAAAGTGCCTAGCTGTAGTTTTTGAACCCTAGCTCTGCCGGCACTTAGGGAAACCTAGCAAACCTATACATTTTTGAAAAGTAGACACCCAGGGAATCAAGGATGGGTTGACTTGACTGGCTCTCACCAGGTTCTGTTACCCAGAATCCCTTGCAAACCTAAACAATTGGCAAAAAAAACACATTTTCCTCACTTTTCTGTGGTGGAAAGTTCTGGAATCTGCGTGGATCCACAAAATTCCACCCACCCCGCGTTCCCCAAGGTCTTCCAAAAAAATGGTACCTCACTTGTGTGGGTAGGCCTAGTGCCCGCGACAGGAAGCAGCGCAAAACGCAACGTGGATGCACCACATTTTCACAGTGAAAAATGACCCTTTTTTTGCAAAGTGCCTAGCTGTAGTTTTTGAACCCTAGCTCTGCCGGCACTTAGGGAAACCTAGCAAACCTATACATTTTTGAAAAGTAGACACCCAGGGAATCCAGGATGGGGTGACTTGACTGGCTCTCACCAGGTTCTGTTACCCAGAATCCCTTGCAAACCTAAAAAATTGGCAAAGAAACCACATTTTCCTCACTTCTCTGAGGTGGAAAGGTCTGGAATCTGCGTGGATCCACAAAATTCCATGCACCCCGCGTTCCCCAAGGTCTTCCAAAAAAAATGGTACCTCACTTGTGTGGGTAGGCCTAGTGCCCGCGACAGGAAGCAGCGCAAAGCGCAACGTGGACGCACCACATTTTCACTGTGAAAAATGACCCTTTTTTTGCAAAGTGCCTAGCTGTAGTTTTTGAACCCTAGCTCTGCCGGCACTTAGGGAAACCTAGCAAACCTATACATTTTTGAAAAGTAGACACCCAGGGGAATCCAGGATGGGGTGACTTGACTGGCTCTCACCAGGTTCTGTTACCCAGAATCCCTTGCAAACCTAAAAATTGGCAAAAAAACACATTTTCCTCACTTTTCTGAGGTGGAAAGTTCTGGAATCTGCGTGGATCCACAAAATTCCACCCACCCCGCGTTCCCCAAGGTCTTCCGAAAAAATGGTACCTCACTTGTGTGGGTAGGCCTAGTGCCCGCGACAGGAAGCAGCGCAAAGCGCAACGTGGACGCACCACATTTTCACAGTGAAAATGACCCTTTTTTGCAAAGTGCCTAGCTGTAGTTTTTGAACCCTAGCTCTGCCGGCACTTAGGGAAACCTAGCAAACCTATACATTTTTGAAAAGTAGACACCCAGGGGAATCAAGGATGGGGTGACTTGACTGGCTCTCACCAGGTTCTGTTACCCAGAATCACTTGCAAACCTAAAAATTGGCAAAAAACACATTTTCCTCACTTTTCTGTGGTGGAAAGTTCTGGAATCTGCGTGGATCCACAAAATTCCACCCACCCCGCGTTCCCCAAGGTCTTCCAAAAAAATGGTACCTCACTTGTGTGGGTCGGCCTAGTGCCCGCGACAGGAAGCAGCGCAAAGCGCAACGTGGACGCACCACATTTTCACAGTGAAAAATGACCCTTTTTTACAAAGTGCCTAGCTGTAGTTTTTGAACCCTAGCTCTGCCGGCACTTAGGGAAACCAAGCAAACCTATACATTTTTGAAAAGTACACACCAAGGGGAATCCAGGATGGGGTGACTTGACTGGCTCTCACCAGGTTCTGTTACCCAGAATCCCTTGCAAACCTAACAAATTGGCAAAAAAACCACATTTTCCTCACTTTTCTGTGGTGGAAAGTTGTGGAATCTGCGTGGATCCACAAAATTCAACCCACCCCGCGTTCCCCAAGGTCTTCTGAAAAAAATGGTGCCTCACTCGGGTGGGTAGGCCCAAGTACCCACGACAGGCAAGGGCCCCCAACGTATTGAGGCGACCTCAAAATGGCCTATCACAAAACGACCTGGTTTTGCAAGGGGGGTCCCATGACGTTTTGGCCCGGGGCTCGGTGGCCACCTAGGGAAACCTACCAAACCCACACATTTCTGAAAAGTAGACACCCGGGGATTCCAGGGAGGTATGGCTTGCATGGATCCCCCAACGTTTTCTTACCCAGAATCCCCTGCAAACCTGACATTTTGCTGAAAAAATCCCTTTTTTCACACATTTTTGTGTGGTAAAGTTGTGGCATCACGGGGCTGACACAAATTTCCTACCACCCAGCGTTCCCCCCGGTCTCCCGATAAAAATGGTGCCTCACTCGGGCAAAAACGTAAGAAAACGTTGGGGGATCCACGCAAGCCATACCTCCCTGGAATCCCCCGGGTGTCTACTTTTCAGAAATGTGTGGGTTTGGTAGGTTTCCCTAGGTGGCCGCCGAGCCCCGGGCCAAAACATCATGGGACCCCCCTTGCAAAACCAGGTCGTTTTGTGATAGGCCATTTTGAGGTCGCCTCAATACGTTGTGGGCCCTTGCCTGTCGCGGATACTTGGGCCTCCCACCCAAGTGAGGCACCATTTTTATCGGGAGACCTGGGGGAACGCTGGGTGGTAGGAAATTTGTGTCAGCCCCGTGATGCCACAACTTTACCACACAAAAATGTGTGAAAAAAGTGATTTTTTCAGCAAAATGTCAGGTTTGCAGGGGATTCTGGGTAAGAAAACGTTGGGGGATCCAAGCAAGCCATACCTTGCTGGAATCCCCCGGGTGTCTACTTTTCAGAAATGTGTGGGTTTGGTAGGTTTCCCTAGGTGGCCGCCGAGCCCCGGGCCAAAACATCATGGGACCCCCCTTGCAAAACCAGGTCGTTTTGTGATAGGCCATTTTGAGGTCGCCTCAATACGTTGTGGGCCCTTGCCTGTCGCGGGTACTTGGGCCTCCCACCCGAGTGAGGCACCATTTTTATCGGGAGACCTGGGGGAACGCTGGGTGGTAGGAAATTTGTGTCAGCCCCGTGACGCCACAACTTTACCACCCAAAAATGTGTGAAAAAGTTATTTTTCAGCAAAATGTCAGGTTTGCAGGGGATTCTGGGTAAGAAAACGTTGGGGGATCCACGCAAGCCATACCTCCCTGGAATCCCCGGGTGTCTACTTTTCAGAAATGTGTGGGTTTGGTAGGTTTCCTAGGTGGCCGCCGAGCCCCGGGCCAAAACATCATGGGACTCCCCTTGCAAAACCAGGTCGTTTTGTGATATGCCATTTTGAGGTCACCTCAATACGTTGTGGGCCCTTGCCTGTCGCGGATACTTGGGCCTCCCACCCAAGTGAGGCACCATTTTTATCGGGAGACCTGGGGGTACGCTGGGTGGTAGGAAATTTGTGTCAGCCCCATGATTCCACAACTTTACCACACAAAAATGTGCGAAAAAGTGATTTTTTCAGCAAAATATCAGGTTTGCAAGGGATTCTGGGTAAGAAAACGTTGGGGGATCCACGCAAGCCATACCTCCCTGGAATTCCCCGGGTGTCTACTTTTCAGAAATGTGTGGGTTTGGTAGGTTTCCTAAGATGGCCGCCGAGCCCAGGGCCAAAACCTCACTGGTGTGAGTGGTTCAAGTAACCGCAACAGGCAAGGGCCCAAAACGTATTGAGGAGACATCAAAATGGTCTATCACAAAACAAGCTGGTTTTGCAAGGGAGTCACCTGGGTTTTTGGCCCCGGGCTCGGCGGCCATCTTGGGAAACCTACCAAAACCACACATTTCTGAAAACTAGACACCCGGGGAGTCCAGCGAGGTATGGCTTGCGTGGATCCCCCAACGTTTTCCTACCCAGAATGCCCTGCAAACCTCAAATTTAGCTGAAAACCCCCACTTTTTTCTCAAATTTCTGTGTGGGAAAGTTCTGGAATCTACGTGGATCCACAAATTTCCTACCACATAGTGTTCCCCCATGTCTCCCGATAAAATGATACCTCACTCGCGTGGGTGGGTCAAGTACCCGCGACAGAAAGGGCCCAAAACCTATTGAGGCGACATCAAAATTACCTATCACAAAACAACCTGGTTTTGCAAGGGGTCCCATGAGTTTTGGCCCTGGGCTCCGTGGCCATCTAGGGAAACCTACCAAACCCACACATTTCTGAAAACTAGACACCTGGGGAGTCCAGCGAGGTATGGCTTGCGTGGGTCCCCTAACTTTCCTACCCAGAATCCCCTGCAAACCTCAAATTTAGCTGAAAAAATCACTTTTTCTCAACTTTCTGTGTGGGAAAGTTCTGGAATCTACGTGGATCCACAAATTTCCTCCCACCCAGCGTTCCCCAGGTCTCCTGATAAAAATGATACCTCACTCGCGTGGGTGGGTCAAGTACCCGCGACAGAAAAGGTACCAAAACCTATTGAGGCGACATCAAAATTACCTATCACAAAACAACCTGGTTTTGCAAGAGGGGTCACCTGGGTTTTGTCCCCGGGCTCGGTGGCCATCTTGGGAAACTACCAAACCCAAACATTTCTGAAAGCTAGACACCCGGGGAGTCCAGCGAGGTATGGCTTGCGTGGGTCCCACAACGTTTTCCTACCCAGAATCCCCTGCAAACCTCAAATTTAGCTGAAAAAATCACTTTTTCCATACATTTTTGCGTGAGATCACTGTGCCGGCACAAATGTCCTGCCACCCAGCGTTCCCCTTGTTCTCCCGAGTAAAATGATACCTCACTTGTGTGGGTGGGCCAAAGGCCTGTGACTGGGAAGAGCCCAAAACATAGGGATTTAGGGTATAGCACTGAGAATTCTAAGCGCTATATTTTTTTAAAAATACGTTTTTAGCCAGTTCTGCTTTGGACACCCACACAAGTGAGGTATCATTTTACTCGGGGAACAAGGGCAACGCTGGGTGGTAGGACATTTGTGCCAGCACGGTGATTCCACGCAAAAATATGTGGAAAATATGGTTTTTTCAGCTAAATTTGAGGGTTGCAGGGGATTCTGGGTAGGGAAACGTTGGGGGATCCACGCAAGCCATACCTCATTGGACTCCCCAGGGTGTCTAGTTTTCAGAAACGTGTGGGATTGTTAGGTTTCCCTAGATGGCGGCGAGCCCGGGGCCAAAAACCAGGTGCCCCCCAAAACCAGGTAGTTTTGTTATAGGTAGTTTTGAAGTCTCCACAATACGATTTGGGCCATTTCCTGTTTCAGCCACTATGCCTACCCACACAAGTGAGGTACCATTTTTATCGGGAGCCCTGGGGAACGCAGGGTGGTAGGAAATTTGTGGATCCACGCAGATTCCAGAACTTTCCCACACAGAAATTTGAGTAATAAGTGATTTTTTTCTGCTAAATTTGAGGTTTGCAGGGCATTCTGGGTAGGAAAACGTTTGGGGACCCATGCAAGCCATACCTCGCTGGACTCCCCCAGGTGTCTAGTTTTCAGAAATGTGTGGGTTTGGTAGGTTCCCAAGATGGCCGCTGAGCCCGGGGCCAAAAACCCAGGTGACCCCCCTTGCAAAACCAGGTTGTTTTGTGATAGGTAATTTTGATGTCTCCTCAATACGTTCTGGGCCCTTGCCTGTCGCGGGTACTTGACCCACCCACGCGAGTGAGGTATCATTTTTATCGGGAGACCTGGTGGAAAGCTGGATGGTAGGAAATTTGTGGATCCACGTAGATTCCAGAACTTTCCCACACAGAAATTGGAAAAAAACGTGATTTGTTCAGCTAAATTTGAGGTTTGCAGGGTATTCTGGGTAAGAACATTTTGGAGGACCCACGCAAGCCATACCTCGCTGGACTCCTCCGGGTGTCTAGTTTTCAGAAATGTGTGGGTTGGGTAGGTTTCCCTAGATGGCCGTTGAGCCCGGGGCCAAAAACTCATGGGACCCCCTTGCAAAACCAGGTTGGTTTGTGATAGGTAATTTTGATGTCGCCTCAATAGGTTTTGGGCCCTTGCCTGTCGCGGGTACTTGACCCATCCACACAAGTGAGGTACCATTTTTCACGGAAGACTTTGGGGAACGTGGGGTGGGTGGAATTTTGTACATCCACGCAGATTCCAGAACTTTCCACCACAGAAATGTGAGGAAAATGTGTTTTTTGGACATATTTTTAGGTTTGCAAGGGATTCTGGGTAACAGATCCTGGTGAGAGCCAGTCAAGTCACCCCATCCTGGATTCCCTGGGTGTCTAGTTTTCAAAAATGTATAGGTTTGCTAGGTTTCCCTAGGTGCTGGCAGTGTTAGGGTTCAAAATCTACAGCTAGGCACTTTGCAAAAAAAGGGTCCGTTTTCACTGTGAAAATGTGGTGTGTCCACCTTGCGTTTGGGCCGTTTCCTGTCGCGGGCACTAGGCCTACCCACACATGTGAGGTGCCATTTTTCTCGGAAGACTTTGGGGAACGCGGGATGGGTGGAAATTTGTGGATCCACGCAGATTCCAGAACTTTCCACCACAGAAATGTGAGGAAAATTTGTTTTTTTGACAAATGTTTCGGTTTGCAAGGGATTCTGGGTAACAGAACCTGGTGAGAGCCAGTCAAGTCACCCAATCCTGGATTCCCCTGGGTATCTAGTTTTCAAAAATGTATAGGTTTGCTAGGTTTCCCTAGGTGCCGGCAGAGTTAGGGTTCAAAATCTACAGCTAGGCACTTTGCAAAAAAAGGGTCCGTTTTCACTGTGAAAATGTGGTGTGTCCATGTTGCGTTTTGGGCCGTTTCCTGTCGCGGCCACTAGTCCTACCCACACAAGTGAGGTACCATTTTTCTCAAAAGACTTTGGGGAATGCGGGGTGGGTGGAATTTTGTGGATCCACGCAGATTCCAGAACTTTCCACCACAGAAATGTGAGGAAAATGTGTTTTTTTGGGACAAATTTTTAGGTTTGCAAGGGATTCTGGGTAACAGAACCTGGTGAGAGCCAGTCAAGTCAGCCCATCCTGGATTCCCCTGGGTGTCTAGTTTTAAAAATGTATAGGTTTGCTAGGTTTCCCTGGGTGCCGGCAGAGCTAGGAACCAAATTCAACAGGTAGGCACATTCCGAAAAAAAGTCAGTGCCTAGTGGGCTTTCTGCCGCCCTGGGGAGGGGGAAATCAGGGGCTATTGCCCGATATGCCCCCGAGGGGGCAGAAAGACTGTGGCTATTCTTTTGGGGGTCGGGGGCATTGGGATGCCTATTCTGGTCAGCCCCCACCCCTCCGTATAAAAAGCCAGCATAATCGCTGGCACATAGTGGGCTTTCTGCCCCCGGGGGGCAGATCAGGGGCTACTGCCCCCATCTGCCTCCTGGGAGGGGCAGAAAGACAGTGACATCTTTTTGGGGTGGGTGGGGGCATTGGCATGTCCATTCTTGGCAGCCCCACCCCGAACTTTGTAAAAAAAAATCCCTGGTGGCTAGTGGGCTTTCTGCCCCCGGGGGCAGATAAGGTGCTATTGCCCCATCTGCCTCCCAGGGGGGCAGAAAGACTGTAGCATTTTTTTTGGGGTGGGGGCATTGACATGCCCATTCTGGGCAGCCCCCACCCCTACCTATATAAAAAAAATCCCTGGCGCTTAGTGGGCTTTCTGCCCCTCCCCGGGGGCAGATCAGGGCTATTGCCCCCATCTGCCTCCTGGGGGGCAGAAAGTTTTTTTTTCTTTGGGGGTAGGTTGGGGGCATTTGCATGCCCATTCTGGGCAGCCCCCACCCAGGGCCTATAAAAAAAGAATCCCTGGCATCTAGGGTATTCTGAACCCCCGGGTGGGGGCAGATTGGTGGCCACTGCCACCATCTGCCCCCGGGGAGCAGAAAGACTGGAATTTCGTGGGGAGGGGTGGGGGCATTGGCATGCCCATCTTGGGCAACCCCCACCCCTAAATGTATCGAGGGAAAAAAACCCTGGTGTCTAGTGGGCTTTCTGCCCCCGGGGGGCAGATTGGGGGCTACTGCCCACATCTGCCCCCAGGAGGGGCAGAAAGACTGTACCTCTGCGGCGGGGTGGGGTGGGGGCATTGGCATGCCCATATTGGGCAGCCCCACCCCAAATTATAATTTTTTAAAATCCCTGGTATCTAGTGGGCTTTCTGCCCCCAGGAGGGGCAGAAAGACTGTACCTTTGCGGCGGGGTGGGGTGGGGGCATTGGCATGCCCATATTGGGCAGCCCCCACCCCTAACTATAATTTAAAAAAATCCCTGGTATCTAGTGTGCTTTCTGCCCCCGGGGCAGATTGGGAGCTACTGCCCCATCTGCCCCCAGGGGGCAGAAAGACAAATTTTGTGGCCGGGGGTGGGGGCATCGGCATGCCCGCTTTGGGCAGCCCCCACCCCTAATAAACCTCCCATAAAAATCCCTGGTGTCTAGTGGGCTTTCTACCCCGGGAAGATTGGGGGCTACTGCCCCCATCTACTTCCAGGGGGCAGAAAGACTAATCATGCCAAATATTTTATGGGGGAGCAAAGGCCCTTGCCCAAGGGGCCACTCCCCCTCCCTGGTGCCTAGTGGGTGGATCTCTGCTTGGGGATCGCCCTCCTGGGGCGATCCCCAAGCAGGGATCCACTAGGATGGGTACCATTGGAAAGGGAGATTCTCCCTTTCCAACGATACCGCTCCTGAGTTTCTACGTGCTCAGGGGGCTGAGATAGCCCCTGAGCACGTAGAAACTGAAACTGAAATGAGCCTCTTGGCTCATTTCAGTTTCAGTTTCACTGAAATGACATCAGCGCGCCGTGCGCGCCGATCGTCATTTCAGGGAAACCAGGGGGCCTCGGGAGCTGGGGAAGCTCTTCCCCAGCTCCCGAGGCTTTAGGGGATAAAGGGAATCCCTCTGGTGCCCGCACCAGAGGGATTTCCTGTGCTGGGTCTCATGACGAGCTGGACTCGTCATGAGCACACGAACACTGTGTGCCATGACGAGTCCAGCTCGTTATGAGCATCGAAGGGGTTAAGAAAGTAACATGCACCCTATTTTTCAGTGTACAATGTTCTTAAGCAGCCAATCAATTATTTACTTTTTTTAAAACAGCATCTTGTCCACCATTTTAGATATATCTCATTCTACCAACTGACTACCTCAGCTACAGACATCTTTTCATTACTTCCAGACATCCCTTCAAGATGCTTACAGTATGGGTTGTTGGGCACAGCTATGTTTTCTGGTGCAAAAGGTATGCTGAACGCAGAGGTATTGTCAAAGTCCTAGCTTTGCAAAATGTGGATATTAAATGAATGGATTGCACAGAGAGGATTAAAGTGGAACCAAGTGATGCCTTTGGTTAAAACCTTTTTGCATCTCCAACCCCCTGACCTCATGATTGTGCACTGTGGTGGCAATGACCTAGGCACATTGACTGGGGTAGGACTGGAAATGCTCATGAAGGATACCTTTGCAGAATTGATGTTGCTTTTCCCCCAAACTGTCTTTGTATGCTCTAATATATGCCAAAGACAGAAATGGAAGTGGTCAACTCAATTCTGTCTACAGATTGAAAAAGCTAGGAAGAATGTCAATAAAGCTGTTTCTGCTTACCTTAGAGACCATAGGATGGGCTCCATCTATAACAATAATCTACGTTTTGATATGGATGACATCTACAGAAGTGATGGAGTACACTTCACAGATCATGGGAACAGTGTCTTTCTCAACAACCTAAAGCTCTGCATCCGCACTTACATGTAGCTACAACAAACTCTTAATGAAAACAAGGGCTCTTTTTAGAACCACCCTATAACACAATAGTGAATCTTATTCTTATTTAAACATACATACTTTTTTTTTTTAATTTTTCAGGATTCGCATATCCATCGCGAATCTGCAAAAGCATGAATTCAATGTACTACAACACAGCACACTTCAAGTTTAACTATTAATTTTATATATTTTTAACAACTCTATCAATAGTAATCTTGTCATTAACTTCAATCACAGTTCCTCTTTAAAACAACTTCACAAATACAACACTACCTTCTAAATGATTTACTACTAAATTATTTATTTGAGGTGAATTCGCGAATCCAACGTGACGTTACACGGGGGCCGCGCTGAGAGCCGCGTCGGAGTCACGACTCCAAAGTAGAAAAAAAAAAAAAAAAACGCCCTACTTCCATTATTCGGTATTCGCCCCGGGGACCCCATCCCCCGGGGCCTGGCCAGCCTGCATTTTTTTTCAGGAGGGGGGCCGCGTGGCCCCCTCCTAAGGCCACTTATGGCCCCGGGGACCCCATCCCACAGGGCCTGGCCAGCCTGCATTTTTTTTCAGGAGGGGGGCCGCGTGGCCCCCTACTAGGGCCACTTATGGCCCCGGGGACCCCATCCCCCCGGACCGGCCTTCCTATGTTTTAAAAAAAAAAAAAAAATCCCGGGAGGGGGGCTGCATGGACCCCCTCCCCTGGGCCACATCTGGCCCCAGGGACCCTATTTCCCGGGTCTGGCCCTCAACGTTGGGGACCTTGGGGGAGCCCCAATGCCCCCACTGTCCCTGCTGGCTCCCCGCCTCCTGCGGGAGCAGGCATTGCTTTTGGGCAAGGGGAGCTGCTAACATGCAGCTCCCCTTGCCCAAAAGCAATTCTGCTTTGCTTCGTTGAAGCGAGAGCAGGTTTTCTGCTCTCGCTTCAACGAAGCAAAGCAGTGTTTGCTATGCCAGGGCGGGAGCCGTGCTCCTTCCCTGCCATAACAAACGGCATTGCAGGAGCCGGCCCTGGGGGGTGGTGGTCCCCAGGGCCATTGAGGGCTCCAGGAGGGGGCCGCGTGGCCCCTCCCAACATTTGCACAGCCCCGGGGAGGTGGTGGTCCCCGGGGCTTGGGGGGCATGCGAGGCTCCCCCACACAAAAATAAACAAAGCCCCGGGGAGGTGGTGGTCCCCGGGGCTTGGGGGGGCCTGCGAGGCCCCCCGCAAATTAGTAATCAAAGCCCCGGGGAGGTCGTGGTCCCCGGGGCTTGGGGGCCTGCGAGGCCCCCTCGCAAATAATTAATCAAAGCCCTGGGGAGGTGGCGGTCCCTGGGGCTTGGGGGGCCCGCGAGCCCCCCACAAAACTGTAAATGCCCTGGGGAGGTGGCGGTCCCGGGGCTGCGGGGGGGGCTGTATGCCCCCCACATACCATTATCTATGCCCCGGGGAGGTGGCGGTCCCCAGGGCTGCGGGAGCCCCCACGGGCCCCCGCTAATTCATTTAGCATTGCCCCCGGGACCTGGCCCACCCGGTTGCTCATAGAAAACGAAGCCTGGGAGACCGCACTTCATTTTTTAAACATTTTCTCGGTGGGATTCGCGCACCCAGCGTGACTTCCGCCAAAAAAAAAATGCTTTTTTTGGTCCTGGGGGTCCCTGTGGGACCTCCTGACCAGCCCTAGGGGGTGAGGGTGTTTCTACCATGACCCCTTTCCTACATTTACTGCCTTTTTCTACCTTTTTCATGAGACTCCGTTCTACAGAGTCACAAAATGGCTGCCAACACACTCTGTTTGGAGTGTTGGCAGCCAATTAGAATGAAGCACGTGCTCGGGAGGATTCGCAGTTCCTCCTCGGTGCTCAGATATCGATATTTTTATTTTTTGAATTTCTCAGCAACTACTGAATGGATTTACACCATTTAAAAAAAAGAGTGCTTTCTGAACCAAGAGCTAACTTTTTGCCAAATGTGGTGTAATTCCGTTCAGCAGTTCGGGCTGTAGCCTGTTCCAAAATTCCTATGGAAATTAACATGGGGAAAACGCGTTTTGGGACCCCCCTTTTTTCTCGGCCCCCACTTGGCATTCACTCCCAAACTTTCAAGAGTGAAGCTGACCGGAGCTGGTCATTAGTTTTGAAAATTTCGCAAGATTCGTCAAACGGCACCAAAGATATTGGCAAAAGAAAGAACGCTTTTGAATAGAAACAAGGTCCAAACTATAACTACCTACTGGCAACCGCCAGTAGGTAATATATATATATATATATATATATATATATATATATATATATATATATATATATATATATATATATATATATATATATATATATATATATTTTACCTACTGGCGGTCGCCAGTAGGTAGTTATAGTTAGGACCACGTTTCCATAGGAAAAGCATTTTTTCATGTGCTTATAACTTTGGCGTCGTTTGACGAATCTTTACGAAATTTTCCCAAAAGTTTCTCTTTTTAGATGAGTTCCTATCTTCCAAGTTTGGGGGTGATTGGTCAAGGGGGTGCTGAGAAAAAAGGGTGTCCCAAAACGTGTTTTCTCCATGCAATTTCCATTGGAAACTTTAGACAAGACTACAGGTCAAACTCCTTAATTGAATTATGCCAAATTTGGCAGGGAGAAAGGTCTTGGTCCAGAAAGCACGCTTTTGTTTAAATGGGGTAAATCCGTTCAGTAGTTTTTGAGAAATATCAAATTTTACAGATATTGATATTTGAGAATTCTGATATCTGATTGGCTGAGGGGTTACGAGTACGAGCTTGCGGCTCATTGGCTGTGAACGGTTGAAACTAGGAAGTGTTGGCAGCCATTTTGTGACTCACTTCAAAGGAGTAGGGGGAAAAAGAGAAAAATTGTATAAGAGGGTATAGTAGGAACACTGTGGAGTTACTTTAAGCAGTCTGTACGGTGCAGAGGCAGGGAGTTTGAATGTTGCGTTGGCCGTGGAAATCACGTCCGCAGAACAACGGTGCACAGTATTGCAGCAAAGTTGGGTAGGCTCTGGAAAGGCCGTCGGGAAAACAATGCGCCGTATTGTGACAAGCAGTGTGTAGGGTGCACACACAGGTAGTGTGAATGTTGCGTAGGCCATGGAAATCACGTCCGCAAAACAACGATGCGCGGTATTGCGGCAATGTTCAGTAGGCTCTGGAAATCATATCGGGAAAACAACAATGCGCCGTATTGCGGCCTTCCTTTAATATAATGCAGAGTAATGTTTACTTATAATGTGGTGTTCACTTTTATCACGGACAGTGTCACTTTGTTAGAGGAAATGTAATATTATGTGGGAGGGCGTGTTCTCTCCCTGTGCGCAGAACAAAATTAACGTTTAATTGGCTGAGGTGTTGCAACAACGAGCTTAATGTTCATTGGCTGCGAAACATTGAAAGTAGAAGTGTTTCCAGCCATTCCCTTCCCCTCCGCGGAGTAGCAAGGACATCTGATTGGCTCACATGTTCCAAGGAGGACCTTCCAGAGCTTAATGTTCATTGGCTGTGAACCATTGAAAGTAGAAGTGTTGCCAGCCATTCCCTTCCCCTCCGCGGAGTAGGAGGGACATCTGATTGGCTGACATGTTCAAAGGAGGACCTTCCCAAGCTTAATGTTGATTGGCTGTAAACCATTGAAAGTAGAAGTGTTGCCAGCCATTCCCTTCCCCTCCGCGGAGTATCAGGGACATCTAATTGGCTACCGTCTTCCAAGGAGGACCTTCCCAAGCTTAATGTTCATTGGCTGTGAAGCATTAAAAGTAGAACTGATGGCAGCCATTCCCTCCCCTTCTGCAGAACACCATAGACATTTTATTGACTAAAGTGTTCCGAGTACAAGTTTGCTCCTTATTGGGTGGGAACGGTTCACTGTTGCCAGCCATTTTGGACGCACTTCAAAGGAGTACGGGAAAACAAAGTAGCAGAGGGGAGGGTAGGAACACTATTAACTCTGTACAGTGGTCACAAGGTGGTGGACAGGGACTGTGAAGGTAAAAATTGTTTTTTATATATTTTAAGGGACATTTATATAATTTGCGTGGGGCCTACAAATCACGTCGGGAAAATAACAGTGTGTTGCGGTCTTCTTTTTATTAAGTCAGCGGTTGGGATACTTCACAGGAGCAGTATTTACTTATAATGTGGTGTTTACTATTCTGATGGGGAGTGCTACATCTTTGGAGCAAATATTATAATATGGAGGAGGGGGTTGAAAAAGAAAGCGCGCTGGTGCGGTCTTTATTTAAATAAGGTTCTGTGTAAGCTACTTCTCAGGAGCAATGTTTACTTACAATGTATAGTTATAGTGCGGTGCTTACTTCTGTTACGGGTAGTGCTATTTCCTTGCAGCAAAATAGTAGGTGTGGTTGCGCTAAATTAAGTCTAGTTTTGAAACAGTTTTTATTAAGTTTTATTAAGCAATCACAAATATACTTTCTTAGGAAAGTGTAGCTGTATATATCAGAGGGGTGACAAATAAAAACGCAATTCATAAAATATCCCTTAAGCTTGGCCACACCCTCCTTTTTTGTCGTCTATAGTTTGTAAAAGTGTTGCCCCATATTCTTGTTAATATAAGAGGTCATCAGTTACTTTTATATAAAGTAGAAAAGAACTGCTACAAGAAACACTCCCGCACTACATCATCTCAGGTCACAACAACAATAACAAGTAAAAAACAGTTAAACACAAATTACGTCATATTACCTAGAAATGTACGCTTCATCAAAACATAAAATAAAGCAGTATGTATACATTTTTTTTTTTAGGGACTACTATTTTATAAAATATTACCAGTGTTACAAACTGTGAGGTAGTAAGTTATCAACGGAAATAACTGTAGTAAATGTTGTTAATTTATCGCAGAGATAGATCTCCAACCCCTCTGAAGTACTATAAGTTCACAGTATTAAAATGTACAGGGTGAGTTTATAGTATTCCACAGGAAAAGAAGAATAAGGAGCACAACAAAAAAAACAAAATTTTTACAATCTCTATTCTGTAGAAGTCGGGAAAGTTTTGTCATAGTGCTTAGAGGTCGCTCACTGCTCTGCTAACAGATCACGTACTCCTTTAAGAATATATAGGAAAGTAGTAATATATACACTACTATTCCTATATATTCTATAGGAAGAACGAGAATAGGAACCACAACAAAGAAAAAGAAGAAATACGAAAATATCAATTAAGAAATGTAGGGTTTATCAAAGGCATTCAGTAAAAAAAGTATGTATGTAAACAATATTTTTTTAAACTGCAATTTCGAAAAATATTCTCACTGTAAAAATATCTGATCCGGAACTTCGAAATCTTTCGTCTTCACGCCAACGGCTCATAAACTCCTCTCAGATCATAATTAGGCCTGGGCGGTAAATTCCGTTTTGCTCGCGGAATTTGCGGAATTTAGGTAATTTCGCTTTCCACGGAGAACGTGGAATTGCCAAAAATTCCGCGATCTGCGGCTTCGCGGAATTTTTAGCTTGTTCGCGCTTTCAAAATGCGTGTTCGCGAGATATTTCTCCCCGAGCACGCAAACAGCATTCGCGAACAGGAAAAAAGCATCGCGAACGGGCGGAACAAGCAATTCCGCGTGTTCGCAGATCTTTTGCGTGCTCGCGGAGATTTTTTACCGTTCCGCTGAGCTTTGCGTAGCGCGACTACGCAAATTCCGCCCACCTCTAATCATAATGACTGTGAATCTTATAATATACATATTCACAGTATATGATCAAAGTGGGGAAACAGAGTAAGAAGGAGAAGCTGTTCACGTTACATATGAATCTTTAGTCTTCGCGTCGACGGGTCACCAACACCTCTGAAGTTTGCTATACTCTGATTATTACAATGTACATAGTCACAGTATATAACCTCAAAGGAGCCAGAAAAGGAACAGTGTTTCCTCTATTCTGGGTGTTTCTCAATACAAGCTGCTGACATTACATATAAATGGCAAAAACAACCAATAACACTTTTTTTGTAATACTAATCTTTAAATATTCACAAATAGCTACGTATTATAAATATCTAGTATGCCATAATCAAACAACTTACAACTCCGTAATATGTTTTGTTGTCGCAAAAGAAGAATCCGACGCTAGAAAAGGGAACCTGCATCACAGAATGGACACGCATAAATAACTCGCAAAAACAAAACTAATCGAACAACGGGTGTGGTTTATATACTTTTTGGTTATTGAGTAGTCTATGGAAGGAAGATGCGGCTCCGCCCATTTATATGTCACATTTTACAGTTGACACGTGCTCCCGTTTTCACTGTTTCACTTGTGCACGTGTTGGGAAAAGTTACAAAATGTGAAGAGGTAAAAGGTTTCGCTTTCGATCCTCATAAGTATAAGTTGCTTAATATGTACATACGTTGGAGAGCTTAAAAACTGTTACCCGGCAAACCGTGTCATTTCCTTTCTCGTGACTAAAAACATCTATTAATTGCCGTAATTCTAAATAGAAGATATAAAAATATCGTTCAGAATAGAAGAAAAAAAATGACGTGCTAATATTTCTCATCACTATGGTTTTAAATTAAAAAAATACCAGCATTTGCAAAGCGTATAGGTACCCCTGGAAAGGTGTGACCGGCGCTCGGGGCGTCGGGAAGATTAAGCAAGGTGTTGCCCACAGTGACATAGTGGTGGGCTAACGTGCCGCTGGAGCCGGGAGTCGAACTGTGAACGCTGTTGTTCGAAGTCAGGTATCATAGTTGCTGCGTCACACTTTTTCCACACTTATATGTTAATTACTGCTAATTAAGTTTTAAACATTGTTAAATTATAACTTATAACAGACTACTGTTACAGCTAGTTTTTCACTACAAAAAGTATGCACGTCTTTTTAAAATTTACTTAAAAACAATATAGGTTTCAGGGATATTGTAGTTAGAAATTAGCATTTATAAAACCTTTTAAATTCACTGAAAAAAACATAGGTTTCAGGAACGTTATAGTTAGCTGTACATTTCACTCGTACAAAACCATAGAAATTCCATCGTTATAGTTAGTTCAGCTAACTATAACTCACGTCCCCGCAATGCACTGCTCATGACGTCACATATTACATCATTCATGGCATGGTCAGTGACATCACTGATGACATTTCTACGTAATTTAACAAAAAACAAAAACTTCACTTTAATCATGACACTCAATTCAAGAACTAAAAGTGACATTTTAGCCTGTGTTTATATTTAAAAAAAAGTTAGTCAGAATTACATTTTCATTTTAAACATGTACCTTTTCCTCTGGTGAGACATACAGCTGGCTGTATAGGGACAGGACTTGAGTAGCAAGCATCTCCAGCTAATCTGGTGAAAAGTTTGGAGCCCTGTCTCCTGCTTTTACTGGCATTGTGCCTCCCAGAGGTCAGAAACTAAAGCAAAAGTTGAAGAGGTGTTGTTGATTGCATTGTTAGGAGACAGGTGAACTTTATTTAAACACCACGTACATTGACACGGTGTGCGAGATCGTCAACGGAAACAGACATATCCATTGGCTTTTGCACATTGCTTTCACACAGTTTAGCCTATGGCTGTGTCTATCATGGAGTTTCACACCCACTACCTGGTCAACTTCAGACGACTTCTGTCTAATTGGAAATGTCCTGAGGGTGAGGTCAGGTGTCTGTCATTTTAGATTGTGAAATAGTGTGTTCGTTAATGTTAAGTGCATCACCACCACTCAAAATGGTGGCTAGTTCATTTACATATACAAATTGCTAATGTTATTAATTTGTTTTGACAAAAAGAGCATTATGTAGTGCATTACTGTGGTTAAATGTGATAGGTGTGTGGTTTTGTTTACACTTCAGTTGACAGGCTTTTTGATAAAAGAATAGAATGTGTAAAGAACACATTTAAAATGTATTCTTTACACATTTCTTTTAACAAAAAATAGACATAAAAATGTAAGCTAAAAAATAAATACATTCATTAATGTGTTAAATTGTGTTAAAAATTTTTTTAAACTAAATTAAATGTGTATTTTATTTTGAAAATATTTGCAAAAATTTACAACAATTTCTTAACTTTTATATGCAGACATATGAACCCAGTAAGAGAGTGAGAAGACGACAGTCTCAAGTTATCAGACCATTTCCAGACCTTGCCACCATGGAAGAACGGAATATAGTCCAAAATTCAGATTAAATAGGCAAACTATTATTGATTTATGTCATCAGCTGGAGCCAGACCTTCTACCTCACAATAGGAATCCCACACCAATAACACCAATATTGAAATAAATGGAAGTACCCCATTTTGTGGCCACAGGATCAGTCCAATATGTTGTTCCAGTATCTGGTTGAATGTCACAACCAACTTTCAGTGGTGTGCTACAAGACGTTCTTTCTTCAATGTTGAGACACATCATTTTTTTAAAAATGGGAAAACCATTACCTACATGGAATTTGTTTATGAATAAACAATCTTTTCTAATTTACCTTTTTAAAATGTATGATGGAAAAAGAAAGTGAACAAATTGAGAAACGAAATACTTTGAAAGTCTTTGAATTTGTTTTTTAATTTTAATCACAAAACCAAATAAACTACAACAGGATGATTACAAAAATACAAACAAATACATAATAAATCAATCATGGTGAATTAAACAAATATTGAAGAGCCAAAATTGTTTGAAAGACAGTGTCCAAAATACAACTGGCATCAAAAAGGTAAATGTGTCCAGAAAATAATTCATAGAGTGAATGGTAGTCACACACTGGAGGAAATTAGGTTCTGCGTCTCTTCCTGGTGATAGAGGTCTTGTCATCCTCTCCTGCTGATCTGCATGAACATCCCCTCCTGAGGGTGACTGGTGGATCCACAGTTGCTAGCACTGAGGTGGGTGCAGGTGTTTCCTCCTTTGGCCGGCCCTCCCTTTCTATGACTGAGGCAGATGTAGTAGGCCTAGGTGAAAATGATATCCTTAAATGGAAATCAAAATTAGGAAGTATGTATAAAAGTTAACAAACATTCAACACAACACAGTAGAGAGGAGAAATATGAAGAAAACCATTCCAAGACCTAGCAGGGTAAAATTCAGAAAATTAAACAACTTAAAAGGATAAATAGCATTAGTCATCATATAAGTCATCATATAAACATTGTAAAGTACATTATTATCAAAACAACTTTTATTCAGCATACAAACATAACCCACATAAAAAAATGTAAGTCAACACAATTGTTGCTTTGTGGAAAGTAGTAGATATATGTGCATATGCATATGCTCTGAATAATTATTATGTATAGTGTATTTACAAAATCCATCAACATTTCTGATGTACGAATGTTATTAATTGTAAAATATTTTCATGTTTTTGCACTTCTATTACAGTTTTTTCATTGAAATAAATATTTTGAATACATTGAATTGAATAGAATATTATGCATTCCGTAGAAAAACACTCCAGATGATTAACACGTTGCCCCTGACCAAACAATTATTTCATTATTGTTGATGTACTTAAAATCAAACTGTGAACTATTGCTTTATCTACAAAACAATGAACCTGTGCTTTGTCTGCAAAGGACTTTCTCAAGGCAACGAAAGAGAGAGAATACAAGTAAAATGGTGCCCAATGCACAAAGGAGTTTTATGGTCGCAAATTCTGCTTACAACCAAAACATTGTATTTAAAACTGCAAATCAACATTTTACAAAGCCCTTTTATGAGTCATAAAAGCCCATACTACTTGTAAAAGGCGACCCTTTCTGGATCACTAATGGAAGGGACATTAAGGAGAAACTCCCTTCTCGTTTGCTAGTCACTAGGCGATGTATCAATAGTTTGAGAACACAATTGCCTCCTAGATTGGTTTTTCCTCACTGCAAGCACTTGTCATTGATTAGTACATCACTTGTTACCAGCTCCAGATACGTATTTTTGCACTAGTCTTTCATGTAAGTTCCAAAATATATTTTGCACTTAAGCATAACCCCCCATCTCCAAGTCCGACAAGCCCTGTTATTGCCTAGTCTTTTTCGTAACTGTTTAGTTGAAGAGACCACTAAATAAATTCAGGATAATATTTTACCTAGTCTAGCCATCCACACATAAAGGGCTTCCTAGGAACCTTTTACAAGAAACCACCCTCTTGACTTTATGATTAATAATATTGTTTTTTCCTCCAATTCGCACTCCATTTGTGCTATTCTTAATTAATAGATATGTATTCTGTAAATACCTTGTTTGGAGTTTTTAGGCAGTAGGTGGACTCTTAACACTACTGAAAATGTGATTGTTGGTTCCTGCAGACTTTAGCATTTCTGGTAATATTGAATGCAGTGCGTGGCTAGCGCTTCTATTGCACTGGCCTATTTTTGGGCGGTCACTCACATGTTTTCATTTTTTGCCCAGGGTATGTGCTCTGATCTCTAAAACATGTTGATATTGGCTTAAAACCCATTGGCACACTTAACTTATCTTTATGGACATGGTTTATGGTGGTGGAGTACACACATGGCATGGAAAGTTTAATGCCACTTGTGAACTGCAGCATTTATTGTGCCATCAACTACAGTGGCAATGAAAAAATGGCTTCAATCCTAGTCTGACAGCAGCACCTTGGATCCTGTTGCACAGACCTCTCAAAATCATGTTTGACAGGTAGGAAAACCTGATCATAAATATCAAATAAGTAATCCCGAAGTACACCTTGTTGCCCACAAGGAATGGTACTTAATATTTGAGTGGAATGTGTGTGACATTAGAAATGGAATGTTCCCCAATTACTAGGCCCAAAACGACACTATCACTGGTCAGACTAGCTGGTACATAGGAAAAGTCGAATATGAAATATACACTTTAATGTATAACGTTTGACTTCTTCCAGCTATAGAATTCATTCAAAGACTCAGTTTTATCCTTGATAGAAATGCAATCTAATGGTAAAGTCAGATTTTCTTAAGAATTTGGGAATCATGACTTTTAGAAAATTACCTTTGTGCTGACTGAAACTGCTGGAGGCTTTTTTGCATTAGCTCTCCGGCAGATGCCCAGCTTAATGCATGGTCTGAATGAGTTGTGAAAGAGGTGTAGAATTCCTACCAGGGGCTACTCAATAGGTTGTCCTGAAAGGGAAAAGATGACGATATTGAGTTCAGCAGACTTTGCAGGGTGGGGTCTGTGGCCATCCTTTTGAAACCACTGTGTCAAATCCTGCTTGACAGGTCAGTTTCAGTCACATGCAACACTTTGACATGCTTGAAAGGGAGAGAACAGGACAATTCTTGTGTATCCCGTTTCAGGGTGCTGTAGGACTCTGACTTTGTCTTACTAGACTTCTGTCTCACAGCTACCAGAGTGAACTACCCTACACACCCACAACCATTAGAGCCCAAGCTTAGTATAGCCAATGACTATTGCTATTATGAAAATGCCTTGGCACATGGAATTATGGGCCTGTTTGCTGTAAGGCAAACAGGAACGACTGGAAAAATGGGAAGGATTGCCCAGGGAACATTTACCCCATTGGTTAAGGAGTGCCCAGGAGTCACCCCCACTCATGAACTGATGCCAGGCATACCTGTGGCACCCCAGGAACCCTTTTGAGAATGCTTTGTATACATGTGAAGAATGGAAGAGGACTGGACATGCTGTTTGTGACCTGTGAGGAGCACTGAAGGACTAGATCTGCTCCCCCTTGTACCTTGGACAAAGATGTAGACTTCAAGGGTCAGTTGGCTATCCTCTTTTGTTGCTAAATGTACACAAAATAACTGAAGCCTTTTCCCTACAATTTCCAGCTGACTAGTGGCAACTGGTGCTTGGACTGGACTGTGCGATGACCTCGGCTTGGGACCCTGAGAGTCTCTAAGTGCCCCTTTAGGTTCTGGGGGGCTTAGAAGTGTACTCCTGTGGTTGCATGGGCACCTAGAAAAAGTTTGGAAACCTCTGAACACTTTTGCTTCAGAGGCCCAGAGCCAAGGGAACCTACAGCGAAAACTACCCAATGGGCAGTTCCACGGTGTGGAACTGAATTTCAGGTTCATCCCTCTGAAAGGCTTCAACATCTCTGGAAAAAATCCCTTTCTTTTCTGGGACTTGGAAACTTTTTCAAGCAAAAAATGCAAAAGGTCCGATGAGTTTGGTGGATCAAACTGCAGCAGGTATCTTGACTGCCAGTTCCATGGCAATAGATACGATTTTAGATTTGTATTGCATGAAAACAACTTTTTAGGATTTGGAAACTTTACCAAACTTTGCTGACTTTCAGACTTTCACCACGACCAGTCCACTATTCAACCAGGGCTCCATCGTGGTCAGCCTCAAATCACACCTAGGTCCCGGTCTAGTGCTTCCATAGACTAAATTGGCACTTTGTAATTTTTGTTACTATTTTCACATAAATCTTTAAAAATTCATATCCCAGGAGGTAACAGAAAGCACATTTTAAAATGTTATTATTCACAGTGTAAGATAGGATGGCTCGCACTGATTTAGTGTATATGATAAAACAAGTGCATTCCCAACCCATTGATGGGAAGGAGATCTTCAAAATTGTATCTAATTTTACTGATTTTAAAGTTACGTCATCCCGTTGGAGTCCAGCCAGTCCCTTTGCTCTCGTCTGAGTGACATTTTTGATGAGAAAATCATACAAATCCAGGCAAACAACACTCTGACAGTTCCAGCGGTAGAAGAGCCAGGGGAGCAATTACAACATCCTTCACTGGTTACCTTTTTTGCGCCATCAGTAGAGGAGGTAACAGCTGCATTCTTGAGCTGCAGGTCAGGGTCCCCAATGGATCCGATACCCCCCATATTTTGAAGTCAATCTCTGACATTATTGCTCCAGTGTATCAGATGCTATTTGCTAGTTCTCTTGACTCAGGCATAGTGCCCGATGACTGGAAAAAGGCCAGGGTGATTCCGTTATTAAAAAAGGCCAATGCTGACCCTGATTGTTTAGCAAATTTCAGGCCAGTCTCGCTGCTGCCAGCAGCTTCTAAGGTGTTGGAGAAAGTGGTAAACCGGCAACTTACCATCTTCTTATCGGATAACAGTTTGCTCCACCCCTCTCAATCAGGGTTCAGAGCCGGCCACAGCACTGACACCACACTGTTGGAGATCTCTGAGTCCATCAAGTTCAATCTGGACTCTGGCCGCAAGGTGGCTCTGGTGCTGCTGGACTTGTCAGCAGCTTTTGATATGGTGGATCATCACATTCTGCTGCACAGGTTAAAACATCTGGGAGCAGTGGGCTCTGCATTGAGTTGGCCAGGCTCTTTCCTTAATGGCCGTGAGCAGGTGGTTTGGATGAAACCATATGCCTCGGGAGGTAATGAGTTGAAATGGGGGTGCCGCAAGGCTCCTCCCTCAGTCCTACACTCTTTAATATCTATATGTATCTCTTGGCCCATCTCGTGGAATCCTACAATATCAAAATCATCTCTTATGCGGATGATACTCAAATCCTGCTCACGTACGATGGGGAACCTGAGAGGGCGAAGGCTGCCTTTGCTAACTGTATGGTGGCATTGTATCCCTGGTTGAGGGCTAACAGATTGCAAAGCAACCCGGATAAGATGGAAGTCTTATTATTCGGACAGGATCCCCTTTCTGGCTGGGTTGGGGCCTGGCCTGAATATGTTCCCCTGCCGCCCCCACCAACGGGGGTGGCAAGACATTTGGGTGTACTGTTAGATACCCAGCTTGCATTTGGAGCACAGGTGTCAGGTGTGGTGAAATCCTGTTTTTTGATCTTCCACATGTTGAGGAAGTTTCTCTATTTGCTTCCTCATGATGCCCAAATGACAGTGGTTATATCATTAATTCTATCCAGGTTGAACTATGCCAATGTCCTGTATTAGGGCCTCCTGGAATATTTGATCCAGCGCCTACAGGTCATGCAGAAAATGGCAGTCCGCTTATTATACAAAATTCCGAAATGCACATCGGTCTCAGCATACCGAGCTAAACTACACTGATTGCCAGTTCGTCAGCGAATTAGGTATATAGCTCTGACCCTAATGCATCAAGCCCTCCACAATAAGGGACCTAGGTATTTAAAGGATCGAACCTAAGGCTTACTGCCCAGGGAGATTGCTGTGGTCAAGTACAGCTGGTTTTATTGTCTCCCCGCTTCCTTCAATGTTATAGCAGCTAATCTGTGGAATAAACTCCCAGATTACCTCAGACGGATACCAGAAGAAGCAAAATTTAAAAGGGAACTGAAGACATTTCTGTTTAGTTGTTAGCTTGGATCAATGGCTTCTATACCTGGCTCTCTCTCCTTTGGGCATACCGAATAGCGCTGGGACACTCTTTGTGAGTAGCTGTGCACTTTAGAAATGTGTAATTCAATCCAATTCAATTCATTCCAAGAATACTTATTAGTAATACCTAACCAGACTGTACCCAGTGCAGGCATTCTTATAAGGGCATTAAAAGGACACTTTCTAAAACTCAACATCCTTACATTATCCCTCAAAAATAATAAAGGTTTTCATCATGATACTTCAAGTGACTCCCTAAAATAATGCACTTTAGAAATCCATCCAAGTACTCCAGGTGCCCATTAACAATTCAGGAATCGTTGTTTTTAACAAAATGTTTGGGAACTGTTTTTGTAAATATAAAAACACATTGGGCCCCATACACCTGGTTAACTTCAACCTCTGTTTACATGCAGATGTTCTCTCAGGTGAGTTGAGGGGGTGGCAGGGAGGAGGCTAAAAGGGTCATATTCAGAGCCCTGACTGCCTTGACCCCTTGAGCCTCAGAGTAATGGTCCAGGAGAAAGCAGAAAATAGCAAAATCCATACATAGAGTCACAGAGATGGCCTAAGGTAGGAGGCGTTATGTGGAGTCAAATCTTTTTGTTTGCAAATGAACAGAGACAGCTTCCCTACTTCCTCAAATAGATGCCCTGAAGAAGATGTTGAGAAATACAGACCCTTTTTTTTAAGTGCCATCATGACCATTAGTGCAGCAGGTGCATTGGCACTGGGTCAATGGTGCGAAGGACCACTTCACCCCAACTAAGGAAATTTTACTAGCAAAACGGGGGTGATGGGACTTGTTCACATTTTTGCCACTAAGGGGCATGAGGCCTGCTTTGGGCCCTAGACTTAGGAGTGATGGCCCATAAGTGTGTGCAGAGAAGTAGGTATTATTGGTGCTTCAGGTGCAGTGGCACTCGGGTCAAGGGGTGTGAGGGCCCAAACAAACCTCCATAATCGCTGTTTTACCATCCTTCCTTGCTTGTATTAGGGCTCAGTGCACCCTTGCTGTGCCAGTGTTGCTTTGGGCATTGAACCAATGACCCAAGAGAGGAGAACAATGAAGTAGAGGAGACAACTTACCTGGAGCCTCAGAGAAATGGCACAAAGGAAGATGGGGGACAGTTTTAAGAGGGGCAGAGGAGACTGCCTGCTTCATAAGGCATTATCTCTCATTAGTTAGGCAGGTGCAGTAGCACCGGGGCCCAGGATTGTGAGGGGCCAACTGAATCACAATTATGACTGTCTTACTTACAGGGACACCTTTCTGTACAAAAACAACCGTTTGAGTCATTTACCTCATTCTATGTGTGTTGCACAATGCAGCGCGCATAGGAAGAGAAAGTAATGAGGAGCAATAAATATATTTCTCCTCATTAAGCCTCAGTCAAGGAGATAGAGCATTTTAGCGCAATCCCATGTTTACTGACTTTAGCAAATCTGGGATTGTGTCAAAAACATGGGTGGATGTCCGGTAACTCCCATACCCACCCATGGAACGCCTTTCTGCTGTGAGGTAACACAAGTTAGCTGCTTTGTGTTACTTTGGATTTGTTAATCCACACAGAGCCATGTAAGGTAGCTTTGTATGACTTAGTAAATACCATTTAAGAACTTGCCTTGAGATGACTTGCATCATACAAGGGCAATGCAAACCGGTAGTAAATATGCCCCTTTGTGTACACTCATTCAACTGTATTGTAATCTTATGTCTGTGCTCATTCTTGATAGGCTTCATAAAACATTTCTGCACACCAAAGTCAAACTTTGGTGGAGAAAAAGCTGGATCGTGCCTGTAAATTCCAGATTCTCATTACCATAATCAACGTCTGACCTACAGATTTTTATCACATCAGTTGAGAATTGTTACTGCTGAAAAGCCACCAGGGGTTATATTGCGTACAATTCCTGAGGGCGAAACAGATGTTTGCGCCTCCTTTTAATGCCTACTTTTGTATCACAGAAGGATCCATTTCTGTAACTTGGGTTGTGTCAGCACAAAAAGTGCATAATCCTTAAGGGGCATTCTCTCATTTGCATGGATGCATGGCCCAGTGCAAAAGAAGAAATGCCTTTCCTCTTCCGCCCTCGCTACATCACACACATAGGCTCAAGATTAAAACAAACCATTGACAGGGGCATTGATTGTGGGTCCCATGTGAGGTGGTGCTAAGTCAGTGCACCTTCCTAGTGAGCCAGAGAGATGGGGCCTGCGGGTGTCAGGGTCCCACTGACCTTTCCACAGACAGTGCAGTCGCACAATGCACCCACGTGTGGGAAGATCTCTGTCACCTCTTAAAAATGGAACAAGTCAAATGGCTGTGAAAGATGATGCTGCAGTTTTGAACTGCAGCTCTATCTTTCAGTGATGTGCTCTGCACAACGCACATAATTACTGACAATGTTCCCAACTTTTTTGTGGAGAGTGCATAGTTCTCTATAGTCTAGAGCACTGTCTTGGTGCGTGGCACCTACACCCAGTGAGGGTAAGCCACTGTGCACATTGGGACAGTGCATCCAGTAGATAATACATAATGGCATAAAGCAAAATGATGGGCCCCCTGCACAATGTGAAGAGAGGCCCTTGGGTCTCCCATATCTCGCAGCTATTCATTGACCTTGGGCTGCCCATGGGCACATTGAAGGTTTGGGAACCCCCTGCGCTGCAGGGACTGCAGGGGGCTGTATGACACCATTCCCAGGAGACCGATGTTTCCATTTCCACTTTTTCACACTGTAAGTGCTGAACATTCACAGTGTAATCGCCATGGGTATTGTCCTATTACTTACCGGTAATCTTCATTACTCCGGGCCCCATTGTCCTCGTCCCCTTCATACTTAACAAGTGAGATAATCTATCTCACCGACAGAAAAAAGAAAAGAAGGAATGCTGGTACACCCCTCCCCCCCCTTACTGGGAGTACATAACCGTACTCTACCCAGCATTCCTCCTGAACCACCAAGCCCCAGATGAGGGCCGAAAAGCCCGGGAGGGATGCTATGAAGGGGACGAGGACAACAGGACCCGGAGTAATGAAGATTACCGGTAAGTAATAGGACATTACCCCCAGGTCCCTCCTGTCCTCGTCCCCTTCATACTTAACAAGTGAGAATACCCAAGCAGCAACCAGCCATCATCACACAACAAACTACCAGGACACACAGCCATAGCAAACCCAGCAATTTATTGAAAACAGCACAAAAGAAAAGAAAAAGGGGAATCAGGAGCACACAGCCCGAAGCACCCCCAAACCAAAGTTAGCATCATCCCCCAGAACATTCTGAATCCGGTAATGCCTAACAAAGGTATTAGCAGAAGCCCAAGTAGCGGCCCTCCAAATCTCAGAAAGGGACACACCACGAACCTCCGCCCAAGAATCCGCCAACCCCCGCGTAGAACGCCCCTGAAACCCAGCCGGAGGAGGGGAGCCCGAAAGGGAATAGGCCAACATGAAGACTTGCTTCAGCCAACGGCCAATGGAGGAAGTGGAAACCCTGCAACCCCTGGAGGCCACCCCATAGGTAACAAACAGGGAGTCAGACCGCCGAAAGGAACGAGTACGGTCCACATAGACCCGTAATGCACAGCAAACATCCAGCAAAGACCAGGGAAGGTCGCCCTCTTCCACCTGAACCGAACACAGAGCAGGCAAGACCAGCTCCTGGGAGCAATGGAATTGGGATGAAACTTTGGGAACAAAGGACGAATCCAAACGAAGAACCACGCCATCATCAGAAAAGGAAAGAAAGGGCTCCCGAGCCATCAAAGCCCCCAACACCCCAGGTGCCTGGACGAAGTAATAGCCACCAAAAAAACAACATTGAAAGTGACAAACTTCATATCAACGTCCTCCAAAGGCTCAAAAGGTGCAGCCACCAAAGCCCTCAAAACCATAGGGAGGTCCCAAAGAGGAAAAGAAGGCCGAACCACAGGACGCTAAATGGAAAAACTGCGCAACAAACAAGAAAGCAGGTCATCCATATCAGGCAGATTCCCCCAAGGGGAACGGAAAGCCCGAATAGCCACCCACTGGGCCCGCAAAGTGGAGACAGACAAACCTTTCTCAAACCCATCCCAGAGAAACTGAAGAACATCTGGCAAAGGACAAACCAAAGGAGACAACGCCAGACCGAGACACCAACGCTCGAAGTTCCTCCAGTGACGACCGTAGGACCGTAGAGTAGACGGCTTCCGGGACTGCTGAATCGCCAAAGCTAAATGCTCGGGGATACCCCTATTCCTCCACCCCTGCCTTTCAACCTCCAAACCGACAGATGAAGCCGCCGGAGGGATACCATCAGAGTGGACCGCAAGGGAGACAGAGGGAAGGGGAAGAACCAAGGACCCTGAACCGCCAACAATTTCAGAGTGGGAAACCACGACCGGCGGGGCCAGAAGGGCACCACCACCTCCCGATCCTCCATCACCAGCCGAGACAGAAACCGAGAGATCAGAGCAAGGGGAGGAAAGGCATACAGCAGCCGAGAAGTCCAAGGGAGGGTCAGAGCATCCACCCCCCAAGACCCCTCCTGAGGGACCCGGGAGTAAAAGCGAGGTAGCAGAGCATTGAGCCGGGAAGCAAAGAGGTCGAGATAAGGACGACCAAACCTTATGCACACCAGACAAAAAGCCACCGGAGTCAATGCCAACTCCAGGGAGGCGGGAAAGAAGCGACTGAGGACATCCGCCACCCCATTGTCCACCCCTCGGATATGAACAGCCGTCAGAGACAAGAGATGGCCCTCCGCCCAGCAAAACAACGGGGACACCACAGCATTCAGAGACTTGGACGGAATTCCCCCCTGGTGATTCAAGTAGGCCACTGTCACCGTGTTGTCCAAACGAACCAGCACATGGCGGTGCAACAGCCGATTCAGGAACCCCAAGTCCGCTCGGGACACAGCAGACAATTCCCTCCAATTCGAAGACCGCCGACTCTCCAGCAGCGACCAACGACCCTGAAGGAAGTCCGACCCCAAAGTTGCCCCCACCTCAACGCACTGGCGTCCGTCATGAGGACAACCAGAGGGGGGGACTGCAGAGGCAGACCCCTGGCGAGATTGTCTGACAACGTCCATCAGCGCAGAGCAGGGAGGATCGAGAGAGACACAGGAACCAAGAGGGACAAATCTCGAGACAAAGGATCCCACCGAGCCAACAGGTAGGACCAAAGAGGACGCAGATGGAAACGCGCCCAAGGCACTGTGAACACCGTAGCCACCATCAGACCCAGAAGGCGCAACCAGAGACGGACTGGAAAGGAATGACCCTCCAGAAAACGACGAGCAAGGGAGCACAAGGTCACTGCACGAGCCACCGGCAGGAAGACCCAATTCAGATCGGTGCGGAAACGAGCCCCTATGAACGTCAAGTCCTGGGAAGGCACCAGCTGACACTTGGGGAGATTCAACAGGAACCCGTGGGCCTCCAAGGCTAAACACACCAACTCTTGATCCCTCAACAACTGAACCCTGGAGGGAGCATGAAGGAGCCAATCGTCCAGGTAAGGATAAACCAGAACCCCCTGCAGATGTAAGGAAGCCACCAATGGTGCCACCACCTTGGTGAACACCCTGGGGGCCGACCGCAGGCCGAAAGGGAGGACCTGAAACTGATAATGTCTGCCCTGAAGACAAAACCTCAGGAAACGACGAGAGAGGGGGTGAACCAGGATCTGATAATAAGCGTCCTGAAGGTCCAGAGTGCACATGAAATGACCCTGGAGAACCAGGGGTATCACCCACTGAAGAGTCTCCATCTTGAATGGGAGATGCAAAACAAACTTGTTCAGGGCCTTCAGATCCTGGACAAGACGAAACCCCCCTGTCACCTTGGGAACCAGAAAAATTATGGAATAAAAGCCCCGACCCCTCTCCACGGGAGGAACCTCCTGCACCGCCCCCTTGTCCAGCAGAGTCTTGACCCCCAGACACAGCTCCGACCTCTTGGACGGACAAGACGGCCAGGGAGTCGGACGGACCCCAGAGTCCGGAGGAGGATCCGAAAATTCGATAAGGTACCCCAACCGCACAATGTCCAGCACCCACAAGTCTGAACAGGAGGACATCCAGGCTGGAAGAAAGAACCGAAGCCGACCTCCGACCAAGGATCCGGCGCCGACTGCCAGATAGTCAGGAACGAGGCTTCACAGGAGGGGACTTCGCCTTCTTATCCCGACTCTTCCCATACTGAAAACGGCCCCTGCCACGAGAAAACTGCCTGTGAGAGGGAGGATGGAAGAAGGACTTGGGCTTCGAAGAAGCCGGCACCGAGGAAGGCTGCTTGAACGAAGAAGAATGCTTCTTCTCCTTAAACAGACAATGCAATTTGCCCTCCAATTCCTCACCAAACAACATGGTACCCTGAAAGGGCAACCGCAGCGCAGAAGACTTCTGGGCCGAATCAGTCCTCCAGTCCTTCAGAACCAAATTACGATGAGCAGCCAAACAAGCACCCCTGGAAAGGGCCGAGGCACGCACCATGTCGAAGGAAACATCAGACAGGAACTCCACCTGCTGCTCAATATGATCCAGATGCCCTGAACAGTCAGTGGAATCATCCATAGACCCATACAGGGACTTGATATCCGAAAGAAGCGACTGAGCCACATAAGTTCCATAAATGCCAGCTCTGAGCGCCAGATGGGAACCAGAATAAACCTTCCCCAGGGAAGCGTCCACCCTCTTGTCCACAGGATCCCGCACCACCGCATCCTCAGCCAAAGAAGTACGACCCACGAGACTGGCGACAAAAGAATATATGGGAATGGAGTCCGGCAAGTCCTGAAGAGGATAGAGTTTCGCCATGAAACGAGGAAGCATAATGCAATCAGGGTCCTTCCATTCCCTGGCAAGCACCTCCCTGATATACGGATGAACCGGAGCATCCACTGCAGCAGCGCACTGGAACTGGCGAAGCAAGGAACCCCCAGAAGTGCTAGGGGCATCATCGGAAGGAAACCCAATATTCGACTTCACATGCTTCAACAAGTCCGGCAACATCTCCTTGTCAACGTATTTGCCCTTCAGTTCATCACTCCCCAACCACTCATCATCAGAAGCAGAAGAAGGCGACGGAGGGGCCCGACCAGAGGACTTGGATCGAGGAGCACCACCAATCTCCAGCAAGGTCTCCTTAATGAGACGCTTAATCTGGGAATCGCCACCCCTCTTACGCCACCTGGAGCGCGCAGGAGAAGGCGAAGGAGAAGAAGAAGCCGAGGAAGAGGAGGAGGAAACATCAACATGCCTGCTCTTCTTGGCATGTTTACCCATGGCGAACAGGAGCTGGACCGCAGGGAACAGGAAGCACAGCAAGCCAGTAAGACGACCGGCTGAAGAGGACCACAGCCAAATAAGCCCACCAGAAGGACACTGCGCAGGAACCACAGGTCTCCAACAGCAGGCAGACTCAACAGAGGAAGGAGGCAGGACAGAAAGCGGACCGACCCAAAACAGGGTCCGCCAAACAGCCCAATACACCGTAGCACCGGTTTCCTCTACGGAGCAACAGCAGTCCCCAAGAAGAAATGCAGCCACCAAAGAGCAGAAACAGCCATCACAGGAAACGTGTGTCGATATATAAAGGACAAAACCGCTATGCGGTACTTACAAGAGGGCCGGCAAGCACCCCATGCCACCGCCGCCAGCCACAAGTGCAGAAACGCCTGACTTCCTGCCCCAAACAAAGGAAGTCAGGCAAGCCCCGGAAGGAAGCGCCCCAGCCACAAGGGGGCACCGCACTCCGCGGAGACCAGAGCAGGAACCGCCGCGCCCTCGACATGCCCGGCAACCTGGGAGGCGCGGCAAAAGACACCAACAGCGGGAGAGATCTTCGCCCAACACAGGAACCACCGGAGGCGTCAACAGGGCTCCCCCCAAGCCTGGCAGGGGGGGAGACCAGGAAAACCAGCACAAACCCGGTGCCCAGCAGCAGGTAAGCTCCAGGAGCCTCCCGGCTCCTGTTCCTCTTCATACTGTCGGAAGACAGAAAAAAGAACAGGAGGAATGCTGGGTAGAGTACGGTTATGTACTCCCAGTAAGGGGGGGAGGGGTGTACCAGCATTCCTTCTTTTCTTTTTTCTGTCGGTGAGATAGATTATCTCACTTGTTAAGTATGAAGGGGACAAGGACAGGAGGGACCTGGGGGTAATTACAGACTTCTCCACACTCATTACACTTCCACACTGAGATGAAATGAGTGAGGCAAAAATTCACAGAATAGCCCAATTATTTCAGGGGAGGCAGGGAAAGGGATTTTGCCACATGAAAATGTTTTTCCGCATGGAGAGAAAAAGAGGGAAATGTACAAATGCAGATTCCCTCTGATCTAACTCTAAAGGATTGTACGCTTGGTCTAGAATTCTCAGATATAAAGTTAGGCCTGACGTGCATATGTAAGGCAAACTAAAAAAAGTCATAGATTTTTCTTGCGTATGGATGTCCACCCCGTGTACCTGGAGAAATGCAATAATCTCTGTAGTTCATAAAAGTACACCAATAACTGAATAGCCGTCAACCCTTTATGATTCAGCCTCCGCCAACTTATCACCACTAGAGACACCTGCTGGTATGCATAGCAAGCAGCGAGTCCAATATATGTATCTTTGCTATAATGCTTGCGTACAGTTCTGTAATGATGCAGCGAGTGTGCCAGGAGCTCTTAGGGAAACAAGGAAAATGGCTCCCTCTCCCCAGGGGCGTAACACAGGCCCCTGCAACCCCTTCTGCGCAAAGGGTCCCCAACCCTTCAGTGGGCGCTACTCATCATACGGTCCATTAATTTCCATGAGATATGCAAATCTCAGGGTATTCAGTATTTCTGCAGGGGGACCCCCCATAATTTTGTATTACTCCACTTCCTCGTTCCCCGATTAGGTAATAAAAGACATAATAGAAGTGAAGTGGCCCTTCATTCCCCAAGGCCCAGATGCCACTGCACCCGCAGCACCAATTAAAGCTGCGCCCCTGCAGTTGTGTTCAGTGATATTGTGTTAAATTATGCTACACTCCCGCTTGCATAAAAGTTCCTGTAAATGCAGACTAGCACTGATTTTTTTAACCTTATGTTCTTAAAATGCCTTCTTGCCAAGGAAAACCTACTACTTAGACAAAAAAAATCGCTTAATGCGTACTTGTCCTCATAAAGATATTTAATATTGCACCAAACAATAAATGCTTTGCAAGCACATTTGTGATATCATTAATATGTATTAAGGTATGTTTAGGATTTGAGGCCAAATATGCGCTAGGCAGAACGATTCATGTCTTTTTGCCAGCTTTAACTTTTCGGTTCAATTTGCATATTTATTTATTTAATACGTTATTTGGTCCCATGCTGTTTCCGTCTAGGCCAAGGAGGTGCTCAAAAAATGGTGACAGGCTGCACAGGCAAGTCAAGGATTAATTGCAATAGCGCACTTCGCCTAGGCGCGCTTAACAAAGTGCCAGTTGCAAGCTTCACTCCATACATCCGGGATATTATGAGCAGGCAGTTCGATTGCTGCTCGGTGGGAATGAATCCTCAGAGGAGCAGAAAGCAGGGCTCGTGGAGAGAAAACAAATTACCATTTTATATTTATTACTTTAGCTGACTTAAGTACCACAGAAATGGACTCCCTAATGCACCAGAGAGCAATCCCACAACAGTTAAGCCGCCCTGCACCATAAACCATTTTCCCAGCGTCTGGAAAGGTTTTTAAAGAAACACAGAAGCTTTTTGTTAAAAGATGCAGGCCAAATGATATATCTTGCATATATAAATAAAGTAATGCATTTTCCTTTGTCAGCTAAAGCAGTAGATCTATTTTGTTTTGTTAAAGCATCTTTTGCAGGAAAGCATTATGTTAGAGACTTTTTGGACTTACAACTTATGTGGTGAAGAGATTGTAGCAATCGACACTGAAAAGCAGGGGCTTGTGATCAGAGCTGAGAAATGACTTGGCAATCGCTATCATAAGTTCACATTGGATGGTGAGTGCAGCAAATATATTTATCTGGTGGTATCTGTCATCTGCCTCCCTTATATTAATTGTCAAAGTAGACCCATGAGTCTATTTGTTGGTAGTCAATGACAGACAATAAAGTAGACATTAAGGGGCCGATTCCGATCTGGGTCGGAAAGCTCTCCGACTGATCCGGATCCGGATTGTTTTCTGACCAAGCCGGACCCCTGCAGTCCGACCGAACGAGTACGATGCGGCCGTATGCTGCCGGACTCGGTTCGGTCGGACTCCCATTGAAGTCAATGGGAGCCGGTCGTACGACGTGTACATGGGCTTCCATTGACTCAATGGGTATGTTGCGCACAAGGTGGCCCCCTGTAGTGGGTACGCGTTGGTGCCATCCGCACCGTCACACGCATGTATAGGGGGACCCATGGGTCCCCCTGTGTCCGACTCGTATGGCTACGGGTGAAGGGGGTCCGGCACGGACCCCGAAGTCCGCGTCCGGGAGCTTTTTGTATCGGAGGCTCCAACTCGATCCGGCTGTCCGGATCGTGCATCGTACTGGCTCGGTCGTAAAACGTCTCCATTGCACGCCACGAATCGAGTGCGAACGAGTCGGACGGAGCGGTTCGGACCCGGAAACGAGTCGGTCGGCGATTTCACGTTCACTTGCATCATACTTGCTCGCTCGGGCGACTGTACGAATCGGTCGGAAACAAAGCCTCCGACTCGGATCCGGTAAAGCCGAATCCGATTTGGAGCCCTACCGACCGAGATCGGAATCGACCCCTGAGTCTTGGTTACTTTACACCATGTTTTGGTGCTGTGCAGTTATGAAATATCTACTCTTTATGGTGTATTTTGACGTTTGTTTAGGTATTATGAGCATCATTTACAGTTTGGCGGGTGTGGGGCATCCACCAAAATCACAGGTCACCTGCCCCATTTAATAGTGGAAGGTTTACACCAGTATTATGTCATTTGTCTCCACCGGGAAAAACATTTGAGTGAAGATTCATCGGCCAAAGGTAATTAATCTTTGTTCTTCAGAATGCCTCCCCAATTTAGAGTGGTCATTTGACATACATTTTTTGTGGGTGAGAAAGCCAGATGTTTACAATCAGGAGGCAAAAGAATGGACCATCATGCACTGGTAGGAAACTCAGGGGCATATTCTCAAGAACGTGTGATAACCATCGCAAAAGTGACTTAACGCAACCCTCAACATCGCAGTCTACCACGGGACATTTACGCCATGTTAACCAAGTATTCACAACATGGCGGTACCATGCGATAGTCTCCAGATAACGCGCCAACTGACCGCGTTAAAATCAACGCCACGCCGCAAAAATGCGAAAAACGAACGCCCAAAAAGCTGCGATGACGCCGATCGCGATACAAAAGCAGCGAAAACCAGCGGCAGGCCTGCAAATCCCACGCGTCTAGCGGGAAAATGCACCATAGAAGCAACAAAAACAACACACCAGAAACAATCCAAAGTGCGTAGCAACATGGATGCACCCTGACCCAGCGCAGAGGCCAACGCGAACCCCAAAAGCACCACAGACCACCAGCAAGGACCAACGGGGTCGGGGAAGGCCAAGGAGAAGAGGGAGAGGAAGATGGGGTGCAGTCCGTAGGAAAACAAGACCAGCGTCACGGATGTGACAGAACACTACCAGCAACTGACCCACATTCAGACCACCTTGAATGCAGCCAGAGTGCCGAGGAGGCCAATGGAGGAGGCCAAGAGGCGCTGGCATGACGTGAAAACCTAAACCAGGCCCAAAGCCGCTGCCAACAGGAAGGGAGCAACGGCGACAGGAGGTGGGAGTCCTGCACCACAGGAGGAGCTGGAGGAAACCCAGGCCACAGTCATCAGTGTGGAGACGGTGCAAGGAGGTGGGAGTACGGACACAGCTCGAGAGGACCTGACACAACAACAACAGTGTGAGTAACAAACAGGTCCTGGGGGGACGGAGGGGAGATGGGCACAATGGCACACATGCACAACGATGTGTAGCACACTGCACACACACAATAACCCAGGGTCATGTCCCCCATCCCTGTGGCACACTGCAGCACACACACATGGCAATCACAGCACATCCCATGACAATGTGGCACAAAGTGCAACACCGACACTGCAGAACAGGGAACACAACTGGGTCCGCCCATGCGCAGAAACAGGCCAATCACATTTGACAGAGCAGGGAACTGTGAGATGCACATGTACGGGTACAACCTCACAACAGTCATGTAGTCCAAATGTCCACTGTCCCCCCTCAAATTGCCAGCACCGCCCAAACAGTCACAATGTACATTGTCACACAGCCTGCATGTCTACAAGAACAATGCACCAACATAAATGTCAACACAATGTCAACATGCATATCCCCTTCACATTGCAGAGGGACAAACAACACCTCCAGCAGGTCAGACCAGACAACCCATCAGTGATGCAGGACACGACCAACACACCTTTGACACCCACGCCCTACAACAGCCCATGGACATCCCACGCAACCCACCACCAGGACCAGGGCAGACAAGCTACTTAGAGGAGAACCCAGCCCCTGCAACAGACCACACAGCATGAAGCACACGCAAGCACGGCTGGCCCACAACACTTCACCGACCCACACATGGCACCCCAATGCCAGGTGTCAGAATGCCAAAAGGAGGTGGCCGAACAGGTGTGGTCCGAACCCATGGAAGGCGAACTAGATCACATACGTGGGTGTCAATTACCCTTCAGGGACCACCTACACCCCACAAAGGAGATCCACACTGCCATAGAGACACACGCAGACATTATGTTGAACTGGCTATGGGCACGTGCGCCCAGCCCCTTTATTGGCAGGGCCACATGTACAGTGACGCCTGTGCTGAATGTGTGTGGGGTGAGCATAAGCCAGCCCGCACGGAGTGCTTGGTGCTGGCAACAACTTGAACAGTGGACACCAGTGCAATGGAAACAGAAAACACCTGCATAACAGAGTGAACTGCTGAGCAACATGAAGGGAGCCAGAGCAAGTACAGAGGTCACCCAACATACAAACAGCAGTGTCCATGAGTTGCAGTGCACTGAGGTTGGGGCACTAGAGCTGAGCGCGCTCATGTGATGAAAATGACTAGGATTGTGTCCATTCGGGATATTCCTGATGCAGATGCAGTGGGGTGTGTTAGACCTGCATCAACTTCATCAACATCCCAGGTCTCCCACACTGCCTGAGGTGACATTGCTGCACAACATCTCCACAGCACAAAACTCAATCAGTAACGGTCCATTGGTTGCGGTGCACTGAGTCAGTGGCACCTGGAGTGCTGAGCAGGGGATCAGGCAGATGATGGCATCCACGACAGGTCTGAGCAACTCCGTTAGTCTGCCAGTACCACTGTTTCGACTCTGGCAGATGGTGGTTGGAGTTGGCCCTAGCGATGGTGGTGTGTGCCTCCTGCGGTGATGTGACGTCCGGGCCGGTCAGGACTCGATTTGATGTGTGAGCCCTGGTGGTCCGCAGTTGAGGCCCGAGTCAGCGGACAGCGCAGGGCCACATGCACATGGCGTCGATGACCCCAAGACCACCGTCACAGAGGTCATCCAATATTCATTCAGACAGGGTCCCTGACTTGAGCTGCACAGAGTTAGTGGCCCCGGGTGCACAGCGGCAGGCACAGGCACACCGCCACGGGACGGTGACTTGCGGTCCACTGAAGTAGGGCCATGCAGACTGAGCGGGTCCTCGTCGATGTCGAAGGTGAATGTCGCGGAGTGTTTCGGGGGACAATGGAAGGTGGTCTTCCAGGGCATGATGCAGAGGGCAGAAGCTATCTGGAAGCAGCAAATAGAGGAGTGGAAAGTGACTGCCTTGTTGCCACCACCAATTCGGTATCAGCTGCATGAGGATGAAAACTACCCCCTAGTCCATAGACTCAAACGCCACCAATGTACGACCAGAGAGTGTCCATGAATGTCAGGGAACAGACTTAGTGGCACCGGGGCTGAGAGGGGATGCAGTCTGCGATGATGCCGGTACACTGATATGAACTCCGGCATTGACGATTTAAGACTCTGTGACCTACTGGACCGCAGTGTAGGCTGGAGGCAGCGGTCAGCAGTGGGCCACAGCCACGTGTCGTAGGCTCGCGATGCACAGAGTTAGTGACATCAGGGCAGTTGTTGGTAGTGTTCGATCACCTCCGTAATGATAATCCTTTTTTCCTCCCAAATGCAACGCGTCATCCTCTTATGCCTCTCCTTGCGTGCAATGATTTGTACTCTGCCTTTGAATAATCGATGTTCTGTTCCAATTCTGTGATCTACTCGAGCACAGCGTAGGCCGAGAGTAGTAGTCCGCGTGGGCCCACAGAATCTTGCTGCTGTGATGTATCACTAAGACCTGTTGGCACCACATCGAAGGGTGTATAGTGACATACACTCAGCCATGATTTATGTGCTCTGCCATGGTGTAATCAAGACTCAGTTCCAAATGTGTGACCTACTTGTCCGCTGTGCATGCCGGTGGAGTACGTCAGCGTGAAAGGAATACTGCGGGCCTATGGTGTGGAGGCTGTGATGGTCTGAGGAGGCTGCCAAGGTCGCAGGCCTCGGGCTTGGAGATTGCACCGGCACGTGGTGGGCCCTCATTGACACACGCCGGTGTCGGAAGGTGGGCATTGAGGCCTGGGTGCGCAGGGGCAGGCAGGACTGATTCGGGGACCAGCGTCCCGGGGTGCAGCAGGCGCACAGGATGTCTGGCAACACCGCTCACGCCATCGGCCTCGTGGCGGGGTGAGGGGCGCCGCCCTGGCAGAGACGTTGGGCATTCCAGAAGAGGACCACGCCCAGGGTTATGTGCCTTTTATTCACACCCCTACTCTGGCCTGGCGTACACCGGGCCAGCCCACTCTGCTCACGCTTAAGGGGGGACGTCACAAGCTACATTTCCGCGACTTTCCCACTGGCTGGGTTGACATGGTTGCATCCACTGTCCACTACACTCCAAACACCAGCGGTGTGTGTCGATATGGATATGTGTGTGGTCTGCATACTGCAGTCTGGCCAGCACATCCACGCCACACTTGGCATTGTGCACATTCTCATTCATCGGTCCCTTGCCTCCTTCGCACATGCCTGGTCCCCACCTCTTCCAACATTCTGCTATTGTGTGTCCAAGGTGCCATGCCATTGATGGCTCATGTACATGGCTGGCCCAGGTTCCCACAGTGAGTTGTGCTGTCGTGTCTGGTGGGTGTGCATGTTGTATGTGAGCTTGTGACGTGTGCATTTCCTTTTTTGTGTGTTGCATGATTGTGGAGTTGAGGTGTGTGGTGTGTGCATTTGGTATGGGCCAACGAGCAGTGCATTTCCATGGGTGCCATCCTGGTGGCGTAGGTTGATGATGGACTGTCGGGAGGTGCAGGTATCATGCACACTGCCTGGGTGGTTGGCGACGTTGTTGGCGGAGATTCCACGGTGTTCCACTATTGCCTGCTCATTGGTGGGATACGTACGTTTTCTGTTGTGCTTATTGTGTGCAGTGTCGCCAGGGGCCACTAGTAGGACATGTGTGCAGTCAATTGCCCCCTGACACGTGCGGAAAGCCAGCTGTGGCGTACACGCCTTGCTTGGTCTCCGGCTGTTCCTGCGCAGTGTGTGAGGTATAGATAGTGGGGTACCAAGCTGATGGTGTCATCCATGACCGTTGTGGGGGACTTGGATTGGCGAGGCTGTGTGACTCCTCCGTCTCAGGTGGGTACCAGAGGCCAGCACGACCAGCAGCTTTGTCTGCGGTGGGATGTTGGTTGTCCGCTGTGTTGCTACCGTCAGCCTGTGGGCTATGGTGGTCAGGATGCGGAGGAGAGTTGTCCCTTTGGGCATATAGTGGGCTATGACATTCTCTGGTGTTGGGTCTGTGAGGTTGGTGCATTTTCGGAGGGTCGCTGTCTTTGTCTGCACTGCCTCAGTGCTGGTCCGGGGGGAGGCGGTGGGTGTCCGGGGGGGTGGGGGGTGTGGTGGCGGTGGGTGTTGTTGCCCTTTCGGGACTCTGGGGTGTATGGTGAGTGGCTCCATGGCATCTGTTGTTCTTCAGGTGTGGCTGTGGGCTGGGCTCCCTTTTGTGGTGCAGGCTGCCGTCCGACTTTACACCAGGTCAGAGCAGGTGTTAATTTCCTGCTGCTAACGCGCATTATCGCATGTTTCGTGGTCTTTTCGCCGATCTGGCTGGTCGTTGAGAATGTTGCGGAGTGGTGTTTTTGCGGCTTTTTGCACGGGTACGCCTACTCTGCATCTCATTAGCGATAGTATGCGGGGTCATCTGTGGCGATGTTTTTTGCGGCTGCTATTGCGGGTAAACTGGTGTTATGGGCTGTTCACACCAGCTTGTGAATGGGGCGATGTTTTTATCGCAACTTTGGCTGCGATAAAGTGCCGTTAACTCGGCGATGGCTCCTTGAGAATATGCCCCTCAGTGTTAGGGCTATTTGTTTTTTGTTTTTCAATAACAAACTCCGCCTTTCTCAGCAAAGCTTTGGTGCCTTTAGTGGTGCCACCACAGTAGCAACTCAGCTGAAAGCACAGCAATCCCCTCCTACCTGATGGCGTTCTCGAAGTATGACAGACAGTTTTCCACCAGAGGCCATACCGTTGATGTAGCGCAAAATTAATTTCAATTGTAGGGGTGCGTTATAATCACACGTGTAGAGTGGATCCGCATATAATACTTTGTCGTGTTAACATACAGTGTTAGGATTTTGAAATGTAATAACATAAACTGTGATGTATTTAGGCCATTACATAGAAAATGTAAGGAATTAATGTGGAATTCAAATGAAACTAGCAGAAAACACTAACGTGAAGAATTCGTGTTGTGCAGCTGACCACCATTCATTATTTCATGCATTTATTAATCATGTAATTTTATATGTAGGTAGGATTATTAACCAAATGTGTCTTATATTGTATGCAATTACGTAAAGCTCAATTGTGGATTTCGTTCTTTCTCACGTTTGTGTTGCAGGTGGAAGAAGCACCCTTGCTAGTTAGAATAATATATTTGTTTTAGCAGTTAGTCAGGAGAGAAGAGGCTACAAAGAGAGTTAAGCCTGATAAGGAGAACTGTTATATTTTCACACTGGAGAAGGCCTGGGAATCATGGTCATTTTGTTGCTGTGGAAAACTACCTATGAGAATGTGGTCAGAGTGGATGGCGTGACCCGAAATGAATCCTGGGAAGATACCTGTGATATTGAAACGTTGCAAGTAGGGAAAGAGCCCCACTTCTCTGCCTTTGGAGAGAGAGCTTCTTAGAACGAGCTCTGTCGCAGTAGCTTCACGCATTGAATTGAAGAGACTCCTTAGGAAGACTCCACATGCTGACACCTTCTTATCCACTTTACCCTGAAGGATGCTTAAGTAGGGATGTCACGTTAGCGGCAGTGTAGGGATAGATTGATGCTTTATACTCATCAGCCCTCGATGCAGGGAAATTTAGACTCATGCTTTTTTATCCTCTGCATTTTATTTCTTGAGTTAATTGTCTTGTGCATGCTGCACCTACTTAACATTATTTGCAAATTTGGCTTTATGTTGACTCCAATGCATTTCTACACCCTCATCTTGAGGTGTCTTTATGTCCAGTTATTTTTGGCGTTGTAATAAATTAACCAACCATATTTGGTGGTCTGTGTTTACTATGCGGCTAGAGAAAATGCTTTTGAACTGGCTGACATTGTTAAAAATTTCTCTCCCCTCCACGCTTTCATGCTGAGCAAAAGTACCATCAACTTGTGATTCTAGAATAGATCTAGAATGTACGGGACTGGCCCTTTCAGAGTCCACTCACCGAGTGGGCCTGCCGGCCACTTTTCAAACTCTAATTCAGTACATATGAATGTCATTCACTTTTTGATAAGATATTTGTGATAAAAAGTAATTTCTCATTTTTCATTAGCCTTGAAAAATATTTCCATATACACTATGTATGAAAGCAATGAGATGAAAGGATGAATGTGAACTAGCTTACTTTCAGTCTAGTTTATGAAAAATGAATCTGAAGTCTACAAGGAATGTTTGATGATTTATTGTTGTGTTGTTTTCAAGCATCTGCTTCTTTTCATACTTTTCCAGCGGCAGTTCCTCCATAGGAGTAGAGGAGCACCACCTCCCCCCACACTGCAGCACAGAAAGCTGGAAAAATAAAATGGCAATAAAAGGATTGTATTACCATTGCATTTTTCCAGCTTTCTGCCAAATGGAGAGGGCAGGGCGGGCCAGTGCGTTATTACTGCTGATTGGCAGCAAGGACGAGTGGCTTCTTTAGTTTAAATAGTGCATGTTGGTTTGGTTGGCAATCTTGCTATGGCCAAACCAACATTAGCAATTCAAACTCTCCTTGAGAACAGGCACAGGCCTCCAGTGCTTTTTGGAGCGCTGAGGCAGCCTGCTCCCGCCAATCAAGATGCTTCACTCATGCTTCTTCACAGCATGAGAGCAGCATCTGGATTGGATAACGTAGTTGGCTTTGTGACATCACCTCGCACCCGGGGGAGTCTGGAGCCGTGGACTGGAGTGCATTGAAGACATGCTGCAGAATAAGGTACGTAACTTCAATTTTTTGTTTCTTGGATGTTTATTATAATGTGTTTTTGTGTTTTAATGTAGTTCTTTAATGTATGTATGTGTGTTTGTTTTTTAATGTATGTAGCGAGAGCGCCCTACTGTATTTTTGTGTCATCAACCACCACTGACTTTTTCTTTAACTAACAGAATGTAAACTCCTGTTATTTAGAGTACCCTAGGAGACGACTCTGTTTTAAAAATTAATACAGTAAAACCCAAGCATGATTTTCAGTGCATCCAACAAAACATTTATCTGAAAGGAGATATGTGATGCCTGTAATGGCTCTCTACAGCCAGCTCTGCGATGGATCGCTTAAAAATAAAAACTGACGAATAAAAAGAACAAGACTTGTTACAGAGTCAGAATATCCATCTATGAGTAGGGGTGTGCGAAGTTCAGTTCATTTACCTTCGCATAGTTATGCAAAGTTTTGGCAAAATTATGCAAAATGACGTGAAATACCAAGCTGTCATTTCATGCTACATTTAAGCATGAAATGCACCCTTGTCAGTTTTTGACACAGGGACGCATTTTGCACAAAAAAAGAGGAAAAAAAGAGAAAAGCACCACAAACAACAGCTGCTCACTTTCTTTTGTTGCTGTGCATTCACAGTACATTTTTACCAAGAATGTTGGGTAATTATGTGTAGTGGTGTAATGGCATAATTTTGGGAATTTCACGTAACAAGTATAATTTCACATTCCTGACATTATGTGAATTACAGCAGTGTAATTTACATTTTTTCCAGGCCTAGTTAGGAGCACTAATCATGACAAACATAAAGCAGTGGAATCTGTAACACTCTTTGAAATTCGTCAAAGTATTACAATCAAGAGTGGCCTATTCACAAAGGTGCCTTCAGCAATAAGCATACAAAATATGGCTAACAAACACCTCACTTCCAACTGTCAGGAATTCACAAAGAGAATTCTGGTAGGCATGAATGTATTTACCTCTACATTTTTGAGAAATGAGCAGTAATAAATTCCACTCACAGGGTTGGGAAGTGGGCATTTCAAGCTGTGGTTTGAGTTGGAAGTTTGGTACTGCTTAGATACATATATGTTGGTGGGTATTAGCAAACTCCAATATCACCCATTCTTACCCTGGACATATCCAGAAAGTTAATCAAGACATGGGTTGGAATAACTCCCCTTTCAGCATGGGAAGGGGAATAGATCAACCCCAGATCTGCTAGGGGTGTGGGGGAAGAACTTTCTTCACAAGAAGAAATGTTTTCCCCTTAGAGAAAAAATGTGCATTTTGTCATAGGTACTCCATTCTCTCTGCGCAAAATTCAGCTCTGTGTAGAATTACACAAAGGGGCAAAAAGATGCCCCAGGAATTGTCACATGACATTCCTGGGGTTTGCAGCCTTCCTGAAATAATACAACAAACTCCCTCTGTTCACCTTTAAACTTCAAATATCAAATAAGGATGTGCTGTTGGCATTCGGTCATTATGGGAGCCTTGACTTATGCTGTGTTAGGTGGCAGCCCCAGCAAGATTGAAGACTGGTAGCAGCAGAAACAGCCAGGCCCCCTTCCCTAATTGGTGAAGAGTTGCTGAAGTGCTGCCACATATTACACCAACAGGGAGCCATCTTGGATACTTTACATAGTGTATTAGTTTATCAAGACCAAGACCGTGATTACGAGTTTACGTGCTTTTTTTAGCACCTGATAAATAACGGTACCAAGGGGTACGCTATTTATCGGTGTGATTAATTACACCTACTACGAATTAGTGGGGAATAACATGCAGATTTTGGTGTTTAACGCACCAAAATCTGCATGATACAGTAAATACTGTGTGCTTTTTACCCGTTAAATTTCGGCAGGTTTGAACTGTCGAAATTTAACAAAGGTTAAGGTATTTAACCAATCAGATAATTTTCTGATGCGTTAAATGCCTACCAACTCGTAATTCCGACCTGTGTGTACTCAGGGCCAAAGTCTTATAAAACTTTAAATCATATCTTAAAATGTATGGATATTATAAAATAATGTGATTCACAACATTTTATGGCCTAACAGATAAAACGAGTTCGCTCAAAATTCATGTATGGTAAGCTGAACAACTTTTAAAACTCAATTACTTGTGCCGCTAACTTCCTTATATTGCATCTTAAACAATAATAACCTAGCATCTGTCAGATTTCTAATTGCATAAGTTTTAAAAACAGATCTCAAAAGTTGTTTACGCCACTCCTTAAATAAAAAACAATTTAAAACATGATGCTTTACCTTAAATTTAACACCTCGATTACAATGATTGTCCCTCTGTCTGGATCTGTTTCCCCTTGGGCGTGCACAGCAGCCCCCATTTCCATAAAGGAAGCTCTATTGTAGCAGCGAGTCTGTTTAGCTACCCAGGTTTGCAGGTCGGTAGAGCGTTGGAATGTTACTTTGCTCAATTCAGCTCCACCTCTCACAGTCATGGTGGCATGATGTGCTTTATTGAACGTTAACAAAATATTCTAAAAAAAACACACACAAAAGAATGAGGGGTGAGAGGATAGAGAACCCTCTTCAACCTCCCGCTCAGTAATTAAATCTCACAAATAGAAGAGGGATAATAACACTGCATGAATGTGGATGCTGGGTTGGGGAGCTTATGATGAGACGCTAACCCCTCCACTCTGAATAGGTGTCACCTATGCAGAGTGGAGGGGTTGGCGTCTCATCATAAGCTCCCCAACCCAGCATCCACATTTTTTGTTTTAAATCTGGACAGGGTACCTATTATTACAATTGTAATAAGGACTCCCTGTTACCAGTTTTATATCACTTTTTCTGCACCATTACTCACCTGTGATCTTACACTGTATGTTGTATTGTCTTCCCCTCCCTATTGCTCCACCTCCAGCGTTGGGCTGGCGCGGAGGTGTGTTAGCAGCCCTATGATGAAGCATGACACAGCTTGCTGTGTGTGAGGGCAGTTTTATACATTTGGTGCATTCCCATATACTCATCCACCTTCATGCAGTGTTATTAACAAAATATTCTAAACAGACGCAGCAATGGCAGAAGTGGGAAGGCCAACAGGACTGCTTCTCAACTTTTGACAGTCTCATTTATGCTTCTATTCATTCTATGCTAAATCTAATGTTTTTCTTTCATCTTACATTTGATAATCTGCTCCCAAACATATATGTTATATTTCAGATCATGTGGCTGGCTGTGAATTGAGCTGAGGAAAGGCACTTTTAAGTTCCTCTCTAAAGCCACAATTCAACAGCTTACTTTCCCTTATCCGGTCTGCTTAAACTACTAGCCTGTAGTGACATAGGCCATGAACACGTTTTTGCATACAAACATTTAGGCCCATATTAATAAAGGTTTCGCGCAATGCAAGAGGGCGCAAGGGTGACACAAAACCTAAATGAGATTTACAAGCCATGCAAGGCCACCTTGCATGGCCCTGCGTGGCTGATAAATCTAGAGTAACGCAATGCAGCGCAAATCGCTGACTTCTCTTGCTCTGCGCCAGAGAGGCATGCCATGGGTAGAGTGTGGGGGTTCCCACGCATGCATTCTGACACATGCCCAGATTTACCAACACTGGTAGACTTGGGAATGCATCAGAATTTTAAACCTCTTCACCAGAGGAGCAACAAGGAGAAATATCTTTATTTCTCCTCGTTGTTTCCTCTTTTAAGTGTGTTGCATTGTGCAGCGCACATAGGAAGAGGAAAATGCCTGTGATGATTGTTTTTGTGCAGGAAGGTTCCCCATCCCTGCACAAAAATAAACCTGCCTACAATGTAGGCACGTTTGCACCATGGTGCAAGGGTGCCTGTTTTGGTGCTAGGAAGCAGTTTGGTCAGCAGCGCAGGCAGAGAGCAGGAATGCACCGTGTAATGTCCATTACGGTACATTCCTGCCCTCTCCCTTTCATGCAGGACAGCACAGCAAGGTGGCTTTCTGCACTCTGTTGCGTTGCGTGAAATGTTGATAACTTTAGGTCTTACTGCTTCATGGCCGTGCTTTGATGATCAGAGGTTTTGTAGTTATACCCACAATACTTTTTCTGTGATGGAGTCTACAACCCTCGCATTATTTAAAAAATGTGTAACTTCGTGAAGTTTGGGAAGTTGTCAAAGTGATAAAAAAAAGGCCATAAAGTTTTCCAAAGTCAAGCCTCCTGTAGTGTTTGTCACTTTTCTGTCTCGTTGCCTTCAGAGCATCCTGTTCATAATATGGTATCTGTCAAAACACAGACATGGTCCTGAGATGCTAAAATTAAAACGCTAAAGTAAAAAACTGGAAGAAGTTCGTCACAAGATTGTAGGGTGTTTTTAGGGTATATATAGAACAAAAAAACTATATGATACATCCGAAACGCAGTGTTCTGATCAGGAGGATCCGACATTGTTGCCACGATGGCCTTCTGTTCTTAAATAGGAAAGATTTAATGGTAGCCTCTGAAGGAAAAAATGACACCAATACAGGATATTCAAACTGTACTATGAAAGTCACCAAGGGGCATATACAGTAAAATAATGAACCCGGTTGAAAAATACATTTAGAGGAAACATTGCCATGGAAGCTCATGCCTGAACTGGCAGTTTTAGGAAAAACCATCCTTTCTGACAGGAGATAATGAGCAAAATCCGAAAGAAGAATTTGTGCAATCCGGCTCTGTGACGGAAGAAAGGACAGCGCAAGCTGCAGCTCGTGTACAGGGTGTATATGGGAGAATTATGAATTAATAGGAATGCATTTGCAAAAAAAGTTAAAAGCGTGTACTAATCCTTGCATGCCATCTGGAGACATTTACATAAACTTTTTTTATGATTACAATTTGTAAAATCTCTGCTCTCGTTTACAAAATAAATCAGCTTGAAAATGATTCAAGTTTGTTTATTCCAGGAGCTAAATCTAAATCCAGACGAGGAAATATCAGCAGCAGAAATAATTGAGGCGCCCTGGTTTCAGCATGACAGAATGACTGGTTGTAAATGTATTTCTGCCAGGTGCTTTCGACAGCAGATGATTTACACGCATGTTTAGTGCGGTTCGTAATGTTTGATGGTTGCTGTGTTTCAAAGGAGACGGATCCGTCAGTGTTATAAATAGAGGAATCATATGACTGCTTTCTTTACACCTCGATGGACATTATATTAATTCTCATATCCTCAGCTCACCCCAGTAGCGTAGCAAGGCTGCCACCGGTTCTAATGCATGCAAAAAAATGGACCCCACTCCTTTAGCAGTAAAAAACACATCATTCATTGAGGTGCAATGGGGCCCGCGGAGCTGTGGGCCCCGGTGCCACTGTCCCTGTTGCAATATTGATAGCTATGCCCCTGGTATTCCCAACGCTCTTTGAGATGTAGCTAGTATCTGTGAGAAGTTGGCCAGGTATATGCTGTCCACTACTTATAGTGGGCACCTTGCACCAGTCCAAACAACCCCTTATTGGAGATAGGTTAAAGGCAACCTTTATTGAAAGCTATCCTAGTGGTAGCTATGGAGAGCAGCCTTCAGGCTAAGTCTTGAAGGAATGTAAAGCAGCTTGTTTTACCAGTCTATAATCTCTTGAGTGACCAAATGAAAGAGGACCACATCAGGTATATATTTAAAATATATGTATTTAGTCTTAAACACACCCCTCTAGTCTCTTTTTGAGGCTAGAGTTCGAAGTACATAAGTTACAAGTCGAATATCAACAGTAATAGCACAAATACACGTCTGAGCCCTAGGGGCGTACCAAACCATATACCAATAAAGTGGTATAAGAACCACGACTGAGCTAGACACAAGGCCTAGAGCCTGTAGAAGTGCTTGGCCCTCAAGGAACCACCCAAGGTAGTGACACAGGGGACCCACGGGGGACGCGTGCAGTGGGAGAACACAGCCGCGAGCCGCCGTTGACTTCTATGGGGAATGTCGCGGTTGGAGTTTTAAAGAAAAAGGACACTTAGAGGAGGACTTGGAGCAAACCCCTTTAGAACTAGGTTGTTCTAGAGTCTATACCCACGGGAGCACCGGAGTACTCGAGTTACCTCACCCAGGGAAGCCGGGTGCATAGGTGTCTTTCGGGGTCGGGTTTCGTCGTCGTTTTCAATGGCGATCTGCTGCAAAGTGCTGCTGGCGACCAAGTCGAAAGTGTTCGGGTGGATCCAAGGGTGGATCGAAGATCTGAAGAACCTGAAAGCAGAGGGGACAGAGTCTGGGTCACTAGCCAGTGACCAGGAAGGCGATGAGCAGATGCCCACCGATGTCGGGTGCTTCAGGTAGGTTGACGGTCATCTTGACTCTTCAGCCACGAGGTCCAGGAGGCGTTGATGGCAACCAGGAGCTGGATTAGAGCTGTCCCACAACGTCTGTCGATTGCAGGGGTGTCGGCCGCCGGATTGGACCCAACAAGCCTTGGCAACGGCAAATCTTGTAGAAACAAAGAAAGGACGTTGATGCAGACCAGCAAGGTCTGGGGGACTCACCCAGCAAAGGTAAGTCAGGGAACGTCTGGAGCAACCAGGAAAGCCCAAGCAGAAGAAGAGTTGCCCTCGGGAGGGCCCACTAGCCAACGGACTAGCAACCGCAAAGGAGCCTCGAGTGGACGCACTTGGAGCTGGCTCACAGGACACTCGTGGAGTGGAGGCCAGTGATCTTCAGTGCAGTTGGTGCTGGAGGTGGGGGATACTCGGAGCCCAAAGCACAACTTCGTGGGAGACCAAGAAGCGGATGCACTTGCAAATGTGCTCGGTGTCCAGGGGTCACGGTTCCACGTTACCCACGACAGCTACGGGCCTCAGCTTTGCTGGGAACTCAGGGCAGCCTCGGCGAAATCTGGAAATCTACCTCTGGTGTTACAAAGGCTTCGGCGTCCGGTGGGAGCTTCAGCGATGCAGACCGGACAATTGCTTCTTTGGTGCCTGCCAAGCAGGGGAGTCAATCCTTGACCCCAAGGGAGATTCTTCAGTCCTCTAGTCTTCAAGTAGAGCGTCGAAGGTCCAGGATTCAGTGTCAGAGTTTCGTCCAGGATAATCTAAAGTCCTAAGGACTGGGGTCCCATACTTATACAAAGTTAGGGGGTTGGACATACTCTGGGGACCCACCTATGGGAGGGTCAGGGAAGAGGGGTGGTTACACCCATTTCCCTTTGTCCAGTTTTGCGCCAGAGCAGGGGCAGGTATCCCCTGCAACCTGTTTGAACCGGCATATGCACAGGGACACTAAATGTGCCCCCAGTGCAGGACTTCAAAGCACCAGAGGGTGCTCCCGCCCAGCCCCAGTACACACTATCCTGTCTGGGGAGGTGGTTACACCTCCCTTTGACAGGAAACCTATTGTCCAGGCCTCCCCTGCCGGAGTTTCAGTCAGCAGCAGGAGGCCAGACCCGTGTCTGTGGCAGCGGCATCCATTTTGTGATGCCAGGGCTCTGGAAAGAAGTTACCGGGTAGCCCGGTGTGTACATGTCTCTCCCTCTAGAAGGGTGGAATGCTACCCCCGCCGCCAGGATAGGTGGGGGGGTAGTATTCCAAGATGTTTGACACCAAACACAACATGTTTTGGTGCAGCCAGTCCAAAGTTAGCATTGTACCGCGAGGATATAATGCACTTAAGAGTATATGGTCAGGCTGTACCACAAACAGCATCAGAGGAGGGACTCCGAACGCTGCAGAGGGGCTCTGCTCATGCAGGGGCACCCTCTCACATAAAAACCAAGCACTCTGCCTTCAGGATTGGTAAGGCCTGCCATAGGAGTGACTTATAGGTTTATATGTGTGTGCAATTTTATTTATTTTTGTGTTTTATAGAGCGCGAACTTGACCCGTTAGGGTATCAGAGCGCTTTACAGGAAACATAGAAATGTACAATAGGCTTGGAATCACAATAATATACAAAAGGTAAAAGAGGGCAATGGTAGTGATATAGGTAGCCCATACCACTGTAAGGGGTGCAGGCACCACCTTACCCAGGCTGCAGTAGCAGACCTGTGGTGTCATTTTGTATGGCCTTCCAGGGGTGGCACAATACATGCTGCAGCCCCTGGTAGGCCTCTGAGGTACCTATGCCCTGGGTACATAGTATACCATATACTAGGGACATGGAAACCATTTTAGAGAGGAAGCAGCTAGGCTGGGGTTCTGATTAGCAGGGCCCCAGCCAGACTAAAGTCGAAAAACAATGAAGCATCAGCAAAAAGTGGGGGTACCCATGTGAAGCAGATCCTACTCTCCTACACAACCCCCCCAAACGCAGTGACATTAAACTAACCTTGACCAGTTGAGTCTTCATGTTCTAAGTGGAAATACCTAGAGAGTCCATCTGCATTGGCATGGTTACTCCCAGGTCTATGTTCCACTGTAAAGTCCATCCCCTGTAGGGAAATGGACCACCTAAGCAGTTTGGGGTTTTCACCCTTCATTTGTTTTAGCCATAGGAGGGGCTTGTGGTCTGTTTGAACAAGGAAGTGAGTACCAAACAAGTATGGCCTCAACTTCTTCAGGGCCCAAACCACAGCAAAGGCCTCCCTCTCTATGGCTGACCAACGTTTCTCTCTAGGGGTCAGCCTTCTGCTAATAAAAGCTACTGGCTGATCCTGACCTTCATCATTCAATTGTGACAGTACAGCCCCTACCCCCAATTCAGATGCATCTGTTTGGACAATGAACTTCTTGGAGTAATCAGGACTCTGGAGAATGGGAGCAGTGCACATGGCCTGCTTCAGGTCATCAAATGCCTTTTGACAGCTAGCTGTCCACTGAACCTTTTTGGGCATTTTCTTGGAAGTTAAGTCATTCAGGGGTGTCACTATTGATCCATACCCCTTGACAAATCTCCTATAGTACCCAGTCAGGCCTAAGAAGGCTCTCACCTGAGTCTGGGTGGTTGGAGCAACCCAGTCCATGATGGTCTGGATTTTGCTCTGCAGTGGTTGAACCTGGCCTCCACCCACAAGGTGGCCCAGGTACACAACCTGACTCTGCCCTATCTGGCACTTAGTGGCCTTGATAGTGAGGCCTGCCTTTTGCAGGGCCTCCAAAACATTTCTGAGGTGGACCAGGTGATCCTCCCAGGTGGAGCTAAAGACAGCAATATCATCTAGATATGCTGCACTATAGGCCTCCAGACCTGTAAGGACTGTATTCACCAACCTCTGAAAAGTGGCAGGTGCATTCTTCAGACCAAAGGGCATTACCACAAATTGATAATGCCCACTAGGGGTTGAGAATGCTGTCTTTGGCTTTGCATCATCAGCTAGTCTGATCTGCCAGTAGCCAGCTGTCAGGTCAAATGTGCTTAGATACTTGGCTGAGGCCAAAGTGTCTATTAGCTCATCTGCCCTAGGTATTGGATGGGCATCAGTCCTAGTGACTGCATTGAGACCCCTGTAGTCCACACAAAACCTCATCTCTCTTTTCCCACCACTGGTGTGAGGTTTTGGCACAAGGACCACTGGACTAGCCCAAGGGCTATCTGAGGGTTCAATAACTCCCAAATCCAACATTTTCTGGACTTCTGTCCTGATACAGTCCCTGACATGGTCAGGTTGCCTATAAATCTTATTTTTAATAGGCAGACTGTCCCCAGTGTCCACTTCATGAGTGCACCAGGTGGTCTGACTTGGAGTCAGAGAGAACATATGTCTGTACTGATTGAGCACTTGTCTGCAATCAGTTTGCTGCTGAGCAGTGAGGCTGCCTGCCAAGGCTACACCATCCACTGACCCATCATCAGGGTTCTGTGAGAGCAGGTCAGGGAGTGGGTCACTCTCTTCCTCCTGTCCCTCATCAGTAGCCATGAGCAAGCCCATGTCTGCCCTGTCCACATATGGTTTCAATCTGTTGACATGGAGAACCCTGTGGGGACTCCTGGGTGTTCCTAGGTCTACTAAATAGGTAACCTCACCCTTCTGTTCAACAATGGTATGGGGTCCACTCCACTTGTCTTGGAGAGCTGCTGGGGCCACTGGCTCCAGCACCCACACCTTCTGTCCTGGCTGGTAAACAGTCAGTACAGCCTTTTGGTCATGCCAGGCTTTTTGCAGTTCCTGGCTAGCCTCAAGGTTTTTAGTTGCCTTTTTCATGTATTCAGCCATCCTGGAGCGGAGACCAAGTACATAGTCCACTATGTCTTGCTTTGGGGGCTTGAGAGGTAACTCCCATCCTTCCTTCACCAAGCACAATGGACCCCTGACAGGGTGACCAAACAAAAGTTCAAAAGGGCTGTAGCCAACCCCCTTTTGAGGCACCTCCCTGTATGCAAACAAAAGGCAGGGCAAGAGTATGTCCCATCTTCGCCTAAGCTTTTCTGGGAGCCCTTTAATCATGCCCTTTAAGGTTTTGTTGAATCTCTCAACTAAACCATTGCATTGTGGGTGATAGGGTGTGGTGAACTTGTAAGTCACTCCACACTCCTTCCACATTGCTTTTAAGTATCCAGACATAAAGTTTGCACCTCTGTCTGATACAACCTCCTTAGGGAAGCCCACTCTTGAGAAAATTCCCAGGAGGGCTCTTGCCACTACAGGTGCTGTAGTGGTCCTAAGGGAATAGCCTCTGGGTACCTAGTGGCATGATCCACCACCACTAGGATAAACCTGTGCCCAGATGCTGTTTGGGGATCCATGGGACCAACAATATCAATCCCCACTCTTTCAAAGGGCACCCCCACCACAGGTAGTGGTATCAGGGGGCCTTTGTGGTGCCACCTGCCTTCCCACTGGCTTGGCAGGTTACACAGGAGCGACAAAACTCCTTGGTGTCTTCAGACATGTGGGGCCAGTGAAAGTGAGGGACAATTCTGTCCCAAGTCTTGTTCTGGCCCAGGTGACCTGCTAGAGGAATGTCATGGGCTAGGGTCAATAGGAAGCCCCTGAACTTCAGAGGTATAACCAACCTCCTGGTGGCACCAGGCTTGGGGTCTCTACACTCTGAGTACAAGAGTCCATCATCCCAATACACTTTATGGGGACCACTAGCATTCCCAGCAGCCTCAGCAGCAGCTTGCTGTCTGAGGGTTTCAAGAGAGGGGCAGCTCTGCTGCTCCTGGCTCAGATCTGCCCTGGAAGGGCCCCCTGTCCCCAAGAACTCAACCTGGTCAGGTTCAAGCTCCTCTGGGACAGTTCCTTCTTCAGGACTGAGATCATCCCCCTCAAGAGACTGATCTTCCTTCTGAGCCAAGGGGAAGGCACTGCCTTAACCCTACTACTCCTCCTCTTGGATGGCACTTGGTCCATTTTTCCAGGATCCAAGGCCTGTTCAGTGTTAGACATTTTGCTCTGTGACCTGGTCACAGCAAACACATCTGCAGGGATCCCCAGCATTTCTGCATGGGTCCTGAGCTCCACTTCTGCCCAAGCTGAAGTTTCAAGATCATTGCCAAGCAAGCATTCTACTGGTAGGTTTGCACTCACCACAACCTTCTTAAGGCCAGTTACCCCTCCCCAGGAGAAGTTAACAACTGCCAGAGTATGGTCTGTTCTGACATTGCTAGCATTGGTCACTTGGTACATCTCACCAAGTATAATCTGCCCAGGATCCACAAGGTCTTGTGTCACCATGGTGACACTCGCCCCTGTGTCCCTAAATGCCAAAGCCTCTTTTCCATTGATTAATGGCTGTTGCCTGTACTTGCCCAGATTACTGGGACTCATAGAGGAGGTCACATCCATGCCTCCATCACAGACTAGGACAGCCTGAGTGAGTTCTCTGACTAGGCCAGAGCTCATCTCATTACCCAGGGTCAACCCTACTAAACCCTTGGCCTGTGTACTCCCACCACCAATTGTAACTGCACTAGGGGGAACAGGTGCCTTAGGGGCATTGGTGGGGGCTGGAATAGAGTCTTTGGACTTGGTGCAATCACTGGTCCAGTGTGTCTTTTGCTTACAGACTTTGCACCATGGTTTCTTTTGGCCTTTTCCCTTGTTAGACTGTGAATCCCCACCTGAAGAAGATTTTTGGGGGCCTTGTGAAGACTTCTGGTCTTTACCCTTCTCCCCACCCTTATCAGAGTTTTTAGAATCTTGCTTCTTAGGGTCACCACCTTGGTTCTGTACCTTCTGCCTCACCCTGGTTCTGACCCATTTGTCTGCCTTCTTTCCCAATTCTTGGGGAGAGGTCAGATCAGAGTCCACCAGGTACTGATGCAACAGCTGATTTTGACAGTTATTAAGAATCTGCTCCCTCATGATAAGATTGTACAATCCTGTGAAGTCACATACCTTACTGCCCTTCAACCAACCTTCCAGAGCCTTAGCAGAACAATCCACATAGTCCACCCAGTCTTGAGTCTGTGCTTTTGGGTATCTCTGAACTTTAACCTGTATTGTTCAGTTGTTAGGCCAAACCCATCAATCAGAGCACTCTTCAAGACTTTGTAATTGTCAGCATCCTCCTCTCTAACAGTGAGGAGCTTATCTCTACCTTTGTCTGCAAAGGAGAGCCACAAGATTGCTGCCCACTGCTCCTGAGGGACCCTCTGTACTTTACAGGCCCTCTCCAGTGCAGTTATCCATTTGTGGATGTCATCCCCACTCTGGTAGGGAGGGACAATCTTGCTCAGGTTTCTATGGTCATAAGACCTTTCCCTATCTCTGGGGAAATTGCTGCCACCATGGGACTCTAGTCCCATCTTTTTTCTCTGTCTATAGAGATCTAGGGACTCCCTGTCTATAGCCAACTGCTGTTTTCTGAGCTCAAGCTGGGCTTGCTCATACTGAATCAGTCTTTTTCTCCTCTCATGAGAGGATTCCCTCCCATGGGAGGAGACAGAGGTCCCTACTGAGGTGTCAGAGTGGTTAGACTCCTGAGAAGGAGATCTAGTCCTTCTGGGCACACTCTCAACTCTTCCTGGGGGGACAAAGGGGAGGTCCTTCTGGGCCTCCTCCTCTTCCTCAGGAGTAGCTGCACTTTCCAGGTCAGGATCATTGTCATCCCCTGGCCAGTTTCAGAGGTCAGGTCCTGGGCATTTCATCCCTGGTCTCTCCCTCATCTTCTGCCCCACCCTCTCTGCCTACCCTTTCAGACCTAATGGGTCTACTAAGATCATCCAGCAGAAGCATCTCCAGGAGACGTTGGGTGTTGGCACTTTTGCCTGCTTTAACTTCTTAACTTTGCACAACTCTCTCAATTTCAAGAATGTGAGGTTGTCATATCTGGATGGCAGGAGCTCCCTGGTTCCTGGCAGTGAAGACATTACTAGTGTGGTGTGGTGTATGCACTACCTACTCTAGTGTGGCCTACTAAACTCTCTTGAGTTGTAGAAAGGGTGTGCTATCCCTTAACACACAACTCTAAGTTCAGTAGAACTTACTGTATCCTAAGCTTGATTTATATGTACCTAAGGTACCCTTAGTGGTTTTCAGTTGATCAATTCAATTGAGATTATCTGGTAAAACAATAGCAAGCTGGAATCCCACACGCTGCACACCAATGTGAGAAGTTGGCCTGGTATATGCTGTCCACTAATTATAGTGGGCACCTTGCACCAGTCCAAACAACCCCTTATTGGAGATAGGTTAAAGACAACCTTTATTGAAAGCTATCCTAGTGGTAGCTATGGAGAGCAGCCTTCAGGCTAAGTCTTGAAGGAATGTAAAGCAGCTTGTTTTACCAGTCTATAATCTCTTGAGTGTCCAAATGAAAGAGGACCACACCAGGTATATATTTAAAATATATGTATTTAGTCTTAAACACACCCCTCTAGTCTCTTTATGAGGCTAGAGTTCGAAGTACATAAGTTACAAGTCGAATATCAACAGTAATAGCACAAATACACGTCTGAGCACTAGGGGCGTAGCAAACCATATACCAATAAAGTGGTATAAGAACCACGACTGAGCTAGACACAAGGCCTAGAGCCTGTAGAAGTGCTTGGCCCTCAAGGAACCACCCAAGGTAGTGACACAGGGGACCCACGGGGGACGCGTGCAGTGGGAGAACACAGCCGCGAGCCGCCATTGACTTCTATGGGGAATGTCGCGGTTGGAGTTTTAAAGAAAAAGGACACTTAGAGGAGGACTTGGAGCAAACCCCTTTAGAACTAGGTTGTTCTAGAGTCTATACCCATGGGAGCACCGGAGTACTCGAGTTACCTCACCCAGGGAAGCCGGGTGCATAGGTGTCTTTCGGGGTCGGGTTTCGTCGTCGTTTTCAATGGCGATCTGCTGCAAAGTGCTGCTGGCGACCAAGTCGAAAGTGTTCGGGTGGATCCAAGGGTGGATTGAAGATCTGAAGAACCTGAAAGCAGAGGGGACAGAGTCTGGGTCACTAGCCAGTGACCAGGAAGGCGATGAGCAGATGCCCACCGATGTTGGGTGCTTCAGGTAGGTTGATGGTCGTCTTGACTCTTCAGCCACGAGGTCCAGGAGGTGTCAACGACAACCAGGAGCTGGATTCGAGCTGTCCCACAACGTTTGTAGATTACAGGGGTGTTGGCGACCGGATTGGACTCAACAAGCCTTGGCAACGGCAAATCTTGTAGAAACAAAGAAAGGACGTTGATGCAGACCAGCAAGGTCTGGGGGACTCACCCAGCGAGGGTAAGTCAGGGCACGTCTGGAGCAACGAGGAAAGCCCAAGCAGAAGAAGAGTTGTCTTTGAGAGGGCCCACTAGCCAACGGACTAGCGACCGCAAAGGAGCCTCGAGTGGACACACTTGGAGCTGGCTCACAGGACACTCGTGGAGTGGAGGCCAGTGATCTTCGGTGCAGTTGGTGCTGGAGGTAGAGTCTACTCGGAGCCCAAAGCACAACTTCGTGGGAGACCAAGAAGAGGATGCACTTGCAAATGTGGTTGGTGTCCAGGGGTCACAGTTCCACGTTACCCACGAGAGCTACAGGCCTCAGCTTTGCTGGGGACTCAGGGCACCCTCGGGGAAGTCTGGAAATCCACCTCTGGTGATGCAAAGACTTCAGCGTCCGGCGGGAGCTTCAGCGATGCAGACCGGACAATTGCTTCTTTGGTGCCTGCCAAGCAGGGGAGTCACTCCTTGACCCCAAGGGAGATTCTTCAGTCCTCTAGTCTTCAAGTAGAGCGTCGAAGGTCCAGGATTCAGTGTCAGAGTTTTGTCCAGGATAATCTAAAGTCCTAAGGAGTGGGGTCCCATACTTATACAAAGTTAGGGGGTTGGACATACTCTGGGGACCCACCTATGGGAGGGTCAGGGAAGAGGGGTGGTTACACCCATTTCCCTTTGTCCAGTTTCATGCCAGAGCAGGGGCAGGTAGCCCCTGCAACCGGTTTGAACTGGCATATGCACAGGGACACCAAATGTGTAGGACTTCAAAGCACCAGAGGGTGCTCCCGCCCAGCCCCAGTACACACTATCCTGTCTGGGGAGGTGGTTACACCTCCCTTCGACAGGAAACCTATTGTCCAGGCCTCCCCTGCCGGAGTTTCAGTCAGCAGCAGGAGGCCAGACCCGTGTCTGTGGCAGCGGCATCCATTTTGTGATGCCAGGGCTCTGGAAAGAAGTTACCGGGTAGCCCGGTGTGTACATGTCTCTCCCTCTAGAAGGGTGGAATGCTTCCCCCGCCACCAGAATTGGCGGGGGTAGTATTCCAAGATGTTTGACACCAAACACAACATGTTTTGGTGCAGGCAGTCCAAAGTTAGCATTGTACCACGAGGATATAATGCACTTAAGAGTATATGGTCAGGCTGTACCACAAACAGCATCAGAGGAGGGACTCCGAATGCTGCAGAGGGGCTCTGCTCATGCAGGGGCACCCTCTCACATAAAAACCAAGCACTCTGCCTTCAGGATTGTTAAGGCCTGCCATAGGAGTGACTTATAGGTTTATATGTGTGTGCAATGGTAGTGATATAGGTAGCCCATACCACTGTAAGGGGTGCAGGCACCACCTTACCCAGGCTGCAGTAGCAGACCTGTGGTGTCATTTTGGATGGCCTTCCAGGGGTGGCACAATACATGCTGCAGCCCCTGGTAGGCCTCTGAGGTACCTATGTCCTGGGTACATAGTATGCCATATACTAGGGACTTATAAGGGCACTCCAGATTCCAATCAAAGATGTGCCTAAGGCACATGGAAACCATTTTAGAGAGGAAGCAGCTAGGCTGGGGTTCTGATTAGCAGGGCCCCAGCCAGACGAAAGTCGAAAAACAGTGAAGCATAAGCAAAAAGTGGGGGTACCCATGTGAAGCAGATCCTACTCTCCTACAGTATCCATGCAGCTGGTCTCCACACTCAAAACAATATCTGTTGTTTTCCCTTTTTGATGACTATCAGGCACATGCATCAAGAAATGTTTTTGCAAGTCCATAATTGCGATTATTAAGGAATCGGAATTAGGGATTCTCAAAAGCCTATGCATGTAGAAATCGCTATTAAAATAGCGATTTCTAAACATTCCTTAATTGCGACTCGCAAATTGCGAGTCGCAACTAAGGAATGACCTCCCATTCATTCCTATGGGCCTGTAGGCCCATAGGAATGAATGGGAAATTGCAAGCGCAATTTGCAAGTACCAATTGCGCATGCAATTTGCAAGTACCAATTGCGCATGCAATTTCAAGGGTGCAAAGGTGTCAAAAGGACACCCTGTTGCACCCTGAAATTGTGATGTGCACCCATAAAGTACAGCACACACATGCCCCAAGGGCATGTGTGTGTGTAACCTGAAACTTTGAAAAATGCATTTTAGTGCATTTTTCAAAGTTTCTGCAAATTACAGACAGTTTGATTTCTCTGTAATTTGCGGTCCCAAATAGCGAAATCGCCATTTCAAAGTACTTCTAGAATTGCATTTAAGGAATCGCAAATTGAAATTCCTTAAATGCAATCGCTATTTAGGAACTCGCAAAAAATTGTGAATTCTTAAATTGCGCTTCCCAAACACCTTCATGCATCGCAACAGGCCAATTTGCGATCGCAAACGGCCAATGTTTGCGAATCGCACCGTTTGCGATCGCAAAAAGCTTTGATGCATGTGCCCCTATGTCATGCAGTGACACATAATTGCATGATTACACGGCACAGACTTGAAAATACTACTCGTTGCCTGTTTTATATGCCTCACCAATACAATACAACACAATACAATACAATAAACTTTATTCGATCTGTAGAGATAGACCATAAAAGTACAGGGTAGTTTAAAAAAGATTTCAGTACAATACGTGCGATTAAATATATCCAAAGACATGGTTAAAATGTATACATTTACATTTTTTTTTTAAATCAAAGAACCTCACCATCAGTCTACTTTTAAAGGACATACAACTATAAAATAAAACAGTTGAAAATGCCTAATTTCATGTTACAGCAAACACAATAAGATAATGGACGCTGTGCTGAAACTTTTCAAGCACTCACCCCTCCCAGTATAGGGAGGACCTGACCTGCCAGTTTGCGCTGGACTGTTCCGATGGGGAGCAGGGTCAAAACTAATTTGCATATGGCTGGGTCTATACTGGAATGGCATGGTGAGCAAAAAAACGATGGATTTAGGCCCAGATCTCTGTACTGGGATTGAATGTTTGACAATGCATTCCGTTCAACATATTTTTGTGTTGTTATGGATTTCAATACACCTCAGCTTCCAGGCCAACATAAACTACTCTCTCGTAGTATAATTGCCAGCTACCTTGGCTTTTGTTCCTCTCTTTGTGTTATCACTTCAAAAGTCTTAGGGGCATATTCTCAAGGCTCATCGCCGATTTATCGGCACTTTAGCGCCGCAAAAGCTGAGATAGATTTTCCGCCCATTCACAAGCTGGTGCAAACTGCCGACATCGCCAGTTTTCCTGCGATAGCTACCGCAAAACACATCGCCACGGATGAGTGCGACAACTAACGCTAATGATATGCAGAGTAGGCGTTCCCGTGCAAAAACACACGAAAACACCACTTCGCGAGATTCTCAACGACCAGTCAGATCTGCGATGCGAACCAAGAACAGGCGATAAGGCGCGTTAGCAGCAGGGATTTAACACCTGCCTTTTGCTGGTGTTAAGCAGGACGACTACCTGCAGTATGAAAGGGAGCCCAACCCAGAGCCACAACTGAAGACCAATAGATGCCATGGAGCTACTGATCATGCAGCTCGGAGAACCAAGAGGGCCACAACACCCACCACTCCCAGGCCCCCAACCCCCCAGACCACCCCCCCCGGATTACCACCTAGGCAGCGCAGGACAGCGGACGACCCTGAAACGCACCAGCTCCAGAGACTCAAAGCCAGAGGAAGCCATTGGCCAACACAGGCTCAAAAGGACAACCATCCACCGCATCCTGACCCACATTGCCCACAGGCTGAGGGTACCAACACAGCGGACAACCAACATCCCCCCGCAGACAAAGCTGCTGGCTGTGCTGCTCCTGTTGGCCCCTGGTACCTTCCAACCAACAACTGCCAGAGTCGGAGGAGTCTCACAGCCAGCCCCATCAAACTCCCTCACACATGTCCACAAAAGCAATGGCGGGCCCCTGTAGCCGCACCACATGACGGTTCCAATTCGCAGTGTACCTGCGCAACCAACCCCAATGCCAGCCATGCTAGACGCTTCCGTGCCCCAGATCCAGGATCGTAGTAACCGTAATGTGGGTGCGCCAGGCCATTAAGTCCAGTAGTCAACAGTAGTGCAAAAACAGAACTTTATTACAAATACACAAACAAACAAAACGAAAAGCTCAGCCAACGCGTTCCATTCCCAACGGGGAACTTCAACAGGGCAACGTGTCTCCAGAAACCTGTGGGAGAAATGGTGACAATGGTCAAACACCCGTATAGTCACATGCCTAATCTGGTACAGTGTACTGCACTTGGACAAACCGGAATGCTCACAGGCATGACAAATCATGCATGAGAAGACCGTAACAGAAGTTTGTGTGGCCGTAACCGTCGTAGGAATGAAAAGGAAGGTAACGACCACACGAACTGCTGTTACGGTCACATCATGCAGGACTCATCATACCTGAAAGCATCACGGTGTGTGTCAGCTCGATACCCCTGCCCCTCACTCCACCCACACTGCGCAGGAACAACTTGAGACCACGCAAGGGAACTACGCCATAGCTGGCGTCACGCACGTGTTGGGGGCAATTCACAGCACACGTGTACGACTCGTGCCCCCTGCCGACACTGCACACAATCACTGCAACAGCAACCACACGCATGCCATCAATGTGCAGACAAAAGTGAACCACCGTGGCCTGTCACCAATGTCGTCGCAAGCTCCCCAGGCAGTCTGCATGATTCCCACATGTCCGCAGGTCTGCCACCAACCAGCACTTTGAGGATGGCCCCCATGGAAGTGCACTGCCCATCGGCAATTACCAACTGAACACACCACACACCTCAACTCCACAATCCCCCAACTCACAACTGTGGGAATGCACACGTCACAAATCCACCACCAAAGTGACTACTGCGTGTGTCTCGGTCTCCGCCATAACCTGTCCATAGGCCTACACACACGTGGTCGACCACCTTCAACGGGCAGATTCACACTGGAGACAAGGTGGCTACGTCCCAAAACAACTCGCGCACATCACGTCATCGCATGCAGGGTCGTGTCAGCCAGGGCGGCGCCCCCCCAGCCACGTGGCCACCGCCGTGACCGGTGGTGCCTGCGCGATCCTGTGTGCATGCTGCACCCCAGCCCTGGTCCCGAGGCCGCCCCGCCGCCCAGCAATGACTGCCCGCCCCTGCGCACCCAGGCCTCAATGCTCACCTGCCGCCACCGGCGTGTCTCCATGAGGGCCCTCCACATGCTGGTGCAACCTCCTCAGCCGGACGCTGTATTCCGCGCCACAGGCCCCCAGCGGGCCCGCACCGCGGAGTCATGTGTGTGCCGACTGCTGCCTTTGGCGGGCACCACGGTCCAGCAGGGCTCACAATTCAAATCGAAGCACGATTAGCAGGACGGCTCATCGAGGCCTACGCATCATCGCAGGCTGTACACCCGCTCAGCTCTTCAGGTGGATCGAACTCAGTGCACCGCAAGTCATCGCCACGTGGTGGTAGGCCCGGGCCGGACTCTGGGCCTCATGTGCCACTACCTCAGTGCGCCACGAGTCACTGTCCAGCCTCCAGACCTACTGCATCATTGCAGGCTGTACACCCGCTCAGCACTTCATGTGCCACTAACCCTGTGCAACTCAAGTCGTCGTCCCGTGGCGGTAGGCCCATGCATCTGGAGCCACTAACTTCGTGCGCCACAAGTCATGGACCCTTCATGATTGAGCCACGTGGTGCGGACGCCATCATGTCATCTCCGGCAGTGGGGAATGTGATGTGCTAGGCCCCTTTTATTGGCAGGGTCACATGTCCTGTGACGCCTGTGCTGGATGGGTGTGGTGTGGGTGTTAACTAGCCCTCAGGGAGTGGCTGTGGCATGCTGACAACTAGACCAGTGATCAGCAGATCACTACAGGGAAGACCTGGGACATGTAGCTTTGTCCCCCCCCTCTGAGCGTAAGTGGAGTGGTCTGGCCTGGCGTATGCCAGGCCAGTGTAGGGGTGGGAACAATGACCCCAGGGCTCTGGGCATGCATCAGTTCCGGGCTGGACAAGGAAGTAACTGATTCTTGTGTCTCTGTTGTAGTGTCTACGCCACACAGACCGCAATTGGCAATGTTGCACCCTGTGACTCAAGTCCCACGACATGAGCAACATGGACGTAAGGGGGAATCACTGACCCTACATTCATCCATACTTTCATACTTGAATGATCAAAGACATGAAACATCTGTGCGAGTCTGAATGTTTTATTCACATCCAATGGAGTGGTGCAGCTGGAGCAGTACAGGGCCATGCAAACCCCACTTCACATTATTGGCCCGTGGAGGGCCAGCCAGAGTCCTTCAGGGAATGACAAGCACATCGGAAGAGGAAGAGTTCAGTCTGCAGTCTGATCGCTGTGTCATTGGCAACCAAACAGAATATGGCAGTCCATGTCGAGGTCCAAGGTGAGTGTCGCAGAGTGCATCAGGGGACAGTGGAAGGTGATGATGCAAAGGGCAGAACCAAGCAGAAACAGGCCATATGGAGGAGACGAATGCTACTGCCTCCTCCTTACCAGTAAGGTTGATTCACCCGCATCTTCGTCCTCTGATGTCACATGTGCCTCACACGTGGGTGGTGGTGGAATGTCGGCCGCACAGTGTGCCACTGACACAACAGGGGCCGGAGGTGGATTGCCTGCCGCACTGTGTGCCACTGACACATCAGGGGCCGGAGGTGGATTGCCTGCCGCACTGTGAGGCACTGACACATCAGGGGGCGGAGATGTGGATGTAGAAGCAGCAGCAGGATTCATCTGTGCCAGGCCTTGAGGCAGCAATGCCATGACGATGTGCTGCAGGGCATGGAAGGTCCCAGCCACATCTCGCTGGTGTGCAGCCGTGGCAGCCATTCTTTCCACCGTCATCCGCTCCATGTTCTCCATGAGCCGCCGTATCTGTCCCAACTCCCGGCTGACATCGCTGGAGCTACTCTGACTGGACAGTTGTTCTTGTCTCAGTATTATGACTCCAGTGATGTCAGCCATGGATCGTTGGAGAGCATGGAGCGGACTGTGGGTGTCCGTTAGGGACTGTATGTGGTCCCTGATGGGAATCAGACACCCATGTATGGCATCAAGTTTGGCTGCCATGAGGTCGAACCCCACCCGCACCTGATCAGCCATCTTCTCCTGGACATCCAACACACGGCATTGGAAGGCCATGTGTTGTTCATGGGGGTCCTGGGAGGCGGCCGGGGTGGTAGGTGCGTCCTGCTGTGTGGTCTGTGCAGGGGGTGGGGTTTCCTCGATGCAGCTGGGCTGCCCTGCTCCTGGAGGTGGGGTGCCGAAGCTGTCAATGAGGACTTGGAGGGCTTCGGTGTCGATGTCGATGTCGGGGATGTCCTCATCGTCATCAGTGAAGAGTTGTTGGGGCTGCTATGCAGGAGATGTTGATGCTCCCTCTGCAATGTGAAGGGGAGATGCAGTATTACATTGTGTTCACATGTATGTTGACGCATTGTACAAGTTCACATACAGACTGCATGACAATGTACATTGTGACTGTTTAGGAGGAGCTGTCTATTTGATGCGGGACAATGGACATTTTGACAACATCACAGATATGTGTTTGTACTTGTACATTGACATCTCACATTTCCCTGCTATGCCAAATGTGATTGGCCAGCTTCTACACACAAGCGGCACCTGTGGTGTCCTCTGTCCTGTTGTTAACGTGTTGCAGTTTGTACCACATTGTTGTCAATGCTGATGTGCTCTGAATGTCATGTGTGTGTGCTGCATTTTGGGAGGGTGGCCCCTGCAGCTCTGATTTTGCTGCCCCTTGTCCCTTTCAGGCGGTGTGCCTTTGAGTTCTGTGCCCATACAGTGCTGAGATGTTGCAGACTAGGGTGGATTTGGGTCTTGGTGGCAGTTGGGACTCTGGGGCATGGTTTGTCCGCAGATGTGTAGTTGACGTCAGGGGTTGTTTGTGCAGGTGGATGTGTCAGAGTGTGACCTGATCCTTTACGGATGTGGTCCACACTCCGCCACCTCAGTGTGGTGGCGTGCACCATGTCATTATGATCGGACTGCAGCCATGCTAATCGTCATGCAGTGTCACTTGCATTGTCAGTGTGGCTCACGGACCCGCAGCTTTGCTGGGTTCAGCACATGTGCATGGGTTGGTTGTGAGATGAGTGATGTGTGGGCGGGACTCCTTTGGGCACATAGTCAACGGGGGCCTACGTGCTGTTGCTATGTGTGCTGCAATGTGCCAAAGGGTTCAGGGACATGATCCAGAGTCATTGTGGGTATGCACTGTGCTCCGCTTGATTGTGCATGTATGCCATTGTGCCCATCTCCCCCCGTCCCCCCAGTCCCTGGTGGTTACTCACCCTGTTGCTGTTGTGTCGGGTCATGTTGAGCAGTGTCCGGTCCCCCAACTCCTGCCACCGTCTCCCCACTGATGACTGTGGACACCATTTCCTCAACCTCATCCAACTCCTCCTGTGGCGCTGGACTCCCACGTCCAGTCTGCATTGCTGCCTTCTGGTTGTCGGCGAGTTTCTGCTTGGTCTTGCGCTTCACATCATTCCAGCGCCTCTTGACCTCGTCCACTGTCCTCCTCAGCACTCCGACTGCATTCACCTTGTCCACGATGGACTGCCATGTTGCATTTTTTGTTGCCAATGACACAGTGGAGGTGACGAACAGTTGTTGATGGTGTTCTATTACCTCTCTGATCAGGATCCTGTTTTCCTGCAGACTGAACCGCGTCTGCCTCTTCTTCTTGTCCTTGCCCTTCCCTGTCCCCGAGGTCCCAGCCTGCTCCTATGGGGGGCTTGTGAGGTTCTCGCCGTCCTCTGTCACTGCTCCGGCTGCCTCCATTGTGCGGTCGCTGTAGTTTGTTTTTTATTTGTGTTTTTTTGTTTGTGCTTTTGTAGTGGCTTTTCCCACCTAACGTGTGTGACTTGCAGGCCTGGCGCTGCTTTTCGCTGATTGTCTTACTGCGGTTGGGCCCATCGCAACTTTTTTCGCATTCACGTTTGGATTTTGATCGCCGTCCCGGTAATGTTATCGCGGACATTTTGCGCGTTATCAGGAGACTATCGCATGTTACCGCCATGATGAAAATACGACGTTAACACAGAGTTATTTTCCTGCGATAGACGGCGATATGTAAAATTGCGTTAACCTATTTTGGCGATGTTTATCGCACGTTCTTGTGAATATCCCCCTTAATGTTTTCATTAAAGATTTGAGAATTCCATGGTGCATGTTTGTATCTATCATGCACCCATGGGAGGTGATTGAAAATGATGAGTCCTACACCTAAGACCATGGGCCCGATTCACAGAACTAATCTGAGACAAAATCCTAAACTTACTACTTTTGGTATTCACAGAAGGCATTTAGTAGTAGTAAAGTTAGGAGTTTGACTTAAGTTTGACTTAAGTTTGACTTAAGTTTGACTTAAAACAGACTTAAGACAGACTTAAGACAAACTTAAGAAAGACTTAAGACAGACTTAAGACACACTTAAGACACACTTAAGACAGACTTAAGACAAACTTAAGACAGACTTAAGACAAACTTAAGACAGACTTAAGACAAACTTAAGACAAACTTAAGACAAACTTAAGACAAAATCCTAACTTTACTACTACTAAATACCTTCTGTGAATACCAAAAGTAGTAAGTTTAGGATTTTGTCTCAGATTAGCTCTGTGAATCGGGCCCCATAATTGTACATTCCTCACTGATGCATGGATGCATCCAATAGTAGGCCAGTAGAATATCCCCTCTTCAGCAATTCCAGTCCCATTCCAGGCTCCTCCATTTTTGTGATTTTGCTACAGTCAGCTTCAGTTGTCTGTTGCAGACTACATTACATACAATATTACGCAGAGAGGACTTAGGCATGGGAATAGTTTAGTCAGTGAGATTTAGGGGCGGGTAGTGTGAATTTCAAATTTTCCAAATGAAAAAGCAGTGGGCAGCATGGGGCAAGAAAACCAACTTTGCAATGGACTATTTCCATGAGGTACAGGGTCAGTAATGATTAACATTAGATAGCCGTCTGTCTAGAGTGGTGCAGTTGGTGTAAAACAATGTGTTAGAATGCTACCCCGAGCAATTGCCACTTATTAGGCTATTTGCAAGCATACATCCTATCACCTTTTGGATGTTTGATTGACAGTATACTGCCTGGAAAGTTAAGCCTAGCACAGCTTTCTATGACTACTGTTAGAACTGGGATCCCTGGTTGTCTGAGGTATACAAAATCTCACACAACTAAGGGGGAAGAGGTTACATTCCTACAACAACCTCCCCACAAATATCTATACACACAAAGGAGGAGTAGGAGTACAGAGAAACAAATAGCTAATTTAGTTTGTAGCACACGCTTTGTTTTAGAAAACTGACCTTTTAGGGCTAGAACAAATCGACTGAATCATGTTGACATACATGCAGATAGAAGGGGTGTGTGGCTACTAATTCTCCCCGACACCACCATCCTATATATATTTTAATCCTGACCAGGAAGTCCAGGAATAAAACTGACAGAGGATATTCCTGAGCCAGTTTTAAATTCTTATTTCTGCCCCACTATTCTTTTCGGATCCTTAAAATGTTCTGTTTCTATTGTGTCCCCCTTTGCTCCATCCCAAGCATTGGTCTGCGCAGGAGTGTTGATAACAAGCCCAAAGATGAAGCATGCCACAATTTGTGGGCAAGGGCAGTTTTAAAAAACAAAGCGTGTGCCACAAACTATATTAGCTGTTTGTTTCTCTGTACTCCTACTCCTCCTTTGTGTGTATAGATGTCTGAGGTATGCACCCAAGCCAGGCAGGAACCAACACTCTAGTCAGGAGAAGCTGAGTACACACTAAAATGTAGTCTGCGCTCACCCTCTGGTAACTTGGCACAGAGCAGTCAGGTTTATCTAAAGAGGCAATGTGTAAAGTTTTTGTGCAATACAGACACACACAGTAACACAATAAATACACTGTAAGAAGACTCCACACAGGCTTAGGAGAATAGATTATTATATTCTGAACAAACAAGACCAAAACGACAAAAATCCAATAAGTACAAGTTGAGATATGAATTTTAAAAGAATAACTGAAAAATGTCACTTAGAAACAAATAGTGCCTTTGGGGTTACTTGAGGCCATGCTGGACTAGGGCAAAATCAAAGTTTGGGCCGACCTCGATGCAGCGCCGGATTTCTACAGGACCTATGCAGGCCCTGGTGAGCAAATAACATTTCATGGTTGCAACTACATGTGTTGATGTCAATCCCGTATGTCGAGGATGCGTCGGTTCTTCTCCGCATGGTGATGGCGAGGCATTGGTTCCGAAGGTGAGATGTTGGGCCGGAATGCATTGTTACCATAGTGTGATGCACCAGGTTTCTCCACAGAGTCAAGGAATGCCTAGATCTCTCTGAGCTGCTGTGACGGTGATGCACGGTTCTGATATATCAGGGTCTCGAGGCGCCATGTTGGCTCCGAGAGCGAATTGCCGATTTTACTTCTGCCACAGGGTTGAGGTGCTGGTTTTGCTACATGCAGACAGGAGATGCATCGATGTCTGCGTTGCAAGTATCTGGGCCCACATCTAGTGATAAAGTGCTAAAGCACATTATTGCCCCTTATTGGACTAATATCATCAACTCCTCCCTTACCACGGGATGTGTCCCTGTCTCCCTCCAACTCGGACAAATCACTCCCATTCTTAAAAATCCCAATGCCGACCCAAACGACCTGAACAATCTCCGCCCTATCTCCAACCTCCCCCTGCTTTCCAAAGCCCTTGAAAAATGTGCCCTGCTCCAACTGGACAAACACATTGAAACTTTCAACCTACTTGACTCCTTACAATCCGGCTTCCGAAAAGGCTACAGTACAGAAACTGCCATGCTAAATATAGTTGATGATATCCACCACTCCCTTGATAACGGCGAGACCTGTCTACTTATTCTGCTCGACCTCTCAGCCGCGTTTGACACAGTTAACCATCCTGCCCTACTTAACGCGCTCAAAGTTCGCTTTGGCATCAATGGTACCGTCCTCAAATGGTTCTCCTCCTACCTCCAACATAGAACACAACATATCAAAATCTTCATCTGCCTCTCTAACCCCACGCCTGTCTCACTAGGTGTCCCCCAGGGATCTATTCTCTCTCCCTCTCTCTTCAACCTCTTTATGGAACCCATGACCCTCATTCTTAAACAAGTCGGGATCAACTACTACCTCTATGCTGATGACACCCAACTTTACTACAAGATTAAATCCCACGCTGATGTTCTGTATCTAAACAACACCCTGTCTAAGATCCAATCCTGGTTTCACTCAAATCATCTTAAACTCAACCCTAAAAAAACTGAAATCATTCTCTTCTCTCCAAAAAACAATCCTCTACCTATCCAAACATGGATCTCTGACCTTAACGCCCTCAACTGTCCCCTCTCCTTATCCACCTCTGTAAAATCGCTTGGTATCACAATTGACAATTGCCTAACTCTTAATGACCACATAAAAAACTCAGCCAAAAGAGCACTCTTCACTCTTTGCCATCTTAAGAAAATTAAACCCTTCATTCCAGTTAACGACTTTAAATCGGTTGTCCAATCTCTTGTCCTCTCGAAAATTGACTATGGTAACGCTAACCTCTCTGGAACTCCTAAAATTCACCTAGCCCCACTCAAATCTGTGCTCAACCTTGCGGCCAGGCTAATCTCCGACTGCAAACGTTTTGACCACATTTCCCCAGCCCTTAAAGCCCTTAAATGGCTTCCCATCGAAGGCAGATCCTCCTACAAGATTGCATGCATTACACACAAATCCCTTCATAAAAATGCCCCACTCTATCTCGCTAATAAACTTAACAAAGCGGGCTGCGCCCGTCCACTGTGAAGCACCAACGCTCTCCTCCTGGTCCCTCCATGGTTAAAAAAGACAACCACACAAACTTGCTCTTTCTCTGGAAACGCCCCTAACATCTGGAATACCCTCCCCAAAGACCTTTGTTGTAACCCCTCCTACTTCAGCTTTAAGAAAGACCTAAAACTGCACCTGCTCAACAAATATTGGGGTCCATAATCCTTTCACTCCTCTCTTGTTCTACCTTCTCCCCCTCCTCCTTTCCCCTCTCCGCCCTCGCCTTTTCTTTCTTTCCCCCTCCATACTCCCTCCCCTTAGTTCCTACCTCCCCTTCCTTTATATATTCTTCACTCCACTATCCTCGCCCTCCCACCTACTACCCTCCTATCATTGATCCTACTTCCATCTCGTGTCTCTGTACAAAAAGCGACTACCTGTATCCATGTCATTGATGTAGATTGCTCTGTCTTGCCTGTATCCATGTCATTTTTGTAGATAGCTCTGTTTTGCCTCTCTGACATATGTAAATTGTATTTATTCTATTTGCTCTTTTTTACCCTAACCTGTTTGAATTCTACTTTATGTACACTTTTTGTTACTCCTGTACTATACTCATGTAAAGCGCTCCGATACCCCCGGGTCTAGCCAGCGCTATATAAAACTAAAAATAGTGAACAATTGCAGGAGCAGAGGTAGAGACTTTGATATCCCTGGGTCTCAAGCAACAGGACGTAAAACAACCAGCTTTTAGAGCACACTTGGAAAAAAAAAGCAGAGTCCAGCTCTCCTTCAGCACCATCAGAGAGCAACACACAGGAGGGCAACAAACAGAAAAGCACGCCTTCGAAACCAGCAGTCCAGTTGATTCCTTTAAGGAGCACAACAGTTCTTCTGGCAGAGCTTCAGTTACAAGTCCAGTAGTGTCTGATTTTAGGGGATCAGAGACCCAGTACTTATACCCAAAAGTGCCTTTGAAGTGGGAGTGACTTCAAAGAGTGTTTTTTGAAGTGCACAAGTATCCTTTCTATCCATGTCTGCCAAGCTATCTATGGGGGTAAATCAGCCCTTTGTGTGGGGACAGGACACTACCTATTCATTGAAGTGTTAGCCCCACCTTCCATCCTGCTCAGGCAGGGCCATCAGAATGCAGATGAATGTATATGGGTACTCAGACATACCTAGCCTTCCTGTGTTTGTGGCTCCTAGAGGGAATGCACAAAGTGCAGCTGTCATCCACCCCAGATGTGTATTGGAGACAGGCTGCAAGGTACACAGAGCAGTACGTGTAAAGAAATGCCCACTTTCTAAAAGTTATACAACAACATAGGGCACCCAATCTTCCCTAAGGAACTGGGTAAACTAGTTAAACCACACAAATGTTCTCTAAGGATTTATTTCTCAAATCTTTAGTTTTTCAATGGTCACTGAGAGTGATCCCATTACTTATCCATGACACAGTTATTCAAGAAGAGCATAACAATCAACATAGAAGTGTTGAAGTAACACCAACTGAGTTATTTTTAAGAAATGTGTTAAAACTACATACAGTTGGTTTTACTTCAACACTTCTATGTTGGTTGCTATGCTCTTCTTGAATAACTGTGTCATGGATAAGTAATGGGACCACTTTCAGTGACGAGTGAAAAACTAAACACTTTCTAAAAGTGGCATTTCTAAAACAGTAATGTTAAATCCAACTTTACTAGTAAGGAGGAATTATCATTACCAATCCAAAGACATAAAATATGAACTGACTACACCTCTCTGGTTAGGAATTACAGATTAAAAATGTATTAAGGAGTTCCCAATATTAACCTATGAGAGGGGTAGGTCTCACAGTAGTGAACAATGAATTTAGCGGTGTGTCACTACCAGGACATGCAAAACATAAGAGTACATGACCTACCTTTTAAAAAAAAAAAGTTTTTTTAGTAGTAGTAAAATTATTTGTACGGTTAATTAAAACCTTGACAATATAAACATTTTGAAAAAAGTTAAAATCATATTGTGCAAGAAACATGTAGGAGTAGTTAATTCATTATAGTGCCATGTAACATGAACCAATAGAAATATATCGATCGTATAAAAGGAACAATAGTTGTCTGAAAGACAATATGATTGATGAAATCGGTTCCAAGTAGGCCGAGGGCATTAGAATGGATCAAAGTTTGTAGAGCCCTGTAACCTTCACAAGTGTTATGATATCAGAGAATAAAATCCATGCTTTGATAGTAGCGTTCATTGAGTGAAAGACTATGTAATAGGTTACAGTCTATTACCGATAGGCCAGGAAGCAAGGTGCATTTTGTTAATCGCAGTAATAGCAATACTTGTTTTGGTTGTTTTGAGGCAGTCCTGCACCGCCTTGAAATATTTGCTGATTCTTGCTAGTTCCGGAGGGACCATGGTGCTGAAAATCCATGTCATGGTGTCGCTGCACGATCTTAAACTGTGGTTTAAAAAAAGGGGTTTTAACAGTATCCGCCAAAGGCGGAACAACGATGGGCAGCAGCAGACTAAATGTGGGAAGGTTTCGGATTTGTAACCACACAACCTGCACTTCACAATGTTGGAGAGGAACGACCAGTTCGGATTGAAGTCTTTAATTTGTAGTGTCATCATCCACTCAGCCAAGATCTGAGTGAGGCAGACTTTACCGATTGAGTAGCTAAGATAAGGCTGTGACTTCAGACCAACTTTGTTGTCATTTGCATATGACATTGCCAGGGCCTGCGAAAGTGGAGTGGTCTTAATATTTTCCACATCAGCATTCTTCAAGGAGATTTTTATTTGTTTCTTCAAAATGCTTTTCACTACTGTATGTGAAAGCAATGGAGCATTTAGTGCTGTCATTAGATATGTCCTCCAAGGGCTGTTTTTAGGTTTAAAGATGTTTTGGAGTACAGACTTCAACGTGCCAGACATCGCTGTGGTGCATTTGTGGTAATATTTTAGAACAGCGCCCATGTTGTTCCATTTTAGGCCCTCTAGGCCAAATTCTAATCTCACCAAAGAGCCCCTGGTGTAATATGGCAGCCTAAAAACTCTTTTATAGGATTTTAGATGTAGTTTTCCCATATTCTTAATAATTAATCCTGGAAAAGCTTTGCTGGCCCAGGTGATGGCTAATAGTAATGTGGCCCTAAGCACTTTTCGTATTGGGGCTGAGGTGGGGCTTTCAAGAGAGGCGTTCAATTGGCAAAGTCTGGTAGTGATTAGCGCTGCCTTATCTTTAAGGTGACACAAATGCATTTTCGGTCCACTGTTTGCTGAGAACCAGATGCCCAGGTAGTTATAGGATTTTGCTCCTGTAATTTTTAAGGGTCCAAGTAGCCAGTGACATTTTGTTTGTTTATACATCCTTCCAAATGATATCACCTTTGTTTTTGAGGCATTTACTACCATCTTTTTTGTGGTGTTGTATATATGGAGGGCATTAAGCACTCTATGGATCCCTATTCTCGAATTGTCAAGCAAAACTACTACTAGTACTGTGGTATGGTGATCCTGGTAGTTCCTATTTTTGGAGGAATTAGATTGTCGCAGTTTAGTGACGAGGACATATCTGCCATGTAAAAGTTAAAAAGCATAGGGGCTAGTATGCATCCTTGTTTTAGGCCTTGGTTCGTGTTGATCATTTTCCTTAAAGCTGTGTCCGAGAGCTTGACCCTCACCCAGGTTGATGAATAGCGTTAAGTAGGTAGGTTGGGATACCCACGTCTGGTGTTTACTCCATAAGATGCCCCTGTCCACATGGTTGAATGCAGACGAATACTCAACAAAGCATGCATAGAGAGCTTGTGATTTCTGGGTGTTCGCTTGGTGGATGAGATAAGACAATGTAATTATGTTGTTGAATGTAGAGGAGTTTGATCTGAATTCTGTTTGGCAGAATGGAATTATTGCGTTTGTTGTTGCTCATAGCTCTAGGTCTTTTAAAATGGTTGATGCCAACCTTTTACTTAGACCACACCCTGCCCATAGGGCTGCCTAGGGTCTACCTTAGGGGTGGTTTATGTATAAGAAAAGAGGAGTTTAAGGCTTGCCAAGTAGTTTTAAATGGCAAGTCAAAGTGGCAGTGAACTGCACACACAGGCACTTCAGTGGTAGGCCTTAGACAGGTTTGGAAGACTACTTCTGTGGGTGGCACAATCAGTGGTGCAAGCCCACTAGAAGCATTTAACTTACAGGCCCTGGGTATACACTTTACAAGGGACTTAGAGGAAAATTAAATATGCCAATCAAGTATACACCAATTACACACGTTTAGGGAGAAAGCACATGCACTTTAGCACTGGTCAGCAGTGGTAAAGTGCTCAGAGTCCTAAGGCCAACAAAAAGATTCAGCAAAACGTGGAGGCAAAATGTTTGGGGGAAGACTAGCCTAAGAATGACAGGTCTAACTCATGTCCCCCCCCAGCTGAAAGGATGAAGATCTACCTAGTCTCTAGGTAGTTCTCTTCACTAAGGCAGAAAAACCTGGATAGACCATCAGCATTGTAGTGATCTACCCCTTGTCTGTGTTCCACCCTGAAGTCCATACCCTGTAGGGAAATTTGCCACCTCAATAGTTTTGGATATTCACCCTTTACTTGCATAAGCCACTTGAGGGGTCATCTGTGGTCAGTCTGAATCAGGAAGTGAGTGCCGAAGAAGTATGACCTCAGCTTCTTCAGTGCCCAAACCACAGCAAAAACTTATCTTTCTATAGCACTCCACCTTTGTTCCCTGGGGAGTAACCGCTTAGAGATGAAGGCTACAGGTTGGTCAAGGCCCTCCTCATTAAGTTGAGATAGTACTGTCCCTATGCCATGCTCTGAGGCATCTATGGGAATGATAAACCCCTTGGAGAAGTCAGAGGCACTGAGCTGTGCACGTGGCATTTTAATGGAAGTCAAATACAGTTTGGCATGCCTCTGTTCAAATCATATTTCTGAGCTCCTTCTTGGAAGTCAGCTCAGTCAAGGGGGCAACAATGGTGCCATATCAATTGATACATCTCCTATAGTACCCAGTGAGGCCCAAGAATGCTCTGACCTCAGTCTGGGTTTTGGGGGGCAGCCAGGCCATGATTGTTTCTATCTTGGTCTGAAGGGGTTGCATCTTGCCCCTGCTGACTAGGTGTCCCAATACACCACTGAACCCTGCCCTATCTGACACTTTCTGGCCTTGATAGTCATGCCTGCCTGTTGCAGAGCCTGGAGCACTTCCTGGAGGTTTAAAAGTTGGCCCTTCCAGCTGCTACTGAGGAAAGCTATGCCATCCAGATTGGCAGCCTCCATACCATCAAAGAACTGGTTCATCAACCTTTGGAAGGTGGCAGGGTCATTCTTTAATCCAAAGGGCATCACCCTAAACAGATAGTGGCCCTCTGGAGTGGAGAAGGCTGACCTCTCCTTTGCTCCCTCTGTTAGGGCGATCTGCCAGTACCCTGATGTAAGATCAAAGGTACTAAAGTACTAGGCAGCCCCTAACCTGTCGATCAGCTCATCAGCCCTGGGGATGGGATGAGCATCTTCTTTTGTTACAGAGTATGGCGCTGTACGGTTCACACAAAACCTCAGTTCAGGTGTGGTGCCCACTGGGGCAGCTTTTGGTACCAGAACCACAGGACTGAACCAGGGGCTACTAGAAGGTTTTATCACCCCCAACTCCAGCATTTGAAATCTTCATTTTAATGCTGGACCTCACCTTATCTGTCATCCTGTAAGACTTACTCATAGCAGGGTGGCTGCCTCCTGTGTCCAAATCATGGGTACACAGGTGGGTAGTCCCAGGGATAAGGGAGAACAGAAACAATAACTGCCCCAAAATCTGGTGGCAGTCTCTCCTTTTTTCAGGAGTAGGAGTGGGGGAAAGGATGTCTCCCTCCACAGACCCATCTTTCTCCTTGTAGGCTAAGAGGTCATGGAGAGACTCACCCTCCTCTTCCTCCTCGTCATCAGTCACCAGCTGCATGGTGACCTCAGACCTCTCAAGGTGGGGTTTGAGGCAATTGCCATGCAGCACCCGATGGGGTTCCCTAGGGGTCTTGAAATACACAAGCTAGGAGGTCTCATCCATTTTTGCAATCACATCATAGGGCCCAGTCCAGCGGTCCTGGAGGGCCCTGGGCTCCACAGGCTCGTTCACCCACACTTTCTGACAAGGCTTCACAGAGGTAGCATTTTTGTCATACCACTCTTTCATGACAGCCCGGCTGGCTTCTTAGTTATTGGAAGCTTGCTTCCATAATTTAGCCATTTGGCTCCTGATAGCCAGAATGTAGCTTACTACATCCTGGGGAGGTTTCCTGGGATCTTGCTCCCATCCTTCCTTGACAAAACTCAGAGTTCCTCTAGCAGAGTGTCCAAACAGAAGCTCGAAGGGGCTAAAACCCAGTTTCTTCTGTGGTACCTCCATGTAGGCAAACAACATGCACGGTAAGTGGATGTCCTACTTATCCCTCAAGGCCTCAGGTAGGCCTCTAATCGGGCCCTTCACAGACTTGTTGAACCTTTCAACAAACACATTGGTTTATGGATGGTAATGAGTGGAGAACATGTAGGTTATCCCACACTCCTTCCACTTTGACTGAATGAATGCAGAGATAAGGTTTGTGCCCCAGTCAGACACAGCTTCCATGGGGAAACCCACTTGGGTAAAAATCCCCATTAGGGCCTTTGCCACTGCAGGTCAAGTCATGGTTCTCAGAGGGATTGCCTCTGACTACCTAGTGGCATGATCCACCAGAACCAGTATAAACTTGTTGCATGAAGCAGTCTGGGGCTCCATAGGCCCTACAATGTTGATGCCCACCCTCTAAAACCATGTGTCAACCAAAGGCAGTGGGTTAAAGGGGGCTTTAAGCCTCTGCTCTGTCTTCCCATTAGCCTGGCAGGTTGCACAAGCCCTACAGAAGGTATCTGAGGAAGTCTTGATCCTCGGCCAATACAAGTGTGGGACACGGCTTGCAAGGGTCTTGTCTTGGCCCAGGTGTCCTGCCAGGGGAATTTCATGAGCCAGCTCCATTAAGAAGGCTCTGTATCATTGGAAGACCACCAGGACCCTTGCTGTCCCATGCACAGGAACCTTAGGCGCACTGTAAAGGAGGCCGTTCGCCCAATAAATGTGAGTACCAAAGACATCAACTGCTGCTTGGAATTCAGCCTGTTGCCTCATGCCTTCAAGGGATGGACACTCTCTCTGTTCCCTATAGAACTCCTCCTTGGTGGTTTCTCCTTCTACATGCCATCCAGCTATGACAGGCAGCTCACCAAGGGGAGCAATGCCCTCCTTAGTGGGCTCTGGAGTGGCCACTGTAGGTGCCCCATCAACCTCAGTGTGAGTAGATTCAGGGCTGATTTCCAATGCCTCTGCCTTTCCCCTTCTTAGTAGCTGGCTGAGCCAATATTTCAGGCTCCAGTCCTTTTTGAGTACCATCCTGGGCTGTTATATTTCATATAGTACCCCAATATAGGTCTAGGTAACATCATAACCCTTCACCTACATTCTCTCCTATACTACATACATAACGGATTTGAAGGACTGACCTTTTACCCAGTTAAAATACTACACAGAAGTACGTAGGGTTTTTCCCTGGACACTGGCCTCATAAATTATGCATGAGGATTCTTAGTTTCTTGGAATCACAGCAGGACCATCATCTCCTGCATACTAACTGTGTATAAAGTTCATTCCCGACGTCATCCTAAGTCCGACACTGGCACAGCAAGGTAGAACCCCTGGGGATACCTTAGGGTATATAAACACCACATCTTGCTGAGACAGAGAGAGGAGATCAGGACTTCCCGACCGACACACTGACGCAAGACGCTGAGGTTCCTGCATGCAGATACTCCAGCTCGCAGTGGTCTGACATCCCTTGTGGGGTGTTCAGCTCGAGACCAGAACGGGGTCCTGCAGTCTCACATCAGGTAATGGGGTTGGCTTTATCCTAGAGGGATTCTTGGCTTTATACCTACTCACCTGCTAGTCACACTTAGGTACATCTAGTTAGGGTGCATCGTAGGAGTACGCATTTTATTGCCATGTATTCTATATACTTGTCTGTATTTATGATTTTAGCAACATGGTAGAAACCTTCCATCTGTTTACTTTCTTAGTTCTTCTACTAATTTATTTATGCTACTGTCTACTGGTGATTTCAGTGCACTTATTTTATGCTAGAATAACGGCTGTTCAATAAATACTTATTGAAAACATCCCAACCGTTTATTCTGTGTATCTCTCTGAGAACAAGTGAGCACAATTGACTGAGCGAAAAGTAAGTTACTGTTTCCACGGTCCTGAGGGATCAGGGTTGTCATGTTCGATAGTTGCCAAGTACTATTCTCTCCTTGGTAAGAGGAGGTTATAGTGGCATTGCGAACTAGCTGGTACACAGGCCAACATACCCGGTGGGGGTGTCTGGAATCAGTCTGGACACCAGTCCCGCAATGCATGTTGTCTAAACGCGCAGATCCTATATAGTTCTTATAGGAACTACATGACAGGGCAGCCATGGACCTTGTCATGGCGCAGTTCCAATCAGGTAACCCTAATATCTTCACATGAGCCTTGAGCTCCACTTCCTTCCAGGTAGTATGCTCAAAATTATTACCCAACAAACCGTTCACAGGCATGGCAGGGCTCATTGCAGCTTTCAGAAGACCTGAACCCCTTCACTCAAATGGAACAAGTGACACTGGATAGTGACCTCTCTGTTGCCAGCCACCACAACCTGGTGAAATGCTATGGGAATTACCTGCTCTGGGGAAACAAGCTGACTCCTTACCATAGTCATACTGGCCCCTGTTTCCCTCAGAGTCTCAACACCTTGCCCAGTGAACCATTGCCTATGCTGTGTAGTATTTGAGGGCACATGGATCTTAGGAACCATCTCACTCTCATCCAGGGACACTAGGGTAATCCCACTAACCCCCCCTCCCATTAACTGGGACAAACTCCTCCCCTAGCACTACACTAGCCACCCCTATGATCCTTCTTCCAGTGGGAGATGATGCTCTTTTTTTACACTTGGGAGTCCCCTTGTAGTGTTTATACTCGTAGCACTCATAGCACTTAATTGGCTTGGGCTGCTGACCATTATCAAAGTTGTTTTTTTTCTGGTGGCCAGATTGTGAATGAGAGCTTGTTCCTTTCCCCTGTAGGTTGTGTTGGGAGCATTTAGAGACCTGTTTTTTTTATTTCCCCCTCCTTTCTCTGGTGGGAACCCTGACCACCCTTTTGGGAGTCCCTCCAGATGCTTTCTTGGACACTCTGGTCCTGACCCAGATGTACGCCTCCTGAGCAAGCTTCCTGGGGTCAGAAAACTTACTATCAGTCAGGTGTTGGCGCAGCTCTGTAAAACAAAGATCAAGCATGTGCTCCTTCACAATCAAGTTGTACAGTCCTGAATAATCATCTACTTTGCTGTCCCTCACCCAGCCCTTCGGTGCTTGCTAGCATGATCTAAACAGTCTATCTAGCTCTATGATGTGATGTTGTGACTGGCCCGGAATCTCTGTCGGTATTTCTCAGGTGTCAGCCCAAATTTACAAACCAAGATGGCCTACATTGCAGTGTAGTTTGTCTGGGACTGACCTCATGGGACAGCTTCCTCTCCTCCATGGCTAGTCTTCTCCTCTAGAACCTGTTTCTTCTCAGCCAGAGCAAGTTTCTGCTCCTTTTCTAACTTGGCAAGCTCAAGTTGCAGTTTTCTCTCCTCACTCCTGTCCTCCAGCTCCTCTGGGGACCGGTTCCTTGAAGACACTGCTGCCTGCTCTGGGCGGAATTTCCAGTCGTGGGGGGATTTGTTCACTCCCTCAGTAGGATGCATGACAAGACCGCCAGACAGGTCCTGCTCCAACTTCTCCTCAGATTCATACCCTTCCTGCTCACCCTCTGAACCAGCCTGGTGGGCTGTTTGAAACTCTGCCTTCTTGGGACAAACCTTAATGAACAGCCTATTTTCCTGGCAGAACCCCTTGAGTTGGACCACTGTGTATGCATCCCAATTGGCCAGTTCGAATTCCATTTTGCCTGGTAAGGTCACAGACATTACAGAAAAAATGTGACTATGTCAAAAAGACTTTTGAAAAATCAAAGATGTCAATTTAGGGAGAATTGAAAAAGACTTGAATTGGTCTTAGTATAGAGTTGTAGTGAACAATGAGATACTATATGGTACTTCACAAACACAAGTCCTATCCTAACCGCTGATCACCAATGTTAGAACTGGGATTCCTGGTTGGCTGAGGTATGCACCCAGGCCAGGCAAGAACCACCATACTAGTCAGGGTAAGCTAAGTACACATTAAAAAATAGCCTGTGCTCACTCTCTGTTAGCTTGGCACAAAAAAGTCAGGCTTATCTAAAGAGGCAATTTGTAAAGTATTTGTGCAACACAGCAGGCAGCAGGACAACAAACAGAAAGGCAGGCATTCCAGATCAGCAATCCAGTTGTGTCCTTTAAGCAGCACAGCAGCCATTCTGGCAGAGCTTCAGTTACAACTTAAAGAGTGTACGATTTTATTGAGTCAGAGATCCAGTACTTATACGCAAAAATGCCTTTGAAGTGTGCGTGACTTCAAAGAGTGCTCTCTGAAGTGCACAAGTATCCTTTCAATCCAGCCCTGTCTGCCAGGCTATCTATGGGGGGTAAATCAGTCCTTTGTGTGGTGACTGGACACTACCTATTCAGTGAAGTGTTAGCCCCACACGTTCATTCTGCCCAGGCAAGGTCATCAGAATGCAGATGTATGTAGCTGGGTACTCAGATACACCTCACCTTCCTGTGTTTGTGGCTGTCTAGAGGGAATGCACAAAGTATATCTGTCATCCCTCGCAGACGTGTATTGGAGACAGGTTTCAAGGCGCACAGAGCAGAAAGTGCAGAGAAATGTCCACTTTCTAAAAGTGGCATTTTTAAAACAGTAGTGCTAAATCTAACTTCACCAGTAAGGGGGACTTATCATTACCACTTTAAAGATTCAAAACATGAATTGGCTACTCCTCTCCGATCAGGAATTACAGCTTAAAACTGTATTAAGGAATTTCCAATGGTAACTTATGAGAGGGGTAGATCTCACAATAGTGGAAAAATAATTTAGCTGTTTGTCACTACCAGGACATGCAAAACATAAAAGTGCCCACCCTTTTACTTACACGAACCCTGACCTTAGGGTTACCTAGTGCCTACTTTAGGGGTGGCTTGTGTATAAGAAAAGGGGAGTTTAAGGCTTGGAAAGTAGTTTTAAATGCTAAGTGGAAGTAGCAGTAAACTGCACACACATGCAGTGCAGTGGTAGGCCTGACATAGGTTTGAAAGTCTACTTCTGCAGATGACACAATCAGTGCTGCAAAATTACTAGTATCATTTAACTTATAGGCCCTGGATATATGGTATATCGCTTTAAAAGGGACTTAAAAATAAAATGAAAATATTATCAATCATGCATACACCAATTACATACATGTGTAGGGAAGAAGCACATGCACTTTAGCACTGGTCAGCAGTGGTAAAGTGTTCAGAGTCCAAAGGCCAACAGAAAAAATCAGCAAAACATGGATGCAAAAAGCAAAAGGTTTGTGGGAAGACCACCCTAAGGATGACAGGTCTAACACCCAATGTTTGTAAATTCTAGAAAGTAGTACATTTGCATCCATTCAATGAGTAGTTCTACAGGTGCAGATTTACTACTTTTTTGGGAAACCAGTCACTATATATTAATAATGCAAAAAACAGAGCACAGCGCCACAAAAGTAACAACTGACCATAGTGAGTAAGGACAGTCCATATGGCAAGATCCTGATAAAATGTAGATTATTTTTCAGCAATGTTGACACGTAGTTGTAGAACATAAACAGCCAACACGTGTTTCGTCGATGAACGACTTTCTCAAGGCTTCAATAATAAATCTGTGTGTCAAAAGGTCCACCAAAACAACCTTTTCCCTATCAAAGTATCTCAGGAATGCTTGAATATCTATACGAGTCCATATGCGCAATAACCTCCAATAAATGTCTGTGTATCGAGAGTTCCACCAAAACACCCTTTTCACGTTCGAGGTTTCACAGGAGTGTTTGAATAACTGTACGAATCCATGGGCGTAGAACCCTACAGTAGATCATTAGGTCAGGTAAACTTGAGGATCCCCTTTGTGGTAAACGGTTAGAAGCCAAGGTCAAGAGCTCCTAGAAGAGCGTGGTATCCGGCTCCCAACGCGGATGCGTACAGTTATTCAAACACTCCTGTGAAACCTCGAACGTGAAAAGGGTGGTCAGTTGTTACTTTTTTGGTGCTGTGCTCTGTTTTTTGCATTACTAGTATTGTATGGAGGAAGCCTTCTCTCTGCACTGGGTGACACTGTGGATGGCACAGTGTTGACATTGAGCACGCCTGATTACGGATTGGGATACACTTATGCAAACTATAACAGAGGTGCTGACGGTGCTCTTTGTAACTACTGCCATCATTCCTGTATTTTACAGTCACTATATATATTTAAGATCCCGATCCAAAAAATGAAAATGGTAAAACTTCATAGTGTAATAAGATTGATGTAAAAATCTGACATAGATATAGCAAACCCAACTACGAAACCAAGAATTCCTTTGAGGAGTATTACACCCCAAACACCCAAGCTGAAGCTACACCTCCACCCTTCCCACTAGTGCCTTGTAGCTCTCCATAGAAACTCATGAATATGCTGACATACAGCACATCACCTGGAGTCCCTGCCCCCAGATCACATATTTTAAATGCATTTTCACTGAATGCACTCCTTTTCATCTCTGATACAAGAAGCATTGATGGTAGAGTTGTCAAATCAATGCATGTGGGTAGGGCTCCATGTTTCTAGTCCTCACCTTTAACAAATCATCTTATCTGACTGACGGCCCCATGTGATAACCCCGAGTTGCAAACAGACAATTGTGCAAAGGCAAAATAATAAGGTGGACTGAGCCTGAGCCCGAGCTAAGGGTCTGGCTTGGCTCCAAGAGTCAGTTCATGAGTCGAGCCATAAACACTTTTGGCATGTATCTCGTGCAACAAATATAATATAAAAATATGATACAAGTTCTTCAAAATTAAAAAAGTGTATTTCTTTAATATGCGTAAGCATTTTACCTTAGCTCATCAGATCGTACCACTGCATAGACAGACGTTTATTAAAAGTGACATTTATGACTTTACCCCAACAACAATGCCATTAATGAACTAAAATACAAGTCAGTAGTCATGTAAAGCCAAAACGTAGCCTAGATACTTATTATAGATGGAGCAACGTTACAGTCTATTAAATCATATATAAGGGATGCTTGTGCAGTGCACATATTGAATTCCAGAATTTAAAAGTACCCTTTTAGGTGATGATAAAGAAAAAGTAGGCTCTGTGAAATAAAATATTTGCCTAGGATCACAACAATTTGGACAAGCAGGGCAGCCACTATTGATTCCAGGTTATCTGGCTTCACATTTTGAAATTCAGCACCTCGATGGGTCTCCCTCTCTCTCTTTCTGTTTCTCTCTCTGTCCCATTCACATGAAATGTCATTATTTTGTCTTTCATTCTTTAGATTGGACAAGAAAAACTGACACAGAGATAACAGACCTGACTCAGGGCCCCCAGACTTAACTACAAAGCCAAGAATGCATTTATTTCGGGGGTGTCACACCCCAAAAACCCCTTTTGAAGCTATGCCCCTGGACTTTGGGTCAGTACCTTACTCGTGATTTGATGACATTCTTTTCTATACTAGTACTATACTCTTTATTGGATGTCTTTCCTCCATATTCTTGAGTTTGTCCAGCACCAGTGAATATTCTGGTTAATATTTTCTGTGAATTGGATGAACTGTATCCTTTCACTGCTGACATCATGGAACTGTATTTCATATTTTTTGTTTCATTCTTCATTTACCACTGCATAGAAGTCCATGCCCTGCTACTCACTATAGCTATTCCTGCACGTAGGCAGCGCTTATCCACTTTCTCTGGCTCCTTCAACCTTCCCTATCTATCCTGCTTCATTTTTCCCCCTCCTTCCAAGTGTTTGACATCAAACACTGCTTCAGCTTGGGGTCAGACGTGCTCTATGCCCCCTAGTTATGTGCCCTGGTTAGGCCCATGCAGCAACACTGTGCATTTTCTTACATTGTCTTCTTTCAGCACAATAACATTTCAGTGTAACCTTTTGCACACATTTGCGTGTGTGACACTGTTGGATTAGTTTCTCTGAAACGGCTCTGCTTTTACATCTGGCTTCGTGCAACATTATCATGATGCCTCGAACACTGAGTACAAGGCCTATTATTAAGCATACTGTACAAATATTGCTCTATCTTCATCCACGGGGTGACAGGGCTATCTACATATCCATAACAATGCTAATTAAGCCTGGTTGTAAAACTCCACTCCGCTTGCGGAGTTTGCAGATTTTTGGCAACTCCGGGTTCCGCATAGAATGTGGAGTTACCGAAAACTCTGTGCCCCGCACCAGAATGGAGTTTTTTTGCGTTTGCGCGCTCAAAGTGCATTTTTGCACGTGCCGGAGCGACTTACCGGGATGCCTGCGATCGCTGACAAAATTTCCCATCCGTTCGTGAGCGCCACGAGATTTGGTAGCCGGCCGCACGGTCCCACAAGAGTGTGCCATCGCGAACATGTCATACGGGCGCACCATCAAACTTCTGGCGGAAGTTTTGTGAAGATCGCGATCCCGAACCCGCAGAATTTGCAATCTGGAGTAGAATCTCTCTCAAGCAGCATCAAAACCTTCTCGAAATGATGATTTGGATTAAAAAAACTCCTCAGATTGACATTTGGCTGTACTTTTTTGTGCAAGGAGTCCTTTTTCTTTTTGTATTTTTTTTTAAGAGGAAGGAAGTGCCCCAGTGTCTCCAACTTCCTGTTCCTGTCCAGCAGGCTCCTCCCAGTGCTTTGTCCGTCTCCTGTTCACTTTTCATTTGGATTTGGAGCTGGAAGGATCCCTCTTTGTCTCTGCTGCATCATATATCATTGGATTTGAGGACTTTTGGATTTGAGATTTCACAAGTAAGTTGGAAAATTGGTGTTGTTTGTTTGATTGGGGCATTGCACCTACATTTTTCTTTTCATTATTTTTTTCAATGTATTGTAGTGGGTGGCCTGTAGTTTCAGTAGGGGCCTAGTTGTTTCTTTGTATATAATTTTTCTTCTAGTTTTCTTTTATAAAGGAAACGTTGCAAAGTTCACTACATTTTCTCCAACTTTTGAAATCAATTTGCAATATTTTTTTACTTCACTAGCCCAGTAGTCTGCCAATAGGCCTTTCAGCCAGTAGGCCCAGAGCTACTCATGGGTGCATGAAACAACTGTTTCTGTGGCATATGTTGAATTTAAAAATCATTTAGGACATGGATGGCATTGGATTGAAATGCAAAATGTGTTTTTTTTGGGTTTTTCAATTTTTTTCATGTGTGTTAAATAAATGCCTTTGTTGAATGTGTGTGGTTGTTGTGTAAGTTGCAAACCTTTTTTAGCCCTGTGGAATTTCGTTTTTGGCATTGTTGTATTAAAGCTGTGTTGTTTAGCATGCCTCCTTTGTCTGGCCAGTGTGTGAGTGTGTTTGTTTGTAATAGTGGGCCAGCATTTGCCTTGGCTGAACCTCTCCGTGTGGCCAGGGGGCATTTTGTAAAGTCTGTGTCCATAATAGGCCTGCTTGAGTTCATTGTTTTCCAGGCCTCCTGCTTGTTGTTGTTGTGAGTGACCATGTGGCTGGTGGCCATTTTGTGGTGGTGGTAGTGCTTTTTCCATAGATCTGCATGCCTTCCTTTCTTTGTTTCTCTTGGCTTATTGCTTCTTTTTGTGGCCTGCCTGGCCATGTGGCTGGAGGCCATTTTGTGAAGGCAGCCAGTGTGCTTTTGCCATAGGCCTACATGTCTTTCTCTTTCCTTTCTTCCTCTTGGCTTATTGCTTCTATCCATTGTCCGCTGCAGCTCCCTGAATGCTAAATCCCCCGTGATGCACAATGCCAAACAGGGTCCGTTACATTTGTATTTTTGTTGTTCTTCTTCTTTTTTCCTATCCTTCCTGAGTGTACTGTACACTAGTACACTAACCATGAAAGCCCTTGTTTTTGTCAGTCTCACAAATGTCTACACTGTATTGTTATGTTTTTTTAAAAAACTGAGGTAATAAATTAAATAATATTAATAAGTGTGACCACGCACAAAGTTATATATTATATTACTTTGTTTGTTTGTACTAGTAGTAATTGAACCACAACAATAAATACAACGTTTCACTGATGTTCTTCTTGCTTCTTTGCTTTTAGGTGCACAAAAGAGGAGGAGGCGTCATCACCCATTGTACTGCCAGACAGAAGTCCTGCTGTGCACGACAGCACGTGACGTGTGACCACAGACATCTCTTCAACTTGTGCCACTGCGTGCTGCTGACTTCTGAAAAAGATGGCCCCAAAGAAAGGTACCAGGTCCTCCAGTACCAAGAAAGTTGCCAGTGAGAAGAAGGCACTGCCATTTACCAAGACTGGTGTGTCGGCCAAGTTCATTTTTGGGAAACCAAAAATTGCGCCAGCAGCAGCGGTGTCGGGGAGCAAGCTGGGAGCTGCACCCCCGCATCAGTGGACCCACCCCACCAACCTAGGCCCAAGCCCATGTCTGTGGCAGAGGCAGCAAGTCTAATCACGACAACACCAACGAGCAGTGATGTTGAAATTGACTTATCGTTATCACAAAGTAGTACCCAATCAATGCAGGGAACTGAGATAAGTGGGCAACAACAGTCGCAACCGCCCCCAATAGTAGTTGTTCCTCCCGAAGTAGGGGCAGTTCAGGAGATAGAGCTTCCTGCAGAGGAAGAAGAGCAAGCCACTCTTTCAGAAGATCCATTGTCTTCCAGATCCCCAGCAAGGAAAAGGAGGGTTAGTCCATCAACTTCTTCTGCAAGCCCCCCTTCTGATGATCTAGACGCCACTTGGATTCCACCACCTCAGTCTGAGAGTGAGAGACGCCACGAGACATGGCTAGGGAAAAGGAAGGTTCCAGAAAGCCTTAGAGTTATGAAGGTAGATGTAGAAGAGGAGGATGATGACGAGCCAGTCATCATCATGGACATTAGTCCTGCCCCAGTGGAGACCGACATTACCCCATCCCAAATTGCTGTGAGGGCTGTGGCACGGATACCACCAACACAGATCATATCACCAACTCCACCTCCAGCTTTCATATTTCGCCGGCAGCCACGTACATCCACCACAAGTACCACCTCAGTAGAAGTAGGTACTGCAGAGAATCAAACTTCACGCCCACCTACCAGTTCATCTGTCATTGCAAGTGGCACCAGCAGCAGCACCAGAAAGTTGACCTCCCCAGTTTGGTACTTCTTTTCAGTTAGCACGAAGGAGGTGAACATTGCTATATGCTCCATTTGTGGATAAGGTGTTAGTCGGGGTAAGCATGGTACAAACTATGGTACCAGAGGCCAAACAACCCATCTGAAAAAACACCACTTGATCCAGTGGGAGGCGCACCCTAGCGGCCAAAAAACTGCACCCATTGCTGTTGGTGGGGATGAACAAGTAGAAGATATTATTGCAATGGAAGGTAAACAAGAGGGAGACATTTTCTCTGGTACACAAAGTAGCCCTGTCCCCAGCAGTGCAATGGTACCCCCAACATCCTCATCAGCAACATTGCAGTGGCACAAGGGAAAGAGTCAGGCTGAGACACCAAGGGGTCCCAGGCAAGAGAGTACTGCAGCGAAAAAACATGCGTTGAGCCTAACAACATCTGTTGTCACGAAGTCACCTGCATCAGTAGCACCAGAAAAGAAAAAAATCCAGGCTACCATTCTCAGCATGTTTAGGTCGGAGGGGCAGTGTGAACGCAACCACCCAACGGCACATTTGTACAATGCAAAGCTTGCTAAAATGTTAGTGCTGGACCTCCTCCCTTTTTCTTTTGTGGAAGGGGTGGGTTTTCTTGAATTTGTGACAGCCATCTGCCCAAAATGGAAGGTTCCCAGCCAGTCCTATTTCGCCAGAGTTGCTGTTCCATCACTACATCACGACGTGCTGGAATTGCTTGGACAAGCTTTCCAGCAGAATGCTGTTCACACTATCCACCTGACAACAGACATGTGGACCAGTTGCCAAGCCACTGATTACATGTGCATCACTGCACACTGGATCTCTTTGTGGGGGTTAGAGAAAAGATATCTGTAGCAGGTGTTGTTGACACTGCTGAGATTTTTAATGCCACTGGAAACATGCAACTGTAGCCATGTTCACCATGGAGAAATATCATACTGCTGCAAACATTTTGTAAGACTTTGACAGCAAGGTCTTTGAATGGCTGCGCCCAAGAGGGCTTAACATTGGTTTTGTTGTCACGGACAATGGCAGTAATATAGTTAAGGCCATGTCCGATGGTGGCTATTTCAGGGTCCTGTGTTTGGCACACTGCATTAACATAATTGTTCAAGACTTTCTGAAAAAATAAGACTGAGTCAGCAACTTACTGACCACCTGCAGAAGAATCTGCACTCATTTCAGCCAATCTTTTAAATCCCGGAAGCAGCTGAGGATCATTCAACGTGAGCATAGAATGCCAGTTAAAGCACTCATCCAGGAGGTGCCAACACATTGGAACTCAACTTATTACATGTTTGAACGTCTGTTTGAGCAGTACAGACCAATCAATGAATATGTCATGCAAAGAGGGGATGCTACTGTGAAAGGCATGACCGTTGAGATGGACCAATGGGGCCTAGTTAAATGCCTGACAGAGATGCTACTTCCTTTCGAGCTCTTCACACGTGAAGTCAGCAAGGAGGACTGTACTATGGGCCAAGCTATCCCTTTGTTGCACATGCTACAGGAACAGCTGAAGGGGGTGTCTACAATCTACGCAGGTGTGGAGGAAAAAAAAGAAGCATATGAGTTGGTGGAGAGCTTAACCCTTCCCTTATCTGAAAATACAAGGGTGCAAAGAGGCATTGTGTCATCCAACCATTACATTTCTGCCACAATTCTGGATCCATGGTACAAACCAGTACTGAACACATTGATTCCTTTTTTAGAAGGGGATGTTGCCAAGCTTGGATAGCTGCGGAAGCCAGTCGCTTAAAAAAAGAACGACTGGGAATTAGAGGCCCGCTACTCCAGGCCACAACAAGTACTGCAGGGCAGCTGGCGTCAAGTTCAACCTCAGAGCCTGAGGGCAGTGCGGTTGGCTCACAGCAGTCAAAACAACCAACAACACCAAGAACAACATCAACAACAACAAGAACAGGAGCATCAGCCCCACCAAAATCGGCACAGGAATGGTTTCTACAGCAAGGGCTTGTTAGGTCCAGTGCTGAGGCAAAGGCAAAAGAGGCTGAGCAAAGCGGAGCACCCCTGAGCATTGAGCGGATGGTCCAGGCCTATCTGGATGACCCAACAGAGGTCTTCATTGATCAAAACCCATTGCTGTATTGCTATGGGAAAAGGCGCCAATGGCCAGTGCGCAGCAGGCTGGAGATAAACTATCTGGCTTGCCCTGTCGCAAGTGTCTCTTCTGAGTGTCTTTTCAGTGCTGCTGGTGCCGTTCTGACAGTGAGAAGGACCAGTCTCTTGCCCCAAAACGTGGAGAGGTTAACCATGATCAGAATGAATCAGCACTTTATACCACCGGATTACACCATACCGGAAGTAGCACAGCAGGAAGATGATGACAGCGACTTAGGTCATGGAAGTAGTGTATTATATGACCTACTTCTGGGTGAACCACCAGAGCTTGAGGATGAGCTCTAATTCCCTGACAACAACTAGGCTTTCGACTTGTTACTTTCTTTCTTGCTTATTTACTTTTAATATTTGTGTATGTCTCTGTCTTTCTGGTTCGAATCACAACAAATCCATCACCACCGTCTTACTCTTTTATTCCCAGATTGGAGTTGCAACTGTGTGCAGGCAATGAAGAAGTAAGTCATAATTGGCTAAGACGGAAGTTTGGACATTATAATCCCATTTTAAAGCCCACCAGAGTCAACAACAAAAACATTTGAGAGAGCATTCCCTATATTTCTCTACTATCATACAAATATTCGATCCGAACCCAAAAAATTATGTCATATGTTAATAGGCAAATTCTATATCATGCCCCTTTTATATAAAAGCATTGTTACACCTACCAAGTATATTGAATGGTGCCAAAGAGTTGACCAAGAAATTGCATGCCAAGTCCTCAAGTGTAATCAACTGGCCATTCTCCGTAGACCACCAATTTTCTTTTTAATTATAAAGTGCTGCAGGCAAAGACTAAAATAAGTCGTATTGTGCCTGCAAAAAGTGTTGAAACAGAAAAATACAAATGGTGATCAAAACTAACTACATATTCTCAGAACTGAGAATATCCAATATAGAAAACCACTCGCTTACCTAATAACTGAACTGCAACTGACCCAAATCCGGCTCGGAGGCTCAAATATAAAAAGGCTGATGTGCCTGCAATACAATTAGCGAAGCAATGAGAAGCCAACTACATTGCAATATATTGTTCAAAAACTTTATATGAGAGAACACAATATACGGAGATGACTTCTCAATTAAACAAAAATGACAATATCACTTAAAAAAGAGACTGTGAGGCCCCGGAGACACGATAGGTTCTCTACATCAATCCAATCTAAACACCTTCATTTGTATAATGCCTTAGAATTATCCATACAGGCGTTCCCAGTCATCCCCCATTATAATTCCAAAAAGAAGAAAACATTGGCAATAACCCTTAAAAAGGACTATAAAGCCCCATAAGAGCGTCAAGTACAATGCATCAGTTCGAACAAAAAACACTCATTTAAATGGTACCTTAGCGTAGTAATTAAAGCCATTCACAATCATCCCCCAATACGTTATCAAAGGGAAAGACATTACACCACACCTTTTTTAACAAGAGTGTAGTGAGAGGTGTATCCACACCCCGCCTAAATTTAGCGAAAGAGATCTTATATATAGAATAAGAATATTATGACTTCCTCAACAAGAATCCATATAATGTGGCTCTCACAATGAACCACTCCGCTGAGCAGATTCATTTCCTGGACATTACGTTCTATGTGGAAGGTAACAAATTGCAAAGTAAGCTCTATCGAAAACCTACAGAGAGTAATAGTGTATTACACGCCACAAGTGCGCACCCTGAGGCAACTATCAACAACATTCCATATGGAGAAATGTTGAGGACACGCAGGAACTGTAGTGATACCAATGTGTTTACTGAAAATTTAAAAACAACTAGAAAAAGATTTGAGTGTAGAGGCTATAAGAAACGGATATTGGACAACGCGGAAAAGAAAGCAATGCAGAGAACAAGGGAATCCACAATGCAAGCTCAGGGCTCTGCCAATGTTGGTTCAACTACTCGGTCTTCAATTAATTTTGTTAAGAAGTACAATAAATATAGTCAAGACATCTATAAGATTCTATATAAACATTGGAAATTGTTACAGGAAGTGCCAGGAGTTAAGGGGGAAATCTCAATAAAACCCAAAGTGACCTGTAGAAGGGGAAGAACTTTAAGAGACATGTTGTGCCCAAGTTATGTGCTACCAAGAAAGACAGGGAAGACCTGGCTGCCATCACAAGTGAATGGTTTTTTCACATGTACAGATTGCAGTGTGTGCCAGTATGGCAAAAATAGACTGAAAGAATTCTGTTACAATACTTCTCGGGTTTATAAAATGCGACAAATTATAACATGCAAAACTACATATGTCACATATATAATTGGATGTTATTGTAACATCATCTATGTAGGCAGTACCACTCGGGCACTTAAAACCAGAATTCAGGAACATATAAGGGCAATCCGGCACCAGGATAGTAGATATCCAATGACTGCACATATGCGTGAGTGCCATGGAGGTAGACCAGAAATCTGGTTCCATGGCATAGACCACATACCCTTGAGATCGAGGGGGACAGGGAGCGGTCCCTTCGACAAAATGAGGCGGGCTGGATTTGCCGGTTACGATGTACCAAGCTGGGACACAACATTGATGAGGAGTTACACTACTTTCTGTGATTATACTGATAATAAGATTGTCATTGGTAACATCCTTTGGGAACTATGTCCCTGTAATTGAATATGGCTATCCTCCCATCCGCCTAAAATGTGTAGGGAAGTGATTATAAACATTGTTACCAGTATTGAAGCAGTCGGTGGAGATTGTGTAATTTTTATTTTTATTTGTATTTTTATTTTCAATTTTGGTCTAAATGTTACATAGGATGACAAAGGCACTAGATTTGTATATAAATTAAGAATGGGATGTGGCCAGCCTGCCTGGATTAAATTGTTTATTACAGAGATGAAATTAATTGGCTGCCAAATTAAAAGTAGTTATGGTTGTAATATGCCTGCACACATTTTGCCAAGGCTCTAATTGGTTAAAACCGTACACAATTTTGACCTGGTGTTGTGTAGTTGATTTAGGAGGGAGACGGGATGTGTTTTAGTTACTACCGCCTAGAATCTTGGTGGTGAGAATTGAACTTCTGTGGTGGCGTTGGTTGTGTCCCACCTTTGCTCTCTGTGTTATTTCCCAACATTGAACTCCTTAGGGAAAATCGAGGGACCAATTCGTGTAAGTGTTATTTGGATATACAATAAATTTAATGAATAAAATTGTTGTTATTCCAGACTCTATGGAGGAGATTCGAACCGGGCCTGTGTGATTGACTGTGTAACACTTTAGTTGGTGGAGCTATATCTTGGTCCTGAACTTTCCAAGGAAGATTTAGGTAACTAAGAGGGACTAATTTGTGTAAGTGTTATCTGGACATACAATAAATTCAATGAATAAAACTGTTGTTAATTTTTGATTTTATGGAGGGGATTCGAACTTGGGTTGTATGGTAGGCTGTGTTCTGCTTTTGTTGGTGGAGCTACGTCTATGTCCTGAACTTTCCATGGAAGATTTAGGTAACTAAGTGTTACTAATGGTGATTGAATATATGATAATTGTTATGCTCAAATGTGTGAATACTATGTAGCAAGGGGACATCGTGAAACATACTGGAATTTCGAAGAGCGACTGCTATATCTTTTAAGAGGATAGTGGGCGTTTGGAAATGTAAGATTTCGTGTGCCTTGTGCGGCGTTTTGGTGGTACAATGTGAATTGAAATTTTCGTAATCTCTTGCTGGTAATCCCTATGATCTCGTTTTTTGAATTATGAAGGGGACCAAGACACTTTGTTGTTGGACCCTTCCTTGTGTTAACGAGACAGGTGATACTGGCGGTTAACGTCTTGTTACGCAAACGGGTGCTTAAATAGGACAATCCTAGTCGGGCTTTCTCTTGCACCTTAAACAAACTACTCTTCGGCTACGCAGTGCAGGACCGGATTTTTTTGGTGAGTTTAAACTGGTCTTAGACAAATTTATTTTCCCCCTCTATCAAACAGGGGGGCTATATATAAGATCTCTTTCGCTACATTTAGGCGGGGTGTGGATACACCTCTCACTACACTCTTGTTAAAAAAGGTGTGGTGTAATGTCTTTGCCTTTGATAACGTATTGGGGATGATTGTGAATGGCTTTAATTACTACGCTAAGGTACCATTTAAATGAGTGTTTTTTGTTCGAACTGATGCATTGTACTTGACGCTCTTATGGGGCTTTATAGTCCTTTTTAAGGGTTATTGCCAATGTTTTCTTCTTTTTGGAATTATAATGGGGGATGACTGGGAACGCCTGTATGGATAATTCTAAGGCATTATACAAATGAAGGTGTTTAGATTGGATTGATGTAGAGAACCTATCGTGTCTCCGGGGCCTCACAGTCTCTTTTTTAAGTGATATTGTCATTTTTGTTTAATTGAGAAGTCATCTCCGTATATTGTGTTCTCTCATATAAAGTTTTTGAACAATATGTTGCAATGTAGTTGGCTTCTCATTGCTTCGCTAATGTGTATTGCAGGCACATCAGCCTTTTTATATTTGAGCCTCCGAGCCGGATTTGGGTCGGTTGCAGTTCAGTTATTAGGTAAGCGAGTGGTTTTCTATATTGGATATTCTCAGTTCTGAGAATATGTAGTTAGTTTTGGTCACCATTTGTATTTTTCTGTTTCAACACTTTTTGCAGGCACAATACGACTTATTTTAGTCTTTGCCTGCAGCACTTTATAATTAAAAGAAAATTGGTGGTCTACGGAGAATGGCCAGTTGATTACACTTGAGGACTTGGCATGCAATTTCTTGGTCAACTCTTTGGCACCATTCAATATACTTGGTAGGTGTAACAATGCTTTTATATAAAAGGGGCATGATATAGAATTTGCCTATTAACATATGACATAATTTTTTGGGTTCGGATCGAATATTTGTATGATAGTAGAGAAATATAGGGAATGCTCTCTCAAATGTTTTTTGTTGTTGACTCTCGTGGGCTTTAAAATGGGATTATAATGTCCAAACTTCCGTCTTAGCCAATTATGATTTGTGTTCGATTTGTGGGAAATATTGCAATAGGACACATAGAGGGCCAAAGTAAGGAATAGTAGGATGAGTGACCATGAGTAGATATCTAGATCATTGGATAAAGGACAGATAGATGATATAAGTGATTGATGTTAGTATTTTCTTTTTCTAACAAATACTCTTTTAAGTGTGAGGTTGTAGGTTTTAAACAAGAGCCTTGTCAATATTGGGTCTAGGTGAATTCTTTCGTATGTTTTTATGTTTTTATGTTATATGTTTATCATATGTATTTAATGAATTATAAGTTTAGTAATATATATTGTAATAAAGTAATTTATATTTTTAAATGTTGTCTTACAGCCCTGATGAAGTTCTTGGGATAGAAGCGAAACGCGTTGGCTGTTGTGGCTGTTTGCTTTACATTTTGTCATCATTGTAAAGAAGAATAAAGATTTCATTATCATTTCAAATACTGGACGGACATTCGCATATGTATTTTATATGGACTCTTCTGTAGAGTGGTGCAACCTGCAGTTGTTATATCTGTATTCTTGGTTCTTCTAACCGCCCCCAAAGGAACGGCAGCGGAGTTGCACACAATGCGAGTATAAGGCTCTGTGTTGGATATTAACTATTGGGAGGGAAATATAGGGTGGATGGTGCATCACAAAAACCGGGGAGTTTTTGTAAAGGCTGGCTGTTTCCTTGTTGCTGTAGAAATGAAGAAGTAAGTCCACTCCTCCGAGTCCTGCTCCAGTCCACTCCAGACTCGCCCTAAATCCATTTCCCTCAAGCCAGACATTGGATGGAGAATAGTACAAGAAATGTGTGCCTGCCTTGTCGAGTCCCTCCAAAGAACCTCACTATAGCTATCCTCCTCTCTGAGCCAAGAGGGACTGCCCTGTAAGAACAGGTAAATGATGGCATGCATTGGACGCTGACTCTGAGTGATTGGTGTTTGTGTTGTTGTTGTGCATGATGTCTACTAGTATTTAATCTACACGCAAAAAAGTGACTCAAGTCAAGGTTTCCCTTCTTGTTGTTTAATAACAAAATTGTACTACTGCAGGCCGATCCATTGTATTTTTGATTCTGGACTCATTCTGTACACTACAGAGTTGGACACCATGATGACCATACCATACTCGCAGTCAGTCAGTAGGATCGGAGATGATTGATGGAATAACTCGGGATGTTTCATGAAGTGGCCAAAAAGGTAAACAAGTCAACAACAACCACACCAGACCTATATGTCTGTGTAGTAGTGAAGGCGTGTGTAGTGGTATGACTAACAGCGGTGCATGATTTAGTTACTTAATTTGGAAAATGCTATGTTGCTGTGTATGTGTGATCAGTGCTGTCTGGCTCGAAATCTAAGCTAAGTGGAGGTTGGGTGGGCCCCGCGGGCCTGCTCTGTCCTGTTGTTGTTGTAGGCTAATGTTGGCAACAGAGTAGACATGATTTAGCCATGCCGCCTCTGAAAGTGTTCTTGTTGCACTCCTCCTTAATTTATGCATTTTAATTTTACTTTTCTCCTTGATTTTTTATATCCCTTTTGTTTTTCCATCTACACTTACAGGCCAGCCTTTACCCTGTGCTATACTGGGAAAAACAACTCACACTTACCTTGCCAATCCGCATCCGCCAGGCAGGCAGTAGCACCCAAGATTGACGGACGGAGCGTCCATGGAAGGAAGGACCAAGAGGAATGCTGAGATGCAACTCCCAATTTGACCATAACATAGTTATAGTATCATCTTTTCATTTGATTAATGTTTTCTCTTCAATCATTATGACTGTGTGTGTTGTTGTTGATTATGTTTGCTTATATATTTGAGCCCTACAGCTATTTTTTAATTTTCTTTGCTAGCTTTAAAAGGAAGCCCAGTACAACAGAACATAAAATGTATGTAATGTGGGTCTCTATGGGGGCAGACAGGCAAGGCAATTGCATAATAATAATAATTAATAATATACTGCTGCCCTGTACTACTAGTCTAGTACTACTCATCATCATCAAGTCATCATCAATCATGCATTTCCTTTTTCTCCCTTAACAGATTTATGATGGTTGTCTGCCAAGATTGTGTGTTGTCCATGTGTAGTATTTGTCTTTGCAAACCTTTCCCTCAAATACCCCTTCCCAACCATTCATCGAACCCTAACCCTCTTCCCCCAGGCTGTGTGATTTATATTGAGGTGCAACTAAATTAAATTTACACCAATAATTGATCACACACTTGCTGGGGCGAATGTGGTGAAAGCAACACTAACTCAAGGTAGGGAGAGGATCTTCTTCTGCTCTAAGTATATATATATATATATATATATATATTATCTACTTGCGGTCGCCAGTAGATAGTTATAGTTAGGACCTATTTTCCATAAGAAATTCACAACATTCTATCTCCAATAACTTTGGCGCAGGTTGACGAATCTTCACGAAATTTTCAAAACTCGTGGGGCGCTCCGGTCTGCTCCTATCCTGAAAGTTTCGGGGTGATTCGGCAAGCAGGGGCCGAGAAAAAAGGGGGTCCCAAAACGTGTTTTCCCCATGCAATTTTCCATAGGAACCTTTAGTCGCAGCTACAGCCCGAACTGCTGAACGGAATTACACCAAATTTGGCAAAAAGGTAGTTCTTGGTTCAGAGTCGTGCCTTTTGGTTAAATGGTGTAAATCCGTTCAGTAGTTCCTGAGAAAATCAAAAGTAAAATCACATATATATCTGGGCGGAGCCTAACCACACATGTCATCGTGAGATCTGATTGGCTGTCAGCACTTCATCCTGGAATTGCTGGCAGCCATCTTGGGACCAATATACATGATAGTACCCCATTGAAATGCATTGTAGTGAATCAAAGATTTTGAGGGTTACCAAAAGGAGAACTATAAAGGGTGATAACAGACTTTAGTTACATTAGAATTCATTTGTTGATGGTACCATGCTAATTTCAGGAATTGTGGTGTGTTCTAAGGTGATTTTACCCTGTGAAAAACCTTCTGCTGGGATATCATGAATCATGTTTGAGAGAAAACTATTTTCACATGCTTGTCCCATAGAGTTTTTGAAGGTGCTCCAGAAGCTAAAATGAGAGCATATTTTCTGTAAATTCACATTATCTTTCTCAGTCATGTGAGAATGAAGTCTGACATTCTCAGTAAAACATGTACATCCAACAAGGGCAGAGACTGTCAGTTGATTCCTTTGTGTTCTACTGCAGCTTCCCAGAGTGTTCTAAAGAACAACTAGAGTGCTAACAGCCTTACTTATGACAAAAGTATGGCACACCTGAAGCCATCTTGATTGGAATAAACTGGTAACACTTAAAACATTTAATTTAAAAAGGAACAAAATGATGGGGTTCATTTTGTCATAGAAATTATGGTTAGTGCTGTAGAAAGAAAAATTAGGACATGTTTCAAGTGTGATCTCAAATATCTTCCTGTTATATTTCAACAGGAGCAGCCTGCCAGTTGATGCCTTTGTGTTCTACTGCAGCTTCCCAGAGTGTTCTAAAGAACAACTAGAGCGCTAACAGCGTTACTTATGACAAAAGTATGGCACACCTGAAGCCATCTTGATTGGAATAAACCGGTAACACTTAAAACATTTAATTTAAAAAGGAACAAAATGAGGGGGTTCTTTTGAAATAGAAATTATGGTTAGTGCTGCAGAAAGAAAAATTAGGGCATGTTTTAAGTGCGATCTCAAATCCTCTTCTATTTCATTAGAAAATTCTGACATGCAGACTGAAACAATCACTTTCAATACCAGCAGCAGACTTCCAGTTAACTCCCTGGTGAGCAGTAGCTTTACTACAGTGATCTAATGAGCAACTAGAGTGCTAACATTCTGAATTTATGGCAAATATGAGACACATCTGAATGCCTTCTTGATGGAATCAAAGTAAAAAACTGAAAGCATTTCCTACTGAGGAGACTGCAGTAAATGAGGAAATTAGGAAACTTCATAACAAAGAAGTCTTCCAAGATGGCCACCAGAGAAAAAAAGAGCCCAAACGTTTTATGTAGTGCAGACTGGTCAGGTATTGGAGCGTTGCATCTTAAAACATGACCCCCTACACTACAAAAACACCACTGCACTACCCTAAACCCTAAAACACTACCCCCAGCACGACCCCCTACACTACACAAGCACCACTGCACTATCCTAAACCCTAAAACACTACCCCCAGCATGACACCCTACACTACACAAACACCACTGCACTACCCTAAACCCTAAAACACTACCCCCAGCACGACCCCCTACACTACCCAAAGACCACTGCACAAACCTAAATCCTAAAACACTACCCCCAGCACGACCCCCTACACTACCCAAACACCACTGCACAACCCTAAAACATGACCCCCTACACTACACAAACACTACTGCACTACCCTAAACCCTAAAACACTACCCCCAGCACAACCCCCTACCCTACACAAGCACCACGGCACTACCCTAAACCCTAAACACTACCCCCAGCACGAACCCCTACACTACACAAACACCACTGCACTACCCTAAACCCTAAAACACTACCCCCAGCATGACCCCCTACACTACCCAAACACCACTGCACAAACCTAAAACCTAAAACACTACCCCCAGCACGACACCCTACACTACCCAAACACCACTGCACTACCCTAAAACATAACCCCCTATACTACACAAACACCACTGCACTACCCTAAACCCTAAAACACTACCCCCAGCATGACCCCTACACTACACAAGCACCACTGCACTACCCTAAACCCTAAAACACTACCCCCAGCACGACCCCCTACACTGCCCGAACACCACTGCACTGCCCTAAACCCTGAAACACCAGCCCCAGCACGACCCCCTACACTATCCGAACACCACTGCACTGCCCTAAACCCTGAAACACCACCCCCTTCACGACCCTCTACACTGCCCGAACACCACTGCACTGCCCTAAACCCTAAAACACCACCCCCAGCATGACCCCCTACACTGCCCGAACACCACTGCACTGCCCTAAACCCTGAAACACCACCCCGTGCACGACCCCCTACACTGCCTCAACACCACTGCACTGCCCTAAACCCTGAAACACCACCCCCAGCACGACCACTTACACTGCCCGAACACCACTGCACTGCCCTAAACCCTGAACCACCACCCTCTGCACGACCCCCTACACTGCCCGAACACTACTGCACTGCCCTAAACCCTGAAATGCCATCCCCAGCACAACCCCCTACACTGCACGAACACCACTGCACTGCAATAAATCCTGAAACACTACCCCCAGCAAGACCCCCTACACTGCCTGAACACCACTGCACTGCCCTAAACCCTGCAACATCACCCCCAGCAAGACCCCCTACACTGCCCGAACACCACTGCCCTAAACCCTGAAACACCACACCCAGCAAGACCCCCTACACTGCCCGAACACCACTGCACTGCCCTAAACCCTGAAACACCAGCCCCAGCACGACCCCCTACACTGCCCGAACACCACTGCACTGCCCTAAACCCTGAAACACCACCCCCTGCACGACCCCCTACACTGCCCGAACACCACTGCACTGCTCTAAACCCTGAAACACCACCCCCAGCACGACCCCCTACACTGCCCGAACACCACTGCACTGCCCTAAACCCTGAAACACCACCCCCTGCACGACCCCCTACACTGCCCGAACACTACTGCACTGCCCTAAACACTGAAACACCACCCCCAGCACGACCCCCTACACTGCCTGAACACCACTGCACTGCCCTAAACCCTGAAACACTACCCCCAGCAAGACCCCTACACTGCCCGAACACCACTGCCCTAAACCCTGAAACACCACCCCCAGCAAGACCCCCTACACTGCCCGAACACCACTGCACTGCCCTAAACCCTGAAACACCACCCCCAGCACGACCCCCTACACTGCCCGAACACCACTGCTCTGCCCAAAACCCTGAAACACCAGCCCCAGCACGACCCCTACACTGCTTCCCGAACACCACTGCACTGCCCTAAACCCTGAAACACCAGCCCCAGCACGACCCCCTACACTGCCCGAACACCACTGCACTGCCCTAAACCCTGAAACACCACCCCCAGCACGACCCCCTACACTGCCCGAACACCACTGCACTGCCCTAAACCCTGAAACACCAGCCCCAGCACGACTGCCTACACTGCCCGAACACCACTGCACTGCCCTAAACCCTGAAACACCAGCCCAAGCATGACCCCCTACACTGCCCGAACACCACTGCACTGCCCTAAACCCTCAAACACCAGCCCCAGCAAGACCCCCTACACTGCCCGAACACCACTGCACTGCCCTAAACCCTGAAACACCACCCCCAGCAAGACCCCCTACACTGCCCGAACACCACTGCACTGCCTAAACCCTGAAACACCACCCCCAGGAAGACCACCTACACTGGCCGAACACCACTGCACTGCCCTAAACCCTGAAACACCACCCCTGCACGACCCCCTACACTGCCCAAACACCACTGCACTGTCCTAAACCCTGAAACACCACCCCCAGCACGACCCCCTACACTGCCCGAACACCACTGCACTGCCCTAAACCCTGAAACACCACCCCCAGCACGACACCCTACACTGTCCGAACACCACTGCACTGCCCTAAACCCTGAAACACCACCCCCTACACGACCCCCTACACTGCCGGAACACCACTGCACTGCCCTAAACCCTGAAACACCACCCCCAGCACGACCCCCTACACTGCCCGAACACCACTGCACTGCCCTAAACCCTGAAACACCACCCCCAGCACGACCCCCTACACTGCCCGAACACCACTGCACTGCCCTAAACCCTGAAACACTATCCCCAGCAAGACCCCCTATACTGCCCGAACACCACTGCACTGCCCTAAACCCTGAAACATCACCCCCAGCAAGATCCCCTACACTGCCTGAACACCACTGCCTGCCTAAACCCTGAAACACCACCCCCAGCAAGACCCCCTACACTGCCCGAACACCACTGCACTGCCCTAAACCCTGAAACACCGCCTCCAGCACAACCCCCTACACTGCCTGAACACCATTGCTCTGCCCTAAACCCTGAAACACTAGCCCCAGCATGACCCCCTACACTGCCCGAACATCACTGCACTGCCCTAAACCCTGAAACACCAGCCCCAGCAAGACCCCCTACACTGCCCGAACACCACTGCACTGCCCTAGACTCTGAAACACCAGCCCCAGCAAGACCCCCTACACTGCCCGAACACCACTGCACTGCCCTAAACCCTGAAACACCAGCCCCAGCAGGACCCTCTACACTGCCCGAACACCACTGCACTGCCCTAAACCCTGAAACACCAGCCCCAGCACGACCACCTACACTGCCCGAACACCACTGCACTGCCCTAAACCCTGAAACACCAGCCCCAGCACGACCCCCCACACTGCCTGAACACCACTGCACTGCCCTAAACCCTGAAACACCACCCCCTGCACGAACCCCTACACTGCCCGAACACCACTGCACTGCCCTAAACCCTGAAACACCACCCCCACACGACCTCCTACACTGCCCGAACATCACTGCTCTGCCCAAAACCCTGAAACACCACCCCCAGCACGACCCCCTTTACTGCCCGAACACCACTGCACTGCCCCAAACCCTGAAATACCACCCCCAGCACGACCCCCTACACTGACTGAACACCACTGCCCTAAACCCTGAAACAACACCCCCTGCACGACCCCCTACACTGCCCGAACACCACTGCACTACCCTAAACCCTGAAACATCATCCCCTGCACGACCCCCTACACTGTCCGAACACCACTGCACTGCCATAAACCCTGAAACACCACCCCCAGCACGACCCCCTACACTGCCCGAACACCACTGCACTGCCCTAAACCCTAAAACACCACCCCCAGCACGACCCCCTACACTGCCCGAACACCACTGCACTGCCCCACACCCTAACACACTACCCCCAGCATGACCCCCTACACTACCCGAACATCACTGCACTACCCTAAACCCTAAAATACTCCCCCAGCACGACCCCCTACACTACCCGAACACGACTGCACTGCCCTAAACCCTCAAACACTTCCCCCAGCACGACCCCCTACACTACCCAAACACCACTGCACTGCCCTAAACCCTAAATCACTACCCCCCGCATGACCCCTACACTACCCAAACACCAATGCACCTAACCCTAAAACACTACCCCCAGCACGACCCCCTACACTTCCCAAACACCACTGCACTACCCTAAACCCTAAAACACTACCCCGCACGACTCCCTACACTACCCAAAGACCACTGCACTACCCTAAACCCTAAAACATGACCTCCTACACTACACAAACCCCACTGCACTACCCAAAACCTTAAAACACTACCCCCAGCACGACCCCCTGCACTACACAAACACCACTGCACTACCCTAAACTCTAAAACACTACCCCCTACACTACACAAACACCACTGTACTACCCTAAACCCTAAAAAACTACCCCAGCACGAACCCCTACACTACCCAAACACCACTGCACTACCCTAAACCTAAAACACTACCCCCAGCAGTACGGCCTACACTACCCAAACACCACTGCACTACCCTAAACCCTAAACCACTACCCCCAGCACGACCCCTACACTACCCAAACACCACTGCACTACCCTAAACCCTAAAACACTCCCCCCAGCAGGACTCCCTACACTACCCAAACACCACTGCACTACCCGAAACCCTAAATCTACCCCCAGCATGACCCCCTACACTACACAAACACCACTGCACTACCCTAAACCCTAAAACACTACCCCCAGCACGACCCTCTTCACTACCTAAACACAACTGCACAATTTGTTACAGGCGTTGCAACGCAGGCCTGTGGTGCTTACTGGAAGTACCTGGTGGGCTAGTTGGGCCTCAGGGACCCTCAGGATTCAAGGTGACCTAATCCCCCAACTTAAAACGCGCCACGGGGTGCGTTTGCACAGTGGTGAAGGGAGGCGGGGCCTCAGGTGACATGTGCGCAAACACGCCCTGTGGTGCATTTTAAGTTGGGGAATTAATTCCCCTTGAATCCTGAGGGACCCTGGGGGCCATCTAGCCCACCAGGTACCTTCAGTAAGCACAACAGAGTTGCGTTGCAGAGAGGTGAAAAAAGGTGCGTGGCCTCGGAACGCCTCTCTGCAACTCAGCTCTGTGGTCCTAACTGTAGGTACCTGGGGGGCTAGTTGGGCCCAGGGACCCTCAGGATTCAAGGGGACTTAATCCCGCAACTTAAAACGCGCCACGGGGCGCATTTGCACACATGTTACCTCAGGCCCCCCCTCCCTTCACCACTGTGCAAACGCGCCCTGTAGCGCGTTTTAAGAGGTAGTTTAATCCCCTGCCCTATTATGTACTAGGGACTTACAGAGGAGGTCATGCTGATCACAGGGGTACCACAACGCATAGTGTTCCCTAGTGTATGTAGGTGTTTTCACTGTATTCTAAGTGTCTTTTAGCATAGCACTGGCTCTGGTTAGTCAGAGTCAGTTACCACCAGTACCCGTCTGAAAAAGTTGTGGGCACAGGATGATTTTGCAACAAGGCCTCTTTCTGCTCCTCTGTTGGTTCTTTCTGCACATCTTTTGCTTCTTCCTGCACTTTTCTTCGTCTTTGTGGACTTCTGTTGCTTCTTTCTGCATTTCTTTTGCTTCTTTCTGTGCGTTTTTTCTTCTTTCTTCACATGTCCTACCTCTGTAGGCATAGTTAGAAACTAGCATTTAAAAAACCTTTGAAATTCACTTAAAAAATCATAGGTTTTAGGGACAGTTATAGTTAGTTGGACATTTCACTCGTACAAAACCATAGAAATTCCCCCGTTATAGTTAGTTCAGCTAACTATAACTCGCGCCCGCAATGCACTGCTGATGACGTCACATATTACATCACTCATGACATGGTCAGTGACATCACTGATGACATCACTGATGACATCTCAAATGACATCACTGATGACATCACTGATGACATCATCCATGTGATAATTTCATGCATCTTCTCACACCCTAATATAACTTTTGATACACCCACTCTAAATTACAGACTGCCATTCTCAAAACCATACACACTCCAATACCAATAACTACATACCCACTCACTGATTCTTAGGTCTACACACACACATCTACTCACTCACCCGTACAGTCACTCATACTTACAGTCACTCAGTACAGGACTATCATATGCACTCATACACCTATATAAACACTCACACACCGCCACTCATCCATAGAGGTACTCACACACCTAGTCAGTCATGCAAAAAATTAATCACACACCCATTTACTCACCTATACAGTTATACACACACCAGCTCACTTACTCATACAAATACTAGCACATTCTTACGCTCTTATACAATAACTGATACAAGCACACACGCATCCATACAGCCACTCTCACAATCACACACTCTCACTTATAGCCATTTAAATACTCTAACACACATATATACTGCCTTTTACATATGTAGTTACTCGCACATGTACCACTGAGATATACATTCACTCACTAACACACCCATACACACACTCACCCACCCAAGCAGTCCACCACAGATGCACTCTTGAAATCATGCACCCAGTGAATCACCCACTCACACATCTATGTACAGAGTCACACACACCCCACCCACACAAACACTCAGACAGCCATACAGATACTCAGAGAACCAATCAATAACCCATATAGACACTCATGTAGCTATTCGCAAATCCATGCATCCACTTACACACCAACAAACAGACAGATATAGACATTCACACAGTTTAGTCACTAACCCATGCATTCAGTAAGATACGTTTAATCACTCACTTGTAGAGTCAGTCCCGCACGTACTAAATCATCCATTCAGACACAATTTCTATGGTTTTGTATGAGTGAAATGTTCAACTAACTATAACTAGCCCTAAAACCTATGGTTTTTTCAGTGAATTTCAAAGGTTTTTTAAATGCTAATTTCTAACTGTAACGTGTCTGAAACCTATGGTTTTTTCAGTGAATATATATATATATATATATATATATATATATATATATATATATATATATATATATATATCAGTAACACTCCATTGAAGTCTCAATTGTTCCTCACAGAGAATGGAGCACGGACCACAATTTGATGCAGGAATCAGTTTTTTATTTTCAGCTCATGAAGCCTCGGCAGCCATGACGCGTTTCGACCCAACAAGGGTCTTGATCACATGACACGCTTACTGGGAGGTAGGTTCCTTTTTAAACCATTTTATTTACATTTTTTTACGTGATTTATTGAAAGTTCCAGATGCCATAAGGTAAAAGCATGGAAATAAACAACAGATTTTATGGTACACAATAGGCCTGGTAACAGGTTAAAAATACATGAAATAATATAGGTATAAATACTGTAACAAATATGTGTTATTGAAACCTATACACCAATAGTCTAAAAGAGGCCATAAAATCAATACAGTACTGTTTGGATGTTAAAAAGCATTTAAAAACCCAATTGGTTGTAAAAAATGAATCTCATGGCAGGTAATGCCAGTTGCGGACGTCCAGGTATAAATACCTCTACTTGACTGTGCAAATTTAACATCTTTGATATTCACGAAATATAACCAGTGCATATACAAAATACAGTACTTAATGTTGTAAACAATTAGCATGTAAACCTTATGACTGAAAGTGATTAGTACTAGTGCAGAATATACATTTTAAAGTGCTAAGTGCAGTAGTTACTTAGTGTAAAATGAGTGTTAAAACATATCTATTCCTCATTAGGTCCCCCTTCTTCTGATCCATATGCCTTCCCTGGCTCTTCTTGGTTTCTCTTAGGAGGGATACTCGCTTTTTAGTCTCTATTTTGCTCAGCGCCGGGACGCCCCGTTGCTGGGGCAGCTGCGCGCTCTACAAGTTATCTTAACATAACATAACATTTATTTGGCGGTTAACATAAAAACCACTGTGTTTTCAGTTTTGTGGCGTTTGGATGATCTATATGCTTTTGTTTTATTTTATGTTTTAAGTTTAATTCACTCTAATTGGAAAACAACTTCTTTTGTTTGGCTTACAAGCAAGTGTATAATTCCTCTGTAGTGTTCAAACCTCCCGGGTGCTTGGAATCGAGGTTGAGAATGTAACACGTTTCCAATTGTCTAAGGGCTTTCTCCCTGTCTCCTCCTCACTTGTTGGGGGGGATGGAATCAATCAGAAAGTATTTCAGGTCTTTAGGGTCTGCATTATGAAATTCACTGAAGTGTCTGGCCACCGGGTAGGATGGATCCCTGTTTTTAATTACCCTTATGTGCTGGAGTACCCTCTTGTGTCCTTGCAGTATGGTACTGCCTATATAGCGTAGGCCACCTGGGCGCTCTAGCACATAGACCACGAAGTCAGATTTACAGGTGAGGGCCTTGTTAATAGGTCTTTCTTGCTCCCCAAAGGGTGTTTCATAGGTAGTTCGGCTGGTTCCAAATTGACATGCCTTGCACGTCTTGCATTTGAAAAACCCTTTTCTTTGGGAAAGCCAAGTCCCACTGGTTTGGCCGGCAGGGTCGTTTTGGACCAGGGCATCCCTCATCGAGGGTGCCCTACTATAGGTAATGGCTGGCCTCTTGGGAAGTAGGTGGCCTATTATGGAATCTCCTAGTATTACGGGCCAATTTCTTTTGATGATGTTTCTGATGTGTTTTTCCTGTTTGCTGTACCCTAAAATAAACCTGAAAGTGTCTGCATCTTGTTTCTTTTCATTTCCTATCTCTGTGTTTTTCCTGAGGAGGGTTTCCCTGGGGACTGCGTTACTTCGTTTAATGGCCACGTCAATGCAGTGGGTCGTGTAACCTCTATCTAGGAATCTGCTCCTGCTGTTAGCTTGCGCTTGCATCAGATCTTTCTCACAGCTACAGATTCGTCTTAGACGGAGCATCTCTCTATATGGAATGCTCCAAATTAGATGCCGGGGGTGCGCACTCCCCGCATGCAATATCGCATTGCCAGCTGTTACCTTTCTGTGAAGTTTGGTTTCTATTCTTCCTTCTTTGATAAAAACCTGTACATCTAGAAAATTCACACTCTCTGTGCTAACCGTGGCTGTAAAGTGTAAATTAAGCTGGTTGACATTAAGTCTGGCAATGAAATTTTCTGCATCCTCTTTGGTTCCCTGCCATATTAGAAAGAGATCATCAATAAACCTCCACCAAACTTTGATGTTATTTTTCACAATTGACGTATGTTCCTTTAGTAGGACCAGCTCCTCCCACCACCCCATGTGTAAGCAGACATAGCTGGGGGAGAAGCTGGACCCCATCGCCACACCTCGAAGCTGCTGGTACAAATTGTTTTGAAACAGAAATATGTTGTTGCAAAGGCAGAATTCAACCATATTTGTCAACATTATATTATGTTGTGCAAATTCGACACCTCTACGCGCTAGATAATACTTCAATGCCCTTAGCCCATCGTAATGATTTATAGATGTATATAATGAAGTCACATCTAAGGTGATAAGTAAATAGTCATTTTGCCATGTAAAGTTCATCATCTTGTATGGAAAGTCCCCCTGTCCCTGATATATGATGCAAGCTGTTGTACATGAACTTGTAAATAAAAGTCTACATATCTAGATGTATTTTCAAGGAGACTATTGCGGGCTGAGATGATAGGCCTTCCAGGGGGTTGTTGTGGGTTGTTGTGGATTTTGGGGATAAAATACAAAATCGGTGTGACCGGGTTGTCGTTTTTCAGGAACTTAAATTCATCAAGTGTTAAAAGTCCTGCATTTTTCCACGCTAAAAGTTTCATTTTGTAGTTGTTGTAAACAGTTCTTAATGTTATCTGATCACTACATCGGTAGCATTCAGTATCCCTCAATTGACTCCATCCTCCTTTACATAATCGTTTTTACTCCACAGTACCAAATTACCTCCTTTATCGGCATTTCGTATGACAATTTCTTTATTGGCTTTCAGTTTGGACATTAAAACATGATATTGTAATTCCCGTTTGTTGGTCCTGCATTTAATGGTGTTGTTTACCTTGTGATTTAATTGTTTGAGGCCTGTTACAACTTGTTCGTGGAACATATCAATAGTGTCTTTTAGCATGATTGGATTAAAAGTCGAGCGAGGCTTGAACGGTGTCACCTTGGCTTGTCCTTTAGCTGTTCCACTAGTGTTTTCCTCTTCATCATTGCTCTATATCGTCCACACTGGCAACATATAGATTAGATTGCCCACCCATGCTCAGTATTCGCTATTCAATTTTTTTTCCAGAGGAACATAATTAACCCATCATAATTATTAAGTGACGGCATCAATTTATCATCCTTCCAGCACTAAAGGTTACGCTTGTCCACTTCATAGGTCAAGTCAACTTCAGTTTGTAACTTGTACTAGGCTATCCCTGCCACCATTATGTTTTATTTGACTTTAGCATTGATTATCATTCATCATCATGGTTTCTTGTTTGGCAGTCTTCTTCTTGTGTACTGTACTTCTACTACTCGTTCCCTAGTCTCCCCCAGGTGACTGACTGTCTCATTGACTTTTTTTGCAAATGCAACTGTCTACTACTGCTACCACCACCCACCATGGCACCTTAGGAAACCAAACCATCACCATGCAGCCATCGCTTCGCCTAAACATCAATCACAGGTAAGAGAAGAAGTGTGGGGGAGGCAATAATGTATATACTATGGAAATTAATTAATTCACACACCCACATCCTTCCTAGTATGTACTACAAAGGGGTTTTAGTTGCAGAATGCCTAGATTAGGAGGAGAGACTGACAGTAGTAGGACAAGTGAGAGTACTGCATCTATCTGTTGGTATGTTACACTATTGGCAGATTTCAAAAACCGGCTGCGGCCCTGCAGCAAAAGAAGGAAACAAACAAGGCGACGTAAAAGAGTAACCCCCCCAGAAAAGATTTACATCATATGTATTGTAAAACTATAAATAATGTATTACCCTAACAAATATAAACTAGAAGAAGAAACCCACATCACCTGACCCACCCCTCTCCCTAACCCCAACCAATGTCCAGTAAATTAAATAAATGTCCATTATTGTCCACGTCAAGAAGTTCAAGAACACCCCAAGTTTCCCCAACTCCCAACATCCCACCCACCAAAAAAAAAGATTGAAAAAGGGGCTAGGGTTGAAGACTGAGGTCTAGCGGCGGGCTTGTCGGCTAATGCGCTCCAGGACCTCCTCCAGCCTGGCCTCTAGGCTCTCCATCCGGAGGAACATGCGGCGCCGAAAGTTCCTGCAGGAACAACAGGGGTGGGCAGCAGTGGATGATGAATTTGATGATGATGGGCAGTGGGCGGCTGCCAAAACACGGCGCTGTACCACAGGAGGCACAGGGGGCCTGGCTGGGGCCCGGGGCATTGGAAGAAGCTGCAGCAGCTGCCTCCTCCTCCTCCAGGACAACCAGCCGGCAATATTTGTCCCGTATGGCCTCCAGCTTCCGTTGCCAGGCCTGGCTGCTAACTGCCTGCCTGTTGGGTTGGGAAGGAGTAGCTATATCAAGAAAGAAAAAAGACAATTGTAACCAATACTCTTAGCAAAACAGTAACACAAAATTACACACATACAAATTATAGTGGCACAGTAGCACAAGCAGTTGTGGTATCCTCCTCACTTCCTCTGCCCCTTAGATTTGGATTTGATGATTATACTTTCAGGCATTAGGCACTATGGAGTAGACAAGTATTCTTCTTCTCTTTCTTGTTTAGCACAATTAGTCTTGTAGGCATGCCAGGTCAGTCAGCTTGTGCCCTAGACAGACATACTCGTGTTGCAGACTCACGTTACTTTACTACTGTCTGCAGGTGGGGCAGCTGTACTACATAATTATCTATTATTCCATTGCAGCCATACTCTGTTAAATCATTGGCAAATGCTCAATTTCACTTTCACCCTGACTACTGCAATAAGGCACATGACATGTTTAATATGAACGATGATGGATGATATAAGGCACGTCATCACGTCACTCACATGATGATGATGATAACATACTGATTTGTAAGTAGTTAACCATGCAGCCGATAGGCCACCCATGGCTGACACGGTCAAAATGACATGGGTAGGGACTGGAGCGGAAGTGGGCCTCGGAGTCGGAGGGAGGCGATTGATGATGGTTGGATAGGGTACATAATACATAGTCATGCACAATATATACGTTGTGCTTGCAAACTACTGTGAGTCAAGGGAGTATTCCATTCAGAAATACAACCTCAAACCTTTGAATTAAAAACCTTGCAAAAAAACAGTCCTTGTTCTTCCCAGGGCTTTTTTCCTTTATCATTGTATTGCTTTTCTAGCATTATTTTATTCTTCACCCTTGGCTTTGGTACTCTGGCACGTTTTTTTTTTCTTTTATATTCTCTTCATCCAGTCTGGCTCTTCACCTACTATGATACCATCCAGGCATCCATCCATCCAAACATGGCTATCATGAACCTTTCACCGACAACATACATTTGTCATAGATATAACCAACCACCACCCATGCGTCCTTGCTTGCCTTTGAGTTTGACCCCTCAAACCCCCCGGAGGATTCCTTTCACCCATACAGTTTCACCCACCCAGGCAGGCATCCTTTCTGCTTTCTTTCACCTTTCACCCATCCTTCAACTACCCATGCATCCTATCATCAGCCACCTATATGCATCCCGGGGCCCCTTCCTTCACCCATGCATCCTTCTCTGCCAGTAATATATTACATGTCGTCTGACTCTTTGTCTTCGTCATAAAACTTTCTCTGCTGAGTTGAAGATAGAACAGAATAGGCCATTAGTTACTCAACCCCCGCCGCTAATGCTAATGTTAAGTAAAGGGTGTCTTCTTCAACTGTTCAGTGTTCACAACAACTTAGGGGTCGATTCCGAGTCGGGCCGGAAATTTCCCCGACCGAGCCGGACCCGGAGAGATTTCCGACCGAATCGGACCCGTGCAGTCCGACCGAGCGAGTCCGATGCGTCCGTATGTTATCGGACACGAGTCGGTCGGACTCCCCATTGAACTCAATGGGAGCCGGTCGTACAACGCGTACGCGGGCTCCCATTGCCTCCAATGGGTGCGAGGCGGACAAGGGCGCTCCCTACAGCGAGTACGCCGCGAAGCGCTCGCGGCGTACACGCACAGGTAGTGGGACCCATGGGTCCCCCCTGTGTGCGCCTCGCACGGGTACGCGTACAGGGGGTCCGACACGGACCCCCAAAGTACGGCTCCGACAGCGAGTTCGAGTCGGACGGCGCGAGTCGGTCGGAGCGGTCGAGGTGCGCATCGTACTTACCCGGCCGGAAAACGTCTCCATTGCGCGGTGCGGATCGGGTCCGACCAGGTCGGTCGGAGCGGTACGGTCCGGGTACGAGTCGGTCGGAGCGGTCGGGTCGCCCGGACGAGTCGGTCGGGCGACTCGCATCGTACTCGCTCGGCCGGACTCAGCGTACGGTTCGGTCGGGAAACAGGCTTTCGCATGGCTTTTTTCCCGACCGAATGGTATTGGGTGCGCCTCCGACCGAGATCGGAATCGACCCCTTAGTCTCAGCAGAAGTACAGTGTACTGAGTGTACACCCTTGCAGCGAGTGTAGTCATCATTCTCAATAAGTAAGGAATATGACTTACCACCGCCCGCCACTGCTGCTGGCTCACCCCCTGCAGCTGCCGCATCCGCTCCCTCCGGAGTGGCATGGCCCTCACTGCTGGCCCCGGCACTGGTGGTCGGTACGCCTGGAAAAAACATTTCACATTTTTTAGATGTCATATACGCCTCCCCTATTTATTTATTTCAAGAGCAAGATTGAAAATACATAATTAATAATACATATACACCACACTCATCACTATCTACAATTCGGATACCAGTACAGTAGACAGTATGTCCTATCAAAAATAACTAAATAATATCCGGTTGGGCATTTTGTTGGTGGCAATTTTTGAAAAGCCTCTCAAGAAGAGGACTACCCAAAGGACTGGACTCAGTGGCTGGAGCTATTGGTGCATCTCATTTTTTGAAAAGAAGAAAGAGTGGCCAACTGGGTGGACATGAGTTCTCTCTTAGTTGGAAAATAATGGTGCCGTCCTCCTCCTCATAATTCCTTCCAGCCACGGTGCACAGTAATCAGTTGTTCAGTGTTCACCATCAACTGCTGCTAATAAAAAAAGTCCTAGGCCTGGATTAGAAAAAAGTAAAATACACCACTTTGGGGTGTCCAACATGAGTGACCACCATTTACTGATTGAGCATGAGACAGTAAAAGAAAGCCTTCTCATCTCAACAAACCTGCGTAGAATACCTTACTTGGGCATGCAATCTGCACAGCATATTCATGCTACTAGTACTAGTACTAGTAAGGAGTCCTTACTACTACTAGTACTAGTAGTAGCCTAGGACCAATGGGTTATCTGAGTCTTACAGTACCACTACTCGGCAATCCACATATAAAGGAGGAGGGAAAGCTGAGTGGAAACCCAGAAGAAAGCAAGCTACAGACAGACTAATACAGAGTCAGAGGTTAGTCAGAGGCAGTTTGATTTGATGCAAAAAAAAAAAAACACACTAGAAACAATGTTAGTAGGTAATGGAGCAAAAACAAGAATTTAAAAACAGATAGATTAAAGAGGATTTTGGAAAAATTAAAATTAGGAAATGGAAATAATAGAGCGGTAAAACTTAGGGAAATATTAATATAACAACACCAGGAGGACTTACTGGGGCCAGCAGCAGAGCCATCTGCGCCTGAGGCCGCTTCCTGCTGTTCCTGGAAGGCCCGTCCGGCTCCCGCACCCACCTCAGCACTGCCAGCAGACCCAGTCTTCTTCTTGCCCCTGTATGCTGATCATGTAAGACATACTTAAAGAGACAAAAAATGATTTGTGTAAAATAAATAAATATTAAATAATCGCTCTAAAAATATTTTAAGACAGGAAACGGCAATTGCAATAACATTGACCTAGCCTAAATCAGATCGACTAGTAGTAGACTAGTATCGCCATCGCGCACAATCCTATCTTTATTATTCCACAGTTCAATTCCGATTCCTGAATCGTTAACTTACCTAGCCCGCCTATTCCAGCCTTTGGAATCAATTGCAAAAAAATTATATTTGCTTCTAAGTTCCGATCTCATTCCCAAACATCTCTCAGTCTCAACTCCAACCTCCTTTGACGGGCCAATTACTAAGTCAGCATTTATTCTTCTTAATGCATAGATGGACGCATGCAGATTGCATACAACAAATTGGTTGGTTGCTATTCACTCACTATACGAACTACAAAAGGTTCTACTAGGACTGAAGTCATGTGAGAGGATGCATCACACAGGCCGCTAAATTAACAAATTAGACTAACTAACTAACTACTACCACTATCTTAGTGACAGGACAGCCTGACAGGACAAAGGAAAGGACTGGAGTCTTTCCTAGCTGCATTACCTAACTTAGATTCTCTAACCTCTCTTACATAACCAGCCCAAGAGAGCGCAAAGTTGCAAACAAGCATGATTAGTTAGTAGCACCGAGCACCTGTCTGGAAGATTAACAATCACATAATATAAGATTTTTAAACATAAGTTACCTGCATGTAACAGCAGCAGCATGTTAGCTAGTTTGCGAAAAAAATTATATTCACAATAACACAGAACAGAAGAACACAATAGTAATATAATTAGCTACTCACCAAGCCCCGGGACTTCAACACCTAGAAGGTCCAGCAGGTCCTGCTCCCGGTCCAGGATGTCGGACCACCAGTGCATCAATTGGTTATGGGTGCGCCAGAACCCAGAGCAGCGAAACACTGCCCGGCGCACCCTCTCCCACCACTGGTGACACTCCCGGAGCCCGTACCCAGACCCAGGCCTGCCGCCTGCTGCCAGGGTTAAGGGGAGGTGGCGCTGGACAAAAAAAACCAGTGCGGCCACCTCCACCTTCGAAAATAAGGCCCGAGCCTGCACCCCTTCCGGAGGCGGTCACGGCTCTCACTCCTCGACCTCTTCCCCTGGCCCTTTGTCTTTTTAACACTCTTCACCATGGTTCTGGGGGGGTGGAAAAGAAAATGTAGGAAGTAAGAAAGGAAGTAAAACAAAATTATAAAGCATGTAATATAAAAAGAATGAAAAATGCACTAAACAACACATAAAAAGTAAAAAAAACGCAAAATATACAATCAGGAATAGAGAGGGATAGATAATAAATAAAAAAAATCTGAAAAAGTTTCTAGAAATAAAGGATTGAAAAGATATAGGGAGGATAGAAAAACAGGCCAAGAGCCATAGCAAAAAGTAAAAAACAAGATGGCTGCGCCCATTGGCGACCGCGTGGTGTAGTTTGCATGATATTTCCCCTGAGCACGCAATAAGCATCCCCGAACACGCAATACGCATTACCGAACGGCAAAAACGCATCGTGAATGGGTGGAACAAGCAACTCCGTGCGCTCGTGGAACTCCACGTAGCTTGCAGAGTTTTTCTGCAACCGCGCGGAATACCACGTAGCGCGGCTATGCAAACTCTGCCCAGGGTTAATGCTATCTGCATATACATCGCAAGAATGCCTTTTATTATAAATATATAAACATTTCTGGGGGTTAGCAGAGGAGACACATCAGCTGACATTGAGGGGTCCCTGCATGCTGGGGCTTTGCCAAGCAGCTGCCTAATATCCCTGTGAGGGGTGTCTACTTCGTGACCAAAATGGGGTCCTACATTCTTCTGTCCTCCACCTAATGGGGTTGGATAATCCTGTGGGGGGATTCTTGGCTCTACACCTACATACACTCTACAGACACATAGAGTAGGAATTGCATACATGGAGTACGTGTGATTACTACCTTGTTTTATATGCCTGCATATATACACTGTTTTTGCACCATGGTGGAGCTATAGCTGCTGTTTACTCTGTTGGTGCTTGTAATCACTTTCATGTGCTTCTGTTTACTGATTATCGCAGCACATGTATTCTATACAAGAATCACGTTGGTTCAATAAATATATTGAAATATGTCCCCTTGTGTATTCGTCTTTATATATCTCTTGAGAACACAAGTGCATGAGTGACTGAGGGAAAGGGTTCTAGATCTGTTACCACAATCCCTGAGGGGTCAGGGTTGTCATGTTCAGTGGTTGCCAGATACCATTCGTGCCCTGTTTGGTTAGGGGTGCTTATGGTGGCACTGTGACCTAGCTGGTCTCTAGGCCAACATATACTATGGGGCTGCATGGAATCAGTCTGAGCTTCTCACCCAAAGTTTATGTTGTCCACAAGCAAGCACATCCTACGGATTAGTGGGAACTACACAACATAGGCGCCCAAAGTGGGGCTAGGTACTTTTATACAGATCGCCTGAAGTAGTTAAGTCGTGCCTTCTCAGGATTCTACTCACCTCCAAACCAGAGACGTCCGTAGAGAAATCTGCCGCACTTGAGTAGGTAGAACCTATGGATTAGCTGTAGGTTATTTAATCTTGAAGAATATACTTCCCATGAATTTTGTTGCCCTATCTCCATAATTCATTTATCACTCCCTTTCTTCAAAACATTTTGAAACAATGTCTGAAAATAAAGAAGAAGGAGCATTAAACATAGCAGAGAAATGCTCCCGGCTACGGGTGGAGACGTTAACTTCATGGTTGAGACTCAAAAAGCATTCATGAGAGAGGTATTCTTTTCCTGGGTTAAATTCCCAGCTGCAAATGCTCAAACGCAATTATTTCATACGTACAGTGAAGATGATACACCAGAGGAATAGACACCATATGAGGACATAGAGATTCCTCTATCTTACCAAGAACATATTAATTGGTGTAAAAGAGCCCTCCCACACACAATAGAGACCGTGAGACTCAGTCCACTCAGCAAAGAAGGAGAGACATGGCCGGTCTTAGCTGCATACACGCCACATCCTAACATGGCTAATTTAACTGCAGCATGAATGCGTACACTATACGGAGATTTAGTAAAAATATACCAAAATCTCACACAGTTCGTAATGTGAACACTCACAGTAAACCCTACACAGACTTCTCAAGTTGCACAACCATGTTTAGGCTTACAGGTATCAGCCCACAAACAACAAATGCTGTTATGGGAAAGATTCCCACCAATCGGAAGCAAATTACATTCTGGATAGCACAAAAAAATATACAAGCTTGAACCAGTATTTCCCCATACTGGCCCGCAGGAAAAACACAGAATACTGACTATTTGCTTGTCGATGATGGATGGCTCCCCTAGTGGAAGACTGCGCCACTTGGGGCACAGTCTTCGCTGCTGTTTATACCAGAACACATGGTACCCCTTCTCTGGCTGTTTTACCGGATATATTGAAGCAGCTACAGAATGAGTACAGGACAGCCCCTGCCCTGGACTTAGTCCATAAATTGCTTCCCTCAAAGCATAGCTCTGCCTGGTAGCTGTTGCTCCCTAACCCTTTCAGGTCCTGTGTTTGAGGCGCCTGATCCCTGGTGGTTCAGTGGGGACCATCTCTGCTCTGCTCCTGCTCTCTGCCCTCTGTATTTCTGCTTTCTGCCTTTTTGATCCTCTGCTATTTTTTCACCTTCATTTTTATCAATTTTTTTGCTTTTCTTATCTATTATTGCTTTCTTTCACTTTCTCCTATTTCTCCCCTTTTGTGCCTTTTTTCATTTCTGTTTCTTGACGCTGCTCGTCCCCCGTGGCCCGCCCCCTCCAGGGCCATTTTGCCACTTCCCGCCACCCAGCTTTTCCAGTCCTCCGCAAACACTACTTAATGGCTGCCGCTGCGCGGCCATTGGCTCACCGAAGGCAAGCCCATCTACACTCATCTGGGCCTGGACTGCGCCCAGTGCCACAGACCCTGGTCCCTGGACCATCTACCACTACAACTCAAGCACCCTCCACGCACTCAATACTCGATGTTCCACCGCCTGCAACCTCGTGTCACCGAAGAACACCCAAGGCCCATTTACCTGCTGCAACTGCACTTTTGCCCGCCTCCGCACACCAGACCCACCAACGGCACAACCCTCAAGAACCATACCTGACCATCTCATTTGCATCCTACTCAACACCCGTTCCCTCAAAAGACATGCCTTGCAGATCTGGGACCTGCTCAACTCCATCTCCCCTGACGTCACCTTCACTACAGAAACCTGGATGAACCCCACCTCAGCCACAGACAACGCGACTGCCATCCCCGATGCCTACAAAATCATCCAAAGGGACCCTGTCAACTGACCAGGAGGAGGCATCGCCATTGTTCACAAAAACACCCTCTGCCTCACAAACAGCTCAAATGACCACTCACCCTGCATGGAGCACCTCCACCACCAGATCCAGACCATCCCGAACACCACCCTCCCCGGAACCCTCATCTACAGACCTCCCAGAACCCACCCCCCTTCAGCGAAGACATGTCCGACTTCATCGCTCACCACGCTCTTGCATCAACGAACTACATCCTCCTCTGCGACCTCAATTTCCACCTGGACAACCTCGATGACCACAATTCCTCATCCCTACTTGAGAACCTCACCACCATCGGACTCAAACAACTGGTCACACGCCAACCCACTCAGCAGGACACAAGCTTGACCCTATGTTCACCTAAAGCAACAACTCTCGTCAGCCACACCTCTGAGCCACACTGGACTGAACACCGCTGTATCCACTTCTCCTTCAACAAACGCACCGTACACCACCATGCCCACTGTAATCCTCACAGAAGCTGGAAGGAGCTCCCTCAGCAAACCCCCACCACCGACATCCACGGATGCCTACACCTCAGCATGCAAACTCCACTGCTGGATCTCAACAGATCGTAACATTTCAAAAAAAAGATTTAACCTTCTAATCATCACAGTACTTATCTCTTATACACTTCGTATCCAAAACAACAACCACAATATGCATGACTACTAAAGGAGTGTATTGAGAACTCATTTACTCCTATTTACTATTCGTGATCCAGCAAGAATCCCATGAGATCCTAAAAAATACTTAAAAACAGTATGCATTTCTTATCTTCACATTAGTTATCCCTTAGACACCTCATCTCTAAATCTAGGGGGACAGGATGCCTTTCTGCTGCCCCTTATATGGCTTTTTTGCTTCATTTCCACAACACTTCAAATTTTTCACAGTAAACAGCAACGGCAGCTATTTAATTTCTAACATTCCAACAGCCAGCCAATCAGAATGCTTACTTTTGCGAGGCTCATGGAAGCCCCTCACTCCCACAGGAGCGTGAAGACTCATGGGGAAAACGTGCCTCTCGACCAGTCACAGGGCCCCATTTTTAATTTTGCGCTCTCGCAGGAGGCTACCGGGACATTCGTGAGCCCAACTGCCAAAATATACAGTGATTTTTTACCCTTTGTATCTCAAAAACTACTGAACAGATTTACACCAAATTACAAAAAACACAATTGGCAAACCAAAATCTAGTTTCCTCTTGAATTTGGTGTACTTCCGTTCAGTAGTTTTTGCTAAAACCGGTCTTAAAAAAGTCTATGGAATACATTGGGATTTTGTGTTTTGGTAGCCCCCAATTTTCTTGGCCCCCGCTTGATGGATCACCCTGAAACTTTCTAGTAAGGAGCTGAAGTGGATTAACTTTTTTGGGAAGGTTTTGTGAAGATTCTTCAAACGGGGCCAAAGCAGAATCAAAAAACACTCAGTCTATGTAAAAGCAGACCTATCTATAACTATCTACTGGTGACCGCTAGTAGGTTATATATACAATATCCAAAATAAGATTTCCCAAAGCCTCCGGTCACTTGCGGCGGTGTTCTGTGTTGGGCTGGGGCAGCTACACATACAATGCTCCAAAAAGTTCTTTCCGTCGTAAAGAACAAACGCAGAACCAATTTAAGTGCTTTGTGTGATTTATTTGAAAAACTTCCACCCAATGTGTTTCGGTTGTAGGCTTTATCACGGGTAAACCCCATCCCCTGGGGCCCAGCTGCCAAAATCAAAGGGGCAGGGGATCCCCCTCCCTGGGCTGATTTTGGCCCCAGGGACCCCATCCCCCAGGCTTGGCCGATGTACAAAATGGGGAAGGGGGCCGTATGGCCCCCTCCTGGGCCGATTTTGGCCCCTGTGACCCCTTCCCCTGTGGCCTTGCCTTAGCAAAAAATGGGGTAGGGGGCTACATGGATCCCCTCCCCAGGCTGCGTTTGGCCCCAGAGGCCCCATTCCCTAGGTCCCAGATGTGCTCTAAGTGATGAGGGACACGTAGCCCCTTCCTGGAGCCACTATTGGACCTAGGGACCCCATCCCCTAGGACCAGCTCATACTATTGTCATACGGTTTTCACTTTCTCATCAATAACTGTTCGTTTGTTGGACAACATAAACATTGGGATGGTGCCAGACTGATTCCATGCACCCCTTCAGGATATGTCAGCATATAGACCTGCTAGCTCACAGTGCCACCATAAGTACCCCTAAACCTGGCAAGATAACTAATGGTTTGGCAACCGCAGAACCATTGACAACCCTGACTCCCCAAGGAATCATGGTAACAGATCTAGAACCTTTTCACTCAGTCACTCGTGCTTACTCAGAAAGATACACAAGAAATACATAAAGGGGAGTTTTCAATATTTATTGAGCCATTGTGATTCTTGTATAAAATATATGCTTGCTGCAATGATTAATAGCCAGAAGCAGATAAAAGCGATTAGGAGTATAAGGACATTGAAAAGGATGAAAGATTCCACTGTTGTGCTAAAACAGTATAAATATTCTAGCATATAAGTACTCGGTATAGTGTACCTCTACTGTGTGCTCCCTTGCGGCACTGCAAGCAATATAGCTGTGCTGCATCATTTATAAAATGCAGGGATGTGCTGTATTTATAAGAATACGTCGCACCACTGTGTCATACCTTGCGCCGGCGATATAAAATCTGCCTAGCGCCAGTGCAGGCACCCTTGCACCATGGTGCAAGGGTACCTGTGTTGCAGGGATGATTGTGCTTGTGCAGAAAGGGACACTTTCTTGCACAAAAACAATCATTAATGGCATTTTGCTCCTTCTTTGTGTGCTGCAGAATGCAGCGCATAAAGCAAGAGCAAAAAAAGAGGAGAAATAAAAGTATTTCTCCTAGTTCCGCCACTCTAACAGCTCCTTTTCAAAAGCATTCATTTTTGGCGCTGCCTCAGATTTACAGATCCTTGTAAATCTGGGGCAGTGTCAAAAATCAATGGGTGGTGGGTGGGAACGCCCACAGCAACACCCATTGCATGTCCCTGTGCCACTGAATACTGCAGCAAAGAGGGCCATATTTACAAGGTGGCTTTAAGCCACACAAAGTGGCTTAGCGGCGCCTTGTAAATATGGAGCAGGGCATTGCACCACCGGAGCATCAGAAAAAGTGATGCTCCGGTGTCGCAATGCCCTTGTAAATATACCCCCTAGTGTTCTGCCAAGAATCCCCTACTGGATGATTAAATTCACCATTACCTGATGGCAAGGTATGTAGGTCCCCATCAAAGTACAAGTTGGACATCCCTCCTCTCAGAGGGTAAACAGGAATCAGCTGGGCTGAGACTCTGACACAGCAACAACCTCGCAATGACAGACAAGTGTTCCTCTAATTTGAGCACAGAAATGCGTGGGTAGATATAATACCATCATCCATGCTTCAGTGTTGAATCTTCAGCCGGGCTAACATTGTTTATTGTCTTTGTGATAGCCATGTCATCGCTTGGATGAATAACAAACAACAACATTTGCACAATGTGTGTCTAGACCTTGTACTAAATGTTCAAAGTGTTTGTGATAGTGTACTTCAATTCAATTCAATTTAAAATCTTTATTTCGGTTCAAAGTAAAACCATGCAAAGATACATCATAAATATACACATACAATCGTACAATGGAAGTGGGACAATTTCTTATATATGAGTAATAACGCCTCTCACAGTAGGGGCTAGAAATCTGAATCAATAATACAGCTACCGTACCATAAAAGTAACTATTAAAATATTTAAATACGTTTAAAACCTAGATAGTTTAAAACCTAGATATAAAGTTTAAGAATAATTGAACTGTGCACATAAATCATTTATTATTGTTCTAATCTGAACGTGTGCACAGTTATTTAAAATATCAATACTATTTCCACGTAGTCATACCAGCTCAATACTATTCTGTGCGATGATGGATTCATAATTTATTTTTTTTAGCGTCAGGGCCATAAAGTGCATGTGCTTTATTACAGTCTTAAACCAACTTTAGCCCTTATAAGACTCACATTAAATAAGAACCTACTAACACTAAAAACAGTTTTTTGTGATGTGTCGGTTTTTAATATTCTTCCTGCCTCTAGGAAAACTTTAATGTTCATGTTACGGCAGATGGGTTTAATCCATTTGTTCCTTGGTTTGCCATATACGGGGCAGAAGAATAATATATGTAAATCGTTCGCCTTTGATACATTTTGGCATAGTTCACAAAATTCATTGCTATTTGTATCACAGTTTACTGCCCATTTTGATGTATTCGCATTAATATGTAACCACCATACCTGAACTTCATATACAGGGCTTTAGCTAGTTGTGGATGTATCTCATCCAAAAAGGGTTCAAAACTCGCTACCTCCTTAAAAAGAAGGAACTTAGTTGTTAGTGTGCTATTGTCTGTACTATGTAGCACTTTGTTTTGAATGTGGGCCCAAAGAGTGGATTTTAATAATTTTCTACTAAACATTGTAACTGTTGTCGGGAGCTTCCCAAAAATTGCTCAGTCCCAGTTGCTCAAACCAAGAAAAAAACATGTTTGAGCCACAGGGGTACCTCTGCTCTTGTCAATCTCTATGATCTCCTGTAGACCATCCTTATAACTAATCAATTCGAGGAGTTGACCAGAGCCGTACCCAAAATAATAGGGGTCTTAATATTGCTATGGTGATCCGTTCGTTTGACGTTTATATCCATAAAAATGGGAATTAAGGGTGTTCTCACTGGCAAGCTTAACACCCTTCTGAAAGAACTGGTATTTTCTCTAATTCAAAACTCCTTTTGCAATGTGGCCCCCATATTTCAGCGCCATAAAGAGAAGCTGATTGTGCTTTATGTTTGAAGACCTCCAAAACAGGAGTTAACGCACTTTGATATACTGCACCCCATGCTTCTTGACTATTGGCAACAAATTTTGAAGTTGGATATTCCTATTTTTTCTAACTGTTGCTTCCACGACAGCTTTGAGTCCAGAATTATACCTAGATAATTAAAATGGCTTACATACTCTAATTTTTGGCCACTGACTGCTAAATTCTTTTTAAAAGACTTATGTGGATTTATTGCCATGTACTTTGTCTTGCTGGAGTATATTTCAAGGCCCTTTATTTTGCAGTAAATGTTAAAAGAATCCAATAATCATTGTAGACCTCTGGGGGTTTGCGATATTAATATGGTGTCGTCAGCAAATAAAAGTGCTGGCACCAAATCCCCCCCCAGCTTTGGCGAATCGTGTGTACACCCGAGTAAATGACTTGGAATATCGTTGACATATAATGAGAACAGGGTAGGCGCCAGTACACAACCTGACGTACACCCCTTTTTATCGGTATAGCCTTGGTTAATTCACCCCTCGGACCCCATCTTACTTTGGCAAAATTGCCCTCATGCAATCTTATTATTTGCGCGAGTAATTCAGCAGACACGCCTTGATTTTTTAATGATTCCCAAAGTAAGCTCCGGGTACAAGGTCAAAGGCGGCCTTTAGGTCTACAAAAGCAATATACAGATGGCCCTTTTTTATACTTATATATTTGCAGCATAAACATAAAAATCTAAAAACCTGATCGATTGTGCTTGTTTTTGTTCTAAACCCCGCCTGGAATTTTAGAGATCACACTTTTCTCATCAAGCCAGTCATTCAATCTCATTAAAATATGCCTAGAATACATTTTTGTAGAATGTCAATTAGGCTAATTGGTCGGTAGTTTGCGGGGTCACTACGGTTGCCTTTTTAAAAATTGCTAACAATTTCCGCTCCTTTCCATGTATCAGGTATTGGCGACCCTGCAGCAATTGCATTGCATAAATGATTTATATAAGGACCCCAAACACTGCAGTCATGCTTCAGCAAGTCTCCCGGAATTTTATCGGGGCCTGGTGCTTTCCTGACTTAACTGCATTTATTGCCAGCAATGTTTCCTCCAGACTGAAATGAAGAGGATTAATAGTAGGATTAAACACTGATATTACAGTACAAGGTGTTTCTACCACTTGTGCATCTGCATAAAGGCTAGAAAAATGGTCCTCCCAAGTTTTAACATCAAGGAAAAGATCCTTGTCATCCCCACCTATCTTTCTGCCTTTTGCCATTAAACGCAGAAACCTACTTGATCTTTGGACTTGGCAACTCGATTAAATCTGTCCAAATATCGTCATCCCAAACTTTTTTGCATGGGCGAGGGTTTGCTTATATTTAATTCTTTTCTCCCTTATAACTACTATATTGTTCTCTTTTATTGCCAATATGAGGTCAGCCTTTGCCTCGCGACACTCCCTATTATACCATGGGTTAGCTCCTGTTTTTATACCTGTTCCACTATGTTCCCTTGGTAATCTACTCAATACCGGTACCAAGGCTTCCAGCAGAGCTTGGTGTACAGCCATTACTCGAAAATTCTACTCCTGGTGAATCTAAATGAAGTGAGACAGTATCGGCAAAGATATTATAAATCTGTGTCATGGATTCGGCATTTCCTAGTATATACGGCCATTTTAGAGCTCGGCGGTTATTACTAACTATATTATCGTCAGTGTAGGTATCAGTTTCCTCTTTAACCAGAATTTTACCAAGGAAAAGGTCCGGTGTTAATGACAAATGTAGGGGACGATGGTCACTATCATTCCTATTGTCTATTTCTAGATCAGATACATTTGGCCAAAACTCGACGGATACCAATATATAATCAATACTACTCTTGTAATTACCTCTACAAAAGGTTTGAAACATTCGGTCTATCCGAAGGTAATCGGCCATTACAAGCTCTAAGGCCGTGCCCTGTTGTTAATCTCATGATTTGTGCAACTGCTGTGGTGCACGGCACTGTTGGACTACTTTCTAGAGCAGGGATATTATTCACTGTATCTTCATCTTCAAAGTACCCCTAAACCTGGCAAGATAACTAATGGTTTGGCAACCGCAGAACCATTGACAACCCTGACTCCACAGACTTTGTACTAAATGTTCAAAGTGTCGTGATAGTGTACTTCAATTCAATTCAATTTAAAATCTTTATTTCGGTTCAAAGTAAAACCATAAAAGATACATCATAAATATACACATACAATCGTACAATGGAAGTGGGACAATTTCATATATGAGTAATAACGCCTCTCACAGTAGGGGCTAGAAATCTGAATCAATAATACAGCTACCGTACCATAAAAGTAACTATTAAAATATTTAAATAGTTTAAAACCTAGATATAAAGTTTAAGAATAATTGAACTGTGCACATAAATCATTTATTATTGTTCTAATCTGAACGTGTGCACAGTTATTTAAAATATCAATACTATTTCCACGTAGTCATACCAGCTCAATACTATTCTGTGCAACGATGGATTCATAATTTATTTTTTAGCGTGAGGGCCATAAAGTGCATGTACTTTATTACAGTCTTAAACCAACTTTAGCCCTTATAAGACTCACATTAAATAAGAACCTTCTAACACTAAAAACAGTGTTTTGTGATGTGTCCGTTTTTAATATTCTTCCCTGCCTCTAGGAAAACTCTAATGTTCATGTTACGGCAGATGTGTTTAATCCATTTGTTCCTTGGTTTGCCATATACGGGGCAGAAGAATAATATATGTAAATCGTTCGCCTTTGATACATTTTGGCATAGTTCACAAAATTCATTGCTATTTTTATCACAGTTTACTGCCCATTTTGATGTATTCGCATTAATATGTAACACACCATACCTGAACTTCATATACAGGGCTTTAGCTAGTTGTGGACGTATCTCATCCAAAAAGGGTTCAAAACTCGCTACCTCCTTAAAAAGAAGGAACTTAGTTGTTAGTGTGCCATTGTCTGTACTATGTAGCACTTTGTTTTGAATGTGGGCCCAAAAAGTGGATTTTAATATTTTTTTACTAAACATTGTCAACTGTGTCGGAGCTTCCCAAAAATTGCTCAGTCCCAGTTGCTCAAACCAGAAAAAACATGTTTGAGCCACGGAGTGCCTCTGCTCTTGTCAATCTCTATGATCTCCTGTAGACCATCCTTATAACTAATCAATTCGGGAGTTGACCAGAGCCGTACCCAAAATAATAGGGGTCTTAATATTGCATGGTGATCCGTTCGTTTGACGTTTATATCCATAAAAACGGGAATTAAGGGTGTTCAAACTGGCAAGCTTAACACCCTTCTGAAGAAATTTATTTTCTCCTAATTCAAAACTCCTTTTGCAATGTGGCCCCCATATTTCAGCGCCATAAAGAGAAGCTGATTGTGCTTTATGTTTGAAGACCTCCAAAACAGGAGTTAACGCCTTTGATATACTGCACCCATGCTTCTTGACTATTGGCAACAAATTTTGAAGTTGGATATTCCTATTTTTTTCTAACTGTTGCTTCCACGACAGCTTTGAGTCCAGAATTATACCTAGATAATTAAAATGGCTTACATACTCTAATTTTTGGCCACTGACTGCTAAATTCTTTTTAAAAGACTTATGTGGATTTATTGCCATGTACTTTGTCTTGCTGGAGTATATTTCAAGGCCCTTTTTTTGCAGTAAATGTTAAAAGAATCCAATAATGATTGTAGACCTCTGGGTGTTTGCGATATTAATATGGTGTCGTTAGCAAATAAAAATGCTGGCACCAAATCCCCCAGCTTTGGCGAATCGTGTGTACACCCGGAGTAAATGACTTGGAATATCGTTGACATATAATGAGAACAGGGTAGGCGCCAGTACACAACCCTGACGTACACCCTTTTTATCGGTATAGCCTTGGTTAATTCACCCCTCGGACCCCATCTTACTTTGGCAAAATTGCCCTCATGCAATCTTATTATTTGCGTGAGTAATTCAGCAGACACGCCTTGATTTTTTAATGATTCCCAAAGTAAGCTCCGGGGTACAAGGTCAAAGGCGGCCTTTAGGTCTACAAAAGCAATATACAGATGGCCCTTTTTTATACTTATATATGTGCAGCATAAACTAAAAAATCTAAAAACCTGATCGATTGTGCTTGTTTTTGTTCTAAACCCCGCCTGGAATTTAGAGATCACACTGTTCTCATCAAGCCAGTCATTCAATCTCATTAAAATATGCCTAGAATACATTTTTTGTAGAATGTCAATTAGGCTAATTGGTCGGTAATTTCGCGGGGTCACTACAGTTGCCTTTTTTAAAAATTGTAACAATTTCCGCCCCTTTCCATGTATCAGGTATTGGCGAACCTGCAGCAATTGCATTACAAAATTATTTATATAAGGGCCCCAAACACTGCAGTCATGCTTCAGCAAGTCTCCCGGAATTTTATCGGGGCCTGGTGCTTTCCCTGACTTAACTGCATTTATTGCCAGCAATGTTTCCTCCAGACTGAAATGAAGAGGATTAATAGTAGGATTAAACACTAATATTACAGTACAAGGTGTTTCTACCACTTGTGCATCTGCATAAAGGCTAGAAAAATGGTCCTCCCAAGTTTTAACATCAAGGAAAAGATCCTTGTCATCCCCACCTATCTTTCTGCCTTTTGCCATTAAACGCCAGAAACCTACTTGATCTTTGGACTTGGCCGCTTCAATTAAATCTGTCCAAATATCGTCATCCCAAACTTTGTTTGCATGGGCGAGGGTTTGCTTATATTTAATTCTTTTCTCCCTTATAACTACTATATTGTTCTATTTTATTGCCAATATGAGGTCAGCCTTTGCCTCGCGACACTCCCTATTATACCATGGGTTAGCTCCTGTTTTTATACCTGTTCCACTATGTTCCCTTGGTAATCTACTCAATACCGGTACCAAGGCTTCCAGCAGAGCTTGGTGTACAGCCATTATCGAAAATTCTACTCCTGGTGAATCTAAATGAAGTGAGACAGTATCGGCAAAGAAATTATAAATCTGTGTCATGGATTCGGCATTTCCTAGTATATATGGCCATTTTAGAGCTCGGCGGTTATTACTAACTATATTATCGTCAGTGTAGGTATCAGTTTCCTCTTTAACCAGAATTTTACCAAGGAAAAGGTCCGGTGTTAATGACAAATGTAGGGGACGATGGTCACTATCATTCCTATTGTCTATTTCTAGATCAGATACATTTGGCCAAAATTCGACGGATACCAATATATAATCAATACTACTCTTGTAATTACCTCTACAAAAGGTTGAAACATTTGGTCTATCCGAAGGTAATCGGCCATTACAAGCTCTAAGGCCGTGCCCTGTTGTTAATCTCATGATTTGTGCAACTGCTGTGGTGCACGGCACTGTCGGACTACTTTCTAGAGCAGGGATATTATTCACTGTATCTTCATCTTCAAAGAGGTTATCGAAGCCCACCACCGGTTCAAACTTACAATTTAAATCGCCTCCTATAATTACCATTGCACCAGCCTCTATTGAGTTAAAAAATGAATCAAGTTGATCTATTGTTACAGATTCTTTCGTAGCTGGGCTTGGTCTATTATAGATGTTAATTAAATATATAACTTTTTTATCCTGCGTTTTGATTTTTACACCAACCAAATCCTGGGACGGTATATACAGTACAGTAGATTCAATTTTAAGGGTTATTCTAATCCATATAATAAGACCCCCAGAAGGCCTACCTCTCAGTGATGGAATAGCATTTACATTGAAGGTCTTGAACCCTACCCTGTGGGGGGTTTCTAGGGCCCAAGTCTCTTGTAAGAGACAAATATCACTTTGCTCTATATATTCCAGCCTTTCCGTGTCTCTAAGGTTCCTATTCAGGCCCGCTATATTCCAAGATGTAAGTCGTACTTTTTTCTGAATGTTTACTCCTATCTTAATCATGTTTAACCTATGTGTGCTGTTCATCGAATCAAGAGAAGCAATTATGGGCATAGCTAATATCCGTTGCTGCTCCGACCCAAGAAGTGCATGTGACTCAGATGCCTTACAAGGGATAGTTTCCCCCTGTGCCTCCTCTAAATGGTATATATTTCGGGGGCGCATCTGTTTCATACTACTATATGTCTTAATGGTAACAGGGGAGAATGTTTCACCGGCTATGGGAAATGATTGTCAATCCACGGCGTCCAAAGCAGATAGTGCCTGGAACCTGTTTGGGGAAAATATCGGGACTTCATTGTAAACTGGTGGCCCAGGATGTGGTTTGTAAAAATACCCCAATGGGAGAGCACAAATGCACGTTTTTTAAAAGAGTTCTCCTCTCGCATATTTAATAATGATCGAACCATCTGTGGGTGGCGAAAATTAACTATTATACAATCGCCGTCTATGTTCTTAGAAGAATTGCCAATCCACCCTACCCTTCGGACCATCAGAATTTCATTGATGTTTCGTGGTCTGAAGTTTTTGTGTTTAGTCAGCCAATCGACTGTTTTATTTCGCAGAGTCATCCATGATTCACTCTGTCCATTTTTTAGTGCCGAAACTCCTGCTAGGATTAATACATAAGGGCATGAGGCAGGGGGTAATCTTAAAACATCAGTACTTGGATTCGAACTTGTATCTTGTGAATCTTTTGTAACATCAGTACCTAAACTTAATGTGGGTACATTTGAAACTCCATGTTTGCGATCCATAACATGTGTTCCCCTTATTGTGTCATCCCTATTCTGCACTTTTTCCCATAAGCCTCTTTCTCTGTTATCTCTTTGGACCATTAGTTTAGCCGCAAAAGTATCATTTGGCTTGCCGCTTTTTCCAGCTAGGCTAGAGGGCCGGGAGTCCCTTAAGTGTCTTAGATCACCCTCTCTTTCTATATTATCAAGGTGAGTACTATATATTCTGTCTCTCAAGTTACCTACAACAATGTTTAATTGGTCAATCTTCTGTTCTAGTAAACCAAATTTTTTATCTATTAGATCGTTTATCTGTGTTAGCATAGACCTAAATGCTGTTTCCAGTAACACGGGGATTACGTGGTCATGATCCCCACGACTTTCTTCCACTATCTCAGGGGTAAGGCTGACATCAGCTCCCGTCTGTGTGCTAGAGGTTTTTGCTAATGATACGGTTTGTTCCTCTACTTTGTTGTTTTTCTGAGCATCAAACCTTGGACCCCCTTTTATCTTGTTTTCTAAGCGACCCATAGTGCGTTTCTGCCTTGTTCGAGGGACTTTCCCTTTGGCTTCTTTTATCGATTTTGGAGCTCGAGATCTAGTTCCTATACCCAAACTATTATAGTCATCTGATACTGAGTTAGGGGATATAAGAGGTGAATTTGGCAAAACAGGTGTCACAGGTCCACTTTGAATTGTTATTCTAGGGATTAATGGAATCTGCTGAACAGATTCATTAAGCTGGACGGTTTCTTTAGGCTCTATAATATTTGCGTCTTTATACATTAAAAGTTGCGTGGGATCGAGTGACAACCGCCTTTCTGTCAGTTGAATTTCATGTGTCAGCAGAGATTCTGCTCTGGTTAAAAAGGCATCTAAGGTGCCTGCGGCACCTTTACGTTTATTCATACTCCTTAACTATGTTCACAGCACTAAATCAACAATACAACAGAACAAAAGGAGGGACGTAGGAGCTAAACACTGCAGAGCTATAAGGCTTTAAAACCCAGTGAGACTGTTTTATCAATCTTACCAAAAGTTATATCAGTTATGTCACATCCCCGATATCTCATAGGGGTAGCCCAGCCCAGCCTCTTCCGGTCACTAGCGTTGCTGACTTCTGTCAATCAAGCACCCAGCTCACGCTACCCTGGTTTTTAACACCTGTGGACGTTGGGCTCTTGTCAACTAACGAGGGGGTTAGGCGACACAGAGCTAACACTGGTTACTGACCACCCCAAAATCACCCCCCCCCAGACGTGGCCAGCCCGTTTTCTGTTTAATATGGATGACAACACAGTCCACAGTTCCGTAATTTACAATACGGGCGTTTATCTAGTGTCAATAAAGCCTCAATAGAAGGAACTGAGTGCTGCAACGAGTGAGGCGAAACACAATGAATGGGGACAGTCTTACCCACAGGTGCATCTGAATCACACTCACTACCGCCAAGGGGGCGGCCCTGCCCTGCCTCTTCCTGGCGATGACGGGCGCAGGACGGGCCCGCCCTTGGCCCGGGCTTTGCCCGGAGCCACGGCTCCCGCACGCGTCCCGCGCTGCGGGAAGAGTGCAGCGCTGATGAAGACTGAGGAGGCTCCTCCCCCACACACCTGTGAGAGATCTTGGCTCACAGGGCACCCTGGGACTTTGAGTCCCACCAGGGTTTAGCGAGTGCCTGCGGCGTCGAGTAGGGAAAGAGTTGCACCCTCAGGCTGATGCTCCCGCCGAGATGTTAAGGAGATGCGGCAAATGACGAAAAGCAGCAGGAGCAGTGTTCTGGAACCTGCGCTGCGGGAAGAGTGCAGCGCTGATGAAGACTGAGGAGGCTCCTCCCCCACACACCTGTGAGAGATCTTGGCTCACAGGGCACCCTGGGACTTTGAGTCCCACCAGGGTTTAGCGCGTGCCTGCGGCGTCGAGTAGGGACAGAGTTTCACCCTCAGGCTGATGCTCCCGCCGAGATGTTAAGGAGATGCTGCAAATGACGAAAAGCAGCAGGAGCAGTGCTCTGGAACCCGCGCTGCGGGAAAAGTGCAGCGCTGATGAAGACTGAGGAGGCTCCTCCCCCACACACCTGTGAGAGATCTTGGCTCACAGGGCACCCTGGGACTTTGAGTCCCACCAGGGTTTAGCGCGTGCCTGCGGCGTCGAGTAGGGACAGAGTTTCACCCTCAGGCTGATGCTCCCGCCGAGATGTTAAGGAGATGCGGCAAATGACGAAAAGCAGCAGGAGCAGTCTTCTGGAACTTAAAAAGTGGAATTATAAACAATGTGGTTTCAGAGAAACTAATCCTGCACTGTCACACAAGCAAATGTGTGTCAAAAGTCATTGTGTAGAAAAGAAGCTAACTTAAGAAACGTGTACATGTAAAATGGCTATGTATTTTCCCAGGCCTAACCTAGCCACATGACACCCACTGCTTGGACATGAGTCAACTAAAGCTTTATAATAATAGAAAGCTATCCAGAGCGATGCTACAGCATATGTTCATATAAAAGATGCTAAAATTATTAAAAAAGCAATCATACAGTTTGAAAACCAAAGCTTACAGAAAGCCAAACGTTAAAAAATATAATAGTGAATAAAATCAAATTTAAAAAGGAACTGAAAAGTGGTATAGACTTTTTTGAAAGATCATTTTTTTTTAATATGAAGTAGGAATTCAGAAAAGAAGTCCAAAGAATCCTCTCATGCCACCTCATTAACAAAGGTGGGTGTATGACCATCCTAGGCAATCCATTTCGAATATTTTAGCAGATTTTCATTTATATAAATCAAGAGACACAAATTCCATATATATTTCTAAGACCTGACCACTAACTTCCTCTAAATTCCAACAGATTTAAAGAAAGTTACTTCCAGGGCAAGCTGACGTGCTCACTTGCATTTACTTCCTTGGATGTTTGGGCCAGCCCAATTACGCCATTTCCAGAAATTATGAGGCCCTTCTGTTTATCAACGTAGACCTATGGCTCTTGGGCTGGAGTAATCCAGCTTGTGATTCTGACACAAACCAGCCTTCCAGGGGAGCGAGAACTTTGCATTTTCAGACTAAGTGTACTCAGCAATTGATCTTTCCAAAAAGCCTCATGAAACCAGCACCTAGATGCAAGTGCTGCTATGATGGAAAGGGCAGAAGACCAAGCCTAAAATGTGATTATTTTAGATCGCCAGTGTAGGAAAGTAGGATCTGCTTCTTATGGTTACCCCCACTTTTTGCTTGATGTTACACTGTTTTTGACTTGTCTGACTGGGATCCTGCTAATCAGGACCCCAGTCTATCTGCTTTCTCCCTAAAATGTTATGACATGTACTTAGGTACACTCCAGATTGGATACTGGGGTACCCTTATCAGTCCCTAGTATATGCTACACATGTACCCAGGGCATAGGTACCCCAGAGGCCTCCCATGGGCTAAAGCATGTATTATGACACCCATGAGAGGCCATGTAAAATGGAACTACAGGCCTGCCATTGCAGCCTGTGTAAGATGGTGCTTACACCACGTACGATAGATATAGGTTTACTATATCTATAGGTCACTACACTTAAAACCTATAAGTCACCCCAATAGTAGGCCTTGACAATCCTGAAGGCAGGGTGCTGGGTTTTACATGAGAGGGTGCCCCTGCATGAGCAAAGCCCCTCTGCAGCCTTCGGAGACCATTCTCCCGAGTTGTCTGTGACACAGCCAGACATATAGGTAGAGGTGCATTATAACCTTGCAGTGAATGCTATCTCGAAAACGGCTGAAACAAAACATGTCGGGTTTGGTATCAAACACCTTGGAATCATACCTCCACACTGGTAACCGGTGTGGGAGGTATGATTCCACCCCCCAGAAGCAAGCTTCGTGGGTCCCTGGTCTTCCCGGTACCAGCCTTCTCGACCCAGACAGCGCAAAATGGATGCTGCCGACTAGAAACACATTTCTGCCCTCCTGCTGCTGAGCCAAGCTCGAGCAGAGGAAGGCAGCACAATAGGCATCCTGTCACAGGGAGGTGTGACCAACCCCCAGACAGGATTTAGTGTATTGGAGCTGGGTGGGGGCACTGCTAAAGTGCCTGAAAGTCTGCACGAGGGGCACACTTGGTGTCCCTGTGCATAGTCCAGCTCAAGCGAGTTCTGGGAGCCGTTGGCTCCTGCTCTGGCACGAAACTGGACAAAGGACATGGGTGTAACCCCCCCATCCTGACCCTCCTCTGGGAGGGTCCCCATAATCTGTCCAACCCTCTCCTGTGGGTACAAAAGGGCTTTCCTGGCTGTAGGACCCTAGATTCGACATGGAAAAGATTCTGAACAAGAAACCACTGACCTTCGCCCGTCTGGACACTCTGGACTACGCTGGACTTCGACTGGGCCCGACTTCATCTCCCTCTCTGTCCAAAGCATCATCTGTGCCCGTGCACCATACAGGCTCCATGCAGGACCTGTGGAGCATCAAGGACAACTGAAGTATCTCCCTTGTGGTGAAGGAGTCACTCCCCTGCGTTTGCAGGCACCGTAACACAACGGACCGGTCTGCTGATCCTGAGCTCCTGCAGACTCTGAAGGCTCCAGCAACACATGAGGTGGGTTCCTAAGTTTCTTGAGGTTGAGCTGCCCTCTCACCAAGTTTGAGGCCAGTAACCCTCGTGGGGACTGCATAACCCAAACCCCTAAGCACCGCAAGTGCATATGCTTGTTGGTGTTCCCCAACTTTGTGCATTGGGCTGTCAATAGCCCCAACCTTTGCACACATTTCCTACCAAGGACTCCAGCCTCCTCGAACTCTGTGACCTGCAAGCTGTTGTTTGGTGAAACTGCTAGAGGTCCCCTCGCGACTCCTGTGACTTCAGCCTGTGGGTCCACTTGAGGGAAAATCCTTATTTTCTTGGGCTCCCCTGGTTGCCCCAAGCTTGCCCTGACACCCCTTGCTGTGGTGAGTCCTCTGGTCCTTGCTGGGCCAAGCCATAACCTTCTTTGACCTTCTTCATGGGTTGCCATTGCCAAGGCTTGTTGCTACTCCCGCCGGACACCGACCCCTCAGCACTCGACATCCTTTGTGGGACAGCTCGTATCCAGCTCCTGGTCATCCTCGATATCTCCTGGTCCCTGCAGCTGTAGAGTCAAGGTCTCCTTCTTCACACCAGAAGCACCTGACAATTGTGGGCATTCGTCTACCGAGCCCCTGGTCACTCCTGAGTGACCCAGACTCTGTCCCCTCTGCTTTCAGGTTCCTTCTATCAAGAATTCACCTGCGGATTCCACCGCACCCTTTTCTTCTTTCCAGCAGTGGCATTTCTTTGAAGACTCCCCATTGAGAACGACGGCGGTTTCCGACGCCACTTCAGACCTATGCACCCGGCTTCCCTGGGATAGGTAACCCTGGTACTTTGGTATCCATGGGTAGGGTTGCTCTCCAAGCTGCTATGTTCCAAAGGGTTTCCTCGTAATACACTGGGGAGGGTCCTTTAACTTTAAAATTGCAACCGCAACTCTCCCATTGAATTGTACGTAGCAATTGGTCGTGTTCTCACACTGCACCCGTCCTCCGTGGCGTCCCTACTTACTCACCTTGGGTGGTTCCTTGGGGTCCCAGCGATTCTACACATTCTAGACATTGTCTTGACTCGAGTCGTGGTTCTTATACCACTATTTTAGTATATGGTTTGGTCTCCCCCGGGAGCCCACTGTGTATTAGTGCTACTTACGATTGTTTCTGTGCTACAGTATTGTGTGCTTTGTGTTTATCTGCATGTAGCAGATACTGTGAGGTATTTAAGGTGTTATAATAATAAATATATATTCTTATGACTACTATGTGGTTCTCCTTTCATTTAACCAATACAATAAGATTGCATTCTGGTAAAACAAGCTGCTTAACATTCCTTCAAGACTAAGCCTGAAGGCTGCTCTCCACAGCTACCACTTGGATAACCTGTAATGCACTTTCTTTTCATCACCTAAAAAACTTGCACAGAGATGGTTCTTCATCATTGCAATGTATAAAGGAATGAGAAAGGTTAATCACTTCACTACAAAACTCATAATAACTTTCTGTCTCAGGTTAGGGTTGACTGGCTTTGTGACAATCCTTCTATCCTCTCCCTGACACACTGAAATACTCTGCTGGACATTCAGGTTCTCATTTAGTCCTTTTTAGTTCAATCACAAAGTCCAGCCTCAGAGGCATCTGCTCACCACTTTAAAGTTGTATGTGGCAACAGCGAGACTGTTCATTTAAAGTAACCTCACCAACATGGCAGCAGCACTGTTTGCGAAAATTCAACCCCTCTGTCTTGTCAGGGTTCCACAGGGGACCAGTCGGCATTATTTATTGTATTTCACAGACAAACTCCTTAAGTGGAGGTTGGCCGTGTGTACATCTTTTCTTGAGTGCCACCCCAAGCTCGGACATTATTGGGGTACCTGGCATCAGTGTTCCTTTCTTGTTATCAAGCATGTTGAGTAGTCAGTTAAGATGGACGCTCAAGGCCCACACCAGAGGGTTGTGGTCTAGAAAGGAAAAGGAACAATTCATCTGGATGGGCTGGAGCGTAATTAGCTTAATTAATGCCAAAGTAGCTTAATAATCGCATGGTGGTTCTGACAGCTTAATAATTGCATAGTATATGGAAATTATTCCCAACCGTGGCGTCCATCTTAACTGACTACTCAACATAATTGGTCCCACTTGGATGCCCAACTTTTTTGTCAATAGGATCGCTTGCTGTAAGCATGAGGGTGCTACTGCACTACTAGTTATTTAACTGGCGGAACACACCCCTTTGACCTAAATCTGGTTTTCATTATCCTACGGGCTGTCACTTCTTGTTCTTTTTGTCCTGATGAAGACCCGCCCCTGTCGCCTAATCAGTTGCGCAAACGCCAAGGGTCGAAACATCGACGTTACAGTCACCCATAGTCCATCCAGTTCCCTACCTTGAATATAAAAGCAATATTATTGTCTGGGATACATGTATTAAGAAACGGACATGACAAATTAGTATTTTTCTTTTTGTCCATTTATGTTTATCCATGTGTGTTAACTATGTATAGCACTTTTCACGTATCACCACAAGTCACTTATTCCACACTATAGGTCACTTGTTTATTGTCGTATGTTTATGTATTGTAGACAGCCTTCATTATTGTGTATAATCAGAAAAAATTGAGTAAATAACTTTAACTTTACTAAAATTGTTGGTTCTTTGGTGTGTTCTTTGAATGCAAATTATGATTCACATCTAAAAAATTGAAAGTTCAGATCGTATTGTATGCATTGAGCAAAGCGATTGTCTTTCCCGACAGAACCATTTTTGTTTACAGATTGTATATACCCAGGTTCTGAGGGACACAGGGTTGCCCCATTATCTTTAATGGCGTATCTACAAGGGGCAAAACTATAACTGCTTCAATTTCGGGTCCTGGAAGTTTTGTACTCCACTCAGATCCCCCATTAGCAGTGTACGACAGGGGCTTGCAGTGCTTGCAGGAGCCATTCCTGCCCCTTGTTAGCATGGTGCTTTGTTCTGCATCAACTGTGTGCACGGAATGCTGTAGTGCATCAACTTCTGCACCATGGCAGCCAAGCGCAAATATTGCACTAGGGTTGTTTGCGGAAGGGTTATGCAAAATGCACTCCTGAAGATGTGTTAGTAAGAGTTTATAAATTGACTTCAAGCTATTTCTATTGTTGAATACTTTGGGACCGATTACGAGTTTGGCGCAGCGGTGCTGGCTCAACACCGGCTCCGCTGCGCCAAATCCGTGAATGGACCACGGCCCATATTATGAGTTGTTAAAGTACAACTCATAAGATGGTCGGCGTTTTTTTTGCCTTTCCCATGGCGGTGCCTGTTTCAAAAACAGGCACCGCAATGGGAAAGGTCAAAAAGTTCCAGCACGGCATTGACATTTACTGGAACTTGAGGGAATACAGACAGGGGCTCACGTGTTGTGCCCCCTGAATGTATCCCCATGGTGGAATGGACATAGGGGCCCTGTAGGTCCCCCTTTGTTTCTGCACTGCCAGCTGTTTCATGGTGGGACTCAGCCATAAAAAGGCTGGCGGTCCAGGGACTCAAAATATGCTGCACAGAACTGTGCCAGTCCCTGCTCAGCATAATGCATTGTGGCGCTCCTGCACCACTGCCAGGGAACGACTGTTCTCTGGCACAGCCGGTGGTCCGCTACCGATACGAGTTACAAAGTCGTGATCGGCAAAACAGGGAACCGACACTCCTGTGCCACCGTGAGTCTGGTGGTCGCAAGAAAGCCAGACTCGTAATTAGGCCTTTTGTAATTTGGAGATATATTCTTTAAATTAAAAACAAGATTGTTGACATAAATGGAGGTCTGAACCAAATGTAAACAAATAAACTAAGAATCTTAGCACACCTATATCGCATTTTGCAAATGCACACATTAATTGAACAACTTAATCCTTGAGCAAAATGCAATATTTTCCCTATCATATAGTTTTTTCAGCAGTTGATGATAAGAAAATGTAATTCTGGCTTATGTGTCTGTCAAATAAGCGATGAACCTCTAAAGAGTTAAAAAAATTAAAATTATAAATTTATAATATGCATCTGATAAAATGAGGTTTCAATTTTCCATCGTTTTTTTTTCTTGCAGGAATCGTATTTAATGGCTTCTCTTTAAATTACTTGGACTCCTTGGCTGTAAGAAATTGCTCAGGTGTTCAATTGCTCAGTGCTCAATTGCACATGTAGAATTGTGCTCCCTTCATTTTGCTCATACTGTTTCTAGGCAGTGGAAATACAGTCAAATGTTTAGTGTGTTTCAGTTACAAATGATGCTTATATTTGTGATTTCATGTGTGATTGGTTACTGTGCTAGACCACATTCATTGGTGGTTAGAAGTAACTTTATAATTGTCCAAATCAAATGCAATTCAGTGGTGACCTCAACCTATTTGTCTGGAAGAATAATAGCTTTTGCTGGATACATTCACTTCATTTGCTTTCTATCTTCTTGTGAGCATGTTTAATATGATGTGTTTACCCTTACACCCAGTGGAAAAGTAATTGGTTTTACTCAACAGGATTTTTAAGCAGTTTGATGAGATTTGTTTCAATTTCAGAAAAATATATCACCTGACTTTTCACAAAGCAATTTATGTCCAATCTGTGGTCTAGGTTGATGTGCACAAAAGTTGTATTTCTTTTGTGAAATGTGAAATGTGCTACAGCACTGATAACCCGAGCAACAGTAACCTACAACAGTGAGAATGTCAGAATTTTATATATTAAGCACGCAAACCTCTGGCCTTTGATGACACATTTAGGGTTGACATAGCTAATGCATAAATGTAGTTATGGTCTGTTAAAAAATATAATCAAGTGTTTTTTTTAAAGAAAATAAGATTTTATTGCAAGCATCTGGCTGCTACATTAACGCATAAACTCACAATAAAATATTTAAAAAATAACAATAGCTGCAGCTTCGCTAATACTTATTTTTCTCCAGATTTCACTGACAGTGATATTCTGCTGCAACATGAACATTTTTCAGTTCATTGTGTATTGGGATTGTGAGAAATTGGGTTGTTGGAGTGTGATACCCTGCTTAAGCAACTACCACAATCCCCTACCCTCTGGTAGCTTGGCACAAAATCTGTCTGGCTTAACTTAAATCCTTTACCGATTTAGAATAATCGAGTAATTTGAATATATTATCTGAGACCTGAAGAACAAAAATCCAAACAGTAGAACTGAAGATATGCAAATTAAAACATTTAGATAAAAGTATCACCCAAAGGTGCAAAGCGCCAACTAAGGGTACCTGTTTGCCATGGACCGGGACAAAGTCACAAGTTCAGGCCGAGTGTGATGGTGCGAAGGTCGGGCACAGGACCAAGTTTGGTCCAATGAGGATTGTACTTTATGTCCTTGGTGTGCGGTCTACGCGGCGTTGCTTTGCAAGGCTTCACAAGGCTTTGCAGAGCTCTGCCTTGGTTCTGATGAGCTGTGCTGCATGGGTTTCCTGGCGTCAGTTCAGTTGAGGCTGACAGCTATACTGCATTCCTTTGTGGGGCTTGCATTGCTTCATGCCGCTTCACATTGGTTCTGATGGGCACCACAGCTGGGCTGGCAGACCACCTTTATCTTCACTTCCAATGGTCTAGGACTGTGGAGGCACCACTTGGAGGGGTTACAACTCACAGCAGGCAGAGTCCAGGTGCAGGGTTCAAGATGGGTGGAGCCTTTTCTGTCCCTGAGGCTCTGATCAGGAAGTCAGCCAACTAGCCCTTGGAGTCACTCTGAGGGTGCTGGGTACAAGGTGCAGGTCCAGTCCTCTTTACTCTGAGGTACAGAAAAGACCTTCATGGGTCTCAGGTGTGCAGAGGTGCATGTGAACCCATAGTCCTGTCTTTCCTGAAGTGGTTCCATACTCACTATAGGGGGATATGCAACCCTTTGTGTGGGAACAAGAGACAGCCTATACAGGTGTAAGTGAGGCTGGGTCCAGCTCCTCCCTCTCATCCTGCCAGGATGGCCCATCAAGTCACACCCAAACAACCATTGTGTCTGGCTGTCTAGGGGGAATGCACAAAGCCCAGCTGTCACCCACCCCAGACATGTGATCAGAGACGGGCAGCTGGCACCAAATGGCTAAAGCAAGAATTGCAATTTAAAATCCGACTTCATCATAAGTTATGATTTTAAATTGTGATTCCAGAGACACCAAACTCGAAGGGGTTATCACTTTCCATTGGGAAGTTACTCTTATAAAATGTAATAAGGCAACTCAAATGTTATCCCTTTGGGAGAGACAGACCTTTGCAGTAGCGAGCGAATTTAAGTGTTTTTACTACCAGGACATGTAAAACTTAAAAATTAATGTCCTGCTTTTTAAATACATTGCACCCTGTCCTCTGGGCTGTTTTGGGTCTACCTAGGGGTGACATATGTATTAAAGAGGAAGGCTTGGGCTTGGCAAGAGTTTATAACATGCCAGGTCGACATGGCAGTTAAAAGTTGCACACACAGGCTCAACAATGGCAGGCTTGAGAAATGTTTAAATGGCTATTCATGTGGGTGGCACTATCAGTGCTGCAGGCCCACTAATACCAATTAATTTACAGGCCCTGGGCACAGGTAGTACACATTACTAGGGACTTATAAGTACATCTAATATGCCAATTGTGGATAAGCCAATGTTATAACATTTTAGGGAAAGAGCACACGCACTTTTGAACTGGTTAGCAGAATCCCATGGCCAGCAAAAATGAAGTCAGCAAAAACAGGAGGTCTGAGGGTAAAAAGTTAGGGGAAAACACGCCATGGATGCCAGGTCTAACAAAGACGTAAAAGCTACGAGATGATTCTATGACCTCACAAATGGAATGCTTTAATCCTAGGACTTTGTTTTGTAAATCATTATTTGCAGATGTGTAAATTTAATATGATCTACTGGAGCAAACCTGGACTACAACTCGCAGAATAAAATAGGCTGTTAAACTAAATCCCAAGTCCGCGGGACTGTATCTATAGCAGCATGCAGCCGTCTAGTGATTTTATGAAAAATCAATATAAGAAGATTGAAGAGTACTTGGAAGGAAACAATACAAGACAGGGAAAACAACAGAATGAAGAGATGTGCAGGAGAATAAAAGAAGTAGAGAATGAACAATGATAGCAGAACGGATCAACGTCCCTACAGATGTGAAACAAGGCTATTTCCAGAATTAATCAGTATTTCAGTGTCTTCATAGATGAGGCAATTGCTATTCTGTATTAGTCACCACATGCGCAGATGAACAACTTTGTTTCGATTCTGAAGGTGTTCATTACTAAAAACAATAAACAGATAAAAAAAACTGTATTTCAGTGTCAGGCTTTGATTTTCTGCCATCGTAGAGAGTGAATGGTGTGGTCACGCAGCAATATGAGTGAGGGCCATTCACTGAATGCTACCATGCGCCAAACACAACACAGCAGGAAACCCAGGTCCTCAAGCATAGAAAACTAACAGAACATTCTGTACATTCATTGTCAGTGAGTGTAAGTTGATGGAGGGGAGGGGAGTACGAAGCAGACATTGAACACCAGCAGGATGGAATTTCAGAGTTCTTCATGGATATAATTTTACTGTGAGTCACTAATTTCCAGCCTGCTGGAACTTGCATTAGCAACACTCTAGTCTTTGTAGTCTATTAAAACAATGCAGGATGTCCACACACCCCACTGTGCCACGAGTCTACTGTTTGCCAATCTTAGGGAACATAATTTTATGACAGTTTGCAGACATTACTATATACTTAAAAACTTAGGGGCCGATTCACAGAACTAATCTGAGACAAAATCCCAAGCTTACTACTTCTGGTATTCACAGAAGGCACTTACGATTTTTGGTATTCACAGAAATAACTTACGAATCCTGGGCCCGATTCACAAAAGTAATCTGAGACAAAATCCTAACTTTACGACTTTCGGTATTCACAGAAGGCATTTAGGAGTACTAAAGTTAGGATTCCTAACTTTAATACTCATAAACTGAGAAAAATCCTAACTTTACGACTTTCAGTATTCACAGAAGGTATTTAGGAGTACTAGAGTTAGGATTCCTAACGTTACTACTCCTTGTGAATACCGAAAGTCGTAAAGTTAGGATTTTGTCTCAGATTACTTTTGTGAATCGGGCCCAGGAGTTGTAAGTGATATCTATGAATACCAAAAATCGTAAGTGCCTTCTGTGAATACCAGAAGCAGTAAGTTTAGGATTTTGTCTCAGATTAGTTCTGTGAATCGGCCCCTTAATTCATTTTTTCCTGTTTAATATAATGCAAGCTTGGTTCAAAGGGCATTAGAGAGCAAGCTTATATTACACAAGGTCACATTCATTTTATTTCTAGGCATGGAAAGAATAGGTAATTGACCCAGAATCATAGGATGTTGAACCGACATCAGGATTCGAACACTGTTCCTCATTTTCAAAGTGGGCAGCTGTGGCCATTAGGCCACATCTCCACTTCTATCACGATGTTGCCTCATGGGGTTTGTGCTGTCAGAAGAATGGCTCAGGTATTTTCCACATCTTCTTTGCCTAAATCTCATCATGGGACTGCTGGGAAAGTGTTGCTGACAAATCCAACAAGCTATGGCAAATTTTCTTTGTAATTCCTTGATGCTTACAAAGTTAGCCATTGCTAGGTAATGGCTTACTTTTACACTGACATCACCACCAATGAGTCTTTCTTGATCTATGGTAAAAGTGGCATTGAGTAAGTAATTTACATGCCAAAGAGGGCAGGGCACTCTCTGCACAAAAATGGTTTCAAATGCAGTAATAGCTTCTATCATAGAGCAGGTAACCACTTGCTCCCAGGTTCTGCCTGTTTTGTTTTCTAAAAATGTGTTGACAATTCTACATTGTTTCCCTTGTAATTGCAACATACCACTTTTACTTTTATTGTTGTTGATTTTATTAAAGACATTTGGATGCAACTGTAAATAATTAAATCAATGTATAGTATTATTTAATTATTTAATTATTTATAGCACATTCTCTGGTTACTCTACACAACCATTATGGCTTCCTATTAGTTGCCATACCCACGTCTGCATTCAGTTGTTTCTTCCCTTCCAAATATTCTTTTTGATTTTGGAGAAGAGCAGTAGATTTAGTCAAAGATACTTTAAGTTCGCCACACAGTCATTGAGGTGGGAAAGTGACTCTGAAATCAACTGTGGGTTGGTACTGTGGCCCATCTTCGGGGTGAGGCCACTTGACTTTTCTCCTTATAAAATGTGTTTCTGGATTGCATTTTTAGGTCAAAGCCTACCACACAGCGTATCTGTCTGGTTTGCAAAGACTTCTTGGGGACATTTGGAAAGCTTCCCTGGGAATGCATTCCGCCCATTGCTCACCATTGGCTTTGTGTTTTATAACTTACAGTTCCTTCCTTTCTATGTGCTTCAGGCTGTCCAGTATATCTTTGTCCCATCCATGGAGCACAATCTATTTACTATATTCTTCCTCTAGTGCTTGCTTTCTGTAAACAGGCCTTTATATTTTGTTCTTATCTTGTCACATTTGCTGTGCATTCAAAGGCAGAGGTCAAATATGGGGCTCTGTCTTCCGAAGCAGCTTGGTCTTTAATTTTCTTTCTCTGATTTTAAAGTGAGAGGATTTTTGGTAAATCATGCAGGGTATTGGTTGTGTGCTGGAGGAAGGCTGTACAATATCATTATTTTCTAGCCCACAACAAAATTTAAATGTCTGAAAAGGAACTGTGCAAAGTTTTCAGAATATATCAGAATTAGGAACGCACTAATGAAGCACCTTTTTGTGACTTTGATGGTGGTGGAAACAAATATTTTAATACTGATCAAAACAAATCAATATACTAGGTGATACCTTTTCCACACATTATCATTTGTGTGCTGTATAGTTTTATCATTAAAACTGTATATCTGTGCAAATGTAATGGTCATTTCAATTAGAATAATGTGTTGTATGTAATGGCAGTGTGCTACTGCTCCCTCTACTCCATGAAATTCTACAATGCTCTACTCCCTCTATGCTATGTCACTCCACGAATAGCACTCGTTATCACGCAGTTTTTTCCCCCGCAGGGAACTACAACGATGTCGTTACAACGAACACGTTGTAATTCCGCATACCATTACCCGCAAAGTCGTAACAACGACTTTGCGAGAGGAAGCTGGATGTTGGAATAGTATAATTTACTATTCCAACTCCAGTCGGTGCGGACAGTAGGGAAGGTGTTGGATTTTAAATCAACACCTTCTCCCCTCCGCAGAGTCGTTGTTCCGACTTGCGGAGTAATGGTATGCGAGAATTACAACACGGTCGTTGTAACGACACGCGTGTAATTCCTCTCGGGTAAAAGTTTCATGGTAAACGTTGTTTACCCACTCCACTCTACACACTCAATGCCACTCCACTCCACAACACTCTAGACCACTCACTGACACTGTACTCCACTCTACAACACTCTACTTCACTCTCTGCCACTCCACTCCACTCTACACCATTCTACTCCATTTTATGCCACTCAACTCTACGCCACTCTCCATAGCTCTATGTAACTCTATGCCACAACACTCCACTCTCCGTCATTCTACTCCACTCCACTATACTCTATGCCATTCCACTCTAAGCCACTCCATTCTATGCCATTCCACTCTTTGCCACTCGGCTCTACTCCACTCCACTCTATGACACTCTATTTCCTCTATGCCACTCTACTCTGTGACACTCTACTCCACACGATGCCACTCCACTCTATGACACTCTATGACACTCTACACCACTTCACTGTACTCCACTCCACTCCACTGCACTCCATGATACCCCACTCCATGACACTTTACTCTATTCCACTCTATGACACTCTACTCCACTCTATGCCACTCACCTCTACTACACTCTATACCACTCTACTCCCACTTCACTTTAGGCCACTCTACACCAGTCCATCCTATGACACTCCATTCTACAACACTCCTCACCACTCTACACCAGTAGTGGTAAGGCTGATTAAAAGCCTCTCTGTGGATGTCTGAGTTATGTATGCATTTTTATTGATTTTCGTTTTATTAAAAAAGCCTGGCTAACAATTTAATCTTTTAGGTCTTCCAAGAGGGTCTAGCAAGAATTGTCACTGTGCAAATATTCTGTCTCCGGGTTTTTGCCAAATGGAGTTAGTGACACCAACACCCTTGCCCACTAAGGTAATTAGTGAGAGTTCATTTAACAGAATACTTGTCTACAGGCTTTAAAATGTGCAGAAATAATCCACTATTAAGCCCTTTGGGTTTGAAAGTGTGCTTTCCGCAATATGTAAGTCCAGACTACTGCCTTTTACAAAACGTTTCAAACAGACCAGACGTATGACATCAAATATAATTGTAAAAGAAAACACAGCACTCAGAACAGTACCACAGAAATCTGGTTTGCATTTAATGCAAAAAAAAGCAAGTAGCATTTAAAATAAACAAGGTAATTTCAGTTTTGATGGACCAGAGCTGCACCCTTGATCAATTGGAGTATTTAATGCTAAAACCCACATATTTTGGGGCTATATTTATACACTTTTTCTCAACGCAACTAAATGGAGGCAAGGACATGTGATAGAAATGAAACCAACAGATATGCACTAATGAGCAGGTGACAGGATTTTCTCATGAGAAAAATGTGAGAAGACACTGGAAGATAGTATCAGTTTCTCAAGCAAAGGATGACTTCACCAGTTTCTACAAGCCTTGTTTCCTTGTGCTAACTTCAGAATGAGGCTATGCTTTTCTTCGATTGTTCATGAAAATATTCAGTTTACAACCAAGATCACATCATGAATACTGGTTCAAAATGTTATGTTATTCACATTTCTTAAGCGCAACTGTTACCCGAAGGGTGTCCTGGCGCTGGATTACTGCATGTAAGTTTGCAACAATACTAAGGCTTTAGTATTTTCTAAGCAGGTGTAAGAGCAAAAAGTCAATTGATTAGTATAGTAATAGAACACATTAAGGCACACATGAGTATTTGCATTTTCATAGAGCATGTATAAATATTAAGGCAGATAGACAAGTCAATTCATTTTCTCAGGACTTCCTTTTTCACCAGGAGGTGACATCTCTAGAACAACTTGATAGCAAACAAGCAGATTATTTCAGTTTTAATTTCTTCATTAGCACATTCTTCATCAAACTGAAATGTATAATGCAGATAAACTGAGGCAATGCTTTTGTTACTTCAAGCACATTGGAAGACGCACAAAATCAATTTCATGAGTCGATATAGAGTTATTATGACCAGAATAACTGCAATCATGATTTCAAGACTCTTCATTCCTTAATTCCTAGATATGCTTGACAACCAAAATCAGATGTCGCTCAAATTCAAATCTAAACCATCCGGGATCTTATGAGATTTTTCACACTATCCTTAAACGTTATCTAACTGCTTGTGTAAGCTAAGGCAGGTACTGGGGAGGGGAGTACAACACCCAGAGCCTACTATCGTACAGTCCCCAACACTTTACCTGCTAGGATGAAGTATAAGTCAAACATATTCTGTAAAAACATGTTCTTCTGGACATCTAATTGATTTGTTACAACGCCTCGGTAAATGACAGAGGCATTGTCTACTTCTTCCATTATCATGGCATTACGTCATGTCTCCTAGATGCATACCCTTCCCACTTAGGGCAACAAAAGCAAAAAGAACAGATGATGGACAAAATACTGAACAAATCAAACATTCACCCCCAGTCACAGATATGTGTTTAATTATTAATTTTTTTGCTCACCACGCAACCGCAGTTTGGACCCAGCCATATACAAACCAGTCTTGACCCTGCTGCCCATGGGAACAGTGTAGCCTCCTGAACTGCTAGGCCAGATCCTCCCTGGACCAGAAACAAGCATCCTGGACAAGTTTTGGAGTAGCACCCCTCATCAACCATGCTAGCTTGAATCCAGTGGCACAATGAGCATGGACTCACGTCTGAGCATACCCTTCCCACAAAGGGCAGCAAAACAAAAAGAACAGATGATGGATGGAATGCTGAACAAATCAAACATTCACCCCAAGTCACAGATCTGGGTTTAATTCATCGATTATTTGCTCTCCATGTCACACCAGTTTGGGCCCAGTCATATGCAAACCAGTCTTGACCCTGCTCTCCATGGGAACAGTCCAGTCCGAACTGCCAGGCCAGGTCCTTCTTTGAACCGGAAACAAGCATCCTGGGACCAGTTTTGGGGTATCACCCCGCATCAGCCAGGCTAGCTTGAATCCAGTGGCACAGTGAGCACGGGACCCACGTCTGCGCATACCCTTCTCACTTAGGGCAGCAAAAGCAAAAATAACTGATTCCATCAAGGTTGTAAAGAGGTGTCCTCTGAGGTACGCTTATGATGATCTAATCACAATGCTGGAGGGAATGGTACACTGGATTGTGCACTCAGCTAAGGCAGATGGAGCCTAAGAATGGAAACTTTAAAGAGACCATATAAGCTTCCTGTAACATTGCAGGACTGCATCATCATTCAGTTGTAGGTCTAACTTAGCAGCAGAAGTGGGATAATTCAAAAGCGACATCATGGGGCATTCCATAAATATCTTGTACAGTCTTAGCTTTGTTTTCTCTTTCAGTACAGTCCTAATGGACCATAAAGTTTGGGCAGGGCATGAGACCATTTCAGTTGGGGTTCAGAACATATTTTAGTTAAATTATTATCCAGGGTACCATTATTTTGTTCCACTGTGCTGCTGATTCAGGGTCATAGGTGATGTGAAATTGTTGAACTATTCCTAAGGCTTTGCAAATCTCCTGCACTGCAGATGAAATTAAGTGTGTTTCTCGGTCTATTGATACGTAACTTGGGATCCTGAAATGTGGGAAGAAGCCACTCAGTAAAAACTTTGCAGCTCTAATGGCATCTGTTCTTGCACAGGGTTAAGCTTCCATCCAACCTGAATTCATGCAGACTATAATTATTGTGTAGGTGTATGGAGTCCTTTTGGAGATGTACAAAGGTGCCCTAAGGTGAAGGGTGAGCAGAATGGATGGCCTTGATCCTTTTCCCGGCACTATAGGACTGACAGGTGAGACAGGAGTGGCAATAATTTTGGACCATAGAAGAAAAGAACGGTACACATCAACGGGTTGTAGGTGCAAGTAAATTGCACATCCCTACCAACATGGGTATCTCTGTGATACAACAATAAATGGTTGGGGAGTAGAAATGTTGGTGTGACCATATGCCCTTGGGTGCCTCTTTCACACTCTCTCAGGGTCCCTTGTGCACTTCTGCTTGATTCAGTACTGTTTCTCAATCTCAGAAGCTCCTTCCTGAAACAGTGAAATGTTTTTCAGGAAAGGAACCGGAAGTAAATCACTTTTTTATAACATGCACAGCAGCATCAGAAATAGTAGGTGACAGGGCAACCTTTCGGCAGTTGACTCAGTGAGGATATTTCCCCGGGGGACTTCATCATATGGGTATTGGTGACAGCGCACTTCAGCAGTGATCAAAGACTTTAACAAATCCTGTATATATTGACCCTTCTCAGTGGGCATTTCGGCAGATGTTAGAAATGCCCTTTGCATCCAGAGGAGCCAATAAACATGCATAAATCCAAATGCATACTTTAAGTCTGTGTACATGATTGAAATATTTTTCTTAGCCAGGTACAGGCATGGATGCGTGTAATGAAATCAGCAACTGCAACTGATTTTACATGGGTAATCAGCAACTTTGATATAGTACATAGAGCATAAACTGCAATCAGGATACCTTGATCATTTCTGATGCAAGAACAATCCACAAAATACATTGATTCACAGTTTGGTAATGGGATGTTGGTTGAATCAATATGGGGGAGGGTCTGGTTCCATGGTAGTTAAAATCAATCATGAGGTTTCTCCTTCCTCCAGGGTGGGCATCAGAGCTGTGGGGTTCAAAGTAGGACAGCGGGCAATAGTAATATAGGGAAGCAGAAAGTAACAATATCTCATACACAGACAATCTGGCAGTAGAAAGCGTTTGAGTTTTGGCAGAAAGTAAGCCACTAACTCCATTCATTTCTTAGTTTGCCAATCAATACATATTGTCATTAACTGACTTCTCACATTTGGTAACAATCCCTGCACAAATGCAGCTGCGGCTGACTTGCCCGTATTTTGTTTACAATTTAAAATGTTGGTCCAGTCCTTTTTCACAGTGCACATAGCATCATTTGCCCTATTCAGTACCTATCATTCTGAGGGTCATGCCTCAGTCAAGCCAACATTTCTACTAATCGAGCTCCCACTTCACTTGGTACCACCAAAAGCAACAACTGATTCACACTCGCAAAAATTCAGTCTATACATACTCTGCGATTCTTCAATGAACTAGTTTAGGATTTCTTTAATAATGCGATTTCCTTTCCTTAATGCTCAGCAGGTTAGATGACATCAAGGGACATGGACAGTAATTCTACCCCTTGTTGTTTGGGATTTCTTAAATATTAAGATTTTTTTTTCATAATGCTCATCAGGTTAGAATGTGTCTAATGGACATGGACAGTAATTCTACCCCTTGCTGCTTGGTAGTCTGAGTCTCTTAATGCAAGAAGGGTGTTAGGAGGGGATGAAGTGGGATCTTCATCATCTGCATCATGAAAGTGAGGCCAGGAGAAGTGTATACATAACATTTAGGGGTGCTGTCCTTCTTTAGCTTTCTTTAGTGATTGTGGGGCTGCGCTCTCAAATATCTCTATGCCCAGCTGGGGCAGAACACTCTTGTGCTCTACACAAATGCACAGTAGAGGAGTCTGTCTCGTCTGGAAACACATGCACCTCTGCTAGGTGCTTTGTTGTCAGCCAAACGCATCACAGAACTCGTTTGCACGTTACCTCTTTGTGATCCATCAGCCTGCGGTCACACAAGGTCTGCTGCGATTCCAGTTGCAGAAGCAGCTGAACCTCTGGTCCAATCGGCTGGCATGGGGAAATGTCTAGCAAATCCTCCTTCCTTTGGTCTTCACTCTTTCTTTTTCTCATGTTTCCTTGATCTTGGGGAGGTGAAGAGTAGGAGCAGAAACCCTAACTCTGACCCTGAGGTGTATTATTTGGTATTCCAATTTCTCCTGGGTTTTTCATACTACAGACTAGCAGCGATTCATGCTTACATTTATGGATCTCCTAATGCCACTGCAAAAAGAGTGGTGACTGTTCAGAGACTGTTTTATTTTTAGGATCATTTAGCTTCTCTTGCTTATTCCCCTAACCTCTCTAAGTCAAAGGAACTATGTTCCAGCAAGGACTACTTGCCATCCTCAATTGTGAGTCCAAACCACTGTTTTAGATACTTTCATGTGGCTTTGCCCTATGATGGTACATAATGTGGACTGGAGTACCTTTGGTGGAGAATTGTTATGTTTAAACCCTTATGCCCACATTACTTTTTCTTTGATAACTCATGCACAAAAGACAGGAAACAGGGTCTACCTGCGCAGTTAGACTTCACCTAAATTCAGTTTACCTTGCTTATGCTGTCAGGCCGAATCAGCAGGTATAGCACTGGGCCATGCTCCACCTCAGTCCCCCAGGAGAAATTTCTGCTGTACTTCTGTTACCTGGGGGTCACTGTGTACAGTCCGGTCCAGTGCTCCCCTGTTTGCATAGCGATGACTATTCTCGGCACACAATGCATCAGGTTCTGTAAAAGAAAACACAACACATCAGTTGCACATAAAAGTCTAATGTGTTTAGTGCAAGAATAGCCAGAAATAATTCAAAATAAGCAAGACAATTCCTCTTTCAGTGGACAAGAGCATTGTCTTCAAACACCTGGAGCATGTAATGCTAAAATTAATATATTTAGTACTACATTTATACAATTTTTATCATGTGAGCAAATGGAGCTGCAAACATGATAGAAATTAAACCTATGGATAGGAAGCAAGGTGCTATGATCTTTTTGTGGGAAGAATAAAAGATGACCTTTGAAGATAATAACAGTTTCTCAAGCCGAAGGCTAGCTTCACTAGTTTCTACAATCTTCACTTCATTGTGCCAACTTAAGAATGACACTACACTTTGCTAAAATGGTTCAGTAAAATGTGCAATGCATGAAACAGGGTAACTTGTAGAGATTCAATTAAATTACATGTAATTCTGCATTAACACTAAGGTTTTAGGGAATTTTTATCAGGTATAAAACAAGAAACGACAATTCATTAGTAGAATGAAATGACATATGTTAACACTCACATGAGTATTTGCACTTTCATCGTACATTTACAAGCATTAAGGCACATAGCAAGTGAATTCACTCTCTCATATCTTTTCCCAGTGAACCAGTGAGGCCCTATCATTTAAAACTGACTTGTCACCATAACCAAATCTAGGACACATATATTCAACATTATTTTCCCATAAGGCAACCATTAGACATGCAATAAAAAAATATGAATATGTGCAAAACTTGAGTTGGCAAAACAATGTATACCCCTGCTTATGGGGTCCTAAAGTGGACTCTAACAGTGAAAATCTTCTACCCCCAGTGCTTGTCAAAGGTGGTAACCAACACCATCATCCTAGACTAGTAACTGTGATCTGTGACTTTCTGTGCAACAAATTAGCTGTCTACAGTCTTTAACACAGTGTAAGATGAAGCCACCCTTAAAGGCCTATTGACTTTAACAAATGTATTTCACAATAAATAAGCCAAGCTACTGTCTTTATTATTCTTTCATAATAAACAGATCAGGCCTGTGATATGTAAAATAACGTTTCCCAAAGAACCAATGAAATCTTTATTATTGGCTTGTCACCATAAGTGAATCATGCCTACTGTACTGTGCATAAGCTGGCAATATCATGAACACTGTCCGAAAATTAGAAATATGTGCTATATTACTTTTGGCTAAACAACATGCATCCCTTCTCAAAAGGGTCTAACAAAGATTATCACATTGCACATCTTCAACCACAAAGGTTTGTCAAAGGGACAAGCAACACCAAAACTCTTGCCTTGTTTGGTAATCTGTGAGATTCTATGTAGCAAAATATCTGGCTATAGCCAACACAGTGTAATAACAATCTACCTTTATACTTGCATTGCTTTAAAATATAATTTTCACAATATATAGGTCAGGCCTACTGCTTTTTGTAACTTTTCATTATAAGCAGTTCAGACCTGTAGAATGTAAAATACATGATGGTTTGCTCTATTTTTGTTGTGGTGTAACCCAGACCGGGAGGTGTAATATGAAAATGAAATTAAATAGAAATTAAATGTTATTACATGATGTCATGTCCAATAAGAATTGTCAACTGCCTGTAATGCTCAATACACATGCTATGCCTGTGTACACATTCAATGTTGATTGAGGAATACATTACTGGACCATGCCTCACAACCAGTTGGACCTCAAGTACTGCATAAATGTGAATGTATTTCGACTTGTACAGCACTCTGAAATGAGATAAATAGGGCTTTATAAAATCTTCGAAATTAATAATAAGTATATGTGTCAATATCGTGTAAACATACATAAATGGGATGAAAATAATGAAAACAAAGTAGTTTCAGCCAGATTAGAATCAATTAGGAGACTTTTTGTTAACCATTAAGACATTAGTCAATTTAATATTTAAGCTTGCTGTTATTCTAATATCCAGCTTTTGTTTTTGAGGTTTGATAGCATGTATTTTGCCTATTACTCCACCCGCAGGCCTGGGGCTTTTTCAAGGCTGTAATTAATAATTCATAAACCTAAAACCATTACTTAGTTATTGGTACAGAGAAAAGGTTCCTTGAACATTGGCCATGCACGATTGTGTGTTGCAATCTAGTGAAGCACTGCACCCTTGCAGTATATGGGATCAAGCAGTCATTATGAAACCCGGGTGATTGGTGAAGTAACAAGGTTTGTGACTTCTTCATATAAAACGAATTAAAAATTATGACACAATTTTGATGCCTGAATCCCATTTGTGTATATTCATAAATTACTAGGAAGGAGGGCCACTAGGGATGCATATATACACCAACCAAATAGTTTTATTTGCATACAAATTTAAGGCTATCAAGTGGGAGAGCAGGACTAATTTGTTTGTGTCAGTGTTGTGCCTTGTGGAGAAGCAAGGCAGCGACCTTCTTGTACGATTCTCAGAAAGGGCACCCTCGCATATCTTCCTTCTAACCTTGATAAAAATGAATCTTTATAAACTATCTTAAAGTAACACTCATTAACAGTGCTACAACACGACAAAACGTGCTGTAGCAAGCTCTATATGAATCATAAGGATATATATTTGTTAGATTTAAAAAAATAACATTCTCTATGGAAGTTGCAATCACATAGATTTTAATGTCTAAGAAAGCAAATCATAGCAGAAGACAAATACTGTAACTCACTCCTTATAATGCAAGGCATGTAATATGTTGCAGTGTATTTTTGATTATTCGCGGTGGGGAATGGGTATTTTTTCCACCATAAGCTGCTGCGTAAAAGCATGTTGACTGATCCATGTCAGTACTTTTGAGATATTTGTTTTAAGGAATTTAGTCTGAACTCGTTAACTCCCATTGAATGTTGAATTAAGTCAATAAGAGTGACTGAGCAATTATCATTATGTAACACTGCGCATAGTTATCCACTGCAAATATGTATTCTTTTGATGCTTGCTTAGTTGAGTGCATATTGCAGTTTTGTAGTGTTCATATAAGTTTAGTTGGAATATGACTCATTACATCGCATAGCAATACCACTCGTGCCATTACAACAAGGGTATTACTACGCAATGACAATTACGACTACCATTACAACGCAAAATTTTACCACGACTATGCCTTTACCACGCATGCCATTTCAACGCAAAGGCATGCGTTGTAAAGGCATACTCATGGTAAACGTTTGCAAGGTAAGTGACTCCACCCTACCCTACCCTAAACCCTAATGTAATACCACTGCGCGACCCTCCCCGACCCCCAGTCCTCTCCCTACAATAACACTACAGTACACGACCCCCGACACTACCCTAAATCCTAAATCACTACCCTATGCTACACAAACCCCACAACACTACTCTAAACCCTAAAACACTACCCCCCGCACGACCCCCAGTACGGCCCCTACACTATAACACTACCCTGCACGACCCACCCAACACTACCCTAAACCCAAAAACACTACCATACACTACACAAACACCACAACACTACCCTAAACCCTAAAACACTACCCCCAGCACGACCCTCCCCCTACCCCCAGTCCGGTCCCTACACTCAAACACTTCTATGCACGACCCTCCGACACTACCCTACAACCTAAAACACTACCCTACACTACACAAACACCACAACACTACCCTAAACCCTAAAACACTACCCCCGCATGACCCCCAGTACGGCCCCTACACTATAACACTACCCTGCACAACCCCTCCGACACTACCCTAAACCCCAAAACACTACCCTACACTACACAAACACCACAACACTACCCTAAACCCTAAAACACTACCCCCAGCACGACCCTCCCACTACCCCCAGTCCTCTCCCTACAATAACACTACACTACCCTGCACGACCCCCCGACACTACCCTAAATCTTAAAACACTACCTTACACTACACAAACACCACAACACTACCCTAAACCCTAAAACACTACCCCCAGCACGACCCACCCCTACCCCCAGTCCGGTCCCTACACTCTAACACTACCCTGCACGACCCCCCGACACTACCCTAAATCCTAAAACACAACCCTACACTACACAAACATTACAACACTACTTCGAAACTACCTAAACCCTAAAAAAGTAACCCCCACCCCAAGCACAATCCCCTTACCTCTCTCTCCTCGTGGTTCCTCTCTCCTGGTTCCAGCGTCGTCTGAGGGGCGGTGCACGTCGTTGTGAGGAAACGGAACAGCCTCAGTTTCCTCACAACGATGTGGATAGCCATTACATCACATGCATTGTAAAAGCTCATGCGATGTAATGGTATGCGTAGTAATGGCTACACGTTGTTACATCGCATGCGTTGTAACGCATGCGATGTAATGACTTGCGTGGTCACAGCCTCGTTGTAATGGCTGTTTACCGTTTAGTTGGCATCTGTGAATGTGAGGATGTGTAAATACTTTACCGATTCAAATTTGTTTCTGGAAAAGCACATTCATTATTTTGAATGCACATTTCTTGGAAGTTTGTATACCCATAGGTCGAAATGATCTTTACTGGCGAAAAGGTTGATTGGTTAGAATTAATCTACTTGTGTTTGTCCAAATGTGCAGTTATAGGAGTAAAAACAGATTTGTTTAGGTTCAGTGCTCTATTTGCCAACTAGGTAATCAAGTGGACTGATTTGTTATATGATGTTCAATTAACTTTAGCTAGAAAGTAGGCACACTTTTTTTTGGGGGGGGGGAGTTTTATATAGTGCGAACTAGACCCGAAGGTATCAGAGCACTTTGCATAAGCACCAGTTGCGTTATAGACGGACACATTCGTTTTTGTTAGGCACTTCCATAAGTAATGACTTTGTGAAAAATTGTGTAAGTCATTGTATGAAATTGGGGTATTAGTCGAGGGGGGTAGGTTCCCACCTCATGTAATAACCAAAACCCCTGTTAGGATGAATCACAAAAGTCACTACATTAACATGAGCTCAACCCCCTGGTTGCTATGGCACAGAGCAGACAGGCTTAACATCAGAGGAAATGTGTGAAGTATTTATGCAGTACTAAAAGAATAATAAAGTCGAAATGCAAAGCAATAAAAATCCCAAAATAAGTTAGAAAAATATAGTAAAATTAAATAAACAAAATGACAAAAATACAATAAGGGGAACTAAAGATATTAATTTTTTATGTTTTAAGTAAAATTAGTGCCAATGATAGTCAATGGTCGTGATAGTACAGGATCTAGGCAAATTTTGATGCTGACTGGAATTGAGCGTGGGTCGGATACACCAACCAGGTTTGTTCGGGGCAAATGATTGTACCTTTTGACTTTAGATTTTAAGTCCCAATCCACCACAGGAGTATACCTCTAAACCCCCCAGGGCATTAGGGGAGGTAGTTAGAGACTCGCAGGGTGTCAAGCAAAGTTCACTTGCCACTGATCAGCTGGTCATTTGCAGGAAAGGCCTTTTATAGCTGTTGTAGCTTGAATTACAGGCCAGCCTTATGAACCCTAAAGTCCACTTCTTTGTTCTGGGTCCAAAAGAGAGCAGGTCCAGTCGTCCATGGGCTCTTCAGTTGCACACAGGAGGTTCAGCCCTTTTCTGATCTTCTTCAGGTCCAGAAGGGCTCTGAATTGGGTGCCTCGCAATGCCACATTTGTACATAGCATGAGATAGTGGGTGGGAATAACTTTTTGCCATGCCCCAACTAATGAGGTAAAGGTTTCTGTGGCTAATCCTACCCACTTTGAACTTTTTCAAAATTGTGAAAGTCTTTGGCCACACTATATTTGTGCATTGTGAGGTCTGGGGTTGTGTGGGGGGAGTGTACTAGAACAATCTGAGTGTTCTCCCACATCTAACACCAAAATCCAGTTTAGGGGCCCTATTATGAGTTTGACAGTGCAGGAGCAGGACCACCCAACTCCCGCACTGCCAAACCCATGTATGAACCGCTGCAGAACATGAGTTTTCTCCAGTCTGACGGGCGGTTCTTTGGCATTCACAGGGTGGTGCCCATGAAATAGGCACTGCAATGGGAATGTCAAAGGCAGTACTTGCACGGAATGGACTGCTGCAGTCCATGCCATGCAGGTATTGGGGTGCATGCACACAGGGGGGGCACCTGGTTGGTGTATCCGACCCACACTCAATTCCAGTCAATACCTGCATCCACATGGCATGAGGCACCAGGGGACCCTGTAGTGCCCCCTTTGTTCCCTCACTGCTACACTTTTCATGGCGGTTGCACTGCCATGAAAAGCATGGTGGTGCTGAAACTCGTAATATGCTTGGCGGGCAGCAGCAGCCCCGCCAAGCATATTGCGGCCTCAAGACTGCCGCGCCACCGGCAGTTCCGGTGGTCCCAGGGCAGCCCGACTGCCCTGGTTGTACTAAAGCAGTCGGGAGTCTACCACTGCCTTGCCCCCATGAGTCTGGCAGTCTGTCGACTGCCAGACTCATAATAAGCCCCTAAAGCAGGTGCTGTACCGATAAAAGAACTCAGAGACAGATGTCTGGCAGAACAAAGAGTTTTTCAGAAACCAGCTAGTGGAATACAATAACTTTAGGCATCCTGTCCTCGCCCTTTGAAGTGCACCCCATAAGTTATATGTAAAACTGCAGCAGATTTTGTCACTCTAGCAGGATTCGAAACTGATATCCAAAAGAAGTGCAATGTGACTAGAGCTTGCCTGGCTGATGGGCCAATGCAGAGGCTGGCCTGGGTAATCGCTACATCTGCTTGCAACAGGGTAGGCCTCTTTGAAGCTAATCAAGTTTCTGGGCCCAGCCCTCAGGTCATCTTGTGAAGGGAGCACAACACCTCCTCAAACCCAAGCTATGTTGTCCCTGTCCTAGAAAGCATTTCATATCTCATCAAAGGAGCTATTCAGCAGCCAGGTAACAATTAGTGCTCATGCAATTGGGTTATAGGCAAGGAAAATGTAACTTTCTAAAAGTACCTTTTCTTTAATATTAATACAGAATTCAATTTTACTATTAAATTGGATTTTGAATAACTAATAAAATGGGACTTTGAAATAAGTTTCTAGCTGCTTCCATACCAAAATTAGCATTTTCTAATGTAATAATGTAACCATATGTTTTCCTATGGAACAACCAGTCTTGCTACAGTGAAAATGTCTTTCACTGTAAGAACATGTTTATTAGTCTTCACTGTAAGAAGATGTTTAACATTAAATTCCTACATATCCCAATTCTAAATGCCATGCAGCCTGCCTTATGATCAGTAAGGCCTACTTAGGGGTGACTTAAATATTTAAAAGGAAAGGTTTGAACTGTCAAAAGGGGTAGTTTTGATAGGTTGAATTTGCAGTTTTAAAACTGCAACTGCGTTGCCACACATGGTAGGCCTGTAGTCATGTTTGCATTGTCACTGAAATGGATGGCACAATAGGTGCTGCAGTCCACAAGTGACATTTAATATACAGACCCTGGGTGCACTTTGTACAATATACTAGGGACTTATAGGTAAGTAAAATATGGCAATTAGGAGTATACCAATTTCATCATTTTGAGAGGGGGAGCACAGGCCCTTTACCACCGGTAAGGAGGAGTAAATGACACAGAGTGCTACAAACAACAAAAATATGGTTCAGCAAAAAGGCCAAAAATCAAAGGTGGCTCTGCATAAAGTGCAGGTTCCCAGTGGATATATGGGTTATTAAGCATTTGACCTGGTTATAAAACCAGTATAATTCACTGCACCAGCAAATTAACAGTTCCATTGTCTCGTTTAGACTGTCAAATATAACAGTGGATGAAAGCCATGACCCGTGTTCACTACCCTTAGGACATGGTGAGGCCTAGTGGGTACTGAACACTGTGCATGACTTCCTTCCATGGTGCATTTGCAATACTTTATCATGGAATTCTGACATTGCGAAACAAGTTCTGGATGTCATCCTGGTCTGCAGAGTGTAATTATCTAACCTAGATTTTCCATATGAGTGTTCACTGTTCAATCATTCTCAAGGCAGATGTACAATTAATATGCACTTGCATACAAAAATCTAGTGAATGTACTGCCACCGCACAGTTTCAGAGAACACACAAGAAAAAGCTAAGCAAAGGATGCACTTGCGTACAATATGATTGCGAGTTACTTGTCCGACACGGTTCAAAGTACTGAGAGGAGAATTCTAATCAAAGTATGCTCATGCAAATTACTGGTGTTAACTAACATTAGAAAGAAAAACAAATATGCAGCTATGATGGCATGGTAAAAATGGAAAACTGGGTGAGCTATGAGTAGGCCAATAATCAGGAACTCTGTGCTGTATTTGACATGGTCTCAGCTATACCTTCTGCTTACTTTCAATTTTCCATACTGCCCCTTCCCAGTAATTTTTGAAGTTGTATATTATGACTCAGACTCTAACTCAGAAGATATGGAGTAGAACACACAGGCTTCAATTTTTGACTGCAGACACCAATACTAACCTTCGGGTTAGAGGCATCTTTCAGCCTCAGATTCCAGAGCTTAAGTTACAGAGATCTACTAGTCAGGCAGCAGATATATTCCTTAATTTATTCCAATCCTTCAGACCCAGTCCACAAGCAACAGTAGGGAACATTATGCCAGATAATGACATAAAATACTTTTTGGCTGTAGATGATGAAATGTTTCTTGGTGACTCATGAAATAATAGCCACAGCCGCAAGTGTTCTATGGCACACATGAAATCCCATCATTAATGCGTGTGTCTACTGGTGCATGAATACCTCTTAAACAACAGTTCTAAACACATTATGGGAATGGAATCTCTTTGCTCTCTAACATCAGCTTGCAGTTTTGTACAAGTTTTTAGTTTTCTAAATAATCTTTTTTTTCTGTAACATTCTCTTTCGGTGTTTTATAGGAAAACACATTTTGCTACCAAATACTGGCACTTCATTTGGTATAAATAAATTCAATCCCAAAACAAAAGCTTGTTATTTTCTGTAAATAACCGTTTATACATAACCAATTCCCCCAGCATTCATAAACAAGTAATGGCCACCAGAATGCTAATTTCACTACAATATGCTAATTTCACTGCAGCATGCCAGGACCACCATGATGTCATTATGCCAAGGGTAACATAACTTCCGAGAGCCACAATTTTGCTATGGTGATCACCATTATTCTAAGAAACTCCATAATACATTAGTGCGACCATTATGCCAAGAGTGGCCTCTAAGTTACAGGCCTAACGTTATACCAGGGCCCTAAACTCTGGCATAATTGTCAGAATTAGAAGGTAGTTCTTGCCCTTATATCTGCCTCACACACACAAATCTGGGTGCTGCTAAAATCATCCTACATTCACATGCATGGTATGTGTATTTGTACACTGCCCTTCGGCACTCCAACTGCCAGTTTATGTACTAGAAGTGAAGCTGAGCTGTGTCCTCCTTCCTCCCTCATCACCTGGAGGGCAATATTCAATACACCCATTTGGAGTAGCTGCACAACATGCCAAGAACCTTCTTCCCCACCACAATGAGACCCTTAGGGTTTGTGCTTCAGGAAGCAGGGAACCAACTGAAACTCTCTGGGAGAGGACGGCTGTTCTTTAAGTTACTTATCCTCTAGCTCATCGCCATTTGTAGCGTCCTCCCCAGCCCGGGTACCCGCCAATGACCACACAACACACTGAGCTTAGTATTACATGTCAGTATTCTGCTGAGTGTAACTGCAAACTTAACATTCTAATACAAGCTTTCTTGTTATTGCTCGCTGACACTTATGTCATAGCTCTATGGAGTCCGTTAAGAGCCAAAAGGGTTCCGTCATAAAACAACACAAGACACTACTTCTCCCCCTCTGTTAAATAAAAAATTAAAACATTTTACAAATCGTATGTACAATTAAATTTCTTGAATTAACCTTCTTGGCGCTTTAATTATCCATCCTTATCTGGTTACTGGAAGCTGGGAGCTGGAATCTTCAGTGTCAGAGATTTTCAATGATGGTGAGAAGGTAACACAATTCACTGAGTTTTCAGGTTTAGTCTCCTCCACCATCTCGATCAGAAGACCGATGAATCAAATGCTGAAAGTGAGAAGAGTCTCTGGTAATAGACTTTCCAGGATGCTGAGCAGTTACCGTGTGTCCCTTGGTGGACACTACGTGGAAAGGTTCCTCATCATATGGAGCATCAAATTTCCTCCTTCACATTTGTCAGGCAATAACGAGAGTTCCTCTGGTAAACTCAACATTCTTTTCATGCTGCCACTTGTCTTCATGGGCTTTAATTTTCTGCATCTTAAACAAGTTCTTTGTATGAGATTTGTTCTCATTTCCTTCTCTTTTGTAGGTCCATGGAGGTCACTTGGTTGTCATTGCTCTCTGAACATCAAAGTTGCAGGACATTTGCCTGTAGTTGAGTTATGTGTTGAACAATAGGCTCATATGGTCGAAAACAATATAGTTTTCAAACTGAGCCTCTCAATAGTTGCATGCTGTAACTTTTTTTGTTAGCGTACTCATAAAATGTTCAACAAGTCCATTAGTCTGTGGCCACAAAGATGTACTCTTCTGATGCTTTATGTTCAGATGCTCCAGAAACTCCTTTAATTCTAGACTCTTTAACGGTGGGCCATTATCAGACTTCAAAATGGCTGGAACACACCATGTCGCAAAGATGCCATCTAATCTCTCAAAGACTCACTCATGAGTTGTGGTTGAGAGATCCTCTACTACTGGAAATGTGAGCACTGGTCCACAATTACCGTCATTATCGAATTGATCAAGGACATCCATGGCTCATCTCTCCCATGCATGCTTAGGGAGTTCTGACATGTTAAGAGTATGCTGAGTAATGTTTATAGAAAGGCAGTTGCATAGATGACAGGCCTTGATCTCCATTTCAACCCTCTCATCTAAATATGTAAACTAAACTTGGTCTCCAAGAGCTCTTTTGACGGCAATAATACCAAGATGTCCTTCGAGCACCATTTCATGCTTTTCTGTCATAAACTCTCTGGAAGTAAGATTCTCGAACCTTGCAGTATAACTCCTTCCTGAGGAAGAAACAGTTCATCCTTAATGTTTTTGTATCTTTTGTATTCACCATTGCTGGTGAGAGGTTGAGTGTGTCAGTTCCATGACTAATGTGTAATTATATCTTTCAACTTCAGCATGTCACTATCATGGCTCGTGGCAGTGATGATCTGGGCTAACAATATAGCAGCTGGTGTATTTGATATTCCAATGAAATATATGTAGCCTTCAGCTGTCTTGGATGGAGAACCCTAACCTTGTATAGGCACTCTAGAAAAGTAGTCAGCAGGGTTTTGATCCTTCCCTGGATGATGCACAATGGTATAATTGTACTTTTGTAATTGTAGTCCCCACTGTTCAAAGTGAGGAGGCATCTTGACTTTTGGATTGCCCAAGATAGGCAGTAAAGCTTGATGTTCAGTAACCAGCATAAAAGGCTTTCCACACAGGAATACATGGGAATGTTCACAAGCCCATACCAAGGCTAAACGTTCTTTCTCAGGTTGTGAGTACGCACATTCCATCTGGGACAAACTTCTACTGGAATATGCCACAATATGCCTTTGAGCATTTGGGTGTCCCCTGTGCTGTGCAAGGATAGAGGTTAAACAGACTGGGCTAGCTTCAACAACAACAACTTCTGTATGAAGCTTTGTATTGAAGCAGGCCATGTAAGCAGCAGTTTCAATGGCGTATTTAATTTTAAACAAATTTCTCTCACATTCTTGTGACTGCTTGAATGAAACATTTTTTTTCGTTAACTCTTGTAATGGAGCACTTATAATAGCAAAGTCTTGTATGTATCTTGAAAAGCAACTGGACATGCAAAGAAATTAACATATCATAGAAACCTCTTGTGTGGGATCAGCATTTGACAGGGCCTGTACTTTGGCAGGATCAGGTGTCATAAACCCATCTGAAAAATATGGCCAGAGAACTTTAACTTTGTCTTGTGAAACTCACACTTGTCTGCATTCATTGTCTTGTTTCCAGTCCAGGGAGGACCTGGCCTGGCAGTTCGGGCTGGACTGTTCCCATTGGGCGCAGGGTCAAGACTGATTTGCATATGGCTGGGTCCAAACTGGAAAGGCATGGTGAGCAAAAAACGATGGATTTAGGCCCAGATCTCTGTACTGGGGTGAATGTAGTACATTGTTCTGCATTCTGTCCATCAATTGTTCTTTTTGCATTTGTCACCCTGAGTGGGACGGGTATGCCCAGACGTGGGTCCCGTTCTCTCCATGCCACTGGAATCAAGCTGTCCTGGCTGATGAGGGGTGAAACCCCGAAACCGGTCCTGGGATGCTTGTTTCCAGTCCAGGGAGGACCTGGCCTGGCAGTTCGGGCTGGACTGTTCCCATTGGGCGCAGGGTCAAGACTGATTTGCATATGGCTGGGTCCAAACTGGAAAGGCATGGTGAGGAAAAAAACGATGGATTTAGGGCCAGATCTCTGTACTGGGGTGAATGTATGACATTGTTCTGCATTCTGTCCATCAATTGTTCTTTTTGCATCTTGGAAAAGTTCTGCAGACGATGACAAATAAAAACGGAGTCTCTTGTATCCAAACAGACCAACATGAGTAGAAATGGTTGTAATATACCTGCAGTCTTCTTTGCGTTCCAACTGATGATAAAATGTATTTAAATCAAGGCGAGAGAAGAACTTTGTACCATTTATTTGCCTTATCATGTCAGCTATGTGTGGACCTAGATGTTGTTCTTGTTCAATTGCCTTGTTGTTTTGACACATGTCAACACATTTTCATACAGCTCCTTCACTGTCCTTTTTGGGCACTAGCACTATGGGAGAATCCCATGGTGCTGGAACAGTTAAACACTCAATAATGTCATGTTTAAGTGAAGATTCAAGTTCTTTTTAACAGCATCTTGTAAATGAAAAGCAATTCATCGATGTCTCTGAGCAACAGGACGGACATTTTGATTATTATTCAACTTCATAGTATAAAGCTTTCCTAAACCATAAAACAATGAAGGGAATTGTCTTACTATTTCGTGGTGAGCATTAATGTTGTAATTCACAGAAATCAGTCCCAAATCAGCAGCGGTACTGAAACTGAGCAGACAGGCCCTTGACACTGTACCTTGGAGCACATGGATGGGTACTTGCACCTTCGTTTTCTTGTATTTCATTCCTGCCACAAATGAACCTTGACATTTTATGAGTGTCGATGGAGCCCAGGTGTACACTTTGGTTTTCAATTGCATAAGTTGGGGCAATGGAGACAATTTATTGTATTTCTCTTCAGGCATTGATGAAAGGTATCAAGCAACCATTTATTCTCAGTGTAATCTTTGGACAATGTTTGTATGACTTTGGTGCTTTGGCATGTCTACTCTTTGAGTGACATTTTTCCTCACATGCAGCTAGTCTGACATGCAGGTAAACATCGACATGGCACAACCATCTTCCTCACTTTCACTTGATATTGAGGCAGAAGAACTGCTTGATCATTATTTTTGTTCAGTGTCGATTTGCCTCAATTGATGTCACTGCTTGGACTTATTTTCACGTGTGTGATAGGTTTGTGCCCTCAATATCATATAGGTTTGCAGGGTAATTAGTTCCCAAATTCCATATTTGACGTGGTAGATACAGGAAGTCGAGTACACTGTTTGAAAACAAGTGAAACGCAAAGAACAGCCGACATGTGTTTCTCCCAAACGGCCAGCAGGCCAGGGCTTTCTCGAAGCTGGTTATAAATGTGAATATACATATAGACCAGAAACAGTAGTGAAGGAGAATATTCCACAGAGTAGACATATCAATACATCAAGGTGTCAAGTTGTGGCCCGGAGAGAATGGTGTCTTACGGGAAAAAGGTCAGACAGTGCAATAAAAAAGAAAGTGGAAAAAAGTAGTGCGGCAAAGAGTGCCCAACCGAAAATGATCCAAGAGACAAGCACCAGTGATAATAGAATGTTTGTAAAGGTGGGATTAAGAAGGGGAAATAAAGGGAGAAATATACATAAATAAGGCAATTACTATTCATCATTAACGACACATAGGTGGTATTGCACACATACTGTTAGTTGAAGTCATGATAGACAGGATATCAACCCATTAGTCATAATGTAAATATGCAAATGTTTTTGGGTGAAGAGAAAAAGAGGCGTTACATTGAAGTGGAGGGGTATTCACATGGCAATACCTCTCCTTAAGTACAACTAATCAACAAATGACAAAATTAATACAATCGTACTTTAGCAAATAAACAGAAACATGAATCAATTCCTAAGTCAGAATGTGAGGCGCAAGTCGAGTTCAACATACCAGGTTATCTCTTGTTTTGATGTGAAGGTCAGAGGACAAGAGGAAAGCAGGGTGTGAGCGGAAAGAGAAGACACGCTACAAGCATCACGTCACCCCAAAGGCTGTTTCAAAAGAGAGCGGGGTCGTGTACTCCACCTGACTGGAATAGTGTAGTAAATGCTCTATAATGTCAGAGGCCTGATTTCGGCAGCAGGCGATAGACAGAAAGCAGCAGCCGAGTGGTAGAAATATGAAGTCACCGGTGTTGGGCCATGTAATCACTGGGGTCAGAGGCCTATCACAGAAATAAATAAACTGTAGGCAGGCCTGCCTCAAACAATCCATAAGGGATAAACAAAAAGTGCATGTCTATTCATTGAGCGAAGGGTTTCGCCAAAAAATGCCCGAATAAAATATATGTAAGAATTACCATCACACCACTGAAAACCAGAATTTCGGAACATTACCTGAACATTCACAGACCTAAAACAGGACAACCACTTACAGATCATTTTCAGGAATACCATCCCCACAACAAGACTTTCAAATTCTTTGGATTGGAACACATTAAACCACAGACTAGAGGTGGCAATTGGGAACTTCGAATGAGGCGAAAAGAAAGTGAACTTATCTAACGTATGGACACTGTCAATACAAGACTCAACAAAGATGTAGAAATGCACTACTGGCTGTACAAATGATCAGACCTGTAACCTTATTGTTAAAATCATACAAGTAGCTATGTCACCCCATATACCTGTCTCGTCCCTAATAGACTTCCTACTAACAGAGACACTCCTTCACATAAGCCTCCTTTCTCATGCTACCCTGCAGGCTTTCACTGCCTAGAGAACATCATACGGTCCCGTACATGATAGCCTATCTATTGGCAGCGACATCCTTCTACAAAGGATCCTTGCCTCTTGCTACCTTGCAGGACCATATTTCTGAGAGAAGTAGGCCATAAATATTTCATGTATGTATTTTTCCAGGAAATTACTGTTTTCCTATGCCCACTTTCCAGTCTTTCAGACACTCTTATCATTGCAATTATTACCATGGGTTTCTTATTACATGATTATGGCTTGACATCCGCATTGGACTGCCTTGTACTTTGGTTCTAGTATAATGCGTCACTCTCCATGCCCTCCGCCTAACTAAGGTGGTCTCCTTCTTCCCCACCATACCATCTGAGTCTGTTTCTTCCCTTCACCACGGCTTTAAACCCTACCTTGCTCATGCAGCTGTACCGAACCGGCCGGGCCAGCGCAGTGATTTGGCCATTTTTACGGCAACCCGCCATCACCGATACTCATTTTCCAGTTCCCAGTTGGCAACGCAGTCAACCGAGCTGCTGCACAGTAATCAGACCCCAGAGACTCAGTTGACGCATCGCACTCGAGTCCGCCTGGGAAACCAGCTTTTCCCTGTTGGTGAGGTCCTTCTGCACGCTCAGAACATTTTAGGCAAATCCAGGCTTCCACCACACTCCCCTGGATTTGCATAAGCACAGGCCGCATGTGCACTTTAGATATGCAAGATTCTGTCTTCTCGGCTTTACCCTTCGGGCATGTTATTGGCGAAACCCTTAGCTCAATGAATAGACGTGCACCTTTTGTTTATCCCTTATGGATTGTTTGAGGCAGGCCTGCCTACCGTTTATTTATTTCTGTGATAGGCCTCTGACCCCAGTGATTACATGGCTCAACACCGGTGACTTCATATTTCTACCACTCGGATGCTGCTTTCTGTCTATCGCCCGCTGCCGAAATCAGGCCTCTGACATTATAGAGCATTTACTACACTATTCCAGTCAGGTGGAGTACACGACCCCGCTCTCTTTTAAAACAACCTTTGTGGTGACGTGATGCTTGTAGCATGTCTTTTCTTTCCGCTCACACTCTGCTTTCCTCTTGTCCTCTGACCTTCACAGACTATAGACCTGACAATCAAAACAAGAGATAACCTGATAAGTTGAACTCGACTTGTGCCTCGCATTCTGACTTAGGATTCGATTCATGTTTCTGTTTACTCGCTCAAGTACGCATGTATTAATTTTGTCATTTGTTGATTAGGAGTACATAAGGAGAGGTATTGCCATGTGAATACCCCTCCACTTCAATATACCGCCTCTTTTTCTCTTCACCCAAAAACCTTTGCATATTTACATTATGACTAATGGGTTGATATCCTATCTATCATGACTTCCACTAACAGTATGAGTACAATACCACCTATGTGTCGCTAATGAGGAATGCCTTATTTATGTATATTTCTCCCTTTATTTCCCCTTCTTAATCCCACCTTTACAAACATTCTATTATCACTGGTGCTTATCTCTTGGATCATTTACGGTTGGGCACTCTTTGCCGCACTACTTTTTTCCACTTTTTTCTACTGAACTTTCTGACCTTTTCCCCGTACGACACCATTCTCTCCGGGCCAAAACTTGACACCTTGATGTATCGATATGTCTACTCTGTGGAATATTCTCCTTCACTACTGTTTCTGGTCTATATGCATATTCACATTTACGCAAGAACAAAATCCACACCAACGGCAGTAACGCAAAAGAACTCTTCAACGTCATACAGCAGTTCACCAAACCCCCCAGCGAAGCCATGGACGTCACACCTTCCCAGGACCTCTGCAACAAGCTCGGCGCCTACTTCCACCTGAAAATCAAGGCCCTCTATGATAACTTCAGCGAACAGACTCCAGACACCACCCTCCTCTCCACCACCGACAATCAGCCCACCATCACCACCTGGAAACCGGCTACCACCGAAGACACCGCCACGACCATGAAGAACACCCACTCAGTAGCCCCCACGGACCCCTGCCCGCCGCACATCTACCACAGAGCCGCCATAGCACCCGAACTATGCCAGACCAGTAATGCCTCCTTCGAATCCGGCATCTTCCCCGATGACTGGAAGCGGGCAGAGGTCAAGCCCCTCCTCAAGAAACCCTCGGCTGACCCGATTGACCTGAAAAACTACTGGCCCATCTCTCTCCTTTCCTTCGCAGCCAAAGTCACCGAGAGATTCGTCAATGCCCAGCTGACTGCCTTCATCGAAGAGAACCCTATCCTCGACTCTTCTCAGTCTGGATTTCGCAGCAACCACAGCAGCGAGACCGCCCTCCTCGCCGCCACCTATGACATCCGCATGCTACTCGACCAGGGCCACACTGCGGCCCTCATCCTACTAGACCTCTCCGCAGCCTTCGACACCATCTCCCACCGCACTCTCGCCACCAGACTCCACGACGCCGGCATATGGGGAACCGCCCTCGACTGGATCCGCTCCTTCCTCACCGGCAGAACCCAAAGGATCAGACTCCCACCCTTCCTCTCCGAACCCACAGAGATCAACTGCAGAGTACCCCAATGATCCTCGCGCAGCCCCACACTCTTCAACATCTACATGTCCCCCCTCGCCGCCATTGTTAGAAAGCATGGGATCAGCATAGTATCCTACGCCGACAACACCCAGCTCATCCTCTCCCTTACGAAGAACCCCGAAGACACCAGACTCAGCTTCCAGGAAGGAATGAAAGACGTTGCAGCCTGGATGAACTACAGCTGCCTTAAGCTCAACTCGGAGAAGACAGAGGTCCTCATGCTTGGACCCTCCTCCACCGCCTAGGACAACACCTGGTGGCCCTCCGCACTCGGAAACCCACCCACTCCATCAGACCACGCCCGGAACCTCTGCATCATTCTAGACTCCTCCCTCACCATGACTCACCAGATGAACGCCGTTGCCTCCACCTGCTTCAACTCCCTGCGCATCCTCCACAAGACCTTCATGTGGACCCCCCCCCGAATGCAGAAAGACCGTCACCCACGCACTCATAACCAGCAGAAGCTGGACTACGGCAACGCCCTCTACGCCGGAATCAACAAAACCCTGCTACACAAGCTCCAAACCATCCAGAATACCGCATTCAGACTCGCCCTCGGAACCCCACGACACGAGCACATGACCCAGCACCTACAAGACCTCCACTGGCTCCCCATCAAGAAGAGAGTAACCTTCAAGCTACTCACCCACGCCTACAAATCCACAACATCAGACCCAAATACCTCAATGAAAGAGTCTCCTTCCACGTACCCAAAAGGAACCTCCACTCCGCCGACCTCGCCTTGGCAGAAACCCCGCGCATCCGCAGAACCAGAGCAGGCGGAAAAGCCTTCTCCTACGTCGCAGCAAAGACCTGGAACGAGCTCCCAGTCAACATCAGACGTTCCCCCACTCTGCACACATTCAGGAAGAGCCTCAAGACCTTGCTCTTTGACTGATCCAGAGCTGCAACCCCCCCCCAGCGCCTTGAGACCCTCACGGGTGAGTAGCACGCATTATAAACCCCTGATTGATTGATTGATTTATAACCAGCCTTGAGAAAGCCCTGGCCTGCTGCCCGTTTGTGCGAAACACGTGTCGGCTGTTCTTTCTGTCTCACCTGTTTTCAAATAAAGAACAGAAGATCATTACAACAGAGTACTCGACTTCCTGTATCTACCACGTCAAATACGGAATTTGGGATCTAATTACCCTGCAAACCAATATGATATTGAGGGCACAAACCTATCACACACGTGAAAACTTACCTTACACTAGGTGGTTTCTAGGTGAAACAACCGGATTGGTATGTGCTACAGCCTAAATTGGGTCCTGACGAATTGTGTGTGAACCCTGGTAGCACCCATTACCTGAAAACGCTACTGCTTGGACTTGTAGCTGTGCATTGAATGTTGCTTCTGGAATGTTCTGGCGGCCACTTACTTTTTACTTCACTTTACAAACCATCAAAAAATGGTTCTCTTTCCCACAGCTTTTACATATATGTCCAATGGCAGGATATTTGCCTTCGTGTGGAAATGAAAATACACATCTAAAACATAACTTCTTTTTACATGTAGATATCACTTTGTGTCCTTGAGTCTTTTGCTTTGGCTTACTTTATATACTCATGACTGATTCACTCTGGACACCTATGGCCATCATGTCAGCAGCTTGTCTTTTAGCATGCTCCTCAGCTCTGGCAGCCATCAACACTCGCTCCATACTAAATGATTTTCTCAGCATTTGTCGTCTGAATGAATCTGACAAGCATCTATCGATAACTCTAAGTTGCATAGCTTCCTCATCATTAAATTTATTGAACTTACAGTGTTTGATGAGTGTATTGAGTCCCTCAACAAATTCATCAAAAGATTCACCAACATTTTGGGGTATGAGATCCCTGACATGATACTCGATTCTTCCGATAGGATTATGTCGTAGTCAGTCAAACAATGGGACTACCAACTGTGTAAGGTCCCAGACAGATGGAACCACTGGTCCAAACTCTATTTCTATTACAATTGGGAGAGACCCTAAACTTACTTTGGACATGTCACTATACATATAGGTAGGTCACAGTACTACCATTAATATTCCATCTTGGTGATGGATGAATCATGGGCCTGATATCTTTTATTTGTCCTTGACACTTTAACAAACACTTCTCTCCATGTTGTGCAAATTAAATAAGATCAAAATACAAACACTAAGTAAAACTTGCAATATGATAACATTAAGGTGTCTCAAAAGATTCCCAATTGGAGCTATCACAATGCACTGCATAACTGTATGCCCTTCACGTTTTACACATACACGAATTGGCATTCTCTTTTCTATGCCATAAATTAGTAGTATTTTTGTAATAGATGTGCAATATGATTTTTGCAGCCTTGAAAAAGACCAGGTGGACCAAACACGTATCAGCTGCTTCAATGTTTGGACAGCGGTGTTTGAAAATCTGCATTTGGAGTAAAAAGAATCGTGTTTAATACCTTACTTTGTGTGGACTGGAATTCATAACGAACTGTAAACTGGATTATTACCTGTGATTGAAATTGTATGTGCTTGAGTGCAACTTTATGTTTCAGACATTGGGCACTAACTTTGTTTTCAGAGTGTTGCCAGAATTGCACAAAAAGTGGCTTGGGGCGAAGAACGACAGTACCACGAAGTGCACAAAGCATGTTAAGTAACGCCTGACTTTCGCCAATGACAATAGATAGATGTGCAGACATTTGGCCTACTCAAAAGATTTTCTTGTTTTATTGGGTACCCACTAATGACTACGCCACACACAGACCTTAGTATTATAACTCTTTATTCTGCTGCGTATAAATGGCGACCTCAACATTCTAAAACAAGCTTTAGTTTTAGTTTAGTAGTACATAGGGATAACTTTCACATCAAGAAAAAAGTGACAGTTGTCCTGCCCCGGAAGTGATGTCACTTCTGTTACCAGGACTTCCGGGCTCCTGGGAGGGTGTCACGTGACAGTGTTGGGTCACATGTGTTGTGACATCACCCCAGTCATGTTCTAGTCACGGGCTCATGGCCTAAAAACGTGGTTAGGATGCTGTCATTAGAGGCACAGGCCCCTTGCCCTGTGTGTAGGACTTTGTCAAAGGCAAAATTGCAATACTCTTGGGGTGCACAGTCTGTGAGTCTCTAACAATGCAAGCCCGGGCATGGTCAGACAGCCACAGTTGTGAATCCTTGATGAGACAGATGGAGGGCTCCTCTGCAAGAGGTATGGGAAATACACAGACCAAACCCCCAACCCCACTGTCTCCCTAAGCCACCTGTCATCTTGGGCTGTGCATATTTGACTTAAACAGGTTTTTTGTTAGAAGCATCTAAACAATTTCATAATTGAATCAAGACTGATATAAAATCGAACTTAAATGCAGATAGGTCACACTCACAACATCCCAAAGTGGGCCCATAGCATTAATCAATCAATCAGGGAATTGTGAAGTGCGCCACTCACCCGCGAGGGTCTCAAGAGGCGCTGGGGGGTGCAGCTCCGGTCAGTTGAAGTCTTCCTGAAGATGTGCAGACTGGGGCACGTCTGATGTTGATCGGGAGCTCGTTCCAGGTCTTTGCCGTGATGTGGGAGAAGGCTCTTCCACCCGTTCTGGCTCTGCGGATGCGTGGGGTTTCGGCGAGGGCAAGGTCGGCGGATCGGAGGTTTTTCTTGGGTGCATGGAAGGAGATTCTTTTGATTGAGATATTGGGGTCTAGTGTTGTGGAGGCATTTGTAGGCATGGGTGAGTATCTTGAAGGATACTCTCTTCTCGACGGTGAGCCAGTGGAGGTCTTGCAGGTGCTGGGTGATGTGTTTGTGTCAAGGGATGCCGAGGACGAGTCTGGCTGCGGTGTTCTGTATGGTCTGGAGCTTGTGGAGCAGGGATTTGTTGATCCCAGTGTAAAGGGCATTTCTGTAGTCCAGTCTGCTGGTTATGAGTGCGTGGGTGACAGTCTTTCTTGATTTGGTGGGGATCCATTTGAAGGTTTTGTGAAGGATGCGGAGGGTGTTGAAGCAGGTGGAGGCAACGGCGTTGATCTGTCAGGTCGTGGTGAGGAATGAGTCGAGAATGATGCCGAGGTTCCGGGCGTGGTCCGTGGAGGTTGGGGGGCTGCCGAGGGCAGTGGGCCACCAGGTGTGGTCACATGCAGAGGGGGAGGGTCGAGGACGAGGACTTTGGTCTTCTCCAAGTTAAGCTCCGGGCAGCTGCTGCTCATCCAGGATGCAACGTCCTTCATTCCTTCCTGGAAGCTGAGTTTGGTGGTGAGGGGGTCCTTGGTGAGTGAGAGGATGAGCTGAGTGTCTTTGGCGTAGGATACTAGGCGGAGTCCATGCTGTCTGACGATGGTGGCGAGGGGGGCCATGTAGATGTTGAAGAGCGTGGGATTGAGCAATGATCCTTGGGGTACTCCGCAGTTGATCTCTGTGGGTTCAGAGAGGAAGGGGCGAAGTCTGACTCTTTGGGTTCTGCCGGTGAACAAGGAGCTGATCCAGTCGAGGGCGGTTCCCTGAATGCCGGCGTTGTGGACTCTGGCAGTGAGAGTGCGGTGGGAGACGGTGTTGAAGGCTGCAGATAGGTCAAGTAGAATCAGGGCCACGGTGCGTGTGTGGATGTCGTCTGTAGCAGCGAGTAGGGCGGTCTCGGTGCTGTGGTTGCTGTGGAATCTGGATTGGGAGGGGTCGAGGATGGAGTTCTCTTCGATGAATTTCGTTCGTTGAGCGTTGACGATCATCTCAGTGACTTTGGCCACGAAAGGGAGGAGAGAGATGGGTCGGTAGTTCTTGAGGTCTGTCGGGTCTGCTGAGGGGCTTGATTTCTGCACGTTTCCAGTCATCGGGGAAAGTGCTGGTTTCGAAGGTTGCGTAGATGGTGCATCGTAGCACAGGTATAATGGCGGCGGCGGCTCTATGGAAGATGTGCAGGGGGCAGAGGTCCGCGGGGGCTCCTGAGTGAATGCCTTTCATGGTCAATGCGGTGTCTTCCGTGGTGACTGCGGTCCAGGAGGAAATGGTAGGCTGGCTGTCGTTGCTGGGGGGAGGAGTGGGTTTGGTGTCCGTAGTCTGTTCGTTGAAGTTGTCGTAGAGGGATCTTATTTTCAGGTGGAGGTAGGAGCCGAGTTTGTTGCAGAGGTCCTGGGAGAGTGTGACATCCATGGCTTCGCTGGGGGGCTTGGTGAATTCCTGAATGATGCTAAAGAGCTCTTTGGAGTTGCTGGCATTGGCGTGGATTTTGTTTCAGATGAAGGTCCATTTGATGGAATTGATGAGTTGGTGGTCTTCTGTCATGGTGTTCTTGTTAATGGTGCGGTCCTCCGAAGTTTTGCTTTTTCTCCAGATCTTCTCGAGACGTCTGCAGGTGCATCTGGATTCTTGGAGGTCGGCGGTGAACCACCAGGTGGCCTTCCTGGGTTCGCTGTCTGTCGGGGTTACGGAGGGGGGCGAGCATCAAGAAAGCACCAGCATTTTGACATAAACAGGTCTTTTGTTTAAAACGTCTACACACAATTCATAAAGTGGTAATTGGCCTTGGTGGTGTGGAAATCTATGCATAATTATCAAGCTCTACTAAATATAAATTGCTGCACTATTCCAGACACAGTCAGAAGCAGACACGAAATGCCAATTTTAAGTCTGTGGACAGAAGGGTTACCCAAGCACCATGAAGAAAACCTTTGAGATGTATAACGGAGAGCATCATGTATTAGGAGAGAAACCTGGCACCAGAGGACAACCCCTGCTGCAGGTAAAAACAAGCTTGTATTATTCATTTATTTTTTTCCATTCACCGTGTTGCATAGCAAAACCCAGTTTCAGTTTTTTATGGTTGAAAATGTCTTATTTTTTATGCTCTAAAAATGTTTTATTTAGGGTTTGAAAAAAAGCATGTGTCAGCTTGTAGTTAGTAGTTGTGAAAATGCAAAAGTGTTACAGTTTCCCCCACAAAGACGATCGCTGTAAAGTGCAGAATAAAAGCTAATTGTGTGCTATCCAGTGCTGCTTACAGGGGATTATTTCCAATATGCTGAGATCGTCTGTACCAGTCTTATGTAAAAGTGTACATGTTGGCAAGGCAGCCCCTGGTTATACTGTGTAATTATTAAAATGTGTGTGTATAACCTGGTTGTCAGTTTTCCCCATTCAATCTTTTTTAACTGAGACATCTCAAGACTCCCGGTGTGGCTTGTTGTATATTAGCTTAGCGTATGGGCACTGAAGCATGTCCTTTGGTTCATTGTGTTGCATTGTACAGAAGGCATAGGCCACATTGAAATAGGTGTGCACAAAATGTATAAAATGAAATCTGTTGTTTAAACCATGCTTTGCCAAGGGTTTAAAGTCAGCAGCAGTCTTTGGAATGTGGTTTCAAAGCCCTGAGCGACAGGCCCGTGCATGAAAGGGGTGTGGGATAAAAGGGCACATCGCGACAGCGGACCTGGCTCTATAGTCAGAGCATAGATAGTTTCCAGTGTTGAAGCAATGTGGTTGAGAAACAGACACTGTATATACCATCCCCACAACAACTGCAACTGTAAGGATTTCAAAAATGAAAGGGCTGTGTTGTTTTATTTATTTTTGAGCAGAAGCATGTAGCTCTTTAATATTTACTTGTAATTGTTTGATGTTCTGTGTAACAGTACAAATTGTTCTGAGGTAAAAAATGTGTATATTCATACGCAGCTAAACAGGTATGTGTTGAATTTGAATATGCTTTGTGCAATTCTGTAAGAATAAAGTGTAAATGTCGACAAGTCATCCCCTTTGCTTAGACGCGTGCACTGTATAGCGCCGGTTCAAAGCATCTGCATTAATTAACCGTGATGGCTATGCAGCTTGTTAAGAATGTCGGTTCGAACAACTGTAAATTATTTTAGTATATTATGAACAACACGTGCCTCAAAACGTTTTTTTTGTTTTTTTTAAATGACTCAATCAACTATGACGTGTGCTGTTTGTTAAAGCTTTTTTTAAAGCAAATCTGTCTGCTCCGCAAGCAGGATGTCCCACAATTTACATGGAGCTGTGAGGAAATGGTTGACTTTCAGCAAGGTGCAGATATTTAGAGCGCATCAGTTCTGAGACCGTTGCTTACCTTGTTATAGCAACATCACAGACTTTTTCTAAAAGGTATTCTTGGTGTGTGTGTTTATACAGGCTATAAGGCAGAAGTACATCTCTCTATCAAAAAGTTAAAACAATTCTTAGAGTCTAAAGACACATAGGGCAATACACAGGATGATCCTGTTATTACAGGTGAATAAAAGGGTTGCCTTGTTGTATAAAGGAAGTGTAAAGTTTAGCCCGTACAGTCCAAACCCCCCCCGTTTCCAGCGGGCCCTCAGAGAGTTTGCTAAATCAGTGCATTATATTGAAAATGTGACAGTGATTCCTTTTCTTCACAGTTCCCCTGGAAGTGCATAATTACGCCAAACCTCAACAAACGGTAGACCCTCGAATAAAAGTGGTGGCTGGAGCCTCAAAGAGTGCTGGAGGGGTCGTATCCTCGTTCAAAAAAAGGAAGTCTTCGGGCCTACAGAATGACCAGCTACAAAGAAAGGGGTTCCACAGAAGGGGCAAAGCAAGTGTGTTTTACAAAATATAGTGCCAAAAGAACCCTAATGTATTTTTGTCCCAAACATCATGTTCCTCCAGCATCTGGTAAGGGCTATAAAAAATGTAAAGCAATAATTAGACAGGCGGTTACAATCATACGTTTTTAAAGAGTTGTACAGGCTTTTTTTCTAATGTTTTTTTATTTAGAGCCATCACAAAAGACTGATTCCGGAATACCACAAAAGGTTAAGCGCACGTTGACGCTATTCTTAAAAATAAACAGTTACCGCGCAGCCATGTCTCCATAATCTTCATTCAGGTAAATGTTCACTGTCTGAAAGGGTAAATGTCGATGTGCTTCCCAGAGGATCCCCAAAATCAACTATAATTATCTCACATAGTCTTTGGGATGAAGGGCTTGAAAACGATCATCCCAAAGTGGACACACCGATAAAAATCACAAATACTGTATTTGACAAAGGGATTGAAAATGATCATCTAGACCAGGAGCCGTATTCTGTATGTGTAGCGCTTGTCAGGGGGTTAACTGGTGAGCCACAAACATATATAAAAATCTCACGAACCTAGCGGATGATGAACTTGAAAATGATCATTCCCAAATGGACACATCTTTTGTAGGTACAGTGTATCTCAAGGGTCTGACTGGGGTGCCAGTGAGTTCTGAAACGCCAACCGGCACCGCAGCTGCTTACAGAGCTCCTTCTAAAGTAGACCCCGAGGGGCAGCAGCCACATGTTCCCAGCCCCTGCACTTCCTACGCCTCTACTTCGCAAAACTATTATAACCAACATTTAAACACAGCATATCCTATGTCACCGGTTACACCTCAAGTCGTGCACAATCCCATCAGCCCCGCGTCAAGTCAAAAACCGCCATAACCTATCACAACATACCCTGACAGCAGTACATGATGGAGTGGGTGTCATAATCAGAGGTTTAAAACATATATACAGCAATATAACAAAACATATAGTGGGGAGGCATCCTCAGAAGAAGCCGGCGGATACTCCGCTGGGTGTTCAGATTGGGAGGCGCTTTTTTGATGCCCCAAATTGCAGACCTTCAGAACGGTGTTAGTGGGAGTAGCCAGAAGGTGGTGCTACTGTCACAGATAATGCCCCAAAATATAGGTTTTTAGCCCAAAATCTGTACTAGGGTTCTACATGAAAGACATGCACCAGGTTGTCAGAAAACTAAAATCCAATTTGAACTCTAAAACTATAAAACCAAGAACAGACCCTTGAGGGATGTACAGAGGGTGATAATCCAGAGGACACAAAGGTGTAGAAAAGAGGTGTTACAATCTTGCGAATCAGCCATTGCAGACATAGATGTTATTTCATCTTGATGGGGTCTGAAGCACTCCCTAAAGAGTGGGGGTTCCAGCTTTATTAATAACTCAATCTAAAGTTCCAAATATAAAACGAAGGTACAAAACATCCTTACTAAAGCTCGACGGCTCTTACGAGTCCTCATGGCCAAAAAGAAGTTAGAACCCCACTGAAAGAGCCTGAAAGTTCCAAATACCATGACTGCACATCCTAAAATGGTACAGATTAGAAACCATATACAAATTTAAGAGGGGCCCTCAGGCGTTTCAGATCTTTCAAGCGTTCACGGGGCAAAGCTGCGAGACCCAGATAAACCGAACACAAAGACGGTTTAAAAGTAAAGGCAGTAGCCAGGGAATCAGGGAGAGCATCTTCAGAAAATACTCCTGAGACTGTTCAAACTGGCTCTAGGGGGCTGCCTAAAAATGGTTGGCCTGGTATGAAACAAAATTTGACTAATAGCCCCAAGCGGCGCAGGATTTTAATCAGTAAATAAAAGAGAGCCACAATTTGTGCTACAATGAGGCTTAAAAATAAACTGTCTCAAAATCGGAGTCAGCCTCCCCAAAATGATTTGCTGTAGAGCTCAACATCTCACACAAACCCCCAATCTGAGGATTCAGAGATGATATTTTTAGAAAGTGTCAGAAGGAACAGTTGAAATGTAGAGAGATTGAACACTACAGAGTATTTCCAAGATTTCACGTCTGTTAACTTAGAATGCATAAACTCATCAGATTATGGGCTTTTAGCTATTCACCAGGCTGTACAAATGCTCATAAAGTGGTTGTTACGTGACGTGGGGCCGAGTGATTCCTTTCAGCTCCGCTTCCACAGCAGGGTATTGATAGCCCCTTGTTTACCAGATGAACCCCCCGCAATGTGTTTGACACTGTGGAATTTTTAGAAAACCTCTCTAAACTTTTTCAGAGTGAAGCAGATATAGAAGCATTTGTGACCTTCAGAATAGTTGTCCTCATTCTTTGGGGTCGTGAGGAGGACATTTCTGGGCCTGTAAAGAGTATCTTTTACAGTAAAGTCATTAAAAAAAACAGTGGTGGTTGCTCAACTTTAACATCGGCGTGACCAACATGTGTCTGGCGGCTAGCATTGCTGGGTTACCAATGGATCACCACACTACCAATGCGGTCATCCTGTCTAGAGTGGTTGAAGCCCATTCAGCACTTGAAATACATCCAGACAGACTGGTAGGCTTTTGGGAACTGATCCTTTTTGAGAACGATTTTGCCATCAAGGTAAAAGTTCTTTACTACAGTGGATCGAGGAAGTACTTCACAATCAGGAGAGTCTGTGAAAAGCAAGATAGTTTACATTTTGCATCATGAAAATCACTTTTACGGTATCTTGAACCTAGAGGGTTTTCTAGGAGCCACATCTACAACACAGACAGCTCATCAGTGTGAAATGCATTGCAAAATGTGTCAAAGGGACGGTTGCATCGTAGTCATGGAGAAGGTGAGCTGTCCTAGATGTAATAGATTCTGTCGCTCGCAAAACTGCTTGAGCATACAGATTGGGGTTATTCAGTGTATCCGTAAAACAGACTGTGCTTGGTGCGGACGTTACAAAGCCAGCAATCACGAAAGAAAAGGTATGAAATGCCCCCGGTGAAAGGCTTCTTTTCCTCTGGGAACATGTGTTACATGACTAAAGGCCAGCCCCAGATCAAAACAGAAGACTACATAGTGTTCGATATAGAGGGTACGCAAGAGACAGGATTGCACCTGCCTAACTATATTTTCACGCATGGTTCTAACTTCCGATGAAAAATGGGAGCTTGAAGGCCCTTCTTGCATGAATGAATACCTTAGCACAGTCATGTAGACAAAATTCAAAGAAGCTGCCTGTAGAACTCATCACCCAGGGCTTTAAACTGATACTGCTAACAGCTGTACCTTTACATATATGGTTCATAGATACTTTGAATTTTCTGCCCATGAACTTGAGCAAGTTGCCAAAAGCCTTTGGTTTTTCAGGTTGCTAAGGTTCTTTCCCCCACTTTTTTAACACCTGGGTGAATCAGAATTATGAGGGTCCCTTGCCGCTGCCCGACAGTGTTGCTCAACAGGTGTTGAGTAAATGATGCCAGAGGAGAAAGAGAGTTTTCTACACTGGTATGGTGAAAACTGCGAAAAGAAGTTTCACTTTTAAACCTAGTTGAAAGCTGACTATCAGGCAGATGTAATGATCTTGAGAAACCTTGCAATCTCTTCAGAGACATTGTTGTAGAGACGATAAAACAAGAAAAGGTTTTGAAACCCAATACCGACAAGATGACAAAATCCATAGAGTACATCAACCCTTTTGAACACGTCACGCTGGCCCCCATGTGTATGTCTATCTACAAGCACATGTTTTTACAACCTGAAAGCATACCTGTAGTACCAGCCAACTTCCTTAACGGCAAGAAGAGGCATTATTCTACCCCCTCTATTCAATAGCTCATGTACTTCTCTGACAAGGAAATATCTTCATTCAACATGCCTTGCAGGATGGTGAATATCGTGTAGGCCCTTATTTCCTAGATGGGTATGATGTAATTAATGGCGTGCCAACAGTCTTTAAATACAGTGGTTTATTTTACTGCGTTTGTCCCCACTGCTACAAATCCCACAAGTTTAATAAGCTGTTGGGTACCAAATGTGAACACTTGCATAGGCGTACTCTGTTGAAGGCGCAATATGTTGAAAGCTGTGGTTTTGTTCTGAGATCCCTCTGGGAGGATGAGTGGCTAGATATGTTAACACCACATGCGGAACTCTGCTCCTTCATTAAGAGCAATGAGTTACCCGATCCTTTGGAGCCCTGCAATGCTTTAATTGGGGGTCGTACAAATGCTATACAGTTGTACAGGGCCGTGGGAGAGGGTGAGAAAACACATTACTACAATTTCATGAGTCTGTATCCAGTTGTGAAGAAGATGAAGCTATACCCCTTAGGTCACCCGAGCATCAAATATAGAGACTTTAAAGCCATAGACAAATACTTTGTGTTAGTTAAATGTCAAATGTACCCACCCCAGAGGCTTCACTTCCCCATACTACCATACAGAGTCAATGGTAAGCTAAAGTTTCCCTGTATCACACATGCGCTGAAAGTAAAGAGACTAGCGAGTGCAGACACACTGACGAGCAAAGGGTGCACACCAGGAACTGATGTAGCATTGAGGTGCAGGCGGCCCTAGAGAAAGGATACTGATGTGGAAATATACACAAAATGTAGCACTTTCAGAGGACTTCAACCCATCTCTTTTCTGAGAATATTAACTAATTTTTGGAGACAAGCAGGTGACATCGGGGTTTCCAGAATGGTGTATTAACGAGGCCTCAAAGCAAACATACATCGATGATTACTACGCTCACGAGGGTATATGCTTGAGACCCGATTTCATCTAAGTCAGCCCCACCATACGACAGTTAGCTAAGCTCTGCCTCAATTCCTTATGGGGAAAATTTTCACAGCGTACAAACTTTATACAACTTGACCATCATCACACATCCTGACAACCTGTTTAAATGTCTTTTTGCACTGTGTTACGAGGTGTCCAGCTGTGAGTTTATCGATGACGAAACCACAGCGCTGTGTTGGAAATACACAAAAGAGTACCCCACAACTTGTAACTATATAAACATCTTCATATCCTGTTATCCGGTCCCAAGACCTATTTTTAGTAAATTTCTAACAATGCAATGTGTATGAAAGTCAAAAGCATCACCTTAAATGTTAACAAAACTGTCAAAATCAATTTTGACACTCTAAAGGATCTGGAGAACAAATACTCTATCTCGAGTGACCGTTAAAATAATAAAACAATTGTTGTAAAACACCCCACCATAGTCCAGTCCACAAAACGGTGGGAAATGACAATCCAGCCATTGCATAAAACCTTGGGCAAAGTGTTTGATAAAAGGGTCCTGACTGAAGACTACAAAACCCTACTGTAGGGTTAGTGAAGGTGCATTAGAGTCTCGCAAACGCCGACTATGAACACCAGGTTGCAACACACATTCTCCTGCGTTTTAGTAAGCCCCACAAATTGCTGGAAAAGCTATTTTGTAAAGAAACAATTAGAAAATGCTCCCAGTGTTTTATCCTAAACCCCTAACAATATTGTTTGGCTTTATTCATGCTGGCAATATCTTTATGCAGAACTAGCCCTAAGGTTTTTATAAATGAAATAAATAAAGGTTTCCATACATCAAATTTATAGAAGGCATACTGAAACATCTCAATGACGATGCATTGTTACCTACAGGCCTTGAAACATGATGATTGTAGGCGACCTTATAAGCGAAGGTGTGGATCATCCTAAGAGAGAGAAAGCTTTTACTCAATATTCACACCATCGCAATCTAAGCATATGTTACATCGTGCAGAACTTGTTTTTACAAGGGTAAGAGCAGTTATTCTATAGCTCTCAATGCCTCATACCTGGTTTTATTTAAAAACCCCAAGACAAACAACAGATATCCATTATAGCTAACCAGATGTACCCTTGAAACACACAGGGGTATATTTACAAGAAATGGTGCTCCACTGTTTTGCTGCAGCGGAGCATCAAACATTTTACTCCCGCAGTAAGACAGTTCCTAACGCCATGATAGCATTGTATTTACAGTATGCGCAACATGGCGTTAGGAAGAGGCCAGCGTTACAAAAACTGGCGCTGATTTGTGCACCTAGTCAGTAAAAAATGTGCGCTACCAAAGAAAAAGTGACGTTCGGACAATTAGTGGACGGAAAACCAGCGCTAGCCATCCTAGCATCACTTTTATGCGCCTAGCAGGAACAAAATACAAAATCGATGCTAAGTGAAAAAAAAAAGTTACACTTATCTGAAAGCAGCAATGGAGCAGTCAGGAGTGAGCCCAGCACAAGACAACAACTCCAGCAACTCCACCACCAGCCAGGATGACCAACCAGATTCCCAGGGGAAGGGGAAGAGGAAGTGCAAGTTCAGTCAGGAGGAGACTGAGATCTTGATCACAGAGGTGACAGAGCACCAACACCAGATCTTCGTCAGCTCAAAAGTGTCATTGGGGAGGAAAAATACCATATGGCAGTCCATAGTGGACAAGGTGAACAGTGTTGCTGAAGTCAAGAGGGCAGTGACAGACTGTAAGAAGCGCTGGCATGATTGTAAGTGAAAGACAAAGGAGAAACTGGCAACCAGTCTCAAGGCATCATTGCAGACCGGAGGTGGTAGTCCAGTGCCCCAGGAAGTGCAGTATCCCTTGGAGGAGCAAGTATCCGCAGTCATCTCTGAGGAGTCGGTGGTTGGAGTTGTGGGACAGGACTGTGCTGGCTATGTCGAACTACATCACTGACAGGGCAAGATCCAACAAGGGCCAATGTGGGTAACTATGTAATGTTGTGCAGACCAGGCAGCTATGTCCCAGCACTCTGCGGCACTGTCTTCAGGACAAAGGGTAAACACTTGGCTCATCTATGGTTAGACATGACATCAATGGAAGGCTCATGGGCATTATGATAATATGTTGGCACAGGGCAGCGTCACAAGCCTTCTAGCTGTGCTATCCTACATCAAAAGAAAAGGGCAGCAATGCGCTGTTTCTACAAAATACAGTACATTCCTGTCCTTTCTGCCAGTGCACGTCCACAAACAGCAGACGACCACAAAAGCATGCCCCTTTGCACCATGGTGCAAGGGTACCTGCATTGGTGTTAGCCAGCTGAATGTGCACCAGCATAAAGGAAAGCACAGGGATGCATTGTATTGCTGTAAACACTGTGCAACCCTGCACTTTCCTATTCACACAGCTTAGTGCAGAACAATGGTTTCTTGTGCTATGAAAGATGCCCCTCTCTCGCACCTGGGCCCATGCACATTAACCTAGCCTCCAAATCCCTAACATAAAATTAGTATCTCACAGGAGAAACAACACACATGAGGAGTGGGGGATATGTGGGCCATGGATAGTACCCACACATAGGAACATTTCAAGACTCATGTCCATACTTGCCTACATTAAACTTCATGGTATGCAGCTGTCATAGCATTCAGGCTCAAACACACAGGTTATCAGCTGACATGGTATGGACCACCTGACCTTCTCTCCTCTACTAAATATGACAGGGTGTGGGGGTGAATGCAAGTGATGTACACCAGAGGACCAAGGGGGCACATTTACAGAGAAATGGCACAGGGCATCGCTACAAACAAATCTGCAGTGCTGAGCTGCATCATTGCAAAAATGCATGGATGGGCTGTATTTACTAGAACATGTGCCACCCCTGTGCTCACCCCTGCGCTGCTTCTAAAAAACAGTTGTGCACCAATGCAGGCACCCGTGCAACATGGCGCTAGGGTGTCTGTGATGGCACTTGGCTGTTTTAATCCATGCCAGCACAAGGGAAAACACATGGGGTGTGCTGTATCCTTGTGAATTTGGTGATTTCCTGTGTTTGTGGAATGACGCAGGGTGGTGCAGCTAAAGTGCTTGCACCGCAGAGTTGTGCCATTTCCATGCGAATATGTCCCTCTGTAGGTACATGTCAGCATTCCCAGCACTACACCATTTGGGGTGCTGCCTGACACATATCACTCTATAACAGTATGTCATGTCAGTCCTTTGGATATGGTCATGCACAATGTAGGTGTCATAGGCATATGAGAGTCAATGTACAATCAGGGTGCCATCACTGTGTGGCAGTAAGTCGGCTGCCAGGACAACATTTAGAATTGCCTGAGGAGGCATGAACACATACAAGTGCATGGGTCTGATGAAAACTATGTGTGACAACCTGGAGATGACCAACTCTGATCCCGATGAAATGGCTTTAGCATCAGTGATATTAATCTGACTGGTACTAAAGGACCCTCCCATTCAGAGTAGGCACAGAGTGGTAGTGAGAACAATGCTGAGATCCTGTCATCAGAGAGGGAAATACAGTGCTTTTTACAATCCATACCCTTGCGTACCAGATGTCCTCCGAGGACCCACATATTACCTTCCAATGTAGTGTGGTAGGAGTCCAGTGGGAGCTGGTAGAGCAGGTGTGGGTGGAGATGGAGACTCTGGTGCCACCCTAGAGGGAGTCCATGGGTGCCTCAGTCCCAACAGGGACAAGACTCCTGCCAACAGCGGCACCTACTCTCTGCTCCGCGGCCTCCACCAGTCTCTGGCTGACATCACTAGTGTCATGCGGCAGAGGCATGGACAAATTCCCAGTCAAAGTGGCACCAGCAAGGTTGCCAACCATCTGGGGGCAATGAGAACCATCTTGGAGTCCATGGAGCGGAAGCAGGACTCCCACTTTGCTGCCAAGGCTACCTACCACTGGGACTTTACTACTGTTTTGCAAAACCAGCAGGTCTTCCTTGCTGCTGTGCTGCCTCATATGTTGGCACAGATGAATGCTGCTGCTCACACAGGATCCATATCTTCCGCCCTTGATGTGTGTGTGCCTCCCTTGGCTGCCTCATCTACATTATACTCTAATGGGAGACATCACACACATCGGAGGAGGAAGATGTGAACGGTACCTCTTACCAACAAAAAAGCCTCTGGTAGCATTTATCTGTGCCAAATACCCAGTTTCTCCTTTGCCCTGTGCTTATGAACATGCCAGGGGACATCTGCTGCCACTGTCTTCATTTTGACTTCTGTAAACAAGGGGGAGAGTTAGGACAGTATGTAGGCCGTCCTTGTCCCAATGTGGTAATGAAATAATCAACTGAGACGGTCCACTAGAGAGTGACTAGGTCAACCCGGTAGTGTCTGGCACCACAAGGGCTTTTAAAAAGAACCCTCACACACCAACCTGGTTGGTGTCATGCTTCATCATTGGGTTCCCAGCTGGGTAGCCGAATGCTACCAAGCTGTGCTACAACACCTGATTACAGTGGAGCGTTTTTTGTTGTTGTTTTTATGTGATGGTGCTGGAAGTGAAGTGAGATTAAAAATACCTCTGGGAAACTCACTAACCAATACTTTATTCCCAGTGGCCCAGGGTATGTTAAAAAAGAAAATGAGACGGATAATGTGTCAGAACTACTATTTGTGTCTGGATTATCCCTTGGTCAACATGTTTCAGCTCTCGGCAAAAATAAAGGAGCTTTCTTCAGGACCTCTCTATTCTAACTGTGGTGAAAAGTGAGAGAAGTGAGTGGTAAAAATCAGAACCACGTGTTGATGCATTTTTGCACACCCGCTAAGGTGTGCATACCATGCTAGATGGACTAACCGTGTGTCTGGGTCCATCAATGTTAAAATACCTGTGAAAAGAAAATGGACAAGACAATACAACATATAACATATAAAAACAATCATTTTTGTTTGTAGTTATCAGTTCCATTCTTTTATCGCCCAAGTGGTACTAGAAACACTCGGTGTCACTCGTACGTGCGTGGCCACTCATACATATGCAAAATATACAGCGTTTTCCATGCATGATTGCAACTTTAGTGAACATGCATGCGATTTTGACGTCGTAGGTGCGTGCTGCACCCTGTGTCAACTGCTGCCGTGAAATGAGCGGTATTGTCCGCTGTTGACGAGCATGCTTATGGCTAATATCGGTGAGCATGCCAGTATATCTTATTACGAATACGCGCTACGTGGAGTGTCGACTATCGCTGAAAATTTTAGTGATAGTGACTGATAATAGCGGTTATAATGCCGCTTGCGTTCGTGACTAGCAAGCGCACTGCGCGTGCTATGTTATAAAGGCTTTCATTCGTGAAACTGAAAAAACAGGATCTCTCAATGTTATTTACGTAAATCACGGTTTTTTCATGGCCGTTCGGTTCCAGGGAGGGGTGAGCTCCCATTAAGTACTCTGGATGAGGATTAAAAACATAGATGAGGAATCTGCCAAGAGTCCGTGTCCATAGATGGCAGATTCAAAAATGTAAAAGTATGCGCCACAATTGGATTCTACATGGAAAGATCTTACTTTGTCTCGGTGCTCGCCCGTGTCTCCACCTATTCCGATATCCTCTGGAACTAGATGTGCCTCAAGGGTGGTTACTGGCGTTTATTTAAAAAAATGTTGTTGCTGGGCGTGCACTTCCTGAATAATGATGTCATGCGTTGGTGCGCTCCCACGTACCCACGTCATTGAAAACACTAGGCCGCTGACCTTCACTATGCGACAGGCTCAAGGTGGTCTGGTTCGTCTGAAGTATAGTGACGCAATAAAACGCGTGTAGATGCCTGGTCTTGTATTTTTGTGAACATGCGCAGATTGGTCGTTCGAGATGGACGGGAGCTACTTTGCCTAATACAAAAAATGCGTATTGGTGCCTGATCTTGTATTTTGTGAGCTGGTCTGCTTCCTCACAGTGCGCAACATGCGCCGAGTGATATGTGGAGATTGAAGGGAGCACATTTGCCTAAGTAACATTATGAAGGTTTTAAATGATGTTGTTTGCAACATGTTTGTGCTCATGTCAATTGGAGGGAACGATGATCCCAACCCTACTGATCGTAAATTAAAGGAAAAATCACTTTGCGAAATCTTTTCCTTGCGAAATCTCTAATTTAGAGCATGCCCCACTCTTAATTCATAGCATATCCCACTGCAGGACGTCATGATACTTATTCGTCAGGATGTGTATGGCGGGGCTTATTGCAGAGTGCATGTTAATGGGATAAGTCTGTGGGTAGATACAGGATACCTGGCATTCATAGAGGGCATTGAGGGCATCCTGGAGGTAACACCAGTATTATGTATACTGTTGTTAGGTGTTTCTATTTGCTTAGGCTGTTCCACGGTATATTGTCGTTCAACCCTCTCATATGAGTGGACAGACGATAGATCCATCGTTGCTCCTTTTCTAGCAGTTGCTGTTGGATGTTGCCGCTCCCCACTTCTAGATATTCAATCACTACCCATTCCATATCATTCGTGGTGTGACCTTCTTCTAGGAAATGATTTGTCATGCAAGTTGTATTTCGTTTGCACCGAATTGTGCTTCTGTGCTCACAGATTCTTGTTTTTACTCTTCGGCTAGTCATTCCTACATACCTGAACCCACATGGGCAAGTAATGAGGTAAATGGCATTGTCTGTGTTGCAATTCGTGTGTGTGCGAATCTCCCACACTTTTCCTGGTTCCAGGTTAAGAGTCTTGGTTGGCTTGGTTAAATGGCACACACTGCAGTCTCCGCAAGGGTAATGGCCGGTCACCCTAGGGAGACCCCATGCATTGTGTATGGTATTTTTTGTTTAACTAGTTGTTGCGGTCTTGTATGCACTAGACTGTCTTTGAGACTTCTACCTCTTCTGTACGAGAACAGGGTTTTTTTCCATTGTTGGTTTCCAGTGTTTAGTATTTGCCAGTGCTTGTGAACGATTTTTGCCACTTGGCATGAAACTGGATTGTATGTGGTCACACATGTCAATGGGATTGAGGTTTCTCCTTTGGGGTTCTTTTCTAATAGGCCCTCTCTGTTTTGATTGCAAGCCCTCTTCTTTACCTTGTTGGTAATCCTATCTGGGTACCCACGTAGTTGTAATTTAGTAGTTTAGCCTTGGGCTTGTTGCTTGAAGTCCGCTATATTACTACAATTTCTGCGCAGTCGCAGATACTGCCCATAAGGTAAGTTGTCCCTTAATGTTCGAGGATGAAAGCTCGTGTAATGCAGTAATGAGTTCTTAGCAGTTCCTTTGAAGTGAGTTTTGGTCTCCAATTTTCCATTGGCATGAGTGATGTCAAGGTCCAGAAATGTGATGTTCTTTCTACTGATTGTGCTGGTAAATTTCAGATTAGTGTCGCATCCATTTATCCAGATGAGGAAATCTTTTAGAGCATTCTCCGATCCCTCCCAGATTAGGAAGATGTCATCGATGTATCTTTTGTAAAAGTGAATGTATGGTGACAGTGGTGTGCCGGGGTTGAACAGGTAAGTTTTTTCAAAATTAAAAACATACAGTCCAGCCACACTTGCGATGAAAGTGCTGCCCATTGAAGTGCTGTACGTTTGCAGGTACAGTTGGCCTTCATACTCAAAGTAGTTCTCCTTTAGTGCAAGTTCAGCGCATTTCAGGATGAATGGTTTTGCTGTTACAAAATCCCAGGTGTCCTCATTCAAGGAGGATTCCAGTACTTTCAGGGTATCATCTTGTGGTAAACTCGTGTAGAGGCTTTCTACATCGAGGCTTACCAAGAAAGACGTGTTAGGATTGAATGATAGATCCTTTATCTGCCCCAGTAGGTCTTTAGTGTCTTGTAAGTAGGTAGAAGTAGCCTTGACCAGTGGTTGTAGGTAAAAATCGCAAAATTTTGAGAGCGGTTCAAGTACAGACCCAATACCCGATACTATGGGGCGTCCGGGTGGCGGTACTTTGTTTTTATGGACTTTTGGAATGGTATAAAAGTACGGAATTCTACTGGTGGTGGTAGTGAGGAATTGTGCTTCCTTTTTACTGATGTCTCCAAGGTTTTCTGCATTGTTCACCAGATCTTGAATGGTTGATTTGAGCCTGTCTGTGGGATCTCCCTGTAGGGGTAGGTAGTTACGTCTATCGCTCAGTAGAAGCGTAAACATTCTTTTTGATATTCCTCTTTGTCCTGGAGGACTATCCCTCCCCCCTTGTCCGCAAGTTTGATTACTATTTTGTCATTGTTTCTCAGGGTAGACAGAGCCCTTGTGGTACCAGACACTACCGGGTTGACCTAGCCACTCTCTAGTGGACCGTCTCAGTTGATTATTTCATTTTGACTTCACCTTGACCATTTGTGGACTGTCAATGTGGCCTATCCTCCCTTCACATGTCCTATGATGTGTTCCCCACATGGACTCTGTCTGAACATCCACTGGCTCTAAACATCTCTCTTGGTTGTTGTCCAAGAACTTTACCTGTGAGCCGCATCAACGTTTGCACATGTAAATAAATGCACTGGGAACTACCTGTGTGTCTTCTGTCTGTAGGAGTCAGGACTAGGTTGACTATTGGCCATTCTGTGAGGCAAATGAGAGGAGTTGGCCTAACGGCTAGGGCGGTCGACCTCGATTCTGGGGAACTGGGTTCGAGTCTCGGCAATGACGCTGAACATCCTGTGATTCTGGGCAAATCACTTAATCTCCCTGTGCCTAACAAAAATGAATTTGTCCTCATGTAATGTAACTGGTGCTATGTAAAGCGCTCTGATACCCGATTCGGGTCAAGTTCGCGCTATATAAAACTCTGTCAAAAAAATAAAAAAATACACCAGCTACTTGCCAAAGGGACATGTTTTTTGTGGAGTCAGTGTCAATGCTAGGCAGTGAGAGTGTAACATATTTGGTGAACACTATTTGTGTGTTGACTAGCAAGTGCTTCCTCAAGGTTGCATATAATAACAACAATGGTTCAAGGCAAAATTACACAAGAAACATGAATAAAATGTACAATACAAGAAGACAATGCAAAGAAAAAGTATTTTAGAAAATGATACCCATAAACAAAAAAATTATCAAATCTTATTTTTACTTGAAGCAGAAAATTAGAAAAATTACAGTAAAACAATGGACAAACAGGTGCTCATACAGTTACACAACTAACAATTGACAGTGTAAACAATAAGACAATGGCAGAGGAAAAATATATATAAAAAGACAACTGATGCAGATAATTGCAAAAACAGGATTGGCAATAGATGCTTCCTCTTTAATGTGTGCCAAAGATGAGCGTCGAAACAACTGTTTCTGTGGTGTCTGTTGAATTGAAACATCATTTAGGCCATGAATGGCATTGGATTAAAATACACAATGTGTTTTTTTTTGTGGTATTTCACTTTTCTTTTTCCTGCAAACAGTGTATAGGTGGAGTAATGCCTTTGGAGGATGTGCATTGTTGTAAACATTTTTAGCCCTGTTAATTTTCATATGGCCAGGGGCCATTTTGTATAGTCAGTGTCCATAGGCCTGCATGTGTTCTTTGTTTGCATGGTTGTGACCATGTGGCTGATGGCCATTTTGTATAGCCAGTCAGTATGCTTTTGTCATAGGCCTGCATGTCTTCAATGTTGTGGCCATGCCTTCCTGCTGGTTGTTGTTGTTGTGACCATGACCATGTTGCTGGGGGCCATTTTGTGTAGGCAGCCAGTGTGGTTTTGTCATAGGCCTGCATGTGTTGTTCTTCTATCATTATGCTATGGCCATGCCTCTTTGCTTGCTGGTTCACCACTTGACCGGTTGCCATTTTGTGTAGGGGGCCAGTGCAGGTTTGCTAAAGGCCTTCATGTCTTCCCTTTGTTCCCAATGCTTCCTTGCTCAGTGTTGTTGTTGTTAATGACCATGTGGCACTGGCTGGCAGCCATTTTGTGCATCCAGCCAGTGTGGCCCTTTGCCATAGGCTTGCATGGATGGTTGAGAAATGAGATAACAGTTTAATAAATGATATGCTTGAGGAAAATTTCACTTATTTATATATTATTTTATTTGTATTTTTCTTAATTTAATTTTTTTGTTTATTTTTTAATGTTCATTTTTTTAATTGTCATTTTTGTATTTAAATATTTGTAATTTTTGTAATATATTTGTTTATTTCCCATTGTCATAACATCTGGTATTAATCAACCCATGTCTGCATTGGTTACACAACAGCATACGGTTACATTTGTGTGTTGTTGTTGCTCTTTCTTATCCTTCCTGGGTGTACACCATGAAAGTTTATGTTGGTGTAGTTTTACAAATGGATACACTGTATTGGTGTTTACTTATAATAACATAAGTAATTAGTGACCACACTAAATGATATTGTTTGTTTGTACTACTAATTGAACTACAACAATGCCCCATTTCGCTGATGTTCTTCTTGCCTGTTTGCTTTTAGGTGCACAAGAGACAACATCAACCACAATACTTCCAGACAGAAGGCCTGTGCACTACATGATACATGACCACACATCATGGACATCTCTTCAGCTTGTGAAGCTAAGGGCCACTCCAAACTGACAGCTTCAAGATGGCTCAAAAGAAGGGTGCTACTAAGAAAGTGGCCAGTGATAACAAGGAGCATACCATCACTGGTATGTCGACCCAGACCTTTTTCAGGCAAAATAAACAGGGCCCTGCTGCACCAGCCTCCGCTGAGCAAGCTGGAAGCAGCACCCCAGCATCAGCAGACCCACCCCAACCTAGGCCCAAGCCCATGTCTGTCACAGAGGCAGCCAGTTTAATCACGGCAACGCCGATAAGCAGTGATGTTGAAATGGACTTATCTCTTTCGCAAAGTAGCACCCAATTGTTGCAGGAAAGTCAGATAAGTGGACAACAACAGCTGCAGCCAGCAATAGTAGTTCCTCCTGAAGTAGGAGCAGTTTAAGAGATTGAGCTTCATGCTGAGGAAGTGGAAGAAGCCACTCTTTCAGAAGATCCATTATCTTCCAGATCTCCAGCAAGAAAAGGAGGGTTAGTCCACCATATTCTTCTTCAAGCCCCCTTCAGATGATCAATGCTCCACTTGGATCCTGTCTCAGTCTGAGAGTGCGACACGCCAGGAGAGGCTGGGGAAAAGGAAGGTTCCTGAAAGCCTTAGACTTATGGATGTAGAAGAGGAGGATGATGACGACCCAGTCATCATGGATTTTAGCCCAGCCCCAGTGAAGATCGACGTTACCCCATCTCAACCTGCTCAGAGGGATGTGGCACAGATGCCACCACCAGCTGCCATATTTGTAAAGCCCCTGTAGCAACCTACACCCACAACCACCTCAGTAAAAGTAGGTACTATAGAGAGGCAAACGTCAAAATGCCCACCTACCGCCAGTTCATCCGACATTGGCAGTGCCACCAGCATCATAAAGTGGACCTCCCCAGTTTGGGACTTCTTTACAGTTAGCAAGAGGGAGCCGAACATTGCCATATGCTCCATTTGCAGAGCAAGTGTTAGCCGGGGTAAGCTGGGTACAAACTATGGTACAGGAGGCCAAACAACCCATTTGAGAAAACACCACACAATCCAGTGGGAGGAGCATCTTAGCAGCCAAAAAACTGCAAGTGATGTTGGTGAAGGGGGTGAAAGGGTGAGCAGGGAATCCGATCCGATCACGGTGGAAGGTGAAGAAGAGAAAAAACGTTTCATTACACAAATCAGCCCAGTCTCTAGCAGTGCAAAGTATTGCCCACATCAGCAACATCGCAATGGCACAAGACTCAGGTCGAGACACCAAGGCAAGAGCGTACAGTCACTGCCTCGCTAAGACTCACATTGTCACCAGAAAAGAATAAAATCCAGGCTACTATTCCTGGCATGTTTAGGCAAGAGGGGTAGTACAAACTCAACTACCTAATGGCACGTTTGTACAACGCGAAGCTGGCTAAATTGTTAGCTCTTGTCCTCCTCCCTTTTTCTTTTGTGGAAGGGGTGGGTTTTCTAGAATTTGTGGCAGCCATCTGTCTGACATGGAAGGTTCCCAGCCGGTCCTATTTTGCCAGATTTGCTGTTCCAGCACTACATCAAGATATGCTGGAATTGCTCTGACAAGCTTTGCAGTAGAGTGCTGTTCACACTATCCACCTGATGACAGATATGTGGACCAGTTGCCAAGCCACTGATTACATGTACATCACTGCACACTGGATCTCTTCTGTGGGGGCTAGAGAAATTATATCTTTAGATGTTGACACTGCGCTCGGAATCATGCAACAGTAGCCATGTTCACCATGGAGAAATCCCATACTGCTGCAAACATCTTGGAAGTCTTTAACAACAAGGTCATTGAATGGCTGCGATCAAGAGGGCTTGACATTGGATTTGTTGCCACAGACAATGGCAGTAATATATAGTTAAGGCCATGGCAGATCGGACTATCTCAGGGTCCTGTGTTTGGCGCACTGCATCAACATCATTATACAGAACTTTCTCAAAAAAGAAGACTGAGTCAGCAACTTACTGTCCACCTGCAGAAGAATCTGCACTCATTTCAGTCATTATTTAAAGCTCGGAAGCAGCTGAGGGTCATTCAGTGTGATAATAGAATGCCAGTTAAAGCACTCATACAGGAGGTGCCAACACATTGGAACTCAACTTTTTGCATGGTGCAACGTCTGTTTGAGCAGTACAGACCAATCAATGAATATTTCATGCAAAGAGGGGATGCAACTGTGAAAGACATGATCATTGAGATCGACCAATGGGGCCTAGTCAAATGTCTGACAGAGATGCTGCTTCCTTTTGAGGTTTTCACATGGGAAATCAGCAAGGAGGACAGTACCATGGGCCAAGCTATCTGTTGCTGCATATGCTAAAGGAACAGCAAAAGGAGGTGTCTAAAATGTATGTAGGTGTGGATGAAAAAAAGATGCATATGAGTTGGTGGAAAGCTTAATCCTTCGCTTGTCTGTTAATGCAAGGGTGCAAGAGACATTGTGTCATCCAAACATTACATCTGTGCCACAATTCTTGATCCACGGTATACAGACCATTACTGGACACTTTCATTCCTTTTTCAGATGGGGATGTTTCAAATGACAAAGCGTGGAATGCTGAGCAAGCCAGTGACCTAGAAAAAGAATGGTTGGGAATTAGAGGCTCAGTCCTCCAGGGCACAAGTTCTGCAGTGCAGCCTTCAACTTCAGAGCCTGAGGGCAGTGCTGTTGGCTCACAGCACCCAAAAATACCAACAACAAGAAGAACAGCAACAACAGGAACAGGTGCATCAGCCCCAAAATCTGCATATGATTGGTTTCTACTAGCAGGGCTTAAGACAAAAGAGGCGAAGGCAAAAGAGGTTGGGCAAGGTGGAGCACCAATGACTATTTAGAGGATGGTTCAGGTGTATCTGGATGACCCAATTGAGGTCTATCTTCATCAAAACCCATTGGGTATTGGTATGGGAAAAGGCGCCACTGGCCAGTGCTCAGCAGGCTGGCAATAAACTATCTGGCTTGCCCGGTAGTAGTGTGTCTGCTGAGCATATGTTCAGTGCAGCTGGTGCAAATGTCACAGTGAGAAGGACCAGTCTCTTGCCCCAAAACATGGAGAGATTAACCATGATCAAAATGAATCAGAACTGTATACCACCGAATTACATCATACTTCAAGTACGACAGGAGGAGAATGAGTGTGATTAATCAGACTCAGGTCAAGGTAGTAGTGTGTAAGCTGACCTATTTCTGGGTGAACCACCTGAGTTGGAGGATGAACTCTACTTCGCTGACTACTAGGCCTGGGCCATGGACCACCAACCATAGAACTTTCTCTCTCTATCGCCAAACTGCTTTGACGACAAAAAAAAGGATATAGCTAGGGGAACTATTATGGTATTTTGTTTGTTTGTGTCTGACCTACTAATGCATCCCCACCATTTTAGACACATTTTATTGCTGGATTGGGAAATGACTCCCCCGCCCATTTCCTTCAATGGCATTGGAGAGACAAATGTGTGCCTGCCTCCATCCTGTGCCTATCTGTCCTTTTTTTATTCCCCTAGGTGGACTGCTCCATATTATTTGATTTACAAGACTGGCCAATGTGTGTTTTGTGAATTAATGGATGAGCAATGAACCACTGCCACCTTGCTTGAATTTAAACAGGTAAATGGTATGCACTTACCAAAGGTTGATATATATTATGAGTGATTGTTGTTTGTCAGTGTTTTGAGATGATTCATGTGGTGGCAGGCAGTGAGAATGAGGTTTCGTTTAACTATAACTATTAAGCTTGATCATGTTTGTGATGATTTCCAATGTTGGTGGCCAAACAACGGGTGATAATTTTTTTCCTGAAGGTGATTATTTCCTTTCCCTTTGACACTTAGCAAGATTTGTTTGCCGGGTCCACACTGCTTTGTTTTCTGCTTCACACTCCTCAAAGACGCGACCAGTCCCTTTAGCTAACAAACACAAATCTAGTCTACACAAAAAATGACCCAATGTTTATCTTGTTGTTCATCAACAAAATTACACTACAGGTCAATCTATTGCATTTGATTTGGACTCAGTCCCTACAGATTTGGACACATTACTCGGAGTCTGGAGGATGATGGAAGGACTCAGGGCGTGACGACTTCAACAACTGCCACCAGAAGAAGGAAGTTATGAACTTCACAGAAACCAACATTTGGTGATGATGACTCTAAGAGGCCTACACAAGTTTGGTGGTAAGAGAGATGCGTTGATTTTGAAAATTTAATGTTGTGGGTGTTGCTGGCTGGCTCAAATTTGAAACTATGTGGTGGTTGGGGGGGCTTTTGTTGTAGGCAACTGGAGACAGACATGTGGTGATCATCACATTATCTGCGTGCTAGGCTGCATATTATTATTATTATTATGATGATCACGACAGTTGGAGTTTGATCAGCCCAATAGTACATGCGGCCACTTATGTGTTATTGTTGGTTGTTGTATTGCTCTCACCTAATCAATTGATCGCATATTAGTCATATAATGAATGAATGCAAAAAGGACCATTGTTCTCTCTTGGGCTGCCTCTGATTCTTCTTGGTGCACTCCTTATGAAGTTTAACTTCTGCCCTTCTCCTTGATTCTACAATATTATTTTAGTTTTACAATCCAGAGGCCTTCTCTTCTCCTGCAAAAAAAGGCAAAAGCACCATAGCACTCATGCTTACCTTGCCGGACTGCATCAGCCAGGCACCCAAGATTGATGGACAATGCAAAAAGAATGCTGATGCAACTCACAACTTGGCAATACAGTATCCTTTTTCTTTTAATAATCATTTTTCAGAACTGTGTGTGTTGTTCGCCTCACTATTACATAATTTGTATTTAATATTTTTCAAACCTAAGTGACAGAACATTTAGATATATAATAATATATTAACTTGGGTCTCTATGTGGCTGACAGACTGTTTGCGTTGCACTGCATTGATTTAAGTTAACTGTGTCATAATCATGCTTTCATTTCCTTTTCCTCCCTAAACAGATTGTTGATGGTTGGCTGCTCATTGCCCAGATGAATATTGTCTTTGTGTAGTGTTAGTCTTTGTCAAACCTTTCCCCAAATCCCTTTTCCCATCCATTCATCAAACGCTTAACCCTCTTCCCCTGGGCTGTGTGATTTATTGAGGCATGTTATAATTTGTACCATTAATTGATCACACACTTGGTGGGGAGGATATGGCAAAAAGCAAAAGCTACACCAACTTGGTGCAGGATCTTCAGTTCTACTTCTATTACCGAAACAATAGCCCACACTGGCCCCATTTACCCACCCACGCATAAAAGTGTTCAATATTTTAGATATAGAAGAACATCATTCGTCATCATTCAGGCATTGTGCTGCGTAAACACTTAAACTTGTTCCTTTCATGATCCGAGTATTTGCTACTTTAGTTTTAATTAAAATGCTAGCTCACCATTGCTCTGAATATTTGAGTACTGCATGTTATATTTTCACTATAGGATAGTCTTTGTTGCGTAGCCGTCTGGTCTCAATTGTTTGTAAAGCTATGATATAATAATATATATAACTCATTTTTTATTTAAAAGTATTTAGTTGCCTATGATGAATAATCCTTCCGATTAATCCTACAGTTGGAGTTCACCTAGGTAGTAATGGTACCTCGCTTCTCCTTCACTGTTAGTGTACTAGCCAATACCACCACCATGGCAACTTGGGAAACCAGGCAGCCCTCGCTTCATCTATTCAGGTATGAGAACTATGGAGCGCACTGTCGTACTTGTAGGCAATATAGGCAATGGAAAGAGGAAAGTTGTATACCCCCTCCCACATACCCTTAGTGGTTAGTTGCAGACTGCAGAGACTGGGAGAGTAGTAGTGTGACATGGATACCACATAACTGTTATAGGCTATCAGCAGATTTTAAAAACAGGCCGCTGCTGGGCTAAAACTAGCAGCAGTGCAAAGTAAAACACCCCAAAAATGTTTGAAGCATAATAAGTTATAATTATATTTATTACCCTAACAACAACAATATAAACCCACCCCAACCCTAAACTGGCCCACCCCTCTCCCCAAACAATTCTCCCCATCCCCAACCAATGATCAAAATGTCCTAAAAAAGTAAAACTAAAGTCCAAACTGTCCCGGTCCCAACTCCCATCCCACCCACAAGAAGGCCCAGTCCCACCCACCAAATCAAAGGTTAAAAAAGGGGAAGAAGAGGGCACTAACGGCCGACCAGGAGCTTTTTGAGGTGCTTCTCTATTTTAATCTGTTTGGCTTCTATTAGGTCCAGCCTCCTCATGATGCGACGGAAGTAATGAGGGAGAGCAGCAGTGATGGAACACAGTGGACTGCGGCACCAGTGTTGAGACTGAGAGGCTGGAGGCACTGGGTGCTGGCTGGGACCCTGGGCAGTGGCTTTTTCCTCCTCCTGGGCCACCAGCTGTCGGTACTCATCCTCTATCACCTCAGGCTTCTGCTGCCGCAGCCTGGCTGCTACATCCTACCGATTTGGATGACCGCCACTGACAGCAGGAGTAGCTAGAAAGAAATAAGAGAAATTGTAAACAATGCTCTGTGCAAAACCCTTTTTAAAATTAAGTAGTCGGTGGTACAGTAGCATTACATAGCTGGGCCCCTTGATTTAATGTGATTAGAGTCACAGCCATTACCCACAGATGCCTGGCATAAAACTAAAGGCAAATGTCAAATGCTCTATCTGCCTCAAAGGAATGAAGGCAGAATATAAACACAGCACACCAGTTTAAAAAACTGTCATTTTTTTTCTTTTCAAGGATTTCTTAGTAAAAAACACTAAACAGACACTTTGTGTGGAAAAATAGACATCAATTCCCTCTCATTAATGAGTACGACATTATGCACTATGGAATACAAGTATTCTTTCTCTTGTTGTGGTAAATTAATGGAAGCATGCTAGCTCAGCTGGCGTCACTAATCATACTTTGGTACTCTCTGCAGTCTACAGCTGGGGAAACTGTAATAGACAATTACCTTATTCCAATGGCCCTGCTCTTCTCCAAAATGCCTTTCAATGTTAACCTGACTACAAAGCAGATGAATATTGATACACGTCACGTATCAATTAGGCGGACAGCCTGTCTGCCGTAAGTAGACGGCGGCAAAAGCGATGCACTGCAGTACAGGGAAAGGATTGACGCAGGGGATATAGATTGTATTTGACACGTTCATCACAGACTATCCCTTCTGCAAAAGTCAAGGCAGTTACTTAGTCCCACTTTACTTCCTGGCTTCACTCTCCACCACACTTTATAATTAATTTTTCCAACAAATGCATTTACTTGGCAATAAGGAAAAGGAAACTTAAATTACTCTACTGCAGGGTAAGTTAGAGGGACTAGGCTGGGTAAGTAGACATTTTACTGGTCATCTTCATGTCTCTAAGCTTTGGCTTCTGAGTCACTGTGGTTGACAATGTTGAAAAGGAAGAAGTTGAGCAGGCGTAAAATAAATTCATTATGGAAGCCATAACAAAATATATCACTTGGCTAGAAAAATGTGGTGCATACAAAGAATTGATTTTTCAAATTTTTGGTAAGGCTGGAGGGACAGAACTTGGGAAAGAATAAAGGAGTGAAGTACTGGTAGGAAGTGACTGAGTGGGCACAGGAAGGGAAGGGAAACATACTTAGTTTTTTTCGCATTGCCATTCATTGAAAACTTTGTAAATGCCACATTAAGTACTCAAGAAAAAGAGAAAACCTGACACCTTTATCAATTAACACGCTATCTCTTTAGAGCAACGACCAAACACAATCACTTCCGTTTGATCAGGTTATTTATTAACCCTTTTCATTTATAGATAGTCAACAATATTTTTTCCAGCAAAGTGCAAATGTTTGAAAAGAACACACAACTTCTTCACTCCAGAAGCATGTACATTAAACAATCAATAAGACAATTTACAACATTAAAATGTGACATCACTACATAAAACAAATGACACAACATATTCATGCATCACATCCTATTTGATCAAAACAACAACCGTTGAGGCAATCAATTTATCAACCTCAAGGTGATGTTAAACAAAGGGAACAACTATACAAGTACAGAAAGGGGCAATTTTCATATCATTTCCCTCAGACTGAACATACATTTATTTCATAATTCCTCAATGTTAAGAATGCCAACGCGTTTCGAGTCCCGGGCAGAAAGTACAGGAGCTCTCATCAGGGCTTCAAATATGTAGATATTGATGTAATCTATAAAATGATGCAAGAAAAAGTTTTCAGTGATGTTTAAAAAACACTCCCAGTCTCCAACTAGTTCAAAAAGTATTCTATTAAATATATTCTCGCAAAGAAAACAATTACCTGATGGAAGTTGCTGTCACCATCAGAACCCCCTTTACTTGGGCATGGAGGGGAATTAAATTAGTCCTATACGGACAAAGGGAAACTCTCAATTAGTTATCTCTCGGCATGACAAAACTACCTCAAATGTCTCCGTACTAATACCGGCACATACCTGCACAGATGCAGCGTTAATTCTATTTGTTTCTTCTGCTATTCACTTGGACAACTGTCCCGCCGCTTTATCTATCGGTTAGACAAAAAATTCATATTTCAGTGCCTGACACATAAAGGTCCGCATTATCAGCTCATCAAAACATTTTAAAGGAGAAGCTGAAAGGCATACCTGCTTGCCGCGGTTTGTATAACAGCTGCTTTAGTCGCGCAGCTCAATTCCGACACGTTCCGCGTTCCTAAAACAACAACGCGTGTCAGTTTCTCTGCATTTAATCAAACAAGACTGTGTTCGACTTCAATGCGTCTGCCGAGAACTTACTTCTGTCAAAGTGGGTTGGACTGAAGTTTCCCCACACCACGACTAGCACCAATACAACGATAGACAGCTGGAGGCATTTCCTGTCGGGCACTTTCAAGTACACAAATGAGCAAAGACTCATGGGAATTGTAGTACGTTGCCAGACAACCAATGGTCAAATGGTTATTTAATGGTTCACACGGGCCACCCCCAGATGCATTCTGGGTCTGGTAGTTTAGTGTAAAAATCTTCATGTTTTGGACAATTCAGTCATTCCGTTCAATCCAGTTACAGCACTGTTGAATTTTAAAATCAAATAGGCCTCTTTTTGAAGTAAAGCAGCATCAATGTCGATTAATCATTTTGACGTATTTATCGCTGATAGTACAGTCCACTTGAAATCTTTTTCTGAGTGGAATTTTGTGATGAAATGATCAACCATAGGTGCAGTTGCCACTTGTTTTTTAATTCTTGATCGATGCTGTGTAAACCGTTGATTTATTTGCTGGTTTGTCTTGCCTATGTATACTTCGGGACACTGGCACAATATCGCGTCCAAATATTTTTCATTTTACAATTCGTAAAATCTGTGTGCCTCCATTTGACAGCATTATGTACAAATTCTGTCCCTTCAATCGCGGACTCACACGCCGGACAGTTCCCACATTTATGGTGGCCTTCAATCGGTTTTAATTGCCATTGACTTTGTAGATTGCTCTTCGGTTGTGGAGGAAATATATCAGCGAGGACGATTTGTTGACCAATACTTTGGTTCTTCTTCATGGCGAATAATGGATTTTGAAACGGACATTTTGTCGAAACTTATTGGTATCCGGACCAAATATCGACACACACACCAATCTCTCCAATGGTAGTTTCACTTTCTTCTGAAGAAGTTTTTTACGAGGCGTGTACCATGCTCTTTTTGTAGCGTGTTTTAGCATTTTCTTCGGGTATCCTCTCTTAGACATTTCATCATAAAAAATTGCTGCATGCTGCTCATAATCGGTTTTCCGAGAACAATTCCTGCGTATCCGCAACAGCTGTCCATACAGGAGATTTTCTTTCAAACTTTTAGGATGAGCACTCCTATGATGCAAAATTGTATTCTTTGCGGTGTCTTTTCGATGCAGTGAGGTCATCAACTGGTTTTCATATGGGAACACCTCCACATCTAAGAATGTTAGGCTTTTTTGACTCTTATTAAGACAGAATTTAATGTCTTCATGGCGCGTATTCAGCCAACTGTGGAAAATCTCCAATTCTTCTTCAGAACCTTGCCACAGACACCAGATGTCGTCAATATAACGCAGCCACTGTATAATCTCCTTCTGAAAGGGATTATTGTTGAAAATGAATTTCTCTTCATACTGTGCCATGAAGAGGACCACCATCTCTGGGGCAAAAGGACAACCCATGGTGGTCCCCTTCGTCTGAATATAGAAGAAATCTTCAAACTTGAAATAATTTTTTTTTTAAATGCAACCTCAGCAAGCTGTACAATGAATGATGTAGGCACTCTATGTGGACGTGGTCTACTTTCCAAGTAGATCTCAATAACTTGTAACGCCTCATCCTGAGGTATCTGCGTATATAGAGAGGTTACATCAAAGAAAACCATCCAATATTTTTGATCATCAAACTCACGGCCTTCCACTCTGGTAATAAAATCAGTGGTATCCCGCAGATACGATGGCACATCAGCCAAAAAGGGCTTCAGAAAAACATCAATATATTTTGAGATTGGCTCAAGAAGGGAGCCATTCCCCAAAACAATTGGTCTCCCTGGGGGATCACTGAGTCTTTTGTGAATTTTGGGCAAAAAATAAATTACCGGAATCCTCGGAATTTTTTTTTGCAAAAAATCATATTCTTTTGGACCCAAAAAGCCTTCATCAAATCCTGATTTCAAAATCACAGAAATCAATTCTTGTGTTGATTTTGTGGGATCTTCTCTAACCTGGCGATACCACTCCTGGTTGTTAACTTGATGTCTTCCTTCTTCTAGATACATATCTCTAGGCCATATGACAAGGGCACCCCCCTTGTCAGCCTGCTTGATCACAACTGAAGTATCTTTCTTGAGATTGCTTATGGCCACTTGTTGTTTTAAGGATATGTTTCGTTGTAAGAAGGATTTCCTTTTTTCCAACTGAGTAATGAAGGACATAATAACCTGTTCATAGGCCATAATTTCTTTAGGAATATTGTAAGATGGCGGAATAAATTTAGATTTATTGGCAAGACCTGACACTTCTCCACTGCATTTAAAATCTTTGTCGGCGAAAAACGCCTTCAGTCTAATCTTTCGACAAAATTCAATTGTGTCACGGGGCCGAGGAGCCAGGGGACTGTAATGGACACTTGACCCAATGGTATGATGCGCCTGCTATAGAACAAACTCTTCTTTTACAGCAGCAGGAGGGCTAGAGGCATCAAACCCCCCATCGTTCGGGAGTACAGCGGATAAAGAGTACTGTCTCTTTAACTGGAACGCGGAGTCGACCGACTCCGCCCCAAACGATGACGTGGACTGGAGCAGGCCAACAAGAGGAACGGAGACCCGGAAGGAGGTGTGTTACACCACCGGAGGACGAGAGACGAGGGTGAAGCAGGACGAAGGAGACGGACCAGAGAACGCGGAGCAAGGAGAAGAACTGAGAGCAGCGGGAGTGACAGCGGGCGTCGGAGACGTCAGTGAAAGAGCGGAGACACTACGAGAGCCAGGAGGCCACCGGAACCACGTTTCGCCCAGCCACGTTCCTGGAGGAGCGTGGCTCTCAGAGCTACGGGGGCGGTTTGCGGGCTGGGTAGAGAGGCGGGAGAAACCCGACGGCTAAGGGAGACAGCCCCTATCAGGCCTTTCTATAGGTGTACTCCCCTCCCTGCACAGACACTCCTTTTTCCTAGACGTGCGGCACTGGTTTGAAGTGTTCCCCTTCACCACCCCCTACCTCCTTTGCACCACAGTGCACAAAACGCTCACGATTTCTTCACATTCCCTCCCTTTCCCCGAGAGCCTCCGGAGACCGGGAATAAGCTGGAGGATCGGAGTATCAGGCAGCAGTTCCCCGAAGACGTCCCCCAGTCAGAGGCGCCACCCAGGAGGAGAGAGTCATCGCAGCCCATCCCGACATTTCGAGGAACTCTGGCTTCTAACAGGAGACGTGTACTCCATAAAATAAAACCCTGTCTGCACCAACCTGTTTCCCTGCCCCTTCCTTTGAACCCGTCACAAATTGCTTCTAGTTTGAGTCTCGTAAAGTCAGTTGATCTATTAGGAACGAATTTTAGGCCCAATTCCAAGACCGATTCCTCATCTTTAGTCAATTGCTTCTGAGAAAGGTTCACAATAGATGTGGATTTCAAGACTTGTAAAACTGGCGCCGGGTCCTCATTTTCCACGGCTGTGGTTAGAATCTTCCTCGTGGTTTCTGCTCGCCTTTGTCTAAAAAATAGACCTGTTTTCTGGAAGGTCCTTCCCTGGGATCAGAGTCGCCAGATGAATCCGATGATGATGTTTCGGAAAAGGTGAGGAAACGATTCCTGGAGCGCCCCTGATAGTTTGAGAGTGCTCAACGAGATTCAGTGGAAGTATAAAAATCGTCCTTAAGAAATGGATACACCTGTTTGATGTTGAATGACTTAGTATCTCTCTCAAATTTTGCGGATTTGAAATTATTGCTGTCAAATGGAGGCACACAGATTTTACGAATTGTAAAACGAAAAATGTTGTGTACGCGATATTGTGCCCGTGTCCCAAAGTATACATACGCAAGACAAACCAGCAAATAAATCAACGGATTACACAGCATCGATCAAGAATTAAAAAACAAGTGGCAACTGCACCTATGGTTGAACATTTCATCACAAAATTCCACTCAGAAAAAGATTTCAAGTGGACTGTACTATCAGCGATAAATACGTCAAAACGATTAATCGACATTGATGCTGCTTTACTTCAAAAAGAGGCCTATTTGATTTTAAAATTCAACAGTGCTGTAACTGGATTGAGCGGAATGACTGAATTGTCCAAAACATGAAGATTTTTACACTAAACTACCAGACCCAGAATGCATCTGGGGTGGCCCGTGTGAACCATTAAATAGCCATTTGACCATTGGTTGTCTGGCAACGTACTACAATTCCCATGAGTCTTTGCTCAATTGTGTACTTGAAAGTGCCCGACAGGAAATGCCTCCAGCTGCCTATCATTGTATTGGTGCTGGTCATGGTGTGAGGAAACTTCAATCCAACCCACTTTGACAGAAGTAAGTTCTCGGCAGACACATTGAAGTCGAACACAGTCTTGGTTTGATTAAATGCAGAGAAACTGACACGCGTTGTTGTTGTAGGAACGCGGAACATGTCGGAATTGAGCGGCGCGACTAAAGAGGCTGTTATACAAACCGCAGCAAGCATGTATGCCTTTCAGCTTCTCCTTTAAAATGTTTTTATGAGCTGATAATGCGGACCTTTATGTGTCAGGCACTGAAATATGATTTTTTTGTCTAACCGATAGATAAAGCGTCGGGACAGTTGTCCGAGTGACTAGCTGAAGAAACAAATAGAACTAACGCTGCATCTGTGCAGGTATGTGCCGGTATTAGTACGGAGACATTTGAGGTAGTTTTGTCATGCCGAGAGATAACTAATTGAGAGTTTCCCTTTGTCCGTATAGAACTAATTTAATTCCCCTCCATGCCCAAGTAAAGGCGGTTCTGATGGTGACAACAACTTCCATCAGGTAATTGTTTTCTTTGTGAGAATATATTTAATAGAATACTTTTTGAACTAGTTGGAGACTGGGACTGGTTTTTAAACATCACTGAAAACTTTTTCTTGCATCATTTTATAGATTACATCAATATCTACATATTTGAAGCCCTGATGAGAGCCCCTGTACTTTCTGCCCGGGACTAGAAACGCGTTGGCATTCTTAACATTGAGGAATTATGAAATAAATGTATGTTCAGTCTGAGGGAAATGATATGAAAATTGCCCCTTTCTGTACTTGTATAGTTGTTCCCTTTGTTTAACATCTCTTTGAGGTTGATAAATTAATTGCCTCAACGGTTGTTGTTTTGATCAAATAAAATGTGATGCATGAATATGTTGTGTCATTTGTTTTATGTAGTGATGTCACATTTTAATGTTGTAAATTGTCTTATTGATTGTTTAATGTACATGCTTCTGGAGTGAAGAAGTTGTGTGTTCTTTTCAAACATTTGCACTTTGCTGGAAAAAATATTGTTGACTATCTATAAATGAAAAGGGTTAATAAATAACCTGATCAAACGGAAGTGATTGTGTTTGGTCGTTGCTCTAAAGAGATAGTCTGTTAATTGATAAAGATGTCAGGTTTTCTCTTTTTCTCGAATTTGTATGGCCCTGCATGGCCCTGTCCTTTGGGCCTAACCCCATTTGTTGTTTCACATTAAGTACTCAAGCAGACGCACATTGCACAGCCAACACTGCAGTGACAAATTGAACCTTGCAGTGGCTAGGTCATCATGGGAGGCACTGGCAAAATGCCATGGGTAGAGAGGAAGGTGATGATTGATGATGGGTGGGACACAACAATTATCTGATGTGTTTAAAAAATACTGTGAGCGAATGAAGTAGACAGAAATACCACCCCAACCCTTTGAATCGAAGCTTTGATAAAAAACATTCAAACCAAGGCAAGTAGGTGAACATGCCCCTATCCAGAGATTGAAGAGCTCCCTTGTTTCTTCAGCCAAGCAAATATCCATTTGTTACTTAATTGCTCTAGTATTTCTGACCCTTTGCTTGTATACACACCATTTAATCTTTACATAATTCTCTTATCCATTCTTTCACCATTGAAAACAATCCACCCACATATATCCATCCAGCCAAACATTGTTCTCAATGCACCTTTCACCAACATCCAGGCATTTGTCTACTCATGCATCCTTTCACCCATTCACCCATTCTGCTTTAACCCACCTGAGCATTCCTTTCACCCACCCAGGCAGGCATCCTTTTAACTGTACCCTTTCACCCATCCAGGCAGGCATCCTTTGACAGTGTATATCCTTTCATCCATCCTTCACCCACCCATGCATCGTATCACCCACCTTAATGCTTCCTTTCCTTTCACCCATGTAACTATTCACCCACGCATCCTTTCAATCATATTACATTCCACCCATCCAGTCTCCTTTCATCCTTTTTTCCCTTTTCTATCAACCCCCATTGTTCTTAAACTTCCTTATTATTATCAATATTTGTCTGCTGAGTTCCAGATAGAAGAGGCCATTAACTACACAACTCCCGCTGTATCTGCTAAAGCACGGTGTTCACGAGTCAACTCTTGCAGTGAGTATATATTACTAATTATCCATCAGCAAGCAATGTGACTTACCACTGCCCGTCCCTGCTGCCGCTGGGACTTCCCCTTCATCTGCCACAGCCGCATCTGCTCTACTGACAGTGGCGCCCTCATTGCCCGCGCCGTCACTGGTGTTCTGTGCAGCTAGAAAAAACATTACACATTTGATTTTAGATGCCCGATACGCCTCCCCCATTATTTTGTTTTTTAGCAAAATACAAGCACATTAACAATACATCAATACAGTTCGGTTACAGTTTTTTCTATCAAAATATCACGTTGGGCATTTTGTTGGTTGGCAATGTTTTGAAAAGCCAGGTAGTCAAGCCAACCAAAAACATTTTGTAATAATGGAGCGGCAGAAGTTACTATGATGAATGCTAGTAAATGAAGCGCAATTAATGAGTGGAATAATTGATCAACAAAGGACATATGGTCTTGGATGGCAAATGCAATGGGGCCATCCTCATAGTTGGAGCTATGCTGCACTGTCATCAACTGCTGGTATACTATAATAATACATACATACACAACATTGGAGGGTCCACCATGACCATGGCCACTCTCTCATTTTACTGTTTGAGCATGAGAAAGAATAAGAAAGCATTCTCGACAAACATGCATACAATACCTTACTTGGGCATGCAATCTTCACAGTAGAGTAGTAGTACCTGACCTAAAGTGGGTTCCCTGTGCCTTACAGTACCACCAGTCCACAAGATATATAAGGCGAGAGGGAAAGCTTACTGACAAAGCAGAAGAAAGGAAGCTACAGAACAAACAGACTAGTTCAGATTGTTTCATGTCAAGTACAGTAACTTGAATCATAGAAAACAAGTAAATAGGAAAATGCAGTGATAAGAAGAATTTAGGAAACAAACAAATAGAACAAAGAAGAGTTGGAAAAAGATTAGGAGACAGGCACAGCAAAAAGGGGAAATAATTCTAAATGTGGAGCGGTAAAAGTTAGGGAAATAATATTATTAACAACAGGAGGACTTACTTGGGCCAGCAGAGCCATCTGCCGAGGTGCTTGTGGAGGCAGTGGCACATCCAGCTCCCTCGCCTGCCTCGCTGGGTCCTCCAGACCCATCCCTCTTCTTGCCCCTGGATGCTAATGTAAGAAATACATAAAATATGCTGAGTGGTGCAGTTAATAATAATCTCCACAAAAATATTTTGACAGGGAAAGGCAAACACAGTAACTTTGAACTTTCCTCAATCAGATTTTATATAGTACTACTAGTATCGTGGACCAATTCCTAATTTCCTAAACCTAACCCTCTTCCAAATTTCTTAAACTACATTTTGGAACTGCTAGTAAATTGCAATGAATTATCTTTGCTTCTCATTGTAGGAAAGTAGGATCTACTTTTATGGTTACCCCCACTTTTTGCCTTGTGCTATGCTGTTCCTGACTAGTCTGACTGGGATCCTGATAATCAGGACCCCAGTCTCTGTGTTTTCTCCCTTAAATGGACTATGGTGAGTACTTAGGTACATCCCAGATTGGCTACTGGTGTACCCTTATAAGTCCCTAGTATATGGTACTGAGGTACCCAGGCCATAGGTACCCCGTTGGTCTCCCATGGGCTGCAGCATGTATTATGCCACCCATGACAGACCACTCAAATTGTGACTACGGGTCTGCCATTGCAGCCTGTGTAAGCTGGTGCTAGCGCCACTTAAGACAGATATAGGCTACCCTCTATATTGAGGTCACAGCACTTAAAAACTATAAGTCACCCCTAAGGCAGGCCTTTCAATCCTGAAGGCAGGGTGCTCAGTTCTAAGTGTGAGGGTGCCTCTGCATGAGCAGAACACCCCTACAACCTTAGGAGTCCATTCTTGTAAGTGCATCAACCATTATGATACATAGAGTGGCCATGCATCATTACGCGATGACCATCTCTAAACTGGCTGTAAAAAACCCTGTTGTGTTTGGTAACAAACATGTTGGAATCAAACCCCCTGGGAGGTATGATTCCATGCACTTTAAAGCTACTCCGGAGGTCTTCAGTGCTCCCGGTACCAGCTTCTAGACCCGGACAGCACAACATGGCTGCTGCCGACCAGAGACACGATTCTGCCCTCCTGCTGCTGAGCCAAGCTCGAGCAAGGGAAGTTAGGACAATAGGTATCCTGTCACAGGGAGGTGTGACCACCTCCCAGAAAGTGTTTAGTGTATTGGGGCAGGGTGGGAGTGCTTGCCAGCACCACTCAGTCTGCTTGAGGGGCACATTTGGTGCTCTCCATGCATAGTCCAGTTCAAACCAGCTCAGGGAGCCATTGGCTCCCGCTCTGGCACGAAACTGGACAAAGGACCTGGGATTATCCTCCCCACTGTCCAAACCCCTCCCCTGGGAGGGGACCCTGAATCGTCCCAATCCTTTCCTTAGGGTAGTTAAGGGCTTACCTGTGGGTGGGTCCCTATATTCATCATGGGACAAGATTCATATCAAGACGCCACTTCATCTTCGACCTTCTGGGCACTCTGGACTTCGTTGGACTTTGCTCTGGGTATCGAGACTTCAACTGGGAAGACTCCTGCTGCTCCTGGTCTCATCACCCTGCCCATCTGCTGCAACGTCTGTGCCTGTGCTCCATACAGGAACTTTCCAAGACTTGTGGGCATCCAAGACACCTGAAGGAATCTCCTTTGGAGTGAAAGAGTCACTTCTGTGCATCTGCAGGCACTGCAACAAAGCTGACCGGTCTGCTGATCCTGGGCTCCAACGGACTCCAAAAGGCTCAGTAACACAGGTGGTGGTTCTTCACATCCCTCTAGGCCTGCCCTGTCCTCTCACCAAGTTTGAGACCAGGATCCCTTGTCGTAGCCACAGGAACCATACCCCTGTGCACCGCAACGACCTGCCATTGCAAAGTCCTGTTGGCTCTCTTCCTCCAAGATCTTTGGGCTCCAACTATCCTCCACCTCATGCATTGCCTGTGACCAAGATCTTTGTCCTCACCACATCACTTGCACTGTGGGCCTGCATCTTTGGTGAGCTGCTCGAGGTCCTCTTGCGACTCCAGTGCCTCTGGCCTGTGGGTCCATTTGAAGGTTTTCTTTGATTTCAGCAGGCTCCCATGATTGCTCGGGGCCTGCTCTGACTCTCCTGCCTGTGGCGAGTCACCTTGGCCTTGCTGGTACCGACACTGCACCTTTTTTGCTTTCCATGTTGGTTGCGGTTGCCAAGGCTTGTTAGTGCTCCGGATGGACACCGACCCCTCAGCTCTCGACATCCGACATGGGACAGCTCATGAACAGCTCCTGGTCTTCCACAGCATTGCCTGGTCTACACAGCTGCAGCTCCAAGGTCACCGGCAACTCTCCTGCAACACCCGACGTCAGTGGGCATTCAACTTCCGTGCCCCCTGGTCAATCCCTAGTGGCATAGACTCTGCCCCCCCTGCTTGCAGGGTCTTCTCAGCTGGAATTCACCTTCAGATTCCAATGGACACTTTCCACTTCTTCGCCAGAGGCATCTTCCTGAAGTCCTCCATTGAATTTGATGGCGGTTTCCGACGCCACTTCCCACCTATGCACCCGGCTTCCCTGGTGCAGGTAACCGGGTTCCTAGTGTATCCAGGGGTGGGATGGCTCTCCAACCTTCTGTCTTTCACGGGGTTTCTTTAGGGTCCACTGGGAAGGGTCCTTCTGCTTTAAAATTGCAACCGCAACTTACCCATTGACTTGAATCGAGCCCGCGTTCGTGTTCCCACTGTGCACACGACCTCTGTGGGGTTCCTGGTTACTTACTTTGGGTGGTTCCTTGGGTCCCCGGCACTTCTACGCCCTCTGGGTACAGTCTTCACTTGAGTCATGGTTTGCATCCCTCTATTTTAGTATATGGTTTGACCCTCCCTGGTGACCACTGTGTAATACGTGCTTCTTACCTGTTTTCTTTGCATGTATTGTGTGCATTTCGTATATCTCTGGGTTGGATATATTTATATGTGTTAGTGAGTGTCTTATAATAAATACATCTTTTTATAAATACACTGTGTGGTTCTTTTTCACTTAATCTATACCAACAAGATTACGTTCTGGTAAAACAAGCTGCTTTTCACTCCTTCTGGACTAAGCCTGAAGGCTGCTCTCCCCAGCTACCACTTAGAGACCTTTTAAGGTTATCTAAGACTACTAAAATCCCCATAATTGTTGTTTGGATTAGTGCAGAGTGCTACACTTACATAAGTGATCACCATATACTAAGCCAGCTTCTCACACTCTTCTCATTCTCAATCTCTCAGTCTCCAGTTTACCCCTTTGACGGGCTTACACAGTCCGCTTTTTTTTTCAATGCATAGATGCATGCATATTAGACTTTACTGGGAAAGTGCTTAGGGTTGGGGACTGTACAAGCTACAAAAAAATAAAGGCACAGAGAAATGAGAGAATGCGCTAACTCAGTAATACTAATAACTACCACTATCTTAGTGATAGGACAGAGCAGTCTCTACATGACTACTTAAATAAACAGCCCAAGCAAATGCCAACTAGAAGGATTAGGTAGCGCCGCCAAGTACCTGTCTACTCTATGATCACATAATATATTATTTGTAACATAAACTTAGCCTACCTGAGTGTGAGCAGCATGCTTGCTATTTGCGAAAAAAGTATTGGCATAGATAGAACACAACAAGTAAATATTTATTACTCACTGAGCCCTGCAACTTCCACAATCAGCAGGTTGAGCTGGTCCTGGTCTCTATCCAGGATGTCCGCCCACCAGTGTGTAAGCTGTTGTTGGGTGCGCCGGACCCCAGCACCCTCTCCCACAGCTTATTATGCCCCCAGAGGGCGTACCTGCTGCCAGGCCTGCCACCTGCTGGCAGGGTGGAGGGGAGGTGGGGCTGCATATAAAAAACTAGTGCTGCCACATCCACCTCGTAGAATATCGCGCTGCGCTGCACCCCTTTGCGGCGTGGCCGACCACAAGGTAGGCAGCTGTGGATGGTGCTGGTTCGGGGGTGCCTGGTGCTGCTGCTCCCCTGCTTTGCCATGGTGCTAGGTGGGTGCCGGGGAAGATAATAAAGTAGAAGAAACAAGAAGGAAAAAGAAGGAAGGAAGGACAAAAAGTAAAAAAGTAAAGAACAAAATTCAGCAAAAACACAAAAATAATTAGAAAAAAATTAAGATACAAAAACACAGAGACATAGGGTTTGGCTAAAATAAATAATGAGGGGTAGATAAGTTTCAGGTTGGTAGGATTAAGAAGATTAGGCAAGGATGGAAAAGTAAGCCCAGCACCATAAACAGAGCAAAAACCAAGATGACCGCGCACATGCGAACCACTTGGAGCCGTACGTGTGTGATTTCCGGCGCGAGAACGCACATCGCGTTATTTGTGTCACAATAGGCGTGGCAAACATCTCTGCCCCCTCGCGGAACACCGCGTATTGCTGAGGGGTTTTTTACCACTTCACAGAGTTTCACATAGCGCAGATACATGAACTACGCATGGGCCTACCTATAACTTCATACTAACTATACCTAACCTTAGGTTAGCCTACCTAACACTACACATTTAGCACAACATATTAAACATCAACCCTCCACCCCCCTTAGGAGACGTATACACACAAGGACAACATAAATTACACCTAAACATCAACTACACATATAGTCATAAACAATATGTTTTTTTATTTTTTTACATTTTATTTTTGTTTTTTATATTTTTATTAACACACATATATGAACGCATCAATCCCACCACCCCCAAAATAACAAGAAACCCCTAAATACTAATTTCTAATCCACCCCTAAAAAAATCACTAAAAAATACTAACACTAAACTATCTCTACTCTAACTAATCTATACAAATCAAAAAACCCACCCGATGATAACAATGGTAAACCAGGTTCTGGGGGAAGGGTAGGTAGGCTCACTGTGATGGAGATGTAACTAAGGCTTGGCCAGTGTCTGCTTGAGCTCCTGTAGCAGTGTGAGGGTCCTGTCTATTTTGTACTCTAGCACCGCCACTTGTAATTTAAGGTCAGAGAGGTCCTTTTTGATCTCTTCGTCCAATGAACTTGACCCTCCTGTGTGCTGCGGTGTAGGAGCAGGTTGTCTCAAGACTTGGCTTGCCGATGTCCTGGGGACTGGTCTCTTGGTTTTTCCCTGACCTGCCTTGCCATCTTTGTCCATGCTGGCCTTTGAGAATGTTGGTGGTCCCTGAGGGAAGCAGCTCCATTTCCCCAAAGCCTTCTGCTCCTCGTAACGGTGATTCATTGCCTTGTGGGCTTTGGACACTCTCCTTACATGCAGATAACGTTCCTTCCAGAGGTTGTGGGCGTGCAACTGCTGGGATGTCATGTTGTCGGTTAAAGGTAAAATGTAATGATGTCAGTGAAAGGGCGACTAGCTACTGGTACATATCAAATGAGCCAACGTTTTGTGTACTTCATCAAGGTAGCAGCCCCTACAGCCTAATATCATCTTGCAGCTCTATGGACCAAACACATGCTCAAAATGTATCGACTGATGTCAAAGTTCTGAGGCATGCCAAATGTTGCACATTGCAATTGCAGCCTCCTACAACATCTACCTATGACCATGCCAGTACATCCAATGCTTGGCAACTATGCTGCACTGAACAATAGTGTGCCGTCTGCAACCTGCAATGGCCATCATTGCGTATGGATTTATCCACAGCTACAGCAGGCCTGGGCGTAGTTCACGGAGTTTTGCTACGCGGAAATCCGCGAAGTTACAAAAAAACTCTGCGAAGTTCTGCGAGTGGCGGAGTGCAGTGCGAACTGCAGTTTTTGCTGGTATTCCTGCCGCTCGGGAAGAAATTCTACCCGAGCGGTAGCTCGTGCTCCCGTGCTTACCGTTCGCGATTGCGAACTTACCGTTCGTGATCGCGAGCGGGGAAAAAACTTTGCTGCACATCGCGAAGCGGAGATTTCTGCACTCCGAGAGCAGTGCGGAGTGCAGAAAACTCCGCAAAGTCCGCGAACGGAGCGAAGTTCACCGCCCAGGCCTAAGCTACAGGTCCCAATTATGCCAAATAAATTTTTTGTGTCAGAATGTGGTGTAACTTATATGCCAATGACCCATAGCATGACATATTACTAACTATACTGAATACATGGCATTCCTCAAATGTAAAAATGGATGCTGGATATGTAACACACATCACACAGACACATATGACACCTCTCCTATCAGGCCTGTAGTAGGTCCATGGTGGACCAGTCCACTGGTCATTACATGCTCCCCATGTCATTATATGTGCAACTGACACGCATTCTGAAAGTCACAAATCCGCAGACATGTACAGATGTGACTCATCAAACACAGATAATCACAGATACTACCAGTGCGGTCAAGTCATCCCTGTCAGACCTCTGTCGCGTGCTCCATCACAGATTGGCAGTGTATCCTCATAGACATTTGTGATTACATGCAAATGTCAAGACTCACTGCATCTCATCTATCATCAAAGAAATTAACATGCCTTAGCGTAAGGGATACACATCATTGCAGCAAATTTGCACTGCATCAGACATCACACTCACTCCTTCTGCAACACAATTAGCATAGATGAAGGCACTCACTGGTGACGCTGGGATCCTTGAAGGAATCCACCACACCACGTTTGAATGATGCTGGTCCACCTACAAGACATGACGTGTAAAATAAATTAGTCATCATAGGAAACATTAATTTTTCACATGCCAAACGAGCAGTGTACATCATGCATACATATTGACTATGTAACCCTTCAGGTTGCATTTAAGCAGATGACACAGTTGACAAGCATGACCACTACAAATTGGTAAGGCAGGCTGAAGTGCACATACTAATCATGAGTCAGGACATGCATTTCTTGGGAAATTATTGGACTTATTCCTAAATCCTTATTACTGGCATATGTCAACATGGCAGCTGAGTCTCAGGAGTCGCATGTCCTACATAACTCACAGAACATTCTCTGCAAGGGTTTGGTCAAAACCATGCCCAGATCAAAGTTGACACCAGGAAATAAGTCCCCTATAGATGTCACATGTCATGTCTACCGGATGCCTTTGTAAGGGCAGTTCTGTACATGCCAATGCTGCACATTACCAGATTCCATTCAGACATGTCCCAAGCATACCTAAGCTGCACATTTTGACACTTCGCAATGACATATATTGGTACACTAATTTGATGGGTCGGATAGTGCCTGTCACACCCTCAGATACAGTATCATGCATGTGTGATCATGTCTGACATACGTTGTGTCTCCTATACACTTGACATGTACAACTGGCGTCACATATGTTAGGACAGCTCCAGTGGGTCAGCCCTCACCAACACCTCCATGAGGCCATGCGAAGTCAATATATGCAATTTGTGTTGAATGCAGAGGTATGTAGTCAGACTAGCCAGTGATAAGCACAACATACCCATTGTGAACATGAAAGAGCCATACCAGTCTAATTGAACTTACTGATAAAGACCTGTAATAACTTCATACAACACATTCACTGTTTACCTGAGCCAGGTAAGCCATGGCAGACTTCAATGAACGCTGACTACCCAGGGGAGACATTGCAAGGAGGGTCATTGGCACATCATCATGTGTAAATTTAAATTACAAGTGTGAACATTTTCAAAGCACACTTTTACAATTGTTACATTCGGCCTTGGATTTTCTGTGTGCTGAGAACTACCCCTTCCAGTAGCATGCCATTTATGTCGGCAATGCACACACATGTGGAGCTTAGGTCAAATGTGGGTGTGTATGCCTAGAAAAACAAGGTGAAGAAGGACAAGTAACTTGCAGCACTGAGGCCACACCATATGACAAGTGTATGTTGACACATCACTACAACAAGCAGCCTTGAATTAGACACCATAGTTGGTAAGGGGATCCCCTAATGCTCAGCTGTCTGCCCCTTCCTCAATGTCTCCTGCAGATATCTGCATTACCTACGTCCTGCTGCCAGTACAGTGCAAATCTGAGTTGGGGTGCACAGCAAAATCACTTGTGAATTTCACTACCACTGACTTTGTCAGACCAGTGTGTGGCTTGCTTACAGGACCCTTGTGCCACGGGAGTATCACTTTTACATATGCTCCGGTGGCGCTACACCCTGCTCCACACTGCAAAGCGTCACAAAGCCACTTAGAGTGGTCTAATGTTGCTTCATACATACGGCCTTTTTCACACATCAGTTTGCATGTAAGGTGCATGCAAAGTGTGTTTATTTGGGCGTTTCCATGCAACACCCATTTCATTTTGATGCTGCCCCAGATTTACATGTATCTGGAAATCTTAGCCAGCGCCAATTACATACACCAGGGGATAGCAAACCTAAGAGTGTTGCAACAAGGATATATACCTTAATTTAACCTTGTTGTTTGTGATTCCTATGTGCGCTGCATTCTGCAGACACATGACAGGATTACATGCCAGCAATGAATATTATTCGGCAGAAAGGTCTCCCTTCATGCACAAGAAAATTAATCAATCTATGGCAATTTGCTGCTTCTATCTGTACTGTAGAAAGCAGTACACATAGCAATGGTAAATCACTATAATTGATTGTTTATGTGCAGGAGGTGATACCTTCCTGCTAGCAAAGTAATCATCCCTGCTACGCAGGCACACTTGCAAAATGGCGCAAGGGTGTCTGCCCTTGCGCTAGGCAGCCACAGTCTGTGCCACTGCAAGGGTACACACAGTGGTGCATCATATTATTGTGACTATGGCACATGCCTTCATGTTTGAGATGACACTATGCAGCGCAGCAATATTACTGCAGCATAACATTGCGCCATTTCATATAAGTATGCCCTTCCATGTTAACAATTATCATTGCTATATTGATGTGACACACAGGAAAAGTGATGGTATTGTCTACTTACTAACATGTTAGCTAACTTGAATGCCTATGTAGTCCAGCAGGTTCGAGTCCCTGCCAACCACATCCGCCCAGCGATGTTTGATTTGGGTCACCATCCTGTCGATGTTAAATATGTGCAGCATCTGTTGCCGCACCCTCTCCCAGCATTGCTTCCTCACAGCCACTGGATAGCCCTGGAGGACACGACCCCCACTGGCCACCATGTGTGGGAGATAAAGGTTTACAAGCCCCAGGAAGCCACCCAAACACTAATCCAGACATGCAACACACCCTACCCTTCCCAGACATGATCCCAGATGGACAGATTTCAGCAAAAACAATACGGAACCCCCCACCCTCCCAAACACCCACAAGTACCCCTCATACAAAAATACCCCAGTAGACAAACACCGAACAGGACACCAAACAAAACACAACAATACACAAAACAAAGACTTTACAAACATGTCAGGGATAGCGGACATGACACAACAGCTCAATACACACCAAAAACTCTCCTGCACAATCCACACACAACCACTTAGCAGCAGACAGTTGAAAGAAATCTTCACACATCCTAGTTTGCAGCATGCATGTTTCCTGATATCACTTCCTGTACAGATGGGTCATGTTTTCTGACAATGCGTCATTTTTTTTTTACGCAAACGGTCTAGTGACAATTTCTTGCAAAGCCTGAGTATGCACCATTCAGTCATCCATATGCCTCAGCTGCTAAGCGTAACATTATTTAGAGGCTGTTGCTACTAAAAATCATACTTCAGGGTCATTCGTCAACTTTCTTTATGATAACAGGACATTTATCTTTTTTTGGGTGGGTGTTTTGTTTTGGGCTATGCCTGATATCATTTGCAGGGATTGGTATGTTCCCTGAGTATAGTGTAGTTAATCTGCATGTTGTATGTGTATGGGTTTACTATGTGTGTTTACTGTGTACATACATGCCTTTGGGAGTTCATGCTACGCATAGCACCCAAAGTCAATGTTGTGCAAAGGCTGAACTTGCAATAGGTGCCCCATGTGCTAATTGTTGTGTGCGCACCCATTTACATTTCTGTACCTTCCCCCAGGGATGGCACGCACTGGCACTGCCATGGGGCCAGTGCACCCACATCTACAGCAGCCCTGACTATTGCAAATCTGAGCCATGTTAAACAGTTGTGGCAACAGGCTATGTGGAAATGTGTGAGGGTACATTTTCATTTCCAATTGACTGCTGCAATTGGCTGCATACACCTAGGAGGTGATGTATGGATTGTCCTATATGATTGTGTCTGTATAGTCTATTCAATGGTAGGGTCACACACCAATGGTATCTAACTGTGTGAGCATTAGTGGCCACCATAATTGTTACTCATGCTGAAGGTGTTGTCCTACATCACTATGTATGGCTTGCCTTGACCTCCTACATGTTGCAGACAGTAATGCTACAAATGTGACACCATGACTACAGTCAGCTTCAGGGCTGTGTAGCTTGTGCATTCCAGTGGATGTTCACATGCTACACTAATGTAGGATGACACTGACACAGGTGATGAGACTCACATGGACCTGACACAGTCCGAAAGTTGACAGACATTCTTAGTATAGCTTATAAACAGATGTGATTTTTCATGTCACATTGTCTCATCTGTTTCCGTGTGTCCTGCATGCTGTTGATCACATTGGTCATGTCAACATATTCATTGAGTGGCACATGTGCAGGGATGTGTTGGGAGATCATCCCATCTTATGTTATGTAACCCATACATTGGCAGTGTGGCCCTGTGTCTGAAGTGATATGTCTTGGCCATGCACATTGCCATTAGACATGATCTTTGACAGCAAGGGGAGCCTATGAATTGTGGCTGATGGGGCCAGCTCGTCTAGCAATGATTAGTTAGGTGTTTTGCATTCATAAAAACATTTTGCCATGTAAAACCATCACTATGGGGCTGATTACGGTATCGGTCTGTAACCGCCTGAACATAGGTTGGCGGTTCCGACATCAAAACATCTATTTCATTATGGCAGCTTGTGCGGAGGGCGGAAAAGGCCCGTAGTACAAGCTGCCATAGTGAAATGGATGTTTGTAAACATCCCTGCACCATGTGGCAGGCAACTCATGTTTAGGGGGGCATAGGTGGGCCCCCCTTAGCGGAGGGCTGGGGGAAGAGTAATTTCACAACAGCCTTTCCATGTCAGAAAGGACGACATGGAAAGGCTGTCGGAAAATGACATCATAATCCTTAGGGGATTATGAGCATTTTCCGATTCACTGACGGGGTCCATCAGCCCTTCGGAAGTGCCGCAGACGGTTCATCCACCCGATGCTCCGTCCGCTGCATCGTAATGCAGTGGGCGGACCACAGGGGCAGATGTCAGTGGGTCCGACACCGATGTGCTGTTGTTGTCGGACCCACCAACATCGTAATCAGCCGCTATATGTTGCTAGGTGGTATGTCAAGTAGTAGGATTGTGGTGGTTCTTCATTCTGACATCACATTACCTTGCAGAAGTGAAGCCACATTGGGACAGCATATATTGTGATACATTGGTGCATGGTACCTTCGCTGTATTGACCATGCTTGATGTGATGTCTGAGGCACAATTGTGACATGCTCTGTATCTGGGTGCTCTGCATTTAAATTCTCAGTAAGACTGCACTGAGGTGATTGCAACTAATGTTTGTATCTGAGTGCTATACTTTGACATGGTGAGGTACATCACAGCTTATTCCATTGGCATCTTGGCCTGGTGGTGCAAGTGTGGCTACGTACACAGTTGCTTCATCAAGTATGGTATGTAGATTTTGTATGTGTGATCTCATGATGGTTATGCTTTGTGAATACTGTATTAGCTGTAGTATGTGCATGGGAGCACAGTCCCAAACCTACTGTCTACACATACTACAGCTAATACAGTATTCACAAAGCATAACCATCATGAGATCAGTTCACGTTCAACGTGGCTCAGTTCACGGTAGTCTTACTGTGAGAGATCTCTAATATAGTAAACATGTAAGATGCTGTAAGAATACCTAGTTGTAGGAGAGATACACACAGGCATGGCACATAATCTATGTTAAATCATTATATTGTTAGGGCCTGGCAATGGTGGACAACTGCCTCACGTTATTTAGCATGCACATTATTTCATTCGTACCAGATGCTGTTCGATGCTGTTTGTTACACATAGCTCTATACTTTATCTGTGTGAAATTTAGTAGCAGGAAAATTTGAATGTTTAGGTGTTGACTGTGATAATGGAATCAAACTGCATACACAGAGGTAGTGCTCATACATTTAATAAAAATAGATGAACAATGTTTGATCTTTTATCATTGTGTGATTTCATGTAAATCAATCATGGTTCTGCGAAGAAAATATTTATAATGTTGTCCCTCCGCCGTGTTGCAGCAACTGATGGTCCAACTCGATAAGGCTCCTCATCTTTCTCCTCCTCATCGCCTGGCAGTTCCTGCTCCCCATTTTCATCAACCCATGGCACACCAATATAATCCTGCACAACATAGATGGTGAGTATAGTTATCTGCCCCCCAGATATGTCAAGGCTCCAGAAGCGGGATTTTAATACTCCAAATGTCTGCTCAATGATGGACCTGGTGCTGCATAGGGCATGGTTGTAGGTTTGCTGGGATTCTGTTTGTGGGTTTTTCAGAGGAGTCATGACCCACAGCAGCAGGTCAGATCCTTGATCCGCTGCAAAAAAAGGAGGTGTACAATTAGTTAAGAGTGATGACAAGGGATGGCCCAACATTCATTTGCAATCTGTTATGTGTCCTGATTGACTCATACACCGTGCTTACTGTAAAAGATGTGCTATGGCATTGTGTGGCATACAGGCAAGTAGAAACTGGAAGTAACTGACACTGTGCTACACATTCACATGTGCTGTCCTCTGTAATGCACTTACTATTTGTCATACTGGTGAGCGCCAATGTCATGCAGGTGATGTTTTGTCACCAGTAAGGAGAGTCAATTTGCCATTGAGTAGACACGTCTCACATGAATCTATTGTGTCTATTTATGACTACTATTGCCATTCCTGAACTGATACCTGTCTGATTTGACAACATGGAAAAGGAGCAGGTGATGTGGCATACTTGAGTCACATATATATTGTATTGAGAGTTGGAGTCAATGTTGTTCAATGTTTTCCGCCCTGGGAGGGATAATGAGTGGATATCAATGTGGGACATGATAGTGTACACATGGCAGAGGACAGTGTCCATTATGGTGACTATGGTGACAGTACACAAGGGGTTATAGATATGCCTTAATCTTGCGCTGTATAGTGCAACTGGTACACTAACTCCGCTACAGTGCCAAAATGCTTGTGGACAGTGTAGGCTGCATCTTCCACATCATTCAGTCTCCAGGGTTCTGTGGCTGCACTGGCAGAACCTGTGCAGCATTGCTCCAAGACAGGTGCATTATTTCCATGAGAACTGTATTGTTGGCTGTCATTGGAGATGTAGTTTGTGTATGAGGCTGCACCTTGCTGTACAGTCTGGGGCATTGGATAAATGATGTAGCAGTTTGTGCCCAACAAAACGGTGTGCACATAAGATGTGATGTTTGTATATGTTTATGATATAACGTAGCATGGTAGAGATGATCTTGTGAGGTTCATATATGACAATATTTCTCAGTTTCACAGGTCTGAAGTACATCTCATGCCTCATGACCATGGGATTTACATGTGGAAACACATACTAGAGACAGGGATCTTTTTACAAGGTGCTGCATTTGTGAAGATCTCTCAAACTATTGAATGCACACACAGGGCCTCATTAATCATCTGTTTCCAATGGGCAGCAATGGATGTAATATTGCTGCGCTGACCTGAATCCGAAGTAAAGTGGTGGAACGTGCCTTTCAGCTAACATACAACACATCCACGATTTGCCCACGTATGCGACATCACATGGTAGTGACTAGTGTTAACTCCCCCCTTGCACCATGTTGCACATGTGTCAGCTTAGTGTCCTAACATGATGTCATGCTTTAAGGAACACACTCCACCACCAAAAACACACACTATGCAATTTCCTCCTTCTACGTGTCATGCAGAATGCAGGACTCATAGTATTTGGACATGACAAAGAGACATGTAATTATTATTTCACCTCCCCTTGGGAGTCACAGTATTTGCACACTGTCCCATGGTCCCTGAACATAGGTTGTGTGGAAATGTGTGAGATCTTCTTTGCTGTTGGATAGGAAAGGTCATTGCAAGACCCATGGTAGACATCCTTGACCTAGGGTGAATGAATGCTGCAATTTGGTGTGGCTTGCTTAACTGCATACCAATGAGGTCATGCAATGTCATGCAAACAGACTTTGCATTGTCACATTGATATGATTTGGTGAGCTGCTCCACCAGAGCATCATGAATAGTGATAATCCATCAGCACAGTTCACTTGTACATGTGGCCCACAGTGGCGAAGGCGGTCTCAACTTGTGTGATTTGTAGGATTATTTTGTGCATAGGCCATGTAGTATGGTGCAAGTATGTATGCCCACACCAACTATGTATGCACTGTCTTATTTAACCCAAGACTAATATGTCAATGTATTCATAGATACATGACTGACTGTCATGTAGTCTGTCATGTGCTTGAGGTGTACTTACCAACCAGTAGGCCATTCCCATGGGTCCTATACGGGAAGTGCTCATTGATGGTGGAATGCAAGAAGATGAATGAGTCATGAGCACTGCCAGGGTATTTCGCAAGGACATTTATGAAGGGGCCCAGATTGTCCACAATTGTCTGTACATTCATGGAATAGGTGTGCTTCCTGTTGCAGTAGAGGTGTGATGTTGCCACTGGAGGCACAAGTTGCACATGGGTGCAGTCTATTGCCCCCAACATGTGTGAGAATCCTGCAATAGAATAAAAGCCTTGCTTGTTCTCCTGTTGTTGCTGTGCTGTGTTGGGGAAGTAGAGGTACTGGGGCATGAGGTTTATCACAGCATCCAGGACAGTGGGGAGGAACCTTGAGAAGGATGCCTTGGATACTCCTGCCACTTTGGCTGTGGTGAGTTCCTAGCTTGTAGCTTGGCCTGCGGAAGTATGTTGGTGCAGCACTGTGATGTTGTCTGCAGCCTTGGTGGTATCTCTTGCAGGAGGCGGGCAATGGACTCCCTCCTGAGCCTGTCATGAGCAATGACCTCCTCCTCTCTGAGGTCAATGAGGGTTATCCTCTGGCGGTATGCCCGCTCCCTTCTCCTTTGCTGCCTCTGTGGTCGTAGTGGTGGTCATCTCCTTGATGCTCCAAGCTGCAATAGTAGTAGATCCATGGCATAGTTGAGCTAGCCAGAGTGATTTGGGTATGTTCTACTTTTATTTCAGTGTACATGTGTCATTTTTAAGACCTATGTTTCCTTAGAGGTGAAAAAATTCAGCCACTAATGGGGCTCAGGACCTGATTTTCAAAAGTAGTGCTGTTTCAGAAAATCCTTGTAGATATGGCAGCATCAGTTTTGCAATGGTTTTTCCGAGGGAATGCCTACCTTGCATATAATTACTGAAAACTGTTGCCAGCAGATTTGGCATTAAAACAAATAGGGGCTAGCAGTGAAAAAATGACGCTAAGGGTCTTTAGCTACATTTCGTAAATGTGTCGCTAACAAAAAAAAAGTGCAGCGTTGTCACAAAAGTGACAATGCGGTGGCATTAGCTCCTTGTAAACATGCCCAACAATTTTTCTTGGAGGCCTTTAATGACACTACAGAGAAATCCCATGGTTACTTACGGGTCGACTTAAAATCTAATATTCTAGATGACTACAGACTGCATGCTGACATTTTCCCACCCTGTTTCCCATCATTTATGCACTTAACACCAGGCCCAAAGCCTATAAAAAGAATCATTGAAGAGACTCCCATAACATTTACACTCTAGACCTTATAATTCCCAGTATTGACCATGTCGGCATGTCTACTCCGTAATCTAGCTCGCCTAAAAATGCTAGTCACCGCTAGCCCTCAGCAAAGAAAGGCCATCCTGTGTGTCGCTTCAGACGATTTAGTGGCTGCCATTTCAGAAATCGCCTTAAACGCCCTAAAAGGTAACGTCCCTATATCAGAGCGCCTGTTCCATGTTTTGAAGAAGGAGCGCAACCTTATCAAGAAGCTCAGTAATAAAAGGGCTTCCCTCATTTCTAAGAAGAACCTTGTAAAGCAGTTGGGAGGTTTATAGGTTCTTTGTTGGGCATAGCCATACTACTAATTACCAGCCTCCTAAGCAGGAACTGATGGAGTATGCCCAAAAGATATACTTGGTACCACAGCAGCAGCTGCAACAGTTGGGGATGTCTACAGGCGACTCCTGGGATATCCGTAAAAATGAGATGCATTGCCTGGATGCCGAGATTAAAGACAATTTAAACTGTACACATTTAAAACCTTACAATAAAGCAGATCTTTACTCCAGCGCTCTTCAAAACTTTTAAAAATATTACATTCAGGGGGCTGTTGAAAGAAACAGGTTGACTTTATATGCCCCTGACTCTGGACAGCCTCCACCACCCCCTTCAATGCCTCAAGAACCCCCACCATCCTCAGACATCATTGTTAAGAACTTATATAGAAAATATAAGTCAAAGTTACAAAGGGTCCGCGTAAGTGTTGCTAAGTAAAATGTCAGCTTCTAAAGACCTGGCCTCTTGAAATGAGAGAGGTGAATTGCTCTACAAAGGTCAGCCGATTGTTGGCTCCCACATGTATGACCAGGTCAAAGGTCTTACACACCCCAAAACATTATCGCTCCAGAAAGTGCCTAGAGGTTGCGAACAGTTTCCGCAAGCCTCTGTAGAATTCAATATTCCTTCGATGATTGTTGGTAATGCTGAACACAGGCGGCTGATAAAAAAAGTTTGAAAGATCCAACTTACAGCCCCCCAAGTACTCCAACACCTGAAGATTTGACCCCCTCCCTTAGATGCCACCATCTCCTTTCTTTCCCCGGCTATCCCCCTCTTGGAGCACCGAGGCTCTGCCTTTGGAACCTAAAAAAACATTGTCCAAAATGAACACATGGTTAAATGTCATATGTTTCTTCTGACTTTTGAACCTAGGTATATGTGTGTCTGTGTTTGTGTGTATAGTTTTTTCATAGTTAACATTTTGAAGTTTTGCTTCTTTTATTGCTTTAGTAAGTTTATCAGTGTGTTGCTTGTACTATGAAAAAACTGCTTTGTAAATAAACCTTTAACTTTTCAATGTGTTTCTGTCATCTTTTAAGACAGTTTATACGTGTGCCTTTGCATCAGAATAAAGATGCAGAGTCTGTATTTAAAATTTTATTTTTTTATTTTAGACATCCATCATTACATATAAAAGGTGCTACATGACCTTACACGTTTGACAAACTGTGTATTCTGTTTTAACAACGCTTGATGTAGACCTCGAGATATCTTTCACATATTTAATAACAACACGATCATTGTTAACTAGGTCATTCAAATATAGATTGAAAAAATTTCGAAATGTCACACCATCAGATATTTTACCAATAAAATATTTACAATGCTCCCCGCATGTGTTGGTGAGAGAATCCTATAGATTTTGTTAGAATCTAACCTTGCAGCAGCTTTTTTTACATACTTGAATATAGGTTTTCCATAGATGTTATGCTTGGGGAATGCAACTGCGCTGTCAAAATACTGTAACCTTGTCTTTATCCAACTACATGGCCACCCAGTTAGTTCCTTCCATGTAGTGCAGCTCTGTGTTAAAGACAAGCATGCAGGGTCTTTCAGACCCTATTTCATCAAGTAGAGTGTCGCTTGGAAAAATTCTGATTTGACACATTCTCCCACGTGCAGTGCACAAAGGCCATGTTTCAGGTTGTTGCATTTAAAAAATATTTACACTAGATGATGTTTTCTTGTTTTTCGAGGCTCTTTCCACATTACGGATCTTCTTTTGAGAGCACTTTTTGAAGAACAATTCCTTTTTTTATAGGGTGCCGGCGGACCCCTACGCCTCGAAGACCTTTGCTTCCTTTTAATACTTGTGCTTGGCCTGTACACAGTTCCCGCTCCTTCTTGGGATTGTTTGTTCATGCTTACAGTGACAGTGGAAGTCACATAACCCACCACATCCTGGCCAATGTTCGTGGCTGTTGCTTTAACGTGGGGTTTTGCAATTTCATAGCCTCTTCTCAAGAAAGGCTTAGCTTTTTTAAACAAACTATGGAAAAAATGTCCCAGTCCCGCCTGTACATAACAAGGGCCCCTTGAAAGAATGGTGGCCCTCCATATCCGGCCTGGTGTCTGTAATAGTCACTGTGCAGAGCAGGGTCACCGTATGCTTTCGTGAACACCATGATGACTTCTTAATATTCCCTGTCACGTCCCGAACTTAAATGAAGATTAACAGTAACTTTACTATATTTAAAGGACACCGACTCAGATTGATTGTCAAAGATCATGACCGACATAGTGTCAAAATGTTTTTTTAGAAATTGCTATGTAGTCTGGTTTTATATATTGAATATTAATCATTGTGTTATTTTCCCCCATCACTAGGATCCATCGTAAAAATGGTGAATACCTATCCCCGATCCTCTGCGGCTCTACAATGTCACTAAACATGTAGAGTGTATAGTACCCTCTGTTAATATTGGGGCATATAGGGTCTGACTCAACTTGGCTTTTTATATGTTGTACCTGTGCCTAAAACCCTTATTAATTTACCCGCACAGCAAAATTCTGTATCGCGATATGGAGCATTAAGAAAAACCTTCCTTTGAATGTAATCTAATACTAGCTGAATAGTCAAATAAGTTTCAATGCTGGCTACAGATTTGTTGATGGCTGTGACCACCACCGTGATGCTAGAGTAATAGCCGTGAGGAAAGCCAGAGTGGATGATCAAGGGGTCCTGATCATGCTTTATAGTAAATTTGACCTTGAACATTGGAAATGTATTCCATGTTCTCGGGTATTGGATTTCGGTTATGGCTACCTCCCAGTTTCCTTTCAGATCCACAGGTTCAGCCCATTTCACAGTATAATTAGAAATTTGATTGTTGTGGAACATGTCTTTTGAGGCATTGGATGGCAAGGTAACATAACATGACATTGTCTACATATTGCAACCTTCAGAGAGCCCCCTGTACTCACTCACCCTGCAGTAAGCTGGCCGAACTGTTAAATTTCTCAGGCCATCCACTCTGTTTGACAAAGGCCTGTCTGTTAGCCCTGATACCTTTCCATTTCAGAACCTTTTCAACCCCATAAACCCGGTGTGGATCATCTGGCACCTTCTGTAACTCTTCGTTATAAAAGGCACCCAACACAGATTCACCGTAATAGTCCTTTAACCTGTAAATATATATACCTTCTTTAAGGTCTAAACTCTCCAGTATAAATATTTAGTCACTAAAAGTCTACTGGTAGCCCTTTGTAAAGACCCCTTTCAACTTTGACACCCTAACATGATCACCTTCTTTCAAAAACGGCTTCTTTACCTCGGCAGCGAAACGGCTCCTGTACAACGTTCACCACACCGCTATGTCATTATCAGATGTTACCTCTATGGGAGATAGGTTGATGGTTCTGTGATAACTGGCATTATAAACATCTATAAACCCCCGTAGAGCATCCACATATTGATAGGTGTTGTATGCCATGAAATAACTCCACATCTTAGATTTTATAGTTCTGTTAAAACACTCTATCACAGCAGCTTTTACCTCCGTGTTCATTACAAAATGATGAACATCGTGCTGTTTTCATAATTTCTGAAACAACTTGTTTAAAAGTTCTTTTCTGACGTCTATTTGCAGTTTTTGAGGGTTTCACACTTTCTTGAAGATGGCATTAAAGGCCGCGGTGACGCTGGTACAAGTTTTATCGCTTAGTGCTTCTGCAAAGGCGTACTTGGACAACACATCTATTACCGTTAATATATATCAAGTTCCATTATTATGCTTGGCTAGATCTTGAAGACTAATTATGTCCACCTGCCATTGATAATCTAGCTGAGCATTAACAATGGTCTGCCTCCTCTTAAAACGCCTCCTGGCTGGCTTCTTGAGTAAATCCACCTCTTCCCCAGGTCTTCACCTGTACTCTGTTTACTGGCTCTTCTAAACAGAGCTTCAACACTTCCAAAGCATCCGATCCTGCTTGTATCTTAATAAATCTTCCTCAACCCTGCACCCACCATGTTATCAGCCCCGGCATCCCATGTAATGAAAGACACTGGTTTTGTGTAGAGCATTTTATAAAAAATAAAGAATATTAGCAACACATAAACAGAATATACTTTACAGTTTCATGGTACATATCTTGTCATTGTTGTTGGACAGTTTGCTGACTTTTCCACTACGTAAACATATGACACATGCTACATACATTACTAGGGGCCTGGCAGATAATTTGTCCCAGCATCACAAGTTTTGATATTTTTACAGCTATAAACTCAACGGCTCTAGGACTTCCTGATCACCCCTCCTATAAATGTGTACACTCAGGATATTGATGGCATTCAAAAGAAGGTACAATTCTCTGTCGTACAATACGAAACCTTTTTATCTGTAATAATTTTTGGTCAGAAGCTCCAAGGCGCTATGTAAGCTGGTTGTCGGTGGTAGTATTAACTCCCTTGTATGGTATTTGTATGTGCTTCAGCATTCATACGTTGTAGGTAGCCACGGACTGAAACACCAGTTGGCTATGCACGCAGGACTGTCACACTGCATCGCTGTGGGTGGCTCACCAAGCTCCAGATAGTGCAGAGTTACAGGTTGTATTTCAGCTATTCTTTCTTTAAGCAACACATATATCAGTCAGGCAATACACATAATCCTGGCCGTAACTCAGAAGTACCTTGTGCACCGACATTCTAATGCTTGTCCTAAAAGTGAGTAAGTATGTAATGTTACATAATACATTAATGACAAGACAACATGGAGCTCATCGTTTTTAAACAGTTTTTGTGGGGCTAAAGAGACGACTCATCTACTTTTAAAATAAATATCGCACATACGCCTTTCTATAGCCCTTTCAGCCATCCTTCTAATAAAATATGCACACAAATCTTGCATACGACAGAGCTTTGAGCTTGGCTCACTTGAGCATTTGATCTCTTCAAGCGTGGTAGACAAGACCTTAATCATATCAGTTTGGAAATTTTTCTTTTCCGCATACAAACCATACATCAACCATAACAATTTAAATTCTTTGTGCAGTTCTAGCAACCTACATATATGGTGGACTGTTCTTGAAGTGTATGAGTTGTATAGACACTCGTAAGCCTCCTGTTGCAGATCATTAATTTTATGGCCGTAACATAGTCACATTAGACACAAGCGTTCAAAACAATCACAGCAAAACATTTTACAGACCATATGGCGTCATAGGGTATGCCTGGAGATTCCTTTTCAAAATCTGTGATATTATAGGTACAAACACATATCTGATCCAGCTATTTGTTTGGATTGTGGAACTTTCAGTCTCTTGTGAACAGCATAAGCAGTTAACATTTACGGCATTAACCTTTAGCGGCGTCCCCTCTACCACGACTCTTTTTGCTGATGCTTTGTACGGTTCAAAATAAAAAAGAAAGACAAACTATAGTTAAAATTTTTATATAAGTGAGTATCTATAATGATTTTTACTAACCTCGTCATTTTTGTTGGACTCAATGGCAGCTCTGAAATCTTGAGAGTCGTTGAGGTCCATCGAGGCATGACTGACGTCGGAGTTTGCGCAAGGCTGTTGCACGACGATAGCCTTCAAAGCTGATTCCTCCAGAGATCCCATATCTTCATAGATCGGTGAGTTAGGAGCTGTTATAGATTCTTCACCATCTTCCATGTCGATGAAATTGCTTCCAGCATTTGCCTTGTTACTCGAGGCTTCGCTGCTGCTGCTGGAGCACTTATTAAGGGATATCAGTTGTGGCAAATCCTTGAGGATGAGCTTTTTAAACCGGGGGCTGAGTTCCTCATCAAAGCCAGTGATGTCACGACCATCCGCTTTAAGATCGCTCTCCTGCGCATTCTGCTACATCATCGCAGGTATCAGGCTACGATAATATCTATTTATAGTGTTCAAACATCCAACAGAGGGCGTATTTTTGATGAGGTGACTGTATCTCTTCAGAACGACCGAGCAATCTCTTTCTGGAGTGGGGCTCCTGAGTTTGCATAGGCTGCTCCATATATGTATTCTAAGCATAGAAAAAGGGGCGTACTCCTCTACATCACATCATGGTCATATGATCTCCAGGGGCTCTGGTTCGTTGGGGGCTGCCGCATAGCCCTAACCACGTTTTAGGACCATGAGCATGTGACTAGCACATGAACAGGGTGATGTCACAACACACATGACCCAACATGGTTGTATGACCCCACCCGGAAGTGACGTCACTTCCAGGGCGGGCCCCCAGCAGCCTGGAAGTCCCGGAAACGGAAGTGGCGTCACTTCCGGAGTGGGACAACTGTCACTTTTTGCTTGATGTGAAAGGAATCCCTCAGTACTACTAGGTGTCATGGCATTGCGCTCTGATAACTATGTCACAGCTCTTTGGACTCCGTTAGGAGCCAAAAGGGTTCCCTCATAAGACATTGCAAGACACTACACCCCACACTACCTATGAACTCGCCGAGCAAAGCATCGCATGGTAATGCATAAACAAGTGAGTATGTCTGCTTCAAAACACACTGTGCTGGTCCCATGTTCCCATGCCAAATACAGGCATTTGCTTGCTTTCCATTGCTCTTCAACACTTCTGTGACATGGGTTGCAGGCCCACGTGGCAAAAGCCAGCATTTCTTAACGTGCATAGCGCTGTTGGATAAAAAGCACAAGACTGACACTGAAGGTAGTAATCTTGACATGCTGATAGTTAAGGCTATTCATCAAGATTACTCAACCCGGACGCTGTTATGCCTGTAATGCAATGTTTAGGATGGGCTTTGTCACCTTAGACAGTCCTGTGCAGAAATTTGAATTAGATAAGAAAAGCAGGAATGCTGGCAGGTGGTTAGGCTGCTCTTTGCGAAAGAGAAAACATCTGCTAATCCGTGATGCCTGTCTCTGGACGACTGATGCAAATTTTTCAGGACTGCAGCCTCCCATTACAGCGAATTCAATGTAAATGCATTCACATAACGAGATTTCTCGGAACCTGCTTGCGATTGACCTGTGGCCTTCATTTATGAAAAATGGGCACGCTTGATTACACCACGCTGACACCGAGCATGTTCAATTAATGATTACATTACAGGGAACGCGAAAACAACACCAATGGAAATTGAACCTTTTCGCCATCCGTCTGCTCCTGAAAAAGAAATTGAAATACTGTAAGTGTGAACGAACGGCACTCAATCAATTTCAGCTCCAGTTCCTGACCTGATTATGCCATGCGTGTCAATGTGGTCTCTTCTATTTAAATGAGTTTTGGCAAACAATTATAGAAAAAAGCAGGAAACTTTTGGTATCTTGAGTCCTGCTGGGAAAATGATCAACGGGTACAACTTAGAATGGCTTATGGAGGAACATTTGCTGTAGATTATGCCTGACATGTATTACCACGTTTTGCTTATTCTCTCTGACTTTCATAAAAACATATTCAACATGTCATTATGTTTCACACTTGGAACTCTCATAATTAATACAGACCCAAACATCCTAAAAGTACATTAAAATTATGACAAGCAGAAAAGCCATCCTTTGTACAGAGGTCAAGTTTCCCTGTGCAAACTGTGTCGAGCACAATTATACGCTTATATACACTCATAAGCTTATATACAAATGGAGAATCGTTTTTTCTTAGTCTCCTTCTCAAAATTCCCTTCGGAGACTTGCCATTACCAGGAAGGACTTATATATGGGATAATGTTTCTCATGCGGAACATTATAAGGATATTGCAAGTCACCAAAGACTTCCATGACCCTAAAAAGAAATGATAAATGAGGTCAAAGGCCAAGTTCATTTATAAAGTTAAAGAACTCCAAAGTGACCCTTGTCATGTAGGCAGGGGGTACATTATTACTGACAATACATGATCACACCATCACCTTTCTCACAAACTGCTTGAATCTCAGGTGCCTGGCTCTTTCATATGAAAGAGAGAGCATGTTTGCAAACATGAAGAATGGAAATAGGATCTCTAGTGCAAAATTAAGTGCATCAAAAAAAGCTGTTAGATATTTGATGCATACAGGTATTGGAATCAGTTTAATACAAGTCAGTAGTCTAAAAATAAATTGGCTCGAAATGTGTAGAAACATGCAGAAATATGCCACCTTTCCTATAATTACCAAAGAAATGCAAAAAAGAAATATTTTGCAATAAATATCTTCTTTCTGCTTATCACGGTACAGCTAGAAAAACGGATCAGGAGAAAGAAAAGCAATGTTTTGTTTCTATTCTTTAAACAGCTGTTGTAATTATGCTCAGTGACTTGCCTTGCCTTTTCTCTTGGCTGCTGGCAGCAGGCATTGGGATGTCAGAACTCAGATTTGATCATTTATTATAGTTCAGCGGCTACATTATTTCTTTATAATAGGTGGCTGCATGTGTCACAAGTCGCCTATTATAAAGAAGTTAGAGGTGGGTTTCTATACAGGGATTTCAGAATCCATGTATCATAACTGTATTTAAACACTGTTAGAAATGGGGTCTTTAGTTGGAAGAAGTATGCACCCTGTCTAAGTAGAGACCACCAATATAGTCAGGGTAAGCTAGATACACACTAAAAGATAACCTGTCAGTGGCGGCTCCTCCACTAAGGCGGAGAAGCGTCGCCCCATTGCTATTTCAGTAGTGTACAAAAGAAAAAGAAAATGATAATAACAGGACATTATTCTCATTTTATTTTTCTATGCGGAACTCAGAGCCAGCTGTTGACGGGGCTGGGCACCGTGACGCCAAGCAGAGTGAGGAGTGGTTGGCACTCCTCTAAGTTAACATGACAGTTTGGCCGGCCCTCTGGGGCCAGCCAAATTGCCATGCGCACTTGGCATGTTCTCCATTGGGCTGTGTTGCACGCCTGTGGAGGACATGCCCAGCCTCCCCAGGCACTGCCTGAAAGTCCAAACAGGATGCTTAGACCAATCAGGACGCTGCTTCTGCAGCATCGTGATTGGCTGGGAGAGCCCGGAAGCCTGAGTGCTTCCGGTGCTGTAGCAGACCTGAAGAGGACGGAGGAGAAGCGGCGGCAAAGGAAATGGTAAGTTTACTTAAAAAAAAAAAATGTTTTTTGATCCATTTCCAAACCACCCCTGTTCTGAGGCAGCTGCCACTGTAACCTGTGCTCACCCTCTGGTAGCTTGGCATGGAGCAGACAGGCTTATCTAAAGAGGCAATGTGTAAAGTATTTTTGCAACACACATACACACAGTAACACAATGAAAACACCACAAAAAGACTCTATATTTGTTTAGAAAAATAAAAAATTGTTTTATAATTAAAACAAGACCAAAACGACAAAAATCCATATGTAGAAGTTGAGCTATGAATTTTTAAAGAATTAAAAGAGTTCTAGCGCTTAGAAGCATAAGCGCCTATGGGGGTTATCTGGTCGCAGTGGAACAGGCAAAGTCAACAGTTCAAGCTGATTGCAATGGAGCACAGGCTGAGGAAAAGAGCCATGCAAGCCTGGGGAACAGAGTACCTTTATCTTGGTCGCAACAGCGAGATGTAGAGTGCAGACAAGTGATGCATCAATGTCAAGCCTGCAGTTGAGGTGATGCGTCGATTTTCTTCACGCCTTGGCAGTGATGAGTCAGGTCCATTGAGCGAAGCGCCTGTTCCGAGTGCGGTAGTTCCAAAGGTGACGTGCCTGGAGGGGCTATGCGTCGATCTTCACCATACAGTGGGGGCAATGAGCTGGTTCCAAAGGGGAAGTTCCAGATGCGATGTGGAGGTTCAGAGTGCGATGCACCACTTCTACTCCGGCAATTGGTTCGATGAGCCGATTCTGATACATGCAGACTGGAGATGCAATGATTTCTCTAGTGCAAATACCTGGGTCCATTTCCAGCAAACTAGGCACAGGAGCAGGGGTAGAGACTTTGATAGCCCTGAGTCTCAAACAATAGGAGGCAATCCAAAAGGCCCTTGGATATCACTTTCGTGCCAGGAGGTGTCCAGCTCTCCTCAGCAGGGTGAGAGGGTAGCAGGCAGCAGGGCAGCACAAGAGAAAAACAGGTGTTTAAGGCCAGCAGTCCAGCAGAGTGATGCAGCAGTTCTTCTGGCGGAGTCTAGTTGTAGGTCCAGAAGTGTCTGGTTTGGAGGGGTCAAAGACCCAGTACTTATACCCAGTTGTGCCTTTGAAGTGGGGTTGACTTCAAAGAAAGGTGTTTTTTGTTTTGTTTTTTATTAATTTTGTATGGTATTTTGTCAATGTTCAACAGTATCAAAAAAACATGTAACATGTCAACAACTATACGTTTACCAATGCCCCCACATAATCATAGAATACAAGTATCACATCATGTCATAAGTATAAATGCAAATATTCAGACATAGAACAGGACCGTACAAGTCCTCTGAATATTTTTGCCACGGTGGCTCATCTGGGGTGGAAAGAAGACCCCAAATATATGTAGGGTGTCAGGGCTTCGGTAGCTCCTCAGCATATAGTTACAATTCAGTCTTACAGTGCAACCAGTTCTTTTTGGTGGGTGTTGAACAAGTTCCCCAATGTAGCCCCACTCTCCTCTTTGCCAACAGTAAGGCCACTGACACAAATCTGTGATTGGCTGGTTTTAGGCTCTTGACACACCCCAGTAGGCACACTCCAGGGTCACAATATACTTGTTCTAGCACGCAGAGCATATAGAGTGGTTTTCCCAGGCCGGTTCTCTAGAGCACGCCAAGCTGTTGTCGTGGAATGCACTATATGAATTTTGACCCATGCTATTCCCTGTCTCCTGTAAGGCAATAAGGCCCGAAGTGGAATAAGGTAGGTGTCATCATGTTCCACCGCAACATGGGGTACATATTCATGTGGTGCATACCAATAATGGGCAAAGTGGGCTTCCGCATATAAATAATAAAGATGGAAATCTGGTACATTGAAGCCACCTCTGGCATATGGTTCTGTAAGTGTGTCCCAACTGATTCTTGGTTGTTTCCTTGCCCACACCAATGTTAACAAATGTTATTTTAGTCTCTGAAAGAAATACATTGGCATCACTATGGGTATATTGAGAAATAGATACAAAAAGTTAGATAGGACCACCACTTTTAAAACTGCGGTCCTGTTCGCCAATGTTAGCGGAAGTCTTGCCTACCTTCAGATCTGGTCTTCCAGGGAGGCAATTGCCTTGCCATAGTTGCATCTAATTACCAATTCATGTACTCTGTGCATCCAGACCCCCAAGTATTTAACTGGGTCCGTGCTCCATACTAGTGGGGATTCAAGGGGACACTCTGCAGTGCTGGGCATTAGAGGGAATATAACGGATTTCAACCAGTTGATACTCAGACCCGAAAATTGTATAAACCGTATGTACTTTCTAATGACAGATGACAGGTGCATCGATGGGTCTCTACTTATACAGAACATCTGTACATAATGATATGGTTAGGGGGGCGCAATCTAAAATAATTCAAGGCCGATGCAGCACCTCTCCGCCATATGACACAGTCCAGTGGCTCAAGTGTGAGTGCAAATAAAAGAGGTGACAAGGGGCAACTTTGTCGTGTACCTCTGTCAACTGCAAACGCATCAGATGTATGTCCATTAATGCATATGCGGGGAACCGGGTGGGTATACAAAAGTCTGATCCAGTGCAAGAATGCCTCTGGCATCCCCACCCTTTTCAGAACCAGAAACATGTATTACCCATTTGATAGAATGGAATGCCTAAGCAGCATCTAACAAGATTGCCGCTGCTGGCATATCTAGATTTAATTGATGCAGTAAAGCAAAGAGAGTGCACAAGTTGTGTGCCATTGATCTAGTGTATTTTCAAGAGACTGGAAGGGACCTGGGGTACAAGTAATTATGAAGGAACAACGGTCCCTCACAACATAAGTCCTAAACAGTATTCAACACAGAAATACAATAATGTCTATGTTATGGAAATCCCAATGGAATTTATAATTTTATTTAAATCAAAATAAACTAACCATGAAAGTGGGACAGAATTTAACGAAAAAGAGAGTTTCTGAACTCAGGCATTGCAACATGTGCCGAAATGCAATCAATAATTCAGGCACAAACGTATAAATAGCACCATTGCACATAGTTGCAATAAATAAATAAACAATTATGTGTCAAAGTGCTGAGGTTGACAATGTTTCAGTCCCTAGCATAATAATGGGATCATCTTTAGGACACAACAAGTGATGCTTAGGAAAATGCCTGCTGGAAGAAGAAGGGTAGCAAAGGAAAGAGGAGGGAAAGAAAGAGAAAGGTTTTTACACGTATGGAAATATCTGAGCCAATGTAAAGTGAAAAATTAATATAAAGCATGCAAGGAAGGTTCAAGTGAAAACCGGCAGTGTGCAGGCATGCAGATTGATGCCTATTGTGAGTCAAATAAGAGGAAGCAATAATCTAGTAGGAGCCAGTGGAGCAACCAAGGTTAACCAGTCAAATAAACTAACCATGGCATGGTTGATAAGGTGATGCCACACAATGACTTTGTAGGAAATCCAAAAAGGCTCAATCTAAGATGAATAAAGTGCACAATTTAGCAAATAACTGATACTAAGAGCCCAAATGAAAGCTCAACAACTGACCTATATTGGGGTAGCAAATGTATACTGTACATCAAGTTAGCGAGTCTGAGTGATCAATAGAGGAGATGGGAGAGGTAGGTAATGGGCGCTAGGGAATGGGACCGGATCAAGATCTGGAATCAATAAATATCAATGAGAATAAAACCAGGGAGGAAATACTGTGAATCACAAGCAAGGGGAAAGCATGTGAAAGGCACCCATGCATGTTAATTACCTGGCTGTGAGGTGATGAATTATACGTCCGGAATAAGGGTTCAATCTGCTGAAAAGCAAATTAAAACAGACTTAGAAACCTACATGCATAGTTCTAGTAATTACCAGCCGGCAGCCAAGTCGCATGAGAACTTACCTGGAAACAAAATACAGGGGGACGAGAATCAGCCTGTGAATGTTGCCGTATCGCAGGGAGGTAGTGGATGGAGGACGCTGAAATAGCATATGCCCATAAACGTGATGACGTGCAAGTGGACACGGGTGCTGAGGATGATATGAAAGTGAGCGAGGGTGCTCAGGACATAGTGTGGTAAATTATTGGAAAAATAAGACAGGATAGAAGGATCTGATGGGCACAAACCCGGAATGATTGGGTGGAACCAATTTGAGGAGTAGTTGATGAAGTCTGGTCGCTTTTTTCTTAGCTAGGATTTGTGTGTTAATATTAATGAGGGACACAGTGATACTCAAAATTAATTTTAATCAGCGAGTCCACTAGTCCCAATTAAAATTTAGGGTAGCACACCACTGAAGTAATGTTCAGTAGTGGCTTACATCATAAAGGTCAGCATGTTTCTTGCCTAGATTGTCAGAACGATCAAGTGGCAAATCTTGAGGACTGAAAATGAAAATAACTACACAGTGGTTGGTTTTCATATTAGTATTCAGGGTAAACCAAACGCTCAAGCAACCTAACAGTGAGGTACCTTGTAGTAATACCGACCCATCTTGGGTGTCTCACCTGCTACATCAATTGCTGGCAGAGGGTACCTTAAGAATTTTAACATCAGTTGTGCAGCGGCACAGAAGCCGGACGACCTACCCTCTCTCCACCAGCTTGGTAGTGAGACCAGTGGACTCGCTGATTAAAATTCATTTTGAGTACCACTGCATCCTATTTTACAAACCCTTCACATTCCCCTTTACACCCTTTACACACATCTACGCCACGAGGATCTACACCCGCACTGCACCATACAGCTTTGGAAATTAAAGAACTCCGCCAAAGAGCCCCTCATAGGGTGCCCGTCAGGCATTGCAGTGCTGGCCTGACGAGGAGCATGCCCTATGATGAAGCATGACACCCAGCCGTGTGTGTGAGGGCCCTAGTTCCTAAAGTGGGAGACACCCTGTCCCCTCTCCTGGGACATTTATTTACACCGACCTGTCCTCTAACTCCTTTACCTCCAAGGAAATGCATACTTCTGTTCAATTACTCTCATATTCCCTTGCGAGTGTGCACAGCATATTCTCCATCTTTTGTAATTGCGTGCGGTTTGACTTTAGTACCCCTGCTTGCGTATTGAGGCATATCTCTGTAGTCATAACTTTGAACGCTTTCCATATGGTGCCTGTGCCTTCTACGGAACCAACATTTCTTTTAAAAAACTCAATTATAGCTGACCTTAGCCCCTCTCTAAACACTGAGTCAAGCAGGGCTGTCGCGTGGAACCACCATGTATAGGGAGCGTTAAGCATGGTGGGCAGTGAAAATTTTAACAGCACTGGTGCGTGACCAGAAAGTGCCTTAGGAATGTGCCTGAACTCCTCTACGCATGTGCAGATCTCTTGGGATTTTAACTAATATTCAAATCTGGACCGTGACCTGTGGACTGAGGATGTGAAAGTGCCCTCACGTGAGCCCGGGTTTCATAATCTCCAGATATCCTCTAACCCGTATTCCTCCAGACCCTCTCATAAACTCTTGCCCGCATGTTTACCATGCCAGTCCGTTGCAGCAGATCCATCCGCCATGGGGTCTAGATAAGTATTGAGGTCTCCTCCCAATATGACATCTGTTGATGACAGTGTGTGGATGCGGTGCCAGACTGAAGTGAAAATCTTTGGATCGTCTACGTTTGGGCCATATGTATTAATTAGTTATAGGTTTGCCCCATTTAGTGCCTTCCATAACCTTAACGGGACCTTGATCATCTATAGTAGTATGTATATAGTATGTGTTACCGTGAATGTCACTCCTTTTTTTACCAGGATCAGGACCCGTCTTGAATACACTGAGTAGGAGGACGCTAATCTATGCACCATCCATCTGGCGCCTATGGCCTGCTCAGAGCTGCATGTCAGATGAGTCTCTTGTAGGAAAGCGATCTGAACTTTATGCCTGTCTAGGTAAGCCAGAACCAACCAGGTTTTCCATGGGTTATTGAGTCCCCTTACATTGCAAGTTAATAGCGCTGCCACAGCACCCTTACTATAAAATTGGTGCTGTCATGTAGCCAGGCCAACATCATGTTTGACACATTAGCAGGTATGTGATAGGCATCGAACTGGTGACATCGAACACAATTATCAAGAATCCCTCCCCCCCAACCACTTCAGCATATCAATCATGCTAAAGATATATCCCACAGCAAAGAAAGGCAAAACTACCCCCCCAGCATCACAATGCCAAACCCATAAAAGTAAAGTACTTATCAAAGCCAATCAGGGTAAACCCTCCTGGGGGCCGCCAGAGGTGTCTTGGCAACAGGATACTGCCATCTAGTTGAGTTCGCTTAGGCAACCAGGCCTGCTGTTCCATACAACATCAGTGACACACCATGGCGGGTAATATAATCTTCCATCAAGACATTCTTGCGGGCATTGAAGACAGCTCATCTCCTGCTTGTGTTACATGCCCTCTTCATCACTATCCACTACAGGCGAAATCAACTTCCGTGTAGTGAGAGTCTTTAAGTATTCTTTCACTGTTTTAAGATTCATAAAAATCTTTTGCTTCCCTCCGCAGTGGATGCATAGAAGCGCTGTGTACAGCATGGCGTATGATATTTCAGCTTTTTGCACTTTTTGGTAATTAAGATTTTTTTTCTCGTCAATCTGAGAACCATGTCGCAGTAAGTTAGCAATTTTGCGATGATTGGACGTTGATGGGGTACATTGCTCTGCTTCTATAAGGCGCGCTGACTGCTTGTCCAATTTTGAAGATATATGGCCCATGCGTAGGTTCATGGATTCAATTTACCCGTTTATGGATTGGAGGCTTTGTTGCATGGCCATGAGGGTGGTCTCCAACATAGTCGCCCCTTGTGCATCTGTCTCTTGGTCTTGGCTGAGGAGTGTATCTCATGATAATCTTGCTGCTCTTTTGGACTCAAACGTGAGTCGTGTTTAGGTTCTATCCGTTTTCCCCATATTGTCATCTGTGGTGCCAATCTGCAAACTATTGGATTGTCAGTTTGTTGCCAGCTTTACACAAGGCCTCTTGCCCAGGGTCTATTCACAGTTCAGAAGAGAGACCATGTTCGAGATAACTATTATCCATACCTCTCACTGTTTCTACTTATTTAGACCCCTACTCCAAGACCCAATAGCATAGTAGTGATGGAATTGCTTCCTTTGGATTTTTTTTTCCACCCAAATTGTTCTATCAAGCTGGCAGCACACTCCTTCCATATGGGGCAGTCATAGACTCATCTCATATAGTTTCCCAGCAGTCTCCAATCACCACATCAATACTGCACCTCCTCTCCGCTTGGCCAGTCTATAATACACAGTGAGGGCTGATAATACTGCAGTGTGAGAGTCCCTAATTATTGAGTGGATGTCCGTAGCGCAGCCACCTGATAGATTGATGCAGGAGCTCCGCACTGACCAAAGCAGTCTTCCTGTCACGGACTTCTTCTTCAGCCCACAAGGCCATCCAAGGGAGAGAATCTGGGGCTTCAGGGGCAACAACTCTTGAACCGCTCCTCCATCATGCAGTGGCTCCCCCTCTGACTCAGGCTCTTAGTTTTGCCCTGGGGATCAGAGCGTTATCTTTTTTGGGCTCTGTGCCCAACTACTGGTGACACACAGTGCCCCCTTTAACTGTAGCCTGCTGGTGCTCCAAGTGCTGCAGCAGCTATGTATTTGGTCTGATCTCCTCCATCAGCCTTGGCCAGCGCACCGGTTCAGCAAGGTGCAGCCCACAGACTATCAGCACGCTCTCATCTCTGGGTTGTTTGGGGTTATCCTTTGCTTTGCCACAGTTGCACCTCTCCTCTGCCACAGACAGCAGTGTCCCTTCCTCCAGGACAGCAGGTCACCAATTTGTTTTGCAGCTGATCCTTAGGGCTTGCCGTCCCCTGATCACGTGGCACGGCCTCTGTATCGGCAGACAGCACAGCCTGTGTTGCCACGTACACCAGGGTCTATCGCCATCTGCAACGGTCAAAATCAAATATTAAAGCACAGCTCAGCACGCCCCAGCTGCCCAGATGCATTGTTCTTGACTTCTTTCATGTATTTCAGGCAGATGGCAGGTTATTGGTCAGATTTACAAACCCGGCTGGCAGAGCTGCACTAAAGTGTGGCAATTTTGCCGTGGCCCTCTAGCGCACCCCAAGAAGGGTCTTTGAAGTACACAGGGGTCCTTTCTTCTTATCCCTGGCTCCAGACTATCAGTAGGGGTAATCAGTCCTTCGTGTGGGGACAGGACACTACCTATTCAGGTGCAAATGTCAGCTCCTCCCTCCCTTCCTGTCCAGGAAGGGCCATCACAATGCAGATGAGTGCTCAGACACACCTACCCTTCCTGTGTTTGTGGCTGTCTAGAAGGAATGCACAAAGTGAAGCAGTTACCCACCCCAGATGTGTATTGGAGTCAGGCTGCAGGCACACAGAGCAGTAAGAGCAGAGAAATTCCCACTTTCTAAAAGTGACATTTCTAAAATAGTAATGTTAAATCCAACTTTACCAGTAAAGAGGATTTATCATTACCATTCCAAAGATATAAAACATGACAAAGCTACTCCTTTCTAATAAAAAATTACAGCTTAAAAGTGTATTAAGGGATTCCCAAAGTTAACATATGAGAAGAGTAGGCCTCACAGTAGTGAAAAACGAATTTGGGTGTTTGTCACTACCAGGACATGCAAATATAAAAGTACATGTACTATCTTTTACTTACAATGCACCTTGCCCAATGGGCTGCCTAGGGCCTACCTTAGGGGTGACTTAGGTATAATAAAAGGGGAGTTTAAGGCTTGGTTTTAAATGCCAAGTCGAAGTGGCAGTAAAGGGCACACACAGGCCCCACAGTGGCAGGCCTGAGACAGGCTTGTACTGCTGTGCTATATTTCTTAAACTTATTTATATTACTTTGGCTTTAAATGTGTAATAAATATATACCAAGTCCTACTTATCGACTCTGAGCTTCACTGTTGCCTCTTTCTGCCCCTCACTTGCTTCTTTCTGCACCCCTTTTGCCTCTTTCTGTACCCCTCTCCCCTCTTTCTGCACCTCTCTTACCTCTTTCTGCATCCTTGTTCCCTCTTTCTGCACCTTTTCTGCCTGTTTCTGCACCTCTCTTGCCTCTTTCTGTACCTCTGTTGCTTTTGTCTGCACTTCTCTTGCTCTTTCTGCACCCTTCCCGCCTATTTCAGCACCTCTGTTGTTTCTTTCTGCACTTCTCTTCTTCCTTTCTGCACCCTTCCTGCCTCTTTCTATACCTCCCTTGCCTCTTTGTGTACCTCTCCTACCTTTTTCTGCACCCCTCTTGCCTCTTTTTGCATCTCTGTTGGTTCTTTCTGCACTGCTCTTGCTTCTTTCTGCACCTCACTTGCCTTTTTCTGTCCTTTATTGCTTCTTTGTACACCTCTGTTGCTTCTTTCAGCAATTCTCTTGCCTCTTTCTGTACTTCTCTTCCTTCTTTCTGCACCCTTCCTGCCTCTTTCTATACCTCCCTTGCCTCTTTGTGTACCTCTCCTACCTCTTTCTGCACCACTCTTGCCTCTTTTTGCATCTCTATTGGTTCTTTCTGCACTACTCTTGCTTCTTTCTGCACCTCACTTGCCTCTTTCTGTACTTCTCTTGCTTCTTTCTACACCTTTGTTGCTTCTTTCAGCAATTCTCTTGCCTCTTTCTGCACTTCTCTTGCTTGTTTCTGCACCTCTCTTGCATCTTTCTGCACCTCTGTTGTCTCTTTCTGCACCTTACTTGCTTCTTTCTGCCCCCTCCTGCCTCTTTCTGCACTTCTCTTGCTTCTTTCTACACCTCTCTTGGCTCTTTCTGCTCCTCTCGTGCCTCTTTTTGTTTTTCTCTTGCCTGTTTCTGCACTTCCCTTACCTCTTTCTTTACCTCTCTTGCCTCTTTCTGTACCTCTCTTGCCTCTTTCTGTACTTTTCTTGCTCCTTTCTGCACCTCTCTTTCTTCTTTCTGCACCCTTCTTCCTTTTTTTGCATCCCTCTTGCCTCTTCCTGCCGTTCTCTTGCCATTTTCTACTCCTCTCCTGCCTTTTTCTGCACCTCACTTGCCTCTTTCTGCACTTCTCTTGCTTCTTTCCACACCTCTGTTGCTTCTTTCAGCAATTCTCTTGCCTCTTTCTGCACTTCTTTTGCTTGTTTCTGCACCTCTCTTGCATCTTTATGCAACTTTGTTGCCTCTTTCTACACCTCATTTGCTTCTTTCTGCACCCCTCTTGCCTCTTTCTGCACCCCTCTTTTCTCTTTCTGCACCTCTCTTCCCTCTTTCTGCACCCCTGTTCCCTCTTTCTGCACCTTTCCTGCCTGTTTCTGCACCTCTCTTGCCTCTTTCTGTACCTCTGTTGGTTCTTTCTGCACTTCTCTTGCTCTTTCTGCACCCTTCGCGCCTCTTTCAGCACCTCTCTTGCCTCTTTCTGCACTTCTCTTCCTTCTTTCTGCACCCCTCCTGCCTCTATCTGTACCTCTCTTGCCTCTTTGTGCACCTCTCCTTCCTCTTTCTGCACTCCTCTTGCCTCTTTTTGCACCTCTGTTGGTTCATTCTGCACTGCTTTTGCTTCTTTCTGCATCCCTCTTGCCTCTTTCTGCACCCCTCTTTTCTCTTTCTGCACCTCTCTTGCCTCTTTCAGCACCCCTGTTCCCTCTTTCTGCACCTTTCCTGTCTGTTTCTGCACCTCTGTTGCCTCTTTCTGTACATGTTATGTTATTTCCATTTATACCGCGCTCGGATACTGCAAGAGTGTCCCGGCGACACTCTTGCAGTTGGTTGGTTCTTTCTGTACTTCTGTTGCTCTTTCTTCACCCTTCGCACCTCTTTCAGCACCTCTGTTGCTTCTTTCTGCACTTCTCTTCCTTCTTTCTGCACCCCTCCTGCCTCTTTCTGTACCTCTCTTGCCTCTTTGTGCACCTCTCCTACCTTTTTCTGTACCCCTTTTGCCTCTTTGTGCACCTCTGTTGGTTCTTTCTGCTCTGCTTTTGCTTCTTTCTGCACCTCACTTGCCTCTTTCTGCACTTCTCTTGCTTCTTTCTACACCTCTGTTGCTTCTTTCAGCAATTCTCTAGCCACTTTCTGCACTTCTCTTCTTTCTTTCTGCACCCCGCCTTCCTCTTTCTGCACCTCTGTTGCCTCTTTGTGCACCTCTCTTACCTCTTTCTGCACTTCACTTGCTTCTTTCTGCACCTCTCTTACCTGTTTCGGCACCTCTGTTGCTTCTTTCTGCACTTCTCTTGCCTCTTTCTGCACCTCTGACTTAGAGGTAGTTTTAATCCCCCTTCCCTATTATGTACTAGGGCCTTACAGGGGAGGTCATGCCAATCACAGGGGTACCCCAACCCATAGTGTATCCCAGTGTATGTAGGTGTTTTCACTGTATTCTCAGTGTCTTTCAGCATAGCACTGGCTCTGGGCCTGGTTAGTCAGAGTCAGTTACCACCAGTACCAGTCAGCAAAAAGTTGGGGGCACAGGATGACTTTGCAACAAGGCCTCTTTCTGCACCTCTGGTGGTTCTTTCTGCATATCTCTTGCTTCTTTCTGCACCTTTCTTCGTCTTTCTGGACTTCTGTTGCCTCTTTCTGCATTCCTCTTGCTTCTTTCTGTGCTTTTCTTCTTCTTTCTGCACATGTCCTACCTCTGTAGGCATAGTTAGAAATTAGCATTTAAAAAACCTTTGAAATTCACTGAAAAACCAATCGGTTTCAGGGACGTTATAGTTAGGAATTAGCATTTAAAAAACCTTTGAAATTCACTGAAAAAACCATAGGTTTCAGGGACGTTGTAGTTAGTTGGACATTTCACTCGTACAAAACCAGAGAAATTAGGTTGTTATAGTTAGTTGAGCTAACTATAACTCGCGCCCCCGCAATGCACTGCTGATGACGTCACATATTACATAATTCATGACATGGTCAGTGACATCACTGATGACATCTCAAATGACATCACTGATGACATCACTGATGACATCATCCAGTGACTGTGTGTTTCTGTAAAGTTTAAATATGTTTTATATATATATGCCAAGGTGTATTGGAGCATATGGAGCTTCGAAACGCGTCAGGCATTTCCATTAAGGAGCAGCTTCTACAAGCGGATCCTCGTCCCTGCCTTTCATAAACAAAGCTGCTGATCGAGTGCTACTCACCAGGTGGACAATCTTTGGAGCAGAATGTAATACGCGGCCGTCCTGCCGCGGAGTGTGCACCACCCCGAAATGTCATGGGGGCTACGTGGGTCAGCAGCCGCAAACAGGATTGAGGACGGAGTCCACTTGCAGGGTCCATACAGGACAAGATTTGTGTGCTATCCAGACCACATTTCCCACAATGCACAGTCTCATTCGAGCTTCCCATTGGTGGGTGTGCAATATGAAAATGGCGAAGTGGGTTCAGTGTTTGTACACACTGTCTCCGTTCAAGCCTCTGAAGAGAAGCATATGGAGCTTCGAAACGCGTCAGGCATTTCCATTACGGAGCAGCTTCTACAAGCGGATCCTCGTCCCTGCCTTTCATAAACAAAGCTGCTGATCGAGTGCTACTCACCAGGTGGACAACCTTTGGAGCAGAATGTAATACGCAGCCGTCCTGCCACGGAGTGTGCACCACCCTGTAATGTCATGGGGGCTTCGTGGGTCAGCAGCCGCAAACGCAGGGTCCATACAGGACAAGATTTCTGTGCTATCCGGACCACATTTCCCACAATGCACAGTCTCATTCGAGCTTCCCATTGCTGGGTGTGCAATATGAAAATGGCGAAGTGGGTTCAGCGTTTGCACACACTGTCTCCGTTCAAACCTCTGAAGAGAAGCATATGGAGCTTCGAAACGTGTCAGGCATTTCCATTACAGAGCAGCTTCTACAAGCGGATCCTCGTCCCTGCCTTTCATAAACAAAGCTGCTGATCGAGTGCTACTCACCAGGTGGACAACCTTTGGAGCAGAATGTAATACGCAGCCGTCCTGCCACGGAGTGTGCACCACCCTGTAATGTCATGGGGGCTACGTGGGTCAGCAGCCGCAAACAGGATTGAGGATGAGTCCACTTGCAGGGTCCATACAGGACAAGATTTGTGTGCTATCCGGACCACATTTCCCACAATGCACAGTCTCATTCGAGCTTCCCATTGCTGGGTGTGCAATATGAAAATGGCGAAGTGGGTTCAGCGTTTGCCCACACTGTCTCCGTTCAAGCCTCTGAAGAGAAGCATATGGAGCTTCGAAATGCGTCAGGCATTTCCAATACGGAGCAGCTTCTACAAGCGGATCCTTGTCCCTGCCTTTCATAAACAAAGCTGCTGATCCAGTGCTACTCACCAGGTGGACAACCTTTGGAGCAGAATATATATATATATACTATATATATATATATATATATATACAATATATATTTATATATATATATATATATATATATATATATATCTCACACAGGAGATTGCCAATGTGTAGTTATAGTTAGGACCTAGTTACCATAGGAAGAGTGTTCATGCACCTTAGCTCCTTCCTGGTTTTGGTGTGATCCATCCAGCGGGGGCCAAGAGAATAGGGGGCCCAAGTGTAATTTCCTATGCAAGAAAAATTGAATATCTACACAGCAAGAACAGCTGAATGCAAATTCATCAAATTAGGAAGAAAGCTAGACCTTAGTCCAGAAAGTGTGCTTTTTATATGGATCCGTTCAGCAGGTTTTTGAGAACTTAAGATCTAAAAACTTTGTATATCTGGATGGTTTGGTTCGAAGGACACTCACGAGAGCTCTGCGATTATGTAACCCCAAAAAGTAGAGTTATCTGATTGGCTGAGGTTGCTTTTTTTCTCCGTCTGCCACCTAGCTCATGCTCTGCTTGGCAAGTCACAACATGAAAAAAAAAGTTACGGGCGCCTTTACAGGACTCAGGGTCTTGACCCACTGTCATGAAAAGGTTTTTTAAAAAGAAAATAAGGCTGCAGGGTAGGGATACCCTGCCCCCAACCTCTGTAGCTTATTCCTATAACAATAACTCACGCTCCTGCCATGCACTGCTAATTACCTCCCAGATTATGTCACTCATGACAGTATTCTATGACATCATTGATAATTACTTCATTGCTGACAACACTGTGCATGGCGGTGAGCAAGTTATAGCTATTTTAGGTCACGAATCATAGTTACTAGAAATACCTATAACTGGTAAAGTTCAGTGGTTTTGTTACTTTAAAATGGTATGTTTAAACTGTCATTGTTACCTAACTATAACATCACTTTAACCTCTGTCTTTTTCAGTGAATTTCAGTGAATATATCTATAAACAAGATCTTAGTCCAGAAAGCATGCTTATTGTGATTTTGTGTAAATTATGGTACAAAAGTGTTTGTATACCTGGACGGTTAGATCGGAGGGACTCTTGTGAGAAACCCTCAAACCCAACATACAAAAATAAAGCATTCTGATTGGCGTAGGGTTTTTTTTCCCCTTGGGACCCCTCACACCCGTGGGAGTGAACCCCTACTGGAGTGAGCGCTCAAATTGGCTGGCCTCAAAATGAGAAAAAAATTCTCAGGCAGCCATTACAGGATTTGTGGGCTAGGTCCTCTGTCCTAAGTTTGATAAAGAAAAAAGATATAAGGGGGCAGGGCAGGCATACCCTGCTCTCCTAGCCCTTAGTGACCCCCCTGGCCAAAATAAAACAAATGTTTTTTTATGCCTCGTTCCTTTGGGACTCCCGTGGGATCACGGCACTGCAAAGAAAAGGTCAGGGCCTGGGGGTAATTTCAATTACATTTTTAGGGAAGGGATGTGAGTGAGGCCCTCTCCCTGAACTAGTATTGGACCCTGAGGACCCCCATCTCCTGGGGCCAAGTGACAATTAAAGGGGAAGGGGCATGCAGTTCCCTCACCTAGCCATTTTTGGTTTTTGGGATCTCATCCCCTAGGGCTGATTTAAAACTAAAGTGGGTGGGGGTTGTAAAATCCCATAATGGGGCCTGTAAAGGCCCTGGGGACCCCATCCCCTAGGGCAAGCTCCATTATGGTGTCCCAGGAAGCCCACCCCTGGGTCACCATTTCCCTGCCTGCAGGGGTACGGGCAGGTAAGGCATGTCTGTTCCTGGCAGGAGCTTTAGAAATGCTCCTGCCTGGTGGGGGCAGATATGTGTTTTCTGCCTGCGCTCTTGCGGACAGGGAACCTAAGATTGCTCCCACCTGGTGGGAGCAGTAAAAACACCTGCTCCCACCGGGTGGGAGCAAAGTCGGCTCCTGACGCACCCAGGATGGGCACATGCGGATAGCCTGCTGGGCCGCATGGCCTGAACGGTATGTGCTGTGGATACCCCAGGTGAGCACCGGGGCACCCACCTTAGGCCGCAGGGAATGGGACTTCTGAAGCCTGTATTGTCTTGGGGAGGGAGGGGCGTGTGCCTCCCTCTCCTTAAAAAAATAAAGGCCTCAGGGATGGGATCCCTGGGGCCATAATGGCTCAGGGAGAGAGGCCAGGTACCCCCTTACCCTTAAAAATAGAAAGGCCCTGGGGGAATGGTTTCCCGGGGCACTAGTGGCTCGTGGCAGTGCTCCTCTCGACCCTTAATAAAAAAGAAAGGCCCTGGGTGATTGGGTCCCCTGGGCATAAAGGCTCGGGAAGGGGGTGCCAGGTGCCCCTCTATCCTTACTAAAAAAAGAAAGGACACAGGGATGGGGACCCTGAGGCGATAGAGGTTTGGGGATGTGGGCTGTGCACTCCCTCCTCAATGATTTTTAAAAAAGGGTGTCCCGGGTAAATAAATGAATGTTGGGCTTATGGAGCGCACTGTCACTCGCAGTTGAGCATCCTGATGCTGAGCTTAGAACCCCTATGATCCCATCTGGGAAGGTGCTGAAAAAGACAGGGAGAGATCAGTAAAATGTCGAGATTAGGGAGTAACAGAGTAAGTCAGAGGCCACAAACAACCAGGACTTCCAGTTCTTTTTGAATATGGCTTTGGAGTCCAAAACATACAGAGAGCTTGGTAGTTGGTTCCAGGCTTTGGTGCCTAGTACTGTGAAAGGCTTTCCACCTCAGGTCTTAAGGGTGGGAGCTTTAGAGGACTGGCATGTGATGATCCCAGCAGCCTCTGGGTCTTATAATGGGTGACATGGGCAGTGAGGTAATTGGGTCGGATGGACTTAAACGCTCTGAAAATCAACAAAGGATTTTGAAAAAGATCCGCTTATGAATTGGTAGCCAGTGTAGTTTTTTTAGGGCTGGGAGCAGATCTCTGTTTGGGGAATCTCAGCACCATTCTGGCTGAGGCATGTTATACTGTAGCTATGGATGAGCTACTTGGATGATCCTAAATATAGACTATTACAATAGTCAAGTCTTGAGGTGTTAAGCATGAAGGCGACTGTTTTCCTGGCTGCTAGTTGAAGAGAGTCAAAGAATGTTTCTGAGGATTTTATTAGATTGAAGCATATTCCTGCTACTGCCAGAGCTTGTGGGTAGAAGGAGAAGGTAATGATGAATTTTACCCCTACGTTTTTTGCCACTTCTACTGTGGCTGGGCAGGGACACAGAATTGGTACATCATTAGACGGGGGAAAACAGGTTCGACTTGTCGAATAACAGAATCTCAGTTGTTTCCATGTTGCATTTCAGGTGATTAGTATGCATCCACAGGATGACCTTGGTGAAACAATTTTGGAAGTTTTGTTCAGAGCCGAAAGAGCCTTTGTCAAGGGATAGGATCAGATGTGTATCATCGCAAACACAAGGAGATGATGGACGGAGAGCTGAAAGTTTTCAGACACTCGCCCCCAGTCACAGATCTGGGTTGAATCCATCATCATTCTTTAGCTCACTTCGCCACCCCAGTTCAGACACAGCTATATGCAAATCAGTCTTGACCCTGTGCCTCATGGGAACAGTCCAGACTGAACTGCCAAGCCATATCTTCCCTGGACCGGAAACAAACATCCTGGGACCGGTTTCGGGCTAACAGCCCTCATCAGCCAGGATAGACTTGAATCCAGTGGCAAAGTGAGCAAGGGACCCACATCTGGGCATACCCTACCAACTTAGGGTGAACAAAGCAAACACAAGGAGATGATGGATGGAGAGCTGAAACTTTTCAGACACTCACCCCCAGTCACAGATCTGGGTTGAATCCATCATCATTCTTTAGCGCACTTCGCCACCCCAGTTCAGATGTGTATCATCTGCATAGGATGTGGTGGGGATTCCAAATGAGGCTATTAAGGAGATCGGGCCATTTATATATTAAATAATGCAGGGCTAAGGGATGAGCCCTGTGGAACTCCCAATGCCACTGGTCTTTCTTTTGATGAAAATTGTCCCAGGGCAACCTGCCAGACAGGAAGGATTTGATCCAGGACATGGTCTTGTGGGAGATGCCACAGTCTTTGATCCATTGAAGGAGTATAGAGTGGGAGATGGTACAGAACACGGAGGAGATATCAAGTAACATCAGCACTGCATTCTTTCCCGCATCCAGGATAATTTTAATTGTCTCTGAGACTTCTAGTAGGGCTGACTCCATTGAGTGTTTGGGTGTAAAACTGGATTGATGGGGTGTAGTTACTTTGAGTTTTCAAGAAATGAAATAAGTTGACCATTAACAATTCTTTACAGCATTTTGATCAGTGAGGGAGTAGAGAGATGGGTCAACGCTTTGACTGCATGGTAGGGTCTGCCAGGGGCTTTTTTTGCAGGGATTTCATGACTGCCAGTTTCTAGGCTGGATGGACATCAGCCCTAGATAAGGATGTGTTGAGAATTTTTTGAATTAAAGGATTGACAGTATCAATGCCCCTGTGGAAGATGGATGGTGGGCAAGGGTCATTGGGAGAACCAGATTTGCTGGAGAGAATGCCTGGCGTGATTGTGAGAGTGAAATCTCCTGAAAGACATCAAGAGTTGTGGTTATGGTGTTTGAAGAGCTGCCTGGGGAATGATCGGTTATGGGGATGGTGGTTGAAAAACCCTGTTGTATGGTCTAAATCTTCTCCTCAAAGAAGGTTGAGATCTGATCACAGATGGCTTGAGAGGGGAGAATTTCCCTGGAGAGGACTTTGGGTTGTAGGCAGGATTTTGAAAATTGTTTTTGGGTCATAATTGGCCTCTTCAATTTGGTCGGTTAAGTAGGCTTTCTTGGATGCGTTGATGAGAGTGTTGTAGGATTTCTTTGCGGTCTTAAATTGGTGCTGGTTATCAGGTTTGAAGGCCTGATGCCATTTACGTTCTAATTGTTTGCACAGCAAACACTGTTCTGTTAAAATGAGGGAGAAACAGAGTACCCAGGGATATAGCCTGCATTTCCTGGATAGGAGAGGGGAGCTAGTTCGTTGGCTGTGTTAGTAATCAAATTGTTAAATAGACTGAGGTCGTCTGATGGGGTCTAGGCTGGTAATAGACAGCCAGGTGTTGAGATTCGGGTTGGTCATCATCTTGCCCCATTTACGTAGGGTGGGGGGGCCCGTAACTGAACTGAGGGTGGGGCGGCTGTGAGTATTGATCAGAAGGGTACTAAACTATGATCAGACTAGGAACAGTAAATTGGATCTTCCATTGCTAGTTTGAGATTATTAGAACAGACCCCGTCTAGGGTATGCCCTGCTGTGTGAGTGGGGGCAGTCACTAGCTGGGTAGGGACGATTATATTTAGGGTGTCACTGAGATTCAATGCTTCAGGGTTATTGTTGACCTAAAGGTGATAGTTGAGTGGTGAAGTTGGAGTATTGGAGTAGGAGAAGAGCTAGGGTGGCCAGTAAGTGGGACCTGACCTGGAGGGCAGCAGAGTAGAGTAGAGTAGGCAACCCTCAAATGATTGGGTGGGGCTGATCTTGAAGCAGAAACCTAAACTTTCTGCTCCTTTAAGTGAGTCTATGTCAAATATGCTGCATTGAAAAACATCACGGAATATGATGGCTGGGCCACCTCTGCGACATTCCTCTCTGTCGCGCCTAAGGATAGTATATCCTGGGAGAAGGGCAGAGGCAATGTTAGGGTTGTACTAGGGTTTGAGCCATGACTCTGTGATAAATAAGAAATCAAGGTGGAGGTCTCTGATCAACTCATAAACTTCTTGCATGTGTTTACTAAGGGGGCGAGTGTAAATGAAACCGCCAGAGAGGGAGTTTTGGGTAGTAATGGAGGTGTGGATCACTGCAAAGGATGGGTCTAAAATAAGACCACACTCACCTTTACATGAGATGCAGGATAGTAGACTTTTAATATGGGATGAGTCCCATATGAGGCCACAGTGAGGTATTTAATGCTTAAGTAATTTTAAGATGTCTGGGGTGAGTGGGTTACCTGGAGTGGACTGGACAGCTAGGCTGAGGTTGGCCGTGGCATGGACACAGATGGGCTTGCCTTTGGAATGCCGGCGGTGCGCTTTCTGTGCGTACACAGTGTGGCCGTGTTTTTAAGAGCAGGGCTCAGTTACTTGAGCATTTGGACCAGCTTCCTGGTTTTGACCGCTAGAGCGCTGCCTTCTCAAAAAGGCATCTGTAGGCAGCAACCAGGAGGTAAGAATCAGCAAACAATATCATGTGGTATGTAAACTGAAGTTAAGCCTAATTGAGATTTCTAAAAATGTATATCAAGCCTGAGAGGTATTCTACCTGCGAGGTGGGCACCAAAACACCAAAAGTAATAATAAATGAGCAGCAGGAGCCACTCATTTATCATCCACAGCTCTTTCAGGGACCGTGCCATAATGCCCTGCAAGGGCTTTTTTATTTAGCATTTTTTGTGCTTGGAGGTACCCCTAGAATATGAAGTGGTACCACCAAGCCTTTTTTAATGCTGTGGGGTGCTGCAAGGAGGGTAGCAGCCTCCCAGTAACATTACAAAAAACTGTAAGTCTCCTGGATCATTAAAACCATGAACGTATCATATAATTCTAAAGCACTCCTGGCTGGAGTATTTCTTTTTTAACATTTTTCAGGCCATGAAATGCAATATTTAAAACTATGTCAAAAGAAAGCCTCACAGACATTTAAAAAAAAAAACGTTATTAAACATGTTAATGGTAATCATTAATATTAAACATTGCAATGTGTGAATTACTGTAATATACAGTAGATAAAAAATATTCTGCTATATATATATATATATATATATATATATATATATATATATATATATATATATATATATATATATATATATATATATATATATATATATATACCCAAAGAAGTCGAATAACAAATGCTCTCAGGAACCACAGACTCACGGAAAATCCAAGGGTGTTTAATCAAACAACGCGTTTCAGCCTCACAAGAAGCCTTGTTCACGTATGATTATGTGCACACGGAGCCATACTGATAAAGTAAAAACAGCTAAACATTGTTGTAGGACTAGAGATACTGAGGTCTCAAATTGCACCAAATAGCAGCAGACATCTTGGAATGGACTAATGGCAATAGTGCAATGATACAATACAATAATATAATGCAATACATTCCAACCAAGGTGCGTGAAGCTCGTCCAGGTTGTAAATTAAAACAATGATCATGGTAAAAAGGAAGGGAAAATATATGGTAAGTCAATACAAAAAACTTCCAAATTCATGCTGTCATGTCAATAACTATAACAGTACAAATGCCCAAATCCTAATGGTAAATGCGAGATCGCTGGAGATAAAATAGCCCCGCTGAACATAATTGTAAGCAGTAACCATTTCACATGTAAGAAAAATCGGGCTCATGATCATAATGGAGAACAAACTGATAATCGAGACTCATATGAGTCTGTGGATGTTACAACATAGGTCATGCTGTCAGTGAAATAGACTATATCAGGGCAAGTGCCCAAGTCCTAATAATGAACTCAAGTTTGGCTGTATATACAATACCCATCAGTAGATTTTGAAGGTGTAAAAAGGAAGAAGGGGGAAAAGGGTAGGATGCCCGTGCACGGTGAATGTGGAAGTCTGGGCTCCTTCCTTTCCTCCTGTAAAAAATATAAAGAAAATATACAATAAAATTTATGCAATGAAATTTGAAAAAATATATATAAAAAGAATATATATATTCCAATCACACAACAATTCAAAATTCTGCACTGATGGAAACATGGAAGAGGAGGGGCGGAAGGGAGCTAAATCATATTTAACCTTTGTAAGAACAAGAAGACAGATACAGAAAAATAATCATAAATACATTAAGCATGCACAATCACTCTCTTAAATGAAATGCCATTTCTTCATCATGATTCAAACCCCCGGGGTGTTTGGTCTGAAAATCTAAGATGTATCTCGATTCTTTTTGTCTTAAAGTCAATACCCGATTGCCACCCCTGGGCTTGCTCTCAATTTGTTCAAGAATGAAAAACTTCAGAAGTGAAGGATTGCTGTAATGTACATCTCTAAAATGACGTGCAACTGGATATTTCTCATCTACGTGAGTGACTGCCCTGCAATGTTCCAGTATGCGTTTCTTGGCCATAGCGGTGGTACGCCCAATATACCAGAGCTTGCATGGGCATTCAATAACGTATACCACAAAAGTTGTGCTGCACGTGAGGAATTGATTGATCTCCTTATTGATTCCCTTGTAACTGGCCATATTGCAATAGGTACTGCTTTTGCAGGCCTTGCAGTGGCCACACGGAAAAAATCCTCTAAGACCATGATCCTGTTTCTTGGGATATACTGTGATATCGCTACGTACCAGCATGTCTCTGATATTCCTGCCCTTTTTGTAGGTAATGTTAGGCCTATTGGGCACACTGTCGCCTATAGTGTTATCACATTTTAGAATGCCCCAATTTTGAGTTAGGATCTTGCGAATGTTGTTAGAGTCAGAACTGTATGTCATAATAATCCGAGTGGTGTCATCATCCTTACCCTCAGTATTAATGACCATCTTCTCAGCAATGGTGAGTGTCCTAGGTATACCATCTGCCCTGATCTTGGCTCTACGTAGTACCCAGTCAGGATACCCTCTGGCTCTAAAACGGTCTAACATTTCTCCGCACTCCTGCTGGTACTCCTCTTCCGTATTGCAGTTCCTTTTCGCCCTCAACAGTTCTCCAAAGGGAATACTCCATTTTAGGGTCTCTGGATGGCTGCTGAGGGCATGGAGGATACTGTTGCCAGCCGTAGATTTGCGGAACAGAGAAGTGTGGATACAATTGTCCCTAATTTCCAAACTGACATCAAGATATTCTGCCCTGGTCTCACTAATGTTGCTGGTGAGTACAATGTTGTACACGTTGTTGTTTAGATCAGCCACAAATGTATCTGCCTCCTGTCTGGAACCTTTCCAGACAATCAACAGGTCATCTATGTAGCGCATCCATGCAACCACATGTGCCAACTGTCTGGTGTATGAGGGGTCTGCAAACACCTCTTGCTCCCAGCGCCCCATAAAGAGGTTCGCAAAACTGGGAGCGAAGCAAGAACCCATGGCAGTCCCGGTGATTTGTCTGTACAGGACCCCATTGAATGAAAAGATGTTATTGGACAAGCAGTATCCTATCATTTCTACAATCCTCCTGCTGTGTTCCCTGAATCTGATGGATCTGGTTGTCAGAAAATATTCACACGCTCCCAATCCATGTTGATGTTCTATGATAGTATAGAGTGATTGGACATCCAGCGTAATAAAGAGACAACCTGCCTCCCATTGTATGTTTTGTATTTTGTTGAGGAAATCCTTGGTGTCCCTGATGTAACTGGGCAACCCGGTGACAAATTCCCTGAGGAAATGGTCTACATATTTTGAGATATGTTCTGTTACTCTGCCCCTTGATGAAACTATGGGGCGCCCCGGTGGATTAATGGGATCCTTATGAATCTTGGGCAGGAGATATAATACAGGAAGTATGGGATGGTCATTTTTGAGATATTGATATTCTTCCCATTCAAGAATACCTTTATCCCTCCAATCACTCAGTTTATCCCAAATGCCAGTAATGCTTTCATTGTAGATCTCTTTGGTAATGGGCACATAGAATCTACTGTCAGATAATTGTCTGAGAGCTTCCTCAATGTACCTATCTCTGTCCAAAATGACAACATTGCCCCCTTTGTCAGCTGGTCGAATGACAATGTTGTCATCGTCCATGAGTGTCTTGATAGCCTGTCTTTGAGCATATGATAAGTTGTTGTTAATCATATGCTTGCGGTTGTTTTTTTGCCTGTATGTACTGAGTGCTTTACTGACACTCTCGTGGAAGGTGTCAATGCTATCATGAGGGAAGACAGGGAAGAAAGTGGACTTAGGTTTAAAACCTGAGGCCGGACAACTATCAGTAGTGATGTTCATGTTGTCAAGAACCTGTGTTACACTGGTACCGCTATTTATTAACATGCTGGAACTGTCAATTGGTGTATCAGAGGGTTCGATCCCCTCCTGTTCTAGCTGTGCCATGGTGATTAATACATCAATGTCAGCAATACTAATGTTATCTGATTGCCTATTCATTCTCTCCCCGATGTTGCTATGGTCCCCTAACCTTTTAAGTTTATGCCATTTTTTAGTTTCAATTTTCTGACAAATTTAAATAAATCAATTCTGGCATCAGTGTATCTAAAGGTTTGTGATGGACAAAAGGAGAGGCCCAAACATAAAGTTTGTTTTTCACAGTCACTCATATGTCTCTTAGAGAGATTCACAATGGTTTTATTCACCATTTCTGGATCCATTATTGTCCCTTTTTGGAGCGTGTTCTGTTTCCCATGTAGCCCCTTCCTCTGCCTCTTCTGCAATCGTTGTTTAGTTCTTTGTTTTCTATTCCTGCGCTTCCTCGACCTTTTCCTCGTCCCCGGCCCATCTGTCCCTGTGTCCTTGGTGTTGGGGCTTCCTTCGTATATACGTCGGCTCCGCCGTATTTGTTGATACTCCTCTAAAAAATTCACCGGGCGAATGGGCCTTTCTACGCTGGAGATGTTCTCAGTTGAAATGTCTGATTCAGTTTCGCTTGTAGTCGATGTACCTGCCATTTGCATTGTTGTTTCTTCGTCATTCGTGCTTTCAGTGGTGACATGTTGACTATACAAGTGGTCGTATTTGCGACTGAAAGTAAGAATTCTGCCACTTTCATAATCATTATAGTCTCGATTCAATTTCCTCTCTTTGCGTGCTTTAATATCTTCTTCGTGCTTTTTAGGCGAGTTTTCATGGCATCCACCGCCTTGACCACTATGTCCATCTCCGCCAGTTTTTAAGTTCTTCCATAGTTGTTTCTATTTCTTTCAGGATGGTATCTCTGTCTATCCAGGCATATTTGACCAATATCTCTAACATTCTTTTGGAACTCATTGCAGAGTTCTCTGACCATTCTTTCAACATTAGAGGATTTGGTGTCTCATATGTCGGTGTTGTAAATATTCTTAGGCCTCTAGGTGCCATGTCCTGATATATATATATATGATATATATATAAATATATATTATCTACTGGCGGTCGCCAGTAGATAGTTATAGTTAGGACCTAGTTTCCATAGGAAAAGCGTTTTTTCTTTTCCCAATAATAACTTTGGCGCCGGATGACGAATCTTCGCGAAATTTTCAAAACTAGTGGGGCGCTCCGGTCAGCTCCTATCCTGAATGTTTCGGGGTGATTCGTAAAGCGGGGGTTGAGAAAAAAGGGGGTCCCAAAACGCGTTTTCCCCATGTTATTTCCCATAGGAAACTTTAGACATGGCTACAGCCCGAACTGCTGAACGGAATTACACCAAATTTGGCAAAAAGGTAGCCCTTGGTTCAGAAAGTGCCCTTTTTTTAAATGGTGTAAATCTGTTCAGTAGTTCCTGAGAAATTCAAAAAATAGAGGTCAAAAAATAAATTTCCCATAGGAAACTTTAGACACGGTTACAGCCAAAACTGCTGAAGTGAATTACACCAAATTTGGCAAAAAGGTAGTGCTTGGTTCAGAAAGCGCACTTTTTTTAAATGGTGTAAATCCGTTCAGTAGTTTTCGAGATATTAAAGGAAAAAAATCTTTAAATATCTGGGCGGGACCTAACTACACAAGCACAAGCTTGGCTCTAATTGGCTGCCAACACTTCAATCCAGGAAGTGTTGGCAGCCATCTTGGTGCAATGCTTTTTAGGTCTCGCCTAGCGACACAGCGCATGCGCTGCACACTACACAAACACCACTGCACTGCCCTAAACCCTAAAACACTACCCCCTACACTACACAAACACCACTGCACTGCCCTAAACCCTAAAACACTACCCCAGCATGACCCCCTACACTGCCCAAACACCACTGCACTGCCCTAAACCCTAAAACACTACCCCCAGCACGACCCCCTACACTGCCCGAACACCACTGCACTGCCCTAAACCCTGAAACACCACCCCCAGCATGACCCCCTACACTGCCCAAACACCACTGCACTGCCCTAAACCCTGAAACACCACCCCCAGCATGACCCCCTACACTGCCCGAACACCACTGCACTGCCCTAAACCCTGAAACACCACCCCCCAGCACGACCCCTATACTGCCCGAACACCACTGCCCTAAACCCTAAAACACTACCCCCAGCACGACCACCTACACTGCCCGAACACCACTGCACTGCCCTAAACCCTGAAACACCACCCCCAGTACGACCCCCTACACTGCCCGAACACCACTGCCCTAAACCCTGAAACACCACCCCAAGCAAGACCCCCTACACTGCCCGAACACCACTGCACTGCCCTAAACCCTGAAACACCACCCCCAGAACGACCCCCTATACTGCCTGAACACCACTGCTCTGCCCAAATTCCTAAAACACTAGCCCCAGCATGACCCCCTACAGTGCCCGAACCCCACTGCACTGCCCTAAACCCTGAAACACTAGCCCCAGCATGACCCCCTACAATGCCCGAACACCACTGCACTGACCTAAACCCTGAAACACCAGCCCCAGCATGACCCCCTACCCTGCCCAAACACCACTGCACTGCCCTAAACCCTGAAACACCAGCCCCAGCACGACCCCCCACACTGCCCGAACACCACTGCACTGCCCTAAACCCTGAAACACCAGCCCCAGCACGACCCCCTACACTGCCCGAACACCACTGCACTGCCCTAAACCCTGAAACACCAGCCCCAGCATGACCCCCTACACTGCCCGAACACCACTGCACTGTCCTAAACCCTGAAACACCAGCCCCAGCACACCCCCTACACTGCCCAAGCACCACTGCACTGCCCTAAACCCTGAAACACCAGCCCCAGCACGACCCCCTACACTGCCCGAACACCACTGCAGTGCCCTAAACCCTGAAACACCAGCATCAGCAAGACCCCCTACACTGCCCGAACACCACTGCACTGCCCTAAACTCTGAAACACCACCCCCAGCAAGACTCCCTACACTGCCTGAACACCACTGCACTGCCCTAAACCCTGAAACACCATCCCCAGCAAGACCCCCTACAGTGCCTGAACACCACTGCCCTAAACACTGAAACACCACCCCCAGCAAGACCCCCTACACTGCCCGAACACCACTGCACTGCCCTAAACCCTGAAACACCACCCCCGCATGACCCCTACACTGCCCGAACACCACTGCACTGCCCAAAACCCTGAAACTCCACCCCTGCACGACCCCCTGCACTGCCCGAACACTACTGCACTGCCCTAAACCCTGAAACACCACCCCCAGCACGACCCCTACACTGCCCGAACACCACTGCACTGCCCTAAACCCTAAACACCACCCCCAGCACGACCCCCTACTCTGCCCTAACACCACTGCTCTGCCCTAAACCTTAAAACACTACCCCAGCACAAACCCCTACACTGCCCAAACACCACTGCTCTGCCCTAAACCCTAAAACACCACCCCCAGCACGTCCCCCTACACTGCCTGAACACCACTACACTGCCCAAAACCCTGAAACACTACCCCCAGCACGACCCCCTACACTTCCCGAACAACACTGCACTGCCCCAAACCCTGAAACACTAGCACCAGCACGACACCCTACACTGCCCGAACACCACTGCACTGCCCTAAACCCTGAAACACCAGCCCCAGCACGACCCCCTACACTGCCCGAACACCACTGCACCCCCTAAACACCGACACCCCTACACTACCCGAACACCACTGCACTGCCCTCAACCCTGAAACACCAGCCCCAGCACGACCCCCTACACTGCCCGAACACCACTGCACTGCCCTAAACCCTGAAACACCAGCCCCAGCACGACCCCTACACTGCCCAAACACCACTGCACTGCCCTAACCCCTGAAACACCAGCCCCAGCACGACCCCTACACTGCCCGAACACCACTGCACTGCCCTAAACCCTGAAACACCAGCCCCAGCACGACCCCCTACACTGCCTGAACACCACTGCACTGCCCTAAACCCTGAAACACCACCCCCTGCATGATCCCCTACACTGCCCGAACACCACTGCACTGCCCTAAACCCTGAAACACCACCCCGTGCACGACCCCCTACAATGCCTGAACAACACTGCACTGCCCTAAACGCTGAAACACCACCCCTGCACCACCCCCTACACTGCCCGAACACCACCGCACTGCCCTAAACCCAGAAACACCACCCCTGCACCACCCCTACACTGCCCGCACACCACTGCAGTGCCCTAAACCCTGAAACACCACCTCCTGCACCACCCCCTACACTGCCCGAACACCACTGCACTGCCCTAAACCCTGAAACACCACCCCCAGCACGACCCCCAACACTGCCCGAACACCACTGCACTGCCCTAAACCCTGAAACACCACAACCCTGCACGACCCCCTACACTGCCCGAACACCACTGCAATGCCCTAAACCCTGAAACACCAACCCCAGCACGACCCCCTACACTGCCCGAACACCACTGCACTGCCCTAAACCCTGAAACACCACCCCCAGCACGACCCCCTACACTGCCCGAACATCACTGCACTGCCCTAAACCCTGAAACACCACCCCCTGCATGACCCCCTACACTGCCCGAACACCACTGCACTGCCCTAAACCCTGAAAAATCACCCCCTGCATGACCCCCTACACTGCCCGAACACCACTGCACTGCCCTAAACCCTGAAACACCACCCCCAGCATGACCCCCTACACTGCCCGAACACCACTGCACTGCCCTAAACCATGAAACACCACCCACAGCACGATCCCCTACACTACCCAAAGACCACTGCACTGCCCTAAACCCTAAAACACTAGCCCCCGCATGACCCCTACACTGCCCAAAGACAACTGCACTGCCCTGAACCCTGAAACCACAGACGCCCCTACACTACACAAACACCGCTGCACAGCCCTAAACCCTAAAACACTACCCCCAGAACGACCCCCTACACTGCACAAACACCACTGCACTACCCTAAACCCTAAAACACTACCCCCTACACTACACAAACACCACTGCACTACCCTAAACCCTAACACACTACCCCCTACACTGCACAAACACCACTGCTCTGCCCGAAACCCTGAAACACCACCCCCTGCATGACCCCCTACACTGCCCGAACACCACTGCACTGCCCTAAACCCTGAAACACCACACCCTGCACCACCCCCTACACTGCCCGAACACCACTGCACTGCCCTAAACCCTGAAACACCACCCCCTACACTGCCCGAACACCACTGCACTGCCCTAAACCCTGAGACACCACCCCCAGAACGACCCCCTACACTACACAAACACCACTGCACTACCCTAAACCCTAAAACACTACCCCCTACACTACACAAACACCACTGCACTACCCTAAACCCTAACACACTACCCGCTACACTGCACAAACACCACTGCACTGCCCTAAACCCTGAAACACCACCCCCAGCATGACCCCCTACACTGCCCGAACACCACTGCACTGCCCTAAACCCTGAAACACCACCCCCTGCACGACCCCCTACACTGCCCGAACACCACTGCACTGCCCTAAACCCTGAAACACCACCCCCAGCACCACCCCCTACACTGCCCGAACACCAATGCAATGCCCTAAACCCAGAAACACCACCCCCTGCACCACCCCCTACACTGCACTGCCCCAAACCCTGAAACACTAGCACCAGCACGACACCCTACACTGCCCAAACACCACTGCACTGCCCTAAACCCTGAAACACCAGCCCCAGCATGACCCCCTACACTGCCCGAACACCACTGCACCCCCAACACGACACCCTACACTACCCGAACACCACTGCACTGCCCTCAACCCTGAAACACCAGCCCTAGCACGACCCGCTACACTGCCCGAACACCACTGCACTGCCCTAAACCCTGAAACACCAGCCCCAGCACGACCCCCTACACTGCCCGAACACCACTGCACTGCCCTAAACCCTGAAACACCAGCCCCAGCACGACCCCCTACACTGCCCGACCCACCAGTGCACTGCCCTAAACCCTGAAACACCAGCCCCAGCACGACCCCCTACACTGCCCGAACACCACTGCACTGCCCTAAACCCTGAAACACCACCCCCTGCATGATCCCCTACACTGCCCGAACACCACTGCACTGCCCTAAACCCTGAAACACCACCACGTGCACGACCCCCTACAACGCCTGAACACCACTGCACTGCCCTAAACGCTGAAACACCACCCCCTGCACCACCCCCTACACTGCCCGAACACCACTGCACTGCCCTAAACCCGGAAACACCACCCCCTGCACCACCCCCTACACTGCCCGAACACCACTGCAGTGCCCTAACCCTGAAACACCACCTCCTGCACCACCCCCTACACTGCCCGAACACCACTGCACTGCCCTAAACCCTGAAACACCACCCCCAGCACGACCCCCAACACTGCCCGAACACCACTGCACTGCCCTAAACCCTGAAACACCACAACCCTGCACGACCCCTACACTGCCCGAACACCACTGCACTGCCCTAAACCCTGAAACACCACCCCCAGCACGACCCCCTACACTGCCCGAACACCACTGCACTGCCCTAAACCCTGAAACACCACCCCCAGCACGACCCCCTACACTGCCCGAACACCACTGCACTGCCCTAAACCCTGAAACACCACCCCCTGCATGACCCCCTACACTGCCCGAACACCACTGCACTGCCCTAAACCCTGAAACACCACCCCTAGCATGACCCCCTACACTGCCCGAACACCACTGCACTGCCCTAAACCCTGAAACACCACCCCCAGCATGACCCCCTACACTGCCCGAACACCACTGCACTGCCCTAAACCCTAAAACACCACCCACAGCACGACCCTCTACACTGCCCGAACACCACTGCACTGCCCTAAACCCTGAAACACTAGCACCAGCACGACACCCTACACTGCCCGAACACCACTGCACTGCCCTAAACTCTGAAACACCAGCCCCAGCATGACCCCCTACACTGCCCGAACACCACTGCACCCCCAACACGACACCCTACACTACCCGAACACCACTGCACTGCCCTCAACCCTGAAACACCAGCCCCAGCACGACCCCCTACACTGCCCGAACACCACTGCACTGCCCTAAACCCTGAAACACCAGCCCCAGCACGACCCCCTACACTGCCCGAACACCACTGCACTGCCCTAAACCCTGAAACACCAGCCCCAGCACGACCCCCTACACTGCCCGACCCACCACTGCACTGCCCTAAACCCTGAAACACCAGCCCCAGCACGACCCCCTACACTGCCCGAACACCACTGCACTGCCCTAAACCCTGAAACACCACCCCCTGCATGATCCCCTACACTGCCCGAACACCACTGCACTGCCCTAAACCCTGAAACACCACCACGTGCACGACCCCCTACACTGCCTGAACACCACTGCACTGCCCTAAACCCTGAAACACCACCCCCTGCACGACCCCCTACACTGCCCGAACACCACTGCACTGCCCTAAACCCGGAAACACCACCCCAGCACGACCCCCTACACTGCCCGAACACCACTGCAGTGCCCTAAACCCTGAAACACCACCTCCTGCACGACCCCCTACACTGCCCGAACACCACTGCACTGCCCTAAACCCTGAAACACCACCCCCAGCACGACCCCCAACACTGCCCGAACACCACTGCACTGCCCTAAACCCTGAAACACCACAACCCTGCACGACCCCCTACACTGCCCGAACACCACTGCAATGCCCTAAACCCTGAAACACCACCCCCAGCACGACCCCCTACACTGCCCGAACACCACTGCACTGCCCTAAACCCTGAAACACCACCCCCAGCACGACCCCCTACACTGCCCGAACACCACTGCACTGCCCTAAACCCTGAAACACCACCCCCTGCATGACCCCCTACACTGCCCGAACACCACTGCACTGCCCTAAACCCTGAAAAATCACCCCCTGCATGACCCCCTACACTGCCCGAACACCACTGCACTGCCCTAAACCCTGAAACACCACCCCCAGCATGACCCCCTACACTGCCCGAACACCACTGCACTGCCCTAAACCCTAAAACACCACCCACAGCACGACCCTCTACACTGCCCGAACACCACTGCACTGCCCTAAACCCTAAAACACTGCCCCCAGCACGACCCTCTATACTACCCGAACACCACTGCACTGCCCTAAACCCCAAAACAACGCCCCCAGCACGACCCCCTACACTACCCGAACACCACTGCACTGCCCTAAACCCCAAAACACTCCCCCCTGCACGACCGCCTACACTACCCAAACACCAATGCACTACCCTAAACCCTAAAACACTACCCCCCGCACGACCTCCTACACTACCCAAACACCAATGCACTACCCTAAACCCTAAAGCACTACCCCCTGCACGACCCCCTACACTACCCAAAGACCACTGCACTACCCTAAACCCTAAAACACTACCCCCGCACGACCCCCTACACTACCCAAAGACCACTGAACTACCCTAAACCCTAAAACACTACCCCCTGCATGACCCCCTACACTACCCAAAGACAACTGCACTACCCTGAACCCTGAAACACGACCCCCTACACTACACAAACACCGCTGCACAACCCTAAACCCTAAAACACTACCCCCAGAACGACCCTCTACACTACACAAACACCACTGCACTACCCTAAACCCTAAAACACTACCCCCTACACTACACAAACACCACTGCACTACCCTAAACCCTAACACACTAACCCCTACACTGCACAAACACCACTGCACTGCCCTAAACCCTGAAACACCACCCCCTGCATGACCCCCTACACTGCCCGAACACCACTGCACTGCCCTAAACCCTGAAACACCACCCCCTGCACCACCCCCTACACTGCCCGAACACCACTGCACTGCCCTAAACCCTGAAACACCATCCCCTGCACCACCCCCTACACTGCCCGAACACCACTGCACTGCCCTAAACCCTGAAACACCACCCCCAGCACGACCCCCTACACTGCCCGAACACCACTGCACTGCCCTAAACCCTGAAACACCACCCCCAGCACGACCCCCTACACTGCCCGAAACCACTGCACTGCCCTAAACCCTGAAACACCACCCCCAGCACGACCCCCTACACTGCCCGAACACCACTGCACTTCCCTAAACCCTGAAACACCACCCCCTGCACGACCCCTACACTGCCCGAACACCACTGCACTGCCCTAAACCCTGAAACACCACCCCCTGCATGACCCCCTGCACTGCCCGAACACCACTGCACTGCACTAAACCCTGAAACACCACCCCCAGCACGACCCCCTACACTGCCCGAACACCACTGCACTGCCCTAAACCCTAAACACCACCCCCAGCACGACCCCCTACTCTGCCCTAACACGACTGCTCTGCCCTAAACCTTAAAACACTACCCCAGCACAAACCCCTACACTGCCCAAACACCACTGCTCTGCCCTAAACCCTGAAACACCACCCCCAGCATGTCCCCCTACACTGCCTGAACACCACTGCACTGCCCAAAACCCTGAAACACTACTACCAGCACGACCCCCTACACTGCCCGAACACCACTGCACTGCCCCAAACACTGAAACACTAGCACCAGCACAACACCCTACACTGCCCGAACACCACTGCACTGCCCTAAACCCTGAAACACCATCCCCAGCACGACCCCCTACACTGCCCGAACACCACTGCACTGCCCTAAACCCTGAAACACCAGCCCCAACACGACACCCTACACTGCCCGAACACCACTGCACTGCCCTAAACCCTGAAACACCAGCCCCAGCACGACCCCCTACACTGCCCGAACACCACTGCACTGCCCTAAACCCTGAAACACCAGCCCCAGCACGACCCCCTACACTGCCGAACACCACTGCACTGCCCTAAACCCTGAAACACCAACCCCAGCACGACCCCCTACACTGCCCGAACACCACTGCACTGCCATAAACCCTGAAACACCAGCCCCAGCACGACCCCCTACACTGCCCGAACACCACTGCACTGCCCTAAACCCTGAAACACCACCCCCTGCATGATCCCCTACAACGCCCGAACACCACTGCACTGCCCTAAACCCTGAAACACCACCCCTGCACGACCCCCTACACTGCCCGAACACCACTGCACTGCCCTAAACCCTGAAACACCACCCCTGCACGACCCCCTACACTGCCCGAACACCACTGCACTGCCCTAAACCCTGAAACACCACCCCCTGCACCACTCCCTACACTGCCCGAACACCACTGCACTGCCCTAAACCCTGAAACACCACCCCCAGCACGACCCCCTACACTGCCCGAACACCACTGCACTGCCCTAAACCCTGAAACACCACACCCTGCACGACCCCTACACTGCCCGAACACCACTGCACTGCCCTAAACCCTGAAACACCACCCCTGCACGACCCCCTACACTGCCCGAACACCACTGCACTGCCCTAAACCCTGAAACACCACCCCCAGCACGACCCCCTACACTGCCCGAACACCACTGCACTGCCCTAAACCCTGAAACACCACCCCCCTGCACGACCCCCTATACTGCCCGAACACCACTGCACTGCCCTAAACCCTGAAACACCACCCCTGCACGACCCCTTACACTGCCCGAACACCACTGCACTGCCCTAAACCCTGAAACACCACCCCCAGCACGACCCCCTACACTGCCCGAACACCACTGCACTGCCCTAAACCCTGAAACACCCCCCACAGCACGACCCCCTACACTGCCCGAACACCACTGCACTGCCCTAAACCCTGAAACACCACCCCCAGCATGACCCCCTACACTGCCCAAACACCACGGCACTACCCTAAACCCTAAAACACCACCCCCAGCATGACCCCCTACACTGCCCGAACACCACTGCACTGCCCTAAACCCTAAAACACCACCCACAGCACGACCCTCTACACTGCCCGAACACCACTGCACTGCCCCAAACCCTGAAACACTAGCACCAGCACGACACCCTACACTGCCCAAACACCACTGCACTGCCCTAAACCCTGAAACACCAGCCCCAGCACGACCCCCTACACTGCCCGAACACCACTGCACTGCCCTAAACCCTGAAACACCATCCCCAACACGACACCCTACACTGCCCGAACACCACTGCACTGCCCTAAACCCTGAAACACCAGCCCCAGCATGACCCCCTACACTGCACGAACACCACTGCACTGCCCTAAACCCTGAAACACCAGCCCCAGCACGACCCCCTACACTGCCCGAACACCACTGCCCTAAACCCTGAAACACCAGCCCCAGCACGACCCCCTACACTGCCCGAATACCACTGCACTGCCCTAAACCCTGAAACACCAGCCCCAGCACGACCCCCTACACTGCCCGAACACCACTGCACTGCCCTAAACCCTGAAACACCACCCCCTGCATGATCCCCTACACTGCCCGAACACCACTGCACTGCCCTAAACCCTGAAACACCACCCCGTGCACGACCCCCTACAACGCCCGAACACCACTTCACTGCCCTAAACCCTGAAACACCACCCCCTGCACCACCCCCTACACTGCCCGAACACCACTGCACTGCCCTAAACCCTGAAACACCACCCCCTGCACCACCCCCTACACTGTCCGAACACCACTGCACTGCCCTAAACACTGAAACACCACCTCCTGCACCACTCCCTACACTGCCCGAACACCACTGCACTGCCCTAAACCCTGAAACACCACCCCCAGCACGACCCCCTACACTGCCCGAACACCACTGCACTGCCCTAAACCCTGAAACACCACAACCCTGCACGCCCCCTACACTGCCCGAACACCACTGCAATGCCCTAAACCCTGAAACACCACCCCGCAAGACCCCCTACACTGCCCGAACACCACTGCACTGCCCTAAACCCTGAAACACCACCCCCAGCATGACCCCCTACACTGCCCGAACCCCACTGCACTGCCCTAAACCCTGAAACACCACCCCCTGCATGAACCCCTCCACTGCCCGAACACCACTGCACTGCCCTAAACCCTGAAACACCACCCCCTGCGTGACCCCTTACACTGCCCGAACACCACTGCACTGAACCCTGAAACACCACCACCAGCATGACCCCCTACACTGCCCGAACACCACTGCACTGCCCTAAACCCTAAAACACCACCCACAGCATGACCCCCTACATTGCCCGAACACCACTGCACTGCCCTAAACCCTAAAACACCGCCCCCAGCACGACCCCCTACACTACCCGAACACCACTGCACTGCCCTAAACCCTAAAACTCTGCCCCCAGCATGACCCCCTACACTACCCGAACACCACTGCACTGCCCTAAACCCCAAAACACTGCCCCCAGCACGACCCCCTACACTACCCGAACACCACTGCACTGCCCTAAACCCCAAAACACTCCCCCCGCACGACCCCCTACACTACCCAAACACCAATGCACTACCCTAAACCCTAAAACACTACCCCCACGACCTCCTACACTGCCCAAACACCACTGCACTGCCCTAAACCCTAAAGCACTACCCCCGCACGACCCCTACACTACCCAAAGACCACTGCACTACCCTAAACCCTAAAACACTACCCCCGCACGACCCCCTACACTGCCCAAAGACCACTGCACTACCCTAAACCCTAAAACACTACCCCCGCATGACCCCCACACTGCCCACAGACCACTGCACTACCCTAAACCCTGAAACACGACCCCTACACTACACAAACACCGCTGCACACCCTAAACCCTAATACACTACCCCAGCACGACCCCCTACACTACACAAACACCACTGCACTACCCTAAACCCTAAAACACTACCCCCTACACTACACAAACACCACTGCACTACCCTAAACCCTAAAACACTACCCCCTACACTGCACAAACACCACTGCACTGCCCTAAACCCTGAAACACCACCCCCTGCACGACCCCCTACACTGCCCGAACACCACTGCACTGCCCTAAACCCTGAAACACCACCCCCTGCACCACCCCCTACACTGCCCGAACACCACTGCACTGCCCTAAACCCTGAAACACCACCCCCTGCACCACCCCCTACACTGCCCGAACACCACTGCACTGCCCTAAACCCTGAGACACCACCCCCAGCACGACCCCCTACACTGCCCGAAACCACTGCACTGCCCTAAAACCTGAAACACCACATCCCTGCACGACCCCCTACACTGCCCGAACACCACTGCACTTCCCTAAACCCTGAAACATCACCCCCGCACGACCCCCTACACTGCCCGAACACCACTGCACTTCCCTAAACCCTGAAACACCACCCCCGCACGACCCTCTACACTGCTCGAACACCACTGCACTGCCCTAAACCCTGAAACACCACCCCCAGCATGACCCCCTACACTGCCCAAACACCACTGCACTGCCCTAAACCCTGAAACACCACCCCCAGCATGACCCCCTACACTGCCCAAACACCACTGCCCTAAACCCTGAAACACCACCCCCTGCACGACCCCCTACACTGCCCGAACACCACTGCACTGCCCTAAACCCTGAAACACCACCCCCTGCACGAACCCCTATACTGCCCTAACACCACTGCACTGCCCTAAACCCTGAAACACCACCCCCTGCATGACCCCCTACACTGCCCGAACATCACTGCACTACCCTAAACCCTAAATCTACCCTCAGCACGACCCCCTACACTACCCAAACACCACTGCACTACCCTAAACCCTAAAACACTACCCCCAGCACGACCCCCTACACTACACCAATACCACTGCACTACCCTAAACCCTAAAACACTACCCCAGCACGACCCCCTACACTACCCAAACACCACTGCACTACCCTAAACCCTAAAACACTACCCCCAGCATGACCCCTACACTACCCAAACACCACTGAACTGCCCTAAACCCTAAAACACTACCCCCAGCACGACCCCCTACACTACACAAACACCACTGCACTGCCCTAAACCCTAAAACACTACCCCCAGCACAACCCCCTACACTACACAAACACCACTGCACTACCCTAAACCCTAAAACACTATCACCAGCATGACCCCCTACACTACACAAACACCACTGCACTACCCTAAACCCTAAAACACTACCCCCAGCACGACCCCCTAAACTACCCAAACACCACTGCACTACCATAAACCTTAGAAAAGTAACCACCACCCCATGCCCAATCCCCCTTACCTCTCACTCCTCGTGGTTCCTCTCTCCTCGTGGTTCCTGCTTCATGTCGTCTCTGAGGGGCGGTGCACGTCATTGTGAGGAAACGGATCAGCCTCTGTTTCCTTACAACGACGTGGATCGTCTACATTTTTTTAGAACTCATGGTCATTTACCATACATACCTTTACAACAAAATTTGTTGTAAAGGCATGCGTGGTAAATGACCATGCGTTCTAAAAAATGCGTAGTAATGACTTCGCGATGTACAACGCATGCGTGGTAATGCATGCGTTGTAATGGTATCGCGAAGTAAAAAAGTCGTTGTAACGGCTGTTTACCGATCGAAGCTGGCCCCTGTTCTTCAGTGAGGCGTTTATTTGATAAATTAGGAGGAAGGAATGTGTTTTTTTTACCGAAAAGTGCATTCCCGGCTGTTGTATTGTGAAAGTGTCCGCGTGGCCTGGTTTCACTTCCGGTGAGAGAGTGGAAGAGTCTTTTTGGATCTAAAGGGGTTCTGCTGTTGGACGGGGCCGGCGCGACACGTCATCAGAAAACACAGCTAATGGAAAGTGTTGTCCCCAAAGTGTGGAGCAGTGCCATGAGAGGTCAACGAGTGTGCGTCCCACCGCAGTATGACCGTACCGCGTGACCCATGTGCTGCCTCCAGTGTACGGAAGGCAGAAGCGGCATCCATCGCAGGTCCTCTTGAAGACCGTTGTAGCACTAATTCTACATTTTGGAACTAGGGCATTTTAACCTTGTTGTTCCTGCCAGATACAAAGAGAAGATCCTGTGTTATTCAGTGCCCTCGTTACCTTTTCTGTGGGTAGTGGTGCTTGTCACTTCGCTGCCCCGCCGGTGCACATGACTGGGCTCCCCACCTCGTGTGCCATCTGCAGGGCCTCTGCCCTCGGATCACTGGTTTCAGTTTCTGGAGTGGCAACATAAACAGTTGCTCCCAAAGGACTAGCCTGAACACTTAGGTGAATATCCCCTGCGCCAGCATTCCGTGGAAATTCTTTCCTAGCTCTCCCACGTCGACGACGATGTGATAATAGCACGGCTCCGCTCGCGACACCGTATGACGTCCTAGGAGCCATAAGAGGACCTCGTCGGCGTGCTGACATCAGTTCCACCCATTTTTTCCGTGCCACCGAGGTAAACAGGTGGACCGACACATTTTCACATGTATACATAGTATACTAAATATATATATATATATATATATATATATATACAAATGCATAACCAATAAAGGCATAAAGAAATAGCAACAGATCAAGCATTTCTCACTATTAAAACATAAGCATGATTAAGACATATTAAAAACATTCATGCCAAACAGTAAAAGCATCTTTTTGGTAGAAACAGGTGGACAACGGGGAGGCGGGTGGGACAGTGAGGAATCCACAGGCAGATACTGTATCCACCAGAAAAAGCGTTACCGAAGGTAAGTAACTTGCTCTTCTCCAATATCCTATGGCTAGACATTTTCAGACCCACCACAATCAAAACAGTAACTTACTCACGTACTGTGTACTTGATGTTGTACCAGTAAATGAACGGGAAGGAAACCTTGTCCTAGATTTGAGATGCCTTGAGTCAAGACTCATAATTTAATATCAAACACTGGCGCCAGGGAGGCATAATTGTGATGAGGAGCTATCAGTTCATTTAGGATAGACCCTTTTACCCCCCATACCAATTATAATGCATACAGGCTCAGTCCAGTTAGTTCGGGATTTTAATAGGCTAGAAACTAAACTAAAGTATGTTTTCATAAAAATGTAAAGTTTTTATTATCTGCTGCCCCTAGGCACTTATGTATATATTGTCACTGTAAAGTTTAGGTGTTTATTGTTTAATATGGGATCAACTGGATGTTAATCACATTTATTTTTGTGTTTTCACAGATAATCATGTAAATTGGTATGACATAAGAAGAAGGCAGAAGAGCTAAAATATCGTTTTTTTACCTGCAACTGGGTATATTATTCTGCAGTGCCAATATGTAATTTTTTGAGAATATTCTTTGTATATAATGCCCACTAGGGCACAACGTGGTACTATGTAGAATTTATTATTTATTATCCATTATTTTCTAGCCCCTATAGGGTCACCTGTTTTCCCACTGGGGAATGTTCCATTTGTTCTGAATGAATTGAAATATTCAAGGTCTGATATAATGCGTTAGGTTGACGCACACTTTTTGACGGCTATGTTATTAATAAAGTTGCAGGTTTTTGAATAGCCAATAGACAAAATGCCTTTAAATCTGCCAGATATTCGTATTTCTTTTAAATTTGACATGAGAAGTAGTACATGTTTGTAAAGAATTGTGAAAACCTTATATTTGTATTTATGCACTTTTTGACAAGGATCGAGTGAAGTGTAACTCGTTTCTGTTAGTCTGTCTACTGTGTCAGTAGATCACATGTTTTGTTATTTAAACCACTAATAAACTATGACAGTCACTCGTGATCAAGGGGTTTCCCCGAAACGCGTAGAGTGTGTCAGACCATTAAATAAAGGAATTGCTGTGCAAAAGATTGGGCCACGGTGTGCTGTTTTTCAATCTGCAACCAGCGCATTTTTGGATGTTGAGGACTCGCCATCCTGCCGTGGAACGCCGTCGTAAGAGGCTCGGGTGAGGCGGTTGCTGTGCGCGAGCATTGCTTTGCGGTGAATATATATATATATATATATAAAGAAAATAAAAAACCATAGGATTGAGGTACATTAGACTTACAAATTTTCATTTAAAAAACCTTTGAAATTCACTGGAAAAACCATAGGTTGCAGGCACGTTATAGTTAGAAATTAGCATTTAAAAAACCATAGAAATTCACTGAAAAAACCATAGGTTTCAGGCACGTTATAGTTAGAAATTAGCATTTAAAAAACCATAGAAATTAACTGAAAAAACCATAGGTTTCAGGAACGTTATAGTTAGTTGGACATTTCACTTGTACAAAACCATAGAAATTCCGGCGTTATAGTTTGTTCAGCTAACTATAACTCGCGCCCCTGCAATGCACTGCTGATGACGTCACATATTACATCATTCATGACATGGTCAGTGACATCACTGATGACATCACTGATGACATCTTAAATGACATCACTGAGAACATCATCCACGTGAAAATCTGATGCACCTCTTCACACCTGAATATAACCTTTGATACACCCACTCTAAAATACAGACTACCATTTTCGAAAAAATGGACACATCAATACCAGTTACTAAATACGCACTGACTGATTCCTAGGTCTACACACACATCCACTCATTCCCCCATACAGTCACTCATACATGCAGTCACTCATCAATACAACACTATCATATGCACTCATACACCTATACAGACACTCACACACTGCCACATATCCAGAGTTACTCACACACTTAGTCAGTCATGCAAAGAATCAATCATACTTCCATTTACTCACCTATATAGTTATACAGACACAACCTCACTTATTCATACAGATACTAACACATAATTACTCTCTTATAGAATCACTGATACAAATACACACTCATCCATGCAGCCACTCTCACAATTACTGACTCTCACATATAGTTATTTATATACACCATCACTCACATATACTGCCTTTTACATATGTAGTTACTTGCACATGTACCACTGAGACATCCATTCACTCACCAACACACCCATAGACACACTCACCCACCCATACAGCTGTTTCCACATGCACTCTTGAACCCATACACCCAGTGAATCAACCACTCACACATCTATGCACAGAGTCACACACCTCCCACCCACCCACACACACACTCAGGCAGCCATACAAATACTCAGGCAAGCAATCAATAACCCATATAGACACTCATGCAGCTACTCACCAACCCATGCAGCAGCTTACACAACAACAGACAGACTGATACAGACTTTCACACAGTTTAGTCACTAACCCATGCATTCAGTAAGACACATTTAATCACTCACTTATACAGTCAGTCACGTACCTACTAAATCCTCCATACAGATACTTATACACCCACTCATTCCTCAATACAGCTTGGCATATATATAAAACAAAATTAAACTTTACAGAAACACACAGTCACTGGATGATGTCATCAGTGATGTCATCAGTGATGTCACTGACCATGTCATGAATGATGTAATATGTGACGTCATCAGCAGTGCATTGCGGGGGCGTGAGTTATAGTTAGCTGAACTAACTATAAAGCCGGAATTTCTATGGTTTTGTACAAGTGAAATGTCCAACTAACTATTAAGGCTGGGCGTAGTTCGCGAAGTAGTGCTTCGCGAAGCTACGCAAAGTGCAGTTCGCACTACGCGAGCTTCGCGTAGCACTACGCGAACTGCGTAGTGCGTGTTCGCAATGATTGCACAGTGCCGGATGCTTGTCCGCACTGTGCAATCATTGAAAACGGCAACTTGCACATTGCGAGCTGTCTTTTACTGCCGCTCGAGTAGATTTTTACTCGAGCGGCAGCTTTCTCAACGCGGACTGGTAGTTTCTCATCGCGAGCGGTCGCGAGCATACGCGACCACTCGCAATGAGAAACCTGACCTCCCCGCGTTGAGAATCTCGCCGGGAGGTTTATTTTCCACGCTCGCGATCGGCAACTTGATGTTGCTGATCGCGAACGAGAAAAAGTCTCGCCGGGATGTCATTTTGCTTGCTCGCGGTCGCCAACTTGACGTTGAGGACCGCGAGCAAGCAAAATGACCGCGGCACTACGCTACGCTACGCTACGCATGTTTGCACTGTGCTACGTGCAATTCGCGTTGTGCGAAGTAGCGCAAACTTCGCAAACTACGCGAGCGTAGCGTAGCACTTCGCCCAGGGTTACTAACTATAACGTTCCTGAAACCTAAAGTTTTTTCAGTTAATTTCTATGGTTTTTTAAATGCTAATTTCTAACTATAACGTGCCTGAAACCTATGGTTTTTTCAGTGAATATATATATATATATATATATATATATATATATATATATATATATATATATTATCTACTGGCGGTCGCCAGTAGATAGTTATAGTTAGGACCTATTTTCCATAGGAAATCCGCGACATTCTATTTGAAATAACTCTCTTGCCGGTTGACAAATCTTCGCGAAATTTTCAAACTTTATGGCCCGCTCCGGTCCGCTCCTACCCTGAAAGTCTCGGGGTGATTCATCAAGCGGGGGCCGAGAAAAAGGGGGTCCCAAAACGTGTTTTCCCCATTCATTTTCCCATAGGAAACTTTAGACACGGCTACAGCCCGAACTGCTGAACGGAATTACACCAAATTTGGCAAAGAGGTAGTTCTTGGTTCAGAAAGAACCCTTTTTGTTAAATGGTGTAAATCCGTTCAGTAGTTGCGGAGAAATTAAAAAAATAAGAGTCAAAAAATCAATTTCCCATAGGAAACTTTATGCAAGGCTACAGCCCGAACTGCTGAACGGAATTACACCAAATTTGGCAAAGAGGTAGTTCTTGGTTCAGAAAGAACCCTTTTTGTTAAATGGTGTAAATCCGTTCAGTAGTTGCTGAGAAAATCAAAAGTAAATACACATATATATCTGGGCGGAGCCTAACCACACATGTCATCGTGAGATCTGATTGGCTGTCAGCACTTCATCCTGGAATTGCTGGCAGCCATCTTGAGACCAATATACATGATAGTACCGGATGGAAATGCCTTGTAGTGAATCAAAGATTTTGAGGGTTACCAAAAGGAGAATCCATAAAGTAACATAACTGAAACGAAGCA